>CAMTDV010000016.1:75268395-77668395 GCA_947069175.1 Scalesia atractyloides
GTTAGACACCCAGCCCAACTGGTTGGGCTGGGTGCCAAACAAGTCGAAGGCGCAGGTTCGATCCTCGCTATGCCCAGCCGGTCAGATGATATTTAAAAACCTTTTTAAAATAAATAAATTGGGCTGGGTGCCAAACAAGTCGAAGGCGCAGGTTCGATCCTCGCTATGCCCAGCCGGTCAGATGATATTTAAAAACCTTTTTAAAATAAATAAATTCTGAATAATCTAAACAGTATATAAATATAATTAAAATCAGAAATATTTCGGTTAGACACGTAGCTCAGTTGGTAGAGCTGCGTGCACGTATACGAGAGGTCACGAGTTCGAACCTCACTCAGCGCATGGAATAAACACAGTCCGACCGGTCAACGGTCAACGGTCACGGTCAACGGTCAAAAAGTCAACCTTTTTATTTTCTTTTTATTTATTTATTTAATTGGAAAATTATTTAAAAATACTTAAAAATAAGATTATTAAAGTTAAAAAATTTCCTTAAACCCACAAAAATAAATCTAACAATCCCATTAAGAGCACTAATTAAAAATATTAATCTCAAATAAAAGTTTATTTATTTACCGAATCATTTTATTATTATTTAGGTTAGTTTTCCCCTCGTCGCTTGAATCATAATATTCGTGCGCATTCATCGTCATCAAGGAACGCACCCATTGTGAGTGAATCCTTACAAATTCCCCTTTTTATTCATGTTTTGGGGTGTATCATGTGTCGCTTTAATTATTTCATTTATTCAAACTTGTGCTATTACCATTATATGACCTAAACTTATGATGTAAATATTGTTTGTTGTGATACGTCTTTACATTCTTGTCAAGTTGTGTGCAAATCATTCATTAGGCCCATCAGTTCCTCGTGGGAGACGAGTTGAGCATCAGGTGCCTCATTCGATCGGCTCCGTTTGATTGAGCCTTGATCTCATTGTTCATCATTTAGTGTGTGTGCTTGTGCATTAATTGATATTATGTGTTTTATGATTAAATTTACATTTACGTTTATTCATAATTGGTTATGCACAATTTTATTCAAATAACCAACATAACTAATCCTTTTAAATATTTAAATAAGATTCACTCGCCAACTTTTGTTGACCCAAAACCCTATTTTTACACATGATACAGGTGATCCGGTTGAGAAAAGAAACACATAGGATGGCCTAGAAGAATAAACAAGTTGATGCCTTGGAATGAACTTTTAGTTTTGTTTTCCTTTGTAATTGTACTCTAGTTTGTAATTTGAATGAAAATGTATTTGAACATGTTGTGTTTGTATGATTATTGTAACTTCTTCTTTAAAGAGAAATAATAAATATGAAACTTTATAGTAAATGTCATGAGCTTTGATGAAAACCCAATCATGCCCCGACTACCATTTTCGCTGCGGGTCAGGGTGTGACAGATTGGTATCAGAGCTTTTGACTATAGGGATATAGGATAGGTTATTAGACCCTTAGAGCCTATACTATAGTTGATTAGATTTTAATTGTTTATGTGGTTACATGCAAACTCATGATGTTTATTTGTTTCGTATTTATTACACACACAAATGCATGCAAACACTTCCCAATCATTTTGTGTGATACTTAATGAGTTATACTTATTGTCAAACTTAACATGCTTACATATACATTCATCACGCATATTTCAATGTTCACATATTCAAATCATCCTCATATTTCCTTTATTCAAGATTTTGTCGCATTTTTCATTTTTCAATCTCATCAAAGTGAGTTCTACGACGGGCATGTAGTAACTGTAAGGGTACAAGTACCGGTAGTCGGAACGTCCTGTCTAGGTTGGCATTCGTATAAATCCAATATAACGGACCAGTTTGCCTACCTGGGGACTAACGATACGAAGGACCTATTAGGCCAAAGCATGCCACACCAAACGTCGTTCGAACTAACCCTACTTTGAGGTGTCACCGTGTCCACACCTGGATGCACTCCGAATTTCATACGTTACATTCATATTTCTCGATTTTCTCCGGGTTTTAGTGTACGTTACCAGGCTAACACATGCGAACCATATGAAAGCCCGGTAATCATGGGGGCCCACATGATTACGAAGGTGAAGTATGGCGGCATGCAAGGCCCAATTACGAGCAAAGCCCAAGACATCCTATGGATGTAGTAAATTTATTATTCTTCATTTGTTTTATGAATGTTCATTTCTAAATACGACACATGACACCTAAAACGTCAAACTCATACTCTTGATACGTATTCCAGTCTCTCTCGTAGAAAAATGAGATCAGGAAAATCCCGCGAGCGCATGGCTGCCCAAATCGCTCAACAAATGGTTGCCGTAATACCCAACATCGTAGTTCAAGTTCAACAAGCCCTCGCTAATCCCGTCAACCCAATCAATCAAGAAGATCAAAACGTTGTCAACCCTCCCCCAAAAACCACTAAATGCACCTTCAAGCATTTCAAATCCTGCGACCCTCCAAAATACGAAGGGACTGAAGGTGTCACCGCTCTCCTCCATTGGTTTGAGGAGATGGAAAACACTTTTCTCAATTGCGACTGCCCCGATGATCGCAAGGTGCGATATGCTACCGGTCGTTTGTTTAGAGTAGCACTTACATGGTGGAATACAGAGAAGGCCAAGCAAGGTACTGAGAATGCTATGACTTTGACTTGGGAAGAATTGAGGGAGATCATGACAAGACGTTTCTATCCAAGAAGCGAAATCAAGAAATTAGAGGATGAGTTCTATTCTTTGAAGCAAAAGGAGGGCGACCACACCACATACAATAAGAGATTTCTTGAGTTAAATCAGATGGTCCCCAACTTGTTCACTCCCCTCTACCGTTTGATCGAGCACTACATTCGAGGTCTTCCTTCAAAAATTCAAGACCCTGTAATAAGTACCACACCTGCAACTTTGGAAGCAGCAATGGAGTTAGCTACAGAGCTCACCGAAAACCACATACGGAATAAAGACTTCACGGAGGAGAAGAAGAAGGATAAAGCATCAACCGAAACCTCAAACTCCACTCAAACTGAATCCCCTCCTCAAACCACTCCTAAGAGAAAACGAGATGGACAAAATTTCGCTATCACCCAAGGCAATCAACCAGCTTCACAAGCCGTACCCCTCCAAGCTATCCCAATCACTCAAGTAGCACCCAACTCAACTTACCCAAATAAGAAACCTTACATTGGACCTCACCCTCAATGCAACACCTGTTTTTATCACCATCCATCTACCTCACCTTGTCGACTGTGTGCAAATTGTGGGCGTTATGGTCATTTGAGCAAGACTTGTCGCGCCTCTCAAAACCAAGCTTCACCCTCTACTCAAAACATGATCCAAACATATCAACAACCCCAATACCCCATGTTTCCATATGTTCGAGCTTGTTTTAATTGTGGCGACCCTACCCACTTTAGAAACACGTGCCCTCGATTGGTTAACATCATAAACGCCCAAGCGCAAGCAAACCCAGTTAACCAAGCAAATCAAGCAAACCCAGCACTACCACCAGCAAGAGGAAGAGCTTACAACATCAACGCCAATCCTGTCGAAGATAATAACGACCCAAACGAACAACCCAACTAGCCTTCCTTCACCAAGAATCAAGACTCAACTCCAACCGTTTAGTTTTTTTTATGTTATCTCAATCTTTACATATCTCAGTTATAAATTGGAAATTTATGTATCCAAGAATCTTAATGCGAATTATTATTTCAATTTTGTTTTATACTCACTGATTTAACATTCATATCATCATACATCTCGACGTATCTCAATCTCATCATTTAAAGAAGTTGGGTTGTGTCTCACTTTTACATAGACTAACCCTTTCATCATAACAAACGAGAGAGGTACTGTCAACATTCAGTCATATACCCTTTCAGATTTGAGACTCAAGCTTTGGCTGTTGTGTTTGTTTTGTAAATTTTAGAGTCACATAGAACTAATTATAACTTACTGACAAAGCCAATGAAAATTTGACAAGAATATGGTGGATACGCCGCTGGTACTTCCTATATATAAGTATTCTTGTCAAAGGATCAAAAGCGTTGACAGGCGGTTATGAGAGGTTCCGTGTAGGTTTTAATATCGTCATGGTTGAAGTTTTTGTTTATGATATAACCTTATCTTTCCAAACGTATCAATTCTCTCAAAACTCTTATGCATAAAATCATGCTTAGTCAATCAACTCTGTTTATCCATGTTCCGCATTCTTACACCTTAGGCATCAAAAGCGATTCCTGTAGCAGGGTATTCAACCCTTACTAGGAACGTTACCGCCTCAAATAAAATTTAAACTCTCACACTCTTCTAATTATGTAATTGTCAAATTAAAACACACTCCCTTTGAGTCAAACATACCACTACTTAAATTTCGGGACGAAATTTTTAAAAGTAGGGGATACTGTAACATTCGTCGTAAAACGGGTTTCAAAACCCGCTCCGTTTAAAACCCAAATATTTATTCGAAGTTCGTCGCATATTTATTTGTATTAATTAAAGCGAAAATAATAATAATTATAATAATAATAATAACAACAATAATAATTAATCAAGTAATTTAGATTTAATGAAAAAAATATATATATATATAAAAAAATAATAATAATAAATGAATTTTAACTTAGTTAATAATTCAAGGGACTAAATATGTATTTCTACTAAACTAAGTTCAGGGGATTTTATGCTATTTTCAAAAGAAAATTCGAATTCAACAAAAAGAATCAAAAACGGGCAACGCCTGGACTCGAACCCGGGTCAACGCCAATCACACACACACCAAACACCAACTGCTCTATACGCACATTAGTGGTTAAAACAGAATCAAATAATCTATATACAGAAACCGAAACCTGCAACTTCTTTATCAGAGTTACAGTAACCGCCCATATACAATCAAATTTAAATCTTGATTTCTGAAACGGAAGTAACTGATGCCCAGTTACAATTTCGTAATCATAAGCTCACCAACTCAGATTCGGTCAAGATTGGAAGCAATCAACCCATAATTTCGGGTTGTAACCGAAACCTCATGATTAGAAAACCCAACTATAAATACCATATGCAATCCACTCCAAAGCTCTCACACACCTTCAATTGCATTTCGAAAAGACACTGCTCAACCGAGAAAACTAGTTCAGTCGTCGGATTTTCGTTTTTCTGTTCACCGGACTTGACGTCGGAACACTTCAGTTTCCGGTAAACCTTTAATTCTGTTATTGGAAATTGTTTTACTCTGCTTTGATTCAACGTATATCATTATAATCGTTTTCTTTTAAGTGGGATCATAAAACCAAATTCTGGTGTTCAAGATGAAGAAGATGAAGTTAAACACTCTATATGTATAATTAAATTTGGGTTTTTAAGTGGGTTAAACACACGGTCCAGTGGTGGACTATGTGCAATGTTAAAGCACAGACTGTGGGTTCGATTCCTGTGTGAATCCGGTTCCAACTCCATTAAAACGTTTTTTTTTAAACTAAACAGAACTCTCACAGTTGATTGTTAAATTTAATATAAATCATATAATAGATGGGTTAGACTCCCAGCCCAACTGGTTGGGCTGGGTGCCAAACAAGTCGAAGGCGCAGGTTCGATCCTCGCTATGCCCAGCCGGTTAGATGATATTTAAAAACCTTTTTAAAATAAATAAAATTCTGAATAATCTAAACAGTATATAAATATAATTAAAATCAGAAATATTTCGGGTTAGACACGTAGCTCAGTTGGTAGAGCTGCGTGCACGTATACGAGAGGTCACGAGTTCGAACCTCACTCAGCGCATAGAATAAACACAGTCCGACCGGTCAACGGTCACGGTCAACGGTCAAAAAGTCAACCTTTTATTTTCTTTTTATTTATTTATTTAATTGGAAAATTATTTAAAAATACTTAAAAATAAGATTATTAAAGTTAGAAAATTTCCTTAAACTCACAAAAATAAATCTAACAATCCCATTAAGATCACTAATTAAAAATATTAATCTCAAATAAAAGTTTATTTATTTACCGAATCATTTTATTATTATTTAGGTTAGTTTTCCCCTCGTCGCTTGAATCATAATATTCGTGCGCATTCATCGTCATCAAGGAACGCACCCACTGTGAGTGAATCCTTACAAATTATCCTTTTTATTCATGTTTTGGGGTGTATCATGTGTCGCTTTAATTATTTCATTTATTCAAACTTGTGCTATTACCATTATATGACCTAAACTTATGATGTAAATATTGTTTGTTGTGATACGTGTTTACATTCTTGTCAAGTTGTGTGCAAATCATTCATTAGCCCATCAGTTCCTCGTGGGAGACGAGTTGAGCATCAGGTGCCTCATTCGATCGGCTCCGTTTGGTTGAGCCTTGATCTCAATGTTCATCATTTGGTGTGTGTGCTTGTGCAATAATTGATATTATGTGTTTTGTGATTAAATTTACATTTACGTTTATTCATAATTGGTTATGCACAATTTTATTCAAATAACCAACATAACTAATCCTTTCAAATATTTAAATAAGATTCACTCGCCAACTTTTGTTGACCCAAAACCCTATTTTTACACATGATACAGGTGATCCGGTTGAGAAAAGAAACACATAGGATGGCCTAGAAGAATAAACAAGTTGATGCCTTGGAATGAACGTTTAGTTTTGTTTTCCTTTGTAATTGTACTCTAGTTTGTAATTTGAATGAAAATGTATTTGAACATGTTGTGTTTGTATGATTATTGTAACTTCTTCTTTAAAGAGAAATAATAAATATGAAACCTTATAGTAAATGTCATGAGCTTTGATGAAAACTCAATCATGTCCCGACTACCATTTCCGCTGCGGGTCAGGGTGTGACAATATATATATATATATATATGTGTGTGTGTGTGTGTGTGGGAAGGTTCATTGGGGAATACTAAAAAAGTGGGGAACCGACTCAAACGAACTCCGATTGGACTCATTCCAGCGACGTTGGAACCGGCTCATTGAACCCTAACTAGGATCGCTTAACCCTAAACCCTAAATCCTAACCCCTAAACCCTAAAGCTAAAAATAAGGCTAAAACCTAAGCTAAATCGTAATATCTAAGCTATACACCCTAAAAGCTAAACCCTAAAGGCTAGACCCTAAAGCTAAACCCTAAAACCCTAAACCCTAAAGCTAAACCATAAAGACTAATGATTGACCCTATAACTAAACCCTAAAGCTAAACTTAAGGCTAAACCCTAATATAAGACCCTAAATCCAAACCCTAATATATTTAGGGTTTAGGGGTTAGGATTTAGGGTTTAGGGTTAAGAGATCCTAGTTAGGCAACGCCGTTGGAATGAGTCCAATCGGAGTTCGTTTGAGTCGGTTCCCCACTGTTTCCTACTTTTTTAGTGTTCACCAATGAACCTCACACTATATATATAATATTTATCTACAAAAGAAGATGTTATAAATAAAAAGAAAATGCTAATAAGTGGGATAGTGCTGATGCCTAAATCATTTGATACGGGTCAAATAGTCAATAATAGTAGTCCAGGGGTTTGGTTGTAATATTGTAACAGAATTGTACCGTTGATTGAGCTAACTTCCTTCTATTGTTCTTATGTTATTCTCTATCCATTTTGCACGTATCAATTGGTATCAGAGCACCGATCCTCGGGAGTTCTGTAATCAAATTGATCAAAATCGTTTCGAATCAGTAAGAATTTGATCAATTGTTCGATCAATTATGTCCGTATTCTTTCAGTTCTTGAATTGATCATTGTTTCGATCAATTATGTTCATTTCAATTGGAATTAATCAATCGATTGATTAATTCCTCCATATTCAAGATGTCTTCTACTCGTAATCAAACCAAATTAGAGAAGGTGATTAAGGAACGCTCTACGTCCTTGTTGAATTTGATGCATTTGTTGAGAAAGCTGAAAAATTCTTTACGGATATTAAACAAATTCTTGACAAATTGGCCAGTAATCAATCGAAATCGGATGGTGAAACTGCAACATCACAAGTGGAAACCAATAGCAGCACAAGAACTGATCGATTGTATCGTTTGGGCAAGATAGAGTTTCCAAAATTCAATGGATCAGAAGTGGAGGATTGGGTTTGTCGATGCGAGCATTTCTTTGATGTGGATGATACTATAGAAAACTTTAAAGTGAGATATGCTACTATTAACTTGGAAGGAAAAGCTAAAATGGCACTATGCTTATCTCAAAACATCACTCAAGCCAATTTCTGAGGTAACTTGGTTTGAATATTCTAGAACTATCATTGATCATTTTTCTACGATTCTATTCCATGATGCTATAGGTTTGTTAGCTTCTATGGTTCAAGTTGGGTCTTTAGAAGATTATTGTGAGAAGTTTGATGAAAATCTTCTAAGAGTTACCATATGTGAAGAATATGCTGTTAGTATATTTTTGAATGGCTTAAAACCAGAATTAGGGTTGTAACATTTGTAAAAATCGGGTCTCCAAAACCCGCTCCGTTTTGTAATCAGTACCAAGTTATGAGAGTGCATTAATTATTTATGGTTATTTTGAGTTAAAACGATACATAATTAATAAATAAACTAAACTATAAAAATTATATTTGATAAAAAGTTAAAATAAAACAAATAAAAAATATTTGAAGCTGCCGGGACTCGAACCCGGGTCAGCTGAGTCGCTCAACGACTTAACATCCATTCCCCAAACCGCTCCGTCACAATGTGTTTTATGTTAACTTTAGGAAAACAAAAGAAACTTAAACACAAACTCAGTTTAACCGATGATACCATCTGAAAACCGGTAATCGGCAAACCAATCGTCAAATCGATTGTTTACCTCACAATTTCAGTTATAACCGATGTATTACGGTTTCTAATCAAGTTAAAATTGATTGAAACTTTAAGTCCTATCATTTTCGGCTTTTGAAACCGAAAATTCATCAAGTTCTGATTTAATTCAAGCTTCCGATCATTTGCACGATTCAGAACTATCACAACAATATTCAATTTCATTTTCGTCGCATTCTTGAACCATAAGATCTTCTGAATCAGATCGCCAGAAAATTTCTGCAAGTCACCGGAAAACCGGGACTCACATTCTCACGGTAATTCCTCCGACTCTTTTTGTTTAAAACATGTGATTAGTCAGTCTCTAACACAACTCCATCATCAGAATCGATCCTAGTCAAAGTTTATCAAAAATCTTACTTTCGCTGGAAAATCTCTGAGACTGCCGGAATCACACTGTGAACTGGTATGATATCCTAAAACTTCTTTTAAACCTTGTTTAAGTGACTCAACTTTATGAATAATCGATCAACGCTGTTAATTGGTTGAACAGCCGGAGTTCATTTCCAGTACCGACGAACCTCCGCCGGATTTCTGTGAATAACATCAATCGGTATATTCTGTTCCTTAAACTCTTTCCATTCTTTACTTTTGAATTCCTGTTAATGTCTGAGAACTTTATAAATCACAAATGAATCATAACCAGTCGAATTATGCTATCTGTGAAAATCGGTGAAGAAGATGAAGTTATAACAGAACATAAGATTAATTAAAAACGGTATTTTAAACGGGTTAGACACACAGTCCAGCGGTGGACTGTGTGCAAGTTTCACACACACGTCCCGAGTTCGATCCTTGCTACGCGCACGCCTTGTGTAAAAACATGCCTTTTTGATCCAGAACTAAACCGGGTTTAAAACAGATAGTTGTTAAGTATAATAAAAACCAAGAATATAACCGGGTTAGACACACAGTCCAGCGGTGGACTGTGTGCAACATGAACTTCACGTCGCGCGTTCGAATCTTGTCACGAGCACCGGTCCAATTGAATTAAAACGTTTTTGCAAATAAAGGAATTTTCGGTTAATTCAAATAAGTATATAAATATAATTAAAACCGAGTTTATAACGGGTTAGTCACGTAGCTCAGTTGGTAGAGCTACGTGCACGCGAACGGAAGGTCGCCGGTTCGAATCCCACCCGGCGCAGAATTAACCACTGACCGAACCGGTCAACGGTCAACACTAAAAAAAATATTTTTTTATATATTTATTTATTTAATTTAATTTAAAAATCAATTAAAAATACTTAAAAATAACATTTTTAAAGATAGAAAATAGCCATAAACTCACAAAAATATATCTAAAAATTTCATTAAAATCCTTAATAACATCCATCCATTTAATATATTTTTCCATTATTATTTAGGTTAGTATTCCTCGTCGACTCGCTCATCTAAATCGTGCGCATCTCACCATCTCCAATTCAACGCACCCAAAGTGAGTGAACCTTTCAAATTCCCCGTTTTAATCACGTTTTTGGGGTGTATCATGTGTCTTTGTTTATATACATATTATAACTAAACTATTGTGCATACATCATATCATGACATGTGTATTTAGTTTGTTGCTGTTAAGTAGTTATTATTGGATGCAAATTATTATTTCAGTACATGCAATTGCCGAGGCCGCCGCTCCCCATTTAATTATGAGGTTTGAGCCTGTTCCCCATTTTATTATGCGGTTGAACCTGGCGTGCCCGCAACGATCGGCTCCGTTTGATTGAGCCTTGATCGGTCATTTCATTTTACATTCCAGTTCATGCAATACGATCGGCTCCGTTTGATTGAGCCTTGATCGCACAGTTCATTTTACATTTCAGTACATGCAATACGATCGGCTCCGTTTGATTGAGCCTTCATCGCACAGTTCAATTTACATTTCCAGTTCATGCAATACGATCGGCTCCGCTTGATTGAGCCTTGATCGCACAGTTCATTTATGTTAGTTATCGTATGATATTGGTATGTTCATGTATGCTGTCAAGTGTTATTTTATGCTATAATTGTAACTGCTATTTGCCAATGCTTGATTACTTACATTTGCTATTTTATGATTATGCACAATATTTCATTGATAAACTAACCATAAAATCATTATCAAATGTTTATCTAATAAGGTTCACTCGCCAACTTATGTTGACCCAAAAACTACCATTTTACACATGATACAGGTGAACCAGCAGCAGCTAGGAACACATAGGACCTGGATTAGAAGAATAAATCGATTTAGTTTTGGGATTGTTACCTTTTGATTATTTCCTTTGTATTGAATGAACATGTTTGGATGTTTGAAAATGTAACTTTGACTTCATTGATTATGAAACATAATAGTAAATGTCATGTGCTTTGGTGATAACCCAATTATGCCCCGACTCTTATTTCCGCTGCGGGTCGGGGTGTGACAAGGGTGTCCTGTGAGAATGTTTGAGCCCAAATCTATGAAGGAAGCCTATAAGTTTGCCGAGAGACAAGATGCGACATACCGAACCTTATTGGTTAAGTCTAAATATCATTATAATCACAGTGGGAAATATTACCCTCCAAATACAACCACCCAAACCAATTCTATTCATAATCCTGCTCCTATTTCAACCATTAAACCTCCGGCTAATCTATCTCATTTACCCTTATTACCTTCTCCTCCCGCAACTCAAAAATTCACTAATACTAAATCATTAACCACTAAAGAAATGGCTGCTAAGAGGTCTAGGGGAATGTTTTTGGTGCAATGACAAATTTACTCCTACACATAAGTGTCCAAATAAGCAATTGTATAGCATTGATTTGATAGGGAATGATGAAGAGGAAGTGAAAACTACAAATGATATTGAAACAGTTATAGACACTACCATAATAGACCCACTCATTTCAATACATGCATTAACAGGGTACCCTCTTTTTCTACTAGCAAGTAGTGGGAAACATTGGTACCAAGAAATTGCAAACACTAGTAGATTTAGGTTCCACACATGATTTTCTGTCCTTTAAAAGACATTAAACCCATGAGGATGGGGGTAGCAAATGGGATTCCTATAATTTGTAACAAGATTTGTCATATTTCCAATGGCATATGCAAGGCTTGTGGTTTAAGGCTGATGTGATAGTAATTCCATTAGACAGTTATGATATGGTATTGGGAATTCAATGGTTATTACAATTAGGAGACATTGTTTGGAACTTCAAGGAATTAACTATGCAATTTCAGGTGGAAAATGAAGTGTATCAGTTAAAGGGTAGTCAAACTAATAAGGTGGCACTTCTTTCTATGCCAACCTTGAATGGGCTTCTTAACAATGAGGCACAAGTGATACTGGGTCAATTGTTCAGTCTGCAAATGGCAGGAAGTAGAGAGGGTCAGTTCCAACACAAGACTACAGTTCATAATGCAGATCATTTGGATGTTATTGAAACATTATTGCAGTCTTTTGCAGATGTTTTCAAAGTGCCTACATCTTTACCACCTGTTAGGTCTTATGATCACAAAATTATATTGAAGGATGAGTCTAAGGTGATTAATCTGAAACCCTATAGATATCAGATGGCACAGAAAGATGTAATAGAGGCAATGACCAGGGAATTATTATAAATTGGGGTGATAAGAGACAACACAAGTCCTTTTGCAGCTCCAGTAGTATTGGTCAAGAAAAAGGATGGTAGTTGGAGGATGTGTATTGATTATAGACAACTGAATGACGCCATAGTTAAGAACAGTTTCCGTATTCCCTTAATAGAGGAATTATTAGATGAGTTAGGAGGGGCTTCCATTTTCTCTAAATTGGATTTGAGGTATGGATATCATCAAATTCGGATGTCTCCTGATAATGTACATAAAACAACTTTTAGAACACATGAGGGCCATTTTGAATTCTTGGTCATGCCCTTTGGGCTGACAAATGCCCCTGCTACATTTTAGGCCCTAATGAATCACACATTCAAGCCTTTATTGAGGAAGTCTGTTTTGGTATTTTTTTGATGATATTTTACTTTTAGGCAAGAATTTGGATCAACATCTCATTCATCTTAGGGAGGTTTTGGAATTATTGAGAGTTAATCAATTGTATACCAAGAAAAGTAAATGTTCTTTTGGTGGAGGATCCGTGGAATATCTTGGGCACATTATCACTAATGAAGGGGTATCTACAGATCCTAAAAAGATTGCAGCCATACAAGAATGGCCTATACCTACCAACATCAAGTAGTTGAGGGGTTTTTTTGGGTTGTCTGGATACTACAGAAGATTTATAAAGTCTTATGGGATCTTAGCTAAACCTTTGACCAACTTGTTGAGGAAAGATGGATTTTTGTGGAATGAGGAGGCTGAAAAGGCTTTTGTGTTACTGAAAGAAGCCTTATGCTCTCCAACTGTATTGGCTTTACCAGTTTATTCCAAGCCATTTAGTTTAGAGACAGATGCATCTTCAAAGGGTATTGGGGTAGTGTTGATGCAAGGTTCTCATCCTTTGGCCTTCATAAGCAAAGCTTTGTCACCAAGACAGCATGCCTATTCTGTTTATGAAAAGGAGTTATTGGCCATCATCTTTGCTGTTAAGCATTGGCAACACTCCTTGAATATTGGTCATTTTATTATAAGAACTGATCAAAAAAGCCTTAAACATATGTTAGAATAGAAATTGAGCACACCTTTGCAACACGCGTGGCTGTCGAAATTAATGGGCTTTGGTTAATGAAATTGTGTACAAGAAAGGGGTTGAGAATAAGGTAGCTGATGCTCTATCAAGAGTTTACGGCCCTACATTATTCACTACCACAGTTTCTACTATCGATCCTACAATGTTTTAGAAGATTAGAATCTCTTGAGAAAAAGACCTTGGAATGTTTCAAAAGCTACAAATTTGAAGGCTGGGAATCAAATAGATCATAATCATTAGGATGGTACTTTGTTTACAAAGAAAGGTAAGGTCTTGATAGGGAAATATGAAGGATTACAGGAGGAAATTATTAAATCGTGTCATGATTCTACTATGGGGGGACACTCAAGAGTTCATGCCACTATTCAGAGAATTAGAAGCATGTTCAGGTGGAAAAGGGTTGATAAACAAGTGAGAAAGTATATTAGGGCCTGTACTATTTGACAGGGACTAAAATTGAAACTGTTGCTTATCCAGGATTGATGCAAACTCTTCCTATTCCTAAATATGTTTTTTTTTTCTGATATATCTATGGACTTTGTAGGAGGGTTTCCAAAGATACATGGCAAGGATACCATTTTAGTGATCATTGACATGCTCATAAGTATGGGTACTTTATACCTAGGCCATCCTTATACAGCAGAAATTGTGGCTCAATTGTTCCTTAACAATATTTTCAAACTGCATGGTTGGCCTAATACTATAGTGTCAGACAAAGGTCCAGTGTTTATCAGTAATTTTTGGAAGGCTTTCACTAAAATGCAAGGTATTCAGCTAGCCTTATCTACAACCTACCACCCTCAGTCAGATGGTCAGACTGAAGTGGTGAACATATGCATTGAATTGTATTTAAAGAAGCATGACTTTGGCAACTAATACATCTTGGCTGAAGTGGGTATCACTTGCAGAGTACTGGTATAAAACTAATCTTCATACTTCCATCAATACTACTCCCTTTCAAGTATTATATGGGTTATCCCCCTCCTATATTCATTCCCTATATACCTAGAGATTGTTTTAAATGAGGCATAGATTAGAGTCATTAAAGAATTGAAGCATTCTTTGTATCGTGCCCATAATCGTATGAAGCAATTGGCATATAAGAATCAATGAAAGGGAATTTGCAGTTGGTGATTGGGTATTCCTCAAGCTTCGACCTTTTTGCAAAAATTCTCTTAAGAATTTCAAGCCAAACAAGCTTAGCCCTAAATACTATGGACCCTTTTTGATAATTGAAAAAATAGGGAAGGTTGCATATAGGTTGGATTTACCTGAAGAAGCACAGATGCACCCAACATTTCATATATCATTGCTCAAACTTGCTAAAGGAGACCACTCCCAGATCATGCCTCTTCCAAAGAAACTGAGGTTTATGTTTAATCCAGCTACAGTCATTGATAAGAGAATGGTGAAACGTCATAATCGAGCTAGGGTGGAAGTATTTATAAGGTGGAAAGACTTACCAGTTGCTGATGCTACATGGGAGGATTTAGCGGAGATGTAGGCCAGATTTCCTGAGTTTGATTTTAATTTTGAGGGCAAAATTTCTTAATGGGGGAAGTGCTGATACGGGTCAAATAGTCAATAATAATAGTTTAGGGGTTTGGTTGTAATAATTGTGTAGGCCAGGGACTAGAATTGTAATATTGTAACAAAATCAGTAAAAAGGTTTGTTGTAATCGTTACATACATTTAGATAGTGAATAGAAAGATACCATTGATTGAGCTAACTTCCTTCTGTTGTTCTTCTTTCTTCTCCTCAATCTTTATTCTCCATCCATTTTGCACGTATCATCATTTTTATACATAACTAGGTTATCGTGCACTCGTTGTGGCGTGATAGACCGAATCGTTCTTGGTTTGATAACATGTGCGTTTTAATGAGTTGTAGCTCAACTGACATTGGAGAGGAAGTAAAGATTGAGGGTTGAAGGCTACAGGTCTCAAGTTCAAACTGGATCCCAACTGTATTATACCGTAGTGGGCCCTCGAGCGACAAATTTTCCTCGAAACTAAAGATGGCAGGCTTGGGCTACCAGTGATCTCCGATCACGGGAGCATGGAATCGTCTTTTGCCATCAGGTTACCCCAAGGGTTTGCCTTATTTGGGCATGTCCTCTCCGAGGGGGAGAAATGAGGGTTGTCTGTTTGAAAAGGGAACCCTAGTTTGAAGCAAAGTATGTTAAGAGGGGTCTTACTCCCACTCATTGCTAATAAATGCATTTCATGGTCAAACCATGTAATAACATTTAATTTTGAAATTACCCAAAGAACCTATGAATTGCAAGTCAACATAAGGCCGTGTAATGAGGCGTTACCTATCCTAGGTGGCACTTATAACGCCCAGAACAACCAAAATACTACACTTCATCTTATCTTTTTAAATTAAACCACACATTCACACAAACACTATTATGCATCTTTATCACTACACATAGTACTGTTTTCTTCAATTTTTATAAATAACATTTTTGAGGGGTGATCTTGAGCCTTGCGGGGATTGCATTGCAATAGAAAGTTGTTTTTTTTTATCAAACACGACAAAAGCGAAACCCAGTTTTGCATAGATCATTCTGACGTCCTTGAATCCTTAGAATTGTTAGTAAAAGCGCCAGCATGTCGTCCTCAAGAAAGCTGTCTTGGGGTGTTGTTTCTTGTTTGTCGGGTTTTTTTTTTTTTTTTGCTTCAGTACAAAGCCTGTATATGTTTTTAAAATTCATCAAATTCAAATGGTTCAACTTTCGTTATACTTTTGACGCCAACTGGTCAAATGATTAAATAAACTTGGCTATAATAAGAACAGGCTGAACTGGTCAAATCAAACAAAATACCTAATAAATAGTTCTATTTCGAAAGTTTGAATATTTATAGTAGTATAGCTCTCCTAATCATAACAGTATGCTAGCTACTTGTAAAAATCGAGAAACTTAAATCGTGGGCTCCATCGTTTTTGGTCTTTACACCATTGTAACCTTGTGAACTGTCTCTTTTTTAGACATATACATCATAGCTCATGTTTATGCATCCAAAATAGAATGGTTAGTTAGAATACCAAATATATATATAATGCAATAGCAAGAATGAAGTGTCCTGCAGACCATTTTACTATGTCTAAAACCAAATTATAATAAAAAAGAATTGAAGTTATATGTTAGTGTAATTACTTTGATTTAATAGGATTCTTTAAGTTACTCATAGCGCAAACATTCTACAATTTGGACTTGTCCACTTAATTACTTTATAAACTTAAAAAGAAAAAAAAGCATAACAAAAACTTTAAGCCAGGGCTATCAAGCCGAAAAAAAAAGGCTTCTGAACATTAAGTTCAAACTCCAGTCTTCGTGATCTAGTTCATCATGACATCATCATCATACTCAATAAATCCCACCAATAGCAAAGCTATTGTAGGGTCTGAGGGTAAGATGTGGACAACCTTACCTCTATCCTGTAGAGGCTGCTTCCAGTGAGACCCCCGGCTCGATAGCAGTTTGCATCAAGCCTTGGACATAAACCACATAACACTCAACAATTAGGACAAAAAACCGATTAGTGCATGTACCCCCTTGTCATTCGACTATAACGCCACCGAATGATGCATGGTTAACCATCCCTCTCTTTTTAACGTTATTTTCATGAAATTGGTAAAATAACGTTAAAATTCGTGCAATTTCATTTTTGCCCCTCGAAGGCCCACACATATATACATTATATGCGCATACCGCAAGTGGGGCGCAGTCTTCAGGATCTGGTTACGATGTATAATTCTAACCCAAAATACATATAAAAAAGAAGGTTGTGTCAAATATTTAAATTGGAATGAACCTCGGCATCAATCGAGTTCAAAACTCACATGAAGCAAACCCACATATCGAATTTCTTCTTTCAATTACTATGAGATTTGCACCTGAAAATTAAAACTATGATTATAAATCTGATGTTAGCTAATCTAAGAAGCAAGCTTTATTCAATTATTCACATTCAAAATTATAGCCACTGCATATATTCAGAAACATAGTTGGGAATTCCTCAAACAGGGTCATAGGCCAATGCTTGACCATCTAAACAAAATACACGTACTACCAATAAACCAACGTTTGGATCTGTTCGTTTAGGAAATGTCACAAACACTTGGCGTGCAAACTTAAAAACAAACACAAGCATTTAAATCTTACCATGTAAATGAGTCACTTAAGCACACACAAACCTTGCCGGTGTTAGAGTTGTGCCAATGCCTTTTACCATGTCAATAAAGTTTTAATTGTATGAAGTAGAATCAACATTAAAAGCTTTAGCACACATAATACTTGACATATAATCTTTGTAACAAACGGAAGTTAACTGTGTGATCATTATTTACAAAAAAATTGTGACTGTTTTGAGCTTACCCGTTAACCGGAATCTTCCCCTGCCCGTTCACTGGAATCTTCGCAAGAGCCTCTATGGACGTTACCTACTCATCAGATCAACATTAATCATCGGATTAAGGCTGAGGGACAACCGATCTAACTAAATAGCAAACATGCAATGGAAAAGGGATTACTGGAAGTTGATCGAAACCCTAACCGCTTGACCGCTGTCATTGTCAGAGCTATGGCAACATCTAATCTAACATACTGGTAGTGAGGTAGTGGAGTGGTGGTGGTGAAGATGGTGAGTGTGTGTGTATATATATATATATTTAAAAAAATAAAATTTTTCATATCAATATCTACATCATCATCCAGCTCATTTTTTACACATCAGCGTCCACGTCATCAAAACTAACACAGTTAGAAAATGATCGATGCGGGCCAAAATCTTACAAGTTTGGATTGTCAGAGGGAATTTTTGAAGTTGTGATTATTATTGGCAAACTGGTGAAATTTTGGATTATTAAAATCCAATAACCCTTTACAAAATACAAGTAGTATATTAAAAATATCACACATATCCTACTTGCATGATTATTTACCCAACCGGAATCGTTATATATATAAAAAAATACAAAGAGTTCAAGGTCATCAAATTTAGTTTGCATGGCTAATAATATATCAAATTACATGGATAATATAATCCTTTATAGATGTCATTAGTTGTAGGATGAATGATTAAAAACCAAAATCTTGAAAAATATATAATATGATTTAACTCTTGAAAGAATTATATGTATGTGTATTAAAAAAACTAAAATAAAGTCTGATATTAGAAAAAAGGTTAGAGAAAGAGGGGCAGATACACATGCAAGAGTAGTTGTTGATCCCTGTACGTCCTGCAATTGAAAGTTGTAAACCGCTAAAAAAACCTAGAAGTCTCCCATGTTCCTATTTGAAACCCTATAATTCTAATACGAAACCTAAAATTCCAAAATTGTCTTCACTTTTGATCATCCCGAATTGTGATTATCCAATAATGATGACGACTATAGACATGTTCGGCATTGAAATCGCAGCTCACACATTCGGGGCTCTTAACGAGATTGACCAATTTTTCCACTCGATGTTGTTGAAATACTGAGATTGTAACAAGAAGCCCAAAATGATGAAATGGTTGTATAAGAAAAGCATGGATGTCAAAGATTGTGCCAATGGACCCATACATGGTTTTTGTATTAGGTATTGAAGTAGTAGCTCTGCTCTGGTACACGATCTTGATCCTGGGGTTATTCTGCTATTTGAAAGGCTGCAAACACATCAACAAGCGTTTTGCGCGCAAAATGATGAAATGGTCCTTTACAAGAACAACACGAGGATGAAATCGTTGTGGAAGAACCAAAGATTGTGCAAGAACACATGGCGGTAGACACATCACAAGTTGCAGAGAGAGAATGTTGGTGGTAGTGAGGGCCCATGGAAACACCAGGAATCAGAGGAAAAGAAGAAAGAAGGCTCAAACACAAGTTTGAAATAGTATGGCTCTCACAAAATACAAAAATTCATGCCGGTTTTTAAAACATTGCTTTATACTCAAGGATTAATGTCAAAATTCATGCTATCAAAATACAAAAAAATGAAATACAGATTCAAAACAAGAACAAACTAGTAAGCCCGGTTTGCTAAAGAACCGGGGATTACAAACATCAAGACAGATATGGTTGGTTGATGATTCAAATAACAAAATAAAAGCAACAAGAACCATCTATATAAATAAATATCAGCGAGCATTTAGGTAGTGATGGCAGGGATAGTGTACAAGGAAATCAGCAACGACTTTTCTATTGGTTCCCTTGTTTATCTTTTGAATATCATTTTGCAACAAGAAAAAAAGTTAGATTATTAAGCCCAAATATAGAAGTCACATATAGAGCCCATGACTCAACTGCACCAATCCAAATATCGAGTTACCAGATCATAAAACTCAATAACCAAGAATAAATGTGAGATGCATGCTTGCACCTTTAAACAATTTTGACTTTAATTGGACAAATACAAACTGTTATGGAATATTGAGGTTGATATAAACCCTCATTTGATGATAATAATTACCAAAATCTCCATTAAAAGTATTTCGTACGCTATTACATGATTAAATATGTTTCAGTTATTTTTAAATGAGTCGGTGTTTTATGTGTATATTTTAGGAGTGGATTTTAAGAGTTTGTGTTTGTCGTTAAGAAACATAAACTGATGTATCTTATAAAAGCGTATTTGCATTACACGTCATCATCCTTTTTAGTTATTCTTGTAATGGAAATATGGAATTTATCCCGGTATTGAGTCTCCGATCCATGCTTGAAAAAAGGTAATAGGAAAATCATGTGCTAGAGTAGTGATAAGATTTATTTTAATACTGGTATGTTATCGTACTAGTATTGTTATGAGTGTTAGAACATATGCTCATAAATGGATCCATGGATGCAGATACTCTCGCTCATGAAACCCACATGTGTACAAATATCGCATCCTTATTGCTTGTTACGGCTTTTTATGCAAAAGTCACTTCGTCTATGAACTGGACTCTCTCTCCCTCCTCGTCTGGGTATATATAGCGAAACTTTAAAAAAAATATTTGTTTCCTAAAGATAGCCTTTAAAAAAATTATTTGTTTTCTAAAGGTAGCAAAATATACAAAATTTTTATATTTTCATTTTATAAATTATTTTGTGGCTAAATTCCTCAACATTAACAACAATATATAATTCGATCGTAAAAAATATTTTGTCAAAAGAGCATTAATATGACATAAGAGTTCCTTGAATGACTATGAACCATGTGCCCATAATTGAAGGGGTTACTGTCGTCACATGCAACCAGTTCAACATTGTAAATTTTGTTCTTCCGAATTAATCATATTTGCATTTAATTCAGAAAAGAAACAAGTTTCGATCTTAATATACAAATAAACTATAGAAATAAAGTAAATAAACACTTTTATAATAAAAAAATCAAAAACTAAAAATATAAAAAAATTTGTTTAAAAAACAATTAAAAAATATATATCTTATAAATATAACTAAACATGTTAAAAATCAATATTTTTTTTTAATTTTCAGCGCTTTTCCTTATAAAAATGGGTAGAAATTTTTGATTTTTTATTAAAAATTGCTTCTACAAGTATTTATAAGGAGAAGCGCTGAATTTAAAAAAAAATGATGTTAACATGTTAAGTTCAATTTTTAAAAGTGTTCCACTGTTTCCTATTTTTTGGTATTCCTCAATAAACCTCACACTATATATATATATAGGGGTTAGTTAACATACAATGTTCCTTAACGAACGATGTGTACGCTGGGAAATCACGCATGTTGAAAACCATAATGTTGAAAACAATAATCACGCATGTACAAATTCAGAAATCACGCATGGGGTACAAAACTTAATCATGTCTGTTCTAAAAAAAAAACCCTGCAAGTTATAAATTCCTAGCGTACGCAGCGTACGTTAAGCCTAATTGTACAATATACTTTCATATTATATATATTATTCTAGCTACGCAGCGTATAGCTATTGTACAATATACTTTATATATATATATATATATATATATATATATGGAATGGATCATGAGAAAACTAGTTTAAATGAGAAAACAAAAAAACTAACTAAAAAAGCTAAAAAAATATATAAAAAAAATTGAATTTTTTTATTAAAAGTCGCTATAAATAGTATATAAAAAACTTTTTTTCAAAAAAAAAAGAAATTTGTACTGCACATGTGCACCAATACGGAAAAGCCTAAACCACTTAACACACCCCCTAAAAACCTAAACCCTCCAACCTTCCCCCCCCCCCCCCCCAAAAAAAAAAATAAATCTAAAATAAACCGTAAACATAAACCCCAAAATACCTAAACCCCCCACCCGCACCCCTAAAAAAACCTAAACCCCACACCCGCACCCCCAAAAACCTAAACCCCCCTCCCCCCACACCCAAAAACCTAGTGCTAATCCTAAATCTCCAAAACACCTAACCCCTAAAAGCTAAATAAACTCAAAAGCTAACTTTAAGTATATAAAACACATGTGCAACATATACATATAATGCACATGTGCAGTACACATATCATGCACATCTGCAGTACAAGTTTTTTTTTGAAAAAAAGTTTTAATATATAAAAGCTAGGGGTGTGCATGGGTTGGTTTGGGTCGGTTTTGGCCTAAAAGCATAACTATAACCGTGATGTCAGTTAATGGATAACCATAATCATAACCGATCGGTTATGGCGGTTATGGTTAATCAGTTTTGATGGTTCTAGCGGGTCGGTTATGGGTGGTTAATCATGTATTTAGCTTAGCTAAAAATAACTTAAGCTTAACTTTTATTTAATATGGAATAAAATGTTATTGCATATCTGTATGTATTAGTATATTACATAGTATCAAAATACATTTAATCTATAATATTAATACCGATTATTACCGAATATTCAAATAAAGTGATGTGGTATATTCCATATTTTCAAATAAACATTCAACCAAAACCACAAAACGATATGAAATAACCTATAAATACTAAATTTTTTAATCAAAAACATCAAATATTAAAAAAATGTGAAAAGTCCTAAATCCTACAAAGATTTATTACATGTCGGTTCGGTTCGGTTATGGTGGGTATGAAATCATTGATAACCATAACCGACCCGTTACTTTTCGGTTTTCAAAAAAACCATTAACCGACCCATCGGTTTTTGATTTGTTCGGTTTTTTCGGTTCGGTTTTGTCGGTTAATTCGGTTTTTTGCACACCCCTAATAAAACTAGCGATTTTTTTATATAAAAATTGTATGTTTTTAGGTTTTTTTAATTAGTTTTTTAGTTTTCTCATTTATATCTAGTTTTCTCATGATCCTCTCCCTATATATATATGAGAAGGCTCCACTAAAAAATGAGTTTTGCCTAAGTAGTCTAAAAAATATTGTGGAGATGACATGTGGCATTCCTTATAGGTAAAACGGAAAGGTATTTTGGTCTTAAAACACAAATTCCCACCCATTTGTTTTATAAAAATACAATACAAAAAATCTTGTACAAAAAAATTTCGCACAAAAAATTTAGTACAAAAAAATGTAGCAAAAAAAATCAGCACAAAAATACATTGTAGTACAAGAATGTTATATAACATAGTAATTTTTTGGGTTTTTTTAGATATCATATTTAATATAGCAATACGGTGCTTAAATTAAAAATAAAAAGATGCTCGGTTTTATGATGCAATTTTTTTTAAAATAATATCATATAAAAAAGATACGAAATTTAAAAAATGAGAGGAAATATGCTTGTGCCTTGCATGTGGAGAGAGAAAGTCAACAAATATATTATTACTAAAATACCTTACACCCATCTTTTTCCATACATTTTCATCTTAACCATTGATTTGAAAAATAAAAGATCAAGATTCATTCCTACGCAAAATCAACTTTTTATCTGATCCTACCATATATATAAGGTGAAAAAACCTTTGGATGGCCTAGTTCTCACAACTCAAGATGGTTCTCATTTTAACTCATCACATATATTATATATAATATATATATATATATATATATATATATATAGGTGAGGTTCCTGTAAAAAATACCCTTTTCGTGAGAAGTGTGAGAAGGCATAGGAATTAAGATGTAGTCATCATGTTTTGAACTTAGCCATGATGTTTTAGGTTGTTTTGGCAAGATAAAACCAAACATAACAATTTAAAATACAATACACGATATTATAGTCGTGCTATTTAAAAAAACATTATTTAACACTTAAAACACACTACTTAAGGTTCTTGGCATGGTGTTTTAAGTTTTAAGCCTAGAATTCATTGCATTGTATCTTAAATTGTTATGTTTGATGTTTTTCTTATCAAAACAACCCAAAACATCATGCCTAAGTCCAAAACATGATGCATACATGTCAATTCCTATGCCTTCTCACACTTCTCATGAAAAATGGTTTTTTACAGGATCCTAAACCTATATATATATATATATATATATATATATAAAATATGGGTAAGGATCCACTAAAAAGTGGATTTTGCCTAAGTAGTTTAAGAAGGATTTTGATGATAACATGTGACACTCCTTATAAGTAAGAAAGAAAGGCATTTTGGTAATAAAACATTTTGGTTCTTATAAGTAGGAGTAGGGAAATGACATGTGACACCCCTTTTGTTTTCTAAAAAAAATACAACAAAAAATATAGTACAAAAAAAATTAGCACAAAAAATATAGTACAAAAAAATATACCACAAAAAATTTAGTACAAAAAAATATAATACAAAAAAATATAGCGCAAAAAAATTCAACACAAAAAAAATCTAGTACAAAAAATAAAATTCAAAAAATTCAAAATGAAAAAAAATTAAGACAAAAATTTTTAACACAAGAAATGTAGCACAAAAATGTAGTAAAATATCCAGCACAAAAAATGTTATACAACATAGAAATACAACATATTTTTGTGGGTTTTTTAGTCGACATATTTTATATAGCAATATGGTACTCGTATTAAAGATAAAACACGCTAGATTTATGGTGATTTTTTATGAAAAAATAATGTCGTATAAAAAAGTTATGAACGTTTAAAAAATGGGGGTGGAATATGCATGTGCCATGCATGTGGAGAGAAAAATGTAAAAAATAGGACTTTCCCAAGATACCCTTAGAGCATTCACATCCAGCTCCCTAATAATATACATGCATTCCACTAAAAACAACTCCTATATCAATATATTTCCACTAAAAACAAATACTTTTTCTCACTCCTTTTCAATTAAATAATATTTTTATACTTTTATCATTACATTTTCTTTCTCCTTCACTCACAACTACTTTCAATATATATTAAAAAAGTATAGGGGGTGAACAGTGTCCCCCCAAATATACAGATGAACAGTAACATTTTCTCTCTCCTCCACTCACAACCACTTTTTATACTTTTTATATTTTAAAAACCCCACACACAGATTTTGATTCCTAGGATGTGAATGCTCTTACACCCTCTTTTTCCTGCATTTTCATCTTAACAATTGATTTGAAAAATGAATGATTAAGATTCTTTCTCATCCTACTTAGGCAAAATCATCTTTATATATATATATATATATATATATATATATATATATATATATATGGCAGTGTTCTAGAGTGAACACTAGTGTATTTGTGAACCGAGTGAACAAATCATGACCATTGATTTAAATCATTTAATCGTAAAATACACCAGCTATTGATTTACACTTATGTATTGATAATCAAGGGATAGGATTAGTTCACTAGTGTTCACAATCAAGGGGGTTGTTCATTAATGAACCTAACCCTATATATATAGAGAGAGAGAAAAATTATATCGTACAATATTCCTTAACGTACATTGGGTACGCGATTGGCAAATCACACGTTATGTTTTTAAAAACACAAAAATCGCACGTTATGTTTTTAAAAACACAAAAATCGCATGTTATGTATATATGTGAAATCGCATGTTTTTTTATACCAAATTCGCATGTTGATTTTTGATACCAAAATTGCATTTTGATAAAGCCCAGCGTACGCAATGTACGTTAAGCCCAATTGTAAGTTAACCACTCCTTATATATACACACACACACACATAGGGAGGGGTTCTAAGTGAAAACTAGTGTATTTGTAAACTGGGTGAACAAAATCCTGACGATTGATTTACATCACCAAATCGTAAAATACATTAGTGTATTTTTATCATCAAACCTTGGCCATTGATTTACACTTGTTTATTGATAATCAAGGGCTAGGATTAGTTTAATAATGTTCACAATTAAGGGGGTTGTTCACTAATGAACCTAACCATATATATATATACAGGATTCGGTTCAAGAGAGAACCAATCCCAGTTGCGAGAACCATGAGAACTCCTATCATCCAATAGCATATTTACACATCACCCATAACCATTAAATCAAAAGGATATTTTAGTCTTTTACTTCGCATGTCAAATCTTTTTTTCTCTCTCTTATATTTAAAAGTCAAAATGTCACATATTTTCTCTTTTCTATTTAAACCCAACATGTCACATATTTTCTCTCTCTTCTATTTAAAATTCAACATGGGGCATCTATTAAGTCGTGATTTTTGGGTGAGTTCGTTTGGTAAGATCCTCAAATTTCATAAACCCGAAATCGGGGTGTGGAGGGCGTAAAAAATGTTTGGCAAAAAATTTTGTAAAAAAGTTTTTGAAAAAAAATTGTAAAAAAGTTTTTTGGAAAAATAAAATATTTTCGCTTGGCGTAAGATATTTTCTTGAAAAAAGTTTAAACCCGTAAAAAATTGTTTTTTTGTAAAAAAAATTGTTTTAAAGTTTAAAACCACGCGTAAAAAAAGTTTAAACCCGCGCGTAAAAAAAATTTAAAACCGCGCGTAAAAAAAGTTAAAAACCGGCGCGTAAAAAATGTTTTAAACCATCGCGTAAAAAAGTTTAAAACCGCACGTAAAAAAGTTGAAAACCGGCGCTAAAAAAGTTTAAAAACGGCGCGTAAAAAAAATTTAAAACCGATGCGTAAAAAAGTTTAAAATCGCGCGTAAAAAAAATTTCTAAAACGGCGTAAAAAAATGTTTGAACCCGCGCGTAAAAAAGGTTTGAAACCGCGCGTAAAAAAAGAGAATTTTAAACCCGGCATGCAAAGAGTATTTTAAACCGGCACGTTAAAAAATTTTAAAACCGCGCGTAAAAAAGGTTTAAAACCGGCGCGTGAAAAAATTTGAAACCGACACGTAAAAAAGTTTAAAAACGCACGTAAAAAAATTTAAAAACGGCGTGTAAAAAAAGTTTAAAATCGGACGTAAAAAAAGTTTGAACCTACGCGTAAAAATGTTTAAAACGGTGCGAAAAAAATGTTTGAACCACTACGTAAAATAATTTTCTTACGGCATGATTCAAAAATAACATTAATTAAATCACATTAATTAAATCACAAACATTAATTAAAGCATAATGATTACAACTTTAATTACCAATCATTAAAGAGATTAGTAAAAATACCAATTTACCCTTATCCCACTAAAAACAAAAACCCATTAATGAAAGCAAAATGATTACAACTATTTTATTGTTTTTTAATCTCATCAATTAAAACACTTTTGATCAATAGCTTATATTGATTCCTACGATTCTCACAACTCAAGGTGGTTCTTATTTTACCCATCTCATTATATATATATATATGGTGGGGTTCTAGAGTAAACACTAGTGTATTTGTGAATTAGGTAAACAAATCCTGGCCATTGATTTACACTTGTGAATTGATAATCAAGAGCTAGGATTAGTTCACTAGTGTTCACAATCAAAGGGGTTGTTCATAAATGAACCTAATCCTATATATATATATATATATATCTCTCTCTTATATATATATATAGGATTTGGTTCAATTAAGAACTACCACAAGTTGTGAGAACCATGAGAGCTCTTACTTCCCGCGCGAGTTGGGCTACCATTTTTTTGCACAAACGTAGATGAAAATGTTATGAACACATCTGTAGAAAAAACAACACAAAAAAATTGTCGAGTCGATAGTTGCGAACACTAAATATTGCAAGAAGCCAAGAACCCTGAGAACGAATGAATAAACTAATAAAATCCATTTTTTAATACAAACCTCACTGTAATTAAAATACAACATAAAAAAGAATTTATAACATCCATAATTTATTTCTCCTCTCAAAATTACTCTTATTAGATTTTTACCCATGTATAAATATAACAAGTTTACTCATGTAGATGGCATACTTACACATGTACAAAATTTCTTTATTTACGAATTCACGTAAATTTAAACGTGTAAATTCAATTTTAACATTTTATTTGAATAATAATATGATAAGTATAAAACATTGAATTAGAATTGTTTTTAACCAATTTCTCATGGTTTTTTCATTCATTTTCATGGTTAACCTTTCCCTATACACACACACACACATATATATATATATAGGAGAAAGTTCCGTTAGGAACCACCCTTTATTATGAGAACCGCGAGAACCAGTGTGAACAAAAACAGTAATAGCTAAAAAAATCTAAAAAACACCCCAAATTTTTTTTTTGATTTTTTTAATCTTTTTTTTGAAAAATTCGCTATATTTTGTCAACAAAAAAAATTAAAAAAATTGAGTAACAGTTATCCATGCACATGTGCATTTTTATCATTTCTTTGACAAATTTCGTAATACATTATAAACATTGGACAATTGTACTTTCATTTACACTACCACGTGTAATACACTAATGTTTACGTTACCAAAAATAGAAATACACATGTGCATCTATATGTATCAACATGAAATAAGGTGTTTTTGTACACTACTTTAAATACACTTTCTCTTTCATCTATCATTTCACCCATAATACACTACCATGCACATGTGCATATGTATCATTTCTTCGACAAATTCCGTGATACGTTACAAATATTAGACAATTGTACTTTCATTTACACTACCATTTGTAATACACTACGTTTTACGTTGCCAATATTATAAATGCACATGTGCATCTATATATGTCAACATGAAATAAGGTGTTTTGGTACACTACTTTGAATACACTTTTTCTTTCATCTATCATACCATCCATAATACACTTCCATTACCTCCTACCATTCATAATACAATACCATTACCTCCTACCATCTATAATACAATACCAATACCAATATTTTCACCTTATTACATGTATATCATCACCATTTATACCATCCAATCAACATATTACATCATAAAGTGACAACTATAACCAAACTATCAACCACTAGATATAACTAACCAAAAAACATGTATATGGGCCTACTTCATCTTTCAAAAACACAAACTTTTTGTACCAAAACACGTTATGTAATGGTTATACAAAATGATACACATGTGCATTTTGAATATTGGTAATGTAAAAAGTAGTGTATTACGGATGGTATTGTAAATTAAAGTGCAATTGTCTACTACTGATAATGTATTACGGAATTTGTCGAAGTTACGATACATATGCACATGTGCATGGATAACTGTCACTCAAAAAAAAAGTTTTTCTTTTGTTTTTTTTTTGTAAGAAATGTAGCGATTTTTTAAAAAAACTAGTAAAAAAATTAAGTGCTTTTTTTAGATTTTATTTTGCAATAAAAGTGGTTATCGCATAAACCTTACCCTATATATATATATATATATATAAATTTAAATAGAAGAGAGAGAAAAGATGTGACATGTTGAGTTTTAAATAGAAGAGAGAGAAAATATGTGACAAGATGTGACATGTTACCTTTTAAAAAGAAGAGAGAGAAACGATGTGAAATGGGAAATAAAAGACTAAAATACACCTTTGATTTAATTTGGTTATGGATGACGTGTAAATATGATATTGGATGATAGGAGTTCTCATGTTCTCGCAACTGAGTATGGTTCTCTCTTGAACCGAATCCTATATATATATATATATCCAATATCATATTTACACGTCATCCATAACCAAATTAAATCAAAAGTGTATTTTAGTCTTTTATTTCCCATTTCACATTTTTTCTCTCTCTTCTTTTTAAAAGTTAACATGTCACATCTTGTCACATATTGTCTCTCTCTTCTATTTAAAACTCAACATGTCACATCTTTTCTCTCTCTTCTATTTAAAAATTAAACATGAGACACTATTGAGTCGTGATTTTGGGTGAGTTCGTTTGGTAAGATCCTCAAATTTCGTAAACCCGAAATCGGTGTTGGGGGCGTAAAAAGATGTTTGACGTAAAAATAATTGTAAAAAAGTTTTTGGAAAAAAGTTTTTTTTGTAAAAATAAAATATTTTAGTTTGACGTAAAATACTTTTTATTTTTTTGTAAAGTTTAAAATCACGCGTAAATAAAGTTTAAAACCGGCGCGTAAAAAAAGTTTAAGACCGCGCATAAAAAACTTTATACCGGCGCGTAAAAAATTTAAAACCGTGAGTAAAAAAATTTTAAACCGGCGCGTATAAAAAGTTCTAAACCGGCGCATAAAAAAAGTTTTAAACCATCATGTAAAAAAAGTTGAAAACCGCGTAAAAAAAGATTAAAACCGGCGCGTAAAAAAGTTTAAAACCGATGCGTAAAAAAAGTTTAAAAACCGCGCGTAAAAAAAGTTTGAACCCGCATGTAAAAAAAAGTTCAAAACCGGCGCGCAAAGGGAAGTTCTAAACCGGCGCGTAAGAAAACTTTAAAACCGCGCGTAAAAAAAGTTTAAAACTGGCGCGTAAAAAAAGTTTAAAATCGGGCGTAAAAAAGTTTGAATCCGCGGGTAAAAATGTTTAAAACTGGCGCGCAAAAAAAATTTGAACCCTTACGTAAAATAATTTTCTAACTGCATGATTCAAAAATAACATTAGTTAAAACATAAATATTAATTAAATCACAATAATTACAACTTTAGTTACCAATCATTAAAGAGCTTCATAAAAATACCAATTTACCCTTAAACCACTAAAACAAAAACTCGTTAACTTAAAGCACAATGATTACAACTACTTTGTTGTATTTTAATCTCCATTAATACACTTTTGATCAATAGCTTATATTGGTTCTACGGTTCTCACAACTCAAGGTGTTTCTCATTTTACCCATCTCCTATATATATATATGGATCGGAGTTGGCTACAAAGCCTACTTTCCCTACAAAGTGTAGCAAATGTTCTCCTTATGACATGTGGAATTTAGGGTTTTTATACTAAACGCATTATGGTAATTAAATAGTTAACTTAATTATGGAAGTTTATCTCTTAAACAATAAGTGGAGATATTTAAGGAAATAATATATCTCGAATTTTTTTTCAAATTATGCAATTTCAAAATCAAGGAAATCCTAATCTTAATCATCTTCTTTATTCAATTTCTCTTTGTTCCTTTAATCGACATTCATAGATCAAAAAATGGTCTTGTTCAGTGCAATGGTTGATGGTGGTAATGGTTTGCTTTCCATTTGAATGAAATGGAATTCTACACGTGTTTTTTTTTTTTATTTGTTATGTAACAATTATCATGGCGTGCGATCAATTTGGAACAAGTTCTTGACGTTGTGTTTGATCAGTTCCCAGTTTCTTGGAGTCGTGTTTTATCAGTTATAAGTAATGGTATGCTTTCATATTTTGTATAAACTTAGATTTATTACGATGTGTTTTTTATTTCATTTATGGTTACGTAGCAATTCACATGGCATGTGATCAACCATCAACAAGTTGTTGTGTTTTATTACTTATTAGTTTACTCGCGTTGTGTTTTATCAGTTACATGTGCAAAGAAGGACATGTTTATATAGTTATTGATGTTGTGTTTTATTCAGTTATTCTATTCATGAGAATGCTTTACATTATATATTGCATTGTGTTTTTTCCCTGACGGTGTGTTGTAAGATTTGTATATGTTTTTTCAAAAAGTGTTATATTTACACGGTTTATATATTTGTTGTTAGTCGAGTAGTTTTTGTTATTATGTATTGTTTCGTCAAATCTTATTTTGTGTGTTAGTCATGATATTCTTTATTTAAATTTGAGGTTCATTCATTAACATGTTCACATGTAACGATGTGTTTTTCTTAGTATGTGATGCATTGTTTTATTTATGGACATACTGGTGTGTTCAAAATACGTGGTTTTGTGTTTACTCATTTTATTTTACTAATCAAAGTTTTTCTTTGTTTATTTTTATTGTGTTTTAAAGATATACCTACATACCAACCACAAGGTATAGAACACGTTTCTTCTAACTCGGGCAAAAAGAAATATACCCCAAATTCATCATCGTATTTGTGAAAATACAATATGATACCGAAAGATGCAAGCAGTTTAAAGAAGCCTGATGGTGCGTTGACAATGGATTAAGACAATGGTCATGGGTCAGCGAACGAGGATAATGTGTTTTATACCTCTGAAACAGCAGATGACGCGGACAATGAAGAGATGTCAGAGTTGCTGAGTTTTATATTTGAGTGTTTTTGGTTTACTGAACATGCGTGTTATATGTTTGTCGTTTTGTTTTTTTTTATTTGGTTTGTTGGAGGATCTTTCAAGATTAAAGTCTTTTATTTTTCGGTTTGTTGGAGTATCTTTTCAGGATTAAAGTGTTTCATTTTTTCTATCTTAACTACTGCCCAAATGTCCATTTATTTCATGTTAGCCTTTTTATGCAGTGTAGAATGTGTTTTACGTAGACATAAATAAATGTGTATCTATTTTATTTGCATCTATTTCATTTTAGAATTTTACCCAGATGTGATTTATTCTTCATGTTATCTTTTATTCATTTTCATGCAATGTAGAATGTGTTTTACACAGACATACATAAAACTATATCTATTTCATGTGCATCTATTTCATTTTAGAATTTTATCCAAATGCGATATATTCCTCATGTTAGCTTTAATTCATTTTAATACAGCATAGAATGTGTTTTATCCATTAAATTGTTTTATCAGACGTTTTAAAAATTAAATGTATACGCAACATTTTTCCATATACATGTTCATCAGTTTTTCCACAAAAAACAGGTATATTTTCCTGTTTTTAAATACAACTAATATGTTCACAAAAGTTATATCACACATTATATAATCAATGAGTTTCCATCATACCAACTGTTCCTTACAAACCCTATCAAAAGTTACCTAAGATTGTAATTGTTCAAATTGACAATACGTCAACCATCTAAGAATAATGTTCAAACATAACCAAACACAAAAAAAAAAACTATCCAAAACACCTTAACATCTAAAACCCACATTAAAGGTGTTCATGAAACACCTATTTGGAGTCCAAACTCGCAGGGATAGGTACAAATGCAACCGCATCTAGCCTCATCTTTTCGTCGTCGGTTAACTTCTTATACCTTGACACATCAGGCTCCACAAACGGCTTTACCTTATTTTCATCACGGAGTAAGATCTTCGCATTATATATATGTTTAAGATCAACAAGCTCTATACGATGTTTGTATGTTACTTCACCGACATCATTACATTCTTTCGAACCACATTCCCAAGTTTTCACACTCGTGCCTTTTGTACGTTTCCATATGGCGCATCAAGAAGACGCCATAATCTATGACATTATGTTTTGTATGCCAAGGCATCTCCAACCTTATCGACACTGTCCGTTTGTTCATTTTGGTGGCTGGATGATTAGCATACTCCAAAATAGCTAACAAGGCATCCCTCTACATTCAACAATAAAGTAAATTAATACATGCTAGCCCAATGTGTTTTATTCTTCATGTTAGATTTTATTTGTTTCTCATGCAGGGGTAGAATGTGTTTTACCCATATATATTGCCCCTAGTTGTTTTATTTTTCATGTTACCTAACTGTGTTTACCCAGTGTGTTTCACAATATATATTGCCCATACATGTTGACCAAACAAGAAGTTTACTTACATTTTTAGCCAACTGTGTTTTACACTAATATGTATTCAATCTACAGTTTTTGTTCATCAATATACATCACAGTTGGCACTAATCTATAGTTTTATCCTACTGTGTTATGTTGTGAGGTATTGCAAAGACTTTTTTCTGCGTCATGTGCACCTGAATATGAACAGATGTGTTTTAGTGTGAAATAATCTACTTGATAAAGTGTGTTGTCACATACCACATGCTACCCCAAGCTAAAAACTATGTTACATCACATATTAAAACTAAGGAACTCATCATATGGTAATTGAATTTGAACCTGTATTTTAACATTAAAAATCAACAAGTAACCTTACATCTGAAACAAGCATCATGAGTATATTTAACCTTGCCTAATCAATAATAGCAGATATAACACACTGTATGCTGAGGTGACATTATAACAACTTAAAAGCTTGTACATTCTATACAAAATACATTCAAACAAGTTATAAAACACACTATTATGAATCATTAGCCTGATGGAAAAAAAAACTAGCCCTAAGACAACATTCCATAAATCAATAATTTAAAAAAGAACATCCTTTTACCTAAAATCTTTTGTCAAACACACAATTCATATTTTTGTATAACACACTGGTATCAACAACCAATTATGATCAATTACAATCAACACAATTTTGAAACCCTAGTCTTGAAAAATACAAAAAAACACAATTTGGTGACCATGGCTGATTGGAATGTTTTCTAGAACAAATCGGAGTATGAATCTTCTCCATTTGTTTCAGTCTTCTTAAATCTCTTGCCTACAATCAAAATCACCAGAAAAAAACACGCAGATGATGAATATTCAAGTTCTAAAACACAATTAACAAGTTAAACAGCAACTTACGCTTGTCTTTTTGTTCGAATGTGTTATCTCATTCATGAAACTAGCGAATTTTGGTATGGATTAGGGTTTTTGGAAGTGGGTGTTTTAGAGAGAGGGAAATCGCGTGAATGTAGGACGTGGGCTAATGTTTGATGATTTGTTAATTGATTTAAAACACGTTGAATGACCAAAATACCCCCAATCTATTAAATCCATTAATTATTATCACACAAATATTACCAAAATTCCATTAAGATGATCTCAACCATTAAATACGTCAATTCCAGGCCAATATCGCTTCCTACACTTTGTAGGAAAAACACACTTTGTAGAGGAACCCCACCCACAAACACACACACTCATTTTATATATATATATATATATTATATATATATATATATAAACCCAGAATATTGAAAAGAGTACATTACTATTTTAAGTCTTAGTGTTCATGGTGGTTTTTAACTATCTGAGTCTAAATCCAAAATGTAACCATATAAGCAACTGATTTATTCTAATTAACAATGTGAATCCAACTAAATAACTTCGTCCATAGAGTTTGTTAGTTTTTGTGAAAAGATAAAAATACCTTTGTCGTTTAAAAATAAAACAAATTATATATAAACCTAATTACTTAACAATCTCTTTCTCTATACTTACCTACAAAATAATCAGATAGTTACCACTACCAAAACCATATACTTACACTATACACCACCACTAGCACCATTACCACCACCATACACCACCTTTGTCGCCCACCATCACCGTCTCACCACTCTTTGTATGTCTTTGTCTATCTCTCCATCCCTCCTACTGCTCTCTCTCTCCCCCTCTATGTTCTCTTTAAATTCCAACACCACTGCCACTCACATACAACTCGCTTTCCCTTCTCTTTCTTCGGCTAGACCGCGGAGTTCCAAAACACCAACACCACCCAACGATTCAAGAAACCTACAACTTAGGGGGTGTCTGAAAATTCACTACGGTCATGAGTTATGTAACGCTTCACATTTCTGTACTTTCCATATTTAGAAAGTTGTATTCATATTTCTATTTTTGGAAACTTATATTAGTATTTCATTTCCAATCTATGTAGTCTCGAGACTTTGATCATAATGGAAAAACATTTTTATTCACACTTATTTATGCATAAATACATGAAACTTAATCAATCTCGAAAATGTGCTTTTTATACGAAACTGAATTATACATGATGTTTGATTATTTCGGAATCATACTCATACACATTCTTTGTATTCACACAATATCCCTTAAGATGCCCAAAAAAACAACCGTAGCCTACGATATGAGGCGGGCAAAATGTTTAAAAGACCACAAATTTCATTCTTTTCCACCTCCAACCTCCCCCAATCACCTTCCAGCCTTCTTTAAACCCAAACCCTAATCCCCCACTATAAATATATGCCTCCTACACCTTCCTAACACACACTCTACAAATCACTCCAAACATCAAAAAACTTTCAAGAATTCTCCATTTTGGGTAGAAAACACTTAGTGTTCTAAGTGAGTTTTCACTCACTTTTCTTCAACTTTATTCTATAATCTTTTTTTAAACTACTTAGATAACGTCTAGGAAGATTTCCACAAGTTTCCCATGGCAAACTAAGGTGGAACCTCACCACATTTGAGGTCTAAAGTAGTTATAACTTCTGTTTTGAAACATCTTTTTATTTCTTGCATATGTTTCTTGAAACTTGATGGAATCTTGCACCCACCTTGCTCCCAACTAAGCTCATAGTTGTGGGTTTGTGTTGTGGTTGATTTCCACAATCAACAAGGCTCAAAACCTTTATAAAAGTCTCCCCTTAAAGTCCTAAGTGACTTCAAAAGTGTTGGAACCATCAAAGCTTTCAACCTTCAGTGTTGAAAGACTTGTGTGTTGTTGAATGTGTGAACAATAGAAGCTTTGGCACTCCAACCTTGTTCCACTACCTCACTTGTTCAAACTCTATGTTAGATTCACACACTAAATCTTGAAACAATTTCCAACAAAGGGACAAGGCTACATCACGTCCCGAACACTTTCCAGGTTTGGAATGTACACATTTATCTTGCTCACTTGGTTGTTTTAAGATTTAGTAGTTCATGTATTTTTCATTTTTAGTCTATATTCATGAACAACCAAAATCATCAACTAAGTTGATGATTTTGTGCTTTGGTGAATCATATAATGAGGTTAAATGGATGGAATTCATCATACCTCCTTGCATAACCATTCTCATGGTGCTTTACTTTACATACGTTAACTTTTAATTCTGAATAGAATCCGTTAAACAAAAACCGCAACTCACACACCTTCGTTTCCCTTTAGGGTAACTTCGGTGTTCCAGACTCAAGAACTCGTCCGACTCATTTTCGTGGAAAGTCTACTCAAACCGTGAGTATACATGACTCTCTTTCCATTTTTACACTTTTGAGTGCAATATGTACTACCATATTAAAACTCACACAAACACACATATGCAAATACTTTATTACAAACGAATCTGATATGCATGCTTTATACGTTTAGACTTTAGTAATACCTGCATGCTAGAAGTCATTCTTGCACTATACTTTGTCAATAACTTCGTACGAGCCACCTTAACATATATAGCACTATAGGAGTAGCACACAGCCCGTATTCTTGTGGTCATGTTAAGTAATACAAAAACGGTCTTGTCGTTGCGACGACAAGGTTACGCTAGTGGAATCTTTGGATTGACACGTATGTGATGCATGCTAGTTCATGGTATGCTTATGCCTTAGTATACGTTTTTGCCATGTGGATTTTGTTAAATTCTTTTATACATATGCTAGTACACTAAAACTTGTATGCTCGCCAATACTTTTGTGCTGACATGTTACTTTAATATCTATTGTAGGAACTTGATGTTGATGCGTTGAAAAAAAGAAATCTAGTAGGAAGGACTTGAAACGCACCGAATTATATTTATGTTTTTGTTGTTTAATTTGTAATGTTCTATGTGTTGTACTTTCCTTTGAAACGATGTATTACCTATAGTATGAAATGGAAAATTGTTATTTTAATTACTTGTCATAATTAGTCGTGATGAAGTCTCTTGCAGTCTCGTTTTCATCTTACTCCGATGTTTCCACCATCGGTTGCGGTGTGACAGGTTAACAACCTGATCAGAATGATGGGAGTGAAATACGATGGTGGTGATGGTGCGATGAGAGGGACCTTTTTTTGGTGGTGGTAGGTGGCTGGATATAGTGGTTGTCGACGGTGGAGAGAGAAGGAGGGAACAAAAGAGTGTACGGTGGTGATAGTGGTGCGATGAGGAAGAGAGAAAGAAAGAAAGAAAGAAATGTGTTTTTCTTATGTGTGTATATACCTTATAATATATATATAATAGAATATTTATATAAAAATAATTATATAAATAATACATAATATAAATAAAACGGTAAAATTATCTTTAGTAACTTGTGCATTAAAGGCTTGTACATTAGATGTAAATGACTGAAATACCCGTATAGTTAACATACTTGTTGGATGGTGCTAGCCAACAAGTCTCAAACAGGCGTAACTTGAAAAAATCAAGTGCTCAGGTAGTAAACATATTGGATTTCGACTCAAATAGTTAAAACCAACATAAGACATGGACTCTAATAGTAATATACTACATTGAAAATAATGACATTTACCTTAGTATCAATGACGGAACCGAGAGAAAGTGTAACCCTACCATAAATGCGGGTGATGTGTCACTATTATATGGTAATCAGGACATAGAACATAGTTCCATTGATTTCATAATCAGTATCGTCCTTGAGAATTCAGGGGGTCATGTGATGTTCAGTGGGCCCTTAAACATAAACTTGATATATAAAAATAATAAATATTAAGGCGTTAAATCGGCCAAAACTAAATAGGCTAGTGTTTTACTAGACTTTTAAACTTAGTTATGGGCTTTTGCTGCATACAGACACACATTATATTGTAATACATATATTTTAAGAGTTTAATTTAAGTAATATGACTTTTTTAAAATATTGTTAACTTTTAAACGAATTACGTCCCCCACCCCGATTTTTAAAAGACCACAACTTTATCATACATCAAAAATTAAAAAAGAAAACACACACACAAAATATTATCATACATATATATTACCTCATTTGAAACCAATTTTTAATGGTTCTCCTAAAATATCAGTTAAAAAGTTCTAAATCAGTTTATTTTGAATTTTTAGGATGAATCAGACCAGAAATGGATAGATGAAGCAAAAGACAAAAAAATGACAATGTGTAAAGATAATAGGTGACGTGGTGTGGTGTGGTGCAGTGTGTGTATATATATAAAGTGGTATATTTTTAGTCGTTTTATACACTGGTTTAAGTTTTTATATTTAGAAAACATGATAAGTACTATAACGCTTCATTTCACGTTGGACAAAGACACCCATCATTGGCGCAATATAGTAATGGTAAGATACTAAGGTCGTCCAAGGATGACAACAGCTTTTAGTACGGAGTCATGGTCAACGTCTAGTTAATCCAAAGTAATGGCTAATTTTTTTGGCTCATAAAAATAAAATAAATGGATAGATTTGTAATCAATGATAAGAAAAGGGGTGTTTGAGATATTTGTTATTATTGATGCTTCGTTAATCAAAAGTTACCATGGATTACAAGAGCTTGGTTTTGAGGTGAGAAGCTATATTCTATTAGTGCTATAAAAATTGTGGAGTTCTTTTTAAGTGACCCTCACAAACTTGACCATATTGGTTTGAATCAGCAAGGAAATGCCCTGCAAGGTCATATCAGACTGTTGGAGTTAGTGTCTCCAACACTCAATTAGTTAGCGTTACTTTCATGGTACGATCCAAAGAGTTACACTTTGGAGGACAGACACGAGTTATATATTTAATAGTTAAATGTATTTATAACACGATTCATGGTATAATATTATGGATATGAATTATTTGGAATAATAAATATATTATTTAAAGAGTTAAAAAAATACATAGGTTTTATTATTGGATAATAAATAAAGGTTGGGAACTGGTTGCTAATTAAGAGTTAACTAAGGTTTTTAACTTGGTGGACAAGTCAAGACTATGGGGTTTAGTGTGTAATTATATCAGATATAAATACATCCTTAAACCTAAACCCCGGACAGAAAACAACCACAACCACAACACCACCACCGACTTGTCATTGCCGTTCCCCACTCCTCTCTCGTTCGTGACGACCGACCACTGAGTCGCCGTTGTCCTAGGTCGCCGCCGCCAACCGCTGTTATGTGTGTCGCCTCCCTGGTTCGCATCTGATTGGATCCAAGCTGCTGCGTGGATCTCACGTGTCAGATCTATTCGTGTTCGGTTTACTAGTGTTATTGTCTGTTAGTCCATTGTGTGATCTCTTGGTTTTTCACTGAGGTGTTATTATTGAACACCCTATGGTTTGTTATAATTGTTTAATCGAATTGTAAGGTATCAAACAGGTTTTTATATATGTTTATTCATGCTTCTGATTATCAGATTCATATGAGATATTAATTATTATAAAATCATATATTATGAAGAAATTTTAATCCGGTATGATGCACTGATTCTCAGTAGTGGTATCAGAGCCACTTATGCATTCAGTTAGATATCATAGGTTGTAAAAATTGTCTATGCTTATTTTGTCATAACTTTTGTTTGACAAAAGATCGTGCATTTTATCGTTTATTGTATGATTGTGATTATTTATGAATCGAGCACTAGATCCCTTGGTTTGTTCATTATGGTTTTTGGTTTGTTTCAATTTTGTATATGGGTTATTTGGAACCCCTTGTAATAGATAGGTTTATTTATATTATTGTAAAATTGTAACCCGATTAAGACAAGAAATCGAAGATCGAAGACGGAGACAAACTGGATTGAAGATGAGACCTTGGGTCTAGTGCGAGCCGATACAATAATAGTTATTTTGTCCCTTTAGTGAGACCGCTTCGGTTTACGTTTAAATGGCTCTAAAGAAACCAAAAAAATCTCTAGTAGCTTGATTCACATGTTTTGTGGTTTTTTTACATATGTAGATAGTTGTGACCGATATTTTTTTGCAATCATAAAACAACGAATTAAAGTGTTTTAATTTGGAGGATTAATTTAATAAAAGGAGGTTTATAAAAAAGATAAAAACTTCTAGTTCTAATTTGAATTGTTAATATATATATATATGCCATAACTTAACAAATGGTTTATTAAATTTAAAATAAATTCGCGATACAGACGTAGTTTTAAATAGGGTATTTAAAATTAGTTCGTATTGAGAGATGTGAGACATTTCAAACTGTTATGAATGGAAGTACAATTGGTTCTACTAAAAGTGGCATACTTGCCTCATGCTACAAGTCGTCCAAAATATTTTACCCTAAACGGTAATTAAAATATTGAAGGAATCGCAAGTTAAGATAGATATTGTTATGTCACCCTAAAGTAGAGATACTCAATCCAATGTATCTAACCCCCTATGTTATTGATTACACTGCATTGGGAAAAAATTTTTAGAGAGAGAGAGGTTGAATAGCGATTCCTATGTCACATGGGCAAGTTCCACACATTCCTATTGGTGGACCAATATAACTTAAAGAGTTCACAGTGAGCATAGTTGAGGTCAAACATGCAAATGCTCGACAATGCTTGTCACGTGACCTCAAAATGCGAGAGTTATGTAAAGACACAATCGGTAATCATTACCTACCTGGATAAGTGGTACATATGAACAATGTTTAGTCATTCACTATGTATCATGGAAACAAGATCTCGAATTCCTAAAAGATAATTTTGCTTATTGGGTATAAAACTAATAAGGATATCAAGCATGAAAATACAAAATATATTATTGTGAATTTTGAAGATGTCTAACAACAACGCTCCAACTCCACTTTTTCACTCAAGTCCATATTTGAGAAAGAAAAACTTGACAACTCCAACTTCATGAATTGGGATCGAAGTCTGAAATTGTTCCCAGATCCGAAGCCAAAGATTATGTCTTGGATCAACCAATTCGTGATGAACCTGCCCAACAAGTTGGTCCTGCTCGGAGAAGCCGGGAGAAACATGTTGATGATTCTCTAAAAAGTTTCATGTCTCATGCCTGCATGCATGATTCCAAAACTCCAACAAACATTGGATAACTTACTAGCTTATGACATGAGGGCACAACTTGGAGCTATGTTTCAGAAACAAACTAGGCATGAGCGATTTGAAGTGCTGAGTTCACTCATGAGATGTTGCATGCAAGAAGGTTCATCTGTCAGTACTCATGTGCTGAAGATGAAGGGGTATATTGATTATCTAACTCGTCTTCAGACCCTATTTAACAATGAACTGGCTAGAGATATGATTCTCTATTCATTGGCTAAGTCATATGATCAGTTCATGCTGAACTACAATATGAATAAATGGGATAAAACTATTCCTAAGCTGCATATGATGCTTTAATCTGCTGAAGGAAATGTTCCCAACAAGTCTGGGGATGTGTTGATGATCAAGGATGCTCGAGTTAAGAAACTAGAAACCAATAAGAAAGGTAAGAAGGGCAAGAGCTATAAGGGCAATATGAAAAGTTGTTTCCAAGAAACCCTTGAAAGATGCCACATGTTATCATTGTGATGAAACAAAACATTGGAAGGGGAATTGCCGAAAGTTTTTAACTGAGCTGAAACATAAGAAGGCCAATGAAGGGTCTTCAGGTATAATGGTCATCGAAACCTTTTCTTTAAGTAGCAAATCTTGGGTGCTTGACACCGGATGTGGCTCACACATATGTAATTATTTGCAGGGATTAAAGACGGTTCAGAAACTGAAGCTTGGCGATTTTGAGCTATTTCTTGGAAATGGGCAAAAGTTCGTTGAAAAGGTCGTAGGAGAATATGTTCTTTTACTTCCTAGTGACTTAGAACTCATTTTAAACAATGCATGTTTTGTGCCTAGTTTGACTAGGAACATTATGTCAGTTTCTGCTTGAAGACAACAAGGTTTTAAATATGCTTTTCATGGTGGTAATATTTGTGCATATTTGGATGGGTTGTATCATTTTGAAGCAAACCCACACAATGGGAGATATGAGATAGAGCTCCATAATTCTAACACATTATACCAAATATTCAGTAAACGTATGAGATTCAGTTTGAATGATACGTATCTATGGCACAGTAGACTTGGTCAAATAAACCAGAATCGCTTAAAGAAACTTCAATTTGATGGAATACTAGATTTTGTTGACAATTAATTTCATTTCAACGCACCTTTATTCGGAGGACATCTTAGAGTGGCCATTCACTCTTGTATCTCTGTATCAAACAAATTTTTCACTTCCCGGTCATAACGCTTCAATGCGGCTTCCCAACCTAATACTCGGAACTTATCAGTAATTCCACATGACCGAAATCGTCCCTGAACTTCCTTTTCACATATGAACGCCTCTTTTCGTTGTGCTAACTTGTTCATATGATCATGGAACAATTCTGCTTGCCATTCATCTGGTTGCTCATCCAAAGTCCCAGACGTCCACTTTGGCTTCTCACCTCTTGATTGCTCCTCCTGTTGTTGTTCCTCTTCTACATCCCTTTGCAGAATCAATCTCCTTTTCCGTTGTGTTGGTTCAACTAGGTTACTAGAATACCCGACCTGCTCTTTACCTTTTCGCCCCATTCCTGAAATCACAACAACCCACAACAAAAACACGCAAGTTATACCTCTTCTCATCAACCCACAACATCCCCGCACTTGTTTTTCACTATGGTTGTAGATGTAAGTCAAACATTATACTCATCTTGTTGCAAAAATTTGGACATTATTTCAACTAGGTTAGCACAATTCTGCCCTACATTATGTTTGAATCAAACAATTAACATCAACCATAACAGCTTCAATCTACAAGCAATTGTGTACGCAAATTTATCACAACAACTTACAATCATGCAATGTATTTCAAATAATGAAAAGAAATTGCATACCTTTGCTTTGAAGATGCTAAGAATGAAAAGAACTTCCAACGACGCCAAAATTTGATGTGAGGTCGAAGTCTCACTCAAAAATAAACCAATTACACTAGTTAGATAGTGGTAAGTGGGTATCGAACATAGGGAGTTTGTGGAAAATGCGTTACTAAGTAGCTTTGCAAATTAACTAAATATGAACTAGACTGCAGAAAAGTAATTTCAATGATTTGGTTGTTTGGTTTGCTTAACTAAAATTAACTACAAAATGATTTCAATGACTCGTCACTATGAACCCCTTGGTTTGGTTCTATCTCCAAAATAGTAGTGACGATAATATAAACCAAGTCATTGGCGCTTTTGATGTTATCTCCATGCTTTGGCAAGAGCTTACTAACCCATAGTCCATACCAAATCCTTTAACCCCTTTTCGAGGTGTAAGCATATTTGGCTCTATATAGGCATAGAATACATGAATGTTCCATGCTAGCGGCAACACATGAGTATTAGTTAGTTTTTAAAGATTCAGGGGTGCAAACGAGCAAAGCCGAGCCCGAGCTCAGCTTGGTTCGAGTTATGTTTTCAAAGCTCAAGCTCAGCTCATTGGTAATTTCTCCAGCTCAAGCTTGGCTCGGCTTGGGCTTGGCACGTTTATTGTCTATTAATTAATATATTAAATAAAAATAATATAAATAATAGACTCTTTAGGCTCGCGGGCTCGATAAGTGACGCTTAACTCGGGCTCGTTTACTAAACAAGTTAATTTTTAGGTTTGGGTTGGCTTGTAAACAAGTTTAAGTAAGCTCAGCTCAACTTGTTTACTAGACAACTTTATATAAGGGGTAAGTGTTATTAATTATTAATGAAAACTAATATTACACTAAGATTCGATAAGGCTCGACGAGCTTAGTGATCTTCGCATGCCAGGCTCAAGCTTGGGCTCGATAAATAAACAAGCTTTAGTTTAGGCTTAAGCTCGGCTTGTTTCAAGCTTTTTCTCAAGCCGATCTTGAGTAGCTCGCGAGCCGCTCGGCTTGTTTGCATGTTTCGCCAAACACCCACAAGAAGCTTAGCCAAAAATGGCCATCAAGATAGTTTTTACCAAACTTGAAAAGATTGTATTAACCATCACAAGAATGGTTACACTTAATGATTGTTCTTAACTTTTCCTAATGGTTATAATGATTACAGAAAGTGGGTAGAAGAGGAGTGTGTTGTGGGAAAAAGGAAAGAATTAGGCAAGTGAAAATGGAGGCCAAGAGCTCCTATTTAACCAGATTAATCGCTGTGAGCCAGGCACGGGGTGTGTCTCCCACACAACCTGTGGTCAGCTTTCTAGGACCCACTGACTGTTTAAAAATCTTCCAAGAATCGTTTGTCTTTTGTGATTGAGGCACGGCTCGTGCCTTTAGGGCACATGGATTGTTTGCTTTCCTTCTTGGCTAGGCTTTAACGTGAGGTCGAAGACTCACTCAAAAATAAACCAATTATACTAGTTAGATAGTGGTAAGTGGGTATCGAACACAGGGAGTTTGTGGAAAATGCGTTACTAAGTAGCTTTGCAAATTAACTAAGTTTGAACTAGAATGCAGAAAAGTAATTTCAATGATTTGATTGTTTGGTTTGCTTAACTAAAATTAACTAAAAACGCTTATCAATGGTTGTAATTCAGAAATGAGAGAATATGTCTTCCGCCGGTTTCAGGTTTCCATGAATGACAGTGTTGATGTTTAATTAGGAAGAACTACATAGACATAGTTCATGAAAATGCGTTTGATTATGATAAAAGGGGACGAAGTGCTTGGATTACAAAACACAATATTGTCACCCGATGATCAGTTACATATAGCCAACCCCGAATCCCTCCCAATAAATCTTGATTGCCAACGGCACCAAGAACTGATGGTTTAGAAAACGATGTTCAACAATATCAACAATTACAATCAATGCACAAACACCTAAATAACACAACTAAAATGATTAGATTATTGTCCTACAATAATATAAACACCAACAATCATTCAAAGGGAAAAGCTTACAATCCGGAGGAAAACATATGAAAATTTAGCCAAACATCACTCTGTTCATCATAACTTCAAATCCAATGTCCGTACCGGTAGAATAATGAAAAGGAATGATTAAAACTGAAAATATTGTCTTGTCATACCCAATTTTCGCCCTAAAGCTGCTCTCAAACGAATTCTAATGATAAGATAGATGAAAAGACACATGAAACTTCTCTTTTATGGCAGTTACACTTTTCTCGTTAGAGTCCACCGTAAGCTACGGTGGCTATAAAGTGCTACGGTGAGACTTAACTGTCTTACGATGGGAAATAATGGTTCAGGGGCCGCCGTAGCTTATGGTGGCTACCGTAAGCTACGATGGAGCCCTGAATCAGCTTCCTTGTTTCTTCAAAGCAACTCTCATCCACCATCTCGCATCCGCTACTTCCAAACCTTCATTCCAACACTTTTAGTTCCACTCTTTAATTCCTTTTTCAACCTGCAACACCAAATAACCGTAGTTATCTAATTCTAAACAATAATTCAGTTAAATGCAGATTTTTTTAAAAATTAAACCACATATGGGTTGTCCTACGGACCACCCGTCAGGCTTCGAAAATGATCTTAGAAGATGTTGTTGTGTTTATGATGGGGCAAGGGGGTGCCTGAGGGGCATGTGGCATGCTTGGATACATTTTCAGCATCTTATTTTCGCCTAAATTTGCTTCGTCTGTTCAGTTTTGGTTCGTTTTGTCTTGAAAATAGAAAATAAACTAAATTACGTCTATTACAAATATATTTTCAACAAAACAAATAAAGAGTGGGTTTATTTTGATACGAAAAATATGATGTTTATACGCATATCAATAGGCCAGACACGACCTGTTCTTGGTAGGTACGTTCCATGCTCCATCCGAGAAATGACAAAAAAGATCCTCATAAGACTTTTGAAAATATCCTCTGGTGCACGCCCCATGCTAGTCATTATACGAAGATCCTGCTGGTAGGCTTAAGACATGCCTAGTAGGCACGAGTCATGCATGGTCCCCAAGTTTAGCATATAAATTCAGCCCTCATGCTTCCATTTTCATTGTTTAATTCTCCCTCCCCCCATCTCTTCTTTATATATATATATTATATATATATATATATATATCTCACTCTATTCTACCCATTTCTACTTTGGTTTTGTAATTCAAAATTGCAAGAACTCTTAAAGTTATTTTCAACCTTGTGATGTTTAATATAATCCAATCAAGTTTGATAATGCCTATCTTTAAATCTATGAATGACTAAGTTCTTTTGGTCACTTGGGAGAAACAAACCCTTGGTGGGTCTTTAACTAAAAGATTATGGATAACCTCAAGGTGTGAGTCAATGACTTTAAGTAATTAATCACCACATTGAAAGTGAACTTTATAAACTCTCAAAAACAAATCATCAACCTTGTTTTTGTTAAGTCAGACATTTATAGTTTCTATATCTATGTAGTAACAAACATGTTAATTGCTTGAAAGAGAGTTAGAGGTTATAGTTCGGGAATTTGGGTTTGGTAATTCTTGCCTCAACGTGGTGGCAAAATCTAAGCGTTGAGGACTTGGTCTTTTTCAAATCCACTACTCTCGATGAGATAACACCAAATTGAGAGGCCCTAACTGTTGGTGGACTAGATCCTTCATAAGGTGGTTTTACTTAGTACTATAACCCCAACATTAGGTAAGTTTTGTGTCGAGGCATTTTTGCGTTACTTATTTCCATTGTTGTGGTTTTAATTACGACATTGCAAATGGTTTCCCTATTGCTTCTTTCCAATATTGTTGAGATGTAATAATGCCCACAAAATGGAGTCCTACTTGTCATAACCCCTGACCCCACCCTGGCCGGGAGCCATGAGCAGATACGGTGGTACCAGTGTTTATTTTAAATTTCGTATCGGAATGTTCATCAGGACCCGGTGTCAGGAAAAGTATCAGAGTTTTATAAAAACACCACGGCTTCATTTCATAAAATGTGGGATGAACCCATATTTACATATAGGATTTTCTTAGGGATCAACCCCTTATTACAAAACACGTATTATTCAGGATTTCATGTAGCCACTTATTTAAGCTTGAGTGCTTCCTACCACTTCTCCTTACTTCACAATAAATCACCTAAAACGCATTTTAAAAACATTTGGCCAGTGGAAAATACTGGTAAGTTCATTCGATTTATGAAGACATAGTATTGTAATTACAGCATTAAGAGTTTTTACATTTGTTTATATGTTTCAGTTACTCAATCAGTGTTTGTCACTCGGTGGCACTTCCTGTGACTATGGTCATATCACTCATTGGCTAACCCGTTGTCCAATAGTGAAGATTATCAAGTAGTGTATACAAAACCCCACATACCGGTAGTAATTTCAGAATACAAAAACTTAATCACTGTAAATACATCTTGGAAAACATTTAGGGTTTTGCAAATCATTTGAGAAAAGAGAATGACTCACATTGTTGATTTAGTTTACTAACACTAGCCTCCTGGTTTAATATCTTGGGTTCCTAAATAATTTAAACAAACAATGCACACGTATTAGTGTATTAACCCAATTCAAAACGATAATCACGAGATCAAAATCAAAAACGAGATGACAAAGTATAGCCTTAATCAGGCAGTACTTAAACATCCGTCAGCTAGGTTTGTCTAACAATCGGAAAGGATATCGTACCAAAAACTTGGGTTATTACACCGATTACTAGGCAAAGTTTAGGGGTTTAGGGGGGTTAGGGATACGGACAGAGCTTTAAGAGAGTAAGAGATCGATTTGAGAATCGAAAATGAGCACTGAGAATTGTCCCACGCTGTTCCTTAAATACCCAAAATGGGTTTTTTCCGCGCGTGGTGCGGGAATCATGGGATCCTCTAGCGTGGCGCGGGGACACCTATCTAGGGCTAGGTCAGCATCATCACCAACATAGCGTTGCCACATGTCGCGAAATGGTGCCACGTCATCTGGACCTCTCCCACGCGTCGCGGGAGTTGACAGGGTTTCTGACTCATGGCGCCTGAGAGGTCCAAATTTTTTTTAAGTATTGTTACATCCTCCCCACCTTGTCTAAAATCTCGTCTTTGAGATTACTGAAACAAGTACGGATATTTTCGTTCATTTTACTTCTAATTCCCATGTGTATTTGGGTCCTCTTATTGAATCCCATTTTACCTTGACCGAATCAATCTTTTATGTTTGATATTCTTAACCTTTCTATCTTCAATTTGGAGAGGTTTCTCAACAAATTTTAATTTTTCACTTACCTCTATATCTTGAAGAGGTACTATTAAAGATTCGTCAGTTAAGCATTTCCTTAGATTATATACATGAAATACATCATGTACCAGCCATTTCCTCAGGTAATTATAGCTGATAAGCTACTGGACCAACTCGCTTAATAACCTTGAATGGTCCAATGTACCTTGGGCTTAGCTTTCCTTTCTTACTAAATCGAACCTCTCCTTTCCAAGGAGAAACCTTTAACAGTACTTTGTCTCCAACTTGAAATTCTAACGGCTTACATCTATTATCTGCATAGCTCTTTTGACGATCTCGTGTCGTTTTCAGTTTTTCTTTGACTTGAATTATCTTATCTGTTGTTTCTTGTATAATCTTGGGACCTGATAATTGCTTTTCTCCTATTTCTGCCCAACATACTGGAGTTCGATACTTTCGTCCATAAAGTGCTTCAAATGGGGCAGTATTAATACTTGTGTGATAACTAATGTTATAGGAGAATTCCATTAATGGCAAATAATCGTCCCGACTACCTTTAAAATCTATTACACATGCCCTCAGCATGTCCTCCAATGTTTGAATTGTCCTCTCACTTTGTCCATCAGTTTGAGGATGATAGGCTGTGCTTAAATTTAGTCGTGTTCCTAGAGCTTTTTGGAAACTTATCCAAAAATGAGAAGTAAAACGACTATCTCTATCAGACACAATAGATAATGGGACTCCATGTAATGACACTACCTCATCCACAAAATAATTTAGCTAGTTTTTCCATGCTAAAGGTTTCCTTCATTGGTAGGATATGAGCGGGTTTGGTTAATCGATCCACAATCACCCAGATTGTGTCATTACCTTTTCTTGTTTTGGGTAATTTAGTAACAAAATCCATTGTTATCAATTCCCATTTCCATCCTTGTATTTCTAACTGTTGAAGTAAACCTGAAGGTTTTTGATGTTCAACTTTAACTTCTGAACAAGTTAAACACTTAGAAATATAACTAGCTACGTCCTTTTTCATTCCTATCCACCAAAAATTCTTACTCAAATCCTGATACATCGTGTCGCTGCAAGGATGCATCATATACTTAGATTTATGAGTTTCCTCTAAAATTCTATGTCTTAAGCTCCCTTGGATAGGTACCCAAATTATTTTCTTATGGAATCTCCAAATTCCATCTGTTCCTTGTGCTAATTCTTTTAGCATTCCTTTTAATCCTTCAGTGTCGTCCTTGATTGCTACTTCCTGGGTACTTCTTAATTGTTCCATTAAATCTACCTGTAGATTTAATCTAAGAGCATGTACTCGTTTTGGTTTCTCATGATACTTACGACTTAAGGCATCAACTACTATATTAGCTTTTCCTTCGTGATATTGGATATCACAGTCGTAGTCACTTAAAATCTCCATCCATCGTCTTTGCCTCATGTTCAATTCTTTTTGCCTAAAAATATACCTTAAGCTCTTATGATCTGTAAAGATGGTAGACTTATTACCATACAAATAATGTCTCCAAATTTTAAGGGCAAAAATTATTATTCCTAGTTCTAAATCATGAGTTGTATAGTTTTCTTCGTGCTTCTTCAGTTGCCTAGACGCATAAGCAATTACCTTTTCACGCTGCATCAAAACACATCCTAATCCTAGTCTAGAAGCGTCGTAAAAGACTACAAAATCTTCCTTTCCGTCTGGTAATGCAAGTATCGGTGCATTTGTTAACTTTTGTTTTAAAGTTATAAAAGCTTCTTCCTGCTTGGGTCCCCATTCAAACTTAACCGATTTACACGTTAATTTGGTTAATGGAACGGCTATTTGTGAAAAATCTTGAACAAGGCGTCGATAGTAGCCAGCTAATCCTAGGAAACTTCTGACTTCTGTAGCTGACTTAGGGAGTTTCCATTTGGTAATCACCTCGATCTTTGCAGGATCCACATAAATTCCTTCATGATTAATCATGTGTCCTAAGAATTGCACTTCTTACAGCCAGAATTCACACTTAGAGAATTTAGAATAAAGCTTCTCTTTTCTTAAAAAAGTTAAAAGTACATGTAGATGCTTAGCAAGTTCTTCTTCGCTCTTGGAATAAATAAATATGTCGTCTATGAAGACGATTACAAATGTATCCAGATACGGTTTACATATTCTATTCATCATGTCTATAGATGCTGCTGGTGCATTTGTTAGGCCAAATGGTATGACTGTAAACTCGTAATGACCATACTTAGTTCTGAAAGCAGTTTTAGGAATGTCCTCTTCCTGTGCTTTCAGTTGATGGTATCCTGAATGTAAATCGATTTTAGAAAATTATCTAGCTTCTTGGAGTTGATCAAATAGATCATCAATCCTCGGTAATGGGTACCAATCTTGATTGTGACCATTTTCAATTCCCTATAATTGATATACATATGCTCGAACCATCTTTCTTCTTGACAAACAACACAGGTACTCCCCAAGGGGATAAACTTGGTTGGATGAATCCTTTCTCTAGCATCTAATTGCTTCTTCAATTCCAGCATCTCCGTCGGTGCTAATCGATAAGGTGCTTTAGCGATTGGAGCGGTTCTAGGTATTAGATGAATTTTGAACTCTACTTCTTGATTTGGTGGTAGTGTAGGCAGATCTTCTGCGAAAACGTCGGGATATTCCGATACTACCAGAATTTCTTTCAGTTCCTTGCCTCTAGTGTTAATGATTACAGAAACCATATACATTATGCCTTGCTTCAGTGCATAACTTGCAGCTTTCATCACTGAGATGAATTTCTTTGGCTTGGTTGGCTTGTCTCCTCGAATCATGATCATTTCTCCTGTTGGCGTACGAATCTCAACAGAATTCTGATCACACAGGATTTACGCATGGTTAGATACTAACCAATCCATTCCTAATACTACATCGAATCTGGCTAGATTCATAGGTAAAACTTGTGTCCTAGTAGTTCTATTTTCCCTCCTTGAAGTACTTCATGTATGTTAATGGAGTTACCTTCTACCATTTCTACCGTACAAGCTTGACAAAGCTTAGTTAACGGTTGATTCAGTGCTTGACAGAATGCAGTATTGATTAAACTTTGATTTGCACCAGAGTCAAATAATATTTTAGCATAAACGTCAGGGACAAGAAACATATCGTTGATCACATGGGGGATCATTGATGCCTCCTGTGTAGTAAGCACAAAGGATCTTGCATTCTTCTTGGCTCCATCTGCTGCCTTTGCTTTGTTGTCAGGTATCTTTGTCAGCTTTGGGCAATTTGGCTTAATGTGACCCGTCTCTCCGCAGTTGAAACAGACAGTAGTTTTTCTTCTACATTGTTCTTCTTTATGCCCCGGGGTTTTACAAAAATTACAGTACCAAACACACTTCCCTGAGTTTTTCTCTTACATAGTTTATAGAAAGGCGCAGAAGACTGCTCAACTCCTTTCCTTCTGTAGCTATTATCCGAACGGAGCTCTTGGGTAATTTTCTGTGCTAATTCATTTTTCTTGTTTTCTTCTCTTGTGCGAATTAATCCTTCAGTCAATGTGTTAGGCAGCTCAACAGTTTCCTCAATCGTTCGAGGTCTAGCTGCCTTAACCATAGCGTGGATTTCACTAATCAATCCCCAGATATAACAAGAAATTAGCACTGGTTCTGGTGATGCCAGAGATTGTATCATTCTTGCATATCCGAAGAATGTTGCCGTATACTCATGACAGTTCACATCAATCATTTTATGATTTAGGAACTTGTTAGCCATCTGTTCCTTCTCATGTGGGGGACAGAATTTCCTTTCTGTTATTTCTTTAAATTCCTTCCAATTCATGGAATAGGCCACGTCACTACCTTTTACTTGAAGAATAGTGTTCCACCATTCTAATGCCTCATCTCTAAAGATATTTGAAGCATACATTACCTTATCTTCTTCAACACATTTGCTGATCTTAAGAACAACTTCAGTCTTTTCCAACCATCGCAGAGCAGCCATAGCTCCTTCGCTGTCTGCGAATTCAGTTGGCTTACCAGCTAGAAAATCCTTGTAAGTACATCCAGAAGCCATTGCTTTCATTTTCTTCGGCAATTGAGCATTGATAAATATATCATTATCCCCATTGACACTGTGACTATAATCGTGGCTATTGTTACGTTTGCTACTCACAGCCTTATTATTTCAAGATTTTTAACAGCTTCAATAATTTGGGGTACGGCATCTGCTATTTTTTGAGCTATTATATTCTTTATAGCATTTTGATTCAAAGAGTTCATGATCGTTCGGAGCGGATTGATTAACTTCATTCGACATATGTATTATAAACATTTTTCCAAATATTAATATCACATAATAAATATTAAAATAATCAAAATATCGTAAACACAATTAGTCAGAGCATATTTCCAAAAACGTCGATCATTGCGACTTACTCTTTTTATATATCTATTATGCATCATATATATTACCTACACTATCGCATATATTTTACATGGTTATATATATAGATATATTTTAGTTTTGTTTTTTTCCTATACAAAAAACAAAATTACATTATACATATATTTATTATAGGGTTAACGTCTGCTTCATAAATGGGGCTCCCTCTCGTCATACTTTTGGACGAGATTTTCCCACGTTTTGGATTCTGCTTCCAGCATCTATTAATTCTTCTCCATAGTGGTGTAGCTCCACCACATTTTCCGGGTTCATTGAAGGAAAGGCTAGGGGTACGGGTTTGTTGGTGCATATGTCTGTTGCCTACGTCATTATGTATTGAGTCTGAGAGAATAGGGCTTAATCTATTAGAAACAAGGCGTATTTAAGTGAGTTGGAGGCCAAGTTCGCTGGTCATGGTTTTGAGGATGTCAAGTTCGCCCGAACTCCTTCTCTTACCAGCGAACTTGTGATGCTATATATAGGTGCCTTGGTAATTTCATTTGTAACTTGAGGGAGATTTTGGCACAGAGACGGCGAAGCTCTGTTGGATCTGGTTCTCGAATGTATTGTACTTTAGATCAATGAAAATAACATTTAAATGAGTAATTCTTGTTATTTGGTTAACTTGTCATTAGTTTCCGCCTAATCGGACAATAGAAAACAAATTAGATTCCCGTGCTAATCGTGGACGTTCTTACAAGTGGTACCAGAGCCTGGATACCTAAATTTGCTGGAATCAAGACAAGAATTTCTCTTATTCTACTCCATTCTATCATTTTTCTTAGCATTTTCACAAAAATGAAGAATTTACGGGCAAACTCTATCCAAATTTGAACATGTCATGTAAAATACACTTGTGGTAAACCCCTGAGAGTTTGCACATCAAATTCAATCGAATTAATATCAAAAAGTTAAAAAAACCATGTTTTGGAAACTAGTTTTGGCCAAACTTAACATCAAGTTCGACCGAACTTGATTAAAACTTCACTGATTTCAATCAAGTTCGACCGAACTTGATAGAATTTTCAAGATTTTTATAGAAGTTCGCTCGAACTTGAGAGATAATCCAACATTCTTAAGCAAGTTTGACCGAATTTGAGTAATTTTTTGTTGAAATTCTCACACAAGTTCGCCCGAACTTAATAACTTTCTTGAAATTTCACCTAAGTTTGACCGAACTTATCTTTTCCTTGAAATCCTTCACAAGTCCGCTCGAAATAGTTCAAATTTGAAATCTTCTTATCTAAGTTCGACCGAACTTGATTGGTTGTGATAAAATTTGAAAATTGTCATCTAAGTTCGACCGAACTTGTTGAAAACTGAAATCAAAATCTGATTTTCACACAAGTTCGACCGAACTTGTCTATTACTAATCAAGTTTCGAGTGTTTTTGATCGTATTTTCAGATAAGTATTCAGATTGTCAAAATGGAAGATTTCCATAACGTGTTCGTTTCACAAGTGGCTTCTTCATCAAATGCTAATACTCTTGCAGCGAACCAGATGAATATAGACAACGAAATGTGTACTACGACAAAACCGCCAAAGCTAATGAGTATGGACGAATTCGAAGGATGGAAAGAAAAGTTTGTGAATTCGATACAAGAAAATCAATTCAATAGTTGGGTTGCAATTGAAGATGGTTACAAGTGGCCAAAAGATGAGCGTGATCAAGATCTTCCGCTGAACAAGTTTTCACCGACTGACAAAGAAAATTATGTTGCTGAAAAAAGAATGATCAACTTGATACAACAATCAATGAAGGAAGATATCTTGATATTATTGCCAGAATATGAAACTTCGCAAGAATTATGGCACTCTCTCTGTGACAAATTCAAAGTTAGTGATGAAATGATCAAAAGCAAAAAGGCTTTGAGTAAGAAAGAGTTTGAGATTTTCACTATGATCAAAGGTGAAACTATGAAGCAAATGATCGATAGATATTGTCACCTCATGGTCCAAATGCGAAGACATGATATCAAGAGATCTAATGAAGAACAAATTGAGAAGTTGGCCGATGCACTTCCTGAGGGAGAATGGACAACGTATCTGATGATTCTGAAGAATAGTCCATCTTGGAGACATTTCAAATTGTCATCTTTCATTGACAAATTAGAAGGTCATGAAATGGAGTTGATGAAGATTGCAAAATCAAATAATGCTAATGTTGTTCAAGATGTCGGTGTTTATTACAAAGGAGGTGTTCAAGATACTCTGATTCAAAGTCCAAAAATTCAAACAACATTTAGTGAAAATAAGAATTCTTCTCCAAATCAGAGTTTCCCATATGTTGGATATACAAGTGCTAGTTCAAGCTCTTCATTCCAAAATCAGAACAATCAGTCGCATCAGACAAATCAATCTAGTTCTGATTCAAATGTTTTCTAGTGCAACATAGCAGTCGATTTGAAGAATGTATTTCCTGAAAAGGTGGCCAAACAGCACATAGCACTTCTTGCTACCGTTCTAGAATCATATGAAAGTTTGGTTGCTGGAAAGATCGGTAATCCAGAAATGACCGCCGAGGATTACGATCAGGTGGACGAAGAGGAGTTGGAACTGATGGATATAAAATGGAGTCTAGCATCTATCATCAGAAGAGTTACCAAGTTTGTGGCACTCACTGGAAGGGATATTGGCAATTCAAGCAACCAGCTTGGGTTTGATAAGTCAAAAGTCACATGCTTCAGGTGTCGACAAAAGGGACATTTCAAACGTGAATGCAACAATCAACAAGCAAATGGAAACCAAAATTCTTTCGGCAGCAATAACGAATACTACAAGAAAGCTCTTCAATATAAGCCATATCCAAAGAGAACACAAGTCGAAGTAGAAGATAAATCTGCAAAGACAACCGAACAAGCTCTTGTTACTCATGAAGAAGATGGTTTTGACTGGAACAGATACATCGGAAAGAAAACTGGTTTTGCTATGATGGCAGAGGTAGTGGATGAATCTGAGACATCGTATGTTGATGCTGCTTTGGAAAATGCCATTCTGAAAGGATATATGCAGAGAGCTGAGGAAGAAGAAGTTGCTTATATTGAGATGCAAAGGCAAGAAGCGTTGAAATCAGAGGCCGAAAAGGTAAAATCTGAGGTAAGTTTATTTGAAAAGGAAGTTGTGAAGGTTGTGGAGGTTGAAAAACCTTGCACAAAGTGCGCAAACCCTTGTGAATCTTGTATTGAAAAGGTCAAAGTCAGAAGAGAAATGACTGTACACAACGAAAATTTTCGTTATGATTACAGAACCATGAAAGAAGCTTATGACAAAATGAAAAGCACATATAAAAATGTCGAAAAAGCTAATTTTGAACTCAGTGCTAATGTAAAGATGTTAAATGCCACAGTAATTGAAAAACAAAAAGCAATTAACATGTACATTAATACTATTGCTGAAACAAAGTGTGAGCTTCATGACATAAAGATAGAAATAGAAAGGATAAGACAATTGCTGAAAAGTTACACTACAAACGCTTATGTCATTGATCACATTCTTCCTACGATCAAGTCGGAGGAAAATATTGATAAATCAAAGCGTAAAGAATACGGAAGTGTTCCTCCACCATTTCTTGCAAGTTATTCCTGCAAGAAAGATGATGAAATTAAAAAGGCATTTAATATATTACTTTTATCAGAAATGAAAATTAAATTGCCTTAGAACATTGACGTAGACTTTCTGAAATCAAATGATGACAATGAAGCGGTGGTAAAAAATGTGGTTAAAAATGTATTCGGAAATGATTCTGATGAAGGCAGCTCTGAAAGCGCCAAATCAAGTTCGAAAAACTCAGAATCACAATCTGAAGATGACGATACATCATCAGAACATGATCTAAGTGATGATTCCATTGTTGTCATGTACAAGATTAAGGAATCTGATAGATTATACTTTGATGATAGTTTTCCGATTCGGAACGTGAAAGAGGATCAACTTGATAAAATTTTCAAACTTGTAGAACTTTCATCAGATGATCTTGAGAAAAATGAGAAAAGATTTTACTCGAAACCCAAAAGGAATGCTAACAATTATCGAAAGTTTGGTGGTGATTTTCCTGAGAACAGGAGAGCAGGATTGGGTTTGGAGGAAAATGAAGATGAGCCAAGAAGGAACCAGAAGTCGCCATTTCATGAATACAAAAGTAAACACATGAAGTTTGTGTATGGGACAAATACGGTTCAAGAAGAAGGTATGATCGGTAAGAAATCGAATGATGAATTCAAAAAGGAGAAAGAACTTCGGGACAAGGCTAAGACCAAGTCCACAAGTGGGGTAAAACCTACTAGTGGACATGCTCCTGATAATCGGACTTGCTTTAAATGCAATACTGTTGGTCATATTGCTGGCAAGTGTCTGAATCTAAAGTCTGTGTTTCCACGAAGAAAAACTGTGTCAAAAGATGAAAAGCAAAAACAACCAGAGATTGTGAAACCTGTCACATAATCAAATAGAAACTATGAATCTAAAGGCGAAGTGAAACCTAAAACTGGTTCAAAATTTGAAAATTCAACATTTGAAAAAGGTGAAACTTCAAAATTAAACGAAAACAAAGATTCTAGGTTCTATATTAAGAAAGCGAGAAGCAAGCTACAATCCTGGTTTGCTAAGAAAAGGTTTTCATCATCAGAAAAATCAAAGTTTGTTGCTGACAAAACTGAAAATGTTAAATCAACCGAGTCAGTAATTAAACAGACAAAGAAAGAAAAATTCAAAACGTTTTCAGAATCGACATTGGACGAAATGTTTGATGATGATTTTGAATATGATGATGATTTTGAAAGTGTTTATGATGCTTATCATGTTAAACCCAAAACCAAAAAGGTTTGGGTTTCCTTATTCAAATAGTTGCTTTGTGTGCAGGAGTTCCAAAAGTTCCACATTATCAAAGATAAATCTAGATAGCGGAGCTTCATGTTTCCTAACTTATTCAGAAAGTCAAAAATCTTAATCATTTTGAGAAAGAAGAAATTGAATAAGGAAAAGTTGTCAAAAATCAAATTGTGCAAATCCACACCGTTGAACGAAATACTGATTTTATAACCATTTATGCTTTCTTGATTAAAAGAAATTTTAATGGTTCTGTCTATTGAACAGGTGTAGATACAGATGCTGGAAAAGGATCGGACGACGAGTTCTCGTGATCCACATTGGTTTGTTATTTTTTATAGAATAGTAGTTCTTTAAACTCCTAAAATTCAAAAATATGTTTTTGATTTTAGGGGGAGTAAGAAATTTTTTTTAAAATTTTAAAAAATTGTTGAAAAAAAAAAAACATACGAAAAGGTTGATAATTCAAAATCATTGAAAAATTCAAAAAGTACAAAAATATTAAAAAACAAAAAGAATTTGGTTGTCAAAAAAGGAAATGATAATACTTCAGTGGACTATCACAGTATGCTAAAGAATTGTAAAGTTTAAAAGTGATAAACAAGTCTTACTGTGGATGTGTCGATAGGCTTTACACATTCAGTAAATTGTTTCTGGGATACAAACTAAATTTTACAACTGCTTAAACTTGTGGATTAACATCTCTCGGATATATGGACATAGTACTCTGAAATTTCGTTTGAAAGATTGCCTGATTCTGAGATACGAGGTCGTTATAGATGATTGATATCTGGGGTGTTATACAAGTTCTTTTGATTTTGCAGAAGCAATAGCCTAGAACTTCTATAATGCTTTTGCTAAAAACCCCAAAATAGCATGCAAAATGATCTAGTCATTTGCAATGCTGAAAAGATTCCTTAAGTGGAACGCACCTTAAAGACGAGCCTTCATCTCTTTGTCTGTACAGTAGTACTAACCTGAGCTCTCAAGTTCTCGCACAACCCAGATACAGATATCAGTTACGCTATACTCACCTGTAAGATGAAATCAAGGGAATCTTGATACGGGAGTATATTCTGAGATGGGAACCATAGTTAAGTCAAGTTTCATAATTCATACCTAACATATCTTGGAACAATTGAGAAATGTGTCGAAGTTTAAGTGGACAAACATATCGACAATCTAGGTAAACGAGTTCTAAAACTTAAAGTCTCAAAAGGTCAACGGTACTGGTGATATGTCTCAAACAACTGATATGATCCTTAGACACGAATTCACAAAATATGTTTGTAAATATGTTTGTACATAGTTTATTTTCTTTAATTGCTTTACAGTTAAAAATCAAAAAAATTTCAGTGTGTTTTAGTATAAACTTTTAAAAAATTCAAAAAGATTTTGTTAATTCTTTAGTTTCAACGAGCCAATGATGGAGAATGGTTCTTCGAAGTCTGGTAAGGTGCTTTAATGGTGAAAATCTTGATGACATCTGTGTAAAAACCAAAAATGATCAAAAAGTGTTAAAAGGTTCATTAAGTTGAAACTTTAAAATTGAGGAAAAACATTGGTTTAATCACAACGGTTTCAAATCGAGGTCATTAACTTGGACTCGGTAATTGAAATTGGTTAACCAAGGTCATTAACTGGGACTTGGTCAACTAAGTGGATTTCATATTTGAAAATTCTTTTAAGAGGACAAAGACTTAAATGTTAAAAGTGTTCAAGGTCATTAGTTTGAACTTGAATATCTAAATTTTTGAAAAAGATTAAAAGTGAAGATTAAAATTTGAAATGTTGATGGTATAAAATTTCAAAGTTTTGAATCTGAAATGTTTATTTGAGTGTCTTAGAACTTTGGAACAGAAAGTAAAGTTGTAGGAGGAGCTGGATAAAACATTATCAAAAGATTTCAGAAAGCTCAAAGTTAGGGGGTTCGAAGTCTAAAGATCAAAGCAAAGGGGAGTCTGAAGACTAAAGCTAAAAGCTAGGGGAGCATGAAGATTAAAGTTTTATCAAAACAAAGCTCAAGAAAGAGGAAGAGGACATAAAGATCAAGATGTTAAAGTTTATTCAAGAACTAAATATCGGAAGACTCAGAAGATTTTAAAAGTCAATGACTACGACAACATCCAAGGGGGAGTCTGTTGGTGCATATGTCTGTTGCCTACGTCATTATGTATTGAGTCTGAGAGAATAGGGCTTAATCTGTTAGAAACAAGGCGTATTTAAGTGAGTTGGAGGCCAAGTTTGCTAGTCATGGTTTTAAGGATGTCAAGTTCGGCTGAACTTGACTAGGTCAAGTTCGCCCGAACTCCTTCTCTTACCAGCGAACTTGTGATGCTATATATAGGTGCCTTGGTAATTTCATTTGTAACTTGAGGGAGATTTCGGCACAGAGACGGCGAAGCTCTGTCGGATCCGGTTCTCGAATGTATTGAACTTTAGATCAATGAAAACAACATTTAAATGAGTAATTCTTGTTATTTGGTTAACTTGTCATTAGTTTCCGCCTAATCGGACAATAGAAAACAAATTTAGGTTCCAGTGCTAATCGTGGACGTTCCTACAGGGTTCATAATTTGGGTAGTACTGACAGGGTGTGACACCTTGAAAATTTCATCCAATAAAATTCCGACACGTGTCCCGAAATCTTTGGTTGCCACGTGCTAAACGAGAGGGACAAAAATCGCCAACATATTATTTTATAACCTCTGAGTGGTGAATATTAAAGTCGAGGGGTTAAACGTGTCAACATGCTAAATCTATGCCTCTGAGTGACCTTTTAACGAACCCGGAGCTTAATGATGTTCGGTTATACTCCCGAGTGTGCTAACTAGGGGCCATATTGAATAAAACATGCTTCTATATCGAAATATGGGAGTTTGGAGAAGTTCGGGGGCCAAAATGGAAATTTTGTGTTTTGACACCTCAGGCGCCACGCGCCACGGACTGGGTGTCCCCGCGCGATGCGCGGGAGAGGTCACTTCGCAGAAACAGCATGCCAGCTGCTGATCTGCATGCTTGTCCACCTCTAAACCCACCTTCACTCTCACAGCTCGAAACCATGGCCTCAATTCCGGTTTTGGACACCTCCTAGCACACTTGGAGTGATCTCTAGTGTTCCCATAACACTTGTCTCAATCCTAGATCACCCACTTCAAGTATAAATAGGAGTTCATCAACCCCATTTCTTGCACCTCTCAAAATCTCTTCTCTCTATCACTCAATTGGAAGGCTCCTAATCTTCAAGGAGCAATCCCCTGAGTTTCTTAAGTCATCCTTGGTTCACTTGTAAGTGTTCCAATCCTTTCTTTTCATTTTTATTAGTCTTTAAGCCAAAGTCAAAGCGTTGACGTAAAAACGCTTTGACTTTGAGCTAAGACCATTACGGTCCAGCCATTGTTTGGTACGAACGTGGCTACATGATCGTAATTAGGTAGGTGTTAATCCCTCAAGAAGGCACCTCCTGATTACCACGTTTGCTTGGTCAATTGACGGGTCAAAGCTATTAATAAAAAGTCAAACTGGGTCAGTTTCTAAAATAAATTCATATATGATAATGTAGGTGTTATAAAATACATTTTGGCACTTTAATAACTTGGTAATAAGTATTAGAACATGTATAAACATGTACCGCCCGTCAAGTCCAGGTCTAAGGTCAGTTCGCAACCGAAAGTCGCAAAAGTTGACTTTTGTTTTGACTTTCAGTTATGACCCGATTTAGCAACCTTAGCTTTTGATTCTAAGTTGCATTGTGACCATGTTTAGTTGTAGTATAATCCTCTAGAGTTATATCACATGGTTCATAGTAATCCGAGCATTTTGCAAGTATCCGTTAAATATGCCTATAACGCCCTTTTAACATATAAAATGGTTTAAACATAATTTTGACATCAAAACTCAATACCTACTGATGCAATATCATTATTAGGACTATTTGGGATATTCATTCAGGTTGCAAACTAAGTTTAAGCTATAGTTTGCCCACTATGCCTTTAAATGACGATATTGCCCTTTCGGCAATTTAAATGGGTTATAAACATTTTTATGAATCAAAACATCATACTTACTGATGCAATATATATTAACATATTTTGGTCATTCAAACCTGGTCACAACAACAGTTTTACTTAAATATCGTTTAAATCGTCATCTAACGACTTAATCGCCATTTCGGCGCATAATGTGGTTTAAAACCATATTGGAGCATTGAGACTTGATACCTACTGATTTCAAAACATATTTTAAAATTATCAACAGTGGGTACATGTCCCAAACTCAGATTCCCAAATAAGTTGTCAATTATATGTGAAATGACCAAATTACCCTTTCGGGACATAGTTTGGTCTTAAACTATAAACCACGCATATAATTAATGTACTATTGATATAACACCATAACATAGGTATTTTTACAGAATGTTTATATTAATAACACCAGTTTACATATAAGCCCGTTTATTACATTTTAGAAATGTCGAAAACGCCCTTTAAGGCATAGTTTGCTTTTAAAACCATAACGGGCCGTCATATCAATAACCTACTGTTATAATAACATATTTTAAACTTAATGGCATATGGAACTTGTATAGGACTCACCCGGTTACCCAGTTTTGTTTATATGCGTACGGTTAAGCCTACGTGACCAGTTTACGTAACTTAACCGAAAACGGGTTTAACCATATCAAAATATTCTCAAATTCCAGAATGTAAAATGGTAACCCATATTATACAAGTCCTAGTACTTGTCGGGTCCAAAATACATTCTTTTTCGGTCATCGCTTAATCTAGCGTTTTCATGCCGTTATCTTTATTTTAAGTTAGCCGGTCTAAGTCAATGACCAAATAAAGACCCGCTAACTAACTAATCGGTTAATAATACCATCTATTCCAGACTAGAGACTTCCGGTAGATTTTCGCCAAGCTAGTTTATTTTGATTACGGTTGTGCTTTACTTATTTTCTTATTATTTAGAAGATTTTGCAAACCAGGTAAATACTTTAACTTATTTTCCCTTATACGGGCTTGGGATACGGTGTAATAATACCGCATGGTTGGATACGGGATCAAAGACCAATGAGTCGGGAATTCAAATAATCTATTTTAATTCGTATTGCTTAATATTGAACATTTGGGGGTTAAAACGACCGTGTCCTGGATATCCACGGCTCATTTAATTGCAAATGGCCACGACCTAAGCACGGGATGTAGGCATACACCCGTCAGATGCTAAAATAAAGTATTACCCAATAGGGGTGCACCTATTAAAGGTGTTAAAGAGGCGTGTCGATTAATCAGGATCCCAACATAGTTTTCGGGCTCTAAATGTATTATTAGCATGTAAAACTGATAACATGAAATTATTTATCCAAAGTTATTTATAAAACAAAGTACCATTGTGTACACTAAATGTTTTCAAAATGAGTCGGTTAAATGTATTTACCAGTGAAAACTAACGTATTTTCAAAAGACTAAGCGCATGTGACAAATATACGTAAATAGGCTGGAAGTACTCGGCGAAGCTTAAGAGGAATTGCAACCTTTTGCTTAGAAGGCCTTAGTCTGTCAAGTTTCATTTTGTATTCACATTTCGATCCGCCTGTGGATCTAGTTACAAGCGTTGTATTTATTATTTTTGAACTTTGAACATTCAAACGTTTGTAATAGTAACTATCTAGACTTCCATTGTGTATTATTGTATTGTTTGGTAATGATGATATCAACTTACGTCATGATATTCCCCAACCGGGCCCATCAGGTTACATGTTGAAATTAGGGGTGTGACAGATTGGTATCAGAGCCAACTCTCGAGTGAATTAAACACTAGCCTTTTGTGTTTAATCTCGGGAATACATAATAACACACATCTCTTAGACTTTCGAGTCTATACTTTGACCTAGGTTTAATCGTTTCCATCTTATTATTCTAGCTTTGTATTTTATTTAACTTATTTTTGAAGCAGGAATAATGCCGCCTAAGTTCAGATGAGGAGGAAAAGGCAAAGGACCCATGAGGGGTGGACCCTCAATGACTGGACCATCTTTCACTGGACCATCCTTTAGACCACCATATAGACCCTCTTTAGCTGGAGCAGCCAATTTACTTTAATACAACCCTTACGAAGGATCCGGAGATTCTTCATCCCCCTTTAAACCTTACCGACATTCAATCTCACATGAATACTCCCCACCTCATCCACATTCTTAGCATTCCTACCATTCACACCATTCCCATCAATCTCACCATTCACACTCCCATTCCCAACAAGAATACTTGAACTCCTATTTCGATAACCTAGTCAACCAACCCTCACCCGAAACCCCTCCAGTTGACTCACCGATCCATATGGAGGAAATTCCGACCCGGAGGAATTTCCACAAACCGGATCGTACGGTCACCTTATCGAGCTGTCTAGTGGCTCGAACTCCTTGGCAGGATCTCCGTTCCGAGGTCCCGATGATTATGAGCAACGATGGGCGCAATATGTGTTTGTAAACACGCCCTCCTACCATAGCACTCCCCATCACCATCCCCCATCACCACATCCTCAAGCCAAGGATGTAGAAATGCAACAGGTGGACCAACCTCAGCCACCACCTGAATCATCAGCACTACCATGCCGAAAGCGTGGGGCACGTATGTCGGTGCGTGCTGGTCAAATGTCGGGTTCGCTACCACCTTTGCCACCCTCTTACCCCATCATCCCTGAGGACCCACAAATGGGTGGACCCTCGAACACATCACCAGTGGTGGAACCTCCACCACAACCAGCAGTTGAGCCTCTGCCTCAACCACCTCTACCACCGCTGGATTTTGCCAATCCAATACCTGCATATACAGGACCATCAGGGTTTCACACTGTCGACCCTCCTGGTCTATATAACTATATCCATCATGGAATGGAGCAGGACCCTTATTATGATGCTTCATTCATAATAACCTATACCATTCCTCTTACCCTAGTTACCCACCTCCTTATGCCACTACCGGATATCCGCCTTACGGGTATCCGTATCCAGTTGGGCCTCAGCCGCAACCACCTCCACGTCAGCCTCAACCACAAGCACCACTTGAGGCTATTAACGAAGCCTTGGATCAGGTCCGAGAAATGCGACAACAAGTCAAGAAGTCGGAGAAGAAAACGACTAAATTTATCAAGAAACTTTACAAGGTTGTGAAAGGGAGGAAGGCTGACTAGTATTGTATTTTCATATATGTAATTTAAATTCCAAAAGTCCCTGCGTGGACAATGTTATTTCCTTTTCAGTCCCTGCGAGGACATTATTATTTCTGTTAGGTTCCTGCGTGAACCATTTTGTTATTTCCAAGTCCTATATATTAGGCAATTATGTAATGTCCTTTTTAGTAAGATTTCCTTATTTATGTATTTTATTTAATCAATCATCATGATTTTTAATCAAATTTTATTGATCCGCTATATTATCCCAAGATCGATTAGCCAATGACTATGATCAACTAGGAATTGGCAAATGAAAATTTCAGAAGTAACCTTCTGTCTAGCAAAGGTGAACAATGTTCAACTTCCAAATTTATCATTTGTCTATAGTAACTCTCAATGAGGAGTTACCCTTAATTTCCCGTGACAATCATTGCCACATTAGTCAAATAGGTAAATGACAATGTTCGCACCCTGTCGCCTAAGTGATCCAATGAGATCCTGGTTAAATTATTCAAACACTCAATAGTAGTGTAAAGCCAATGTGCAAAATACAGTAGTGACACTTGATGCACTAACTGATAAATTCTGGACTATGTCCAATCGATAAATGCCTATGATGGTCCTTCGAGACCTAGGTTATACATGAATATACCACATTTAAATATTTAAATTCTATATGGTCATAGAACCTTGTCATGAATAAAGGTACACCATAGCGACTAAACGAATTCATCTTGATCTATCGAAGTAAGCTACAGCAATGGCTGATTCAAATGAAGTAAACAGCAAGCGCAATGACGATGATGCCAACGAGACATCCTTATTAGTAAGAACGATTGAAGAGAACTTATTGCCGCAGAAGTTGGCAAGGCCTTAAAAGACAGAGCTGATCGTCAACCAGAGTTGAGTGCTTCTCGCTGCAAGCCTGTTTTCAAACCTAAGTCTCAGCCTAACCCCTCTGAACCGAAAAAGAGTGAGGCACATTCTTCGAATGTGAAAAGTATAGCGAAGAGTAATGCGCATCCCAACAAACCGAGTGTTGATGGCGACGGTTGCTCCTACAAGTACTTCGTGTCGTGTAGACCCTGAGACCTTAATAGGGAAAAAGGAGCAGTAGAATGTTTGAGATGGCTGGATGAGATGGAAACGGTGGTGCATATCAGCGATTGCGCTATAAAAATGTGGTGAAGTATGTATCTCAATCATTCAAGGGCAATGCCCTTATCTGGTGGAAAGCCTTAGTCCAGTCCAAGGGCAAGGTTCATCTCTACAACTTGAGTTGGTCCAAGTTCATAGATCTTATGAAGGATACCTACTGCCCACCTCATGAGGTGGAGAAAATTGAGTCAGATTTTCTAAATCTGACCATGAAGAACATGGATTGTCAGAAGTTTGTCACCGCCTACAACTCTTTTTGAAGGCTAGTGCCTTATTTGGTTACCCCGGAGCCCAAACGTATCGCACGTTTCATCAATGGGCTAGCTCCTGAAATCGGGAGTATGGTCAAGGCGGTGCAGCCTGGCACCTACAAATCTGCTATTAAGTTATCCTTCTCCCTCACATGGGACTATGTGAGGCAATTGTCAGTGAAGACTGACAATGATGGAAAGAGGAAACGCGAAGATGGAAACTCCCAGAAATTTAACAAGAAAGCAAGCATGAGTTTAGCAAAAGTAATCAGAAATCGGGCGACAAACCCACGTACAAAACGTGTGGGAAACAACACTATGGACAGTGTCGCTTAGAACAAAAACCGAAGCAATGCAACATCTGCAAGAAAACCGGGCATCGGTCTCATGAGTGTCGTAATATAAAGGATGCTACTTGCTTTGGATGTGGTGAGAAGGGCCACATCAAAACAAGTTGCCCAAAGGCAAATACCGAGGGTAAATGAAAAACTTCAGAGGCAAAGAAGGCCACTGCTAGAGCCTTCCAAATGAATGCTAAGGAAGCAATAAAGGATAACAATGTCATAACGGGTACGTTCCTTATCAACGACGCTTTTGCTAGAGTTCTTTTCGATTCGGGCGCCGATAAATCGTTTGTAGATCATAAATTTAGTGAACTATTAAACTTGCCCGTAAGAACTCTAGACATAACCTATGAAATAGAGTTCGCTGATGGAACTATCGAAACCGCTTCTTCCATTCTTGACGGATGCTTCATATCCATCAAGAATCATTCTATCCCTGTCTCTCTTTTGCCCATGAAACTAGCGGGATTCGATGTAGTCTTAGGCATGGATTGGTTATCGCATAACCAAGCACACATTGCCTGCGATAAGAAACTCATCGAGATCAAATCCCCGTCTGGTAAAATCCTCACCATTCATGGAGACAAACATTTTGGATTGCCTGATAAGGCAGTTTTACTTAAGGCATCTAGATGTATGACGAAGGGATGTGTCATCTACATGGGACAAGTCACCGTTGATGAACCCAAACCGAGGATTGAGGATATCCCTATCATCTCTTAATACCTGGACGTGTTCCCAGAAGAATTACCTGGCCTACCTCCTGATAGGCAGGTAGAGTTTCGAATTGACATCATACCTGGAGCAGCTCCCATAGCTAAAGCTCCGTATCGTTTAGCGCCAACCGAGATGAAGGAACTGAGAACCCAACTGGATGAACTATTAGAGAAAGGTTTTATTCAACCTAGCTCTTCGCCTTGGGATCCCCTATCCTTTTCGTTAAAAAGAAGGACGGATCAATGCGGATGTGCATTGATTACTGTGAGCTCAATAACATAACGATCAAGAATCGTTATCCCTTGCCCAGGAACGACGACTTGTTTGATCAATTACAAGGTGCAAGTTATTTCTCGAATAGATTTAAGATCGGGATATCACCAACTAAAGGTTAGGGACGAAGATGTTCCGAAAACTGCTTTCAGGACAAGATATGGACATTACGAGTTTCTAGTGATGCCTTTCGGACTCACTAATGCACCCGCAGCATTCATGGATCTCATGAATAAAGTCTGCAAGCCATACTTAGATAAGTTTGTCATTGTCTTCATAGACGACATACTCATCTACTCTCGAAATCAATCGAATCACGAGAAACACTTGCGGTGCATTCTCGAAATTCTACGCCAGGAAAAGTTGTATGCAAAATTTTCCAAATGCGAATTCTGGCTACGTGAGGTTCAGTTCCTTGGTCACATAGTAACTGAACATGGTATTCACGTAGACCCAACAAATATAGAAGCAATAATGAATTGGGAAGCCCCAAAGACACCTTCTGAGATACGCAGTTTCTTAGGATTGGCTGGTTATTATCGAAGGTTCATCGAGAACTTCTCTCGAATAGCCACTCCTTTGACAATCCTAACTCGTAAGGATGCTAAATTTAACTGGGGCCCAAAACAACAAGAATCCTTTGAGACGTTAAAGCATAAGTTGAGCAATGCCCCGGTGTTAACTCTGCTAGAAGGAATGGAAGAATTTGTAGTTTATTGCGATGCATCGCACACTGGCATGGGATGTGTGCTTATGCAGAGAGGCAAAGTGATTACCTATGCATCACGACAACTAAAAGTGCACGAGAGAAACTACACCACCCATGATTTAGAATTGGGTGCGGTAGTATTCGCACTTAAACTTTGGAGGCACTATTTATATGGAACAAAGTGTATCATCTACACTGACCATAAAAGTATGCAACACTTGTTCAATCAAAAGGATTTGAACATGAGGCAACGTCGTTGTATGGAAACACTCAACGACTATGATTGCGAGATTCGATATCATCCAGGAAAGGCGAATGTAGTGGCTGATGCATTTAGTCGCAAGGAAAGAATCAAACCTTTAAGGATCAATGCCAAGAGCATTGAACTGAAGAACAGCTTGAATGAAAAGCTGCTAAATGCACAAAAACAAGCTATGTCTAAGGACAACATTGCCAAGGAAGGATTAGGTGCAACCATCAATCTGTTAGCATCTGGAAAGGATGAAATGTTTAGGATGAATGATTGGATCGGGTTCCAATCTACGGAGGACTTAGAAGTGTAATCCTCCAGGAAGCACATAACTCTAAATACTCGATTCACCCGGGTAGCGACAAGATGTATCAAGATCTAAAACCCAGCTATTGGTGGATGGGTATGAAGAAAGATATAGCCAATCATGTAGCAAAATGCTTGACGTGTTCTCAAATTAAGGCAGAACACCAGAAACCGTCAGGACTTCTACAACAACTTGAAATCCCAGTATGGAAATGGGAAATGGTAACTATGGACTTTATCACTAAGTTACCTAAGACCAAGCGTGGGAATGACACAATATCGGTTATTGTTGATAGATTAACCAAATCCGCACACTTCTTGCCAATTAAGAAACATATGATTCCGATAAGTTGGCAAAGCTTTATGTCGATGAGATTGTGTCCTTACACGGTGTGCCAGTATCAATTGTATCTGATAGAGATACAAGATACACATCTCACTTTTGGAAAAGCTTCCAACAAACCCTAGGCACGAGATTAAACTTCAGTACGGCTTACCATCCGCAGACGGACGGACAAAGTGAACGTACCATTCAAACCTTGGAGGACATGCTTCGAGCTTGTGTGATCGATTTAGGTGAAAGTTGGGATGATCACTTACCCCTAATCGAGTTCTCTTTTAATAATAGTTACCACACAAGTATTAAGGCCGCTCCTTTTGAAACCTTATACGGAAGAAAATGTAGGACGCCTGTGTGTTGGGCCGAAGTTGGAGAAGCCCAACTATCTGGAACCGAAATCGTCCTCGAAACCACGGAAAAGATTGTGCAAATCCGTGATTGACTTAAGGCAGCTCTTGATAGACAAAAGAGCTATGCCGACAAAAGGCGTAAACCTTTACAGTTCCAAATAGGGGATAAGGTTATGTTAAAGGTATCACCTTGGAAAGGCGTAATGCGTTTTGGGAAGAAGGGCAAGCTAAGCCCGAGGTATATTGGACCATTCAAAATAATCGAATGTGTCAGAACCGTAGCTTATAGGCTTAAGCTACGGGAAAAGCTCAGTGGAATCCATGATGTTTTCCACGTCAGCAATTTCAAGAAATACCTCGTGGATGAGTCGCTAGAAATGCCTCATGAGGGTATACAGATTATGAAAACTTGCGTTTCATAGAGAAACCAATTGCGCTCGAGGATTGGCAAGTTAAGAAGCTTCGCAGGAAGCACGTACCCATTGTAAAGGTCAAATGGGATGCCCGTCGAGGTCCCGAATATACTTGGGAGGTCGAGTCCAATATGCGACAAAAGTACCCTTATCTATTCGAATTAATCTCAGGTCGAGATTTTTATTAAGGGGGTGAAGATGCGACACCTCGAAAATTTCATCCAATAAAATTCTGACACGTGTCCCGAAATCTTTGGTTGCCATGTGCTAAACGAGAGGGATAAAAATCGCCAACATGTTATTTTATATCCTCTGAGTGGTGAATATTAAAGTCGAGGGGTTAAACGTGTCAACATGCTAAATCTATGCCTCTGAGTGACCTTTTAACGAAGCCGAGCTTAATGATGTTCTGTTATACTCCCGAGAGTGCTAACCAGGGGCCATATTGAATAAAACATGTTTTTATGTCGAAATATGGGAGTTTAGAGAAGTTCAGGGGCCAAAATGGAAATTTTGTGTTTTGACACCTAAGGCGCCACACGCCAGGGACTGGGTGTCCCCGCGCGACGCACGGGAGAGGTCACTTCGCAGAAACAGCATGCCAGCTGCTGATCTGCATGCTTGTCCACCTCTAAACCCACCTGCACTCTCACAGCTCAAAACCATGGCCTCAATTCCGGTTTTGGACACCTCCTAGCACACTTGGAGTGATCTCTAGTGTTCCCATAACACTTGTCTTAATCCTAGATCAACCACTTCAAGTATAAATAGAGGAGTTCATCAACCCCATTTCTTGCACCTCTCAAAATCTCTTCTCTCTATCACTCACTTGGAAGGCTCCTAATCTTCAAGGAGCAATCCCCTGAGTTTCTTAAGTCATCCTTGGTTCACTTGTAAGTGTTCCACTCCTTTCTTTTCATTTTTATTAGGCTTTAAGCCAAAGTCAAAGTGTTGGCATATGGAACTTGTATAGGCATATGAATAACCTACTGTTATAATAACATATTTTAAACTTAATGGCATATGGAACCTGTATAGGACTCACCAGGTTACCCAGTTTCGTTTATATGCGTACGGTTAAGCCTACCTGACTAGTTTACGTAACTTAACCGAAAATGGGTTTAACCATATCAAAATATTCTCAAATTCCAGAATGTAAAATGGTAACCCATATTATACAAGTCCTAGTACTTGTTGGGTCCAAATTACATTCTTTTTCGGTCATCGCTTAATCTAGCATTTTCATACCGTTATCTTTATTTTAAGTTAGGTGGTCTAAGTCAATGACTAAATAAAGACCCACTAACTAACTAATCGGTTAATAATACCATCTATTCCAGACTAGAGACTTCCGGTAGATTGTCGCCAAGCTAGTTTATTTTGATTACGGCTGTGCTTTGCTTATTTTCTTATTATTTAGAAGATTTTGCAAACCAGGTAAATACTTTAACTTATTTTCCCTTATACGGGCTTGGGATACGGTATAATAATACCGCATGGTTGGATATGGGATCAAAGACCAATGAGTCGGGAATTCAAATAATCCATTTTAATCCGTATTGCTTAAATTAAACATTTGGGGGTTAAAACGACCGTGTCCTGGATATCCACGGCTCATTTAATTGCAAATGGCCACGACCTAAGCACGGGTATAGGCATACACCCGTCAGATGCTAAAATAAAGTATTACCCAATAGGGGTGCACCTATTAAAGGTGTTAAAGTGGCGTGTCGATTAATCAGGATCCCGACATAGTTTTCAGGCTCTAAATGTATTATTAGCATGTAAAACTGATAACATGAAATTATTTATCCCAAGTTATTTATAAAACAAAGTACCATTGTGTACACTAAATGTTTTCGAAATGTTTTCAAAATGAGTCGGTTAAATGTATTTACCATTGAAAACTAACGTATTTCAAAAGACTAAGCGCAGGTGACAAGTATATGTAAATAGGCTGGAAGTACTCGGTGAAGCTTAAGAGGAATTGCAACCCTTTGCTTAGAAGGCCTTAGTCTGTCAAATTTCATTTTGTATTCACATTTCGATCCGCCTGTGGATCTAGTTACAAGCGTTGTATTTATTATTTTTGAACTTTGAACATCCAAACGTTTGTAATAGTAACTATCCAGACTTCCGCTGTGTATGAATTGTTTGGTAATGATGATATCAACTTACGTCACGATATTCCCCAACCGGGCCCACCGGTTACACGTGGAAATTAGGGGTATGACACAGGGGTCGATCATGAGATCGGTAAATGCCTAGTCATTAGTCCACCATTCTTCAGCTAAGTTTATTGGTGGTTGCTGTGGCAAGTTTGGTTCTAAGTTCTTAGGTTCAGGGTTATTGGGTATGCGTGGCATATTAAAGTCAAGTTGGTTGGGTACAAGGCCTGAACATTTGGTAATTTGACAAACGTTGATCTAGTTCTATCCAGGTGAGTGGTGAGGGATTTGGGTTAGAGCTTTCACCTACGGCTATGTTTCCTGTAGGGTTGTCAGTTGGTTTTGTTGCGGTTGTGGGTTTCTTCTCTTTGTTTCTTTTGACTTGCCAGTCCAACCTTCTTTTTTTCGGGGGTTTCCTACTGACTGGTTGAGCTCGAAAAACCATTGGTTCATTTGCATCCGCAGCATATCCAAATTGCGTGCCGGGTTGGTGTTCAATAGCATCCATGTCAGAATTATTAACTGATATATTCTGAAAAGCTTCGACTATACCTCTGTCGCTCATACTGTTAGCCAGAAACAATAAAAACAACGAACTCCGAAAATCAAATATATAATATTTAGTTAGTGTCACAGTAATCACAGAAACTATTGCACATATTTCCTGACTACAAAATTTAAGTATTTTCAAAATACTTAATTAGCTTAAACCAGTGGCTCTGATACCACCTTCTGTCACAACCCCTGACCCCACCCTGGGCGGGAGCCGTGAGCAGATACGGTGGTACCAGTGTTTATTTTAAATTTCACAGCCGAACGTGTAGGACCAAATTCCTCCTTAGCAAAGGTTCCTAATTTGATATCTAGTCCATAATCGCGGAATTATTATGAATTAGTAACAATTACAAAAGTATTACTGTTTAATAGTTGATTTCATTGATTAATAAAGGATTACAATCTGGATGAAATCCGCCAGAGCTTCACCGTCAATGTTGCAAAAAATGTTACAATGAAAAGATCTAGCAACCTATTTATAGACATCCACAATTCGTACGAAGACACACTAGTTCGTACGAAGTTGCCTCTTCGTACGAACTTTACACTTCGTACAAAGTGTTGTCTACACAACATAACATTAACTTATGACAAATCTAGCCATATACATTCAAACTAGACCTAAGACGCAGACAATAGACATCGTGTATCAACAAACTCCCCCTTGGATGTTGTCGTAGTCTTGGTCAGTCTTCAAAATCTTCATCCTCGACCGAAGAAATTCTTGTATGGCTTCTTACGTCTTTCTTGTGATGGGATAGGTGTTTGATCTGTCGGAGGTGCCCATTGAATTGAAATCTCCTTAGACGCGCCGTTTTGCCTTTCTCTCTGATTTCTTCTAAACGCTTTTCTTCCTTCAAGAATTCTTCACGTTCTAGCTCTCTCCATTTCGATTCCCGCATATGCCCTGAATTAATACCATGTGCATAGCAAACGTTAATCACACCCTGGTATTGCTTCGCTTGAGTTTCTTCTCTCTTATCATAGCAGATCTTGTTAAAGAATAAACATTTCACGTCTTCCTTTTCACAATTCACTAGCCACATCGGGTCTAGTATCCTGATCGTCCTCCATAATCCCCAAATTCTCCTTCGTTCAATCAATTCAGGAGTTGTTTCTTTCGCAATATCCCAATCACTTTCAGCTTGTAATACAATTGCAGCTTCACAAGTTTCTGGATCTATTTGCCACCATAAGAAGTATGGATGAAAATCTTGTTCTATCTGCTTCAAAGGCATGTTCTTCACGGCTTTAGGACGTTTCATGACCACGTGACATCTTTTTCTTTTGTCACCTTATCAACCTTGATTCCAAGCTTGGGAATAGACGGCTTCCAGTAGTTAAAACCATGCATCGCTTCAAACTTTATCACCTTCCATAACCGTTGATCGTTGAACTTCACTAGATAACTGATATTCTTTGTTTGCACTAACTCTTCCACATCCCAAAATGGTAAACTCTTCAAGTCATTTAGGTATCGAAAGTATTGAACTCCAAACTCTCGCTTGATAGCATAAACATTTAACTCTTTAATCCATCCCAGCTGAAGATATCACCCAACGATTTGTCTTTTTCTCTTGTGAAGAACGCAGTGGGCGTTTAATCTTTCTTTCTTTCTGCAGTTCTTTAAACCATGATTTCTTGGCTTCAGCTATCTCTTCCTTTGACATTCTTTTCGGAATACCGCCATCTCTAACCTCTTTGTTAATTTTTCGTTTCAACAAATCTTTATCTATCTGGCTCATGATTTCTTCAAACGTAGGAAAACTGTTAGTGTCAGCTCCTGAATATTTCTCAACATCTTCATCATCTGAAGCATCTTCAATTACCACATGATCATAGTTGTCAGCTCCAGGCATAAGCTTGTAAACATAACTATTCGGCTCAAAAGTGCTTATATTCACTAACTCCTCTTCAAAATCAAATTCTATCGAACCCTCGTCAATTTCTAACAGATTAGCTAGTTCTTCTTTCGTGTAATTGTGAACATGCTCACCTTCTTCAACATTGTGCTCCAACATAAGCATCATCAGCTTGTAGCAATCAGGAATAGCTGTAACAGGAATAGCTGTGAAGATTCCTGATGCTTTTTCAGTTTCCGTTGGCCCTGTTTACTCCCCCTGAGCTTGAACATCCTCTGCATTGACTTCTTCATTCAGAAGTGCATCATAATCAAACTCTCCAGTAAACTTAGCACCTTCAACAGTAATGCCAACACCTCCCTGATTGTCATCGTCATCATTATCATCTTTCTTATCAGAATCATCCTTTTTATCATCATCTTTCTTTGGTTCATCGTCATTTTCATCTTCATCTTCGTTTACTTCCTCTTCAGCTAAAGCTCTTTCAGCTCTTTGACGTCTAAGCTCAGCAATCCTTTGTAGAATAGGATTATCAACAGTATCAACAACTTGCCCTACTACTACCATTTCCATTACCGGTTCTTCATCAATCAGCGAACTTTCACCAGTTGGTAACGGATCAATAGTTAGTGGCTCAGTTAAACCTTCAGTAACAACTTTACCCTTGCCTTGAGCTATTGATTCTGCTGCAGCTTTTCTTTCCCTTTCTTCAACCCTTTGTTTCGCTTCTTGTACTTCCATTCGGTTGTACTCAGTGGCAAAATCTATTTCAAGGTTGTTAGCAAGTACTCGTTGTAGCATATCAAACCTTCTATGCTAATCGCTCGTTCGTTTTCCAGATCTCACCACCTTTCTCAATATTTCATTGTCTGTACCCAAACTCTCAATCAAGCCTTCATATACTCGCGATCATTCTCCATAAACTTCATTCTCGCTTCTAACACCTCTTTTTCAGCTTTGTTAGCTTTCATCTGTTCTTCCAAAGCCTTGATTCTATTTTCCAATTCAACAAGCTTTGACTCATTAAACATATCTGCAAAAGCATCAGTAGACATTGAAGCATAATTTTCTGGTGGTAATGGTATATTTCCAAAAGCTTCTTGGAATTCTCGTTTAGAATTTTGGCTTTGAGGTGTTGTTTGTTTGGGTGCAGATTTAGGAGTTGAATGTTTAGGGGTAGACTGTGTTTGAGGGGGTATAGGTGGTTGTGAAGTAGTTGGTGGTGGTTGTATATGAGTAGGAGAAGCTTGTGGTGTAATGTGTAATGGTGAGGTTGGTGGAGTAGAAGCAGCTATTTCTGACGCAGGCTTTGACTTTTTTAACATTCTCCTTCTAGCTTTCACAGCTGGTGACCCTGTAGTCTTCTTGACTTCCACCGCTTTACTTTTTGTACGCCTTGTTTTCTTTTTCGGCCTATCTTCCTCTTCTGACTCATGCTCAGATGTACATACACATCATCTCCCTTCTTTTTCAGTTTTTCTTACTCTAGCTCTTCTCTGATTTGACGTTCTCGTACATCAGTGGAATCTTCAGATTCACCTTTGTCTGAAGTAGCAGAGAAAACACCGTGATCATCACCCTCAACGTCTTCAGCTTCAACATTTTCAAATTCTATATTCTCAGTTTCAATATTCTCAGCTTCAATATTCTCATACTCATCTTCCGGTTCATCAACCAACATAGTCTGAACTTTCTTCGTAGAACATTTACGCTTCTTCTCAATTTCAGCCTTAGTATACCATCGGCTTCTCTTTCAATAAAACCTTTTAAACCCTCTATCTCATCTTTTTCATCACCACTAGTATCCTTACGCCATCGGCCTATCTCTGGTGCAATATAATCTTTCTTAACAATCGCTCCAAACATTGCATTTGTTGGTGGCTTGGTATCTTGCCTCAAATATTTATCCAGCTTCAATAAAGTATCGTCATCCATGTGATGTAGATACAGAATATCATCGTCTTCTTTCTTCAAGTTCTTGAATTTATCGTCAAGAAGCATCTGAATAAACCTCAGATATTGAAGAAACTTGTCAGGACCAATGTTCTTTGCCATGTAATCAAATATAACGTGAGAGAAGTTGAATGGTAGATTCAGAACTAACGTCGTGGCCATACACATTTGATAGTCTTGCATATCATCGAAACCTCCCTTTTCTGTGGCTCAATGCGTGTACAAGTGAATGAAAAACTTGTAAGGACGTCCAAGATTGCCCTTTTTCCAAGTTGTGGCATTTACGTATCCTATGTAACCCATTATGTAGAAGCAACCCTTCCCATACGTTCCGGATAGCCTGTCGGATCTGATTCTTTGTCTTTAAATCCTAAAACTTTGCGAACATCGACTTCTGTTATCTTGACTTTTATGTCTTTATTATCAATCTTCACCACAGAGTATAAAGTCTTTTCAGTATCGATGTACTTTGCGGCATTCCAGATATATTCAATATGTGATCTATATGCCGTGTGATGATGTGTTAACGCCTTGTTGATCTGAATGCGCTTCATAAAATTCAATATTTCTGCAAACGGTGCTAGTCTCGGAACTTCTTAATATCCAGTACATAACAGATGTTATGGAACTTCGAATAATTGGACTTCTTTTCCTGCGCGACACACAAACAAAACACTTAGACATTTTTACAAAAATTTCAACTTTTTACACTTCAGTTCGTACGAATTAGACAAACTTGTAGGACCGAATTCCTCCTTAGCAAAAGTTCCTAATTTGATATCTAGTCCATAATCGCGGAATTATTATGAATTAGTGATAATTACACAAGTATTACTGTTTAACAGTTGATTTCATTGATTAATAAACGTTTTACAATCTGGATGAAATCCGCCAGAGCTTCACCGTCAATGTTGCAAAAAACTGTTACAATGAAAAGACCCAGCAACCTATTTATAGACATCCACAATTCGTACAAAGACACACTAGTTCGTACGAAGTTGCCTCTTTGTACGAACTTTACACTTCGTACGAAGTGTTGTCTACACAACATAACATTAACTTATGACAAATCTAGCCTATACATTCAAACTAGACCTAAGACGCAAACAATAGACATCGTGTATCAACAGAATGTTCATCAGGACCGGGTGTCAGGAAAAGTATCATAGTTTTATAAAAACACCGCGGTTTCATTTCATAAAACGTGGGATGAAACCAATATTTACATAAAGTATTTTCTTAGGGATCAACCCCTTATTACAAAACACGTAGTATTCGGGATTTCATATAGCCACTTATTTAAGCTTGAGTGCTTCCTAGCACTTCTCCTTGCTTCACAATACATCACCCGAAACGTGTTTTAAAAACATTTGGTCAGTGGAAAATATTGGTAAGTTCATTCGATTTAGTTTACTAACACTAGCCTCCTTGTTTAATATCTTGGGTTCCTAAATAATTTAAACAAACAATGCACATGTATTAGTGTATTAATCCAATTCAACTTTCACGATAATCACGAGATCAAAACGAGATGACAAAGTATAGCCTTAATCAGGCAGTACTTAAACATCCGTCGGCTAGGTTTATCTATCAATCAGAAAGGATATCGTACCAGAAACTTGGGTTATTACACCAACTACTAGGCAGAGTTTAGGGGTTTCGGGGGGGGGGGGGGTGGGGTTCGGGATTCGGACAGAGCTTTGAGAGAGTAAGAGATCGATTTTGAGAATCGAAAATGAGCACTGAAAATTGTCCCACGCTGCTCCTTAAATACCTAAACTGGGTTTCTCCCACACGTCTCGCGGGAATCATGGGATCTTTTCGCGTGGCGCGGGGACACCTGTCTAGGGCTAGGTCAGCCTCATCACCAGCATAGCCTTGCCACATGTCGCGAAAGGGTGCCACGTCATCTGGACCTTTCCCTCGCGTCGCGGGAGATGACAGGGTTTCTAGCGCATGACGCCTGGGAGGTCCAAAATTTTTTTAGTATTGTTACACTACTACTTTTTGGCATTAACACAACACATCTTCTACTTTCTTCAAATAACGACTTTAGGTGGTTGTTTCGTAGAGTACTCTAAACAACTTTCTGAAGAGGCATATGATTTGGTAACCTTGACTGGAGTTATTCCTATTTTTTTATATTTCCATTGGTGGTCCATAATCAAGTAAATTATTGATGTCATTAAGGGTGAATTAAACCAAAGTGATCATCTCTTAAATATGTACTCCAAAACTGGCTATCTTTTTACTTTATTTTTATTTTATGTTTTTAAATATAAAACTACAAAAGCAACAAAACCTCTCTTTTACGGATTCAACTAGCCGTTGGGGATATTCCGGTACTAAAAGTTTTTGTATCTTTGAGATATAGCATCATATCGTGTTTATAAATTTAAGACTTAAAACCGTGTATAATTGATCAAAATTTGTTAAATATTTATGTACACTCTAACACACGACAAGTTTTTGTCCTGGTTTCTGGCAATACAAAGTTTGAAATCAATGAAAAGTGTTTAAGTTATTTCAAGTTTTTTGTAGTTAAAAACCCGACACGCCTCGTGTCAAGTCAACAAGAGTCATGCCTGGTAATGCATGACCTCCACTCTCGCTCTCGCTGAAGACTTAGAAGTACACATGTTTATCAACGAACCAGGACGTTACTTTCACCGACCACTACGGGAACAAACTCGACTCGTAGTCGAGCCCTCCTACATAATAGACCCATGGCAGAAGAAACGACCCTCATGGATTTCTTAAGGACCACCTTAGACAACTTTGGAGCTGCTATAGCCCTTCCTGGGGTTGATGCAATTAACTTTGAACTTCGACCTCCCCCCCCCAATCAAATGTTGCAAAATTCCGCTACCTTCAATGGCTTACCCAATGAGGACCATCACCTTCATGTCTCCAACTTTTTGGAAATATGTGACACTTTCAAAACTAATAGGGTTTTAATTATGCCACTAGATTCCGAATGTTCCATGTTTCCCCAAAAGACCAGGCAATAGCAAGATTAAAAACCTTCCCCCACGGTTCCATCATTACATCGGATAACCTTGCTCAAAAATTTCTATACAAATATTTTCCACCCATTAAAACTACTAAACTCATGTTAAAAATCAAATCTTTTACCTAGGAAGACAAGAATCATTGTACCAGACGTGGGAACGACTCCAGGAGCTTCTTAGAAAAATGCGTGCATCATAGACAAGAGGTATAACAACAAGTCTCAAATTTTTATAATGGTTCGCAATCACACACACGCCAAATTTTTTATTCCAGTTCTGGTGGAATCTAGGGAAACAAACGCCCGATCAAGGTATTAGGCCAAACTAAAGAAATAACACAAATCGACTTACAATGGCACACACCACTAAGTGCAAAAGTGAAAGGCTCAAGCACTTTAAAAGTTGATGAAACCACATAACTTCAAGTCATCAGGGCTTAAACCACGATAATCAAGATGATTGAATCACGGAAGATAGTCATCGTCGTTATGGCATGTGAAAGGTGCAGATGACCACATGAGAATTGGAGTTGTATGAAAGAAACCAATGATCAGACACAAATTGCTAACATATGTATATATATAATAAAGGGCAGGATTTAGAGAAAACGATTACAAGTGTGAAAACGGAGAGAACTCCCCTCATCCGTTGGATCAAAACAATCAATGTATTATATTGGTAAGGTGGCGTTTTCGTAAATAAAATCAACTTTCCAATGTGGACGCGCTTCATTAAGGGCATAAAGGTAAATGTGCATCTACAAAACCCATCAAAAAAACGCGACCCAAACATTTATACTTCCCAAGAAACCCCCCAATACCAACGAAAACGCAAAAACCCTAGAAAACGCGAACCAACAATATTATGGCGTATAACCATCAAACAAGATCTAGAGGCAAGAAACAGAGTGACTTAACTTCGATTTACACTATGCTAGTTTTAAAATGTTTTTGACGTTTTAATTTTATCAAAAAAGGTGCAGTTTCTATGAGTGTGGAATTCGGAGAGTCGTCTGCTCCAAAACGCCAAAGAACCACCGATCAACGAAAGAAGACAACAACAGAACATGGTACAGATGGTTACTTTTAATGATGTTTGTTTGTAAAACTCCATATATCATTTGTGTTGAACTCCATATATCATGTAATATACTTTGAGAGTTTGTTAGTAAACGACAATAAAAGTATCGTAAACAACAAACATATATTAGAACCCAAACGACAATTAACATTAATAATAAAAACGCCAAATATTGAAAATAGGAAGGACATTGAAACATAAACGGCATTTTAAAAATATTGTTTTGAAAATAAAACACTATTGAAACAAGATTAAAAAACAAAACGCGATATCTGATGACTTTTGTTGAAAAGTAATTATAACGTCATTTATTGAGCGGAAACTGGACAATGACAATCGTGCCATGCATATCATTTAGCGCCCCTGTCACGTGTTCGACCAGGATCCGTTCTCACCGTTTTCACACTTCCAGTCGCTTTCTCCTGATCTCGTTTCTATATAATAAAATAACTTTAAAGATTTCATGCAACTAAAAAATATAATGTGCTATTTATCATTTATTTAACCTGTTTTTATTTTTATTATCGTTTATCAATTATATATTATAACATGCCATCTACAAACTGGCCTTTTGTCATTTTCATATCTTCAATATTCCCGGGACCATCCATGAACTTTAAAAATCCAAACCAGATTTATGTACAATGTTAAATAATATATAAGCATGATTGGTTGATCTTTTTCGTAACCCGAGTAAAATAATACGATTTATTTTAAAAAAATATACAAATGCTTATACTAAACCGAGTAAAAAGTAATACAATTCATTTTTTAAGAAATATACAAATGCTTATACTAAAATATATTTTCATATGTAATGACGATTTATTTTTACAAACGAATCACTAATGCGACAATACTTTTTAAACATTGTAATGGCTTAAGATGCATAAAAGATTTGAGTTTCATTAATCTACACGTTCATATCATTCACTCTTTTAGTTCTCATTCTTAATATGCAACTTTTTTTTATGGACAACATTCTAAAAACTCCTGAGATAAGGAATGCAACACCCAACAATCCTCTAAGCAAAACCTTCAAACCTTCTTTATATCCAACCTTGTATGCGGTAGAACTCAAAACTCCCGGTAAGCCTACAATTGATCTGTTGACCTACAAGTTTTTCTTAGAGCATGAGCAACAAGGCATTTTTAAAAGATGTTTTTTGAGTTGTGACATGGCACTTGCCCAACCAATCTTCTTTCTCTCTCTTACCCTACTCGAACAACACAAAAACACAAATTTAACTATTCTCTCTCCTCTCTCCTACATCACACTCACATAACCTTCTTTCCTCCATTTTTTCTTATTTTTTTTTCACATACATTACCACGCTCTCTCTCCTCCAACTTACTTTCTCTCTTTATAAACATTAAAAAATGTGTCGATTGTGAATACTCTTAGTTTTTAAGGGTGGTTTTATTCTTTTTGGCACTGTCAAAAGGAAAGCATCGATTGAATTTGAAAGAGAGAGTTTTATATAAAGTAAAAGTATTTTTGACCAAAACCAATTTATATTTTTGTATTTTGTCAATTTCCACTAAATCCAAATATATATACACCAACGTTAGCATTGCGCCCACTGAATTATTTTGTGTCACAAAAAAAATCGACAATATGTTTTAACTTTTAGTATTATAATTCGAATTTCATTTATAGATGAAGGATCCACGAAAAAGTGGAAGCCTAAGTAGCATAAGAAGAATTGTGATGATGACAAGTGACACTCCTTATAAGTAGGAAGGGAAATGTATTTTGTACTAAAACATTTTAGTTCTTATAAGTAGGAGTGTGAAAATGATATGCGTCATCTTTTTGTTTTCTAAAAAATACAACAAAAAAATCTAGTACAAAAATTTATAAAAAAATATAGTACAAAAAATATTGCACCAAAAAATCAAGTACAAAAATATATAGCACAAAAAAATCTAGTAAAAAAATAAAGCACAAAAATATTCAGAACAAAAAAATGTAGTACAAAAAATCTAGCACAAAAATTTCAGGAAAAAAAATTAAGACAAAAAATTTCAATATAAAAAATATAGCACAAAAATGTAGTACAAAAATCCAGCACAAAAATGTTATACAACATAGAAATACAACACATTTTTGTGGGTTTTTTAGTCGTCATATTTTATATAGTAATATGGTACTCAAATTAAAGATAAAAAGACGCTTGATTTTGTGGTGAATTTTTTATGAAAAAATAATGTCGTATAAAAAAGTTAAGAACGTTTAAAAAATATGGGTAAAATATGCATGTGCCTTGTATGTGGAGAGAGAAAGTCAACAAATAGGATTTTCCCTAGATACTCTTACACTCCTCTTTTTCCTAAATTTTCATCTTAACCATTGATTTGAAAAATGAATGGTTAAGATCATACTCATCATACTTAGGCAAAATAGACTTTTTATTTGATCTTACCCCTTATTTATATATAAAAACGCTAAAAATTAGAACTAAAAATCAGTTTGTTTCTATGAAATGTATAATAAGTGCCTTTGTTTATCAAAACGCCAAAACTAGAATTAAAAATCAGTTTGTTTCTATGAAATGTATAGTCAAGCATCTTTGTTTATGCTATACAAGATTAAACACACCAAACCGTTAACTCTGGTTTATTAGACCCGTTAATGATGGTTATTTAAATAATTGTTTCATACAATATTTATTATTTACATTTGTAACTCTTCGTATTTCTAAAATCTATATAATTTAACTGATGAACAGTGGTAAGCTGCTGTGTGTTTTGATATACCTACATTTACAAGACTGATGAACAGTGGCAAGCTGCTATGTGTAAGCTTGTCATTGATCAAATTTTTATATATATTTTCCTTTTAGTTTTTAACCTTAAATATTTATTAAGTTATTAATTCTTTTAGTCCATCATAAATGATGAATAATTTAAGTCAAAGATCAAAACTATTCATGTAAGTTATTAATTGTTTTATAGATAATTATTATTGTTTTATAGATATAAGATAACATAATGCCTAAGTGACACAAATATAGTAATAAGAAGCCTAACAGAACAGTTTATAGATAATGTTTTATAGATAATTATTAATTGTTTTATAGATAATAAGATAACATAATGCCTAAAGTGACACACAATATAGTAATAAGAAGCCTAACAGAACAGTTTTGTTTTGTTTTTTTAATAGCAAATTTTTCAACGCCTTATTCTACCTTTACGTTGCACTTGCAAGATTTAAACCTACAACTTTACATTTATAAGGGGGGACACCACACCACTCGACCAATAAGTCATGAGTTGAATGATTTTGTTTTAAACTAGTAAAATAACTCGCGCTGCGCGACGGGAACTCAGTTGGCATTAGTTGAAACTATTTAAGACGAAAGAGTCATGATATACCAAAAAAAATATATTGATATATATTTCACATCTATAAAAAACAATATAAGAGAATATCGGTCACGATTTCAGTATAACCGACATTGCGTGATTAGAATGGCAACATCAATGATATTGTAATAGGAAAACAATTTAAACATTTATTACTTTTAAAAGATTATCATGACTTATATATAAATAAATTCAGTTTAAATTAAAGAGTTAAATGTCATTTTAGTTTCTGTGGTTTGATCATCTTGTGAGTTTAATCCAAAGGTTTGAAATTTAGTCCAGATAGTTTCAAACGTTGCAATTTTAATCCACTTTGTTAACTTCACCAAAAAACCTAACCCCATCATACATCCCCAAAAACCTAAAAAAACCTATCCTCCACCCCTAAAACCTAAAAATACCTAAACCCTCTCCCCACAAAAAAAACCTAACCCTCACCACTATCCTCCAAAAACCTAAACCCACCCCTTAAAACCACCGCTCCACCACCACCTAAAAACCTAAATCTACCCCCTCCCCCCCCCCAAAAAAAAAAAAAAACTACTATACCTCACCAAAAAACCTAACCTTCCCCATACCTAAGCTAAATGTTAAAAATTAAACCATAATTTTTTTTGGACGAAAAGTAGTGATTTTTAATTTAAAAAATAAAAAATTCTAAGTGTTTTTAATTTTTTTAGGTGTTTTTGGTTGTGTTCACATTGGTTCTCGCAATAAAAGGTGGTTCCTAACAGATCTTTATCCTATATATATAGGATAGAGATTTTAAGAGAAGTCTACTCTGTTTGAGAAACTTGAGAAACATTATGGACCACACATTTCCCTAATGTTTTCGTAGTATACACATACGTATAGTTTAAAATTGACTATATACATATATGTATATTGTCAAATCTTTATGTATATAGTCAATTTTAAACTATACTTTTATGTATATTATGAAAAGCTTATAAATGTATGGTTTAGAATTTTTCTCAAGTTTCTCAATTAGTTTAGTGTTTCCCACATCTTGACCCTATATATATATATATATATAGGATGAAGATCATTTAGGAACCAACATTTATGGTGAGAACCAATGCGGACACAACCACAACTACTTAAAAACACACAAAATTTTTGTTTTGGGTTTATTTTGGTTGTGTTCTTTATGGCCCGTTATATCTTATGTAAACAAACCGAAACATAAGAAAGTGAATTTGTCTAGGATGTCACATTCGACTCTAACAAAGGCACAATTTATACTTAGGATGTAAGGGGTGCTCTCCTCGTGAGGAGTAGTCAACTCCGCTATCCACTCCCTGAATTTCACTCAAACGTAAGGGGTGCTCACTTCTCCACTCCCTAGTCAGTCATAGCCATTTTAGGTGTCAAGAGGTTGAAAGAATCAACATACAAGCGATGAGTAGCCCTCGTGTGTTTGAGTTTGCCGCATACAAAATGGTGACGGCGGTGGTGTTAGCGCGCGGTAAAACCTTCACCGCACACCATCCCCGCTAACACCCCGTTCACCCTTGTTTATTAAATATTTTATGAAAATGTTTGACTAAATGGATTGACCATTGACATTTTGTTAATTTATTAATTTGATCATTAAAAAAGTATTACGTATAATCAAAATCAGTTGCATGTATCAATATTACACCAACTTCTACAACAAATTATGAAATATTTTTATGTGTTATAATTTAATCCATAAAAAAGTTAACACAAAAGTGATGCACATCATTACATATATGGTATTGATTGAGTTTCTTTTATCAAAAAGATTTTATATAACATAAACTAACAAATTGAAAACAATATCAACAACTTTTTAATATACATTTAGTGCGGTGATTTTCCCAAAGATTTTTCACTACTTTTGAGCCCTTTATTACATACTCCGAATATTAAATGCTTTGCATCATCATCTTCATCATTCTCTCTCATCCTCAAACAGATCATCTCTCTCTCTAAAACAGCTTCCTGCAAATTCTGTTAATGGCGTCAACTGAACCACCACAACCTGTCAAACACAAGGTAATATAACTTCACTCTCAATGTTAATTACAATAATAATAAGTTAATCATCATCTTCATGTTTGTTTTACAGACTTGTGTGTTAAGAGTTTCTATACACTGTGAAGGTTGCAGGCGTAAGGTCAACAAGATCCTTCAATCTGTTCCAGGTATCTTTTGTTTTTTTTTACTTTTTTTCTCCGAATATTATTTTCACAATTCACATAAAACTTGTTTTCATTCCAGGAGTTCATGATATTGTAATCGAGAGACAAAATCAGCGAGTTGTCGTCACCGGAGACGTGTCGCCGGAAAGTTTACTCAGAAAATTAGTGAAATCCGGTAAGCATGCGGAGTTATGGCCGGAAAATCCACAAAATCACAGCCCGAGAACTGAAAAAGTGTCCGGTCATGAAGAAACTGTTGTCTCCGGTAAGGAAATCAAGCAGCCGCCGACTAAAACGGAAACTCCGGCGGTAGAAATTGCCGTATCCGACAAGGAAATAAAACCTCCGGCGACTAAAACGGAAGTTACGGCAGTAGCTTCTTCCAGATCTAGCGATCCTGTGGTACAATCCGGTGTAGCTCCAGTTAATAGGAAAGTTGAAGATTTTGGTGGGAAAGTGGCCGGAGAGAAAAAAGTTGAAGAGAAGAAACAGGAGAGTGACTCAGCTGCTCCTCCAGTGGTTGAAAAGCAGACCGGAGACGACGGCGCTGCCGTAGGCGGTGGTGAAGAAAAGAAGAAAAAGAAAAAGGAAAAGGAAGGGCAAAATAGTAATTTAAACAGTATCGGAGAAGCATCATCATCAAGTACACCACCACAGCAAACTAAAACAAGATCATCCAATCAGAGTCCTGCACGTCAGCACGGTTATAAATATCCGGAACCGTATCATCACGGGCCGTCACCGGCTCCGGTGTACACGGTGAGCTACAACACGGCTCATCCTCCGCTGAACAGCTATACGGCGTCGTATTATGCAGCTGCACCACCGCAATCGTATGCGTATTCGCATTATGGCTCGGAGATGGCGCCACCGCCACCGTTAAGTGTACCGTCGGATTACTATGCGCAACAACAAGGGGATTCGTTTGAGATGTTTAGTGATGAAAATCCAAATGGGTGTTATGTTATGTGATTATTATGTTGGTTGTGTATACTACTTGTATGACATGGATCACTTTTTGGAAGTACCAATATTAGTTAATGTATAAATAATATAATATAATATAATAGAGTAAATTATGATGTTACGGCTATTATGTATATCGTTCCAAAGCTACTAAGCTGGAGGACTTGTTCGGAATGGAGTGTAACAATCGTGCCTAAATTTGAGAGCATTGTAAGAAACTAGCGGATTATATCGGTGGTGTGAAACGTGTCTGTTTTTAATAGTATTGAAAAAAAATATTAACTTGCCGTAATGGTGTATTAAAGTAAGAATTCACTTTGAATTTGTATTTAGCTTACACGGTAGGGGCATTATCACCGTGTCACCTCAGCGTCATTAGGGAGTACTATTGAATGTCAGTCATTTTAATGGCGGAGAATATCGAGCTCTTGTGTGTGTGAGAGTTATTTAAACAAAGGGGCGTTATTGTGAGAAATAAAAAGAGGGTTGATCTTATATTATTATGCTAGCTATTGAGAAGAGCTAACACAATGAGGCCCTTAGATTTAGAAAAAGACTCACAAATTGATAAGATTATTCAATCAAAAAGAACACTCGAATAGTTTGATATGATAAAAAAAGATTTAAATAGTTTTATATGATCTTTTTATCAAACAACAACAAAATAAGTTAAACAAATATATTTAATCAAAAACTAGAACACTTCTAACATATCAGATAATTTGGGTTTAACTTAAAAATATTTAGCTTTCACCGACGAACAAATCTTACAATAACCCTTATCGGGATCTTTTTTACGGATGAATTAATCTTACGGTAAGTAATGTAACTCGGTAATCTATCGGTAGTTAATGTATCTTTTGATAAGTTGTTGGTAAAGTTAAAAAAAGAAGTTATATACAATTTTATTTTACATTAATATCTAAAATAGTATTATGTTATCTAAGCCTAATCCTATATCCTAATATTAAAAATAATAACTTTAATCTAAGCACATTCTACCCTATTTTTACGTTTCTATAATTAAGAATTATTTTTCATCCATATTTATTTTTATTAAAAAATAAACTAATAACTTTAATTAATTTGTTAATTTTCTGAAATATTTTCCATTTCGCTTGGAAAATTCCTTGCTAAGTGCGAGGGTCGAAATTGATTAATTGAGGCAAACAAAAAACACCTAGGGGGACGGGGCGCTCCCCAGGTAGTAGCCAGCAGCTTCGAACCCGCGGGTAGGCTTGGCGAGTTGCGTTGGCTAGTACGAGTACCCTATAACGTTCCGTATTTCCGTATTCTTTTCCAATTTATTGTGATTCAAAGGTCCATTTCAATCAATGTAATCCGAGACTTGATTAATGGAGAGTACATTTTATATCATACTTGTTTATTCATGTATACACAAATACGCAAACAATCACCAAAACACATTTTTATACGAAAAACCGAGCCATACTTGAGTTTATAATCCTTCAGGATTTTGATCATACATACATCATACTTATAACATGCTTGAATACCTCTTAAAAACCCTAAAAATGTTTAACATATAATCTTGTACCATAAAATGACGATAGAGACAAGCAAAAGGGCTAAAAATGAAAAATTTTATTTTCTAGGATTCCTTACGGACCACAAGGCGAAAGCGTTAAGGTCCGCAAGGAGGTCTGACTGAGAGAATTATCCACCAGCTCGCGATTTTGAGTTCAAAACACCCTTTACCTCTACTCTAACACCCAACTACTTGCATTTAAGACTAAACTCTAGTACCACATCACAAATACCCCTCCTCCATACCTCCTAAACATTTTTCACACTCTCTAATCACTCTTAAATCCTCCCAAATCATCAAAACTTCCAAGTTTTGGCAGATATACACAAGTCCAAAACAATGAGTTTTGGACCTTCTTCTACACCATTTCTTCGTGTTTCTTGCCTTCAACTTACTTGGATAATCTCTATGAGTGTTTTCACAAGTTTACCATGGTAAACTAAGTTGGGACAACACCATTTTGAGGCCCATAGTTGGATTTAAATTTTGTATTTGTCAAACTTTTCAAAACCGTGTTCATCCTATTTCATTTCTTGAACATTTTCAAGTTGCTACAAATCCCATTGTTTGCATCGGTTGGATTGATGATTGTTCTAGAATGATAGGTATTTTAGCTAACCTTCTAAGCCACTAAACAAATTTTGAATAACAAAGTGAACAAGATTACACCAAGTCTACAAACACTATCCATATTTGGAATTCACTCGTCTAGTCAAGTCACTTGGTTGTTTAGGTGAATTTGATGATTGCGTTATTCTTTACATACTTGTATTCATGACCATCCGAATCATCCAAGTGATGATTTGTGCATTGGTGAATTATAGGGTTAATGGGTTCATCCAACCAATGCATGATCATACTTGACAATCTATGACTTAGACGCAAAATATAACTATATACATATAAGTAAACTATCTAATCCGAAACCAAACCAAGATACCAACCAAAATAATGGTTGAATGTTGTGGTAAAGTGAAACCTATCTTAGTTTTAGCATCCTCATTTGGACTTCCAATGAGTATAACACTCTTAAAGAACACTAACAAAAATGTGTCCAAATGGGTATCTAAACAAGATATATTTTATGTATTTTTGTATTTAAAATCCCAAATTCATTCCTATCATCGACTCCCAAGAACTTACACATCTTTCTTTATCCATTTAGGATAACTTCGATGCTCCATCCTCCAAAATCATTCAACTCACCTTTGTGGAAAGCATACACAAACTGTGAGTATACTTGACCTATTTACAATTTAAAACACTTTGGGTTGCAATATGTATCATTATGAAACTCACAATCACACATAAAATCATGCTTAAACAAACACTCAATCCATCAACATGCTACTTTTTATGCAATTTTTTTATACATGCTAGGATACATTATATACATAGTATCTGTCATTAACTTTCAAAAGTCATCCCTTAATATGTATAACACTATAGGAGTAGCACACCACCTCGTTTGTTGGGTCATTGTTAAGTATTCAATCTTTATGGTCTTATCATTGTGATGACAAGATTACGCTAGTGGACACTTTGGTTTGATTTATAATTCATGCAAGATAGTAGGATTCATATAACTTAGTATACAATTACCATGTGGATTTGAGATATTTTCCATACCTATGCTATGTAAACCAAACTTGTATGCTCACCAACCTTTTTGTGTTTTCGGAACTCATTCAAAATTCATTTTATGTTTTCTCATTATGATCTTATGTTATTTCCTAATATGTTGTACTTTCCTACTAAGACAGTGCAACTTTTAGTGACGGTATGAAATTGAATTATTAAATTATTGTCATCATTATAGTGTTATGTTGTCTTTGAACAATCTCGTTACGTCTCACTCTGATATTTCTGCCATTGTTTAGGGTGTGGCATACCCGCTTGAGAAGTGCGAAGTGTGATGATTTTTTGACCGTTTGGACTTTTGACTGTTCACAAATCTAAAAAAAATCAAATATTTTTTTAACTTTCCCTATTTAACCATTTCATTCCATTATTTAATCTACCACATGCACAAAACTCTCTAAATTCCATATTTTCATATACCCAATTCTATATTTTCATATACCAAAACTCATTCTATCTACCCCATCCACAAAACTCTCATCTTCAAATATACCACCGATCCCGTGGACCGAACAGGAAGACATCGCGTTGGTGTTGTCTTATGTCGCAATCCATTATGAATGCTCATCCCCTAATGGAAGCGCTAAGTTTTGGAACCGGGTGTTCCCCCAATTTTGTATCCACGTTGGTGAGACCAGCCGAACCCTGGGCCAAGTAGATGAACGTTTCGCGTTTGTCCATTACAAGTGTTCAAGATTCCATGGTAGGTTCTTGAATGTGCAAAATGCCCACATGTCACACCCCTATTTCCACGTGTAACCCGGTGGGCCCGGATGGGGAATATTGTGATGTAGTTGATAACATTATAACCAAACAAACACAGCACAACGGAAGTCTCGGATTTAAATTACTATTACAAACCAAGTGTTCAAAGTTCAAATAATAAATTACAACGCTTGTAATGAAAGATCCACCGACGGATCAAAATAAATATACAAAGTATTTGTTTAACAGACTTTAGGCAGCTAAGGACTTGCAAAATCCTCTTATGTCACTACCAAGCAGCTCCCGACCTATTTCGCGTTGTCACCTGTAACTTGATCTTTTGAAAATACGTCAGTTTTCACTGGTAATAACCGATTCCTTTTGAAAATATTTTCAAAAATGGTTTTAAGTGCACTTGGCACATTTTATAAATAACTTGGGGTAGTTCAAAATTACCTTGTTTACAGTTTTACATGTTTGTCAATACATATGGGGTTCGGTGCAGAAACCGAATAACCTGATTAACCGACACGCCACTTAAATAATCCATCAATGGGATTCAATATTTTATTTGCATTAGCATCTGACAGGTGTATGCCTACACCCCACGCTTAAGGTCGTGCCATTAATAATTTAAATGAGCCAAGAATATCCCAGACACGGTCGAATTAACCCCAATGTTTAAGTTATCAAACAAAACAAAATAAAATGGGTTATGAAGATTTAGTAAATCACAATCCGATAACATGATCCCATACCGACCAAATGGTATTATTATACCGTATCCCAAGCCCTGTATAGGGAAAATAGGCTAAAAGTATTTACCTGAGCAAATTCTTCAATAAAATTAATAACTCAGCCAATAATCAAAAGTAAGCTTAGATGACAATCTACCGGAAGGCTTTAGTCTGGAATGATGGTATTATAAACCAATTAGAATACTAACGGGTCCTATCTATATCGCAGACTCGGACCGACTAGCTTAAAAAGATATTTACGGTACTAAACGGTAGATTAAGCGATGACCGGAGTAGAATGTGGTTTAAACCCGACAAGTACTAAGACTTGTTTAATTGGGTAAAATATTACATTCTGGATTTTGATAAGAAAATGATAAGGTTAAACCCGTTTCGGTTAAATGACGTAAACTAGTACCGTAGGCTTAACCGTAGGGCTGTTCATGAGCCGAGACGAGCCAAGCTAGACCAAGCTCGGGCTTGGCTCGATTATAAACTGAGCTGGCTCGGCTCGGCTCGGATTCGAAACCGAGCTGAAAATCAAAGCTCGGGCTCGGCTTGGTTTTAAACCGAGCTAGCTCGGCTCGGCTTGGTTTGGTTCGATTTTAAAAATAAAAATTAATATATAGCTCTAAAAATTAAGTACTCTAAACTATTATTCAATACTTCAAAATAATATATCCAAAATAAGTTCAACCTAATAGATCACAAGCCAAAATCAAGTTAAACAACACAAAATAAGTTTTAAACTTCGATGAAATACATTATTAGTTCATTAGCATGGTAATAGGCATTCCAATAAGTCAAAGATATCAAATAACAAACTTAAATACATGTAAATAACAATTAATTTTTTTAATATTTTTAATGTATAGAAAAATAAATTGTATTATAAGTAAAATAATTCGAGCTAAACCGAGCCGAGCTAACAAACGGGCCAAACCGAGCTAATCTGGCTCGTTCGAGCCGAGCCGAGCTAGGCTCACTTTCAACCGAGCTACGAGCAGCTTTTTCCGAGCTAAACACTTTCGAGCTAACGAGAGCTTCGAGCGAGCTCCGAGCTTTTTGAGCAGCCCTACTTAACCGTACGCATATAAGCGAAACCGGGTAACCGGATGAGTCGTATATAAGTTCCATATGCTATTATATTTAAATATGTTAAAATATCAGTAAGATATCAATAATTCAGCCCGTTATGGTTTTAAACTCAAATTATGCCTCAAAAGGGCAATTTCGTCATTTTGTAACGTAATAAATGAGTTTATATGTAAACTGATGTTATGGTGATAAAAATTATCTAAAATTAATTATTTTATGATGTTATATCAGTAGGATATCAATTATATGTGTGGTTTATAGTTTAAGATCAAACTATGTCCCAAAAGGACATTTTGGTTCAATCCACATATAATTCGATAACTTATTTAGGAATATGATTTTAGGACATCTACCTACTGTTAATATATTATAAATATGTTTTGAAATCAGTAAGTATCAAGTCTTGGTGCTCTAATATGGCTTTAAACCATATTATGCGTCCAAACGGCAATTAAGTCGCTAAATGACGATTTAAATGTTGTTTTAGTGAAACTGATGTTGTGACCTGGTTTGTATGATTAAAATAAGTTAATTTATATATTACATCAGTATGTATAAGGTTTGGTCCATTAAAATGTTTGAAACCCATTTAAAGTGCCGAAAGGACAATATCGTCATTTAAGGACATAATATGCAAACTAGAGCTTAAACTCAGTTTGCAATCTGAATTAGCATCCCAAATAATCCTAATAATGATAATACATCAGTGGGAAATAGTTTTTGATGTCAAGACTGTGTTTAAACCATTTTATACGCCAAAAGGGCGATTTGGTCAATTTAACCATATTAATATGTTAAATAATTAAAACTTAGTTTATGTTCAGATTGTTAATATCAAAATAAGTTCATTAATTCAAAAAATCAGTTTTCAACTCATATATATGCTTGTTTATAGTTAAAAGTTCATTTTTATATATTAAGGGCCTTTTTGGCATATTTAACGGATACTTGCATAAAAGCTCGGAATGCTACATGACCATGTCCTATAACTCCAGAGGGTTATAGTAACATATAACATAATCATAAAGCAACTTAGAATCAGTAGCTAAGGTTGCTAAATCGGGTCAGAACCGAAAGTCAAAGCAGAAGTCAACTTTTGCGAATTTCAGTTGCGAACCGACCTTAGACCTGGACTTGACGGGCCGAACATGTTTAAACATGTTCTAATACTTATTACCAAGTTATTAAAGGTTGAAACTGATTTTATAGCACCTATATTGCTAAATATGAATTTATATAGAATCTGACCCGTTGACTTTTTCTTGATTAAAACTTTGACCTGTCAATTGACCAAGCAAACGTGGTAATCAGGAGGTGCCCTCTTGAGGGATTAACACCTACTTAATTACATCACGTAGCCATGTTCGTTACGAATATTGGCTGGGCTGTAATGGTCTTAGCCAAAGGTCAAAGCGTTATTACGACAACGCTTTGACTTTTGGTTTAGAAGCCTATAAAACTGAACAAAGAGGGTTGGAACACTTACAAGTGATCCAAAGAAGTACTAAGAACTCAGAGGGTGCTCCCAAAGGTCTCAGGAACTCCAAAATGAGCAAGAGAAGAAATGAATGATGAATGAGCAAAGAATGCCAAGGTTTAGCTTGGTATTTATAGCTAAGGGAGAAGATTGAGAGCAAGATAAGTTTCTAGGATAGGTGTGAGGGGTCTCTAGGTGTTTATGGATGTGTTAAAACCAGCCAAGAGGGTGGCATTCGTGACATAGGTGGTAGAACAACTTGCAGCCATGTTTTTGTTTGCTGGCGACCCCTTAGGGACCGTAAGGGTTAAGCCATGCGGTCCGTAAGGACCTCTGGCACCCACAAATTTTAAAATGGTTATGGACCATAACCAAAATGGCTTGCGGTCCGTAACCGCCTTCCTGAACTTGAAGTTTGGCATTTTTCCAAGTTTGGCCACTTGACTTTAATGCTTGCCACTCAGAGGTTATAACTTAACATGTTGGCGAGTTTAGTCCCTCTCATTGAGCACGTGGCATACGAGGATCAACAGGACACATGTTGGAATTTTACAGGACGGGTTTTCACAAGGTGTTACATCCTCACCCCCTTAAAAGAAATCTCGACCTTGAGATTTATTCAAATAGATAGGGATACTTTTGTCGCATAGTGGACTCGACTTCCCATGTATACTTGGGGCCTCGACGGGCATCCATTTGACCTTTACAGTAGGCACGTTGTTTCTTCGAAGCTTCTTGACCTGCCGATATTCGATCGCTATCGGTTTCTCAATGAAACGCAGGTTTTCATCAATTTGCACATCCTCGTGCGGCATTGCTTGCGATTCATCAGCTAAACATTTCTTTAGATTTGAAATGTGGAATACATCATGTATCCACTTAGCTTTTCAGGTAACTTGAGCTTATAAGCTACGGACCCAACTTGTTCGATTATCTCGAATGACCCTATATATCTTAGGCTCAACTTGCCCTTTTTGCCGAACCGCATGACGCCTTTCCAAGGGGACACCTTCAGTAACACTTTGTCCCCAATTTGGAACTGAAGAGGTTTGCGCCTCTTATCCGCGTAGCTTTTCTGCCTATCTCGGGCAGCTTTAAGATGGTCACGAATTTGAATAATCTTATCTGTTGTCTCTAGGGGGGTCCTGATAGTTGAGATTCCCCAATTTCTGCCCAACAGATGGGAGTTCTACATTTTCTCCCATACAAGGCTTCGAAAGGCGCAACCTTGATGCTTTGTATGATAATTGTTATTATAGGAGAATTCAATCAAGGGTAGGTGGTCATCCCAACTGCCACCTAAATCGATCACACATGCACGTAGCATGTCTTCCAAAGTTTTAATAGTATGCGCACTCTGTCTGTCAGTCTGCGGATGATAGTTGTACTAAAGTTCAATCGAGTGCCTAAAGATTGCTGGAAACTTTTCCAAAAGTGAGAGTTGTATCTTGTATCTCTATCGGATACAATAGACACCTGCACTCCATGTAGGGACACGATCTCGTCCACGTACATTTTAGCCAATTTTTCCGAACTAAACGTCTCTTTGATTGGCAAGAATTGTGCTGACTTTGTTAGCCTATCAACGATGACCTAAATCGTGTCATTACCACGTTTAGTCTTTTGTAGCTTGGTAATCAGATCCCTAGTTTACCATTTCCCATTTCCAAGTGGGAATTTCAAGTTGTTGAAGAAGCCTTGATGGTTTCTGATGTTCCGCTTTCACTTGCGAACACGTCAAGCATTTAGCGACATAAGTGGCTATGAATTTCTTCAAACCCATCCACCAATAATTGGATTTCAAGTCGTGGTACATCTTATCACCTCCTGGGTGAACAGAGTACTTAGAGTTATGCGCTTCTTGGAGGATTACATTTCTAAGTCCTCCAAAAGTTGGAACTCAAATTCGCCCTTTGAATCTGAGGATTCCATCACTTCAAGGTGTTAACTGTTCAACAGTTCCACCTAATCCCTCATTTGCAATATTAACTTTCATCATGGCTTGCTTTTAGGCATCAAGCAGTCTTTCATTCAAGCTGTTTCGAACTTCTATACTCTTGCGTTAATCCTTAAAGGTTTAACCCTCTCCTTGCGACTAAGTGCATCAGCGACTACATTCGCTTTGCCGGGATGATATCGGATTTCACAATCATAATCATTAAGGGTTTCCATCCAACGGCGTTGGCGCATATTCAGTTCTTTCTAGTTGAATAGATGTTGGAGGCTTTTGTGATCAGTGTGTATAATACACTTAGTTCCTTATAAATAATGCCTCCACAGTTTAAGTGCAAATACAACGGCACCCAACTCCAAGTCGTGGGTGGTGTAATTCTTTTCATGCACTTTGAGTTGTCGTGATGTGTAGGCGATCACTTTGCCTCTTTGCATAAGCACACATCCCATACCAGTGTGCGATGTATCACAATAAACGACAAACTCCTCAATGCCTTCAGGTAAGGTTAAAACTGGAGCATTGCTTAGCTTTTGCTTCAATGTCTCGAATGATTCTTTTTGTTTTGGACCCCAATCGAACTTGATGTTCTTGCGAGTTAGAGCGGTTAGAGGGGTAGCTATTCCAGAGAAATTTTGAATGAACCTTTGATAATAGCCAGCTAGTCCTAGGAAAGTACGGACTTCAGAAGGTGTTTTTGGTGCTTCCCAACTCATTATCGCTTCAATCTTGGCGAGATCAACTTGGATACCACGTTCACTAACCACATGTCCAAGGAACTGGACTTCCTGAAGCCAAAATTCACACTTAGAGAATTTTGCATACAGTTTCTCCTTTTGTAACAGCTCTAGGATGCACCTAAGATGTTTCTCGTGATCGGATTGATTTCGAGAATAGATAAGTATGTCGTCAATGAAGACAGTGACAAACTTATCTTAGTAAGGCTTGCAGACTCTATTCATGAGATCCATGAATGCTACAGGTGCATTAGTAAGCCCAAAAGGCATCAATAAAAACTCATAATGTCCCTATCTCGTTCTAGAAGCAGTCTTTGGGACATCTTCACTTCTAACCTTCAGTTGATGATAACCAGATCTCAAATCTATATTTGAGAAATAACTTGCTCGTTGCAGCTGATCGAGCAAATCATCGATCCTGGGTAAAGGATAACGATTTTTTATTGTTATCTTAATAAGCTCGCGGTAATCAATGCACATACGCATTAAACCGTCCTTCTTTTTGACAAACAATATTGGAGCTCCCCACGGGTGACGAACTAGGTTGTATGAAACCTTTTTCCAATAGCTTATCGAGCTGAGTTCTTAATTCTTTCATTTATGTTGGAGCTAGACGGTAGGGTGCTCTCGTAATAGGTGCAGATCCAGGTAGGATGTCGATCCTAAACTCGACTTGTCTATCAGGGGGTAGACCCGGTAATACCTCACGAAAGACATCTAGGTAATCTGATATAACGGCTATGTCTTCAATCTTTGGCTAAGGTTCATCGACGGTTACTTGCTCCATAAAGATGACACAGCCTCTCTTCATGCATCGGGAGGCCTTACGCATAGCAACTTTTTCTGGAAACCCGTAGTGTATATCTCCAAAGATGGTGAGCACCTCACCAGATGGGGTTTTAATCTTGATTAGTTTCTTATCACAGGCAATGCGGGCTTGGTTATGGGATAACCAATCCATGCCTAAGACTACATCGAACCCCGCCAATTTCATTGGCAGAAGAGAGATAGGGATTAAATGATTCTTGATGGATATAAAGCATCCATCCAGAATGGAAGAAGCGGTTTCAATGGTTCCGTCGGCAAGTTCTACCTTATATGTTATGTCTAGAGTTCTTACGGGTAAGTTTAATAGTTCGCTAAACTCATGGTCACAAACAATTATCAGCCCCCGAATCAAATAGAACTCTAGCAAAGGTATCGTTGATGAGAAAAGTACATGTTATAACATTGTTTTCGTTGACGTCTTCTCAGGCACTCATTTGAAAGGCCCGAGGATTTGTTTTCTTAGCTCCACTAGACTTTGCATTATCATCCTTTGCATTCTTGGAGCAGTTTGTTTTTATGTGGCCTTTCTCACCACATTTAAAGCAAGTCGCATCCTTGATATCCCTGTAGTCCAGGGTTTTGTGTCCCATCTTCTTACATATACCACAAGGTTTAGCTTGCGGATTAAACCGACACAGTCCACTATGTCGTTTCTTGCAGATTTTGCATTCAGGTCTCTCCTCAGACGTGTTATGGTTCTTATGGGATCCAAATTTCCCTTTCTTATTGAACAGTTGGGAGTTATCATCCTCCCTTTTCCTTTTTCCCTCAGCTTCCTTTCGGGCCGACATTCTCCTCACATAATCTTATGTGAGGGAAAGAGCTAGTTCAACAACAGATTTATAAGTGGCTGAATAGCCTTAACCAAAATCCTGATCTCTGGAGCCAAAGCATTGATAAAGCGCGCGATGCGCTTAGGTTTTGGAGTGACTAAATATGGTACCTGCATGGAGTATGTGTCGAAGTCGGTAACAAACTTCCGACAATCGAGATTCTTCATTGTGAGAGCAAGAAAGTCCATTTCAATCTTTTCCACTTCGTGTGGTGGGCAGTACGTGTCCTTAACAAGGCCACAAATTGGGACCATCCCAAATTATACAAGTGGACCTTTCCCGATGATTGCATCAACGCCTTCCACCAAATCAGGGCACTACCTTTAAAAAACTGTGATATAAACTTAGCGCAGCCACTGATATCCACCACTGTTTCAATCTCATCAAGCCACCTTAGGGTCTCAATAGCCCCCTTTTCTCCGTTGAAGTCTCATGGTTTGCACGAGACAAAATATTTATATGAGCAGCCATCCTTGGAAGTATTAGTCTTGTCAAGGATTTCTTGTTTCTTGGCTTCGTTCCTCACACTTGAGGAATGCATAAGACCTTCTTTCCTTTCAGAGGAAGGAGGTTTCAAGAGGGGTTTTGATACAGACCTAAAGTGAGTAGCACTCGACATATTAAATTTCTCTAAGGCTTTTTCCATAGCCTTACCCATGGCTGCATCTATGCGAGCCTGGAATTCATCTTCATTAATGACTATATTTGTCTTATTACGATCGTCATCGTTGTGGTGACTGCTTGCACCATCGGAGTGAGCCATAAATGCTTCGGTACTAACGACGAAATAGGTGTCTTATGTGTTAGCCATGGTATGATTAAACCATTTAGGCTTTAGTACAACAAATGAATGCTTTACATATAAGCTAGGTCTCAAAAGGACCATCATAGGTATTTAAAAAAAATCGGACATAGTCCAGAAGTTTAGACAGTGGATCAAAATGTCACATCTGTCGTTGTCGAATAATTTTTGATGGCTAGTGTGGTTCCTCATGTCACACTGCCAGGAGTGTTAATATTACTCGAATATTAACATAGAATGATGTCTTAAAATGGTTTGACAGATTAGCCATGGTCGCATTGACCATAGAGGCTTGGAGGTTTGAACATAGTTACTACCTCTAGATAGAAGGGATGATCTTCCTTAACTATCATGGTAGAAGATTATTCCATCTTAACTACCGTTTATTTTTCTAATTAATGTGACCTTATCACTTGGCACTTGTAAACCATCAAGAAGATCTTTTGGAATTTTATAGCAGAGCAATAAAGATCGAGTTAAAATCGAGACGCTCACTGAACAAAAGAGGTAACAAAAATGTATATTAAAGTAAAATTTTGAAATTTCATTAAGAAGATAAGGATTACATATTTTGCCTTAAACATGTCTTTTTAAATACAAAATTTTGTCCGCGCAGGGACTACATAAGAAAACATACCCACGCAAGGGCTTAAAAGGAAATACAATGTCCTCACAGGGACTTTTAGAAAATTAAAACAATAGCCAAAACACACTATTCATCCTTTTTCCCTTTCACCGCCTTACAAAGCTTCTTGATAAATTTGGTTGTCTTCTTCTCTGATTTCTTCACTTGATGCTGCATTAACCTGACTCGAACTAAGGCCTCATTAAGAGCCTCGAGTGGTACTTGCGGTTGGGGTTGAGGCTGAGGTGGAGGTGGTTGCGGCTAAGGCATAACTGTATACGGATATCCATACGGTGGATACCCAGTAGCAGCATAAGATGAATAAGGAGGTGGGTAATTAGGGAAAGGGAAAGGGAAAGGATAAAGGTTATTATGAATGATTGCATCATAATATGGATCCTGTTCTTGACCATGGTGAATGTAATTATACAAACCTGGTGGGTCGAAAGAGTTAAACCCAGACGGCCCTGCATAAGTAGGTCTTGGGTTTGCAAATCATGCGGTGATAGTGGTGGTTGAGGCAGAGGCTAAACAACTGGTTGTGGTGGGGGTTCTACCACTGGTGACGTGTGGAAGGATCCACCCATTTGTGGATCCTTAGGAATTACAGGGTAAGATGGTGGCAAAGGTGGTAGCGAACTCGACCTTTGAGTAGCACGCACCGACATGCGTGCACCATGCCTCTAACATGGTTGTGATGATTCAGGTGGTGGCTGAGATTGGTCCACCTGTTGCATAGGTTCATCCTCGATATGAGGATGTGGTGAAGGTTCATGATGGGGAGGGGTGTTGTGGTAGGGAGGAGTATAATAGAATTTATAATTTCCCCACCATTGTTGGAACTCGTCGGGACTTCGGTTAGGCGATTCCGCTACAGAATTTGAGCCGCTGGACAACTCGATCGGATGTCCATATGATCCTATCGGAGGTTCCTCAGGATCTGAATCTTCCTCCTTATGCGTGGGTGAGTCGATGGGAGGAGTCTTTGGTGAGGGTTGTACATGATCAACGGGGTTAAAGTTTAAGAGTAGTGTGATTGGGAATGGGAATGGGAACGGGAATGGTGGGAGTGGTGTGAATGGTGTGAATGATGAGATTGTTGAGAGTGGGATTGGGGTGGTGAATATTCATGGGATATAGAATGTCGATAGGGTTCCCATGGTGATGAAGAATCACCTGATCCTTCGTATGGATTGTATTTGTGGATGTTAGATGATCCAGCTAGGGAAGGTCTAACAGATGGTCCCGTCATGAAAGGTCCGCCCCTCATGGGACCTTGCCTTTGCCTCCACGTCGGAACTTGGTTGGCATGATTCCTGCTCCAAAAAACAAGTTAAACGAAAACAAATAATAATAATAAATAAAGCAATGTAAATGAGTAATCCTAGGTCAAAGGCTAGACTCAAGAGTCTAAGGAATGTGCTATTGTGTATTTTCGAGATTAAACACAAATGGCTAGTGTTTAATTCACTTGAACGTTGGCTCTAATACCAACCTGTCACACCCCTATTTCCACGTGTAATCCGGTGGGCCCGGATGGGGAATATCGTGACGTAGTTGATAACATCATAACCAAACAAACACAGCAACGGAAGTCTTGGATTTAAATTACTATTAAAAACTGAGTGTTCAAAGTTCAAATAAAAATTACAAGGCTTGAAGTGAAAGATCCACAGGTGGATCGAAATAAATATACAAAGTATTTGTTTAACAGACTTGAGGCAACTAAGGACTTGCAAAATCCTCTTATGTCACTACCAAGCAGCTCTCTGCCTATTTTGCGTTGTCACCTGTAACTTGATCTTTTGAAAATACATCAGTTTCCACTAATAAATACTAATAACCGACTTCTTTTGAAAATATATTCGAAAATGGTTTTAAGTGCACTTGGCACATTTTATAAATATCTTAGGATAGTTCAAAATGACCTTGTTTACAGTTTTACATGTTTGTCAATACATATGGGGACCGGTGCAGAAACCGAATAACTTGAACCGACACGCCACTTAAATAAACCATCAATGGGATTCAATATTTTATTTGCATTAGCATCTGACAGGTGTATGCCTACATCCCGCGCTTAAGGTCGTGGCCATTAATAATTTAAATGAGCCAAGGATATCCCAGACACGGTCGAGTTAACCCCCAATGTTTAAGTTATCAAACAAAACAAAATAAAACGGGTTATGGAGATTTAGTAGATCACAATCTGATAACATGATCCCATACCCGAACAAGCGGTATTATTATCCCAAGCCCATATAGGGAAAATAGGCTAAAAGTATTTACCTGAGCAAATTCTTCAATAAAATTAATAACTCTTCCGATAATCAAAAGTAAGCTTAGAGGACAATCTACCGAAAGGCTTTAGTCTGGAATGATGGTATTATTAACCAATTAAAATACTAATGGGTCCTATCTATATCGCAGACTCGGACCGACTAGCTTAAAAGTATTTACGGTACTAAACGCTAGATTAAGCGATGACCGGAATAGAATTTAGTTTAAACCCGACAAGTACTTAGACTTGTTTAATATGGGTAAACATATTACATTCAGGATTTTGATAAGAAAATGATAAGGTTAAACCCATTTCGGTTAAATGACGTAAACTAGTCACGTAAGCGAAACCGGGTAACCGGATGAGTCGTATACAAGTTCCATATGCCATTATATTTGAAATATTTTAAAAGATAAATAAGATATCAATAATTCAGCACGTTATGGTTTTAAACTCAAATTATGACTCAAAAGGGCAATTTTGTCATTTTGTAACGTAATAAATGAGTTTATATGTAAACTGGTGTTATGGTGATAAACATTCCGTAAAATTAATTATTTTATGATGTTATATCAGTAGGATATCAATTATATGTGTGATTTATAGTTTAAGACCAAACTATGTCCAGAGAGGGCATTTTGGTCAATCCACATATAATTCGATAACTTATTTGGCAATCGAGTTTGGAGATGTACCTACTATTAATATATTAAAAATATGTTTTGAAATCAGTAGGTATCAAGTCTTGACTTCCCATGTATACTCGGGGCCTCGACAGGCATCCCATTTGACCTTTACAATAGGCACGTGCTTTCTTTGAAGCTTCTTGACCTGCCGATCTTCGACCGCTATCGGTTTCTCAATGAAACGCAGGTTTTCGTCAATTTACACATCCTCATTCGGCATTGCTAGCGATTCGTCAGCTAAACATTTCTTTAAATTTGAAATGTGGAATACATCATGTATCCCACTTAGCTTTTCAGGTAACTTAAGCTTATAAGCTACGGACCCAAGTCGTTCGATTATCTCAAACGGCCCTACATATCTTGAGCTCAACTTGCCCTTTTTTCCGAACCGCATGACGCCTTTCCAAGGCGACACCTTCAGTCACACTTTGTCCCCAATTTGGAACTGAAGAGGTTTGCGCCTCTTATACGCGTAGCTTTTCTGCCTATCTCGGGCGCTTTAAGACGGTCGCGAATTTGAATAATCTTATCTGTTGTCTCTAGGACAATTTCTGGTCCTAATAGTTGAGCTTCTCCAACTTATGCCCAACAGACGGGCGTTCTACATTTTCTCCCATACAGGGCTTCGAAAGGCGCAACTTTGATGCTTGTATAATAACTGTTATTATAGGAGAATTCAATCAAGGGTAGGTGATCATCCCAACTGCCACCTAAATCGACCACACATGCACGTAGCAAGTCTTCCAAAGTTTGAATAGTACGCTCACTCTGTCTGTTAGTCTACGGATGATAAGTTGTACTAAAGTTCAATCGAGGGCCAAAAGATTGCTGGAAACTTTTCCAAAAGTGAGAGGTGTATCTTGTATCTCTATCGGATACGATAGACACCGGCACTCCATGTAGGGACACGATCTCGTCGACGTACATTTTTGCCAATTTGTCCGAACTAAACATCTCTTTGATTGGCAAGAAATGTGCTGACTTAGTCAGCCTATCAACGATGACCCAAACTGTGTCATTACCACGTTTGGTCTTTGGCAGCTTGGTAATCAGATCCATAGTTACCATTTCTCATTTCCAAGTGGGAATTTCAAGTTGTTGAAGAAGTCCTGACGTTTTCTGATGTTCCTCTTTTACTTGCGAACACGTCAAGCATTTAGCAACATAAGTGGCTATGGATTTCTTCAAACCCATCATCAATAATTGGATTTCGAGTCCTGGTACATTTTATCACCTCCCGGTGGAACATAGTACTTAGAGATTTGCGCTTCTTAGAGGATTACATTTCTAAGTCCTCCAAAACTTGGAACCCAAATTCGCCCATTGAATCTACGGATTCCATCACTTCCAGGTGTTAACTGTTCATCATTTCCACCTAATCCCGCATTTGCAATATTAGCTTCAATTATGGCTTGCTTTTATGCATCAAGCAGTCTTTCATTCAAGCTGTTTCGAACTTCTATGCTCTTGGCGTTAATCCTTAAAGGTTTACTAAGTGCATCGGCGACTACATTCGCTTTGTCGGGATGATATCGCATTTTACAATCATAATCATTAAGGGTTTCCAACCAACGGTGTTGGCGCATATTCAGATCTTTCTGATTGAATAGATGTTTGAGGCTTTTGGGATCAGTGTATATAATACACTTAGTTCCGTATAAATAATGCCTTCACAGTTTAAGTGCAAATACAACTGCACCCAACTCCAAGTCGTGGGTGGTGTAATTCTTTTCATGCACTTTGAGTTGTCGTGATGCGTAGGCGATCACTTTGCCTCTTTTCATAAGCACACATCTCATACCAGTGTGCGATGCATCACAATAAACGACAAACTCCTCAATGCCTTCAGGTAAGGTTAAAACTGGAGCATTGCTTAGCTTTTGCTTCAATGTCTCGAATGATTCTTGTTGTTTTGGACCCCAGTTGTAACAACTCTCCATAAACCCCACTAAAACGGACTGTAACCGACGAACCAGACACGCACCACGAGACTGACGCGAAAAACAAAGAAGTTCCACCAGGGCGTCTCAGGCGACACGCACCAGAAACCCTGGCATCTCCCGTGACGCGCGGGAGACATCCAGGTGACGTGTCACCGTTTCGCGCCATGTGGCAACCCTACACTTGTGACCAAGCTGACCTAGCCTAGCTAGGTGTCTCAGGCGCCACGCGAGGGAGGTCCAGGAATCCCGCCGACGCGCGGGATAAGCAAATTTCGGGTATAAATAAAGCAGCGTGGGACTGAGTTCGTTGCTCAAAATCGATCGAATTCTCTGATCGTATACTCCCCCTATCTCTGTTTCTCGGCGAAACCCCTTAAACTCCTAAACCTGTGAAGCGCTGCCCGCTGTAAGTATCTTAACCCCTGATCACTAATTCGTTACCCCACCCAATTGATTTAGGACCCACCGACGCATGTCGAGGCTCTGCCTGACTAAGTTCGTTGGGGTTCTGTCTCGCGTTGTATGGGCATCCTAGACGATTGATTTAGGTCCCACCGACGCATGTCAAGGCTCTACCTGACTAAGTTACATTGGGGTTCTGTCTCGTGTTGTATGGCTAAAGTGACTTGGGTTAATTTACTAACACATGTGCATTGTATGTTTTAAAAAGAAATTCCAGGAAGTAATCAGGAATTGTTACAAGGAAGCCTGTAGGAATACCTAAGTTTCCAAGGCGAGTACATTCTCTTTTTGTAAACCTTTTTGTGAGTCAAACTGTTTTAACCTCAAATATTTTAATTATGCTTAACTGTAATTGAGTATATGTATTCTACAATTGCTGCCGGTATGTTGGGGTTTTGTATGCATTACTAGTCCATAGTCACAGGATTGTGACAGGAACCGTTACTGTTGGGTGACAGGGCCCAAAGTAATATGACCCACAAGTCAGGAGTGACAACACTGAATGAGTAATTGTGTAGATATAAACATTGTAAATGCAGATGCTCTCAATACTGTAAAGTGTAAACACTTGTTTTGATTAAACTGGGATGCACTCGCCAGTATTTCTTGCTGATAAATGTTTTTAAAACACGTTTCAGGTAACTTAATGTGAAGCTAATAGAAGCCAGCTGGAGAGCACTGAATGCTTAGAAAAGTGGCTATAAAAGTTACCTAAATAAAAAGGAGTTTATGTTTTTCATAAATTGGGGTTTACCCCTCTATGAATGTATTGTAATGGAAACATGGGTTTAATCCCATTTGTTATTTATAAAAGTTTGGTGTTTTGATACTCTGATAATATTTCCTAACTACGTTCCTGATGTTTAATTTCCGCTGCCAAATTAATAAACACCGGTACCACTTGACTGGTTCACGGCTCCCGCTCCCGGGGTGGGGTTGGGGGTTACGACAGAAGGTGTTATCAGAGCCACTGGTTTAAGCCATTTAGGTGTTCTTTTGAAATACTTAAATTTTAACCAATTGTGTTAGGAAATATCCGCGACTTATATGTTACTCTGTGTAAAAATATATATTATTTGGTGCTATTTTATAACTTCTTTAGTTTACAGTATGAGTGATCAGGGTACTTCTGATGCTTATCGTCACCTACCTCATTCTCTCATGGATGAAGGAACATCTCAACCAACCGCCGACTACACCGCCGATTTTGTAGATATCTTTGTTTTCAAAGCCAAATCCGTAGAACCTTTTCCCCTAAAAAGAGAGGTTGGTTTAGTAGAGCTAGAGGAGAGAGAAGGAAAAGAATGAGACAAGCACAACAACAAGCCATAGCAGCTAGAACTGAGAGAAACACCAAAAACCCAGAAGTTAGACCTTTATGGGAAGAAGAGTTGGATAGACAGTTAGCAAATCTTCACATGTTTGGAAATGTAGGAGGAGAACCTAATTTCAACCAAGTAGCAAATCTAGAACCAGGTGGTTACTTCCTTTATTTCCTAACCAGCCCATGAACCTAGAACAGAACCAGGGAAACCAATTTCCAATCCCAGCCTTTGAACCCAATGAGATACCTAGAATTCCAACACCAAACCCTTTAGATCAATGGTGGGCTAACAATTGGGCAATTCAGAACCTACTAGAAAACCCAATTCCCTATGAAGAACCAGTTCCACCTTATCCTGAACCAGTACCAGCCCCACTACTACCCAGGAATCATGTGGAGGAACTCTGCCAGTATGGTGAAGAGTTAGTGGAGGAAGGAAACCGGATCCGCCAAACTGGGGAGAAGCTCGTCTGGAAATATGACGAGCGGGAGATGCAATTTTAAGAAAGCAGTAGCCTAATATATATATATATATATATATATATATATATATGTGTGTGTGTGTGTGTGTGTGTGTGTGTAACTTTGAAAAAAAACAAAAATAGACATAAAGTAATATCACCTATATAAATATATCGATGCATAGGTTAGTAATGTTTGAATTCCGGTTATGTTTGTACTAGATGCATATATATATGAAAAGAGTAAAAGTCGCAGTGCTTGACGATTTTGATTCACTATGTTGGTGTGATTATCATTCAATTTGTTCTGTGATGTTAATACCTGATAAATGTTTACAATTCAGATGTCAGACGAAGTAGATTAGAAAATACAGAATAACGATAATAACGAGAATCAAATAAATAAAAGTGCTATCGAACACATAGTGGCTCAAGGAATCATAGATGCCATGCCCTATATTATTGATTGTGTGTCCCAAATCAACTCGGGATCAAAGTGGTTTGATTGTTCACATACAAACACCTATAGATTAGGTGTTTGAATGTTCAAAGTTAAGAACTCAAAGAAGAAGATGAAGTTCTTGTTTTGGATGAAGATACAAGTGTTGTATATTGAATCTCAAATGATAATAACGATTTAAGAACCTGGATACACTGATTAAGCACAAGAATACTCACAAGAATCACAACACAAGAATCACCAAATCACTAGTCCAAGAACCTTGGAGCTAGGGTTTTCATTAAGCATATATATATATATATATATATATATATATATATATATATATATATATATATATATATAGTTCTGGGCTGCTGGCGAAATTATTAATTACGCCAGCAAGTTAATTACGCCCAAAGTGCAAAAGTTTCACCTATTACATTTTTGTCCCTGAACATTCTAGAAACATTGTAAACAAACATAAAACTATCCAAAACCTAGTTTAGTCAAGTATCAACGATCTCAAAGGTTCCAACAATATCCCCCTAGATCGTTGCATACTTGACTGATCTTCATTTGCGAGCTTCTGGTTCTGGATTTGTTGCATCTTGTTCAGAAGACTGCTCTGGCGGTGCTTCAGTTGTTGTTAGTTGATTAAAAATAGCTACACTTGTTGGTGGTTGGTCCTCCATAGTGACTTCATATGTAGATGAAGTCGGAGGTGGTGGAACAATGACTTTAGGATCAGATTCTGGTGGAAGGTCTTGAGGAAGAAATGATGATGGTTGTGTCTCTGCAGCTTTTTCAGCATTCTTCTCTTGATTTGATTTTCGATTCGGCCTAGAATTTCCATCATTTTAATCTTTCTTTCTCTGGCACATTCCACTGCTCTTTGAAACAACATTCCCTCCTCCAAGATACATTGCCTGCCCTAACGTGAATTTTGTTGCCATAGAGAACGTTTAAGTCTGACAGACAGAACATGAACACTTCCATGGGATCCTGTATTCTTATGTCTTCGTTTGAGTTGGATCGAATCACGGCCTCACCTGTTTGGCCATCATAGAACCATTTCTTGAAGTCTTTGAGCATGACGGGTTGTTCTGGAGGAAGTTTAACCCTGGTAACCACATCTGCTGGATTTATAACCCAAGTAATTCTACCTTTTCCGGTGAGAGGGTCTTTGGTGGTCTTTGATATTCTACGGCGTGGGCGTTGAGGCTTGAAAATGGTGAATCCACGAGCGCACTCTCTCAATATTAATCTTTCGAAATCTCCACCAATGCTGCTGTTGGTGGGATTGATCATGTCGTGCTTGCTCAGTTCTCTGATATCCCATGTGGGTAAGCTTTGCATAGCATTCCGTTGGAATACTGGATCTCCCATCCTCGACGCTTGACAATAAACCATCCTGTTAGATTATCATACTTCCAGCTGATGATTCGATCTGTTACCTCAGATTTCTCTACGGTGATAACTTGGTAAAAGTCTGGTAACTTAGCTCTTTCTTTCTTGAATCATTTAGGATGTTGAGGTGCAAACCCCCCTCCATCAGACTCATAGACAACTTCATCTTCCAGTCCCCACTATAAAAACTTTTCAGGCATCTCAAGCCTGTCAACTTCTTCTTCATCACTATCTTCTCCAGGAGTTACTTCCACTGCAGAATCAAGACGCTTCTTTTTCTTTTCGGCAAGCTCTGTCTTGCGTTTTTCTTCTCTTTCTCTGAAGCTATCAAAATCGAAAATTTCATCACTTGAATATTTTGGTTTTCGATTTGCCGATTTGTATAAATCTTGAACTAGCTCGTGCAGCTTTTCCAATCCCTCTTGTTGAAATCTGATAAAGTTGGTTTGCTTTGAAACATACAAACTCAATTCCTTATTCTTTTACGTTGCTCCTTTAGATTTTCACGAAGCAGATTTGTGTCGTTCACTTGATTCTTTAGCAAGCATATTTCATTGGCGGGAAACTTTCCGATGTCTTTAGAGAGACGATCGAAAAGATCCTGGAAAGGACGTGGCCTTGATGGAACTCGAGGTGGAGTAGCAGAAGTTGGTTTGCTAGGTTTTGGTGGTACATTTTTTGAAGAACCTTCATCAGCTTTTCGTTTCTTTTGCACAGGGGACTTGCTTGGTCCGGTCTCAGCTGGATCACTAATTAAGCTCTCAATAAAGCGATCCAAATTTTCTTGCTCCTCAGTCACCACCACCGGAGTTTCAGATTCAGTCATTTCTCTTCTCTTTAATTGTCGTTCACGCTTTTCTGCTTCCCTTACTGCATGAATAGCTTGCATTGTTCTATCTCTTCTTGAGACATTCCAGCTCTAATGCTATCTTCCATCAAATGTTCACTACCCGAAGTGTCTTTCTTACTCTTGTTTTTGGAAGGTTCTTCTTCAGCTTTCTTCTTTCCTTTGTTTTTCCTTTTTTGGACCAGTGAAGCTTCTTCTTCAATTTCAACTTCTTCATCGGCAGCTTGTCTTTCTTGTCATTCTCTTGCCATTCTTACTTCCTCTCTGTATTTGTTGTAGGCAGCCTGCACCACAGGGAGTCTTTCGGCTCTATACATGTGATTGTGAAGCATCACCCATTGCTCCGTCTTTAGTTCTGTAAATTGCCTTCCTTTTGGCAATGAAAACATGTATCGGTACCCATCATGTGGCAGACCTTTGTGATTATCATTTATCAGCAGTTGAACGAATCAGGGATACATTACCCATGGACCTTTGTTGACGTTGTCATCCATGCAGCAAAAAATCAGACCTGAGATATTGAATGGTTGGTTTGTACATAGATTGAGCATTGCTGCTGACCATTCAAGATTTAAACCATCATATCCTCCATTTCGATGAGCAATACTCACTGCAAACATGTGCAGGATGTATCTCCAGTCTCTAGTTAGCCCATTCTTCTTTATCTCATTCTTTCCTCTGAAGTCTCCCTGATAACCCATTCCTCGAAAACCATCGAGAATGTCATCTTTAATCAACCTTAGAGGATCTCCTGAGGAGTCACCAAGACACATAACTTTTCGAATTCTTTCTTCAGTTACGATGACTTTCTTGTTTCGAACTGTTGAGGTAATTCGTCTGACTTGATTAACAGATGAGACCTTTGCAGATTTCCAGAATTCCTCAATGTGTACAGTGTAGATGTCAGGATTTGCCTGAACTGCATAGCTGATCTTGCTTCGGGATAACCAATCCATCACATCTTCAAATCCTTTATGGTATCATGAAGAGCCACGGGCTGGTTATGTTTCATGGTTGGATCCCAGAACACTTCTTTCACCATTTCTATAACCATGAAGACGAGCTAAGTGAGATCCGAGAAATATAGATATATGTTAAGTGTTAGAAATATTTACACAGAGCAAAACAAATAAAAATGCTGCTATCTACGCCGGGTCAGACATTAAATTCGCTGATTATTTACGCTGGAAGATAATAGCGTAGTTAATTCTTTGTTCACTGAGTTCTTGATCAGCGTAGAAGCTTATCTACGCTGTACTACCGGCGAAATTAATCAATTTTGCCGGTTGCGTGAACTCGTGTTCAAGACTTAACTTTGCTAGTCTCCGATCTTCAGAAAAAAACGCCGACTTCATATTAATTACGCTATATTCAAGTTAATTTCTCTACATTCAAAAGATCTTCATAAACCCTTCAAAAACCCAACAACCAAAATCCTTCAAAACTCATATAGATTTCCTATTTAGATAACGCGAAACTTCTTTGTGAATGATGACACGATTTAAGACACAACTAGCATATAATCATACCGAAATGTATATTGAATCGTTGATGGAGAAGAACTGATTTTTGATTCGATAGAATGTGAGTTTATTGGTGTTGAGAGAGAGTTTAAACTTGGAGACGGCTAAAAAAATGAGTTTATATATAAAAAATATCTACCAGCGTAATTATTAATTACGCTGGTAAGATAATTACGCCGCTTTTTGTAACTTTTAAATTTATTCTTCTAGATTAAGAAATTCAAAACAAATACGCCCGAAAATCTTAAACTTTCTCGAAAATTGTGCCCCTTTTAGGAAAGATGAGGTTAAACAGTGAAAATTTTTGCCAATTTGGACCCCGAGAACAATGGGAAGTTTTGTTTGACACTCCGTGACATTCCTGAAAGATCATACTGTTACACTTTGATAGTCAGATATTTTAGAGTTTTGAATGATCGAGGCACAAGAAAAACTGTCAGTATGTTTGTCCACTGAAATCCATGCATCTTTCTTTCAACATGCTTTCGGTTTTTGTTTTATCATGTTGTGGTAATATTGAAAAAAATTGCAATGGCCCCCACTCCAGCTAGATGAGTAGAATACTATGCCCGTGAGTCCCACATCAGGACATACCCCCGCGATCAAGGTATGCGCAAATATTCATCATAACGGGTGAGTATGCCGAGTTCATTCGTTTGAGATATACAAGATCAGCGCAATGGTGAACAGGTATGCACTTTCGTGCAGTCAAAGAGACCAGTTGCAGTCCTGACCAGGGTTAGGCAGATACCTCGTTTTGGTATGATTACTTTTGATTTGCTCTTTTAGTTTGAGCTTTTACAATTTAAGGGTTTTGGCCTCTTGGACTCTTTTAGATAGGATATCATAATCGTGTATAGGTCTGCATGTTTCTTGATGCAACAGAAGAGCGACTATGATATCCCCGAACGATAAACGACATAAAGACCCGAAATTTTAGACTTGGCAATCTGTCAACACAAGATTTAAGACCATTAAGCCATATGCCGCAACGTGTTACCTGCAGGAAGCACAATATTGTGGGTATCCAGAATTCTTGTGTAATCTTTTTCTTTTGACGCCTAATCTCAGTTTACTCGAGAGTATTGCTGAATCTACTGACACGTCGTTGCTTGGTACCCCGATCTTCTTTGCATAGCATCTTGATTTTGCTTTTTCTGTTTCAAAAATCAACAAAAGTGTTAGCAGTTTTCTATCATTTCTCAAAACAGGTGTCAAACGGAAATCAAAGGCATTGATTTAATTTTCTAGATATTCTTCCCCCCTTAAAATTTAATTTTCGAGTGTCCATTGCTTGAAAAAGGAAATTTTATAGTGTAGAAAATCTTTTTGCTGGGCACAATTTTACGATACTTATCCAAAATTTTTATTTTATTTTTTTTTATTTTTAATCAAAAGATAGAGTATATACAAATGGTCATGCCAGCAAAGTTCATTTCCACTCAAGGAAATTAACCATTTCCAACCAGGTTACCAACTGGTTGAAACGAGTTTTATCAAATGCTTTTGTGAAGATGTCAGCTTTCTGTTGCATGGTATCCACTGGTACCACTTGAATGTAACCCTTTTCGTACACATCTCGAATCACGTGAATACGAATCTCGATGTGTTTAGTTTTCGAGTGATGGATAGGATTCTTCACAATTCCCAGACACGCCTCGTTGTCGATGAATATAGGAGTCTTCATTAGGTTGATTCCATAATCCAGCAACAGATTTTGTATCCAAAGGACTTGTGAGCAGCAACTATAAGTAGCTGTGTATTCAACTTGAGCAGTAGAGGTGGATACTGTTGTCTCCTTCTTGCTTTGCCATGATATCAGACGATTTCCTAGGAATTGGCAACCACTGAGACAAATTTCTGATCAACCTTGCAACCTGCATGATCACTATCAGAAAAAGCAGTTAAATCAAAATTACTATCTTTAGGATACTAAAGCCCAAGCTTGGGCGTTCCTTTCAGATAGCGGAAGATTCTTTTGACAGCTATCTCATGAGATTCTTTGGGATTCGTCTGAAAGCGTGCACAGATGCAGACTGACCACATAATGTCAGGCCTACTTGCTGTTAAGTACATTAAAGAGCCTATCATTGAGCGGTAGAAAGACTTATTCACCGGCTTCCCTTGAGGATCGAGAGTAAGTTCAGTTTGAGGTGTGAACGGAGTACTTGCAGTCTTGCAGTCAGTCAAGTTGTACTTGGCAAGTATATCTCTGATATATTTAGCTTGATGAATTAGAATCCCGTCCTCTCTCTGTTTCACTTCCAATCCTAAGAAAAAGGTGAGTTCGCCCGTCATACTCATTTGAAACTTTGATTTCATAACCTTTTCGAACTCCTTGCATAATGCTTCATCGGTTGACCCAAAAATGATATCGTCTACATAAATTTGAACCAGCATCACATTGTCTCCTATCCTTTTTGTAAAGAGAGTCATGTCAATTTTGCCTCTATTGTAGCCACATTCCAGAAGATAGGTTGACAAAGTCTCGTACCATGCTCGAGGAGCTTGGTGAAGCCCATAGAGAGCTTTTTCTAGCTTGTAGTATCGTTTGGAAAAGTGTGGATCTTCGAAGCCACGAGGCTGACAAACATACACTTCTTCCTTGATATCTCTGTACAGAAAGGCACTTTTCACGTCCATTTGAAATACCTTGAAGTTCTTGTATGATGCATATGCCAAGAATATTCTGATAGCTTCCAAACGTGCAACAGGTGCAAAAACCTCTTCGTAATCAATCCCTTCTTCTTGTTGAAATCCCTGGACAACCAATCTTGACTTGTTCTTAGTAACCACCCCACGGTCAACATATTGTTACGAAAAACCCACTTTGTTCCAATTGGAAACTTCCCTTCAGGTAGATCAACTAGTTACCACACTTTAAGTTTCCAGAACTGAGATAATTCTTCCTGCATCGCTTGCACCCATCTATAGTCTTGAATTGCTTCTTCTAGGTCGTGTGGCACTGATTGCGATAGGAATACGGCATAAATCCTTTGACATAAGTTTGGCCATGAGTTCGTACACCATCTTCCACTTGACCAATAACATTCTTAAGTGGATGATTCCGATTTGTCTTGTATCCTGCATTGATGTGGGTTTCAATTTGCTGTGGTAGATTTGTGAAGTGTTCATCAACGTAGATGATTGGTAATCCATCTTCCTGAGTTGGTTCATTCACGTTCGTCTATGAAGAAGAGGCATCATTTGCAAATGCATTCTCACCCGAAGTGTCACCGTTTGTTTCTTCCATAGGAAGAATAGGATCAGCAGAAGAGGGAGTGAAACGAGTGGTAAAAGGAGTGAAACCAATATCTAATGAATCAAATAGTGGTTCTACAGGTGTGGTTTCTGCAGGTTCGGGAATAGGTTCCGGAATGTCAAAGGTGTTGAAGATGATGTCTGCATCATAGAACCAGTTAGGAGAGTTCCCAGTGTTGGTGTAATTTCCTTCTCGAAAATCGACGTAGTAAGACTCAACCACCATTTTGGTTCGTTTGGTGTAGACACGATACGCCTTTTGAGTAGATGAATAACCCATGAAATAGCACACATCACTGACTGCTTCGAACTAGATAAGATTGTCTTAAGTGTTGAGGAGTGTACACGAGCAACCAAACAGTATAAAGAAATCTATCAGAGGCTTTCTCTTGAAAAGAAGATCATATGTTGTTTTTCCATGAGATTTGACAATGAGAACTCGATTCAAGACATAGCATGCTGTGTTGACTGCCTCTGCCCAGAAGATGATTGGAAGCTTTGAGTCTACCAGCATGGTTCTGGCTACTTCAATGAGTGTTCTATTCTTGCGTTCTACTACACCATTTTGATGAGGAGTTCTAGCTGCACTGTACTGAAGCCTAATCCCTTTTTCTTCACAGAATGAGATAACAGAATGGTTCTTGAATTCTGATCCGTTATCGCTTCTAATTGATTTGACCTTCAGTTTGATGACGTTCTCGATCATAGGGATACAAGTCCGAATAATTGATGCCCCTTTCACTCTTTGCTTCAAGAAAAAAACCCATGAGAAGCGAGAAAAGTCATCTGTGATCACCAAACAATAGGATCGTTTAGCTAAACTTTTAACACTGATAGGTCCAAAAAGATCCATGTGCAGCAATTACAATGGTGCTGTGATAGTATTCACTGCTTTGGATTTGTGTGGCCTTTTGTGTTGCTTGCCTTGGGCACATGCAATACATTTTTCAGAAAAAGGAAATTCTTTTAAAGGTAAACCTCTCACGAGATTAATTTTGAAAGTTTGTTCATATTTTTAAAATTTACATGCTCTAGGTGCCTGTGCCAAAGCAGTGATTCTGATTCTGAGGCCTTAGAAATTAAGCAAGTCCATTTTCTCATTTGTTTTAGCATTCTTCATATTGAGCACGTAGGTGTTGTTTTGACGAGGAGCAGTTAGCATGATCATTTTGGCGGAAACTGTGTATTCTGGCTTGAGAAAGAGACATTCAACTTCATTAAAAAGAACCAAATTCCTTTGTCACAGACTTGTGATACACTCATAAGATTGTAACACAACTCTGGAACATAGTTCACGTTTTCCAAAGTAAGAGCCTCTGACACAACATCCCCTATTCCGACAATTTTTCCACCCTTTTCATCTCCTGCAAATGATACAAAGTCACCGTCGATGAGTCGAAAATTCTTTAACAACTCCTTCAATCCCGTCATATGCCTTGAGCATCACTGTCCATGTGCCAAATGTACTCCATGAGCATTCAGATCCATTTTTGCAATTTATTCTATAATACAACAACAAACAAAAATATATACAAGTTAGTTAGATATCGAAACCCAAACTTGTTTCAATTTTAATCTATCATGATTTTGAATATTTAGATCTTCTTTTCTTTTCCTAAAACAAGATGAATTAACTAAATTCTTTACTGATTTTGTAAAACTATAAAATTGCTCTGTGAAGTTTTTGACAAAATTTGTTTTTGGTTCAGGAAAATTCTTGTTTTTGCAATGCTTCGCTGTATGTCCTAAATGACCACAACGAAAGCATTTCATGCAACATCGTTTCTTTCGTTTCCAGGATGAGGCGTTTGAAGATGATGTATGTGATGAGTTTCTTGAGTTGCATGGATCTTTGCTTGTTTTGTCGGTGCTTGATTTAATCATTTTCTTCATTTTCTTGTCGATCCGACTCTCATCTTCAATGCATTCATCTTCTGACTCGTATTCTGATGAGTATGATTCTTGATTTAAACTCGAGTCATCTGATCTTTGATCATCACTTGAGTCTACTTCACTGCTACATTCTTGACTTGAGTCTTGATGATCGTTCGATACACCTGCACATGATGGAACAAACTCGGGAATTTCCTTAGTAAGGAACTTTCCGAATTTGTTGTTCTTCAATTCTGGAACAAACATCGGTGATTTACGAGTAACATTTTCATCACAAAAGAGAGAATTCAAGTCCATGCATTCAATGACTACATTCTCGTGGCTTTGGGTCAAAGACTTAGGCATAAGCCTATTACAGTCATCCCGAATATTTAAACTAGGTTTAATACAGTCATCCATCCTAGTTAAATTATTACATTCATCCCGAATAGATTTGTCTTTTGTTTTTCCACAATTCCAGGCAAACCAGTTAACCGTAGTATAACTGTCGCCTAAATATCCTATCCCTATTTTTGTGCCTTCACCATCCTCATCGCACACATCTCCTTTACGCTCATTTGCATCTGCATTACTCATAGAAACATTAGTATTTTTATCATTCAAGCAATCGACACTTTGAGCAATTAAGTCAGTTTTATCAATTAAATCATTTTCAGGATGAGGAGTTGGTATTGGTACATAGTTTTTGCTACGGGAGGAGGAAAAAAATTTTCTTTCATTTCCAAGCTTATCTTTGTACCCAATGCCATCTTTCACGTATGTTGGTCGTTGGCTATTTTTAATATCAACCAGTGCCTTTTTACTCACGTTCCATTTATCAATGGTGAGTTGCAATTTAGTGTTCTTGATTTCAGAGTTTTCTAAACGTTTAGCTTGATTATTAATAAGGAAATCCTTTTTAAAAAAGCAACTCCTTTAAAGACTGCATTTCAGTTAAAGTTGAGTTCAACTTTCTCTTATATGCAGCTTCGTTTAGTTTCATCTCTTTATTTACTCGTAAAACTTTTTCTTTTTCTCTGATATGGTCAAGGTTGATTGATTTGTAGTGATCCACGACGTTCATACACGGTTTTGAACACAGTTTTGCTTTAACTCATATGGGATGCTATTTACCAGTTCCTTATCCTCCTTTTCTTTTGCCGACTCAGCCTTCATTGCAGCGACAGACGCTTCACCATCTAGTTTGTTTTCTCCTTTGCCAACCTTTGGAGTTTCCTTTTTAACTTCATCATTTGATGAATTTGCAATGATTTTCAGACCCTTGTCAATGTAGCTTTCGTTTGGTATATCGGCAGTTTTGTTTTGAACACATTTCGGAAGTGTAGCTGCTGATTCTGTTGTTATCTTGGTTTCGGAGACCTGAACTGATGCTTTTGGTTCTTTTGAGATTTTAGCCATCAAAGCTTTGTTTACTTCTTCTTTTGTCTCAGCTATCTCGTCTACCAATCGTAATCTTCCATAACTAGAGCCTTTGGAGTATTATCGGTCGTATTTGAGTTTCCTTCTATGGTAATCGGCCTACGGACAAGAGCAATTTGAGCATTGTCCTTCTTTAGCAGAGGACAATCTCTCTTGAAGTGACCAAGATCCTTACAGTTGTAACAGCGTAGCTTTGACTTGTCAAAACCAGCTTTACCGAGAGACAATCTTTTCCCTGTTTTATCCTAGAATTTTTTTAAGCGTAGAGTGATCATAGCCATTTGCCATTTCAAGTCCATCTCTTCCATGTCATCTAGATCCACCTGGTACATATCTTCGGCAGTGAGATAGTCTCGCTTCATTTCTCCGGACATAAGAGCTTCATAACTGCTAAAGAATGTATTAAACAAAGCAACATGTTTGGTTGATATTTTGAGTGCTTGAGCACCCGCTACCACCGAGGATTTCATATTAGACTGTGAAGATGTAGCAGAGTTTGCGGAAGCATTGTTGTAGGATGCATGAGCACTTTGAGAACTTGACTTCCTGAGATTGTTGGTGCAAGAAAATCCATGTTCTTGGGCATGATGACAAACCGCCGATTTTTTACTAGATTGATTCATTTATCTCTTGATGACGTCCATTTCAAATGATTTCAGAGTGTTAATCAGATCTGAAAGAGTGACGGGGGTTGTACTGTGCAAGAAGGTTCTTTTGATCATCATGCATTGCAAGCTCCATTCTTTAGGAAGTGAGTCAAAGAGTTTCTTCATTGATGCATAGTTGGCAACCGGATTTCCCACTTTCTTCATCTTGGTCAACACATTTAGAAAGCGACTGATATGATCAGATAGGCTTTCTCCTTGGATACTTCCAAACATATCATATTCCTTTTGCACCATATCTCTTTTATTGTCCATCAATTCTTGATTTCCTTCGTAGTGCTCAATAAGTGCCAACCAAAGTTCATGAGCTGAAGTGTACTCTTCAAATAGATTGTTGTCTTCCTTGTTCAATGCCATGGTTAGAGCAGCGTGAGCACGGTGGTCACATTGAATTAGAGCTCTATCTTCATCCGTGAAGGTAGTAGGATCTTCATTTACAACCCGAACATCATCTTCTATGATCACCGGAATATGGGGTCCAACGGTGACAGACGTCCATTGAGTGTAGTCAGTGTACTCAAAGAACGCCCTGATGCGGGTTTTCCAACTGCTAAAGTCCTTGGATCCTTTCAACTTAGGAGGCCTAGTTGCAGTTCCAGTTTCAAGTTCGGCTTGTGCGACAGTGGTCAATTGACTTAGAGACATTTTGAATAATGTTTTGAATTTAAGAACTTAATCAGGTTGTTAATTACGCTGTTACTGTGTTAACAGATGTGAAATATGCTAGCAGAGACGCTTGAACAATTGCGCGGATAACACTGAGAACTGGACCGGTGAAGATGCTAATTACGCTGTCAAACACAACACAGACAATAACTTTCTTAAGTTCGCTGATCACCGTAATAAGGTCGCTGAGGATCCTTATTACGGTCTTCGAAGTCGCCTTCGAATTAAATACGCTGACACTATATCACTGACAGTTAACAATTTCGCTGGTGTATATCCAGCGTAATTGTCAATTACGCGATTAACAAATTAAGTACGCAGACTTCAAACAGATTTACGCCAGATTCAAGATTATCTACGCTATATTCAAATATATCTACGCTGACTTCAAGATAATTACGCTCAGCAGGGTTTAAGCACGAACAAAAACCCTCTAATCACTCAAAAACGACTCAAAATCCATGATTTTTGTAACAAAATGACTCAAATGTTTGTCTAACCACTGATTAACAACAACCCAATAATTAATCACACAAAATCAACTCATTTTAAGCCAAAAATTTGAAAAACCATGAAACTTTGATAGAAACTTTGAATAATCTTCAAAACTTGAAAAATCTCAACAAAAATCAAACAATCAATAGCACAAAGGCTCTGATACCAAATTGTGAGTCCCAATCAACTCCGGATCACAGTGGTTTGATTGTTCACATACAAACACCTATAGATTAGGTGTTTGAATGTTTAAAGTTAAGAAAACTCAAAGAAGAAGACGGAGATTCTCGTTTTAGATGAAGATACAAGTGTTGTATATTGAATCCCAAATGATAATAACGATTTAAGAACCTGGATACACTAATTAAGCACAAGAATACTCACAAGAATCACAACACAAGAAATCACCAAAATCACTAGTCCAAGAACCTTGGAGCTAGGGTTTTTCATTAAGCATATATATATAGTTCTGGGCTGCTGGCGTAATTATTAATTACGCCAGCAAGTTAATTACGCCCAAAGTATAAAAGTTTCACCTATTAAATTTTAGTCCCTGAACATTCTAGAAACACTGTAAACAAACATAAAACTATCCAAAACCTAGTTTAGTCAAGTATCAACGTTCTCAAAAGTTCTAACATCGATACTATTAAAAAGGCAGGATATAATGATTCCATCAATGGTAATAAATGTGTACCCCCTGAATCAAATCACAGCGTGAATGAAAATCGAATTGTTAATCCAAGCTCCAATTCCAAAAAGAAGAACCATCTCATATGGTTGTTCTTATAAAGAATTCTTATCATGCAAACCAATGGAATTCTCCGGCAATGAAGGAGCTATTTCAGCCTTGCGCTGGATAGAAAAGACAGAAGCAGTCTTAAAGATAAGTAAATGTGCAAATCAAGATAAAGTCATGTATGCTTCTAATCTTTTTAAGGATGCAACTTTAGAGTGGTGGAATACCATTCTTCAGTCCAGAGGAAGTGACAGGGTTTACAGAATGGAATGGAACAACTTTAAGGAAATAGTTAAAAGGAAATTTTGTCCTCCTAATGAAAAGGAACAGATTGCTAATAAGTTCCTAAATCATAGAATGATTGGGGTAGATTGCAGGGAATATACTACCACATTCTTTGAATATGCAAGGATTGTACCAACCCTAGCTTTACCCGAACCAGTATTGATCTCCCGTTACATCTCTGGATTAATCAGTGAAATCAGACATGTAGTCAAGGCAGCTAGACCTCAAACCATAGAAGAAGCAGTAGAACTGGCAAACACCTTGACAGATGAATTGGTACGTATGCAAGAAGAAAACCAAATAAGGAACCTAGCTCAAAAGATCACCCAGGAACTACGGTGTAGTAATTCCAATCGCGGGAAAAGGGCGAGTTCTTTTTCACCCACGTGTAAGTTATGCAAAAGGAAACATTCAGGGAAATGTTCTACATACTGCAATTTCTGCAAATTCCCATGGCATAAGGAAGAAGACTGCAGAAAGAAAGTTAGCAATAGGTTGTGCTACAATTGCGGAGAAGAAGGTCATATTAAAACCAACTGTCCGAAACTAGCTCCAGCAGCAAACAACAAAGCCAAGGCGACAAAAGGACCCAATAGAAATGCCAGAGCATTCGTGTTGACCGTTGAAGAAGCAAAGATGATTCCGGTTGTGATTGTGGGGACGTTTTTAGTTAATGATATTTATGCAAAAGTATTATTTGACTCTGGTACAAACCAAAGTTTCATAAATACTTCCTTCTGCAATTTTCTTAATCAACCATTAACTAAACTTCACCAAGACTATTTGGTGGAAACGGCAAATGGATCTTCTATCAAAATATGCGAAATCCTACAAGGAGTAACGATAGAAATTTTAAGTCATAATTTTACTGCTAAACTTTTTCCCATGGATCTAGCCGGATTCGATGTTGTGTTAGGAATTGATTGGTTGGTAGCCAATCGGGAAAGCATATTATGTGATCAAAAGTCTGTAGAAGCAAATGTGCCATCTGGCGAAAGGATCACAATTAAAGGAGATAAGTCGACAAGGTCAACAAAGTTCATCTCTATGATGAAAGCTGCAAGCTATATACGGAAAGGAGGAATAATGTATATGATTTCCCTAATCCTAACACTAAAGGAAAAGAATAAAAAGATATACCCGTAATATCTGAATTCTCTGATGTTTTCCCAGAAGAATTACCTGGATTACCGCCAGATCGAGAGGTTGAATTCAGAATTCACCTAATACTCGGAACGGCACCGATTACCAAAGCACCCTATCGCCTAGCACGGACGGAGATGCAGGAATTGAAGAAACAGCTAGATGAATTACTAGAGAAAGGTTTCATACAACCCAGCTCATCGCCATGGGGAGCACCAGTGTTATTTGTCAAGAAGAAAGACGGATCATTGCGAATGTGCATTGATTACCGAGAATTGAATAAGGTTACAATAAAAAATCGGTACCTATTACCGAGAATTGGTGATTTGTTTGACCAACTCCAAGGAGTTCGATTCTTTCTAAGATTGACTTAAGCTCAGGATATCATCAGTTGAAAGTACAGGAAGAGGACATTCCTAAACTGCTTTTAGAACGAGGTACGATCATTATGAATTTACAGTCATGCCATTTGGTTTAACCAAGGCCCTAGCTGCATTTATGACATGATGAACAGGATATGTAAACCATACCTGGATAAATTCATAATTTTCTTCACAGATGATATTCTAATTTACTCTAAGAGTAAGAAAGATCAGGCAGAGCATTTGCATATACTCCTAACATTGCTAAGGAAGGAAAAGGTTTGCAAAATTCTCAAAATGTGAATTCTGGTTACAAGAAGTATAATTCCTTGGACATCTGGTAAACCACGAAGGAATTCATGTGGATCCCGCAAAGATCAAAGCAATTACCAAATGGAAGGTCCCAAAATCACCAATGGAAATATGAAGTTTTCTTAGATTGGCAGGATATTATAGACATTTTATTCAAGATTTTTCTAGAATAGCCATTCCGTTAACCAAGCTAACTTGCAAATCAGTTAAGTTTGAATGGGGACCAAAGCAAGAAGAAGCATTCAGGATTTTGAAGCAAAAGTTAACAAACGCACCCATACTTGCTTTGCCAAAAGGGACTGAAGATTTCTAGTTTATTGTGATGAGTCTAAGTTAGGATATGGATGTGTGCTGATGCAACGTCAAAAAGTAATTGCTTATGCCTCTAGACAGCTCAAGAAGCATGAAGAGAATTATACAACCCATGATCTAGAGTTAGGAGAAATAATTTTTGCCCCTTAAGATTTGGAGAAACTATCTTTACGGTAGCAAGTTTGTGGTATTCACAGATCATAAGAGTTTGAGATATGTCTTTGGACAAAAGGAATTAAACATGAGACCGAGGCGATGGATGGAAATCCTTAGTGATTATGATTGTGATATCCAGTATCATGCAGGAAAGACAAACGTTGTAGCTGATGCTTTAAGTCGAAAGTATCATGAGAAGCCAAAAAGTATCATGAACAAATTAACAGATACAGGAAACAACAATTAAGGACGATGCTGAAGGATTAAAGGGAATGATCAAGGAATTAGAAAAGGGAACATATGGAATTTGGAGATTCCCTAAGAAAAGGATTTGGATTCCTATCTAAGGAGATCTACGAAATTGAATTTTAGAGGAAGCCCATAAGACTAAGTATACAATGCATCCTAGAAGTGATAAAATGTATAAAGACTTAAGAAAGAATTTTTGGTGGATAGGAATGAAAAAGGATGTAGCAAGCTACGTTGCTAAATGTCTAACATGTTCACAAGTCAAAGCTGAACACCAGAAACCCTTCAGGCTTGTTACAACAACTGGAAATACCAATTTGGAAATGGGAATTGATAACAATGGACTTTGTTACCAAACTACCCAAGCCACGAAAAGGTAATGACACAATCTGGGTGATTGTAGACAGATTAACCAAAACTGCTTATTTCTTACAAATGAAGGAAACTTTCAGTATGGAACAATTAGCGAAATTATATGTAAATGAAATAGTTTCATTGCATGGAATTCCTTTGTCTATTATGTCTGACAGGGACAACCGTTTTACCTCTCATTTTTGGAAAAGTTTCCAAAAAGCAATGGGAACTAGACTAAATCTAAGTACAACATATCCTCCTCAAACAGACGGTCAAAGTGAAAGGACAATCCAAACAATGGAAGATATGCTTAGAGCATGTGTAATTGATTTCGAGGAAATTGGGATGAACATTTGCCTTTGATAGAGTTTTCCTACAACAACAGTTATCATACCAGCATCAATGCTGCACCATTTGAAGCACTTTACGGGCAAAAATGTCAAACTCCAGTATGTTGGGCAGAAATTGGAGAAAAGCAACTATCAGGTCCTGAAATTGTGCAAGAAATAACTGACAAAATCATTCAAGTCAAGGAAAGACTGAAAGCGGCCCGAGATCATCAAAAGAGTTATGCAGATAACAGACGCAAACCTTTGGAATTTCAAGTTGGAGATAGAGTGCTATTAAAAGTCTCACCATGGAAAGGAGTTGTAAGATTCGGTAAGAAAGGAAAACTAAGCCCATGGTATGTCGAACCTTTTAAGATTATCAAACGAATAGGGCCAGTAGCTTATCAGCTACAATTTCCAGAAGAAACAACAAGGATACATAATCTATTTCATGTATATAATCTCAAGAAATGTTTAGAAGATACAATGGTGATACCTCTCCAAGATGTAGAGGTAAATGAGAAACTTAAATTTGTAGAGAAACCCGTTCAGATTGAAGATAGAAAGATCAAGAATCTCAAGCGCAAGAGATTAGTTCTGGTCAAAGTTAAATGGGATTCAAAGAGAGGACCAGAATATAAATGGGAGCTAGAGTCAGATATGCAAAGAAAGTATCCACACCTATTCCAGTGAATCTCGAGGACGAGATTTAAAACCAGGTGGGGAGGCGCATTTTCAGATCTTTCTGATTGAATAGATGTTGGAGGCTTTTGTGATCAGTGTATATAATACACTTAGTTCCGTATAAATAATCCCTCCACAGTTTAATTGCAAATACAACGACACCCAACTCTAAGTCGTGGGTGGTGTAATTCTATTCATACACTTTGAGTTGTCGTGATGCGTAGGCGATCACTTTGCCTCTTTGCATAAGCACACATCCCATACAAGTGTGCAATGCATCACAATAAACGACAAGCTCCTCAATTCCTTCAGGTAAGGTTAAAACTGGAGCATTGCTTAGCTTTTGCTTCAATGTCTCGAATAATTCTTCTTGTTTTTGTCACACCCCAACCGATGGAGGAAACATCGGGGCGTGGCACTAGGCGAACCAGATTGCTCAAGAGACATCATAACAACTATTAAGCGATATTATTTAAGTGTTCAACATCCCATACTATTAAACGATAAAATCCTAAATAATTATTACAATTTCGACAATCTCTTAACATATCAAGTTCGATCTTCCCTAGATTTATTACATGATTTTTCTAAAGGCAATACTAAATCAAAGCATCCATAGCAAATATCCTCAACCTGCCACATATGTTAAAATAAGACGTCAATATAATTAAGTAAAGGTGAGCATACATGTTTGCGTACATAGTAGATATAAAAGCGTTTAGCATACACCGCATGACATACGTAAGAGTTGTGAACTATGTAACTACTTAGACTCAAGTAAACCAACAAACCGCGATTGATCGAGGCATGCGAACAAGTGTCCACATCCTAAAGAGAAAATAAATGCAAAATAAAAATGTGAGCCTTAACAACCCCGGGCCTCCAGGTGGCGGGTCAACCTCTAGCTAGTTATCATGTTAAGGGTGGCGTACTAGCAAACAAGTAACACATACAATTCAGCAGATTTCACGTATAGTCATGTATAGTGGATTGCGAATAAGAGTTTGAGTTGTGTGATGTGGTTTGATATAGAACATATGTGACACCCAAAAGTGCGTTTACGCGTAAAGGGGTTCAAGTATACTCACAGTCGGTGCAATTTGAGAGAGATATGGGATCTGAGGTGAGTTGAGGAGAGCGCCAGATCAATCTGTAAGTGAACAGAAGTGCATCAGTCTTCCAAAATGCTGAAACAGTTAACGGTTGAAGGAACAGTAGACAAGTTCGGGTGAAATTGTACCTTGGGGTACAAGTTTGGGCGAACTTGACTGTTTAGACTTACTATAGGTACAAGTTCGGGCGAACTTGTCTGGTTTCCTAAGAAATGAGACAAGTTCGGGCGAACTTGCCCTGTTTGATGAAGGGTGATACAAGTTCGGGCGGACTTGTGGGTTTTCTGTCAAATTTGATCAAGTTCGGACGAACTTGGTCACCAATCTGGTGACAAATTCGAGTGAACTTGACTGTTTTGGCATCTAATTCGTGCGTTTTCACGATGTTTGCTGAGGAAATCAAGTGTCCATCCCTCCAACCTTAGGCTACTGAGCAAAACCTAGACTGAAGAGGTCTTTTGCTTTTAGCCATTTTACAGAAACTCGGACTAATCAGGGTGAACTTGAAGGTTCGTACGGTTTAGTCCAGCTTGTGCAAAGTGACGATTTCGTCCTTGTGCTTCCGAATCTGAGATCTTGCTTGACAACGCCTCGTTCCACTTCAAAGTGAACGACACATACGTCATTTAGTCTGAATCTTGTGTAAAAATCGATGTTTAAAAGGTTTTACTAGATCTAGGCATTGATCTAAGTGAAAAACAGAAGCTTCACATAAAAAATGATAATTTTCGTAAACATAGGAGTTTTGATGAAATCGAAGGTAAAACCTTGTGCAAAATCATTGTAAAACGTTGTTGTAGCTTTAAAACAAGTTGATTCTTACTTAGAAAACGAAAGTACTCGATCGGGAGAGCACTGAGCGAACTTGGTCAGCAAGGGGAGCATGAATGAGGAGCTAGGTATTTTTAAGTGAAGAGGAGAAGTGGCTGATTGAGATCAAGTTCGGCCGGACTTGACCTCCTTTAAAGAGAACTTTGCACAAGTTTGGGCGAACTTGGCCAGTTCTCCTTGAAAGGGTTAAGTTCGAGGGAACTTATGTGTATTTTGTTGTTCTGACGACCTGAGCAAGTTCAGGCGAACTTGTGATGCACAAGTTCGGCCGAACTTGGCCTATTGGCTAAGTTTTGTTCGTTATTTTCGCGTTAGGCGATTGTTTGGCGATTTGGTTCGTATTAGATAGTTATATTAAGCGTTTAGCAAAGTGTTAAGCGTTATATTACCATTGAATTGAGAGAGAGCGAGTTACGTGAGAGTGCGAGTGTTTTAGCGATATTAAACCATAACATAAATAAATATAACACACATAAAATATAATTCCTCATATTAACTACGTTTTGCGATGCGATGAGATAAGCGATTGCGATGGCACAAGTGTTTATTAAACAATAACACACTCGGCTCTTAAAGTAGTATAACTACTTGTGATTACGTAGAATTAGCGATTAGATGCGGTATAGTTGTGACAAAAATGTAATTAACAAACATAACCCATTTCATTAATCAAATCTCGGATTTACAATGAAAGGTACAAACGGAATAAACAGAAAAAGATAACAGTGAATTTACGAGTTGTTACAGTCTCCCCTACTTTAGGATATTTCGTCCCGAAATTTAAGTAGTGGCCGTAACAAAGAGATGCGGATATTTAGCCTTCATGTCACTTTCCAATTCCCAAGTGAACTCAACACCGCGTTTACCTTCCCATCGGACTTTCACGGTAGGGATGCGAGAGCGCCATAGTTTCTTGGTTTCTCGGTCCATGATTCTGACTGGCTTTCCCACGAAATGAAGAGTCTCGTTTATTTGCAAATCCTCGAGCGGAACATGGAGATTCTCTTCAGCTAGACATTTCTTGAGGTTCGAGACGTGGAAAGTCGGATGGACGTTGTTAAGTTCTGCCTGTAGTTCGAGTCGATAGGCCACTTTGCCAATTCTTTCCAGAATCTTAAAGGGACCCAAGTATCGTGGCGCTAGTTTCCCTTTCTTCCCGAAGCGGATCACTCCTTTCCAAGGTGCAACCTTTAAGAGAACGTGATCTCCAACTTCGAACTGTAGTGGCTTGCGGTGTTTATCGGCATAACTCTTTTGGCGATTCCGAGCTTTCAAGAGATTGTCCTTGATTTGGAGGATTTTGTCTGTCGTTTCTTGAATCAACTCGGGACCAGTGATTTACGCTTCTCCGATCCCGTGCCATGCAATAGGCGATCGACATTTTCTTCCATACAGTGCCTCAAAAGGAGCCATTTGAATGCTGGTATGATAACTATTATTGTACGAGAATTCAATTAAAGGTAAATGCGTATCCCAATTACCACCGAAATCTATGATGCACGCACGAAGCATGTCTTCGAGGGTGCGGATCGTGCGCTCAGTCTGACCGTTGGTCTGAGGATGAAAAGCGCTACTGAGATTAAGCATAGTACCGAGAGCGGATGGAAAAGTCTCCTAGAGACGTGAGGTGTGACATTTGTGGTGATCCGATCGTGTATCAATTCCGGGCGAATTATCAGTCAATGAAATTTTTGTGTTTTATTTTCGAGATTTGTATTTTTATCATGACAATTGCACGTATTCGATTCTTGCACGATCCTGAGATTAAGCGTAGTACCGAGAGCGGATGGAAAAGTCTCCTAGAGACGTGAGGTGTGACATTTATGGTGATCCGATAGTGTATCAATTCCGGACGAATCATCAATCAATAAAATTTTTGTGTTTTATTTTCGAGATTTGTATTTTTATCATGACAATTGCACGTATTCTATTCTTGCACGATTCCGAACTCTTAAATAACTTCTAGAAGTGAAATCGCAAACTATTACGCAAACGTAATCAGTTTAACGCAACGTACACTCCGGAGCACCGACATAAGCTAAACATACCCTAAATACCCTTTACATAACTTAGAAATAAGTTTTGAAGGCTTCGGTATGGCAAAAACATGCTTATTCAACTTCAGGGGCTATTTTGCAAATTCCGCGAAACTATGCCGATTCACGTTATATAGTTAGCCGAAACATGTACGCACATCCAAAAATTTTTGTAATCATTAAAATATAGCATTTTAATGATTGGAATGCAAAAATATCATTCGTTACGCGTTTACGGTCATTTGCGCGTTCGTTACGATTTTCGTACTAATTAATCGAAAACCGCAACTGTACGCCCAAACGAACCAACATCAGAAAAGTTTCCGAGCATTTTTCAAGTTCCCTATGCTTTACCTTACTTATAAAGCTTAAAATGGGGTTAACGAGTGTTAAAAGTGCCAAAACGTGTCGAAAAACAAGTTTTAGGCTGCAGGGGCCTGTTCTGCCAATTCTGAAACTTAGGAATCCCAGGCGCCACGCGAGAGACCCTCCAAGATCTCCCGCGATGCGCGGGGGATGCCCAGTGGTAGCAGCTACCTGGCAGCTTTTTGTTCATTTGACTTGACACCTATAACTCGTTTTTGCCACACTTCTCCTGGTTGTAACACCTCACTAAACACTTGTAATGTTCCTACAGCATCTCCGAACACTTGGCATGATCCTAAACCTCTCCAACAACTATAAATACACTTGATCTTCAAACAAATTCCTTTCTCATTTCCATCTTTCTTCTCTCTAAACTCAAAGTGGAGTTGCTACCTTATTAGGAGGCCTCCCATCTGAGTTTTTCTGAGTAATCTTGGCTTCCTTGAGTGCAAGTAAATGCTCTAACCAAGCCTTGTTCATTCTTTTAGCTTATTGTGAGCTAAAAGTCAAACAGTTTCACTTACTGTTTGACTTTCAGCTTTGACCATTAATTGGTCAAAGCAAAGTCCAATTGGACTTTGCAACGTGATCGTAATCACGATGGTTATGATCCTTAGCGATCATGCCTACTGATTACCACGTTTCCTAGTCGAAGTGACGATTCAAAGTTTCGGTCAATAATGCGCAAATGCGCATTATACGATGGAACTATTTTCGGCTATCAAAACCCTTTGTTTTGATATCAAATCAGTTTTATAAACCTTGTTAGATATGTTTAACATGTTTAACTCGTCACTTTTAGTTTAGTGCTTATTTATGGTCGTAAGTCGAGCGATCTTGACCACCGTTTTGACTTTCGAATCTGACCCGTTTGGTCGATCTTAGGATCCAACCAAACACATATATGTGACCATAGTTGTATAGGGAATAACCCCCTGAGGTTATACCTTATGGTCACGTCGTTTGGTTAGTGTTACGTTAAGTCGTCTATTATGCCCTATAAATGACCAAAATGCCCTTTTTGCGCATAAATCAACTTTAAGCATCTGTCACCAATGTTTTGACATATAAACTGATGTTGCAACTATATTAAACTTAATTTGGCATATTAGACTTATCATAACACATATCTAATCATCCGAACACGTTGGTACGTAAATGATCCGTTAAAGTAGCATAAAACTACCTTAACGAGTCATAACGGGTCAAAAGCACTTAGGAATCTTTCCAAATCAGAATTTTAACTTTGTTAAACCATTTCAAATGAGTTCCAACACTCATTTGGTTTACAAAACCTCATTCTATTCGATCCGTCGATTAAAGTCCCGACATTTACATAGTTATCCAATTTTAGGACACATTTGATTTCTCGGACTTTTGAGCTTGTTTGATCTTTTATTCAAGGTTACTTTGCAATCCCAAGTGAGTACATAGCTCCCCTCTTTTATGATTTTCAAATATTTTGGGGTGATTCATATTTGCTAAATTGTTTTCAAGTTTTCAAATTACAAATGCTATGGTTTATATAAACACGACGATTCAATAATGTGAACGGACTTGTTGGTGCGTTATATACATGACATGAATGACATTCATTAGCTTTTTCCAAGCCGACCAGTAGTAAGTTATGGTACCATAGGACTGACAATCCCGTTACCAAATTTCCCGGTGTTTGTGGGGAAGTTTGGGGAACGACGGAACTGTTTACTTTAACAAACCCTTTGGTGGTTTGTTATTGCAATTTAAAGATACCCTTTGGTGGTATAGACGACTCAACACAGGTTTGAATGTATTCACCAAAACGATCAAAAGTTTTCACAATTAAAACAAGGACGATTTGTTTACACGGACGATGAACAATTGGTTTATGACACGAACAATGGATGATTGGTTTATGACACGGACAATGAACGATTGGTTTATGGTAAGTGATTTAGATAATGAAACGTGTGTAATGTGATAAAAGCATGGTGGATACGCCGCTGGTACTTCCTATATATAAGTGCCTTTATCATATTACATTCGTGCCGTTATTTCCATCACTTGTAACAAAGGTTTTCAAACAATGACACGCAACGATTTTCAATTAAAGATATAAACCATACAAGAATTTACAAAACAAATGTTTTGGTCAAGATTCATGGTTACAAGTCTTTTATAAAGTATAACTAACTTGTTTTAGTTGGTTAGTTATCATTGCAATACCAAATACTTTTGATAACAAGGTTTTTAAATTAACGACTCTAGTAGTCTGACGAGGTATTGCAATACACATTCAAAGCCATGAATTTGACACACTCACAAAACCTATGTACTCGCCGGCATATTTTTGCTGACTCGTTTTCACATATGTTTCAGGAAACCAAGTTTGATGTCGATGCATGCTCACTTAGGATTGGACGCGGACTTAGTGCCTTAAAATATGAAAGACAATAGTTTAATTTGTTTATTCTAAACTTCAAGACAATGTAACTATGTAATTTCAATATCCCATAAAACATAAGTTTAATTACTATGTGTTGTTGTAATAATCTGTTAACGTGACTCCCCGACATTTCTGCCGCGGTTTGTTGTTTTTACACGGTCGGGGTGTTACAGATTGGTATAAGAGCACTGGTTGTAGGGAATTAGGTTATTAGTAATGCTTTGACCTAGACTATAACCTTCCTAGGACCCTAACGCGAGTTTACTTGCGTTTAGATTCTTAATACACCACCATCACCTATCCTTAGGTGATTACCAAAAACAAGACAAAATTGAAGGCATAAAGTCAAAAATGAATCATCGGTCTCTTTTAGCCTTCAAGGTTTTCAAATCTCGTCAAATTTTGGGTTTTATTATTGTGAACACATGCAATCTGGAAGGGTGGGTGCCTGTACCCCGAGTTTTCTGTCCAAGGTTAGGGTGTTCGTACAAATCCACTTAATCGGATCAGTCACTCTTAACTGGGAACTCTTGGGGTGAGTGTCCACTTATAGGCTAAAGCATGTCTTCGTGATACATTATAAAGACCCATTTACTTTGATTAGTCACCATGTGTCATTTGTTTGTTTTGAGAAATGAACGAATGACCACCATCCTTATTTCATCGATATTTTCAACACCTCTCTTGATTTATATCAATCTCACGTATCTTCCTCCATGTTTTCTTTTAGAATGCCTCCTAGACGTGACACAACTCAAAATGCCGAAATAGCAGCTATTATCGCTCAGCAAATTGTTGTTGTACTCCCGAATCTTGTGACCCAACTCAATCAAGCGAACAACAATAACAATGCACAAGTTCCGTGCAACTATAAAAAAAATTTCGGCTAAACCACTCTCGTTTTCTGGGTCTGAGGGAGCTACTGGGCTTTTGCAATGATTTGAGAGCCTCGAAAGTACTTTTCGTCATGTGCAATGCCCAAACGAGCGAAAAGTTGAGTTTGCGTCGAGCGTATTCAAAAAGAGAGATCTTACATGGTGGAATGGTATTATGAGAGATAGAGGTGCTAATGTAGCCTTAGCACAAACTTGGGTAGAGCTTACGGCTCTAATGATGAAGGAATTTTGTCCTCGTCATGAGCAGCGGGCGCTCGAAAACGAATTCTATGATCTCAAACAGGATAGTGGTGAGCATCGTGCTTATACTGACCGGTACGAGGAGTTGAGTTTACTCTGTCCTTCAATGGTGACGCCTTTGGATAAGGCAATCGAGAAGTATATCGATGGTTTGCCTGATCCTGTTTAGGACATTGTTACCGGAAGTAACCCAACCACTGTCCGACAGGCCATTGAGCTAGCTGCGACTTTGACCGAGTCTCAGGTCAAAAAGGGTAACCTTCATCGCAAAGGCGATAAGAAATCATCCACCAAAACCACTCAAGAGAATCAAAAGGGAAACAAAGCTGAGCCTTCCAAACGTTCAAAGAAGCGTAAGGCTTCTCAGAACTTTGATGTTACTATACAACCCGGTCCAGCCGCTCAACCCAATCAAGCTCCCCAAAACCAACCAGCTCAACCTCCTGCGAGGAAGCCATATGCTGGTACTGCACCATTGTGCAATTGGTGCAACGGTCACCACCAAGTTCACCAACCATGTCGTCAATGTATTACTTGTGGAAGATTTGGGCACTTGGCCAACGTTTGTCGATCTGTTCCAAACCAAGCTACTCAGAATCTTGTCCAACCTGAAGCAAATCGCGTTCGACCTCACTTTCCACCTGGGTCATGTTTTAACTGTGGCGAGATGGGCCATTACAAGAACAACTACCCGAAGTTAGCCAATGCCAATCAAGCTCGTGGACAAGCATTCAACATTAACGCCAACGAGGCCCGTGCTGATAACGAAGTCGTTAACGATACGTTCCTTGTCAACAATCATCCTGCTTCTATTCTTTTCGATTCGGGTGCCGATAGGTGTAACATTTGTCAAAAAACGGGTTTCCAAACCCGCTCCGTTTTGTAATCGAATATCAAGTTATAAATGTCACGTTGTATATTTATGATTATTTTAATTTAAAATGATACATAATTAATAAATAAACTAAACTATAAAAATTATATTTGATAAAAAGTTAAAACAAAATAAATAAAAAGGAAATGTTGCTGCCGGGACTCGAACCCGGGTCAGCCAGAATTGAATCCAAAGACTTAGCACACACTCACATCACCACTCCGCCACTTGTTGTTTTCTGTTATCTCTAGGAACAAATAAGATTTATACACAAACTCGGTTAAACCGGTTGCGCCAACTGAGAAACGGAAATCGGCAATTCAATCGTCAAATCGTTTGATTACTCGCACATTCACGTTTATAACCGATGAACCGATGATTATAATCAATTCGGAAGTGATTGAACATCAAATTTTCATTATTACCGGCTTTTATAACCGAAAAGAATCAAGTCCAGATTACTTCAATCCTAGACCTCTCTCGCGACTCAGAAACATCATACCAACATTCCATTTCACTTTCGTCACACTTTCAGTTCGTCAGAACGCTTAAATCAACTCGCCAGAATTTTCTGCAAGACTCGCCGGAAAACCGTATTCATCCTCAAACGGTAAATCTTTCAATAACATTGTAGTTCAACAATTGTTAGGCTATTTCTAACTTAAACCTTTCAATTGAAATCGAATTCAGGCACTGTATTCAGCTAATTTCAGTTCGCCGGAAAAATCCTGAAAATCCCTATATTCATCTGAGAATCGGTAAGGGCATTCAAACCCTCTGTTAACATTTGCTGATCACTTCAATTTCACGATTAGCTAATAAAAACGGTTAATTGTCTTGTTCAGTTGAAGAGCATAAAAACAGGGACCGACACATTGCCGGAATTCTGAAATAAACCGTTCATCGGTATGTTCACCTCTAATTACCGTCTCTGCCATTTCATTTTAGCCTTAAGAATGTTTGTTAATCGTAAAAACAAGAAACGGATTAGTGAATCAGTTGTCTGTAATCTGAATGTAGAAGACGAAGTTAGTTAAGTTATAAGTTTATTTAAAATCAGTAATATGAACGGGTTAGACACACAGTCCAGCGGTGGACTGTGTGCAAAACATAGTCGCATGTCACAAGTTTGATTCCTGATACACGCACTCCTTATGTCATAAAATGCCTTTTTGTTTGAAACTAGACCGGGTTAACTCCGTTAGTTGTTAAGTATAATAAAAACCGAGATATTAATCAGGTTAGACACACAGTCCAGCGGTGGAATGTCTGCAACACTGAATCGCACGTCACGAGTTCGAAACCTGATACTGGCACCGGTTCGTTGAATTAAAATGTTTTTGAAATTAAAGAAATTTTGGTTAAACCGAATTAGTATATAAATATAATTAAAAACAAGATTATTTCGGGTTAGACACGTAGCTCAGTTGGTAGAGCTGCGTGCACGCGTACGGGAGGTCTCGGGTTCGAGCCTCACCCGGCGCAAACAATTTCGCTGACCGAACCGGTCAACAAGTCAACGGTCAACGCAAAATAAACAATTTTTTTTTATATTTTTATTTATTTAATTTAATTTAAAAATCAATTAAAAATACTTAAAAATAACATTTTTAAAGATAGAAAATAGCCTTAAACTCACAAAAATATATCTAAAAATTTCATTAAAATCCTTAATAAAATCCGCTCATTTAATATATTTTTCCGTTATTATTTAGGTTAGTATTTCTCGTTGTTCTGCTCATCCAATTCGTGCGCATCTCACCATCTCTAATCCAACGCACCCAATGTGAGTGAATCTTTACAAATTCCCCGTTTAATCACGTTTTGGGGTGTATCATGTGTCTTGTTATATATATTATATTAAACCATTGTGCATACATCATATCATGAACATGTGTATTCAGTTTGTTGTTGTGTGGTTATTGTTGGATGCAATTTATTATTTTCAGTACATGCAATTTCATAGGCCGCCGCTCCCCATTACATTATGAGCGTTGAGCATGTTCCCCATTTCATTATGAGCGTGAACCTGGCGTGCCCACATACGATCGGCTCCGTTTGATTGAGCCTTGATCGCACAGACATTTTCATTTTCAGTACATGCAATACGATCGGCTCCGTTTGATTGAGCCTTGATCGCAAGGTTTCATTTATGTTATTTATCATATGTTGTTGGTATGTTAATGTATACTATCATATGTTATTGTATGTTATAAGTTGTGATTGCTATTTGCCACTGCTTGATTATTTACGTTGGCTCATTTATGATTATGCACAATTTTTCATTGATAAACTAAAAAGTAAATCAATAATAAATGTTTATCTAACAAGGTTCACTCGCCAACTTATGTTGACCCAAAAACCCCCATTTTTACACATGATACAGGTGAACCAGCAGTAGCCTGAAACACATAGGATTGGACTAGAAGAATAAAATGATTTAGAGCTTGGAACTATTTTGTTTGGTTATTTCTTTGTATTGTATGGACATGTTTGGATTATTTGGAATGTAACTTTGACTTTAATAAATATAAAACATATTAGTAAATGTCATGAGCTCTGGTGATAACCCAATTATGCCCCGACTCTTATTCCGCTGCGGGTCGGGGTGTGACAATACGAGTTTCGTATCCTTAGCCTTTGAACCATTACTTTCAATGCCAAGAACTAAACTAGGAAAGCCCTTGGCTGTCGAGATAGCTAGTGGCGAACCTCTTAAACTTGATTCTGTCATTCGTGATTGCCAATTGAACCTCGATAACCACCATTTTCCCATTGACCTCACGCCAATGCAACTTGGGAGTTTTGACATCATCATAGGAATGGATTGGTTAACCAAACAACATGCCAAAGTTATTTGTTTTGACAAGATAGTTCGAATACCTCTTCCCTCTAGTGAAGTCTTAGAAGTTCGTGGAGAGGAACCCGCTAGTAATCTTAAACTCATGACCTGTAACCAAGCCCAAAAATACCTACGAAAGAACTATGTTGCCTTCCTGGCACATATCATAGAGGAGAAAGGCAAAACTATTCAGGATATCCCAGTTGTTCGAGATTATCCGGAGATGTTTCCTGAGGAACTACCTGGTTTACCTCCTGTACGACAAGTTGAGTTCCGCATTGACCTAATACCTGGTACCAACCCTATTGCTAAATCTCCTTACCGTCTTGCACTGTCTGAGATGCAAGAGTTATCAAAACAGCTTCAAGAGCTATCTGATAAAGGATTCATTCGTCCGAGCTATTCACCTTGGGGCGCTTCTGTCCTATTTGTGAAAAAGAAGGACGGATCTTTCCGTATGTGTATCGATTATCGTGAGCTCAACAAACTCACGATCAAAAATCGCATTGATGATCTCTTTGATTAGCTACAAGGTACTAGTTACTTTTCAAAGATTGATCTGCGTTCTGGGTATCATCAACTTCGTGTGCTCGAAGAAGATATTCCCAAGACTGCCTTTCGCACTCGATATGGTCATTACGAGTTTACTGTCATGCCTTTCGGTTTGACAAATGCTCCAGCTGTTTTCATGGACTTGATGAATCGGGTTTGTAAACCTTATTTGGATAAGTTCATCATTATTTTCATCGACGACATTCTTATTATTCCAAGTCTCGAGCCGAACACGAACAACACCTTCGATTGACTATGGAACTACTAAAGAAAGAACAACTTTATGCCAAATTCTCCAAGTGCGAATTTTGGCTAAAAGAAGTTCAATTCTTGGGATACATAGTCAACAAGCAAGGTATACATGTGGATCCTTCCAAAATCACTGCGACTAAGGATTGGAACACACCCACCACTCCCACAGAGGTTCGCTCATTTCTTGGTCTTGCTGGATATTACCGTCGATTCATTACGAACTTCTCAAAGATCACGGTTCCCCTCACCGCTTTGACTCAAAAGAATAAGCCTTTTGAGTGGGGACCCAAACAAAAGGAAGCTTTCCAAACTCTGAAACAAAAACTCTGCGATGATCCTATTCTATCTTTACCCGATGGCGACGATGATTTTGTTATCTATTGTGACACATTGAACCTAGGCCTTGGTTGTGTTCTTATGCAACAAGATAAAGTCATAGCCTATGCGTCAAGACAATTGAAAGTTCACGAGAAGAACTACACGACCCATGATATTGAATTAGGTGCTGTAGTTTTTGCTCTCAAGATTTGGAGACACTACATTTATGGTACGAAATGCGTGGTTTTTTCCGACCACAAAAGTCTCCAACATATATTCAATCAAAAGGAGCTGAACATGAGACAAACCATCCTGGTAAGGCGAATGTTGTGGTCGATGCGCTCAGTCGGAAGGAACGTGTCAAGCTTCATTGTATTCGAATTCAATCCGATATCCAGACACGTATCCTTCAAGCTCATCGTACTTCTGCTACACAAGGCATGATGGGTAGTGAATTACCACATCAATTTGAGCTTCAACTCGAAATGAGAGACAATGGATTATTCTATTATTTGAACCGTTTGTGGGTTCCAAATTAAGACAACCTCCACCTTATTGATGGACAGAGCTCATAAGTCTCGTTATTCAATCCATCCTGGTGCAGACAAAATGTACAAGGATCTTCGTACCCAGTATTGGTGGCCGGGTATGAAGAAAGGCATTGCCTTGTATGTATCAAAATGCCTAACTTGTCTTAAAGTCAAGGCTGAACATCAACGCCCATCTGGTTTGCTTGAACAACCAGAAATTCCGGTACGGAAGTGGGAGAACATTGCAATGGATCTCATCGCAAAACTACCGTGCACATCTAGAGGTCATGATGCCATTTGGGTAGTCATTTATCGTCTAACAAAGTCAGCACACTTTTTGATGATTCGTGAGGATTACTCTGCTGAAAAACTCACCAAAATCTATGTCGATGAGATTGTATCTCGTCATGGTGTTCCTTTGGACATCATTTCTGACAGAGATGCTCGGTTCTCATCTCATTTTTGGAAGACCATGCAATCTGCTATGGGAACCAAACTCAATTTGAGTACTGCTTATCATCCTCAAACGGATGGACAAACTGAAAGGACAATTCAAACATTGGAGGATATGCTTGGAGCCTGTGTGATCGACTTTGGTGGTAGTTGGGATTCGCATCTACCATTGATCGAATTCTCCTACAACAATAGTTATCACACTAGCATCAACATGGCGCCTTTCAAAGCTTTATACGGTCGAAAATGTCGTTCACCTGTCTGTTGGAATGAAGTTGGAGAGTCTCAGTTTACTGGACCAGAACTTATTCATGACACAACAGACAAAGTCAAGAAAATACGCGATAACCTTCTGACAGCTAGAAGCTGTCAAAAGAGTTACACGGACAAACGATGGAAGCCCTTGGAATTCCAAGTTGGTGATCACCTCCTACTCAAGGTATCCCCTTGGAAAGGAGTGGTTAGATTTGGAAAGAAAGGAAAACTTGCACCACGATACGTTGGACCATTCAAGATCGTTGAAAGAATCGGAAAGGTGGCCTACCGACTTGAGCTACCTCCTAAACTTGGAAACGTACACCCAACATTCCACATGTCCAATCTAAAGAAGTGTTTAGCCGACACAAATCTTCACATCCCTCTCGACGAAATTCACGTTGATGACACTATGCACTTTGTCGAGAAACCTGTGGAGATTTTAGACCATAAAGTCAAGAAACTCAAGCGAAGACGAATTCCGATAGTCAAAGTTCGATGGGAATCCAAACGTGGCCCAGAATTTACTTGGGAACGAGAGGATCAAATGAAAGCAAAATACCCACATCTGTTTTCACAAGTTTCCTCGAATTAAATTTCGGGACGAAATTTCCTAAAGTATGGGAGACTCTGACATTTGTGGTGATCCGATCGTGTATCAATTCCGGACGAATTATAAATCAATGAAATTTTTGTGTTTTATTTTCGAGATTTGTATTTTTATCATGAAAATTGCACGTATTCGATTCTTGCACGATTCTGAACTCTTAAACGACTTCTGGAAGTGAAATCACAAACTATTACGCAAACGTAATTAGTTTAATGCGACGTACACTCCGGTACATAAGCTAAACATACCCTAAATGCCCTTTACATAACTTAGAAATAAGTTTTGAAGGCTTCGGTATGGCAAAAACATGCTTATTCAACTTCAGGGGCTATTTTGCAAATTCTGTGAAACTATGCTGGTTCGCGTATATAGTTATTCGGAACATGTACGCACATCCAAAAATTTTTGTAATCATTAAAATATAGCGTTTTAATGATTGGAATGCAAAAATATCATTTGTTACGCGTTTATGGTCATTTACGCGTTCGTTACGATTTTCATAGTAATTAATCGAAAACCGCAACCGTACGCCCAAACGAACCAACATCCGAAAAGTTTCCGAGCATTTTTCAAGTTTCCTATGCTTTACTTTACTTATAAAGCTTAAAAACGGGGTTAACGAGTGTTAAAAGTGCCAAAACGTGTCGAAAAACAAGTTTTAGGCTGCAGGGGCCTGTTCTGCCAATTCTGAAACTTAGGAATCCCAGGCGCCACGCGAGAGACCCTCCAAGATCTCCCGCGATGCGTGGGGGATGCCCAGTGGTAGCAGCTACCTGGCAGCTTTTTGTTCATTTGACTTGACGCCTATAACTCGTTTTGCCACACTTCTCCTGGTTGTAACACCTCACTAAACACTTGTAATGTTCCTACAGCATCTCCTAACACTTGGCATGATCCTAAAGCTCTCCAACAACTATAAATACACTTGATCTTCAAACAAATTCCTTGCTCATTTCCATCTTTCTTCTCTCTAAACTCAAAGTGGAGTTGCTACCTTATTAGGAGGCCTCCCATCTGAGTTTTTCTGAGTAATCTTGGCTTCCTTGAGTGCAAGTAAGTGCTCTAACCAAGCCTTGTTCATTCTTTTAGCTTATTATGAGCTAAAAGTCAAACAGTTTAACTTACTGTTTGACTTTCAGCTTTGACCATTAATTGGTCAAAGCAAAGTCCAATTGGACTTTGCAACGTGATCGTAATCACGATGGTTATGATCCTTAGCGATCATGCCTACTGATTACCACGTTTCCTAGTCGAAGTGACGATTCAAAGTTTCGGTCAATAATGCGCAAATGCGCATTATACGACGAAACTATTTTCGGGTATCAAAACCCTTTGTTTTGATATCAAATCAGTTTTATAAACCTTGTTAGACATGTTTAACATGTTTAACTCGTCACTTTTAGTTTAGTGCTTATTTAGGGTCGTAAGTCTAGCGGTCTTGACCACCGTTTTGACTTTCGAATCCGACCCGTTTGGTCGATCTTAGGATCCGACCAAACACATATATGTGACCATAGTTGTATAGGGAATAACCCGCTGAAGTTATACATTATGGTCACGTCGTTTGGTAGTGTTACGTTAAGTCGTCTATTATGCCCTATAAATTACCAAAATGCCCTTTTTGCGCATAAATCAACTTTAAGCATATGTCACCAATGTTTTGACATATAAACAGATGTTGCAACTATATTAAACTTAATTTGGCATATTAGACTTATCATAACACATATCTAACCATCCGAACACGTTTGTACGTAAATGATCCGTTAAAGTAGCATAAAACTACCTTAACGAGTCATAACGGGTCAAAAGCACTTAGGAATCTTTCCAAATCAGAATGTTAACTTTGTTAAACCATTTCATATGAGTTCCAACACTCATTTGGTTTACAAGACCTCATTCTATTCGATCTGCCGGTTAAAGTCCCGACATTTACATAGTTATCCGATTTTAGGACACATTTGATTTCTCGGACTTTGAGCTTGTTTGATCTTTTATTTAAGGTTACTCTTCAATCCCAAGTGAGTACATAGCTCCCTTCTTTTATGATTTTCAAATATTTTGGGGTGATTCATCTGTGCTAAATTTTTTTCAAGTTTTCAAATTACAAATGCTATGGTTTATATAAACACGACGATTTCAATAATGTGAACGGACTTGTTGGTGCGTTATATACATGACACGAATGACATTCATTAGCTTTGGCCAAGCCGACCAGTAGTAAGTTATGGTACCATAGGACTGACAATCCCGTTACCAAGTTTCCCGGTGTTTGTGGGGAAGTTTGAGGAACGACTGAAACTGTTTACTTTAACAAACCCTTTGGTGGTTTGTTATTGCAATTTAAAGATACCCTTTGGTGGTATAGACGAGTCAACACAGGTTTGAATGTATTCACCAAAACGACCAAAAGTTTTCACAATTAAAACAAGGACGATTTGTTTACACGGACGATGAACAATTGGTTTATGACACGAACAATGGATGATTGGTTTATGACACGGACAATGAACGATTGGTTTATGGTAAGTGATTTAGATAACGAAACGTGTGTAATGTGATAAAAGCATGGTGGATACGCTGCTGGTACTTCCTATATATACGTGCCTTTACCGTATTACATTCATGTCGTTATTTGCATCACTTGGAACAAAGGTTTTCAAACAATGACACGCAACACTTTTCAATTAAAGATATAAACCGTACAAAGTTTCTTCATGGCGATTTACTACTCAAATTTACAAAACAAATGTTTTGGTCAAGATTCATGGCTACAAGTCTTTTATAAACTATAACTAACTTGTTTTAGTTGGTTAGCTATCATTGCAATACCAAATACTTTTGATAACAAGGTTTTTAAATTAACGACTCTAGTAGTCTGACGAGGTATTGCAATACACATTCAAAGCCATGAATTTGACACACTCACAAAACCTATGTACTCGCCGGCATATTTTTGCTGACTCGTTTTCACAAATGTTTCAGGAAACCAAGTTTGATGTCGATGCATGCTCACATAGGATTGGACGCGGACTTAGTGCCTTAAAATATGAAAGACAATAGTTTAATTAGTTTATTCTAAACTTCACTACAATGTCACTATGTAATTTCAATATCCAATAAAACATAACTTTAATTACCATGTGTTGTTGTAACAATCTGTTAACGTGACTCCCCGACGTTTCCGCACGGTTTGTTATTTTTACGCGGTCGGGGGGTTACATGAGGTAAAGCGACCATCACAGTCAGAGATGATGTCATGAGGCATCCCGTGTCAAAAAATGACTTCGTCGGTATAGATTCATGCTAATCGTTCTACCTTAAAGTCTTCTCGTATGGAAATAAAGTGCGATGACTTAGTAAGACGATCAACGATAACCCAAATGCTATCGTGACCAGCGGAGGTGTAAGGAAATTTCGTAACGAAGTCCATAGCTATACTCTCTCACTTCCATATAGGGATTTCAGGTTGTTCGAGCAAACCAGAGGGTCTTTGATGTTCGGCTTTAACTTTCAAACAAATTAAGCACTTTGAAACGTAAACGGCGATATCCTTTTTCATGCCCGGCCACCAATACTTATGACGATGGTCCTAGTACATCTTGTCGGCTCCGGGATGAATGGAATATCGAGATTTATGGGCTTCGGTCATTAGCAATTCCCGGAGATTATCACGGCTGGGAATCCAAATACGATCGAGGTAATAATAAATGTCGTTGGGTTTAACTACGAGCTGGGTTTCGGCACCAAATTTCATTTCTTCTTGCAGGGTGTTCTCGTTAAAACAAGCAAACTGGGCGGAGCGAATCATACTTTCGAGATTATTCAAAGCTTGAGAGTCACGAACACTATACACATAGCTTCGTCGACTGAGAGCGTCAGCTACGATGTTTGCTTTGCCGGGGTGGTAGCGTATCTCACAATCATAATCGTTGAGAAGTTCAACCCATCTGCGTTGGCTCATATTCAGTTCCTTTTTGTTGAGGATATGTTGTAAGCTCTTATGGTTGGTTAAGACCGTACACTAGGTACCGTAAAGGTAGTGTCACCATATCTTCAATGCAAAAACAACTGCACCGAGTTCGAGATCGCGGGTCGTGCAGTTCTTCTCTTGGTTCTTGAGCTGTCAAGATGCATATGCGATAACCTTGTCTCGTTGCATAAGAACATAACCAAGACCAATATTAGAGGCATCGCAGTAAACAACGAATTCGTCATTTCCGTCGGGTAAGGCGAGTACGGGAGCGATGCATAGCATACGCTTGAGAGTTTGAAAGGCTTCCTCTTGTTTGGAATACCAAACGAAAGGTTTGTCCTTATGAGTTAAAGCGGTAAGCGGAACGACGATTTTCGAGAAGTCGGCGATGAATCGACGGTAGTAACCCGCCAATCCAAGAAAAGAACAGATTTCAGATGCATTCTTCGGCGTAATCCAACTCTTTACAGCTTCAATCTTTGTAGGGTCGACATGAATTCTTTGACTATTAACAATGTGGCCGAGAAATTGGACTTCTTCTAGCCAGAAATTACACTTGGAGAATTTAGCATAAAGGCGATTACCTTGGAGAAGTTTGAGGACTAAACGGAGATGGCGCGCGTGTTCGTCTCTCGAATTCGAGTAAATGAGGATGTCATCGATAAACACAATGACGAAACGATCTAAAATGCTTTACACACACGGTTCATCAAATCCATGAAGACCGCGGGTGCATTTGTGAGACCGAAAGGCATGACCACGAATTCGAAATGGCCATAGCGAGTACGAAAGGTGGTTTTCAGAATATCTTCCTCTAGCACGCAGAACTGATGATAACCGGAACGAAGATCGATGTTAGAAAAACAAGTAGCACCTTGAAGCTGATCAAATAAGTCATCGATTCTTGGAAGAGGGTAGCGATTCTTTATCGTAAGCTTATTAAGTTCATGATAATCGATGCACATTCGGAACGTCCCATCTTTCTTTTTCACAAACAGAATGGGTGCGCCCCATGGCGAAGTGCTCGGGCGTATGAAGCGTTTATCAAGAAGCTCTTGAAGTTGGCTAGATAGCTCGTGCATTTCTGATGGTGCAAGGGATAGGGAGCTTTAGCAACGGGAGTAGCAACGGGAAATAAATTGATACGGAATTCAACATCACGAGTAGGGGGTAAACCAGGTAAATCATCGGGGAAAACTTTAGGAAATTCACAGACACGAGTACATCTTTCCAGGTTTCCTTTTCTTTCTCCGGGTTCACGATGTGGGCTAGGATGCAACAGATTGCTTGCGCAAATGCTTGCTCGCTTGGGCACATGACATAAGCATCAACTTCTTTGAGGGAGTCTCGCCATAGACATATAGCTGATCACGGTTAGGGAGAGGGAAGCGAATCATTTTATCAAAGCAAACAACTTCAGCATGATTTTCATGAAGAAAATCCATGCCTACTATGATATCTAAGCTACCTAATTGCATAGGTATGAGATTGATCGAGAAGATGTGGTTGTTGAGACCGAGAGTACAACCACGTAGGACGGAGTTCAAGTGACGGTTCTTCCGGTGGCGACTTCCACATCGAAAGTATTTGGGAGTTTAGCGCGTTTAGATTTTAAAACCTTTTCGAATTCTAACGCTACAAAATAATTATCGGCACCAGTATCAAATAAACATGAAGCATAAATACCATTAACAAGGAACGTACCATTGACAACATTGTTGTCGTTCTGAGCCTGATGATGATTGAGATTGAAGGCTCTTCCACGCGCAGCCTGTGGTTGTTGCTGCTGAGGCTGTGGTGGCTGCTGCTGAGGCTGTTGCTGGGGCTGCTACTGAGGCTCTTGTTTCACGGCCCTGTTTGGCAGACATTACTAAAGTGGTTTGGATCACCACATGTGTAGCAAGCACGTGCCTTTGGGGCTGGTGCTTGTGGCTGGAACTGCTGCTGATTAGCCTGAGGAGTACGAGGTGGAGCTGGTAGAGCTGGTGCTACTGGAGTTTGAGGAGCTGGCTGATGAGGACCTGAACGGCACTTAACGGTAAAGTGGCCGTAAATGTTGCAGTTGGTGAAGAAGCGGCAATTGCCTCTGACCGCATGGTGATAAGTGCACTTCAAGCACAGAGGATGAGGACCAGTATACGCACGGTTTGCCGGTGGTGCGTTTGGTGCGGCAGACTGAAGCGGTTGAGGGTTTGGTGGTGCAATAGCTGCATAGTTCTTGTTCGGGTTCTCTCTCTTGCGACCTCGGCGACTGGACTTTGAGTCTCGAGACTGATCGGTAGGAGCACTCAGCTTGGTGATAGCTTGGTTTGCGACTTTGCTGTTCTTGAAGTAACCATCTTGAACCCGTGTGTCGTTGATTTCGACGGCGAGCTGATAAGTTTCCTCAATGGTGACTGGTCGCGCTGCTTGAACAAAATCAGCGACTCAATCTGGTAGAGCACGGAGGTATTTCTTGATCGCTTTCTCAGTAGTGTCCACTTAACTGGGACGGATAATGCTCAACTGCTTGAATCGGGCTGTGAGGCTAGCGTTATCGGGACCGTCTTGTTTGATATCCCAGAACTCATTCTCCAACTTTTGAACTTCATGTGGAGGACAAAAGTCTTTCGCCATGATTTCCTTGGGTTCCTCCCAAGTGACCCCTTAAGCTTCGTCGTTCCCGCGCTTGTTGCACTCCGCTGTCCACCAATCAAGTGCCCTTGATTGGAACACATCGGTAGCGTTGATGGTGCTCAGGGCTTTGGGACATCCACTCCAGCGGAATGTAACCTCGATAGAATCAAACCAGTGGAACAAAGCACTCGGCCCGTCCATGCCGATGAAAGTGAGTGGTCCACATGCCTTGAACTGCTTAAAGCTGAATGAGTACTTGGGTGCGTTGGCCTTCGAGTCCACTGACGTGTTGCTGCTCGCAGCCTGGATCTCGCTGACGATCTGAGGAATGAATTTAGCTATTTGCTTGGCTACCAGTGAAGCGATGCGCTTATCAGCATTGTTGCGCTGGAGATTCCTCCTGGTGTGCGATCCCATGGAAGATATCTACAAGAAGGATTTGATTGGATGAGATTTGATTATAATAGGTTTATGTTCAAAAGTTTATTATTATTATTAATTATTATTATTATTATTATTATTATTATTATTATTATTATTATTATTATTATTCAATTAAGGCACAAAACACATAGACACGTATCCACATAAGCACGTAAGCACATAAGCACATAATCACATAACACATATTTCGCACGTATTCATCTTCAAACTAAATCATGCGTAGCGCGTACGAGCTGCGATATAATATAGCGTAGTAAGCGGGTACAACTTCGTATGAGGACATTCGCATAGGAGAGTTGAGCATTTTAGTTTGGTTGGTGAATTAATTAGCGTTCTAGATTGCGATAGCTGTGCGAGTTGTACATATATCGATGGAGCGTAAAAGCGATAAATCGAGAAATCGTTAAGGCGAGAAGTCGAATAAACGTAAAATCCATAAATTCAAATACATAAATAATAAATAAACTCGATGATGCGTGAAATCGACGATGGCAGGCTTAAATCAATTGGGAGTCTCCTGGGTTTTGAGACAGCGACTACCCAAAGTGATTCAAAGATTCTCCGAGTTCAGACACACGATTTGGCCTAATAGACAAATGCTCTCGCCGTACAATGGTTAACGACATGTATCCTTCCAGTTACGTCGTGTTCCGAGTCATCGAAATAATGGAGACTTTGGTGAGTTTGAAAATCGAGGAGTGGAACTAGTTATTAAGATGCGGGTTTCACCCGTAACTTAACAACTTCATTCCTAGTTATGGTTATGCTCACCGATCAACTTAGGAGTTCCGCTAGATAGAAATGGAGATTTTCGTCGAGGTTTGGATATTACTCCTAACTTAACAGAGTATCTCGTGCGAGAGAATGCGTGGAGTGAATGACCTTATCGAGACTTCTTGGTTTTCACACCTATTCTCGACTTGATCACTCGTTTTGTGTTATACAAGAGTTTTTCACGTGTATTGTGGTAGCTTTAGGAAAAGAATACGTAGTTTAAAAGTCCGTTTCGAAGGTGAGTGATCAAGTTCGGGCGAAGTTGACTATCTTCGGGCAAACTTGACCTTTCGAGTGAACTTGTTTTTGGGTTTGAGAGGGGACAGACAACTTCGGGCGAACTTGATCAATTTCGAGCGAAGTTGCCCCCAAGTTCAGGCGAACTTGTCTATTCGTATCAGTTTCGTCGTTTAATCGATGCGTAACGGTCTGATATTGTGTCCTAACTATAGACTAGGTCAAACATGGTAGTTCTACCTAATTTTCCCTATAGTTATGGCTTTGAAACCAATCTGTCACACCCCAACCGATGGCGGAAACATCGGGGCGTGGCACTAGGCAAACCAGATTGCTCAAGAGACATAATAACAACTATTAAGCGATATTATTTAAGTGTTCAACATCCCATATTATTAAACAATAAAATCCCAAATAATTATTACAATTTCGACATTATCAAGTTCGATCTTCCCTAGAATTATTACATGATTTTTCTAAAGGAAATCCTAAATCAAAGCATCCATAGCAAATATCCTCAACCTGCCACATATGTTAAAATAAGACGTCAGTACAATTAAGTAAAGGTGCGCATACAGGTTTGCGTACATAGTAGATACAAAAGAGTTTAGCATACACCGCATGACATACGTAAGAGTTGTGAACTATGTAACTACTTAGACTCAAGTAAACCAACAAACTGCGATTGATCGAGGCATACGAACAAGTGTCCACATCCTAAAGAGAAAATAAATGCAAAATAAAAATGTGAGCCTTAACAACCCCGGGCCTCCGGGTGGCGGGTCAACCTCTAGCTAGCTATCATGTTAAGGGTGGCGTACTAGCAATCAAGTAACATATACAATTCAGCAGATTTCACGTATAGTCATGTATAGCGGATTGCGAATAAGAGTTTGAGTTTTGTGATGTGGTTTGATATAGAACATATGTGACACCCAAAAGTGCGTTTACGCGTAAAGGCGTTCAAGTATACTCACCGTCGGTGCGATTTGAGAGAGATACAGGATCTGAGGTGAGTTGAGGAGAGCGCCGGATCAGCCTGTAAGCGAACAGGAGTGCATCAGTCTTCCGAGATGCTGAGACGGTTAACGGTTGAAGGAAAAGTAGACAAGTTCGGGCGAACTTGTACCTTGGGGTACAAGCTCGGGCGAACTTGACTGTTTAGACTTACTGGAGGTACAAGTTCGGGCGAACTTGCCCTGTTTGATGAAGGGTGATACAAGTTCAGGCAGACATGTGGGTTTTCTATCAAATATGATCAAGTTCGGGCGAACTTGGTCACAAATCTGGTGACAAGTTTGAGAGAACTTGACTGTTTTGGCATCCATTTCATGCGTTTTCGCGTCGTTTGCTGAGAAAATCGAGTGTCCATCCCTCTAACCTTAGGCTACTGAGCAAAACCTAGGCTGAAGAGGTCTTTTGGAGCGAGTTTTAGCCATTTTACAGAAACTCGGACTAATCCGGGTGAACTTGAAGGTTCGTACGGTTTAGTCCAGTTTGTGCAAAGTGATGATTTTGTCCTTGTGCTTTCGTATCTGAGATCTTGCTTGACAACGCCTCGTTCCACTTCAAAGTGAACGAAACATACGTCCTTTAGTCCAAATCTTGTGTAAAAATCGATGTTTAAAAGGTTTTACTTAGATCTAGGCATAGATATAAGTGAAAACAGATGTTTTGCATAAAAAGATGAAGATTTTCATAAACAGAGGAGTTTTGATGAAATCGAAGTAAAACTTTGTGCAAAATCATTGTAAAACGTTGTTGTAGCTTGAAAACAGGTTGATTCTTACTTCGAAACGAAAGTATTCGATCGGGAGAGCTCTTAGCGAACTAGGTCAGCAAGGGGAGCAGGAATGAGGAGCTGGGTATTTATAGGTAAAGAGGAGAAGTGGCTGATTGAGATCAAGTTCGTCCGAACTTGACCTCCTTTCAAGCGAACTTGGCACAAGTTCGGGCGAACTTGGCCAGTTCTTCTTGAAAGGGTTAAGTTCGAGCGAACTTATGTGTATTTTGTTGTTCTGACGGCCTGAGCAAGTTCGGGCGAACTTGTGATGCACAAGTTCGGCCGAACTTGGCCTATTGGCTAAGATTTGTTTGTTATTTTCGTGTTAGGCGTTCGTTTGGCGATTCGGTTCGTATTGATAGTTATATTAAGCGTTTTAGCGAAGCGTTAAGCGTTATATTACATTGAATTGAGAGAGAGCGAGTTACGTGAGCGTGCGAGCATTTTAGCGATATTAAACCATAACATAAATAAATATAACACACATAAAACATAATTCCCCATAATTAACTGTGTTTTGTGATGCGATGAGATAAGCGATTGCGATGGCACAAGTGTTTATTAAACTATAACACGCTCGGCTCTTAAAGTAGTATAACTACTTGTGATTGCGTTGAATTTGCGATTAATAAGCGATTAGATGCAGTATAGTTGTGACAAAAATGTAATTAACAAACATAACCCATTTTATTAATCAAATCTCGGATTTATAACGAAAGGTACAAACGGAATAAACAGAAAAGATAATAGCGAATTGATGAGTTGTTACAGTTTTGGACCCCATGTCACACCCCGACCCGCAGCGAAAAGGTGATCGGGGCATGATTGGGTTTTCATCAAAGCTCATGACATTTAATATAATGTTTCGTATTTATTTTTTCAATTTAAAAGAGATCATACAATCATATCAAACAAATACAACATGTTCTATTCATCCTTCTAAACTTCATTATTTTTCTTCTAAGGCAATTTCCTATGTTTTCCTTGCTTCATCCTGTTCACCTGTATCATATGTAAAAATGGTTTTTGGATCAACAAAAGTTGGCGAGTGAACCTTGTTAGAAAACATTTATTATTTATTTCTTATTGTATTTAATACGGAAAAATTGTGCAATATTCCTATATGAACAAATGTAAATAAACATACAATAACAAACAATTAGCATACAATAACAACCCAATAGCATACCATAACAAACAACAACAAACAATAACATACATTAACGAAAATGGGGAAACGGACGGCCTATGATAAATGTATGTACTGAAAATGATAAATGTCTGTACGATCAAGGCTCAATCAAACGGAGCCGATCGTATTGCATGTACTGAAAATGATAAATGTCTGTGCGATCAAGGCTCAATCAAACGGAGCCGATCGTATGTTGGCAACGCCAGGTTCACGCTCATAATGTAATGGGGAACTGCTCAACGCTCATAATGTAATGGGGAGCGGCGGCCTATGAAATTGCATGTACTGAAAATAATAAATTAAATCTAAACAATAACCACACAAACAGTTTATACAAGCTGAATACACATTTGTTCATGATATGATGTATGCACAATGATTTAAATATAATAAATGGTAAGAAATATGATACACCCCAAAAACGTGATTAAAAACGGGGAATTTGTAGAGATTCACTCACATTGGGTGCGTTTGGCTGATGATGTTGAATGCACACGAGTTTAGAGGATTGATCGACGAGGAAAAACTAACCTAATTAATAATGAAAAGTAAGGTAAATAAATGGATTTTATTAACAATGATGCACAATGATTTAAATCTAATAGGATTTTTGGATATATTTTTGTGAGTTTAAGGCTATTTTCTAACTTTAAAAATGTTATTTTTAAGTATTTTTAATTGATTTTTGATTTAAATAAATAAATAAAATAAATAAAAAAATGTTGATTTTTGACCGTTGACCGTTGACTTGTTGACCGTTGACCGTTGACCGGTTCGGTCGGTTATATGTGTGCGCTAGGTGAGACTCGAACTCGTGACCTCTCGTACGCGTGCACGCAGCTCTACCAACTGAGCTACGTGTCTAACCCGAAATATTTCTGTTTTTAATTATATTTATATACTAATTAAATTAATCCGAAAATCACTTATTTTAAAAACGATTTAATGTATCGACTCGGTGCTCTCCACATGTCTCGAACCTGGGACCTGTGGTTTAGTTTGGCACACAGTCCACCGCTAGACTATGTGTCTAACTTGGTAAATATTCTATTTTTATTATACTTAACATATTACTGAGTTAACCCGGTTCGGTTTCTAAAAAAAAACATTTTTATTACAGAGGTTATGGTTGTGATAGGAATCGAACTCGCGTCGTGTGCATATTGTTTGCACACAGTCCACCGCTGGACTGTGTGTCTAACCCGTTCATAATATCAATTTTAATTAATCTTATATCTTACACGGCTTCGTCTTCTTCGTTCAAAACACAGACAACGGTTAACTAACTGTTATTTGTTAAATTAATTTAACGAACATTATGAGCAATCGTAATGTCATGAACAGAAAAAGGTTTGGGGATTGATTGTACCGAACTGATCATTTTTCTTCAGAAGTCCGGCAGAGATCGTCGGCTCTGTTTTGGGAGCTCCTTCTGTTCGAATTCAATAATTAGTTTGGATGAATTAGATGTGAAACTGAACCACTGGGTAACGATTATCAGTAGATTACATGATCATACCGGTTAACAGCGAGATTCTGAAACTTTCAGAAGTTTTCCGGCGAAAACAGAAAAATCCGGCAATGTCGTCTGGGGTTGATTCTGAGTGATGGAGTGGTGTTAGAATTTGTCTAATAATGGAATGAAACAGAAAAATCGAGGTAATTACCGTGTAGATGAAAGTCCCGGTTTTCCGGCGACTTGCAGAGAATTACGGCGAGTGAAATTTCTTGCGACAGAGATTCTTCAGAGGTTTAGGATGAGTGGGGTGATGTCAGTATGAGCTTCAAGATCTTATGTTTGGGTAAACAGGCGGAATGGAATGAACTCGGTTTTTCGGCGAAAATTTCCGGTTAATTTTCAGAGAATTCCGGCGACTGCGGCGAAGTTTTCTGAGCGCAATGAAGAGTGTGATTTTGATAAAACTCGCGAGCTCACTGAATGAATAAAGTATAACTCAGGTTTAAGTGTATTTCCGGTTTCGAATTCAAGTTCTTCGGTTACGATTTGATGATTTGAATAAAAGACTTTAAAGTTTTCAGTTATAACTGACGCTAGTATAATTGTATCCGTTATGCCAAAATATAACGTCAATGATTGACGATTTCGTCGGGATTTCCGGCGAGAGTGACTGGCTTTGATTTCCAACTTTATTTTATGTATTATTTGTTTCAAATAATCCACAAGAAACACAAGTGGTGGAGTGGTTGGATGTGTGTGTGTTAAGGCTTGGATGATCCTCGGCTGACCCGGGTTCGAAACCCGGCTTCAGCGTTTTATTTTTATTTCGCTATTTTAACACATTTTTAAATATAAATTTTATATTCTAATATACTTATTAATTATGTATCGTTTAAAATTAATTTGAGCATTAAATACGCAACGAAATTTTTGACTGATTGTTCGGTTAATAAACGAAGCGGGTTTGGTTAATCCGGTTTTTGGCAGATGTTACACCCCAGTTGTAACAACTCTCCATAAACCCACTAAAACGGACCGTAACCGATGAACCGGACACGCACCAAGAGACCCGACGCGAAAAACGAAGCGGGTTTGGTTAATCCGGTTTTTGGCGGATGTTACAGTATCCCCTACTTTTTAGAAATTTCGTCCCGAAATTTAAGTAGTGACATATTTGTCTAAAAAGGATGGTGTTTAATTTGACAGTTACATACTTAGAAAGGAGTAAGAGTTCAAATTTTGTTTGAGGCGGTAACGTTCCTTGTAAGGGTTGAGTATCCTGCTACAGGAATCGCTTTTTGATGCCTAAGATAATGAATATTGATAAACAGAGTTGATTGACTAAATATGATTTCATGCGCAAGAGTTTTGGTATGTTTGGAAAGATAAGGTTATATCCTAAAATAAACTTCTAATACTAAAACCTACATGGAACTTCTCATAACCGCCTGACAATGCCTCTGATCCTTTGGCAAGAATACTTATATATAGGAAGTACCAGCGGCGTATCCACCATATTCTTGTCAAATTTTCATTGGTTTTATCAGTAAGTTATGATTGGTTCTATGATGTGACTCTAGAACATAAATAAACACAACAACCAATATCTGAGTCCTAATTCTGATAGTATACATGTTTGAATGGTGACACAATCCAATTTCTTTAAATGATGAGATGATATGAATGCTAAATCAGTGAGTATAAAACAAACTTCAACCAAGACATTACTAAATCCTACATGGAACTTCTCATAACCGCCTGACAATGCCTCTGATCCTTTGACAAGAATACTTATATATAGGAAGTACCAGCGGCGTATCCACCATATTCTGGTCAAATTTTCATTGATTTTATCAGTAAGTTATGATTAGTCCTATGTGACTCTAAAACATAAACGAACACAACAACCAAAGCTTGAGTCTTTGAATGATGACAGTACCTCTCTCGTTTGTTATGATGGAGAGGTTAGTCTATGCAGAAAATGGAACACAATCCAATTTCTTTAAATAATGAGATTGAAATACGTTGAGATGTATGATGATATGAATGTTAAAACAATGAGTATAAAACAAACTTGAGGTAGTAATTCACATTAAGATTTTTGGATTCAATTTTCAATTTACAAATGAGATATGTGAAGATTGAGATAAACATAAATAAAAACATAAAACTAAGCGGTTGGAGTTGAATCTTGATTTTTGTTGAAGGGGACTAGTTGGGTGGTTTCGTTTGGGCCGTCATTATCTTCAACAGGATTGGCGTTGATGTTGAAAACTCTTCCTCTTGCTGGTGGCCTAGTGATTAGGTTTCCTTGATTTGCTTGGTTAACTGGGTTTGCTTGAGCTTGGGCGTTTATGATGTTAACCAATTGAGGGCACGTGTTTCTATAATGGGTAGGATCGCCACAATTAAAACAAGCTCGAACATAAGGTAACATGGGGTATTGGGGTTGTTGATATGTTTGGATCATGTTTTGAGTAGGGTGTGAGATTTGGTTTTGAGGGGTGTGGCAAACCTTGCTCAAATGACCATAGCGTCCACAATTCGCACATAGTCGACAAAGTAAGGCAGATGGATGGTGATAAAAACAGGTGTTACATTGAGGGTGAGGTCCAAGGTAAGGTTTCTTATTTGGGTAAGTTGAGTTGGGTGCTACTTGAGTGATTGGGATAGCTTGGAGGGGTACGGCTTGTGAGGCTGGTTGATTACGTTGGTTGACAGCGAAAAGTTGCCCATCTCATTTTCTTTTAAAAATGGGTTGAGAAGGGGATTTGGTTTGGGTGGAGTTTGAAATTTCGGTTGATGCTTTATCTTTCTTCTCCTCCTCCTTGAAGTCTTTGTTCCGGATTCGGTTCTCGGTGAGCTCTGTAGCTAACTCCATTGCTGCTTCCAAGGTTACAGGTGTGGTACTTATTACAGACTCTTGAATCTTTGAAGGAAGACCTCGAATGTAGTGCTCGATCAACTGGTAGAGGGGAGTGAACAAGTTGGGAACCATTTGATTTAACTCAAGGAATCTTTTGTTGTACGTGGTGTGGTCGCCTTCCTTTTGTTTCAACGAATAGAACTCATCCTCTAATTTCTTGATTTCACTCCTTGGGCAAAACCGTTTTGTCATGATTTCCTTCAACTCTTCCCAAGTCAAAGTCATAGCATCTTCAACACCTCGTTTAGCCTTCTCTGTATTCCACCATGTAAGTGCTATTCCAAATAAACGACCAGTAGCATATCGCACTTTGCGATCATCGGGGCAATCGCAATTTAGAAAAATGTTTTCCATTCCTTCAAACCAATAGAGAAGAGCGGTGACACCTTCAGTTCCTTCGTATTTTGTAGGGTCGCAGGATTTGAAATGCTTGTAGGTGCATTTAGTGGTATTTGGGGGAGGGTTGACAACATTTTGAACTTCTTGATTGACGGGATTAGCGGTAAGGGCTTGTTGGACTTGAACTACAATGTTGGGTATTACGGCAGCCATTTGTTGAGCGATTTGGACAGCCATACGCTCGCGAGCTTTTTCTGCTCTCATCTTCCTACGAGCGGAATTAGAAGACATCTACAAGGAATACATATGAAGAGTATGAGTTGGATGTTTTTGGGATCATGTGTCGTATTTAGGAATGAACATTCCTAAAATAAACATAGCATAATAAATCTACTACATCCATAGGATGTCTTGGGCTTTGCTCGTAATTGGGCCTTGCATGCCGCCATACTTCACCTTCGTAATCATGTGGGCCCCCATGATTACCGGGTTTTTCATATGGTTCGCACGTGTTAGCCTGGTTACGTACACTAAAACCCGGAGGAAATCGAGAAATATGTAACGTATGATATTCGGAATGTGTCCAGGTGTGGACACGGTGACACCTTAAAGTGGGGTTAGTTCGAACGACGTTTGGTGTGGCATGCTTTGGCCTAATAGGTCCTTCGTACTCTCATCGTTAGTCCCCAGGTAGGCAAACTGGTCCGTTATATTGGATTTATATGAATGCCAACCTAGACAGGACGTTCCGACTACCGGTACTTGTACCCTTACAGCTACTACATGCCCGTCGCAGAACTCACTTTGATGAGATTTGAAAAATGAAAAATGCGACAAAATCTTGAATAACGGAAGTATGAAGATGATTTGAATATGTGAATATTGTAACATGTATGATGAATATGTATGTAAGTATGTATGTTTGACTGTAAGTATAATTCACTATGTATCACAAAATGTAATATTGGAAATGTTTGCATGCATTTGTGTATGTAATAAATATGAAACAAATAAATATCATAAGTTTGCATGTAACCACATAAACAGTTAAAATCTAGTCAACTATAGTATAGGCTCTAAGGGTCTAATAACCTATCCTATATCCCTATAGTCAAAAGCTCTGATACCAATCTGTCACACCCCGACCCGCAGCGGAAAAGGTGATCGGGGCATGATTGGGTTTTCATCAAAGCTCATGACATTTATTATAATGTTTCATATTTATTATTTCAATTTAAAAGAGATCATACAATCATATCAAACAAATACAACATGTTCTATTCATCCTTCTAAACTTCATTATTTTTCTTCTAAGGCAATTTCCTATGTTTTCCTTGCTTCATCCTGTTCACCTGTATCATATGTAAAAATGGTTTTTGGATCAACAAAAGTTGGCGAGTGAACCTTGTTAGAAAACATTTATTATTTATTTCTTATTGTATTTAATACGGAAAAATTGTGCAATATTCCTATATGAACAAATGTAAATAAACATACAATAACAAACAATTAGCATACAATAACAACCCAATAGCATACCATAACAAACAACAACAAACAATAACATACATTAACAAAAATGGGGAAACGGACGGCCTATGATAAATGTATGTACTGAAAATGATAAATGTCTGTGCGATCAAGGCTCAATCAAACGGAGCCGATCGTATTGCATGTACTGAAAATGATAAATGTCTGTGCGATCAAGGCTCAATCAAACGGAGCCGATCGTATGTTGGCAACGCCAGGTTCACGCTCATAATGTAATGGGGAACTGCTCAACGCTCATAATGTAATGGGGTGCGGCGGCCTATGAAATTGCATGTACTGAAAATAATAAATTAAATCTAAACAATAACCACACAAACAGTTTATACAAGCTGAATACACATTTGTTCATGATATGATGTATGCACAATGATTTAAATATAATAAATGGTAAGACACATGATACACCCCAAAAAAGTGACTAAAAACGGGGAATTTGTAGAGATTCACTCACATTGGGTGCGTTTGGCTGATGATGTTGAATGCGCACGAGTTTAGAGGATTGATCGACGAGGAAAAACTAACCTAATTAATAATGAAAAGTAAGGTAAATAAATGGATTTTATTAACAATTTTAATAGGATTTTTGGATATATTTTTGTGAGTATAAGGCTATTTTCTAACTTTAAAAATGTTATTTTTAAGTATTTTTAATTGATTTTTTATTTAAATAAATAAATAAAATAAATAAAAAAATGTTGATTTTTGACCGTTGACCGTTGACCGGTTCGGTCGGTTATATGTGTGCGCTGGGTGAGACTCGAACTCGTGACCTCTCGTACGCGTGCACGCAGCTCTACCAACTGAGCTACGTGTCTAACCCGAAATATTTCTGTTTTTAATTATATTTATATACTAATTAAATTCATCCGAAAATCACTTATTTTAAAAACGATTTAATGTATCAACTCGGTGCTCTCCACAGGTCTCGAACCCGGGACCTGTGGTTTAGTTTGGCACACAGTCCACCGCTGGACTGTGTGTCTAACTTGGTAAATATTCTAGTTTTTATTATACTTAACATATTACTGAGTTAACCCGTTTCGGTTTCTAAAAAAAACATTTTTATTACAGAGGTTATGGTTGTGATAGGAATCGAACTCGCGTCGTGTGCATATTGTTTGCACACAGTCCACCGCTGGACTGTGTGTCTAATCCGTTCATAATATCAATTTTAATTAATCTTATATCTTACACGGCTTCGTCTTCTTCGTTCAAAACACAGACAACGGTTAACTAACTGTTATTTGTTAAATTAATTTAACGAACATTATGAGCAATCGTAATGTAATGAACAGAAAAAGGTTTGGGGATTGATTGTACCGAACTGATCGTTTTTCTTCAGAAGTCCGGCAGAGATCGTCGGCTCTGTTTTGGGAGCTCCTTCTGTTCGAATTCAATAATTAGTTTGGATGAATTAGATGTGAAACTGAACCACTGGGTAACGATTATCAGTAGATTACATGATCATACCGGTTAACAGCGAGATTCTGAAACTTTCAGAAGTTTTCCGGCGAAAACAGAAAAATCCGGCAATGTCATCTGGGGTTGATTCTGAGTGATGGAGTGGTGTTAGAATTTGTCTAATAACGGAATGAAACAGAAAAATCGAGGTAATTACCGTGTAGATGAAAGTCCCGGTTTTCCGGCGACTTGCAGAGAATTCCGGCGAGTGAAATTTCTTGCGACAGAGATTCTTCAGAGGTTTAGGGTGAGTGGGGGTGATGTCAGTATGAGCTTCAAGATCTTATGTTTGGGTAAACAGACGGAATGGAATGAACTCGGTTTTCCGGCAAAAATTTCCGGTTAATTTTCAGAGAATTCCGGCGACTGCGGCGAAGTTTTCTAGGCGAAATGAAGAGTGTGATTTTGATAAAACTCGCGAGCTCACTGAATGAATAAAGTATAACTCAGGTTTAAGTGTATTTATGGTTTCGAATTCAAGTTCTTCGGTTACGATTTGATGATTTGAATAAAAGACTTTAAAGTTTTCAGTTATAACCGACGCTAGTATAATTGTATCCGTTATGCCAAAATATAACGTCAATGATTGACGATTTCGTCGGGATTTCCGGCGAGAGTGACTGGCTTTGATTTCCAACTTTATTTTATGTATTATTTGTTTCAAATAATCCACAAGAAACATAAGTGGCGGAGTGGTTGGATGTGTGTGTGTTAAGGCTTGGATGATCCTCGGCTGACCCGGGTTCGAAACCCGGCTTCAGCGTTTTATTTTTATTTCGCTATTTTTAACACATTTTTAAATATAATTTTATATTCTAATATACTTATTAATTATGTATCGTTTAAAATTAATTTGAGCATTAAATACGCAACGAAATTTTTGACTGATTGTTCGGTTAATAAACGAAGCGGGTTTGGTTAATCCGGTTTTTGGCGGATGTTACACCCCAGTTGTAACAACTCTCCATAAACCCACTAAAACGGACCGTAACCGACGAACCGGACACGCACCAAGAGACCCGACGCGAAAAACGAAGAGGTTCCACCAGGGCATCTCAGGCGACACGCGCCAGAAACCCTGGCATCTCCCGTGACGCGCCGGATGTGGCAACCCTACACTTGTGACCAGGCTGACCTAGCCTAGCTAGGTGTCTCAGGCGCCACGCGAGGGAGGTCCTAAAATCCCGCGCGACGCGTGGGAGAAGCCAATTTCGGGTATAAATAGGGCAGCGTGGGACTGAGTTCGTTGCTCAAAATCGATCAAATTCTCTGATCGTATACTCCCCCTATCTCTGTTTCTCGACGAAACCCCCCTAAACCCCTAAACCTGCAAAGCGCTACCCGCTGTAAGTATCTTAACTACTGATCACTAATTCGTTACCCTACCCGATTGATTTAGGACCCACCAATGCATGTCGAGGCTCTGCCTGACTAAGTTCGTTGGGGTTCTGTCTCACGTTGTATGGGCATCCTACCCGATTGATTTAGCACCCACCGACGCATGTCAAGGCTCTGACTGACTAAGTTACGTTGGGGTTCTGTCTCGTGTTGTATGGCTAAAGTTACTTGGGTTAATTTACTAACACATGTGCATTGTATGTTTTAAATAGAAATTCCAGGAAGTAATCAGGAATTGTTACAAGGAAGCCTGTAGGAATACCTAAGTTTCCAAGGCGAGTACATTCTCTTTTTGAAAACCTTTTTGTGAGTCAAACTGTTTTACCAAAACCTCAAATGTTTTAATTATGCTTAACAGTAATTGAGTATATGTATTCTACAATTACTGCCGGTATGTTGGGTTTTTGTATACATTACTAGTCCATAGTCACAGGATTGTGACAATAACCGTTTTGGGTGACAAGGCCCAAAGTAATATGACCCACAAGTCAGGAATGATAGTACTGAATGAGTAATTGTGTAGATATAAACATTGTAATGCAGATGCTCTCAATACTGTAAAGTGTAAACACTTGTTTTGATTAAACTGGGATGCACTCGCCAGTATTTCTTGCTGATAAAATGTTTTTAAAACGTGTTTCAGGTAACTTAATGTGAAGCTAATAGAAGCCAGGTGGAGAGCACTGAAGGCTTAGAAAAGTGGCTATAAAAGGTACCTAAATAAAAAGGATTTTACGTTTTTCATAAATTGGGGTTTACCCCTCTACGAATGTATTGTAATGGAAACATGGGTTTTATCCCATTTGTTATTTATAAAAGTTTGGTGTTTTGAAACCCTGATAATATTTCCTAACTACGATCCTGATGTTTAATTTCTGCTGCCAAATTAATAAACACCGGTACCACTTGACTGGTACACGGCTCCCGCTCCCGGGGCGGGGTTGGGGGTTGCAACACCATTCGAATTTAATGTTCTTGCGAGTTAGAGCGGTTAGAGGGGTAGCTATTCTAGAGAAATTTCAATGAACCTTCGATAATAGCCAGCTAGTCCTAGGAAACTACGGACTTCAGAAGGTGTTTTTGGTGATTCCCAATTCATTATCACCTCAATCTTGGCGGGATCAACTTGGATACCACGTTCACTAACCACATGTCCAAGGAACTGGACTTCGCGAAGCCAAAATTCACACTTAGAGAATTTTACATACAGTTTCTCTTTTTGTAACAACTCTAGGATGCACCTAAGATGTTTCTCGTGATCGGATTGATTTCGAGAATAGATAAGTATGTCGTCAATGAAGACAATGACAAACTTATCTAAGTAAGGCTTGCAGACTCTATTCATGAGAACCATGAATGCTGTAGGTGCATTAGTAAGCCCAAAATGCATCACTAGAAACTCATAATGTTCGTATCTCATCCTAAAAGCAGTCTTTGGGACATCTTCACTTCTAACCTTCAGTTGATGATAACCAGATCTCAAATCTATCTTTGAGAAATAACTTGCTCCTTGCAGCTGATCGAACAAATCATCGATCATGGGTAAAGGATAACGATTTTTTATTGTTATCTTATTAAGCTAGCGGTAATCAATGCACATACGCATTGAACCATCCTTCTTTTTGACAAACAATATTGGAGCTCTCCACGGTGACGAACTAGGTTGTATGAAACCTTTTTCCAATAGTTCATCGAGTTTAGTTCTTAATTCTTTCATTTCTGTTGGAGCTAGACGGTAGAGTGCTCTCACAATAGGTGCAGATCCTGGTAGGATTTCGATCCTAAACTCGACTTGTCTATCAGGGGGTAGACCGGGTAATTCCTCAGGAAAGACATCTAGGTAATCTGATATAACGGCTATGTATTCAATCTTTGTCTTAGGTTCATAGACGGTTACTTGCACCATATAGATGACACAGCCTCTCTTCATGCATCAGGAGGCCTTAAGCATAGCAACTTATTCTGGCAACCCGTAGTGCATATCTCCAAAGATGGTGAGCACCTCACCAGATGGGGTTTTAATCTTGATTAGTTTCTTATCACAGGCAATGCGCGCTTGGTTATGGGATAACCAATCCATGCCTAAGACAACATCGAACCCCGCCAATTACATTGGCAGAAGAGAGATAGGGATCAAATGATTCTTAATGGATATAAAGCATCCATCCAGAATGGAAGAAGCGGTTTCAATGGTTCCGTCGGCAAGTTCTACCTTATATTTATGTCTAGAGTTCTTACATAAGTTTAATAGTTTGCTAAACTTATGGTCACAAACGACTTATCAGCCCCCGAATCAAATAGAACTCTAGCAAAGGTATCGTTGATGAGGAAAGTACATGTTATAACATTGTTGTCATTGACGGCTTCTCGAGCACTCATTTGAAAGGCTCGAGGATTTGTTTTCTTAGCTCCGCTAGAATTTGCATTATCATCCTTTGCATTCTTGGAGCAGTTTGTTTTTATGTGGCCTTTCTCACCACATTTAAAGCAAGTCGCATCCTTGATATCCCTATAGTCCAGGGTTTTGTGTCCAATCTTCTAACATATACCACAAGGTTTAGTGTGTGGATCAAACCGACACTGTCCACTGTGTCGTTTCTTGCATATTTTGCATTCAGGTCTCTCCTCAGACCTGTTTTGGTTCTTATGGATCCAAATTTCCCTTTCTTCTTGAACCGTCGGGAGTTATCATCCTCCCTTTTCCTCTTTCCCTCAGCTTCCTTTCGGGCCGACATTCTCCTCACATAATCTTGAGTGTGGGAAAGCGCTAGTTCAATAGCAGATTTATAAGTGTTAGGCTGAGCAGCCTTAACCAAACTCCTGATCTCTGGAGCCAAAGCATTGATAAAGCGCACGATGAGCTTAGGTTCTGGAGTGACTAAGTATGGTACCTGCCTGGAGTATGAGTCGAAGTCAGTAACAAACTTCTGACAATCGAGATTCTTCATTGTGAGAGCAAGAAAGTCCATTTCAATCTTTTCCACTTCGTGTGGTGGGCAGTACGTGTCCTTAACCAGGTCCATAAATTGGAACCATCCCAAATTATACAAGTGGACCTTTCCCGATGATTGCATTAACGCCTTCCACCAAATCAGGGCCCTACACTTAAAAGACTGTGATACAAACTTTACAATATCTTTATCAGCGCAACCCTTGATGTCCACCACTGTTTCAATCTCATCAAGCCACCTTAGGGTCTCAATAGCCCCCTTTTCTCCGTTGAAGTCTCATGGCTTGCACGAGACAAAATATTTATATGAGCAGCCATCCTTGGAAGTATTAGTCTTGTCAAGGATTTCTTGTTTCTTGGCTTCGTTCCTCACACTTGAGGAATGCACAGAACCTTTTTTCCGTTCAGAGGCAGGAGGTTTTGAGATGGGTTTTGAGACAGAACTAGAGTGAGTAGCACTCGACATATTAAATTTCACTAAGGCTTTTTTCATAGCCTTACCCATGGCTGCATCTATGCGAGCCTGGAATTCATCTTCATTAATGAATATATTTATCTTATTACGATCGTCATTGTTGTGGTGACTGCTTGCACCATCAGAGTGAGCCATAAATGCTTCGTTACTATACGACGAAATAGGTATCTTATGTGTTAGCCATGGTATGATTAAAGCATTTAGGCTTTAGTACAACAAATGAATGCTTTACATATAACCTAGGTCTCAAAAGGACCATCATAGGTATTTAAAAAAAATCGAACATAGTCCAGAAGTTTAGACAGTGGATCAAAATGTCACATCTATCGTTGTTGCATTGACATGATAAGATAGCTCAAGAACTTGTCACAAGGACAGAAGACATGGCACAAAAGGCATTTGTCACGAAGACTAAATAAGATTTGGACAGAGAGCCAAAGGCTACAACTATCACTGTCACTAATGGACATGATACATTTGGCCTAAAGGCACTACATCACTAATGGATGTTATATTATAACCCGTAGGTAATACACCACTATTGGGTGTTAAATGATTTATCATCAAAATGATGATATTTGTCTTGATCGCGCCGATCTTTTAGACTTATGATAATTGAATTATAGGTCGAAAAATTTTTTATGGCTAGTGTGGTTCCTCATGTCACACTGCCAGGAGTGTTAATATTACTCGAATATTAACATAGAATGATGTCTTTAAATGGTTTGACAGATTAGCCATGGTCGCATTGACCATAGAGGCTTGGAGATTTGAACATAGTTACTACCCTAGATAGAAGGGATAATCTTCCTTAACTATCATGGTAGAAGATTATTCCATCTTAACTACTGTCTATTTTTCCAATTAATGTGACCTTATCACTTGGCATGTGTAAACCATCAAGAAGGTCTTTTGGAATTTTATAGCGGAGCAATAAAGATCGAGTTAAAATCGAGACGCTCACTGAACAAAAGAGGTAACAAGAATGCATATTGAAGTAAAATTTGGAAATCGCATTAAGAAGATAAGGATTACATATTTTGCCTTAAACATGTCTTTTTAAATACAAAATTTTGTCTGCTTAGGGACTACATAAGAAAACATACCCACGCAGAGGCTTAAAAGGAAATATAATGTCCTCATAGGGACTTTTGGAAAATTAAAACAATAGCCAAAACACACTATTCATCCTTTTTCCCTTTCACCGCCTTACAAAGCTTCTTGATAAATTTGGTTGTCTTCTTCTCTGATTTCTTCACTTGCTGCTGCATTTCCCTGACTCGATCTAAGGCCTCATTAAGAGCCTCGAGTGCATAAGGTGGATACCCAGTAGCAGCATAAGATGAATAAGGAGGTGGGTAATTAGGGAAAGGGGAAGGATAAAGGTTATTATGAATGACTTCATGATAATATGGATCATGTTCCTGACCATGGTGAATGTAATTATACAAACTAGGTGGGTCGAAAGAGTTAAAACCAGACGGCCCTACATAAGCAGGTATTGGGTTTGCAAAATCATGCGGTGGTAGTGGTGGTTGAGGCAGAGGCTCAACAGCTGGTTGTGGTGGGGGTTCTACCACTGGTGACGTGTAGGAGGGTCCACCCATTTGTCGATCCTAAGGAATTACAGAGTAAGATGGTGGCAAAGGTTGTAGTGAACCCGACCTTTGACTAGCACGCACCAACATGCGTGCACCACGCCTCTGACGTGGTTGTGATGATTCAGGTGGTGGCTGAGGTTGGTCCACCTGTTGGATAGGTTCATCCTCGATGTGAGGATGTGGTGAAGGCGATCCCGCTACGGAACTTGAGCCGCTAGACAACTCGATCGGATGTCCATATGATCCTGTTGGAGGTTCCTCAGGATTTGAATCTTCCTCCATATGGTGGGTGAGTTGACAGGAGGAGTCTCTGGTGAGTGTTGTACATGATCAATGGGGTTAAAGTTTAAGAACTCGTAGTGTGATTGGGAATGGGAATGGTGGGAGTGGTGTGAATGGTGTGAATGATGAGATTGTGGAGAGTGGGATTGGGGTGGTGAATATTCATGGGATATGGAATGTCGATAGGGTTCCCATGGTGACGAAGAATCACCCGATCCTTCGTATGGATTGTAATTGTGGATGTTAGATGATCCAGCTAGGGAAGGTCTAACAGATGGTCCCGTCATGGAAGGTCCGCCCCTCAAGGGACCTTTGCCTTTGCCTCCACGTTGGAACTTGGCTGGCATGATTCCTGCTCCAAAAAACAAGTTAAACGAAAACAAATATAATAATAATAATAATAATAATAATAATAATAAAGCAATGTAAATGAGTAATCCTAGGTCAAAGCCTAGACTCGAGAGTCGAAGGAATGCGCTATTGTGTATTTTCGAGATTAAACACAAAAGCCTAGTGTTTAATTCACTCGAACGTTGGCTCTGATACCAACCTGTCACACCCCTATTTCCACGTGTAACCCGGTGGGCCCGGATGGAGAATATCGTGACGTAGTTGATAACATTATAACCAAACAACACAACACAACGGAAGTCTTGGATTTAAATTACTATTACAAACCGAGTGTTCAAAGTTCAAATAATAAATTACAAGGCTTGTGATGAAAGATCCACATGCGGCACGAAATAAATATACAAAGTATTTGTTTAACAGACTTTAGGCAACTAAGGACTTGCAAAATCCTCTTATGTCACTACCAAGCAGCTCCCGACCTATTTCCCGTCGTCACCTGTAACTTGATCTTTTGAAAATACATCAGTTTCCACTAGTAAATACTAATAACCGACTCCTTTTGAATATATTTTCAAAAATGGTTTTAAGTGCACTTGGCACATTTTATAAATAAGCTGGGATAGTTCAAAATGACCTTGTTTACAGTTTTACATGTTTGTCAATACATATGGGGATCGGTGCAGAAACCGAATAACCTGATTAACCGACACGCCACTTAAATAATCCACCAATGGGATTCAATATTTTATTTGCATTAGCATCTGACAGGTGTATGCCTACACCCCGCGCTTAAGGTCGTGGCCATTAATAATTTAAATGAGCCAAGGATATCCCAAACACGGTCGAGTTAACCCCCAATGTTTAAGTTATCAAACAAAACAGAATAAAACGGGTTATGAAGATTTAGTAAATCACATTCCGATAACATGATCACATACCCGACAAAACGGTATTATTATACCGTATCCCAAGCCCGTATATGAAAAATAGGCTAAAAGTATTTACCTGAGCAAATTCTTCAATAAAATTAATAACTCAGCCGATAATCAAAAGTAAGCTTAGATGACAATATACCGGAAGGCTATGGTCTGGAATGATGGTATTATAAACCAATTAGAATACTAATGGGTCCTGTCTATATCGCAGACTCGGACCGACTAGCTTAAAAAGATATTTACGGTACTAAACGCTAGATTAAGCGATGACCGGAATATAATGTAGTTTAAACCCGACAAGTACTAAGACTTTTTTAAAATGGGTAAACATATTACATTCTAGATTTTGATAATAAATTTATAAGGTTAAACTTGTTTCGGTTAAATGACGTAAACTAGTCATGTAGGCTTAACCATACGCATATCAGCGAAACTGGGTAACCGGATGAGTCGTATACAAGTTCCATATGCCATTATATTTGAAATATGTTAAAATATCGGTAAGATATCAATAATTCAGCCTGTTATGGTTTTAAACTCAAATTATGACTCAAAAGGGCAATTTCGTCATTTTGTAACGTAATGAATGAGTTTATATGTAAACTAATGTTATGGTGATAAACATTCTGTAAAAGTAATTATTTTATGATGTTATATCAGTAGGATATCAATTATATGTGTGGTTTATAGTTTAAGACCAAACTATGTCCCGAAAGGGCATTTTGGTCAAACCACATATAATTCGATTACTTATTTGGGAATTTGAGTTTAGGACATGTACCTACTATTAATATATTAAAAATATGTTTTGAAATTAGTAGGTATCAAGTCTTGATGTTCTAATTTGGCTTTAAACCATATTATGCGTCGAAACGACAATTAAGTCGCTAAATGACGATTTAAATGTTGTTTGAGTGAAACTGATGTTGTGACCTGGTTTGTATGACCAAAATATGTTAATTTATGTACTACATCAGTATGTATAAGGTTTTGGTCCATTAAAATGTTTGAAACCCATTTAAAGTGCCGAAAGGACAATATCGTCATTTAAGGACATAATATGCGAACTAGAGCTTAAACTCAGTTTGCAATCTGAATTAACATCCCAAATAATCCTAATAATGATAATAAATCAGTGGGATAGAGTTTTTGATGTCAAGATTGTGTTTAAACCATTTTATACGCCAAAAGGGCGATTTGGTCACTTTAACCATATTAATATGTTAAATAATTAAAACTTAGTTTATGACTAGATTGTTAATATCAAAATAAGTTCATTAACTCAACAAAATAGTTTTCAACTTATATATATATATATATATATATATATATATATATATGCTTCTTTATAGTTAAAACTTCATTTTTATATATTAAGGGCCTTTTTGCAAAAACTAACATATATAACGAATACTTGCATAAAAGCTTGGATTACTACATGACCATGTCCTATAACTCCAGAGGGTTATAGTAACATATAACATGATCATAAAGCAACTTAGAATCAGTAGCTAAGGTTGCTAAAACGGGTCAGAACCAAAAGTCAAAGCAGAAGTCAACTTTTGCGAATTTCTGTTGCGAACCGACCTTAGACCTGGACTTGACGGGCCGAACATGTTTATACATGTTCTAATACTTATTACCAAGTTATTTACTTGTTGAAACTGATTTTATAGCGCCTATATTGCTAAATATGAATTTATTTAGAATCTGACCCGTTGACTTTTCTTGATTAAAACTTTGACCCGTCAATTAACCAAGCAAACGTGTTAATCAGGAGGTGCCCTCTTGAGGGATTAACACCTACCCAATTACGATCACGTAGCCATGTTCGTTACGAACATTGGTTGGACCGTAATGGTCTTAGCCAAAGGTCAAAGCGTTATTACGACAACGCTTTGACTTTTAGTTTAAAAGCCTATAAAACTGAGCGAAGAGGGTTGGAACACTTACAAATGATCCAAAGAAGTAGTAAGAACTCAGAGGGTGCTCCCAAAGGTCTCAGGAACTCCCAAATGAGCAAGAGAAGAAAGGAATGATGATTGAGCAAAGAATGCCAAGGTTCATCTTGGTATTTATAGCTAAAGTTGAAGATTGGGAGGAAGACAAGTGTCTAGGACAGGTGTGAGGGGTCTCCAGGTGTTTATGGATGTGTCACAACCAGCCAAGAGGGTGGCATTCGTGACATAGGTGGCAGAACAGCTTGCTGCCATGTTTCTGTTTGCTGGCGACCCCTTACGGACCGTAAGGGTTAAGCCTTGCGGTCCGTAAGGACCTCTGGCGCCCAAAGATTTTAAAATGGTTACGAACCGTAACCAAAATGGCTTTCGGTCTGTAACCACCTTTCAGAACTTGAGGTTTGGCATTTTTCCAAGTTTGGCCCCTTGACTTTAATGCGTGCCACTCAGAGGTTATAACTTAACATGTTGGAGAGTTTAGTCCCTCTCATTGAGCACGTGGCATATGAGGATCAGCGGGACACGTGTTGGATTTTTACAGGACGGGTTTTCACGAGGTGTTACACCACACCAAGCTCTCGGAGGAGAAAGGTATTCAAGTGGCCTTTGTGGGCTACAAACACGCCTACGACAAGGACTTCGAGCACATATCGGTGTGGCAAATTATTTCGACCTATTGTAAGACCCATAATAAAATTTCAATTTAAAACACGATTTTAATAACGGATTTACATTAAGATAAGCATGTTGTACTTACATATATAATCTAATGTTCAAGATTACTTAAAACTTCACAAACATTAGAAAACTTCATGACACACTAGCGAAGAAATAATCCACAAAAGACTAAACAAAAAGCGGAAACTTGGTTTTAATATCATGTTCGGTTCACTCGGTGAACTTGATCTTCATCCTTTCTTCATATCAATTCCTACAATGCAAAATTTATTATAAGAGTAAATTACAAGTTTTGTCCTTTATGTCAACATCAAATTGCAGCCGTTGTCCTTTTGGCCAAAAGTTTACAGGCGATGTCCTTAACCTTCCAAAATCTTGCACGTTTATTCCTTTAGGCCAAACCTGGTTAGAAATATCAGTTAATTCTTGTCACATGAAATGCACATGAGGGTAGAATGGTCTTTTTTCCTCAACTCTTTCTATTTCCCCCTTAATAACCCTCACAAATAATCAATCCATCTCTGTATCTCTTCGATGTTCAACATTCAGACCCAAAAGGGGATTCCTAAATCCTAATACATACAAACATAGATCAGATCAAACAAACAACTAATATTGTATATATATCTATCTAATATCAATTCTTACTTCAAATTATCAAACAAACACACATACCAGAAGGTAATCTGGAGATGTTGGAAGAAGCAGGTGAGTGGACTTGAGGTTCCTCAACCCCAACTTTTTGAGGAATCTTTTTTTTCTTCTCCCTCGAATCAAAACAAGAGAAACAACCCATGAATTGAATAATCTTTATCTTTGTATCTATCTTCAAAACCCCAGATTAAAGATAATTAATTTATAATCAAATGATTTCAAATCAACAATGTCGGTGGTGGTTGTAATTTTCAAACACAGGGGTCCGTTCACTGTCATCGATCCACCATCCAAACCCACAACACTGCTACCACAAATGACACCTCCTCACCTCCAAAACTGGTGCCCTAACCCACAACACCAACTAGATTCTTCTACAATCCTAGATGAGAAGAAATCATATGCGTCAATTGTGGGTTTATGCTTGCCCTAACCCGCCATTCTAATTTCACTTTTCTTTTCTTTTCTTTTTTTACTGCTTTCGTTTAGTTTATTGATTTAACGGAGTTCACAGGTGAGGGTAACCAAGATTTCTGGATCATCGGGTGGTGTTAACAGTGGCGGTGGTAGGTGGAGGCGGTGGTGGCTGGTGGCGCCAGCGGTGGTTGGGTATAGAGAGAGAGAGATAGAGTGGGATAGTTGATAGTGGTTGCAGGGGTGCCCGGTGAGGATGGTGGTTGCAATGGTGGATAGTGGTTGATGGTGGTAGAGATTGAGAGAGAAGCAGAGAGCTAGAGAGTGAGTTGCAGAGAGAGAGAGAGAGAAAAGAATCAGATGTTTGATTTATATATAAATAATAGTAATAATAATAATAATAGTATTATTTAATAATAATAATATTAAATATCTAGGTAAAAAGACAAAAATACCCTTGGGTGACCAGATTTAACCAACAAAATTAACTGGGTTTGGTCTAAAGGACGTAACATGTAAGATTTTGGAACATAAAGTACAATGTCAACTTTTGCGCAAAAGAACAGCGCTTGCAATTTGATGTAAACATAAAGGACAAAACTTGTAATTTACTCTTAATATAAAATTTAGTTATATAGTGTATATAACCTATTTAAGCATAACTAACACCCTTACATGGCCCAACAAAACAAAACAAACAAAATTTATTCGTACCCCTCCTCCTGTAAGCTACAGCTGGCCATCGTAGCTTACGGCCAGCACAGAGTTTTTGAGCAGCAAGGCCCAGCCATAACCTACGGCTGGCAACCGTAGGTTACGGTGGGCTACAGCTGCAGATCATTCCTGTTTTGCCCTTTTTGACTAAAAATCGCTTAATTTTTTGTTACTCATCTCTTTTACTTGAAATTCGTTTCTAAATGATCATAAAACATTACCAACATTCTTAGCTCATAATCCACTACTCGAATTCATAAATTTTATGTTTTACTCTAACACCCTGATCGCATAAAAACAACTAACCGTGGCGGAAACATCAGGGAGTCACGTTAACAGATTGTTACAACATGGTACTTGAAGTTTCATTTTATTTGAATATTATTGTCTCTTGGAATTAAAAACAAACTAAACAAACCTAATTATGGTCTTGCTTAATTTAAGGCACTAAAGTCTGTGTCCGATCCTATGTGAGCATGCATCAACATCAAACCTGATTTCCTGAAACATATGTGAAGACGAGTTAGCAAAAATACGCCGGTGAGTACATAGGTTTTGTGAGTGTGTCAAATTCATGGCCTTGAATATGTATTGCAATACCTCGTCAGACTACTAGAGTCGTCAATTGAAAACCTTGTTATCAAAAAGTATTTGGTATTGCAATGATAACTAACCAACTAAAACAAGTTAGTTATAGTTTATAAAAGACTTGTAGCCATGAATCTTGACCAAAGCATTTGTTTTGTAAATCCGAGTAGTAAATCGTCTTGAAAGAAACCTTGTACGGTTTACATCTTTAATTAAAAATCGTTGCGTGTCATTGTTTGAAAACATTGTTCCAAGAAATTTAGATAAGGCCACGGTATGTAATACGATGAAAGCACTTATATATAGGATGTACCAGCGGCGTATCCACCATGCTTTTATCATATTACACCTGTCATGTTATCTAAATTACTTATCATAAACCAATCGTCCAATCGTTTTTGTTATAACCAATCGACCAAATCGTCCTTGTTATAAACCAATCGTTGTTGTCATTGTCATAAATAAATCGTCCTTGTGTTAGTTGTTAAAACTTTTGGTCGTTTCAGTGAATACATTCAAACCTGTGTTGACTCGTCTATACCACCAAAGGGTATTAAATTGCAATAACAAACCACCAAAGGGTTTGTTAAAGTAAACAGTTTCGGTCGTTCCCCAAACTACCCATCAAATTCCAGTGAATAGCCTAGTAATGGGATTATCAGTCCTATGGTACCATAACTTACTACTGGCCGGCTTGCCAAAGCTAATGAATGACATTCGTGTCATGTATACAACACACCAACAAGTTCGTTCACATTATTGAAATCGTCGTGTTAAGTATAAACCATAGCATTTGTAATTTGAAAACTTGAAAACAATTTAGCACATATGAGTCACCCCAAAATATTTGTAAAACATAAAAGAGGGGAACTATGTACCCACTTGGGATTGCTAATATAACCTTGAATCAAAGATCGAACAAGCTTAGAAGTCCGAGAATTCAAGCGTGTCCTAAAATCGGATAATTGTGTAAATATCGGGACTTTAATCGGCGGATCGGATAGAATGAGGTCTTGTAAACCAAATGAGTGTTGGGCTCATATTAAATGGTTTAACAAAGTCTACATTCTGATTTGAAAAGGTTCCTAAGTGCTTTTGACCCGTTATGACTCGTTAAGGTAGTTTACGCTACTTTAACGAATCATTTGCGCAAACGCGTAATCGGATGGTTAGATATGTGTTATGATAAGTCCAATATGCCAAAACATGTTTGATTATGTTATAACATCAGTTTATAAGTCAAAATGTTGGTTACATATGCTTAAAGCTGATTGATGCGCAAAAAGGGCGTTTTGGTCATTTATAAAGCATAATAGACGACCTAACATAATACTAGCCAAATGACGTGACCATAAGATATAACCTCAGAAGGTTATTCCCTATACAACTATGGTCACAAATATGTGTTTGGTTGGATCCTAAGATCGACCAAACGGGTCAGATTCGAAAGTCAAAGCGGTGGTCAAAACCGCTCGACTTACGACCCTAAACAAGCACTAAACAAAAAGTGACGAGTTAGACATGTATCGACATGTCTAACTAAGTTTATAAAACTGATTTGGTGTTTTGATACCCGAAAATAGTTCCGTCATATAATGCGCACTTTGCGCATTATTGACCGAAACTTTGAGTCGCCACTACAACTAGTAAACGTGGTAATCAGTAGGCATGATCACTAAGGACCATAACCATCATGATCACGATCACGTTGCAAAGTTCAATTGGACTTTGCTTTGACCAATTCATGGTCAGAACAGAAAGTCAAAATGTTTGATTTTTAGCTCAAATATGCTAAAAGAATTGAATAAAAGATGAATGAAACACTTACTTACACTTAGGGTAGCTAAGGAATCTCATAGGAGAGTCCCAAAAATGGTTGCAACTTCAGATAATAGCAGATGAGAGCAAGGATGAAGGTTGCAAAAGTTCAAATGGCTAGAACTCAATGCTATTTATAGTTGAATTGGAGTTACAAGATCAATACATGTGTCCATGAGTCATCAATGAGTTGGATAAGTGTCATAACACATGTTAGATGCAGGAGAATGGGTGGCAAGTTCGTATGCTTAATCAACAAGTGAGTAAACAGCCTGCGGCCAACAAAACTGATGTGCTGGAGCACTCTTATGGACCGTATGGTCCATATGATTACGATCCGTAAGAATGGTGCTTGGCACAAGTTTCACAAAATGGCAGAACAGGCCCCTAAACTTGATTTGCCGCATTTATGCACCTGTAACACCCGTTAACCTCATTTTCAAGCTTCATAAGGATGATAAAGCATTGGGAACTTGAAATATGTCCAGAAATGTCACAGATGTCAGTTTTTTTGGTCGTACGGTCGCGGTTTTCGGTTAATTACGACGAAAATCATAACTAACGCCTGCATGACCGTAAATACACAACGAATGATATTTTGCATTCCAATCATTAAAATACAAGATGTTAATGATTAAAATTTTTTTTGGATGCACGTACATGTCCCGGATTAAGAAATACGCGTAACGACATAGTTTCGCAGAATTTACTAAATAGCCCCTGATGTTGCATAAGCAGGCTTTTGCCATACCAAAGCCTCGGAACTTATTTCTAAGCTATGTTAAAGGTATTTAGGGAATCGGCAGAGTGTGCGCTACGAGAATCGGCAGACTTTCATAGTTGTCGTAAATAGTCCCTATGATCGAATAGGCTTGTTTTTCACATACCAACCCTTCAAAACTTATTTCTAGGTTATGCAAAGGATATTTAAGGTATGTTATACTTATGTCATTGTTCCAGAGTTTACGTCGCGTTAACTGATAATGTTTACGTATTAGTTTGCGATTTCACTTCCAGAAGTCGTTTGAAAGTTTTTTATCGTGCAAGAATCGAATATGTGCAATTGTCATGATAAATAAACAAAACTCATAAATAAAACACAATTTTATTGATTGATAACTTGTCCGTAATCGTTACATGATTGAATCACCACAAATGTTACAGTCTCCCCTACTTTAGGAAATTTCATCCCGAAATTTAATTCGAGGAAACTTGTGGAAATAGATGTGGGTATTTGATCCTCTAGTTCCCAAGTAAATTCTGGGCCACATTTAGATTCCCAGTGAACTTTGACTATTGGTATTCGTCTTCGGTTGAGTTTCTTGACTTAATGATCCAAAATCTCCACAGGTTTCTCGACAAAGTGCATAGTGTCATCAACATGAATTTCGTCGAGGGGGTGTGAAGATTTGTGTCGGCTAAACACTTCTTTAGATTTGACACGTGGAATGTTGGGTGAACATTCCTAAGTTTAGGAGGTAGCTCACGTTGGTAGGCCACTGATGTACGTGAATTATATATATTTTTAATTGGGTTTTTCCTTCACACAAATTTAGTTTTAAAAAGGGGTTTTCACCTAAAAACTAACTATACACACAAAGGGTAAGTGTACCCATCGGGAGGTAATATAATTTCTCGGCAAGAACCGGATATCAATCCGTTGACGCGGTATCTCGGTACTAAACTTTTGTTACTTCAAAACCTTTCAATCAAAGAGTTGGTTTTGTTCCTAATTTATCATGCAAAATAATAAACTACTACTAAGCTAGAGAATAAGAATATCTAAGAAAGGGTTGCCTAAACTAAGTATCCACAAACAAACATGTGACAACTAATGGTAGGATTAATGGTGATGCAAGCTCTAAGTTAACTAAGTCTCCAATCAAGGTTTCCTAGTTTATAATATTTAGGAAAACTAAAATGAAATAATCACTCTAATCATCTAAAATTATTATTTGAAGCTCGCTTGCTTAGTTAATGTTAACCTTTAAAAAAGAGTTATTTGTTTATCAAAACTCCTAACTCTACAAGTTTAGGAAAATTACCATGAACAACATAACAATCACGCTAACTTGCTTTCAAGTAAGTAGCACTATTATCATGTTCTTGACATGAATCACAAGCATGGTCATGCTAGAAAACAATTTTGGCCAAAAATCATCAATTTAACACAAACACAACTATTGAATCCATATTAACATTCTTATGATTTCTCCAAATCTAAATGCAAGAATTCCTACACATGTTCAAATCATCATTCAAGCCATGTTAATGATTACCATTGACACTATTGTCATGTTATGAATCCTACTAACAAATTACTAAGATTCAATAATCATAATCTTTACATGGGCTTTCCAACACAACATATAACTACTTTTGACCAAACATTCAAGAACAAGGACTTTAAGCATGCATAAGAACTCCAAGAACAAGATTCAAGCACTACTATGAAAATTAAAAAAAAATCACCACATCAACTTCCATGAGTGTTACATATTCATAAGCTTCAGCTAGTTTAGACAACACCAAATGTTTAGCCCATAGGGCTCATGGAAACCAAATCAAACATAAAAAGACAAATATTGTTCATAGTGCAATAGTTTCTAACCAAGATTAAAGACAAATAAATAGTAGTTTGAGTGAACCTTCAAGCGTAGTAATCCTCTTCAAGGCTTCCTCTCGGCTCCTACAAGCATCCAAGGTCAGATTCTTGAGAGAACTCTTCACCAAAATGCTCCAACTCCCTTCCAAATGAGCTTAAACCACGTATTTATGCTACTGGGAGTTTGGCACGACCATGCCACCTTTTGGCACTATCGTTCTTGGTAAGTGTCTCCTTTTTCGAGTGTTGACTTGTTTGCTAGCCATTTTGGGAAAAATCCCGCTCAAACGTTTCTGAGGTGGCACGACCATGCCAACCAGTGGCACGGTCGTGCGTATCGATAAAATGTTCGACAATGGCTGAAATGATCCCGGGAACAATCTTTTCTGAGACTGGTTTGGCTTGGCATGGTCGTGCCAAGGTTTGGCACGGTCGTGCCAGTCTTGAATTCTTCCTGGGCATGCTGAAACTGGTAGTGTTGTATGAGAGTGCCGGTCACCGTTGGCTTGGCACGGTCGTGCCATATCTGGCAGTTTGCTGGAAAAATCCATTTTTGCTCATTTTTGCTCCAAAAGCCTCCATTTCAACACCAGGCCGAAGTCTGGACCTGTATTTTCACAAACAACTCAAATGAGTACCAAAATCAATGAAAATACACCAAGTTCTCGCATAAACGGGGTCTATTTGACGTTTTAAAGTTGTATAAATTCTTATACATCAGCCACATTCCCGATTCTTTCAACGATCTTGAATGGTCCAATGTATCGTGGTGCAAGTTTTCCTTTCTTCCCAAATCTTGCCACTCCTTTCCAAGGGGATACCTTGAGTAGGACATGATCACCGACTTGGAATTCCAAGGGCTTGCGTCGCTTGCCTGCATAACTCTTTTGACAGCTTCTAGCTATCAAAAGATTATCGTGAATTTTCTTGACTTTGTCTGTTGTGTCATGAATAAGTTCAGGTCCAGTAAACTGAGACTCTCCAATTTCATTCCAACAGACAGGTGAACGACATTTTTGACCGTATAAAGCTTCGAAAGGCGCCATATTGATGCTGGTGTGATAACTATTGTTGTAAGAAAAATCGATCAACGGTAGATGTGAATCCCAATTACCACCAAAGTCGATCACACAAGCTCTAAGCATATCCTCCAGTGTTTGAATTGTTCTTTCGGTTTGTCCATCCGTTTGAGGATGACAAGCAGTGCTCAGATTTACTTTGGTTCCCGTAGCAGATTGTATGGTCTTCCAAAAGTGTGATGAGAACCGAGCATCTCTGTCAGATATGATATCCAAAGGAACACCATGACAAGATACAATCTCATCGACATAGATTTTGGCGAGTTTGTTAGCAGAGTAATCCTCACGAATTGCCAAAAAGTGTGCTGACTTCGTTAGGCGATCGATAACTACCCAAATAGAATCATGACCTCTAGATGTGCGTGGTAGTTTAGTAATGAGATCCATCGCAATGTTTTCCCATTTCCATACCGGTATTGCTGGTTGTTCCAGCAAACCAGCTGGGCGTTGATGTTCAGCCTTAACTTTAAGACAAGTTAGGCATTTCGACACATACAAGGCAATATCTGATTTCATACCAGACCACCAATACTGGGTACGGAGATCCTTGTACATTTTGTCTGCACCAGGATGGATTGAATAACGAGACTTATGAGCTTCGTCGATCAATAAAGTGTGAATATTGTCTTGACTTGGAACCCACAAACGGTTCAAATAATAGAGTCATCCATTGTCTTTCGTTTCGAGTTGAAGCTCAAGTTGATGCGGTAATTCACTACCCATCATGCCTTGTATAGCACAAGTATGTTGAGATTGGAAAGTACGTGTCTGGGTATCAGATTGAATTCGAACACAATGAAGTTTGACACGTTCCTTACGACTAAGCGCATCGGCCACAACATTCGCCTTACCAGGATGGTAGCGAATTTTACAGTCGTAATCATTCAAGAGTTCGACCAAGCGTCGTTGTCTCATGTTCAGCTCCTTTTGATTGAATATGTGTTGGAGACTTTTGTGGTCCGTGAAAACCACGCATTTCGTACCGTATAGGTAGTGTCTCCAAATCTTGAGAGCAAAAACTACGGCACCCAACTCAAGATCATGAGTCATGTAGTTATTCTCGTGAGTTTTCAGTTGTCTGAACGCATAGGCTATGACTTTATCTCGTTGCATGAGAACACAACCAAGGCCTAGATTCGATGCGTCACAACAGAAAACAAAATCATCATTTCCATTGGGTAAAGATAGAATAGGAGTATTGCAGAGCTTTTGTTTCAGTGTTTGGAAAGCTTCCTCTTGTTTGGGTCCCCACTCAAAATGCTTATTCTTTTGAGTCAAAACAATGAGGGGAACCGCTATTTTTGAGAAGTTAGCGATGAATCGGCGGTAATATCCAGCAAGACCAAGAAATGAGCTAAATTTTGTAGGAGTAGTGGGTGTGTTCCAATCCTTAATCGTAGTGATTTTGGAAGGATCCACATGTATACCTTGCTCGTTGACTACGTGCCCCAAGAATTGAACTTCTTTTAGCCAAAACTTGCATTTGGAGGATTTGGCATAAAGTTGTTCTTTCTTCAGTAGTTCCATTGTTAATCGAAGATGTTGTTCGTGCTCGGCTCGAGACTTGGAATAAACGAGAATGTCTTCGATGAAAACAATGATGAACTTGTCCAAATAAGGTTTACAAACCCGATTCATCAAGTCCATGAATACAGCAGGTGCATTTGTCAAGCCGAATGGCATGACTGTAAACTCGTAGTGATCGTATCGTGTGCGGAAATCAGTTTTGGGAATATCTTCCTCGAGTACACGAAGCTGATGATACCCATAACGCAGATCGGTCTTGGAGAAACATGTAGCACCTTGTAGTTGATCAAAGTGGTTATCAATTCAAGGTAGGGGATATCGATTCTTGATCGTGAGTTTGTTGAGCTCACGATAATCGATAGACATAAGGAAGCATCCATCCTTTTTCTTCACAAATAGGACATGAGCACCCCAAGGAGAATACCTCGGACAGATAAATCCTTTGTCTGATAACTCTTGTAATTGCTTCGATAACTCTTGCATCTCAGACGGTGAAAGACGATAAGGAGATTTAGCAATCGGGTTGGCACCAGGTACTAGATCAATGCAGAACTCAACTTGACGTGCTGGAGGTAAACCAGGTAATTCTTTGAGAAAAACCTCAGGATAATCCCGAATAACAGGGATATCTTGAATACTTTTACCCTTGCCTTTCTTCTCCATGATGTGCGCTAAGAAAGCTACATAGTTGATTCGTAGATATTTCTAGGCTTGGGTACAAGTCCTGAGTTTTAGATTACTAGTCGGTTTTTCTCCACGAACTTCCAAGACTTCACCAGACGGAAGAGGTATACGAACTATCTTGTCAAAACAAATAACTTTGGCATGATGCTTGGTTAACCAATCCATTCCAATAATGATGTCGAAACTCCCAAGTTGCATTGGCGTGAGGTCAATGGAAAACAAATGATTCTTGAGGTCTAATTGGCAATTTCGAATAACATGATCGAGCACAAGAGGTTCACCACTAGCTACTTCGACTGTCAAGGGCTTTCCTAGTTTAATTCTCAGCATTGAAAGTAAAGGTTCAAAGGAAAGTGACACAAAACTTCTATCAGCACCCAAATCGAAAAGAACAGAAGCAGGATGATTGTTGACAAAGAACGTACCGTTAACAACTTCATTATCAGCATGAGCCTCATTGGCGTTAATGTTGAATGTTCGTCCACGAGCTTGATTGGCATTTGCTAGTCTCGGACAGTTGTTTCTGTAGTGACCCATTTCACCACAATTGTAACATGAACTAGGTGGAAATGGAGGTCGAGCAGGGTTGGGTTGGGGTTGAACAGGATTCTGTGCAGCTTGGTTCGGAACAGATCAACAAATGTTGGCCAAGTGACCAAATCTTCCGCAAGTAGTGCATTGACGGCATGGTTGATGAACTTGATGGTGACCGTTGCACCGATTGCACAACGGTGCAGTACCAGCGTATGGTTTCCTCGCAGGAGGTTGAGCTGGTTGGTTTTAGGGAGCTTGATTGGGTTGAGCAGCTGGAGCGGGTTGTGCAGTAACGGCAAAGATTTGAGAAGCCTTACGCTTCTTCGATCGCTTGGAAGGCTCGGCTTTGTTTCCATTTTGTTTCTCTTGAGTGGTTTTGTCAGATTGTTTCTTGTCGCCCTTGCGATGAAGCTTACCTTTCCTGACTTGGGAGTCAGTTAGAGTTGCAGCTAACTCAATGGCTTGGCGAACAGATGTAGGGTTGCTACCAGTGACGATATCTTGCACATGATCAGGCAACCATCCCTAGACATAACAAACTCAACTCTTCATATCGGTCGGTAAAAGCACGACTCTTACCACTGTCTTGCTTAAGATCGTGGAGTTCATTTTCCAGTGCTCATTATTCATGACGCGGGTAGAATTCCTTCATCATTAGAGCTCAAATCTCTTCCCAAGTTTGTGCCATTGCCACATCAGCACCCCTATCTCACATAATACCATTCCACCATGTAAGAGCTCTCTTCTTGAATACACTCGACGCGAACTCAACCTTTCGCGCATTTGGACATTGAACAAATTGAAACGTGCTTTTGAGACTCTCAAATCATTATAGGAGCCTAGTGGATCCCTCAGAACCAGAAAACGAGAGTGGTTTAGCCGAACAAAATTGTTTATAGTTGCACGGAGCTGGTGCATTGTTATTGTTGTTGTTGTTGTTCGCTTAACATAGTTGGGTCACAAGATTCAGGAGTACTGCAGCAATTTGTAAATGGGTCTTTATAATGCATCGCGAAGACTTGCTTTAGCCTATAAGTGGACACTCACCCCAAGAGTTCCCAGGTAAGAGTGACTGGTCCGATTAAGTGGTTTGTACGAACACTCTATCCTTAGACAGAAAACTCAGGGTACAGGCACCCCCTTCTAGATTGCACGTGTTCAAATTAATAAAACCCAAACTTTGACGAGATTTTGAAAAAAACTTTCAAGGCTTAGAGCCGAAAATGACTCATTTAAGAATAGATGTTTTCTTTGCAAAAAGTTTTCGGAAAGAGTTTGTGACTTTTGTATTGTTTTTGGTCATCACCTAAGAATAGGTGACAGTATTGTGTTTTAAATCTAAATGCAAGCAAACTCGCGTTAGGGTCCTAGGAAGGTTATAGTCTAGGTCAAAGCATTACTAATAACCTAATTCCACATAACCAGTGCTCTGATACCAATCTATAACACCTCGACCGTGTAAAAACAACAACCGCGGCGGAAACGTCGGGGAGTCACATTAACAGATTGTTACAACAACACATGGTATTTGAAGTTTCATTTTATTTGAATATTAACATCGTTACATTGTCTCTCGGAAATAAAAACAAACTAAACAAGCATAATTATTTTCTTGCTTATTTTAAGGCACTAAAGTCCGCGTTTGATCCTATGTGAGCATGCACCAACATCAAACCTGATTTCCTGAAACATATGTGAAAACGAGTCAGCAAAAATATGCTGGCGAGTACATAGGTTTTGTGAGTGTGTCAAATTCATGGCCTTGAATATGTATTGCAATACCTCGTTAGACTACTAGAGTCGTCAATTGAAAACCTTGTTATCAAAAAGTATTTGGTATTGCAATGATAACTAACCAACTAAAACAAGTTAGTTATAGTTTATAAAAGACTTGTAGCCATGAATCTTGACAAAAACATTTGTTTTGTAAATCTGAGTAGTAAATCGTCTTGAAAGAAACCTTGTATGGTTTACATCTTTAATTGAAAATCGTTGCGTGTCATTGTTTGACAACATTGTTCCAAGAAACTTAGATAAGGCCACGATATGTAATACGATGAAAGCACTTATATATAGGAAGTACCAGTAGCGTATCCACCATGCTTTTATCACATTACACCCGTCACGTTATCTAAATTACTTATCATAAACCAGTCGTCCAATCGTTTTTGTTATAACCAATCGACCAAATCGTCCTTGTTATAAACCAATCGTTATTGTCATAAACCAATCGTCATTGTCATAAACCAATGGTCATTGTCATAAATAAATCTTCCTTGTTTTAACTGTGAAAACTTTTGGTCATTTCGGTGAATACATTCAAACATGTGTTGACTCGTCTATACCACCAAAGGGTATTAAATTGCAATAACAAACCACTAAAGGGTTTGTTAAAGTAAACAGTCCGGTCGTTCCCCAAACTATCCATCAATTCTAGTGAAGCCTAGTAATGGGATTCTCAGTCCTATGGTACCATAACTTACTACTGGTCGGATTGGCCAAAGCTAATGAATGTCATTCTTGTCATGTATACAACGCACTAACAAGTCCGTTCACATTATTGAAATCGTCGTGTTAAATATAAACCATAGCATTTGTAATTTGAAAACTTGAAAACAATTTAGCACATATGTGTCACCCCAAAATATTTGTAAAACATAAAAGAGGGAAACTATGTACTCACTTGGGATAGCTAATATAACCTTGAATCAAAGATCAAACAAGCTCAAAAGTCCGAGATTTCAAGCGTGTCCTAAAATCGGATAATTGTGTAAATATCGGGACTTTAATCGGCGGATCGGATAGAATGAAGTCTTGTAAACCAAATGAGTGTTGGGACTCATATGAAATGGTTTAACAAAGTCACATTCTGATTTGAAAAGGTTCCTAAGTGCTTTTGACCCGTTATGACTAATTAAGGTAGTTTATGCTACTTTAACGAATCATTTGCGCAAACGTGTGATCGGATGGTTAGTTATGTGTTATGATAAGTCCAATATGCCAAAACATGTTTGATTATGTTATAACATCAGTTTGGTTACATATGCTTAAAGCTGATTAATGCGCAAAAAGGGCGTTTTGGTCATTTATAAGGCATAATAGACGACCTAACATAATACTAGCCAAACGACGTGACCATAAGGTATAACCTCAGAGGGTTATTCCCTATATAACTATGGTCACAAATATGGGTTTGGTCGGATCCTAAGATCCACCAAATGGGTCGGATTCGAAAGTCAAAGCGGTGGTCAAGACCGCTCGACTTACGACCCTAAACAAGCACTAAACTAAAAGTGACGAGTTAGACATGTATCGACATGTCTAACTAAGTTTATAAAACTGATTTGGTATCAAAACAAAGTGTTTTGATACCCGAAAATAGTTCCGTCATATAATGCGCACTTTGTGCATTGTTGACCGAAACTTTGAGTCGCCACTACAACTAGTAAACGTGGTAATCAGTAGGCATGATCACTAAGGACCATAACCATCATGATCACGATCACGTTGCAAAGTTCAATTGGACTTTGCTTTGATCAATTCATGGTCAGAACAGAAAGTCAAACAGAAAGTCAAACTTTTTATCTTTAGCTCAAATATGCTAAAATAATTGAATAAAACATGAATGAAACACTTACTTACACTTAGGGTAGCCAAGGAATCTCATAGGAAAGTCCCAAAAATGGTTGCAACTTCAGATAATAGCAGATGAGAGCAAGGATGAAGGTTGCAAAAGTTCAAATGGCTAGAACTCAATGTTATTTATAGTTGAATTAGGAGTTACAAGATCAATACATGTGTCCACTGATCATCAATGAGTTGGATTAGTTCATAACACATGTTAGATGCAGGAGAATGGGTGGCAAGTTCGAATGCTAAATCAACAAGAGAGTAAACAGGCTGGTGCCAACAAAACTGATGTGCAAAGCACTCTTACGGACCGTATAGTCCATATGATTATCGGTCCGTAAGCAATGGTGCTGGGCACAAGTTTCACAAAATGGCAGAATAGGCCCCTGAACTTGATTTGTCGCGGATATGCACTTCTAACACCCGTTAACCTCATTTTCAAGCTTCATAAGGACGATAAAGCATAGGGAACTTGAAATATGTCCAGAAATGTCACAGATGTCAGGGTCGTTCAGTCGCGGTTTTTGGTTAATTACGACGAAAATCATAACGAACGCGTGCATGACCGAAAATACGCAACGAATGATATTTTTGCATTCCAATCATTAAAATACAAGATTTTAATGATTACAAAAATTTTTGAATGCGCGTACATGTCCCGGATTAAGAAATACGCTAACAGCATAGTTTCGCAGAATTTGCGAAAATGCCCTGAAGTTGCATAACCAGGCTTTTGCCATACCAAAGCCCTCAGAACTTATTTCTAAGCTAATTTAAGGGTATTTAGGGTATGTTTAGCTTATGACCTTGTTCCAGAGTGTGCATCGCTACGAGAATGGCAGACGTTCGTAGTTTGTCGTAAATAGTCCCTATGATCGAATAGGCTTGTTTTTTACATACCAACCCCTTCAAAACTTATTTCTAAGTTATGCAAAGGATATTTAGGGTATGTTATACTTATTTCATTGTTCCAGAGTGTACGTCGCATTAACTGATTGTGTTTACGTATTAGTTTGCGATTTCACTTCTAGAAGCCGGTTGAAAGTTTTTTATCGTGCAAGAATCGAATATGTGAAATTGTCATGATAAATAAACAAAACTCATAAATAAAACACAAATTTTCATTGATTGATAAATTGTTCGTAATCGTTACATGATCGAATCACCACAAATGTTACATTTATACTGTCGGTCCTAATTTTATTATAATCAAATATTTGACCCTTTTGCATATATAAGCTAATAAGCTTATAGATTCGCATCCTTTTCGCAAGAACATCATTTTTATGATTGTTCCTCGCTATCCTAATTAATTTCCTCTTGTTTTACGTATCCATTATTCGATACGCAATCACACTTGTTTAACCCGATCAAACTTACTAAGGTTGAACTTAACTGTTCCGAATTCTTTCACAAATTCCCCATCTCTTATTTATGACTCATTACCGAGTCTTTAAATTTATGATCCGCGTTCCCGTTACCAGTTTACGCTTATATTCGAAAATCATACCCATCTACCGGGTTTATATCAAAGTCATTATTCACGCACCCATTCCGATAAATGTTAAGACTTCATTTTAACCCGTTTGGAATTCAATGTGAAATCCACCACTTTCAAACAACCAAAATTAACATCTTTCCTTATTTTGACCCGTTTGGAAGTTTATGTGAAATCCATCACTTTCAAACAACCAAACTTAACATCTTTTCCTTATTTTGACCCATTTGGAAGTTTATGTGAAATCCATCACTTTTAAACAACCAAACTTACGAATATTGTAATATTAAAAAATCAAACGCATCTAACGACATAATTTAAGATACACTACGAAGTACTAAGCCACATACCTTAGAGCTTTCCCTTCAAACGCGTATCCGCCCCGACTTGGCCACTTGATGTTTCACCCAATTTGCCTATAGAGTTCAATCCGATTTATCGTTTAGAACCCATAACACAACAAATGACATATAACTTCTCAAAAATCTCATTTACATGATTTTTTGATACTTTTCAACAATCCATGATCACTTAGGCATTACATCAAGCACCTTGTGGGCAAGATTTTCATTCTACTCTATCAAGTCTATTATTTAGCTATTAGTCATGTATTAACATCCTTTCAAGCCTCTATGTCTAGAATGTGCAATTAACATCTAGAATCTAATATTAACATCAAATACTACAATCTCACTATCACAATTCATGTGTTCATTTGGCACAAACACTGTTAATCATTCAAACACTCAAATCATAGCATTTGATCACTAATTTTTCATCACGGGGTTTTTTCCTAGACTTATATACATCTCAAATTCTGTCATAGCATTCACATTATACTTAATTTAGAACTTGTGGTGTTCATGTAGTTTCATAATATCACTAAACATCAAAATTCGACATACCTTATGATCCCTTTGTCTAGGTGATCGTTAATTTATGCTCATGCAAGAATTTAGGACGATTTCCTTTTTGATTTTGAGGAATTGATGATTTTAGGGACCTTAGAGCTTTTCCCCTTTCTTGCTCTTGTCTGGTCGACCAAAACACACATCAGTGTGTGTTTTGAGTTTTTAATTTCTTTTTATTACTACTAGTTTCCTAAGTGTCCATTCAGTCCTCCATGTTTTGTTTATTATACAAAGACATTATTCAGATGTTTTATTAGTTATCAACAAGTAACTAACCAAGTTAAAATATAATAATAATCATGTATATAACATTTACCAATAAGATAAGTATTATTATTAAATATTTGATATGTTTGGGATGTTACACCTATGTTTAAGTTTTATGTTTTAGGTTTTAAGTTATGTAATGTTTTAAGTATTATGTTTTATTTTAATTTAGGTTTTTAATTTATTGGTTTTATTTTATTTAATGTTAAGTTTTAATGAAATTTAATTTTGAGACTATTTAAATAAAGAGTTTGCGGCACGGGTAAGCGCTGCCACCACGTTTTGGTTAATTGGTACTTTGAACACTTTTTAATGTGACGAGCGATGGTTGATCGAGACTAGAACACTTACCTTTGAGTGCCCCTTCTTCCATAAACCACTTCACCATGCGATGGCTTTTGCTTAAAAGTCAAACTATTTATTCTTAAACGTGGACTAATGATATCACATCACAATTCACCATATTTGGTAATTGTAATAGATATAATTGTTATTTGAAAACCCCTAGCTCTAGAATGTGAGCTACAAATGTGTCGTTTTCGAATAATCACGTTATGTTTAGAACCAGTGTCGTCTCTGAGAATTTATATACCATGTTCGAGCTAGAAAAGAGGTGTCTTTACGTAATGTTTTATTATTATTATTATTATATATAGAATCTAATGGGTATTGGGCTTACTAAACCTGAGGCCAACGGGCTAACTTCTAAACAATAAAATTTGTTTTGTAAATTAGCCTATCTTGGGTATTGGGTCTCACTAAACCTGTACTAATGGGCTAACTTCTAAACAATAAAAATTGTTTTGTAAATGAACCTATCTTGAAGTTAGTATGGGTATATTATTTCAATTTTTTTTAACATTTATATATATATATACACATATATATATATCGGATTTAAAAAAACTGTGTGCCCCTCGAAATCACGGCCCTGTACGATGGTCCTCCCGCACACCCTCATCACCGCCCCTGTTTAGAACAAACCGACTTTAAGTGAAGGTTACAATACCAACCAAGTTATGTTTAGAACAAAATTGGTTTTAAGTGAACGTTATGATACCAATCTGTAAACGAAGATTATGAAACATAATCATTCTTAGCGGTGGTATTCCAAACCTGAGCTTTAACCGCCCTGTCATCGATCTCAATGGTTTGAGTGTGGAACTTAACCCAGATGGCGGCCATAAGAGTGTATATTGAACTTGAATATGTTCACCAGTTCAATGAGAGAGTGACGTGATTGTATATGATTTTAATTCCATGTAAACAACGATGATTGGGCTGGGGAGAAACTACGGAGCTTCGACTAAATATACAAAAGCTGAAATTTCAACATTAAAAGAACCAACATAACTTACTCTAAGTAATGAATAATATTTATCTAGAAAACTTATATTTAACGTCATATACAGTAAATTTATAACTAGAATATACATATTATTAAATACATGATCTTATGGTTAAGCATTACTGCATTAGTCAAATAGAAAATCATCAACAATATAGTAATCTTGTTATAAACAAATTATTTATGGTGGCTCTCCATGCTTTTAACTCCCGTCTCTTATTTACTCTTGCATTAATAATATGGCCTATATATAAAGGTCCTTTTGTATTTGATATGATAAACTCAATATCAATAACAATTATCTCATTCTTCATATATCTTTTTCTACATGATCTATGTTCTAATGTTTATCATGTATATTGGATTGCTAATAGATCGTTGTTTTACAACACGTTATCAGCATGAGGCTCTCGAAAGTGTTCTCCCAAAACCTACTTAATCAGTTTGAGTTTGACGATGAAGTCGTAGGCACTGGGGATGATCCACAACACGAGGAAGAAGATCCTTGGTTGTTCTTGATTCTGGATTCTGACGATGCATGATCACGATTTTTTAAGTTAATTAAAGCTTTTGAAAATTTGGTATCGATACATCACGAAAAGCCATCAGTTTCCCCAAACAATTTAAAAGTAAATTAACTGAGAAAAAGTAATTTGTGCTCTTTCCTTTAGAGAATATGAAAAGATAGACACGCTTCCGTGAATTTGAGAAAAAGTGTTTATATGAATTTGAGAAAAAGTTTCATGCAAATATCAACATTACATAATATTGTATCTTTATTATTTTAGGTTTTGAAAGTAAATTATAAAAGGTTAAATACATGTAGATAGTGAAATTTCATGATACTTATCGTAATTGTATTTGGCTACTCAATTATTTGATACATTTGGGTCCCTAGCCCAGAGGCTGTGTAATTTCTAAACAGTGTCCAACAGGTTGTGAATAATAATCTTTCAACCTTTAAGTGCCGTTTCGTCTTTAGTAGGATTGGTTTTGCAATTCAAAAGGGGGTTGCAGCGCAACTTGTTTCCCGTTTACCTGCCACTTGTTTGTAATTTGTTACTTTGGTATTTTAATGAACAAATAACAAATTATTTGATGTTGTCCAAATTATTAACCAATATGATTAAAAAAATTCAAATTTACGATTTTGTCGTGTATTATACCATGTTGTTAACATTTAATATATATTGGATTTTGAACTTTATCAGACTTATCAACTATGGTTAAATATTTCGATGGAATGTCTTTTTTATTGATATCATAATAATTGTTTCTTGCATGATGCGTTTAGATTTGTGAATGTTTATTTTATATACATATTATTTTCATGTATATACATGTTAACTGGTAGCATTCTACTATAAGAAGTGCGAGTCATGTGATGTTATTGAAATTAATTCACCAATCGTTATTGTATAATCGTTTTGTGTTGTTTATCAATTTAAATGGATTTAGTGATGTTACGAGATTCTATATATTTGGTTAAACCTTTCTGTTTATTTAAGATCCATAGTAAATTTAAGTTAAGAGTGGTTGGTTAAAATATTAGATGGGTAGAATTGAAAGTAATGGTTTGTTTAGAGTTGAAAAACCTTTGCCTGATGTTTATATGTTCTACTCGAATGCTAGTGTAATTGTATTATTTGAGCATTAGTTTTTTTTTCTCGTAGCTTTTTGAATGCCAAATTCTTATATTTTAGGAAAACTTAGTAATTTGGAAGTAGAGTTGCATGGTAATATCCATGTCTTCACTTTTTTGTTAGTTTGTTAAAATAATAATTACGTTCTTTTGATTCTAAATTCTAAGCATTTAGTTTAATTAAAAGAAGATCTGACATCCTCTTTAGGATGAAAAGTCACAACTTTAGATGTGAGATTTAGTTTGTATAAGTGTGATTTATGTAAAAGTTCTAATATGCATGCCATATATAATTTATGATTCACAATATATGATTTTCTTGGTGTCTTTTATGGAATAGTAAAATTTGAAAAAAACACGTATTTTTGTTGATAAAAAGATATTGGTGTCTTATTGTTTTTATAAGAAAATTATTGGTGTCTTATTGTTTTTATAAGAAAATTATCAACATTACAATTTTGGGTATATAACATTATAATAAAATATAATTTGTTTTGTATGATGTATGTTATGATATATTTTTATTTTTGTATGATGGTACGTTATGACATATTTTTATTTTTTCTATACCATCACAATTGCAAATGTATATATCCCTGAAAGTTATTAAATATTCATATAGAGATACTGGATAAAACAAATAAAGACCAAATTTGATCGTTTTAACATCATTTTATGAAAGAGTCTAAATATTCTTAGACATAGACACCTTAGGTGTCATGCTCCCTAATCTCACTCATTATTCGTTTGTAGAAGGTTATAAGATCATGTGTAGTGGTTTAGGTGAATAAAGTCTCCACCTTTAGGCGTTTTCTGTCATGTGATAAGTCTAGTCAGCAATGAGCTTTATTGGACGTTTTTACAAAAAGAGCGTAGTAGAGATGTGAGCCATAATGTTAAAGGGGTGTAAAGAATTAAATAAATTAAAAAACCATAAAAAAGTGATTGGCCAAAGAAAAAGAAGGTTGGCTATGATTGGCCAACGTTATCTCCATCAGGCGTTTTATTTTGCACGCCCAACCAAATTTTTGAAGAAAAACATCCCGGGGGGCCGTGGTCAGGCGTTTTTCGCGTAAAAAACGCCCACAATCAAACGAGTACGGGTGTTCTAAGATTTTAGATGGATAAATTTTATGAGTTGGTCTATTAGATGGATAAACCTTAAGTGTCATGCTTCCTATTTCTCAATTATGTTATGTGAAAAGAAGATTCTTTATGAGGAAAAATGGATAAAATAATTTTCATTTGTCACTTCTAAGATATGATTCTGAAAAGGCGATATCATTAAGAAATATAAAAAGTGTAAAATGATTATATATCCATGTGACCGAGTAAATAATAAAAAGCTATGAAGCTATGTGACCGAGTAAATAATGAAAAGCTATGAAGCTATTTTTGGCTTTACTCCATTCCCTGAAGTGAATCCAAATATATATTGATCATCGTGATCATGGACATAATTGAGAAAAGTGTAATGATGGCCATTGTAATAATAGTCATTGTAATAATTAGATTGACCATTAGAAATTATAACGATAGCCAAGTTAATAATGAGATTGACCACAACAAGTGGCCAAATAAAGGAGTGAATATGAGAATGATATGTGGAAATAATGACAGTGATATAACATGATAGTTTATACATTATCACGTGTCTTATGTCTTGTACTAGCATATGTGAAAAATAATACATATACGGTCATAAACCAGAAGTTTATGGATCATGATTATTTATGATTATTTACTTTATTGGCATGACCCACCGAGTCAATGATGATGTGAAACATAACAAAGAACTTGAAGATTCTTCTAGCTTATAGCATATTATGTTTGGATCTTAAGGGAAATTATTTATTTTCCAATTAAGGGTGTGTGATCCCTAAATATTATGGAAATGATTAAGGGGTATGCATATCCCAACATGATGCATTTAGTGTTTTAAATCGATGCATCATCTAATGGTTATCAAATTCACAACTTGATATTTGTATATTTATGGCTTAGCTAAATATAGCAAGCACAATATTCTAGATTGCATGTATTTATTAGTAGTGACGATAAGTTTATTTCCCTAGTTATTAATGCTCGACATAATAAGTGTTGAACTTCCTGTAGATTATGTGCATACACGAACTGTTTTTGTTAAGACGATCACTGAACGTCTATGATTGATAGTAAAGCCAATAATCATGAGAGCAAGTTCATGTTTATATATGAGTACATGTAATAACATTAATTCATATTAAGCCAACATATTGTTATAGTTTCTCCTCAATATAGTTAGTTTTTAGTCAAGAAGCAAATATGTCTCTTATAAGATTTGGGTTGTGTGGTATATATCAAAATTGATCCACCACGATGCACAAAGTTGGGACCTTTCACGAGATATTTATTTACGACTCAATGAATTGATATCCATCTCCATGGATTAACAATCTCAACATCAGGGGAAGATAAAAAGCAGTTGGAAAAGAAATGAGTTGGCATGAATTATCATTGAACCTCAAAAATAAAGTGTGAACCAGAAGTTCAAAAATAACTCATTTACACAGATTAGCGAATCAATTATCAAACATGTTCACTGACCTAAATATAGTGACTAAGTAAGTCACATAGTCAACTGCTAATGCTCCAATTAAGATATTTTCCTAGAAGGACAAGCTAGTCGATTAAAAAAAATTTCCTCGAAAATTGGAACAAGTAATGAAGAAGATAGTCAAGTCGAGGTTATAGTAACTATGTCTCGTGAAGACACATTAGACATGATTGTTCTAGAAGAACCACATGTACCTGAAAATAAAGAGATCTCCATAAGTTATATCATTTCTAGAAATGTATGGAATCGAAATTAAAATCAACATCGTTATATTTTTGTATATAATGTAACGCTTGAAATTTTTAAATGACGAGGATCAAAATTTAAGATCTGCCTATGAATTAATACATATAAATGATTGGCCAAAAGCGAAAAAACGCAAATAAGGCAGAGTTGAATTCTCCAATGAAATGGAAAGTTTTCGGACCAACAGTCCATAAAACTGAATTTGTTGAATATAAATGGGTCTTTTATGCTAATCATGTGAAAATCAAATTAAATGAAATAAGGCAAAATTTGGAGGCACGAGGATTTTTGCAATGACTTTCCAATATTTTATTTGTCTGGTAATATAGAGAGAGAATTGATGTGCGTCTATGAATGTTATGTATCACTTGATACTAAAAGTGTACATGAAGGTCCCTAAAGGATTTTGTGATCAACATCATGTAAGCTAAGTTCTCGAGAACAATATGATTGTTATATACAGATTCATTTTTGAATACGATTGAACTCTTGATGAGTTTCCTAAAGCAATTCAGTTCCCTGAAGGTGAATCGAAACATCTTAACGATGTAATTCTTGTGCACCAATAAACATACATAGAAAACTTGTACTCAGTGATTGCGATATCTCGATAAATATTGTACACACATGGTACAATATAGATTTTGGAGATAAAGCAAGTGTTCATGTCATTTTTTGTATATGATATAGAATCTATGTGTTAAATGAGCAAGTTTATGTAGCAAAACTCTTAAAGAGTGAACGCACATGCATATTTGGATAAGATGGAAAAATTCCCCCATGAATTGATAATATCAAAGGCAATGATATCAAAACTCAAGAACGTACTATATGAAGTTGACAAAATACGTATGGACTAAAATAGTCGAGTTAAATGTGACATAATTGACTCTCTAGTGTACATATGGTGAAGGTGGTCCACTTATTTTCATTAAAAGAACAATATGAGGTTTACAAGTATTACAATATATTGATGTGTCATTTAATCTCCTGAAGAGAAAAAAAGAGTGTAATTATTAAAGCAAGAATTGGCAAATGAAATATAGTATTGCAATTTTATGGCTCGATACGTAGAACATACATTTATTATATAGTCCATTAATCATAATACCTCTAGAAAATTGTGGACATTTTCATATAGCAAAGCTTATGGTGTAAGTACATTTAATGATCAATAAATATTGGATATAGAAAAAATGACTTTTATTATTTTCTATCAAAGAAGCAAAGATCTTTGGTCATGAAGTATCATAGTTCAATACAAATTGTATTAATATATCTTGCTAGCTATACAGAAACATATATAATTAAATTCATTGACAAGATTTAACTTGTGTATAACGAGGAGATAGTGTAATGGGTAAAACATACATTTTCTATACCCTTAAGGTTCGAAAGATATGGTTTCATATTTTACTAACCCATCAACAAGTTTGGTTAGTTTTGTAATGGCAGGGAAATAAAAAAACACATTAATGGATCTTATGGTGTCTGCTTTCAAGAGGAGGCAATTAGAGTTTCACATGAAGATCATACATCAGTGTTCATTAAAGGATTGTACATCAAGAGATCAAGCGACAAATTACTTACTACAAAGTTTTCAACAACTTTCATAGAAGATTGACACATGTTACTTAAATGATACATATCATAATGAGGGGGGAAGTTTTACACAAGCTGCACTCTTTTTCCCTTAACTAAGTTTTATCCCATTGGGTTTTCTTAATAAGGTTTTTAATGGGGCAACGTACATGATCTAGAAGTATCAGGGGGAGACGATACGTGCTGCACTCTTTTTCCCTTAGCTGAGGTTTTGTCCCATTGGGTTTTCCTGACAAGGTTTTTAACGAGGCAACATCTCCAAACGTATCAAGTTGATAACCAAGCGTATTAAAATTTTATACATTATTTTCATTTATCATGTGGATAGTCAACTGGGAGTGTTATAAACAAATTATTTATGATGACTCTCCACGTTCTTAACTCTCGTCTCTTATTTACTCTTGTATTAATAATATGACATATTTATAGAGATCCTTTGTATCTGATATGATAGACTCAATATCAATAACAATTATCTTATTCTTCATATTTCTTTCTCTACATGATCTATATTCTCATATTTATCATGTATATTAGTTGCTAATAGATCTTTGTTTTACAAATAATCTCTCCCTTTATAAAATTATTTCACCTAACTGTTTTAATATGATTTAGATTCTGTTTATTATTAATGTCACAAAAGTACAAATGAAATTAATATTTTGTTAAAGAGTTTAAATGAAAATTATAATATTATTATCCCTTACTTAAAGTTTAATATAGGACGGATTGGGTATCTGTTTGATGAGGTCTTTTATGATGAACAACATATTACCATAATAATAAAATAATAAGCATAGAAAATAATAATGATGGAAAATGAATATCAAACTAATTTACTCTTAAATACTTTAGTTTTATCATAATAATAAAATAATAATTATGGAAAATTAACATTAAACTTAGACTGTACGGAGTCGAGCGTGGGGACGACGTGGAACCCCCCTCCACGCCTGAAACATCGCCATGTAGGGTGGGTGGCATGGGGGAGGGGAGGGGAGTGGGTATCCTAACACGGTGTGGGTTAAATGTGAAGGTGACATGGATAGTGGTGATTGATCAATGATTCTTAAAGAGAGAGAAAGTTGGTTGTGAATGTTGTTTAAGGAGAGAGAGAGAGAATTCAACTCCCTCCACAACACTCTATCACCCCGTGGTTTTTGGGGCTTGGAGAGCAAAGACATGTCTGCTGACGTGATAGATACATGGTGCTCTACGCCCCCTTTCAAGTCTCTTTCACTCCGAGTAGTTTATGAAAAAAACATACCTTTAAAACACTTGATATCAGTGAACTACAAGCAATTCATAAATACAAAGTGAAGTCATCAATAAACAAATGTAGGGTTAAAATTTTAAAATATTAAGTAGCTTTTATTTAAGAAAAAAGAGTTAAAAAACAATTTTTAAGTTCTGTTTTAGTTTTCCAACATTTAATTTAAGAGAACACAGTTATTTTAAAATATATAATAAGTAGTTTAATAAAAAAAATTTAAATAATACTTCAAAATAATGCAATACCGAATAGTCCTTTTAGGAAAGAAAAAACATGCAAGTTTACTTTCGTAGGCATATAAACACAAAACTAAAAAAAACAAATGTGGATGTCTGTTTCTTTACATCTTTTCTATCCTCTTTACTTTGTTTTGGTTTAGAGTAGTGGTGGACTCATCATTTCTTTTGGACCCTTTTATTAATTTGGTTTGACTTGGATGCTGTTGTTTCATTTAGAGTAAAGGTAATAAATAAATTATTTCATTTACCAATTTTCAATTTAAGTTATTTTAGTTATATGTCTAGCACGAAACGACTCTACCCTCTCTCTTCTCTTTCCCTACGGTTTCTTCTTTTCCTTTACACAGACGATCTGTGAAGCAGGATTATCACATCAGGAACGTGTGGCGGTGTTGATGCTCCGATGTCACCTCACTGTAAAAAAAGAGTAAAATGTCATTTTCGTCTCTGAAGTTTGACCACTTTTACGAATTCGTTCTTCGGGTGTTATTTTTATCTAAAAAGTTTGAAATCTTGTTATTTTCATCGCCAAGGGCCAAATTGAAGGGATAAAAATCGCAATAAATGCCATACTCAAGGAAGAAAATGACAATAAAACGCAAACTCGAAGGACTCAAATGCAAAAAAGAAAGTAATTTTGAATGGAACAAGCAAAAATAACTAAAGCTCTGTGACGATTTTAGCAAAAATGACTAAATCTTAGTGTTTTTAAATAATTTATTACGTGTATACCTAACTGTTAGAAAGAAAAAGCAAGAAGATTGAATTATGATAAGGCAATTAGGAATAAGCAGTTATGATTGTCTTTGATAATTTTCCAAGTGGCCATGTCATGTCATGCCCTTGTGTAAAGTTGTTTCTTTGAGTTAAATACACGGTTGGTCCATGTAGTTTGTAAAAATTTGCAGACTTGGTCCTAATGGTTCGCTAATAAACACTTGGTCCCGGTGGTAGTAATTTTTGCACTCGGGTGGTCCTTGTCACTAACTGACATTAAGTTTTTCAGTTAAGTCCATGTTAAATGACCAAAATACCCTTGCTTATTAACAAAACCCACCAAATTATGTCTTTAGAGCTCTCTCTTCTCAAACAAGCAGCACAACCACCACCATATCACCTCCGCCACCATCTCACCTCCACCCTGAACACCCACCACCACCATCTCACCTCCGCCACTTCTCACCTCCACCCCGAACACCAAAACACCCACCAACACGGCGGCTGGTGTGGTGTTCCGACGACCCACTTCGCTTAAGATTCCGATTTCACGAACCTCATTTCGAACAAACTAAACGGCGTCGTTCTCAGCTTGAATGATGAGCAGACGATTCTTGATACTCTTCTCGGTGCTAGGGTTTCGTGGACGAACAGAGTCGAGAAAATTGATGATAACAAAAGCGTTTGTAAGAAAACGTTTGTGTTGAAATTGAAGAAGAAGGATAAACGAAGAATATTTCAAGCGTATATTCTACAAATGTTCAGAAGATATCAGATGAGATGTAAGGAACTGATGCTGTATATGAACACCGTGACGCAATCTGACGATAGCGATCGATTATCACTGGTTAGCGATCGATTCAGATCTGAAAAAGAAGGTTAAATCGGATCTGGAATCGTTTTTGAAATCGAAACAGTATTATCACCGGTTAGTCGCGTCTGGAAACGAAGTTATCTCCTCTACGGACCTTCCGGCACCGGAAAATCAAGCTTCATTGCAGCAATGGCGAAACACCTCTCATACGATATTTACGACATCGATTTAACAGAAGTGGTTTACGGTGAGGGCCGCAATAGCGACGGCTGGTGTGGTGTTCCGACGTCCCACTTCGTTTTTCCGACGGGTTGGGTAGTTGGGGCAGTGAGGGTGGTGGTCGTTGGTTGTTATAAGTCTTAGATTGGGTTATAGGGGTTTTCAGAGAGATTTGAAGAAGATGAGGATGATGATGATGGGGTAAGTCCCTGTTTTAAGTTTTTAAATTGTTTTTAACCTTAGGGGTAAAACAGACATTTCACACACACTTAACTGAAAAACTTAATGTCAGTTAGTGATAAGGACCACCCGAGTGCAAAAATTACAACCACCAGGACCAAGTGTGTAATTAGTGAACCATTATGACCAAGTCTGCAATTTTCGCAAATCACAGGGACCAACCAAGTATTTAACTCTTGTTTCTTTATATCACTCATATTTTTTCAACATCATTTCTGAAAAAGGAAAATGTGGTTTCTATTTTAAAATGGAAATATATTCAGAAAAGGAAAATGTGGTTTTTTTTAAATGGAAATATATTAAATCAAAAGAAGAGGATCAAATATGAATTATATTTTGAGTAGGAATGATAAGAAGTAATCTTAGCCGTCTATCTGGAAAAGTAGAAATACAAGTGGGAAGGGTTATTTTAGTCAATCTTTTTTTTATCTATTCTTTCTATTTTCATTCTCTGTATCTTCAAAACTCAGATGTTCAAAACCCACCATCTTCAACATGTCATTTCTTTTCTCTCTCTAGAATTACTACATCACGGTGCGAATTTTCTTCATCAATGAATGGTTCGAACACTCAATCAACGTGTTCTTCAATTTCTTTGAAGAAAACCCAGTTTATGTTTCTATAATTTCCCTTTTTTTTCAATTTAACATTATGCGATAGAACATGAGATTTCTGTTAAACAGGTACTCCTCTTCTCAAATTTCTCAAACATTTTTGAACTCAAAGTGAAGATATCTTTGATTCTACTCTTTCTCTTGATGTATTCATGCATTTGGGCAACATCATTAGTTCCAATTTTATTGAGAAATCATTAATAAAAAGTTGCACACCAGGTGTTTGACAAAATGTCTCAAAGAAAAATTGTAAAATACCTTTCAGTTTAGACTTTCATTGAAAATTGTGTTTTAAAAAAAAATGAAAAAACACACTTTTTGTGTGTTTTTTGGTCCATTCAGTTTTACAAAATAATGAAAAAAACACAAGTTTTTATCCATTGCGTTTTACAAAAGAATGAAAAAACACAATGCGTTTTACAAAATAATGGAAAAAAAACCGTTTTTTATCTATTGCGTTTTACAAAAGAATGAAAAACACACTTTTTAAGTTTTTTTGTTCATTGCGTTTTACAAAATAATGAAAAAAAACTGTTTTTATCCATTTCGTTTTACAAAAGAATGAAAAAAACACACTTTTTGGGTTTTTTTTTTCCATTGCGTTTTACAAAAAAATGAAAAAAACTGTTTTTTATCCATTGCGTTTTACAAAAGAATGAAAAACACACTTTTTGGGTGTTTTTTGTCCATTGCGTTTTACAAAATAATGAAAAGAACTGTTTTTTATCCATTACGTTTTACAAAAGACACTTTTCTTTTGTCATTTTAGTCTATTGCATTTTAAAAAGTACACTTTCTTTTATATTTTTAGTCAATTGCGTTCTAAAAATAAACTTTGTTTTGTGTTTTAATTCATTGTTTTTTAGATAAAAAAGCATTGTGTTTTATGATGGTTGTTGAACCTGAAATGAAACTATATGATAATGTTGAAAATTAAGTGTGTTTGAATGGATGTCCAAAATGGTATACCACTTGTCTCACATTGGTGTGGAGACAAAGTATAAGGTTATTTATAAGGTGAAACTTTTGCATAACCCACATAACTTTATGATATGTTTTACCATAAGTCCTACGTGCGGGTGCGCAAGGGGGATGCAAATTGGAACCATAATTTAATCGAACTTGTGTGCACCCGCACGTCCTGCGGACACGAATGCAGTTCCGATAATCCGGGCCGCGTGTTGCTGGTTTTTGCACTGTGCTGACAGTAGCGTATCGCTTGCAGATTACACAGAGTTTTTTTACTGACAGTAGCCAGTTGCGTTTTAACTTACAGTAGCGTATCGCTTACAAATTACACAACGATTTTTTTACAGACAGTATGTCACACCCTCTATTTCCACTTGCAAAGTATTACCACGAGGCGTGTGATCAAACCAGAATCTCAGACACTAGCAATGTCGAACGACTCTATATGATTTATTTAAACGTTTTCCAAAACATTTGTTGTAAACATGCATAGTCATTTTCAAAATTTCAAGGTTTCAAAGTTTAGCGGAAGCATTAAAATAAAGTAACGGGCGCCAACATAAACGCCAAAACCAAAATCCCAAAAATTATTCGTAAATAAAGACTCGATTAAAGTGCCTTGATCAAATGCAAGTGAGTGCACCCACGCTCCTAGCGTCCTGAGAAACATGCAAAGAAACAAGTGTCAACATTAAAGAAGAGTGAGTTCACAGGTTTTTATAAGTTCACAAGTTCGGTTTAAAAGATTGTTTTCCCCGTTATCCCTAACCCGGGATAACGACATAGTTCCATCATTCCTAACCTGGAATAATAAGGTTGGTTCGTAAATAAGTTCAATGTTAACATGTAGGTAGCGAGCCTAAAGTTACGTCACGTAAGAGTTCGTGATCGAAGCTGACTGTTGTTGCCTCTGTGTTGCCAGGTCTATCACTGACCATGGTGAAAGTTAGGCCAAATTAATCACCCGTTGACCATTCCCGGTCGGCTAGCGCGACTAGCTCGGGTGGGGCTTGTCGGGCCCAGTAGTACTACTATAATTTCCCTGCTATCTAACCCAATAATAACGATCCGAGAGTTGGTTGAGGACTTCCGTGATAAAGCTACTTAGTGACCATAACATACATTAACATTAACTTAGTTACCGAATAGTTAACGGTGTTAATTTCGCATAACGTAAAACATTGAGTTGTAGAGCGTATACATGTTTCTCCCCCTGTTGTTCAAAACCGGATAAATAGGGGCCGTGAACTCACCTTAAATTGCTCGGTTAGATAAACGCAAAAGAAGCAAATGATGGAACCGCTAATCGATTCCTAACATGTCAACCAATTCAAAGTTAGTGTGTGAACACACTGACACAAAACCCTACGCATAACTAACACACAGTACGGCACCCGTAATAACCAATTCGAAACCATACTCATGCATGCAAAGTATCACCATACAAAATAACGATCAAACCAACTTTTCATAAACACAGGATAACTCATACAACACTTAGGTACACACAAACGCAAGTTATCATGTTTCAGCTTGTACGCTCATAACTGGGCTGTTTTCGAGAATTTTTATAAAATAGTTCCAACATTACGGGAGGTGTCAATTAGACTGTAGAATTTTGTGTAAAATTTTCAAATCCTAAATATTTACCAATTATTTATAACATTTATATACTAGGCTGCAGTCAGATTCGTCGTTTCTGACTGCAGTCCACGAGAAAAATCATTTAAAAATCATCGTTCATCCGATTAACAAAATTCCAGTGGGAGATTTTCGGAAACTCCCGTCTCCATACAGACTATGAGATCCGACTCGATAAGCAACCTGCAAATTCTACAGAATTTACTCAGCTTCAGCTGCTGCACTAAATGACCATTTAAAAATAGACAAACTACCTCAGAAAAATATGAATCTGGCGCCATTTAAAGCTTTTTTCAAAAATACACGTTTTAGGCTTCAGAAAATCCACTTTTCGATAAATAATGATCAGGTTACAGCCAACTGAAGTTGGCTGTAAATGTCAATCAGCTTACTGTTTTCGACTTTATCGCATTAGAACATGTGTAAACGGCCATGACGCTTAGTTGTATTGATTAACAGCAGGTTAACTTGTCAAATATCATCTAATATATCAATATTCATTTCAAACCCTAAGTATATATCATGATCTTTATAGATAAAACACAGCCTACGATTTTAATATTCAAACATATCATCACAACCGCAAAGATTCGCATATTCATCCGAACTAATCATACACCACAACACTTTTCATAACAACAATCATACGAGCACATAATCATAATTAATTCTATGGAAGATCATCACATGAATCGTAACAAAATCGAAAAAACCCTAACCTTAAACGATGACAACTTGCGAACCAGGACAAGCTTGGGATCGATCTGAGAGTTGTAGGGTTTGCGCGACCGAGAGGAGGGGGTGCCGTCGCACACTTCTAGGGGATTAGGGTTTTAAGTATTTTTTTGAACACCCCATGCATACATACGTATACATAAGGGGCAAGGGGGCGGTTTGGGCTTGCCCTTGGGCCGCAAGGGTGGGGTGGCGGGTTGGGTTGTGTTCGCAAGGGGGTATGGGTGGCAGGTTGGGTTTGCTTGGTCGCAAAGTCGAAACGTTTCACAGGCTTGGTTCGGTTCGGCTTATAAATAGAATTTACTAACTGATCATTATAACCTGATAAATAACTACACATAATACGACTCGACAATTATTCATAAACGTCTAATAACATGTAGCACGAAATTCATATACAACCCGTTAGAATTCCCAAACATTGTGTATTCCCTAAATACTAAAGTTAGCGCAGTTATTGCGAGCGCGTAATTTAATTCTCCGAATTAAATCAGCGTAGGAATGAATAACAATAAAGTAGCGCGTTTAAGATACCTGAAAAGCCGGGATGTCACATTATCCCCATGTTGAAAGAATTTTCGTCCCGAAAATTGAGTAAACGCGGTGTAGAATGCAACGCACAAAGATTCAGTTTGTTAGAATGGTACAAGTAAATCCCAGGCTGTCATATCATCCCCATGTTGAAAGAATTTCGTCCCGAAATTCAGATGGCGGTAACGTCAGATTGCTGCTCAGCTGCAAAAAGGTGTGGATATTTGCTTTTCATTTGGTCCTCTCTTTCCCACGTGAACTCCGGTCCACCTTAGAGTTCCAACGAACCTTGACGATCGGTATCTTGTTGTGCCTTTGAGTCTTGATCTCACGGTCCATGATCTCGATAGGTTGTTCCACAAAATGCAGTTGCTCATCCACTTAAATCTCGTCCAATGGAATGACTAGGGTCTCATCTGATAGACACTTCTTCAGATTGGATACGTGAAAAACGTTGTGAACTCCACTGAGTTCGGCAGGAAGGTCTAACTGATAAGCTACGGGCCGATACGCTTCGAAATCACAAATGGGCCTACGTACCTGGATTTAGTTTGCCTCATTTCCCAAAACGAATTACACCCTTCCAGGGTGACACTTTCAGTAGGACGCGGTCACCTACTTCAAATTCGAGCGGTTTGCATCGTTGATCACCGTAACTTTTCTGTCGATCCCATGCCGCTGCCATGCGGTTTCTGATTTGCACAATCTTTTCAGTAGCCTCAAGTATCAACTCAGGACCTGTGAGTTGACTGTCACCGACTTCTGCCCAACAGACCGGTGATCTACATTTGCGACCGTACAATGCTTCAAACGGTGCTGCCTGAACACTCGTATGGTAACTGTTGTTATACGAGAATTCCACTAAAGGCAGATGGATTTCCCAACTGTTCCCGAAGTCTACCACGCATGCCCTAAGCACGTCCTCCAAGGTCTGAATGGTCCTTTCACTTTGACCATCCGTCTGAGGGTGGTAAGTTGTGCTTATATCTAAGCGTGTACCCAACGCTTTCTGAAGTGACCGCCAAAAGTTGGACGTAAAACAAGCATCTCTGTCTGAAATGATGGATGTTGGCACCCCGTGCCGAGAAACTACTTCCTTAATGTAGATTCAAGTCAACTTATCCATCTTATCTGTTTCTTTGGTCGCTAGGAAGTGTGCAGACTTAGTTAGACGATCCACGATCACCCAGATGGTATCGCAACCACCCGGAGTTCGCGAGAGTTTAGTGATAAAGTCCATCGAGATCTGATCCCATTTCCACACTAGGATCTCAGGTTGTTGAAGTAGCCTGATGGCTTCTGGTATTCCGACCTTGACTTTCGCACAAGTCAAACACTTGCTCACGTAGATGGCTATATCCGCTTTCATGTTGGGCCACCAGTACGCGGCTTTAAGGTCTTGATACATCTTATGAACCAGGATGGACAGAGTATCGGGATTTGTGAGCTTCGTCCATAACTAGCTTTCTGAGGTTTCCGTAGAGAGGTACCCATATACGGTTCATGAAATACCGGGTACCATTGGGTTTCACTTCCCAATCGCGTTCCATCTTCCCGCAGATTCGACCTTAATGTTCTCTTCCTTAACCGCTTCTAGCTGCACGTCGCATATCTGTTCGGGTAACCCAGAATGAACTGTGAACTGTAGTGCTCGTACCCGACGAGGTTTCAAGTGCTCCTTTCGACTGAGGGCATCAGCTACCACGTTAGCTTTACCCGGGTGATACCGAATGGCACATTCATAATAGTTCAGGAGTTCGACCCAGCGACGCTGTCGCATGTTCAACTCCTTCTGGTCAAAAATATGCTGGAGGCTCTTGTGATCCGTGTAGATTGTGCACCTTGTTCCATATAGGTAGTGTCTCCAAATCTTAAGTGCAAACACAACTGCTCCCAATTCCAAGTGATGTGTCGTGTAGTTCTTCTCGTGGACCTTCAACTTTCAGGATGCCTACGCGATGACCTTATCACGTTGCATGAGCACACATCCCAATCCCCGAATGGAAGCGTCACAATATACAACAAAATCATATGTCCCCTCTGGAAAGGACAAAATGGGTGCACTGCAAAGCTTCTGCTTCAGTAATTGAAATGCTGCTTCCTGTTTGTCACCCCAAGCATACTTGGTGCCCTTCTGGGTGAGAGTGGTAAGCGGTTGTGCGATCTTGGAAAATCCCTCGATGAAACGTCTGTAGTAACCAGCCAAACCCAAAAATTGGCGGATCTCTGTCGGTGTCCTGGGTGCTTCCCAGTTCTTGATATCATCGATCTTGGCGGGATCAACGTGTATACCCTTTTCATTCACAATATGCCCGAGGAACTGAACTTCCCGAATCCAGAATCACACTTCGAAAACTTGGCATATAGTTTCTCCTATTGAAGTAGTTCCAGCAATAACCGCAGATGCCCAGCATGTTCTTCTTCACCCTTAGAGTAGATGAGTATATCATCGATGAACACGATGACAAACTTGTCGAGATACGGCTTACACACGCGGTTCATGAGGTCCATGAACACCGCGGGTGCATTGGTGAGACCGAAGGGCATGACCAAGAACTCGTAATGGCCATACCGAGTACGAAATGCCGTCTTGGAGATATCCTCCTCCCTAACGCGTAGCTGGTGATAACCGGACCGTAGATCAATCTTGGAGTAGTAGCTTGACCCTTGAAGCTGGTCGAAAAGATCTTCGATGCGAGGTAATGGGTACCGGTTCTTGACGGTAACCTTATTGAGTTCCCTGTAGTCGATGCACATGCGGAAGGTCCCGTCCTTCTTCCTGACAAAAAGGACCGGAGCTCCCCATGGCGAAGTACTGGGTCGGATAAATCCTTTTTCCAACAATTCTTGAAGTTGGGTAGACAGCTCTTGCAGCTCCGCTAGAGCTAAGCGGTACGAGGCCTTAGCGATAGGAGTCGCATGGCTCGCCAATTCGATTTCAAACTCTACTTGTTGATGTGGTGGAAGACTGGTAACTCCTCTGGAAACACATCGGGAAAGTCACGGACGATGGGGATATCTTCAATCCGCTTCTCGTCCTTAGACCATTCGATGACCGGTGCGAGCAAAGCAAAAGAGTTCTTCCTCCGAAGATACTTCTGAGCTTGCATGTAAGAGATGATGTTCGTGACGACGCCTGCCTTCTCGCCTTGCACCATCAAGACTTTGTCGTTAGAGAGCGGAATACGGATAGCTTTCTTGAAACAGAGAACTTCAGCTCGAACGTCGGATAGCCAGTCCATTCCGGCTACCACATCAAAACTACCCAGATTAGTTGTCATCAGATCAATGGTAAAGGTGTGATCCGCGAGTTTAAGTTGACAGCCGGTCACTAGATGAGTTACATCTACAGATTTACCATCGGCTAGTTCTATGACGTAAGGGGTCTCTAGGGGTTTAGGTATGAGATTTAGGTTCTTTCTAAAAGACCCAGATATAAAACTCTTATCCGCACCCGTATCAAAAAGTGCAGTAGCAAAATGATCGTTAAGTGGAAACTTACCGGTGACCACATTCGAGTCGTTTCGGGCCTCCCCAAGGCCTAGTGTGAATGCACGTCCCTTGGCACCTCCTGTGCCACCATTTCCATTGTTGCCATTGTTGTTATTATTGTTGTTGTTGTTGTTGTTATTCCCACCATTGTTGTTGCGAATTTGCGGGCAGTCTCGCTTGAAATGGGCAGTGCTACCGCACTGATAGCATCCTTGGTTATTACCCTGCTGCTGGTTCTGATTCTGTCGTGACATAATCCCCCCGCGACAATCCTTTGCCGCGTGTCCTGCTTTGCCACATCGTTGGCAGCGATTTCCGGCGCAAGGGCCGTGACGATGGAGGTTACAACGATTACATTGCGGCTTTCGACCCGCATAGCCGTTCGAGTTCTGGGTGTTGTTGGCAGACTGATTGTTGTGACCCCGATTGTTGTTGAAGTTGTTGGACCGCTTCTGGTTTCCTTGTTGTGGCTAGGCTGATGAAGACTGCCGAGCAGGTGAGTCTTAAATTTCCTTTTGTTGTCGGGACAGTTTCAGTTGCACCCCTAGGTGGTAACTTCCTTTGCTCCACCGCCTTATCGGTGAGTTTATACGCCAGCCTAATCGCTTGTTACTCCGTCGTAGGGTTGCTAGACATTATCATGCCCTGGATCTCAGGGACTAGACCCCAAGATAAAACTCAAGTCGTTTAACGATGGTGTTAGCCAAATCGGGACAAAGGAACACCAGATCATGATGTCTTGCCGTGTACGCTTCAATTTCTGATCCGACCATCTTGTGGTTCCATAACGCTTATTCCAATTGCTGAACTCGTCCCGCGGACAGTATTCCTCCTTGATTAGAGCTTTGAACTCGGTCCAGGCCATTGCGTTCGCCGCAGCAAGTCCATGCGTTTGGACTTGTGCATTCCACCAGGTTAATGCCCCATCTTCCAACGTCGAGGCAACATACTTGACCTTGTTAGCTTCGAGGCAATTGCACATTTCGAAAACCGATTCAGACTTTTCGACCCAACTGACCAGTCCTATAGGTCCTTCAACTCCCGTGAACTTGCTCGGTTTCGCATCCAGGAACATCTTGTTGGGGTTAAGACCCCCTCCTGAGGATAGAGGGTAGGTAGTCAGCGAGAAAGTCTACTAGCCAAACTATTAGATTTTCCCATGAAAATTTAATAATGGTTACCTGCTGGTGGGTTAGGAACACCTGCCAGAGCAGCATTCACGTGTTGTTCGATTAAAGCGGCCAATTCTTCAGCTGACATGTTGAGATTTCCGCAGCGACCGGTTGCCATTTAGATCTTCGCAAGACAACACAAACACACACCGATAAGTATATATCCAATATAGTTATCATATTCCACACTTAAATGATCACACAATTTATGTCAACCCAACAAATTAAACAATCAAAAGGAACATTCGATTAAATAAATTGTAATGTTTCACAAAATACCAACCAAACATATCAGTTTAATTATAAAATTTCCAAGTTCAAACATAAGTGAAAACAAACAAACTAAAGGAAACAAAACGGAGATTGGCGAGACGAGTAAGTCATCTATGTCTCCATCTCCCAAGTCGCTATCACTGCCGTCTTCCTCTTCAGTGTTTTCAGCTTCAACAGCCGGGTCCTATTCCGGCTCTTCTTCCTCCGGATCCTTCTCCGGGTCTTCCTCTGGATCCTCTTCGTCTTCTACCAGCGTTGGAGGGGCCGGTGCTGGTGCGGGTACTGAGATAGGTGGTGCTTGGTTCTGCTCCAGTTCGTGAATCCTCCAACTGGACTCAAGAACTCTGTCTTCGAGCCAGTCAGCCCTCAGCTGCTCAGCACAAAGGTCCTTAGCTAAAATGCTTCAAACTCTCCTATTCTCATCTTGCTCTTCCTCGAGCTCTTCAGTTTTACCAGTCAGCTGACGTATCAGCCATCCCTGTGCTTCGATAGTCTCTTGCATTCTCTCCAGCCGTTCCTGTTGTTTACTTAGCACAGCTCTAAGTAGATCATCCCCCACTCCTGAAGAGTTGACCGGTTTGACCGGTACAGCGGTGGTTGGACGGGAGGATGACTCCCCTCCTAGAGCGAGTCTTTTCCTGGCAGCTGATCGTGTCTCCACGCCACGAGGTGGTGAGGGTTCGACCATGGGTGCCTTCCCCGGCGCCCTTGATTGTCGAGATCTGTCGGATGATGATGATGACATAGCCTGCGGGTTGGTGTCGTTAGTTACGAGCTGCGTATATCACAATATATATATATATGTATATATATATCACATAGAACAATTGTAGTATAACACATAAACATTTCGGTGCCAACTAAGTCTAGTGTCGTGTAACAGCTATAGTTTAGGTCTACTTTAAATGCAAACCTGGTTCTCTATAGCTAGAGGCTCTGATATCAATCTGTCACACCCTCTATTTCCACTTACGGAGTATTACCGCGAGGCGTGTGATCAAACCAGAATCTCAGACACTAGCAATGTCGAACGACTCTATATGATTTATTTAAACGTTTTCCAAAAACATTTGTTGTAAACATGCATAGTCATTTTCAAAATTTCAAGGTTTCAAAGTTTAGCGGAAGCATTAAAATAAAGTAACGGGCGCCAACATAAACGCCAAAACCAAAATCCCAAAAATTATTCGTAAATAAAGACTCGATTAAAGTGCCTTGATCAAATGCAAGTGATTGCACCCAGCGCTCCTAGCGTCCTGAGAAACATGCAAAGAAACAAGTGTCAACATTAAAGAAGAGTGAGTTCACAGGTTTTTATAAGTTCACAAGTTCGGTTTAAAAGATTGTTTTCCCCCGTTATCCCTAACCCGGGATAACGACATAGTTCCATTATTCCTAACCTGGAATAATAAGGTTGGTTCGTAAATAAGTTCAATGTTAACATGTAGGTAGCGAGCCTAAAGTTACGTCACGTAAGAGTTCGTGATCGAAGCTGACTGTTGTTGCCTCTGTGTTGCCAGGTCTATCACTGACCATGGTGAAAGTTAGGCCAAATTAATCACCCGTTGACCATTCCCGGTCGGCTAGCGCGACTAGCTCGGGTGGGGCTTGTCGGGCCCAGTAGTACTACTATAATTTCCCTGCTATCTAACCCAATAATAACGATCCGAGAGTTGGTTGAGGACTTCCGTGATAAAGCTACTTAGTGACCATAACATACATTAACATTAACTTAGTTACCGAATAGTTAACGGTGTTAATTTCGCATAACGTAAAACATTGAGTTGTAGAGCGTATACATGTTTCTCCCCCTGTTGTTCAAAACCGGATAAAATAGGGGCCGTGAACTCACCTTAAATTGCTCAGTTAGATAAACGCAAAAGAAGCAAATGATGGAACCGCTAATCGATTCCTAACAGTCAACCAATTCAAAGTTAGTGTGTGAACACACTGACACAAAACCCTACGCATAACTAATACACAGTACGGCACCCGTAATAACCAATTCGAAACCATACTCATGCATGCAAAGTATCACCATACAAAATAACGATCAAACCAACTTTTCATAAACACAGGATAACTCATACAACACTTAGGTACACATAAACGCAAGTTATCATGTTTCAGCTTGTACGCTCGTAACTGGGTTGTTTTCGAGAATTTTTATAAAATAGTTCCAACGTTCCAAAAAGTCCATTTTTTACGGGAGGTGTCAATTAGACTGTAGAATTTTTTGTAAAATTTTCAAATCCTAAATATTTACCAATTATGAATCTGGCGCCATCTGAAGCGTTTTTCAAAAATACACGTTTTAGGCTTCAGAAAATCCACTCTTCAAAAAATAATGATCAGGTTACAGCCAACTGAAGTTGGCTGTAAATGTCAATCAGCTTACTGTTTTCGACTTTATCGCATTAGAACATGTGTAAACGGCCATGACGCTTAGTTGTATTGATTAACAGCAGGTTAACTTGTCAAATATAATCTAATATATCAATATTCATGGACACCCTAAGTATATATCATGATCTTTATAGATAAAACGCAGCCTACGATTTTAATATTCAAACATATCATCACAACCGCAAAGATTCGCATATTCATCCGAACTAATCATACACCACAACACTTTTCATAAAAACAATCATACGAGCACATAATCATAATTAATTCTACGGAAGATCATCACATGAATCGTAACAAAATCGAAAAAACCCTAACCTTAAACGAAGACAACTTGCGAACCAGGACAAGCTTGGGATCGATCCGAGAGTTGTAGGGTTTGCGTGACCGAGAGGGGGGTGGGGGGGGGGGCTGCCGTCGCACACTTCTAGGGGATTAGGGTTTTGAGTATTTCTTTTTGAACACCCCATGCATACATACGTATACATAAGGGGCAAGGGGCGGTTTGGGCTTGCCCTTGGGCCGCAAGGGTGGGGTGGCGGGTTGGGTTGTGTTCGCAAGGGGGTGTGGGTGGCGGGTTGGGTTTGCTTGGTCGCGAATTCGAAACGTTTCACAGGCTTGGTTCGGTTCGGCTTATAAATAGAATTTATTAACCAATCATTATAATCTGATAAATAACTACACATAATACGACTCGACAATTATTCATAAACGTCTAATAACATGTAGCACGAAATTCAGATACAACCCGTTAGAATTTCCAAACATTGTGTATTCCCTAAATACTAAAGTTAGCGCAGTTATTGCGAGCGCGTAATTTAATTCTCTGAATTAAATCAGCGTAGGAATAAATAACAATAAAATAGCGCGTTTAAGATACCTGAAAAGCCAGGATGTCACACAGTAGCCAGCTGCATTTTAACTGACAGTTGTGTTTTACATATCGCTTACAGGTTACACGAATACAGTTGCGTTTTAACTGTTTATTCGCTGCGTTTTTTTACTGACAGTGGCGTTTTACTAACAGTTGCGTTTTAACTGTTTGTTCGCTGTCAGTAACAGTAGCGTTCACATATTACATATCGCTGCGTTTTTAACTATCCGTGACAGTTGCGTTTTAACTGTTTGTTTGCTGTGTTTTTTTACTGTCAGTAACAGTTGCGTTTTGCAGATGTTGGTTCGCTGCGTTTTTAACTGTTTACCGATCGCTGCGTTTTTTAATTGTTGCGTCTTATAAATCACAGTGCGGTTTTTTTTGCTTTTGCATTTTATAGATCGCTGGTTTGGTTATAGACTGTTTTGGTTCGGTGCGTTTTTTAACTATCTTTTTTGGGCTTTTTTTCATTGCGTTTTACGCAACTGGGTTTTCGAATTTTTTTTTTCAAAATATAGCAATAGCATACTCGTTTTAAAAATAAAAAACGCTTGTTTTTTGTGCATTTTTATAAAAAATAATGTCGTATGAAAGAGTTATTAACGTTTAAAAATTGAGGGGGAATTGGAGGAGAGAGAAACTATTACTTTGGATTAACTAGAATGCCCCTACAAAAACCCACGCGCCTCCTCTTTTGGATTCAATTTAATTTATTTAATTTTAACCCTTGATTACTAAATGGATGCACAAGATTACTTTCTATCCTTCATAGTGATAGAAACTTCCTATTGTATCCTAACCCTTAAATCTAATAGTTTTCCAACAACAATCAAAAATCAAAATGACTATATGATAATTAAAATGATTAAAAAATTTTATGAGTTGAAGGAAGTCTAAGGGAGATAAAATGCACACATCCCCTCTTTATATATATATATAATATATATATATAAATATATATATATATATAAAGATAGAGTAAAAGGTGTGTAAATAAGATATTGAGGTATAGGAACATGTAAATTAGAAGAATGATGAAAAATGAAAATTGTAAGGTACATAAAACCCTTATCAAGTGTAGTTAATAATTTGTTAAAGGATAATTTTTTTTCACACATGTACACATATGTACATATAGAGGTGCACAAAAAAACTGCATCTGGAATCGGTAAAAGAACCTAGAACCAGTTTTTTTAATATCCGGGTATTCTATACCCGAAACCGGAACCGACCCTACTCGTAGGGTATCGATAGAGTATGCATTTCGTTCTCAATACCTGGAACCAGATGCGGAACTGATCATACCCGATTAATACCCGAAACCGACAAGAACCCGAACCGATTAACCCGGTTATACCCGATACATGATTCTCATATCTTTCTTTTAAATTTATGTTAGTGTATTTATTTTAGTTTTCTTACATTATACAATGCATATTTAATAACAATAAACAAAAATACGAGAAAATGAGGTAATAAAAACGCAACAGAGTATTAAAAAAATCCGAAAATATAGAGCTAAATATATCGGAAATAGGGTATAAAACCCCGAAAATAGGGTATTTAATACCCGGTTTCTTAAGAACCGGAACCAGGCACATAGGGTATGATTTTTTGGTTAAATAACTGGAACCGAACCGATTATAGCAATAACCAGTTCCTACCCTTAAAATGAGAAACCGAAACCGAGTTTCATAACCGGAACCGGTTATTAAAAATACCCGGTTTATGCACCTCTACGTACATACCTACATGGAGGCATGCACACATACACATAGAGCTACATACATAAATGGGAAATGGATACATACAGGGGCACCCCTGGGTGGGAGGGGAGGACCACCGGCCAAGGGCCGATATTTTAAAGAACACATTATTTAAAAAAAAAACCCGATATATATATATATATATATATATATAATTATATATATATGTAAAAAAATTAATAGGGTATATTCATACAAACACCAACATAGGCACACTTACAAAACAATTCTTATGGTTTAGATTAATTACTAGCCTATTGATATTAAGTTTAAACCTTTAAACATCGAATTCCAAATCTTATGCTATGTATTTCGTTAAGGCCTAAAGGCACATTTTTTCAAACTCGAACACAGTACACAAATTCTCAAAACCCTGGTTATATACACACAACAAACACATTAAGGCCCTGGTTATATACATACAACAAACACATGCATGCATGCACACGTAAATGCATACTCACCTACGTCACTTACAAAGGTTCACATACATATACACACAAGTACAAAGGAAAAAAAACACGCACACATGCGTATATATACATGAATACATATATATATTACTTTAGATGATGAGCATTTGAAAACTAAAACCGAAATAAAACCTTATCTACCAATTTATTTTGGGTTTCAGGTTTTCAACTATATATGAATCGAGTTGGTTAGCTCGATTGGTTGATTTTCTTTATCACCCTCGGCAGCGGCGAGGGTATAGTATAAGGAGGGGTATTACGGGCTATGGCTCAACCCCGTATTCATAGTGTTTTTTTTAATAGAAAGGATATCTCTGAATAAATACGAGGATACACCTAAAACTAGGATACTTTAGTTGATTAATTTCCATTTTTTTATTTGCCCAAACCTTTTACAACACCAAACTTGTATAATAATTAAGCCCAAATTAAGTATAATATAATTGAAAAGGCCCAATTAATAAACATAGTCCAAACCCCAAAACAATTTTTTATTATCATTTTTTTGTTATTGTATAATTGCACAGTAAAAAAAATAGAGTTATTGTATAATTTCACCGTAAAAAATTTTGAATACCTCTAAATTAATAGGCTAGCTCCGTCACTAGCCCTCGAAGAAAGGAGCTACCAAATAGACTAATCCTAGCATATCAGGATTCTGTACTCATATACCTATTCCTTTTTTCTGAACAGCCAATCCTTCAAATGGGCTATTGGCGAAATTCACCACATCGGGATACACTCGCATCCGAACCGAGGAAAACCCTCACCTAGGACCAAAGCCCGTGAACACTCGCCAGAAGGCACGACGTATGATGAGGTAAAACCCAGTCGTTGTTCACAAAACGGTCCCCGTGTGGTTACTGATTCGAAATTCTTTAAACCTTTTTCAAAAACTAAAAAAAAATATATTTCAAAGAAATATTAAGTTTACAAAAATTTGGCCAAACTACGCAAAAGAGTGGACAATGTGGAATATGAAGTGGAAAAGAATACTTTAATAATTTTGATTACCGAACACATAATGGCACTGAACTAACATGTATGTGAAGACAAAAGTGAACTTGGTTTATGATCCCTGCCGTAATATAGCTCTCCCTTTCACAAAGCCATATCAAAAATTCTGTTTTCTAATACGGTTAACACCTATTCTAATATTTTTCCCGTGACTAATTATATACACATATTACTAGTTAATGGGGAACCGTGAATTAGGTATACTAGAGGGAACCCCCATAATGCGACACAGAGGTCAGTTTCATTACAATAATAAAATATATTAAGGTTTCTAAAATGAAAAAAAATAAGATAAGGTGTCAATTATTTAGAGATTAAACAGATACTTCATGAAGGAAAAGAGGTGATCGGTTTTTAGGTTAGAATGATGGAGAATTCAATATCAAACGTTCACTTTATAACCAATATATCGAACCGTCTTATTATATCGCGTTTTAGCATCTCGTGTATTAAATTTCAAAATTCACTTCAAAACCCAATATATCGTGTTAATATCTTGCGTCTTAATATCATCTTCATATCGCGTGGAAATTATAATTTTACCCCAAATAATAACAACAATAATAATAAAAACAACCCAACTTCATTAAATTTCAATCCATGAATTAGTGCCTTATGATTAAAATTTTCTTAACATGATTATGAGTTTACAATTTTATCCATCTAAATTGCATCATATATAGTATGCAAATACATTAATTTTCTTAAGTTACACTTATAGCCTTTACTTTTAATAGTATACGTTTTTCCAAAATTAGTTTTTATCCTCTAACAAATCGTGCTCATCATCTTAAAAAAACACTGAATACACGATTGTATTTAATACTATTTTCTTGACGTCGAGGCATAACTTTTTGTTGAAAAAAGAGTTTTATTCGAGAAAACACCATGATGAATCAAACCAATACCGAAATCAACCATATCCTTTTAGTCATATAACAACTTTTATCGAAGTGCAGGGTACCGTACCAATACCGTAATAAACCAAATCATATACTTTAAAATATAGTTTTCACACATCTAGTTTTCATTCAACTTTATATTTCTTTAGTAACTTGCGTTCGTTATCTTTAAAAAAACAATGAATGCGCGGTTGTATTTAATATTATTTTTTCTCGGTGTTGCGGTATAATTTTTTTTGAAAACGAACTTTTATTCAAAATAGTATCATGATGAAACCAAACCAATACCAACATCAACCACTATCCTTTTAGTTATATAATGACTTTTAATCGAGTACGAATACCATACTAATACCAAAATAAAATTAATTATTACTGACCGAATGCCAACACGTAACAAACTGAACCAATACCGACTGAATTCCTTCCGCGGAATGCAAGGAATAAATCCACTAGTTACAATTATATATCTAAAAGCATGACTTATTTTTTTCAAACAACGAATTTCTTAGTTTTTGTGAAACTTGAAACTAAGACTTTGCACTTGAGTGTATTAAGAGCATGACTAATAAATAACATCATCACCACACACCACTTGGCACATGTTATTTTTAGTTTTTATTTGTTTTATATATTTCTTATAATTTTTTTATAATTTTTACAGTTATAACACAACACCGTTGCAATATACTTATTTTTATCTACGCTTTTGATATGCACTAAATGCAACATAAATTATATCAAATAAGGTATAAAATCAACCTTTTATGTAGTAATGTTGGAAAAAGTGTGTTTCTTTGTATACTTTTGATTTTCAGGATCAAAAGAGCTTAAATGCACAAAAGGAACAAACTAACGACAGAAACCAACATAAATACAAAAGAAGAGAAGCTGATACATAATGCCGGCCCTCCTAGCTTCACCCCAAGACCAAAAACAACAAATCAGAAGACAAGCATAGGGTCGTGCAACCCAGGCATGAGGCCGTGCTCCAATCCAGATTCCATAAAGAAAAGACAAAAAGAAGCAGACAAGAGACACGGGTCGTGGTCAACTCCCAAATATGCAAAATCTCCATTAGTACAGCAACCACAAGGCCATAGGGCCGTGCCGTTGACACAACTCATTAAATGAAGACAGAGAAGAAGGAGACACGGGGTCGTACCCTCCAGGCAAGGGGCATATGAAGGGCATGTTTCAAGCTATAAATAGGGGTGCTTGATTCAATTGCAATCCATCCCTTGGAAGCCCCCTCTCTCACTTCACCACCACTCCAACACCATCATTCACCACAACCGTTAGAGTTTAGAGTGTGTAATAGTCTCGGGATCCAAGATTGATCGTAAGAGTCTTTGTCAAGCTATGGCCATGCTTGGCTAAACTCGTACATCACTTGTTGAAGACGAACCTTTTATGTATTACTTTTAATTTCCAAGCTTTGGTTAACTTTTTAATTGGGATTATGTATTAATAACTAGTTTTTTTTATATTGAAAGTGAACTTTATTCTATCATCTCTTCATGTTTTGTTGATTCACTTATTTGTGTCTTTACGATCTATATAAAGCGCGTTAACTACCTGGAAGGGGGTTAGAATGGTGGTTTGGGTAAAGTTCTTGCCTCGTTCAGTGTATAGATCATGCGAGGACTTGGTTCAAGCTTATCAGGACTTCCTTTGAGGCAGATAGCATCAATTCAGAGGAAGTAAGAACGGCTTGAATCCCTTATAAATAAACTACTATTAAAACTTTAAACTGGCCTTGCGGGACTGTACCCCTTCTGACTCAGACCAATATGCCGAGGGTAGCATTGCCTACAAAAGAAGGACATGCCATATTTTGTATTAACAACTTATTTATTTATCTTCCAATATTCCGGCCTTGCGAGACTGTATCTCTGCTGACTCAGACCAATACGGTAGTATTGCCTGCAAAAGAGGGACATACCACTATAACTAAGATAATCTCTTAAAAACCCAAAGTGCGGAAATCATCAAAGGATAAGTAAAAGATGAGTCGAAACCAAGTGATTCTATCTTGTCTATTTGTTTCTTTTATTATTTTAGTTTCTGTCTTTAATTTTAGTTACCAAACATCTTTTCTCAAACTTTGGTTGGATTAGACGTTGATGATACTCTGGGATTAAAAGATCTTATGTCCTTGGACGACCTCGGTATCTTACCATCACTATACTACGCCAACGATGGGTGCACTTACTCTAGCGTGTTGGAGAGAGTGATCACCTTGACAGACGTCAAGGTTTTTGGTGCCATTATCGGGGACACAAGGATTTTAAGAAAGTTTAAAATCGACGACCTAATCATCTTTTTCAGTTTTTCTGTCCAAATGCTTCTTCTTTTTTCTAAAATTTTCAGTTACAGAAGCTTTACACGGGCCATGCCACACTGACACGGGCCATGCCTAACTTACATTAACTAAAAATTAACAAAACTTCTTAACAGAAGGCTCACATGGGGTCGTGCTTCATTTGACACGAGGTCGTGTTAAAAACGTCAAGTATCAGATTAAACGCAGTAGACAAGGGTCGTGCCTAATCAACACGAGACTGTGCTAACCTTCTATGTTTAAAAAAATAAATTTCAAGAGCCGTAATCTACTGGGTACATGAGAAGATCGAATAAAGAATTGGCGTGTGGAAGATCGAGATTTGATAGTTATATTGCTTCGGTTAATTAAATATATTTTGTTTAGACAAAATATATTTATTATCTTAGCTAATTAGTTTTTCATGTTTTAGTGATAGTTTTAGTAAGTTATTATCTCTAGGGTCTAAATGTAATTAGCCTAAGTGGTTTAGCTATAAATAGAAAGAGATATTAGGGTTTTAGGGGAACACAGCTAGAGAGAGATTTGGGGGCTAATTGTATTCATCTTTTGCAAATCATTCAGGGGTTTTAAAGTTATATATTTTTAAAGTGTGTTCATCTTGATTCTTATTCAAAATCAGATTTTTGGCTCGATTTGATCCTACAATTTGGTATCAGAGCTTGGTACTTGAATTTTAAATTCAACAATCTTCAATTCAACACTAAAAAAATCTGATTTTTTAGTATTTTTTAGTAATTTTTGGGGTTTTTGATTTTATACATTTTTTTCTTCAAAATCTTGTTTTTTTAAACGTTTAAATTATTTGTTTGCTGATTGAGAGCTGAGTCTAGTGTGATTAGAAAGAAACAGAGTGTTTTTCATATCAATAAAAGAGGTTTGTTTTAGAATAGAAAGTTTTTACGAGGTTTTGAAGTTTCTTCTTTGATCTGGGCGTCTTTGTCGAATATCCAGAGTTTTCATCTTGACGACGAACTTTTCCGACATTTTTGCACTTTTCCGGCGAGTTTAGTTTTTCGGCGAGTTTAAATCTTGAACGAGAGTTCAAGTTGCCCTGCGTATTTGGTAAATACGCTGGTAAGTTAACCTTTTTCCACGTCGTTATTCCGGCGAATTTCTTTCTTCATCCAACGTATTTAAGGTTTGAGAGAGAGAGAAGAGGAAAGACAGTTTTTTTTGGGTTTCAGTTTCATTCTTTGATTCTATCAACCGGACAACACCCTTCAGCACCAAACAAAACCACCACAGATCGCCGCACCTAACCGTCTCATCTCCTTCAACCTCCAGTAAACCATCGTCCGTAACACCCGTTCAGCTATCACCATCCAAAACCCGCAACCGTCGTCTTGGACAACCACCATATTTCGACCATTAGCACCAACCTACCATACCTTGACCACAATCGTACGCCACCACTCGAACCATCATCATCCCCATTGTCAGCCCTGAACATCACCATACAGCCACCGAACACCAACCCCTTTCCACCACGAACCACCACCAAGATCGTTGTTGTTGTTCTTATTCATTTTTTTAAAAGAAATGGAGTAGAAGCAGATCCAATAGTTTTATTTAAACGCTAGTAGAGAGAGACTTAGAGGGTGACGACTGGGTATGTTTTAAAAGATTAGGGTTTGAGGTTTGGTTTGTGCTGCATAGAGAAAGAGAGAGAGGAGAGAGAGAAAAGGACGTTACAACTATTGTTTTGAAATTTTAGTTTTCTTGAGTTTGTCTTATTTACTACATATACAAATAGAAGATAGGGAATAGTGCCAGGCATACATATACAAATAGAAGATAGGGGAATAGTGCCAGGCAGCCTGGCACTATTCCCCTATCTTCTATTTGTATATATCTTCTATTTGTATATGTAGTAATGGCACTCCCTATTGGACCAACCATATATTAATTTTTTTTACACTTTAAAAATACGGTTTTGCCCCCAGTATTAAATTACGTTCTTACCCCCTGCTCAAAATAAAATTACGCTTTTATCCCCAGCCCAAAATTACGCTTTTTCCATTGACTCAAAATTACGATTGGCCCTCAGCTTAAAATTACGTTTTCGCCCTTCAAAAGAAAAAAATATGTTTTTGCCCCCACCTTAAAATTATGATTTTGCCCTCTCTTCAAAAATTGATTTTTCTCCGTTTAAAAAATTATGATTTCGCCTCAGTTAAAAATTATGCTTTTGCCCCTGTCAAGGCAGCTGCCTGGCACTCCCCTATTGGACCAACCGTATATTAATTTTTTTTACACTTTAAAAATACGGTTTTGCCCCTAGTTTTAAATTACGTTCTTACTCCCTGCTCAAAATAAAATTACGCTTTTGTCCCCAGCCCAAAATTACGCTTTTGCCATTGACTCAAAATTACGATTTGGCCCTCAGCTCAAAATTACGTTTTCGCCCAGCTAAAAAGAAAAAAAAACATGTTTTTGCCCCCACCTTAAAATTACGATTTTGCCCTCTCTTCAAAAATAGATTTTTCCTTGTTTAAAAAATTATTATTTCGCCCTCAGTTACAAATATACTTTGCCCATGTCCAAAATAAAATTACGCTTTTGGCTCCAACTCAAAATTACGATTATGCCATCGGTTCAAAATAAAATTACAGTTTCGCCTCCAGCCTAAAATTATAATTGTGCCTTTAGTTCAAATTTATATTACTGTGTTGCCCCAAGTTCAAAACTACGAATTTGCCCCTGGTTTCAATTTACAGTATTGTCATGACTTTAGCTTTCGGCAAATTACGATTTTACCTCAGCCAAAAAATAAAACTTCCTTTTAGTTAAAAATAATAGCATTGCCATTGTTTTAGTTTTTTAGCAAAAGTATAAAATTATTTTGTTTTAATTGGTTGACTCGATTTAATTATTTTTCGTGTCAAGGAGCTGCCTAACACTCGCTTATTATTCGGTCATCGCCCCGCAATGCGGTCGGGCATCAACTAGCTGAAGACAAAAAGAAACAATTAAAACATCAGGAATACACAACATACAGAGCAGTCATATAACATATTTTTATTAATTCATTAAAAAAAACAATAATTATAATATTAAAAACTCTCGAACATTGAGAAAAGGAAAAGTTGAAAGATGCTTTTTCACATTTGAACTCTATTTCATATTGAAATTGAGGAGGGTATTAGGAGTTAGAAATTTGCCTTTTTGGACTAAATAAGTAACACAATTTTGGCTGGTATTAACTAGTTTTTTTTTGGGTCTTTTAATATTAATCAGTGATCATAAAAATTTAATCTGGCTAGGTCTTAAATTTTTATTTGTAAGCTTAGAATTTTGATCATTTGGGTTAGGTATCAATAGTTTTTTTTTGGCATGTTAAAATTAACTTGTCTTCGCAAACTTTAACCTAGCCAGGTGTTCAGTTTTTTTTTGGGCAAGAGTTATTAAAATTTGGAGTTGACAAAGGGATATTTTGAAAGTAATTCAAACCGGGTTTCAAGTCGATACAAACTTTTTTTTTTGAACAAAAAAAATGTTTCTAAATCAGTTAACCTGCATTGCGCAAGTTGAACTTGAAACTAACACTGGAACCCAAGATCTTGTTCAGAAAAATATGACATGTTTGGAAGTATTCGCGGAGAAAGTGTGTCAGATCATATTAGTCGATTTCTGAGTGTGCTAACAAAATTGAAGAAAGTTGGTAATCCTGTTGCCAACTATGCCTCAATCAAGAAGCTTTTGGACTCTCTTTCAAAAGAATGGAGCTTACAGTGCATGATGTTTAAAAGAACCTTCTTGTGCAGTACAACTCCAGTCACTCTCTCGAATCTGATCAAAACACTAAAGGCCTTTGAGATGGACGTGCGTAAGAAAGAAATGAATCAGGTCGGATACTCTCAGAAATCTGTCCATTCTACTGTTACTGTTGTTCCCAAGAACATGGCATTTCTTGCCACCATAACCTCTGGTGGTTCAAAATCCCAAGCTGCTACTGCATCATACTTTAACGCTTCCGCAAACTCTGCAAAGGCTCCACAGTCTAACGAGAAAACTGATGTGGTCGGTGATGCTCAAGCTATGAAGGAGGAAGAAGGTAGCAGTGCAAAAAGTGGAAAGATAGAAGAAATATTTCTGAAGAAGCAATGAAAGTCGAGTCCGCCAAAGAAAGGAGGAAAAGGAATTGGTAAACAACATCTTCCTTACGAATTCAAAGCCAAATTGTGCTCAAAACCGTGTATGAATGTCGTGGCTCATTACAAATCGCTCAATCGTGACCTTATTAGAGAAAAAGAGAAAGTCTTACGAGTAAATAAAGAAATGAAACTGAACGAAGCTGCATATCAGAGAAATTTGAACTCAACTTTAACTGAATTTGCAATCTTTAAAGGAGTTATTTTTAAGAAAGATTTTATTATAAACAATCAAGCTAAAAGGCTAGAAAATTATGAAATCAAAAACACTAAATTGCAACTCACCATTGATAAATGGAACGTAAGTAAAAAGGCACTGGTTGATATTGAAAATAGCAACGACCGACGTACATAAAAGATGGCATTGGGTATAAAGATAGGCTTGGAAATGAAAGAAAAATCTTTCCGCCTCCTCACAGCAAGAACTATGTACCCATGCCAACTCCTCATCCAGAAAACGATTTAATTGATAAAAATGATTTAATTGCTCAGAATATCGATTGTGAAAATGATAAAATTACTAACGTTTCTGAAAGCAATGCAGATGTGATTGAGCGTGAGCAGAATGTGTGCGATGAGGAATGTGGTGGCACAAAAATAGGAATAGGGTATTCAGGCAACAGTTATACTATTGTTAACTGGTTCGCCTAGAACTGTGACAAATCAAACAAAATTTTTATTCGGGATGAATGTAGTAACTCTTTAACTAAGATGGACAACTGCAATAGGCGTATACCTAAATTTGATGCTTGTGAGATGAGTGTTGAATGTGCTGACTTAAAATCTGCTTTTTTAATGATGATTCTGTATGTGTACCACCAGTTTTTGTGCCCACTTTTGAAAAGAACAGGTTTGGAAAGTTCTTAACTGAAGAAATTCCAGAGTTTACTCCATTATGCAGCAATAATTCTCAAAGCGAGTCAGAATCTCAGTCATACCAAGATTGGGAAAGCTCGAATGACTCAGAAACTTCAGTAATAGATGATAGTAAAAGGCTGAAAACCTTGAACCATTGGGTGCTCAAGAACCAACAATCCCAAATGATTATGCAAATCTATTAAATCAAGATCCATTGGAAGATGACTTCCATATTGATGATTGCCCGAGTTCAGATGTTGAATCACAGATAAATGAAAGTCTTGGGGAGTCAAAGATCAACAGATCATCTGAAGTTGTTGAACATCACGTTTGTCAACATGCTGAGTCAAGCTCAAAGCAATCCCCGCGCCTAGTTACATCACATGGAATTGAAAAGTCCCAAAAGTCATTCAAGGCTTGTTTTAGGTGTGGAAAAGAAGGTCATGTGCTCAAGCAATCCCAGAGCGACACGATCAAAAGGTAAAAATCACAGATCTTTGAAAGTTCGGATGGAAAACTCTCCATCTAAATCTCCACATGTAAAGCCGGTTTCACATGACTCAAAGATGAAAAGGACCAACGTATCAAAACCTCAATCTTTCCCCCTGGGTCTTAAACATAAAATTATTTCAAACTTTAAATCTTTTACAAACAAATTTTTTAAACCAACACAGGTTTGGCGAGTCAAACAAATGGTTGTAAAAGAAATCAGTGTGGGAAAAGATTTGGCATATCAGGAGGTTTCTTATTCTGATGAAAGAGGACAACCCAAGATAGACTGCGATGGCTTGGGTTCCACTCTCTAACTGAATTGCTTATGAGTGTAGGAACATCCAAGGAGGACTGTTAATAACACCGTTATTATCAGTGGTTGTTCTAGATTCAAGTCTGAAGAGGAAAATCACAAGTTTGGTTATGGTATCTAACCTGGTCGCACAATCAGCATCGCTGTGACACACTCATTTTCTCACTAACATATGTTTTTGTGTGCCTGGTGTGGAAGACTTTGTTTCGTAAATATAAGTATAATTCTTAATTTTTTCTATAAATGGTTGTACAAAAATAAAATTTTAAGGGGGGTTTTAAAATACTTTCTTGACCATGAGATGTAATTATAGCAAAATAATCATGATCTTATATGAGAAATGATAGGAACTAACTTGATTATGTCTTCACATGAATAGGATCCGATGGAAGGTGTCGGCTCCAAGTTAACGATATGTCGGTATATTCAGCATTTCAGACAAGTAAACTGCATCTTGGTGATAAAGATAAAGATCGTATGATAATGTGGATACCCACCTTGTTGCAGGATTGCACAAACCGACTATGCCCAAAAGGGGTTGCGAGATTAAATTTAGGCGTTCAAAAGACACACAATATTGTGCATATATATATTTATTGAAAAGACACCAATGTGTGCAACCAAAAGACACCAATGTGTGCAACCCAAAAACAGAAAAAAGACACGCAATGTTAATGTCTTGCAATAGGAATAAAAGATACGCCAAAGCGCGTACATATATTAAGTAAATATTTTATTAGCTATGCTCTCTAATCAGATGATCATCTTCTCTGCTTATGAAACATAGACTGAAGCTCTCATCATCTGATTTAAGGTGATCATCTCCTCTGCTTATGGAAACATAGACCTGGAGCTCTCATCACCTAGTAGATACTATTTCTAAGTTGTTAAGGTAGCCATCTCAAAAGACCATGAGGACATAAAAGTTTAACCGAATACGTGTGGGGTCCACTAGCTTCATCCTAAGTTTACCCAAAACATGATAATTAATCATCGAAATGTATGTCGAAAGAATGGTGCATGGATTTAAATGGATAACATACCAACAATCGTTCTTGAGTCGTAGCTATCTTGAAGAAAGTTGAAGTGTGCCTAGGCTTTTCAAGTTGGTATGATCTTGTATTTGATCCACTTTATATCTCAAAGGTTGAAAGTTAAAAAAAAAAAAGAAGAAAACTAAAACTAAAAAAAAATCAAAATCTAAAATCCAAAACTATTTTGATGTATGTATAGTTGTTTTTCTAAGTCTTCCATATCACATCAGTCGTGTCTCAAACCGCTTGAGATACTCATTTGATTGCACACTACAGATGAATACGGTTTTGTCTGTATATTGAATTTATCTAAAAGAAATTTCTGAGTTGTGTTTGTGATTGTGAACAGGTTACTTTGACTACTTGCTGCAATGATGGCCGATCATTAGTTGAGCAAGATACCAGACCAAAGCACCTGTTCCCTGAAGATTGTAGAAGATACCAAGCTAGGAATCCTCCTCCTACGTCTTCTGATTCACTCAAGAAAATGAGAGGTAGAAAAGTTTGTTCCGACTTGTCAAAGATGATGCATGCAAAAAGGGGGAGCTTATCCAGATAAAGAATTCAAAGAGCAAAGTGTCAAAAGAAGATCTTCAGAAAAGAAAATTTGGAAAGCATCAGTCTAGGGGGAGATTGTTGGGTCTAAATTGAGACTGAAGCTTGCCAAATTGAAGATCACAAACTAAAGATGATGCAAGAGTTTGATAACATTAGCCTAAGGGGGAGATTGTTGGGTCTAAAACGTGTGTCTAATGTTATCAACGAATCAAGTCAACAAAGTCAACATCAACAAGTCAAAGTCAACGCGCAAATCGACATGAGAAGATCGAATAAAGAATTGGCATGTGGAAGATCGAGATTTGATAGTTATATTGCTTCGGTTAATTAAATATATTTTGTTTAGACAAAATGTATTTATTATCTTAGCTAATTAGTTTTTCATGTTTTAGTGAGTTTTAGTAAGTTATTATCTCTAGGGGTCTAAATGTAATTAGCCTAAGTGGTTTAGCTATAAATAGAAAGATATATTAGGGTTTTAGGGGAACACACCTAGAGAGAGATTTGGGGGCTAATTGTATTCATCTTTTGCAAATCATTCAAGGGTTTTAAAGTTATATATTTTTGAAGTGTGTTCATCTTGATTCTAATTCAAAATCAGATTTTTGGCTCGATTTGATCTACAACTACATGGAAGATTATGACTACTATTAATTACGATGATTTTGAGGAACCATATTGTACCATATGTGGTGAATCCCATTCGGTACAAAATTGTTATCTCTTTCAACCATCAACCTCATACCAACATATGAGGAACCAAAGTTAGAGCTCCAAAAGTTAAGCTTTGATTGGACACTCTGCCATTTGAAACATACAAGACACCACCCACAATCATCCCCGAATCTGAAAGCCTCATATAAAGTCTCAAGAACTTTGAACTCTTGATCAAGAAATCTCGTGCAAAAGAAGAGACTATTTGTACCAAGGAGATAATCATAAAAGAGGTAAAACCTTAAGAACTGAAGAAAGAGAACCAATCAAAGATAACTCAACACATGAAGATGAAAAACCCAAACCAAGCCACACAGAAGGTAAATTTCGAAGAGGAACAACAAGACCTCCAAGAAATACACATTCTACAACCTTCTTTTGAAAATCGTAGTTTGGTTTCATCTCATGCTAAGTTTTTAAAAGAGTTAAACACTAATCCTAACATAAAAGAAATTGCAATTATTAATTTAACTAAAGACCAAACTTCACTAATACAAGATGAACAAATTGAATTAAACATAAAACTGGTAACATGTTTTATTTCAAACATCTATATTAGTAACATTTCAGTAGATAAAGATCTTTTGTTAATGTATTCGAAAGATTAGGGATTGGTGATTTTCTTCCGATCAAAATTCATATCCTCTTGGCTAATCGAAAAATAAAACACGCTACAGGAGTGGTTGAGGACGTTCTCATTCAAACGCACCAAACGTGTCACACCCCAACCGATGGCGGAAAACATCGGGGCGTTGAACTAGGCGAATTAGATTGTTCAAGAGAATTGCATAACACTATTTAGACGACAATATTTAAAAGGTTAAATTTCCCATACAATTCAACAAATATTCCGCAAATAGTCAACAGAATACATAATCTCTTAAACGAATTCCAATCCGATCTACCCTAGATTTTATTACATGAGTTTCTAAGATAAACCTAATCCAATAGAAGTAGTAGGAAATCCTCAACCTGTCACATACGTTAAAATAAAAGTCAATACAATTAAGTAAAGGTGAGCATACAAGTTTGCGTAAATAATAGATATAAAAGCGTTTAGCATACACCTATGACATACGTAAGAGATGTGAACTATGTAACTACTTAGATTCAAGAAAACCAACAAACCGCGAGTGCGAGGCACGCGGACAAGTGTCCACGTCCTAAAGAGAAAATAAATGCGAAATAAAAATGCGAGCCTTAATGACGTGATGTCGAAGTCTCACGCAAATTTAATCCAATTACAACTAAATAGCTAGCGGTAAGTGGGTATCGAACAAGGGAGTTTATGGAAAATGTGTTTGCTATGTAGCTCTCTAATTAACTAAGTTAAACTATATTGCAAAAAATTAGATTCAATGATTTTGATTGTTTGAGTTGATTAACTAAATTACTAAAATTGCTTATCAAAGATTTGTTTTAAAAACAGATTGAGAGAAAATGACCATCTTAGGTTTCCGGTTTTCTTTAACAATTCTGTCTAAATCCAACTAGAAAGAGTCACATAGACATGACTCATGCATAAACATTTGTTGTGATAAAAGGGAACAAGTACTCAGATTAGAGAAACACGAGGTTGTTACCCGATGACCAATTAACTAATATCCAACCCCAACCCCTCCCGTGATATCTCGATTGTCAATGACGCCAAGAACGTACGGTTTAGACTAAGATCAAAACATCAATTAACAATTTACAATCAAACATTCATGCATCACAATAAACATAGCAAACATACCAAGTTCATTATTCTAGAAATACGGATAAACACGAAAAAGTCATAGAGAAAACCTTCAATCTAAGATGATCACCGAAAGTTTAGCCGGACATGGTTTGGACAATCATCATCACACACATATCAATGTTCGTCGTAATTAAAAACATCAACCGAATGTTTAGAAATTGTTCCAAGCTCTCAAGAACACCCAAAATTCGTCTCTAGACTGCTGGTAACCGAATGGAATGATTGGAGATGAAAAGACATCATAAACCACTATAATTTGGCAGTTACAAAACTTCCTCGCTGACGCCACCATAAGCTACGGTGCCACCGTAGCTTACGGTGGTCACCAAAAAGCTCTACGGTGCTGAGAATCTGGATTACGGCGAAAAATTAATTCCCAGCATCCACCATAAGCTACGGAGGCGCCGTAAGCTACGGTGGCTGCTGAAAATTTCTCCTTTGTTTGTTTGATGCACTTTCACACCTCCGGTTCGACTCTAACACGTACAAGTATCCATCCCATCATCATAAAGCCTCGTTTTTATGCCCATTATACCTGCAAAGTCAAACATCCCGTAGTTATCTAATTCAAATAATAAACTCGACTAAATGTGCGAAAGTATATGATGTTAACGCATTTAAGGGTCGTCCAAAGGACTACCCGTCACATCCCCATACTTAACCGTTGCTTGTCCCAAGCAACACATCAAACCCATTCCAAATTCATGAACAATTTCAAACCAAACAATTATGTTTCATCTTTTTACTAACTTACATCATACCACATACACACCCCTCACAATCAACTCTCCTCTCGGTGACAACAAAGAAACTAGCGACATTTATGCTAGCACCCTCAATGCAAATATGTTAATGTGTGACAATATGCTTGTGTGTAGATCAAATCTCCGCCTAAAACATGCTGAGCTTGTTTGCAAATCAAAAGGACTTAACGGTTGTAACAGGGCTAGGTGTAAGGTATGAATGAGGGAATATATGGAGGTAGCTCGTTGATTCGATTCGGAGACACTATTACAATAAAGATAAAAATAACACAAACATTAACTATGTAATCAACTACATTCCATCTTTCTTTTCTTTTCTATTTCTTCCAACAACTAACATCATTATTCCTTCTTTTGGACTTTTCAGATTTTTTTTAACATAGATTGAAATAAGGCACTACTAATAAACACTACTACACCGAATCAAATCAATGGGTAATAAATATAAGGAGTTAGGCATGGGTCACAAACGAATGGCCAAAAGCTCAAACATGGTTACTACGGATCAAACCCCCACCCCTCACATCACCAAGCTCATATATATAACTTATGAGGACCAACCCCCCAAATTCCACACTCTCACACATCCAGACGAGGCCATCTAAATGCCTTTATCATCTCTACAAGCAAACAAGCTAAGGCCTCAAAATGCATCTACCAACAAGTTCTATTTACACAATAAACATCTTGCCACTCAAACAAAGAAAAATTTCGATTCCATACATGTGTGTGGCACAAATACTCACCAAGAAAGAAGGTACCATAGGTTACCGATGTGTAAGATGGACGGATGACAAGTTTTCAAATTTTGACACTCTTATGCTTGGATGAAAACTTTCAAAATTCTACCCCATCCCCACACTTAGGATACATTATCCCAATGTATGGTTTTGGAGTCACTCATCATTCAAAACAAGCACATCACCATTTGCTTCTATTCTCAAATCCCAAAATTTCTTTTTGTATTTAATATATATTTTTTTATATATAGCCAAAAACTCCACCAACTTTCACAACCCATCAATGCAAACTTCAACACCACCCTTCCACCCAACCAAAAACATTAACATAAATACCAATATATACATAAATATACAAGCAAGCAAAGAACACCACCTGATTAGTAGTAGCAAGGTTGGGGCGGCCCAAAGATTGATGTCATCATATCTGAGAACTCACCGAACCCAAAAGCTCCACTACTGCTTCCACCTTGATCATCACCTTGTGCGGGCTACTGGCTCCCCGTACCTGTAGTGGATCCACCATTGGAATGATGCAATGGTGGCGTAGGATATGACATACTTCCATCATATGGCGGTTAAGAAGAATAATCTACAATCGGTGGATCAGAGACGACTGGCTGACCCACATGCCAAGCGTCGTGCATTCGTCGATTCCGATCATCCATATAACGACTGTTTATCTCCTCCTCATGAGCATACATGTGAGCTCTATTCCACTGCACTTGTAGATCATAATTCCTCTTTAATGAGCGCTCTATGCAAGCTCCCATGAAGGTTTGATGATCAAACAACACTTGATCAGCATCAGAAAAATTCAAAAAAACAGGCGTCCGCATTCTCTCCACAACCTGCTCCATCGATCCACCATATGCCCAATCTGAACCGTATGATATTTGGGCATAATCGAATGCACTCCCAACATATCCTGATTGAGTACCATCTCTACAACCACTTGGTCCTTCCCTATCAGTATCCATGTGCTCCAAATTAGGATTATCCATCATGTAATCCTCATCACCAATAGGTTCCTCCTCCTCACTTTCGGGGTCATCAGCCTCCCCCAGTTGTAACGGCCTCGCATCAGCTTTTAACACTCTCCATCTTTTACCTTCATTCTTCAACTTATGATACCTTTCTAACTCAGAATATGACCACCCAGGCCCCAACTGTTTAAGATCAAAGGGTTTGAATTTCTTATACGACCCTTTATCATCCAATGTGATCGCCCCGTACATCTTGAGCAACGGGGTAATTAGTCAACAATGCGGAATGATCTTTCGTTGATCGCTATTTCGACTTATCCACACATTGTTTAACACCAAAAATCGGAAAGGAATTAGAGGAGCTCCTCTCAACAATGAATACAGGATTGGAACTTCCGGATATCGCACCTCAACCTTATCACCCCTCCGCGGAATTACATTTTGCGTGCAAATCACCAACAATAATCTTGCTTCTATTGTCAAATTCTTCCGATACAGCTTCCCATGTGTAGTACCTGGTAAGAGTAGATAATCCAACATATTTTGCCATCTCGGGTGCTTCTCAGTTTAGATATACAAATCTTTCAATGAAGGTGTCATGTACTGAATTGTAGGTTTACTGTCAAACTTTGCCACCCTTCTCAACGAATCAAAAGACATCTCAACATCAACCTCATTCACTGTCCCAATTAACTTCATTTTTGTTGTCCCTTTGAACAGAGGGCATCATAGAGTGGCCATCCACTCTTGAATTTCTTCAACATACAAGTTGTTCCCTGCCTTATCATAGCACTTCAACGCCGCCTCCCAACAAGTGCTCGAAATTTATCAGTGATCCCAAAGGGCCCAAAATCCACCTCACGGACCTCCTTTGGTGTTGCAAATGGAATCATAGGCTTCTAAATGGAAATAGGTTCTTCCGATGCTAACCCTTTATATTTAGGCAAACTTTGGAGCACATTGGTTCTTACCTCAAAAGTTCTTCCATTCGGATGATGAGGAATTACCACCGGCGAAGGATTGTTTGTGATAACCGGTCAAAATGAGCTTCAACCCCCCTTACCACTTCTCTATGGTATCTTTGTAGAGCGCCTAACGGTACTCTTGGACGACCCATTTGGGGTACAAATTGTTGTTGATATTGAGGTTGTTGCACTGCCGGTTGTTGCACCGGTCTTTGAACTTGTGGAGGTTGTTGAAACTGTGGTTTTTGATATTGAGGTCGCACTTGTTGCAAGGGCATAGGCCGTTGAAACTATGGCCCGTGCGGACGGATTTGTTGTACCCCCGTTGGTTGCCTAACCACTTCATGAATTTGTTCAACTTGTTGCCCTTGGTAAATCACACCTCCTTAAGGTCCCAAATTACCTCCATCACCCCATAATAAAAACCTTCTTCTTCGTATCCTCTAAACTCATCGCCATATCCATCATAAAAACCTTCTCCTCCAACACCTGAAGATTGCACATATTGAGACGATGGTTGATAAAAACCCGTTTGATGTGAAGGTTGGAAAGTGGATGTAGTATGGAGGATGGTTGAACTGGGTTGGAATTGGTTTGGTGGTATTTGTTGGGTGGAAGATGATTGACCTACTGATGGGAAAAAGGATGAAAATGATCGAACCATTGTAGTGGCAGTAAAAGTAAGGTCGGGCCCGGTTTGAGAAATTGCGGGTGATGTGGTGTTAGTTGATTGTACTTCCAATGTGGGAGTAGAATTTGTAGTGAGATTTGGTGAAGGTGTAGATGGTGATGTTTGACCGTAGTGGGAGTCGGTAAATCCATGAGGACTTTGTTTTCTCGAAGTAGAACTCGGTTTTGTCGTAAAGTTTGCTCGATTTCAGGATCAAATGCTAGTGGTGATGACTTGTGAGAGCCTCTAGTATGCATACACCTGTAAGTACCTGCACACTAAACACAACCAGCGTAAACCCGAAATAACAAACAAAAGCTACTAAATTAACACACGTTGCGCACTACTCCCGGCAACGGCGCCAAAATTTGACATGATGTCGAAGTCTCACGTAAATTTAATCCAATTACAACTAAATAACTACGGTAAGTGGGTATCGAACACAGGGAGTTTGTGGAAAATGTGTTTACTATGTAGCTCTCTAATTAACTAAGTTAAACTAAATTGCAGAAAATTAGATTCAATGATTTTGATTGTTTGAGTTGATTAACTAAATTACTAAAATTGCTTATCAAAGATTTGTTTTAAAAACAGATTAAGAGAAAATGACCATCTTAGGTTTCCGGTTTTCTTTAACAATTCTGTCTAAATCCAACTAGAAAGAGTCACATAGACATGACTCGTGCATAAACATTTGTTGTGATAAAAGGGAACTAAGTACTCGGATTAGAGAAACACGAGGTTGTTACCCGATGACCAATTAACTAAATCCAACCCCAACCCCTCCCGTGATATCTTGATTGTCAACGACCCAAGAACGACGGTTTAGACTAAGATCAAAACATCAATTAACAATTTACAATCAAACATTCATGCATCACAATAAACATAGCAAACATACCAAGTTCATTATTCTAGAAATACGGATAAACACAAAAAAGTCATAGAGAAAACCTTCAACCTAAGATGATAACCGAAAGTTTAGCCGGACATGGTTTGGACAATCATCATCACACACATATCAATGTTCTTCGTAATTAAAAACATCAACCGAATGTTTAGAAATTGTTCCAAGCTCTCAAGAACACCCAAAATTCATCTCTAGACTGCTGGTAACCGAATGGGAATGATTGGAGATGAAAAGACATCATAAACCACTATAATTTGGCAGTTACAAAACTTCCTCGCTGACGCACCGTAAGCTTTACGGTGGTCACCAAAAAGCTCTACGGTGCTGAGAATCTGGATTATGGCGACAAATTAATTCCCAGCATCCACCGTAAGCTACGGCGGCGCTGTAAGCTATGGTGGCTGCTAAAAATTTCTCCTTTGTTTGTTTGATGCACTTTCACGCCTCCGGTTCGACTCTAACACGTACGAGCATCCATCCCATCATCATAAAGCCTCGTTTTTATGCCCATTATACCTGCAAAGTCAAACATCCCGTAGTTATCTAATTCAAATAATAAACTCGACTAAATGTGCGAAAGTATATGATGTTAACGCATTTAAGGGTCGTCCAAAGGACTACCCGTCTTAACAACCCCGGGCCACCGGGTGGCGGGTCAACCTCTAGCAAGCTATCATGTTAAGGGTGGCGTACTAGCAATCAAGTTACACATACAATTCAACAGATTTCACATATAGTCATGTATTAGCGGGTTGCGAATAAGAGTTTGAGAGTCGTGTGATGTGGTTTGATATATGAACGTATGTAACACCCAAAAGTGCGTTTAAGTGTACAAGGGTTCAAGTATACTCAATGTCAATGCGTTTTAAGAGAGAGATGGGATCTAATATCAATTGAAGGGAGCGCTAGATCAGCCTGTAAGCGAACAGAAGTGCATCAGTCTTCTGAATTGCTAAAACGGTCGAAACGTGAAGGAGCAGAGGACAAGTTCGGGCGAATTTACTTGAAATACCATAGGGTTATACAAGTTCGGGTGAACTTGGTACCATTTCTTAGAAAAAGGTACAAGTTCGGGCGAACTTGACTAAAGTTCTTGGAGTTGATACAAGTTCGAGCGAACTTGTTTGGTTTCCCTGGAAACTATACAAGTTCGGGCGAACTTGGTTGATTTTCTTGAGAATTGAACAAGTTCGGCCAAAGTTGGTCACCAATCTGGTAACCACTTCGAGCGAACTTGCTCTTTTTGGGCGAACTTGACTGTTTTGGTCACCAAATCGTGTGTTTTCACGTCGTTTGCTAAGGAAATCAAGTGTCGATCCCTCCAACCTTAAGCTACTGAGCAAAAACCTAGGCTGGAGAGGTCTTTTGGAGAGAATTTTAGCCACTTTACAGGAACTGGGGCTAATCCAGGCGAACTTGATGGTTCGTACAGGTTAGACCAGTTCATGCAAGGTGACGACATCGTCCTTGTGCTTCCGTATATGAGATCTTGCTTGACAACGCCTCGTTCCACTTTATAGTGAACAAAACATACGTCATTAGTCCGTATTTTTGTGTAAAAGTCGATGTTTAAAAGGTTTTACTCAGATCTAACACTCGGTGAGTCGAAATCATAAAGATTTCTAGCTTGGGGCCGAAGCTAAGCCCAAATACACTCGTTTAGTGTAGATCTAAGTGAAAAGAAGAAGCTTTTGCAGAAAAAGATGAAGATTTTCATAAACATAAGAGATATGATGAAAACGAAGGTAATCCTTGTGCAAAATTCGTAGTAAAACATTGTTGTTTTGCATACAACGGGTTTGTTCTTACTTGGAAATCAAAGGTTTTCGGTTTTGGGAGCTTTCGAGCGAACTTGCAGCGAGAGCACGAATGGAGGTGCTGGGTATTTATAGGTGAGGGAGAAATGAGCTGGTGGAAACCTAGTTCGGCCGAACTTGGCCAGTTCTGCTAGAAACCATGCAAGTTCGAGCGAACTTGCGAGGCTTTGTGAGAAATTCTTATGTTTTCACCGCTGGTCAAGTTCGTGCGAACTTGGGATGCCCAAGTTCGGCCGAACCTGGCCTGATGGCTAAGTTTCGTTCGTTATTTTCACGTTAGGTGCTTGTTTGGCGATTCGGTTCGTATTAAATAGTTATTAAGCGTTTTAGCGAATCGTTAAGTGTTTGGATAATTAAAATAATGCGATTAAGCGATCGTGCGAGTGAGAGCATTGCGATAGCGAGTACAACCGTAAATCATAAAGCACACATAACACATAAATAACATAATGTAACATAAATAACTGCGTTGCGATGCGATGTGATAAGCAATGTCGAAGGCACAAGTGTTTATTAAATAACAACACACTCGGCTCTTTAAAGTAACATAGTTACTTATGGTTGCGTTGAATTAGCGTTTAGATGTAAAATAGTTGTGACAAAAATGTATTTAACAAACATAACCCATTCCATTAATCAAATCTCATATTACAATAACGGGTACAAACGAAAATTGACAGAAAAAGATAACAACGAAAAATACGAGTTGTTACAGTCTCCCCTACTTTAGGAAATTTCTTCCCGAAATTTCAGTAGTGGCCGTAACAAAGAGATGTGGATATTTAGCTTTCATATCACTTTCCAGTTCCCAGGTGAACTCGGCACCCGTTTGATTTCCCATCGGACTTAATGCGAGAGCGTCGAAGTTTCTGGTCTCTCGGTCCATGATTTCTACTAGCTTTTCCACGAAGTGCAGAGTCTCGTTTATTTGCAAATCCTCGAGTGGTACATGAAGGTTTTCTTCGGCTAGGCATTTCTTGAGGTTTGAGACGTGGAAAGTCGGATGTACGTTGTTAAGTTCTGCCGGTAGTTCGAGTCGATAGGCCACTTTGCCAATTCTTTCAAGAATCTTGAAGGGACCCACGTATCGTGGCGCTAGTTTTCCTTTCTTTCCAAATCGGATCACTCCCTTCCAAGGCGCAACCTTTAAGAGTACATGATCTCCAATTTGAACTGTAGGGGCTTGCGGCGTTTATCAGCATAACTCTTTTGGCGATTCAGAGCTTTCAAGAGATTGTCTCTGATTTGGAGGATCTTGTCTGTCGTTTCTTTTATTAACTCCGGACCAGTGATTTGTGCTTCTCTGATCTCGTGCCATGCAAAGGCGATCGACATTTTCTTCCATACAGTGCCTTAAAAGGTGCCATTTGAATACTAGTATGATAACTGTTATTGTACAAAAATTCTACTAAAGGTAAATGCGTATCCCAATTACCACCAAAATCTATGATGCACGCACGATGCATGTCTTCGAGGGTGTGGATCGTCCGCTCAGTCTGACCGTCAGTTTGAGGATGAAAAGCGGACTGAGATTAAGCGTAGTACCGAGAGCGGATTGAAAAGTCTCCCAGAGACGTGAGGTAAAGCGACCATCGCAGTCAGAGATGATGTCACGAGGCATCCGGTGTCGACAATGACTTCGGCGATATAGATTTGTGCTAATCGTTCATCCTTGTAGTCTTCTCGTATGACAATAAAGTGGGCTGATTTAGTAAGACGATCAACGATAACCCAAATGCTATCGTGACCAGAGAAGGTGCGGGGGAGTTTCGTAATGAAGTCCATGGCTATGCTCTCCCATTTCCACGTCGGAATTTTGGGTTGTTCGAGCAAACCAGAGGGCCTTGATGCTTGGATTTAACTTTCGAACAAGTTAAGCACTTTGAGACGTATAAAGCGATATCCTTTTTCATGCCCGACCACCAATACTTAGGACGAAGGTCCTGGTACATCGTTCGGCTCCGGGATGAATGGAGTATCGAGATTTATGAGCTTCGGTCATTAGCAATTCTTGGAGATTATCACGGCTAGGAATCCAAATACGATCGAGATAATAATAAATGCCATTTGGTTTAACTACAAGTTGGGTTTCGGCTCCACAATTCATTTCTTCTTGCAGGGTATTCTCATTAAAGCAAGCAAACTGGGCGGAGCGAATCAGGATTTCGAGATTATTCAAAGCTTGAAAGTCACGAACACTATACACATAGCTTCGTCGGCTGAGAGCATCGGCTACGACATTTGCTTTGCCAGGATGGTAGCGTATCTCACAATCGTAGTTGTTGAGAAGTTCAACCCATCTGCGTTGGTGCATGTTTAGTTCTTTCTGGTTAAAGATGTGTTGTAAGCTCTTATGGTCGGTGAAGACCGTACACTTTGTACCATAAAGGTAGTTGTTGGGATTGAACCCTATGAAAGGAACATATGATATAAAGCCAAATAACACTATCAGAGTTTAGTCATTATTTTAGTTAATCAATGTAACAGTGCCAAGCACTGATAGTTAGTATAAGCAGTGTTTAGAGTTAGTTACATATTCGTTTCCTGTCACTATCAACCCTGACGTCATCGAAGATGCTTAGAGGTTAGATAGTTAGTATAAATAGGCAACTCATGTAACCTTTAAACTTGTCTCTTAAAAGATCAACTTTCGCATATCATCTTCTCTGCATTTTCTCATTACCAAACTGTAATTGCAAAGGCTGAGGGGGAGTTTGTGAATCACATGCAAGTTAATCAATTGAAAGCATGATGATGATGAAAACAAACGATCATTGCTTGTAGTAAAAGTTTTCCATCTTATTCCGCTGAAAATCCTTTTAATTCATTCATTTTCCATTTTTGAAACAAAAACTACAAGTAATTCAAACTCAGATCCTAACAATTGGTATCAGAGCTTGATTCATCAAATTTGATCTAACAATCGATTTGGTTCGAACAGATCAGCTCTCTTGCTAATCAGTTTGGTTTTTTTAGCTTGATATTTAGAGTTTTATTACGTTCAAAGTTTTTAAAACAAAATCTATGAAAAATCAACTGAAAATGTCTCAAAACACACAGGATGCCAATTCTGGTTCCTTGTTCAAACCCGATGCTCAAAAGAAATGAATATTTCATTTGGCAATGACGGATGGGTCACATCCTTGCTTAGCAAAACACCGGTTGCTGGAGATCTGTTGCTTATGGACCTCACGTTTCAATGGTTCCAAGCACAGAGGATCCAACCAAACAAGTTCCAAAAAATCCTGAAAACTTTTCGGAGCAGGATTTCCAGAAAATTGAATTGGATGCTAAGGCATTTAGCATAGTTGCTTCGGCCTTACCCAATGAAATTCATGCTGGTCTACTCCATTGCAATAGTGCAAATGAGTTATGGGATGCACTTAAGGAGCAATTCGGTGGGACTGAGGAAGTGAAAGAAAGTAACAGGGAAGTTCTAAATCAGTAGTATGAAACGTTTTGTCACTTGAAAGGAGAGTCTCTAACACAACAATTTGAACGTTACAGCTGTCTCATCAGTGAACTTAGACTGGTTAACGTGGTTTTTCCTAATTCGACTGTCAATAGTCGTTTCCTTAGATGTTACCAGATAAGTGGGAGAAGGTAGCTTATGTAACGCGACAATCTGTTGGGTTTAAAGAAATGTCGTTGACACAACTTCATGGGATACTCCTCACTTATGAGAGAGAGTTAAACCAGAAAAAGAAGTTGCAAGATTCTGGTAAAATGACTGATGATTACTCATTGGGTAATACAGCTCTTTTTAGCCAAGAAGAGGGTTCTGGCAGCAGTAAGGACCAAAGTTATGATCACTATATAGATATTACATATGCTGGGAACTTTGGATCTGAAACATATGCACCCAACTATGCTTTTACTGCTAGTGGGGAAAGCCAAACCTCTGACAATCTATCCTTTGAGCTGAATGATTTACAACACATTGAACCTTCTGATCTTGAGGAAATGGATATTTTGCACCAACTGGACCTATTGAGTGTTAGGGCTAGTAAATTTTTTAAGAGAACTGGTAGAAAATTCCCAGGTTTGCATGGGGGGTTAAGGTTGGGCTGGATAAATCAAAAGTCAAGTGTTATAAGTGTAATAGGCTAGGACACTTTGCCAGAGAATGCAGGTCTCAAAGTTCTGGACCAATAGTGACTCATCCTAGCCCTAGACTCAGCACACACAAAACACTGCTCATTATTCCCAATATGCCCCTGCTCAACATGTTCAAAACACTGCCCACTTTGCACATCCTGCTACCACTATTCCAGTGCATTATGTTCAATCCGCTGCTCCACAAATTCAATATTTTCAGGCACCATCTCATCCTCAATTGCTTGTTCAACAAGCACCCATTGTTACACAACCTGCTCAAACCACTGCTAGTCCAGCAGAGGTTGGTCAACAAAGCTTTTTCACACAAAGTTATGTTGACTGGAGCAGTTTGCCTGAGGATTTGACTGATGAAAACTTTGCTTTAATGGCCAAAAATGATATTGAACAAGAATTTTGTTTAATGGCCCTAGAGACAATTGTTGAAGGTGTTGAATCTGTGGAGATAGTATCAAAATCTGATGAAGTTCAAGTTTGTGATGAAACAGGGGTTTCAAGTGAAGAAAGAGAAAATGCTGCTGATAAGGAAAAGAATCTCTTACTGACCCATGGAACATTGATGTGTGTGAAGATGAGTGTGATTGTGCTCTCATGGCTGCTACAAAGGTATCACCTCAGATCCTTAAAGATCTATGTTCTGACAAATGCATCATTGCTTTTGCAAACATCAAAAAGGTGAATGAAAACCTGAGAAACAAAATTTTAGAAGATGAACTTAATTTTGAAAAACCGATTAAAGAGTTAAAATCAAAGTTAAGTGAAAAAGATTCTGAAATGAGTAGCCTAGGAATGAATCAAGCATAACCAAGGACCAACTCCAAACTATGGTAGAAAAATACCAAGTTTGTAAAAAGGAGTTAGAAGAAACCCAAATCACTTGTGAAAAATGGGTTGAGTCCTACAAAGGTTATGAAATTATGCTTGATGCTCAGATCAAGAGCAACATCAAGTTTGGTGTAGGTTTTAGAGCATATGACCAAAATGAGAAAAATGTTGCTGAAATTGATTCTGAGTTGGTTGAAGTTGTCCTTACAAATTTGGCTGGTGAAGAGATAAAAATCACAGATAAAGTTGGAAACAAAATTGTTTTGGAAAAACCAGAGGTTTCAACAAAAGATAAAGAAATTGAAAAATATCAGTTTAAACCAAACTGGTCAGATGAATGTGATATCTTAGAGAACTTTAAGCCAATGGACTTCACAACCTCTGATGGTATTAAAGCCCCAAAAGCAATGGTGATCCCTATCAAAGATGTGCCTGCAGAGGTTACAACCACTGCTGAGAAAAAGTCTGATAGGAAAAGAAGAGTAAAGATTAAAAACTTGTTTTGTGAATTTTGTGAAAAAAGAAATCATGTGGCTGTAGATTGTTTTCTTTTAAAAGCCTATAACATTAACAAAACTTGTGTTATCAAAAACTCTTCAAAATGCACCATCTACAGCAAAACAAATCACTCAACTCAACAGTGTGCCTATCCTAAAAACTATGAACAAAAGGTAAAAGAGATCAAGGCCAAAGCACTTGAAAGAGAAAGTTCAAGTTCTGTTGGAAATAAATCCAAGCAGAGTTTTAAACCAATTGAAACATCTGTTACAAAAGCTTAAACAAAACCTCTGTTCAAAGAGAGGTGCAAGTGACAGATGCCCACCTTCCAACTCATTTCCAGAGGGTGTAGCCAACCTACTTATAAAAAGGTTCCTCATGCTTATGAAGGTTACAAAAAGCCTTCAAAGCAAAGAGTAAACATGCACCCTTATAGATACAATCATCTGATAGGAAATGGTCAAGAGCAGATGTTACAAGAAAATTTCAAAACACTGACCATTGTCCTAGACTTGAGGCTGGACCATCTGTGACCCCATCCAAAGCCATTTTAGCTTTGGAGACCAATCTTAACTGATCTATTTACTTAAATGTGCAGGGACCCTCTACTTGCCATGATAGCTTATGGTATGTAGATAGTGGAGGTTCCAGGCACATGACAGGATGTAGAGCCCTTCTCAAGGACTTCATGGCTCATGGGGGGGGGTGATATATATTTTGGTAATAACTCAAAGGGAAAGGTTTTAGGGTCTGGGTCGGTTCTGACTGGTAAACTCAAGTTTGAAAATGTGAATTTGATTGACAATCTGAATTATAACCTGCTAAGTGTCTCACAAATGAGTGACAGAGGATATGGATCCTTCTTCACTAAGAAAACTTGTCAAATTATGGGACCAGAGGTTGTTAAAAGGATTGATCAAATCATTGATGAGAGCAAAGCACAACTCACTGCACACAGAAGTGGGAATGTGTATGTGGTAGATATGCTAAAAGATAATCCTATGTCTGGGACATGTCTATTCTCAGTTGCTTCTAGCAAAGAGACTGAGTTATGGCATAGAAGACTTGGACACACAAATCTTAAAACTATCACCACACTCTCAAAACAAAGTCTTGTAAGAGGTTTGCCTCACAAGCAATTTTCATGTGATGAACATTGTGTTTCCTGTTTAAAAGGCAAACAACATAAAAGTTCTTTCAAATCAATTGAAGAGTCCAAAATAAGCCAATGTTTACAACTGTTGCACATGGACTTTTTGGCCCAGTGCAAATCATGAGCTTAAAACACAAAAGGTATTGCCTAGTGATAGTTGATGATTTCTCTAGGTTTACATGGACCTTCTTTCTTCATTCTAAGGATGAAACTGCAAGCACTTTGCAAAACTTTGTCAAACAAGTAGAGAAGCAATTTGATATTCCAGTAAAAATCTTTAGAAGTGACAATGGAACAGAGTTTAAAAATAGGGAGTTGGATGCTTTTTGTGAGTCAAAAGGAATTGTTAGACAATATAGCATTCCAAGAACTCCAGAGCAAAATGGGGTGGTTAAAAGGAAAAACAGAACCTTAATTGAATCAGCAAGAACCATGCTAGTAGATTCTGGTTTACCCTTGTCCTTTTGGGCAGAGGCTGTAAACACTGCTTGCTATGTTCAAAACAGAGTTTTGTTTAACCCAGGCATCAAAAGACTGCCTATGAGATTTTGTATAAAATCAAACCTCTGATTTCATATTTTAAAGTTTTTGGTTGTCCATGCTTCATTTTGAACTTAAAAGATTCTATATCTAAGTTTGCAGCCAAAATTGATTGTGGTTATTTTCTGGGATACTCAATCACTGCCAAAGCCTACAGAGTTCTTAACTCTAGGACAAAGTGTGTTGAAGAAACTTTGAATGTGAAGTTCAATGAACTGTCATCACTGAAAATCCCAGCAAATCCTACAGAGCCTTTTGATTTAGATAAATTCACATTTGCTGTTGTTTCTATCAAGCTAGACAATGCAGGTACACCACAATCATCTGAAGAAGATCAAGATCAAGGATATGACTGTGTGCTTCCACAAACAAAAGTCTATTCTTCAAACAGAGGATTAAGTGCTACGAGCTCTTGTGTAAACTCTGCTACTTCTAGGTCAACAGTGGTTGATCCTCAAACCTCTGCCAGTTCACAAAATCAAACATCTGTTGATAAAAGTCCTACATCCGGGCACCAAAATCATCAGAATGTTACCTCTATACCCACAATACCACCACCACCATTCTCATTAGTGGCTGATACTTCAAATTCACCAGCAGAGGTTAGCTCAGATGATACACATTTACAGCCATCACCTCAAAATGCTATTGTTCCATACCAAGGTGATCTGATTTATCTCAAAAGCCATCCAGCAGATCAAGTTATTGGCAACATCAAATCTGGGGTGCTCACACGGAGCCAATCCCAAAATATTTATCTTTTTGCTGGTTTTCTATCACTCATACAGCCAGTCAACTACCAAGAGGCACTGAAAGACAATAGCTGGGTAGAAGCCATGCAAGAAGAACTCCTTCAGTTCAAAAGACAACAAGTTTGGGAGCTTGTGCCACTGCCAAAAGATGTAAGTCCAATTGGCACAAAGTGGGTCTTCAAAAAAAAACTGATGAAAGGGGTATTGTTGTCAAAAACAAAGCAAGGCTCGTGGTTCAAGGCTACAGACAGGAAGAAGGTATAGACTATGATGAGACTTTTGCTCCTGTAGCAAGGTTGGAAGCTATTCGCCTGTTCTTAGCTTTTGCTGCTAACCACAACATAAAGGTGTTTCAAATGGATATAAAGAGTGCATTTTTGTATGTAAAAATTAAAGAAGAGGTGTATGTCTGTCAACCTCCAGGTTTTGCAGATGCATTCCATCCTGATCATGTCTACAAGCTCAACAAAGCATTGTATGGCTTGAAACAAGCACCACGAGCCTGGTATGAAACTCTATCCACTTTTCTCTTATCCATAGGGTTTACCAGAGGTAAAATAGATAAAACCCTATTTTTAAAATGGAAACGAAAAGATTTGATGCTTGTCCAAATTTATGTGGATGACATCATTTTTGGATCCACAAGCACTGTTGTGTGTGAAGAGTTTCGAAAACTCATGGCAGCAGAGTTTGAGATGAGTGCAATGGGTGAGCTCCAATGTTTTCTTGGTCTCCAAGTTAAACAATTGCACAATGGTACATTTATCCATCAAAACAAGTATGTGAAAGAACTGCTTAAAAAGTTTGATATGGATGATTGTAAACCATGTAGCACACCCATGGCAACCTCCAAGCTAGTCACCATTGATGGTAAAGATGACCTTGTAGATCAAACTCTTTATAGAAGCATGATTGGGTCTTTATTGTACCTAACTGCATCCAGGCCTGACATCATGTTTGCAACATGTGTTTGTGCCAGATCATAGGCATTACCTAGAAAGTCTGACCTTATTGCTGTAAAAAGGATATTTAGATACATAAAAGGTGCTCCCACACTTGGTATCTTGTATCCAGCTAATGGGAATATTGAGCTTTCAGGTTTTTCAGATAGTGATTTTGCTGGGTGTAAAACTACAAAGAAGTCCACATCAGGAGGATGTCAATTCCTAGGTGATTGTCTAGTGTCTTGGCAAAGCAAAAAGCAGGTTGCAGTTTCAACATCCACTGCTGAGGCAGAGTATATTGCTGCTGCTAGCTGCACTGCTCAACTCTTGTGGCTTCAAAATCAGTTGCTGGATTTTGGTATCACTGCACTAAAGACTCCACTCAAATTGGACAGTCAAGTTGCTGAAAATATCATTAAAAATCCAGTTTCTCATTCAACTACAAAGCACATTGACATCAGACATCACTTTGTGAGAGATTGCTATGAAAAAGGTTTGATTTCTTTGCATCATGTCCATACTTCAGATCAACGGGCATATGTTTTAACCAAGGCATTGGATACATCTACCTTTGAAAAATTGATCTCAATGCTTGGTATGCTAAACATGGATTAAAAACAAGTTTTTCTTGTAAATCCATGTGTACATAACATCAAAATGTTTTCAGAAATTCAAAAATTCCTTAAAAATAGTTTAAAATTGAAAATTTTCAATAAATCTTTAAAAGTCTGATCACAACATCTGTTTGCTCAAACCTCTATAGGCTTTAAAATCTTATCCACTGATAACGTGTATCCTTTGACTTCTATTTTTCCATCTCTTCAAAACCACTGATGGCTATCCTCTGATAGTGTTAACAAAATCAGTATTGTCTAAACCTCAGTCCTAAAACAGTGGTTTGCCACATCAACGGTTACTTTTCTCCTCAGAGGTTACATGTGGCCAGATGTTAGCCATCAGATCTTTCAACAGATGCCACGTCATGTTCACTTTTTCAAAACCTCTATAAAACCCCTGTTTTATCTCACCAGTGGTTACCCTAAACTGTGTCGATTTCAAAATCTCAAAACAGTTTTTCTCTCAAACACCATGGCTCCCAAATCAAAATCTTCAAAATCCAAAGCAAAATCGCAACAAGAACCTCCACCTTTCACTCTCATAATCAAAACCCCACACAATTACACTGCCATACTTGAAGAAAACGACGCAAATACTCGCTATCATCCAATGATTCGAATTTTGCAAAAGTCTAAATTCTTGCACATGTTAACCATCAAAGCTCCCATTTACATTGATGCTCTTCGTGATTTCTGGAAAAATGCAAAGGTTCACTCATCTGCTGATGGTGTTCCTTTGACAATAATTTCAAGAGTAGGGGGAGTGTTGATGCAAATTAGCCCCCAATTGATCTCTCAAGTTTTCAAGTTAAATGACATACAACACCCTGTGTCATTTCCCATTAATGAGATCCAAGCAGAGTTTCTGGAAAGAGGTTATATCGGCCAGATGAAAGGTATGACCATTTTTTAACCTAACTTTCCTGCTGAGATGAGATTTTTCTTTCACACAATTCTTACTTGTCTCTCAGCAAAATCCACTGCTTTAAATGAAATCCCATTAAACATGCAATATCTGGGGTATGCAATTTTAACTGACACCGATTTAAACTACTCCCAGATACTGTTCAATGATCTTGTGAATAATTTTAAAAATATTGAAAAAAGAAAAGCTTTTTTGATGCATCCATGGTTCTTGAGTGTTTACTTACAGGATCAAATTAAAGGTCCTGAAAGTAAAATTGGCGCTGTGGTTATCCAGACCGCCTTAATCATGAAACTTTTCACCAGAATAACAAACCAAGATAAAGTTTAGAAACCACTGCTGCTACTTCTTCACAACAGATGGTTTAAAGATCTCCCATCGGCTTTGAAACTCCTCCTTCTTCCTCACAAAAGGAAAAGGTTGTAGACACAGGGATACCAAATTATGAAGCTCTAGATCCACTTGGGTCTATCTTCCACAGCCCCTCTCCCAAGGCAATGTCGCTTTCTACTCAACCAGCTTCACCAATACCTTCACTTCCACCAATAATTGTACCATTGCCGAATTCAATTGAATTAGTTCAGACACAAACCAGCACTTCTCAACAACTTATTACTGTGAATATACTTCATCCAGTGGCTGGGTCTGATTCTTTATTCATTGCTAGCCCATCAGCAAATGAAGAGGCTACATCCCTTGGGTTACATGTAACCCTTGGTGATAGTTCAACATAAGCAGCCACTACAATTGCTGAACTCCCTAGTTCTCAGTTGGACAGTGGTTTCATTAATAAGACTTGGTTGAAGGCAACCACTGTTGAGGCAACAACTGTTACCTCTATTGTGGGAAGTCCCCAGTACAAAGACAAAGGGGCATCTATGTTTGAAGCTGGTCATAAAACCACTGCTCATGATAACAAAGATATAACTACCACCACTGGTAGGAGTTCAGATGATCCTATTAAATTATGTGATGATCTAAAATACTAGGATTTGACGGAGAGAGTGACTAGAATAGAAAACTCTGTTGGTGAAATCAAAGATTTACTAAAGCAGATGATAACTACAAAAAGTCAACCCTCTGTTCTATCCACTGCTGATCTCAAAGAAGCTCTTAACCCTCTGTTTAAACATCAACAACATTATTTGGATTTACAACACAAGCACCAGATGAATAATGTTAGAAACATGTTTGAATCAAGGTATCAAGATACTGCAGCAGACATTAAAGCCATCAAAGCACATCTACTCACGACCACTGGCCATGCACCTCCAACGGTTATATTTGTTACAAAGATGAAGCCAAAAAGGGGGAGAAACCTTTGGGTCCAAAGAAGCTAACAATAGGTGATGATAAGGCCAGACCTACATTGAAGATTCCAAGGCCTGATGGTTCAAAGAAGATAGATTTAACTGAAGAAATTGTGGCTAAGGCAAGGGCTAGTCACAAGAAGAATGTGATTGAGGAGAGCAGAGTGTTGGTTGAGAAAAAGATTGATTAGCAAAAATAAAAAGGAGAGGTTGTTACTTCATCAAAAAGAGCTCCTGCTAGAAAAGCCAGGCATCCAACATCCACGCCTCCTAAAACTAAGCCTGAAACCAATCCAACCATGAAAACCTCTGCCTCTCAAAAACCTATCACATCTTCAAAACCACAACCCACATCTACACAAGCAGATGTTACAGCAACTATTGTGTCAACATCTGTTGATACAGCAGAGGTTACAACAGATGCAACTCCATCCACTGCCATGATCACATTTCCCACATCAACTCAACCATTATCCACACCACCAAAAATCCCACAACCACCATCACCTACTTTAAGGTTTAAAAGGAGGAAAATCACAAAAGTGATAAATGATGATGAGATCTTTGCACCTCTTCCACTATCATCAACACCAGTGATCCCCACATCAGTGCTTACAACTTCTTCAACTCTTAAATTCATTCCTGCATCAAAGTTGTATCCTCTTGATTTACTAGCAGTCAGGGAAGAGATCCTATGTTTCTTTTTAGAGGATGACCCTGACAAAAGAACAATTCTATCCCTTGATGGCTATCCAAGACCAGCAAATGTTGATGCCTATCTAGAAATGAAAAAGAAGCCAGCAGAGGATATTACCAAAAGAGAATCAGCTGGTAAGAATGATAGAGAGATACAAATTATCATGTCCTTTCAACTGAGTAAAGTCACCATTCTATAAAAATTTGTCAAGGATCTGAGCAACCAGTTGTCAGTAAGGGAAGATAAGTTTCTCAAGAGTGAACCCATTGGGTATATCATGGACAAGAAGATGTATAAGGCAACAAGGCCACAGTTCAGGGATTGGAGCATAGATGAACTAAGGGAAGAAATCAACATAATGCAAGAAATGTTGAAAGACCCTCTTAAAAAGCCAACTCCTCCCAACTGGGATTTATACAAGAAAGATATCACTGAAAATACCTTGAAGTTGAAGAGAATGAAGCAAGAACTGATTCAAAATCATTATGGTTCCAAAAACAAAGTGATGAGATGGGGTGAGGTGAGGGTGATAGACACTTACAAAAGTTTGGAAGAGAGAAGGAAAAAGGATCCATCCATGCCTCCCAAGCCTGACTATTCAAAAGAAGATGCTACCCTCAGAGCTCAATTCTCTAAAAGGTCTAGCTCAACATCTGCCCACTCCACACTTGCCCTGCAACACAGGAAAAAACAAGGGGAGATGAATGAAAAGACTGACAAAGAGTTTGAGGATACATTTATCAAAGAAGTGATTCAGAATATGATTGATTATACAAGTGCCAAGTTGGCTAAATATTTATCAAAGATGCTCATTTACAAACATCTGCAATAAAAGCTCCTTCAAGAAAACCATCAGACCCAAAAATTCTAAAATGGAAGGTCGACAAAGACACCCATGAATTGACATTGCTCAAGTCTGATGGTGCAGCCACTAAACTATCCATGGAAGATGCTTATGAGCTTACAATAGAAGACTTCCAAGAACTACTATGTTTAGAGCTGGTGAAGGATGCTGATGACATGGAATCTCTTAACTTTGATCTTCAATTCAAAGGTCAAATAAGAGAATTCCTTCTGAGGAATAAAAACCAAGAATACAGTGTTTTTGGCATCATCTGTTCCAGGGGGAGATTGTTGGGATTGAACCCTATGAAAGGAACAGATGATATAAAGCCAAATAACACTATCCGAGCTTTGGTTCAACTATCAGAGGTTACAACCTCTGATGTACTTACACTGCTTTCTATAAAGACTGCTCATCCTATCATCTGCCTTCACAAAGTTTCAAGGTCTGCCAGAGTTAACAAGGGACAGAGGATAGTGATCAGAGTTTAGTCATTAGTTTAGTTAATCAATGTAACAGTGCCAAGCACTGATAGTTAGTATAAGCAGTGTTTAGAGTTAGTTACATATTAGTTTCTTGTCACTAGCAACCCTGACGTCATCAAAGATGCTCAGAGGTTAGATAGTTAGTATAAATAGGCAACTCATGTAACCTTTAAACTTGTCTCTTAAAAGATCAACTTTCCCATATCATCTTCTCTGCATTTTCTCATTACCAAACTGTAATTGCAAAGGCTGAGGGGGAGTTTGTGAATCACATGCAAGTTAATCAACTTGAAAGCATGATGATGATGAAAACAAACGACCATTGCTTGTAGTAAAAGTTTTCCGTCTTATTCCGCTGCAATTCTCTTTTAATTCAATCATTTTCCATTTTTGAAACAAAAACTACAAGTAATTCAAACTCAGATCCTAACAATAGTGTCGCCTTATCTTTAACGCAAAAAAAACCGCACCGAGCTCGAGATCGTGGGTAGTGTAGTTCTTATCATGGAGTTTTAGTTGTCGAGACGCATACGCGATAACCTTGTCTCGTTGCATGAGAACACAACCGAGACCTAGGTTAGAGGCATCGCATTAGACAACGAAATCGTCGTTTCCGTCGGGTAGAGCGAGTACAGGAGCGTTGCATAGCATACGCTTGAGGGTTTGAAAGGCTTCCTCTTGTTTGGAATCCCAAACGAAAGGCTTGTCCTTATGAGTTAAAGAGGTAAGAGGTACGGTGATTTTAGAAAAGTCGGTGATGAATCGATAGTAGTAACCCGCCAATCCGAGAAAAGAACGGATTTTGGATGCATTCTTCGGCGTAATCCAACTCTTTACAGCTTCTATCTTTGTAGGGTCGACGTGAATTCCTTGAGTGTTAACGATATACCGAGGAATTGGACTTCTTCGACCCAGAATTCACACACTTAGAGAACTTGGCATAAAGTCGATTCCTTGAAGAAGTTCAAGAACTAAACGAAGATGGCGCACGTGTTCATCTCTGGACTTCGAGTAGATAAGGATGTCATTAATAAACACAATGACAGAACGATCTAAGAAGGCTTTAAACACACGGTTCATCAAATCCATGAAGACCGCGGGTGCATTTGTGAGACCAAAAGGCATGACCACGAATTCAAAATGGCCATAGCAATTATGAAGGGTGGTTTTTAGAATATCTTCTTCTAAGACGCGTAACTGATGATAACCGGAATGTAGATCGATTTTAGAAAAACAAGTAGCACCTTGAAGCTGATCAAACAAATCATCGATTCGGGGAAGAGGGTAGTGGTTCTTTATCGTAAGCTTATTAAGTTCACGATAATCGATGCACATCCGGAACGTCCCATCTTTCTTTTTCATAAAAAGAATGGGTGCGCCCATGGTGAAGTGCTCGGGCGTATGAAGCCTTTATCAAGAAGCTCTTGAAGTTTATTAGATAGCTCACGCATTTCGGATGGTGCAAGGCGATAGGGAGCTTTAGCGACAGGAGTAGCACCGGGAATTAAATCGATACGAAATTTTACATCATGAGTAGGGGGTAAACCAGGTAAGTCATCAGGAAAAACTTTAGGAAATTCTCAAACAACAGGTACATCTTTCTAGGTTTTCTTTTCTTTTTTGGGGTTCACGATGTAGGCTAGGAATGCAACGCATTGCTTGCGCAAACACTTGCTTGCTTGGGTACATGACAAAACCATCAACTTCTTTGAGGGTGTCTCGCCATGGACATGTAGTTGATTACCATTAGGAAGAGGAAAATGAATCATCTTATCGTAACAAACTTCAGCATGATTTTTACAAAGGAAATCAATGCCTACTATGATATCGAACCTACCTAAGTGCATAGGTATGAGATAGATCGAGAAAATGTGGTTGTTGAGATCGAGAGTACAACCACGTAAGACGGAGTTAACCGTAACGGTCTTCCCGTGGCGACTTCAACATCAAAGTCTTTGGGAGTTTAGCGTGTTTACATTTTAAAAGTTTTTCGAATTCTAATGACACAAAACAGTTATCAGCACCAGTATAAAATAAACAAGAAGCATAAATACCATTAACAAGGAACACACCATTTGCAACATTGTTGTCGTTCTGAGCCTGACGGTGATTGAGATTGAAGGCTCTTCCACGCACAGCCTGTGGTTGCTGCTGCTGAGCTGCTGTTGCAGTTCTTGCTCACGGCTTTGTTTGGGCAGACATTACTAAAGTGGTTTGGATCACCAAAAGTGTAGCAAGCACTTGCTTTTGGGACTGTGCTTGCTGGTGAGGTTGCTGCTGGTTGGTTTGAGGAGCACGGGGTGGAGCTGGTAGCGCTGCTGGTGCTTGAGGAGCTGGCTGACGAGGACCAGTACTGCAGCTGACAGTGAAATGGCCGTAGATATTGCAGTTGGTACAGAAACAGAAATTGCCTCCAACCGGGTGATGGTAGGTACACTTTGAGCATAGCGGGTGAGGACCAGTGTACGCACGTTTAGCAAGCGGTGTGTTTGGTGTAGCAGCTTGGAATGGATGAGAGTTCAACGGATGCAACAGCTGCACAAATATTGCTTGGGTTCTCGCTTTTGCAACCTCGTCGACTGGGCTTTGATTCTCGAGACGGCTCGGTAGTGACGCTCGGCTCGGTGATAGCTTGATTCGTTACTTTGCTGTGTCTTTTGAAGTAACCAGCCTGGACACGCTTGTCATTAATTTTGGCTGCAAGCTGATAGGTCTCCTCGATGGTAGTAGGACATGCTGCTTGGACAAAATCCGCAACGAGTCAGGTAGAGCACGGATGTACTTTTTGATTGCTTTTTCAGTGGTGTCCACGTGACTGGGACAGATGATACTTAGCTGCTTGAAACGGGCAGTGAGACCTGCGTTGTCGGGACCATCTTGCTTAATATCCCAAAATTCATTCTCCAGTTTCTGAACTTCGTGAGGAGGAAAAAATTCCTTTATCATAACTGCCTTGAGTTCCTCCCACGTGAGCCCGTAAGCTTCATCATTTTCACACTTGTTACGCTCTGCGGTCCACCAATCAAGTTCCCTTGATTGGAACACATCGGTAGCGTTGATGGTGCAGAGAGGTTCGGGACATCCGCTTTGGCGGAATTTCACCTCAGTGGAGTCGAACCAGTGAAACATTGCGCTCGATCTATCTGTGCTGGTGAAAGTAAGAGGTCCGCACGCTTTGAATTGCTTGAAGCTGAACGAGGACTTTGGCGCACTGGTTTTGGAATCTACCGATGAGTTGCTGCTGACAGCCTAAAGTTCGCTAAAAATCTGGGGAATGACCTTAGCCATCTGCTTGGCTACTAGTGAGGCGATGCGCTTGTCAGCATTGTTGCGCTGGATGTTCCTCCTAGTGTGAGATCCCATGGAAGACATCTACATGAAGGATTTGATTGGGTGAGATTTGAATTTATAGGTTAATGTACAAACGTTCAGCGTTCATTACTATTTATTATTATTATTATTATTATTATTTATTATTATTATTATTATTATTATTATTATTATTATTCAAATAAGGTACAAAGCACGTAAGCACGTATCGACGTAAACACATAAGCACGTAAAGCACATAAGTACATATTTTGCACGTATTCATCTTTAACCTAAATCATGCGTAGCGTGTACGAGATGCGAGATATAAGCGTAATAAGCGAGTAAAGCCGCGTATGAGGACATTCGCGTAGGAGAGTTGAGTGTTTTAGTTTTTTTTTGTGATTAATTAGCTTTTTAGATTTCGAGAGTTGTGCGAGTTGTGCATATATCGATAGGGCGTAAAAGCGACAAATCGAGGAATCGATAAAGCGAGAAATCAAATAAGCGTAAGATCCATAAATTTAAACACATAATTGAAATAAAACTTGATGATGCGTAAAATCGGATTGCAGGCTTAAATCAATTTGGAGTGTCCTAGGTTTTGAGACAACGACTACCCAAAGTGGTTCGAGAATTCTCTAAGTTCGGGCACACGATTTGGCCTAACAGACAAATGCTCTCGCCGTACAACGATTAACGACATTTATCCTTCCGTTTACTTCGTGTCCCGAGTCATTCGAAATAGTGAGACTTTGGTGAGATTGAAAATCGAGGAGTGGAACTAGTTATTAAGATGCGGGTTTCACCCGTAACTTAACAACTTCATTCCTAGTTGTGGTTATGCTCAACGATTAAATCGGGAGTTCCACTAGATAGAAATGGAGATTTTCGTCGAGGTTTGGATATCACTCCTAACTCAGACGAAGATATCTCCCTGCGATAGAGGATGCGCGGAGTGAATGATCTTATCGAGAGTTCTTGGTTTTCACACCTAATCTCGACTGGATCACTCGTTTTGTGTGATACGAGCGTTCTTCACGTGTTTTATGGCAGTTTTACGGAAAAGCATACGTAATTTAAAAGTCCGTTTCAAAGATCTATGATCAAGTTCGGGCGAAGTTGACCAACTTCGAGCGAACTTGATTCTTCGAGCGAACTTGTTGTGTTTTGAGAGTGGACTGACTTCGGGCGAACTTGGTCAAGTTCGGGCGAACGTGATCACGTTCGGGTGAACCTGATCTAGTTCGAGCGAACTTGGCCCACTTCGAGCGAAGTTGTCAGTTCGTACTAGTTTCGGCCGTTTAGTCGATGCGTAACAGTCTGATTTGGTGTCCTAACTATAGACTAGGACAAACAGAGCAGTTCTACCTAATTTTCCCTATAGTTATGGCTCTGGTACCAATCTGTCACACCCCAACCGATTGCGGAAACATCAGAGCGTGGCACTAGGCAAATCAGATTGTTCAAGGGAATTCAATAACACTATTTAAGCGACAATATTTAAAAGGTTAAATTTCCCATACAATTCAACAAACATTCCGCAAATAGTTAACAGAATACATAACTCTTAAACAAATTCCAATCCGATCTACCCTAGATTTTATTACATGAGTTTCTAAGATAAACCTAATCCAATTGTGTCACACCCCGACATCCACGTGTCTACCGGTGGGCCCGGTGGGGAGTATCGTGATGTACAATTGATATCATGATAACCGAATAAGCATAACACAGCGGAAGGCTTGGAATAATTAAACTATTTCAACCGGTAATGTCTAGTGTCCAAAATAAATATATACAGACATGGTTGTAACAAGATCCACAGGCGGATCGAAATACATACAAAATGATAACAGACACTACAGGAAATTCCCTAAGGTCGCAACTCCTTGGTTATTCGCCCCGCAGCTCCCGGCCTATTCCGTACTTGCAACCTGTAACTTAAGCTTTTGAAAATACATCAGTTTACACTGGTAAATACAGTCAACCGACTCATTTTGAAAACCTTTCAAAAATGGTTTTAGGCGCACATAGCACATTTTCTTAATTAACTTGGGATAGTACAACGACCTTGTATACAAATTTATATGCTGGATTTTACATATGAGACTCGGTACAGAAACCAAGACATGATCGACTGACACACCACTCTGAACTTTCACAAAGAAAGCAGATAGCAATTACCCAGTGTATGCCTACACGCCATGCTATATTGTCGTGACCACTACCAATTTAGTGAGCCAAGGATATCCCAGACACGGTCAAGCCCACCCCCAATGTTTTAGTTTCAGTCAAAACAGATCAAAACCGGGTTATGTAAGATTTCAGTTAATTTTCACAACTGGATAAAACATTATCCCATACCCGACCAAGCGGAAGTAATCTACCGTACCCAAAGCCCGTATAGGGAAAATAAGTTAAGAGTATTTACCTGAATTGAAGTTCGCAAGTAATCCAATTTCAGCCGTATTCGAGAGCAAGTACAGGAGCAATCTACAGGGAGGCGTTCAGTCTGGAGTGATGGTAATTAATAACCAATATTAGAATGCTAACGGGTCCTTAGTTAAGTCCTAGACTTGGACCGGTTAGTCTTACGCTAAATTGTGATACGGTACGATACGCTAAATTAAGCGGTGACCGGAATAGAATGTTAATTGGACCCAACAAGTACATAGACTTGTATAATATGGGAAGACCAATAACATTCTGGATTTTGATAAGGAATGGATAAAGTTAAACCCGTCTTGGTTAAAATGCGTAAACTAGCTACGTATGGTTAACCGAACGCGTATAAGCGAAACCGGGTAACCGTAAGAGTCGTATATAAGTTCCATAATGAGATATGTTTAAAATATATTATAAAATCAGTAGCTTTGCAAAAGATAGGCCCGAAGTGTGTTTAAATCCGTTTTATGCCTTTTAAGGGCATTTGGTCATTCTTGTGTTTATAAAAGATGTAAATTAAGAATCTGATGTTATGAACTTAGATATCCTATAAAAATATGTATTTTATCATGTTATAACAGTAGGATATCAAATATATGTGTGTTTGATGATTTTGAAACATACTATGTCCTGTAGGGGCATTTTACTAATTTCACACATAGCTTTGAGGCCGAATTTGGGATTTTGAGTTTGGGACTTGTACTTACTGTTGTTATATTAAAAATAAGTTTATAAATTAGTAGGTAACAAGTCTCGGCTCATGGTTATGGTTTTTAAACCATACTTATGTGCCGAAAATGCGTAAAAGTCGCTAAATTGCCGTTAAATCGATATTAAATATAAACTGAAGTTAGGACCTGTTTTAAATGTCCAAAAATATGGTATTTAACTTATAACATCAGTAAGTTAAGGTTTTGCTTATAAAGAGTTTGATTTTTGCTATTTTTTTTGTAAAAACGGTAGTTTAGTCTTTTAGCGGCGATTAGCGATTCTTAAGAATGCATTCTAGCCATAAACTGAACAAACATCCCAAATGGTCCTAATTATCATAACATATCGTAATTATACCATCCATATGCTCATATGTGCTAAAATCTCATTTTGCGCAAAAAGGACCTATTTGCAAGGTTTTTAAGGATTTTTACGGAACTTATGTAATAATTCGGATTTCTTAGGAATCGAGTCATGAAACTTTAGGACAATATTCTAAACATAAACATGATCATAAAATGACCAAAACTCAGCAGCAAGAATGGCTCAAAACGGGCCAGAACCAAAAGTCAACAAAAGTCAACTGTATGAGACTTTCGGTTACAAATCGAGCCTAGACCAAAATTTGACGAGCCGAATCTGTTGACACAAGTTCGAATACTTATTTTAAGGTTATCAATGCTTCAAAACATTTTATAACATCTAGATTATTAGTTATGATTTTTATAAAAATTGCACAGTTTGACTTTATTTGACTTTTCGGTTGACTCGTCAATTGGCCATGAATCCGTAGCAAGAATGGCTCAAAACGGGCCAGAACCAAAAGTCAACAAAAAGTCAACTGTTTGAGACTTTCGGTTACAAATCGAGCCTAGACCAAAATTTGACGAGCAGAATCTGTTGACACAAGTTCTAATACTTATTTTAAGGTTATCAATGCTTCAAAACATATTTTATAACATCAAGATTATTAGTTATGATTTTTATAAAAATTGCTCAGTTTGACTTTATTTGACTTTTTGGTTGACTCGTCAATTGGCCATGAATCCGTAAAAATCTGAAGATGCCCTCTTGAGGGTTTATTACCTCTGTCATTATGAGCACGTAGGGTCTTTCGTTACGCACAATGGCGGAGTATACACGGATTTAGAACAAAGTCAAGCCGTTTTTACGACGAGTCTTTGTTTGGAGCAAATAGCTATAATTAATCAACTTAGCACAGATTAAAAACTTACAAATGGTCCAAGTGATTGCTAAGGATGATTTGGAATGCTCAAAACTGATCAGAAGCTTCTTAGCATGAACTTGGTGCAAGATGGTGATGAAAATGTGATGAAAATGTGATGAAATCCTAAGGATTCATCAATATAATGGCCAAGGGTTTGAACTAGAGGATTACCAGGTGTTATATATCGGATACAAATGTTCTAGGACGTGTAAGGCATGCAAGGATCGCGACAATTGCGAGAAGATGTGGCAAAACATGGCTCTGCCATGTTTCTGCTCGCTGGCAGGGGCTTACGGACCGTATGGCTCCTGCCTTGCGGTCCGTAAGGCATCCCCAGAAACCAAAACTTTTGCCTTTTTACACGTTTGATCCCTGGACTTTATTCCATCACCTTTTCGAGGATAATATAATGTTTTTAATAATAATGGTCCCTCCGGTTTTGACATACATCATTCCCGAATTACCGGGACACGTGTCGGAAAAATATTGGACGTAAAACACGAGGTGTTACACCCTCACCCCCTTAAAATAAATCTCGACCCGAGATTTTATCAAACAATTGTGGGTACTTCTATCGCATAACAGACTCTACTTCCCAAGTGTATTCGGGACCTCTACAGGCGTCCAATTTAACTTTTACAATTGGCACGTGCTTCTTACGAAGCTTCTTGACCTGACGATCTTCGATCGCCACTGGTTGCTCAATAAAATGTAGGTTCTTATCAATCTGAACCTCATCGTGTGGTATGGCCAACGACTCGTCCGCTAAGCACTTCTTCAAGTTGGAGATGTGGAATACATCATGGATTCCACTAAACTTCTTGGGCAATTTGAGCTTGTATGCAACAGCTCCAACTCGCTCAATAATTTCAAACGGTCCAACATATCTTGGACTTAGCTTGCCTTTCTTCCCGAAGTGCATAACTCCTTTCCAAGGCGACACTTTTAATAAGACCTTTTCCCCTACCTGGAATTCGAGGGGTTTGCGTCTTCAATCAGCATAACTTTTCTGCCTATCCCTGGCAGCTTTGAGATGATCACGAATTTGTAATATCTTATCCGTCGTCTCCAAGACTATTTCTGGTCCTGTCAGTTGAGCTTCCCCAACTTCTGCCCAACAAACGGGCGTCCTACACTTCCTTCCGTAGAGTGCTTCAAACGAGGCAGCTTGAATGCTTGCATGGTAGCTGTTGTTGTAGGAGAATTCAATAAGTGGCAAGTGGCTATCCCAACTTCCACCTAGATCAATCACACAAGCGCGGAGCATATCTTCCAAAGTCTTTAAATTGCGCTCACTTTGCCCATCCATCTGAGGATGATAAGCTGTGCTAAAATCTAATCGAGTGCCCAAAGGCTGTTGAAAGCTCTTCCAAAAGTGCGAAGTATATCTTGTGTCCCTATCCGACACAATGGACACAGATACTCCGTGTAAGAAACATTCTCATCAACATAGAGTTTTGCCAATTTGTCATAGCTATAAGTTTCATTAATAGGCAGGGAATGAGCTGACTTAGTCAGTCTGTCTACAATTACCCATATTGCGTCATTCCCTCGCTTTGTTTTTTGTAACTTGGTAATGAAATCCATAGTTACGCATTCGCATTTCCACATGGGAATTTCCAAAGGCTACAATAGACCTGACGGCTTTTGATGTTCAGCTTTAACTTGTGAGCACGTCAAACATTTAGCTACATAAACTGCTATGGATTTCTTCAACCCAGACCACCAATAATCGGGTCTCAAATCCTTGTACATTTTATCACTACTTGGGTGACTTGAGTACCTGGAATTGTGTGCTTCTTGGAGAATCAAATCTCTAAGTCCTCCGAAAACTGGAAACCAAATTCGTCCACAAAATCTAAGAATTCCATCATTTCCTGGTGTAAGTTGTTCTACCATCTTTCCCAGTTCTTCTTTAGGGAGGTTTGCCTCAAGTAAAGCCTGCTTTTGAGCTTCCAAAATTTTATTTTTCAGACTATTCTTTACTTCAATACTTTTAGCGTTGATCCGTATGGGTTTAACCCTTTCCTTGTGGCTCAAAGCATCGGCAACCACATTTGCCTTGCCTGGGTGGTAACGGATCTCGCAATCATAGTCGTTCAGCGTCTCCATCCACCAACGCTGTCGCATATTTAAATTCTTTTGATTGAATAAATGTTGGAGACTTTTGTGGTCGGTGTATATAACACACTTTGTTCCATATAAATAATGTCTCCACAGTTTGAGCGCAAACACCATGGCACCTAGTTCCAAATCATGCTTAGTGTAGTTTCTTTCGTGTATCTTCAATTTCCTTGAAGCGTAGGCAATTACCTTTCCTCTTTGCATGAGTACACACCCCATGCCGGTGTGTGAAGCATCACAATATACCACAAAATCTTCAATTCCTTCTGGTAGAGTCAGTACAGGAGCATTGCTTAATTTCTACTTCAATATATCGAAAGCTTCCTGCTGTTTCGGACCCCAAACAAACTTAACATCTTTACGGGTCAGGGTTGTCAATGGAGTAGCTATCCTTGAAAAATTCTCAATGAACCTTCTGTAATAACCGGCCAAGCGCAGAAAACTTCGGATTTCGGATAGTGTCTTGGGGGCTTGCCACTTCATTACTGCCTCGTCTTTGGCAGGGTCAACTTGTATCCCGTGTTCACTAACCATGTGGCCTAAGAATTGTACTTAACGCAACCAAAATTCACACTTATAAAACTTTGCATAAAGTTTCTCTTGTCTCAACAACTCCAAAATACACCTCAGATGTTTCTCGTGGTCCACCTGACTATGAGAGTATATAAGTATGTCATCTATGAATATGATGACAAACTTATCCTGATAAGGCTTGCAGACTCTATTAATCAAATCTATAAAAGCTGCAGGTGCATTAGTGAGCCCAAAAGGCATCATTAAGAACTCGTAATGACCATATCTTGTTCTAAACGCCGTTTTTAGAACGTCAATACGAACTTTGAGTTGATGATAACCTGACCTCAAATCAATCTTCGAGAAGTTGCTTGCTCCCCGAAGCTGGTCAAATAAGTCATCTATTCTAGGCAATGGATAGCGATTCTTAATTGTTAACTTATCCAGCTCGCGGTAGTCAATGCACATTCGCATTGAACCATCTTTCGTTTTCACAAACAGAATCGGAGCTCCCCAAGGCGAAGAGGTTGGCTGAATGAATCCTTTTTCCAACAATTCCTCAACTTGTGTCTTTAACTCTTTCATTTCTGTAGGTGCAAGTCTATACGGGGCTCTAGCAACTAGAGCTGCACCAGGTAAGATATCAATTCTAAATTCTACTTGCCTATCTGGAGGTAGACCAGGCAAGTCTTCAGGAAACACGTCAGCAAATTCCGAGATAACGGGTAGATCTTCGATCTTTGGCTTAGCTCCATCAATGGTTACTTGTGCCATGTAAATGACACAATTCTTCTTCAGGCACTTCGAATTTTTAAGTAACAAATCCTTTTCGGACAAACCATAACGTACGTCACCTTGGATAGGCAGCAATTCAGCGGTCGAAGTTTTGATTTCGATGAGCTTTTTGTTACAGGCTATATGGGCATGGTTACTAGACAACCAGTCCATACCAAGAACTACATCGAAACCTGCCAACTTCATTGGCAATAGCTAAACAGGAATAGAGTGATCCTTAATGGAAATAAAACATCCATCAAGAATTGTAGAAGCGGTTTCTATCGTTCCTTAATGGAAATAGAGTCTTCATGGACATCTCCAATCTCCAACACCTCTTTATTGTAACGCGTTATAAAATCTTCGAGGCTTTCATCGTCCTTCCGCCAGATGTTCATTACATCTAAGGAATCGCGCACGTATCGCCGTTGCTGACTAAAGTGTGTAAGAAATTTCTCTTTTAAGTCATTCCAAGAGGAAAGTTTACCTGCCGGCAAATTATCAAACCAAAGGCGCGCAGCGCCAGTAAGGATTTGTACAAATAGGTGACACCACATTGGCAATGTCCAGCACCCAAGTAACCCTGCACCGGTAAAGAGGCGCATGTGATCATCAGGATCGGTCAAACAGTTAAACTTTCCAACGTTGGATGATAATTTCGCTCGCTCCAACGGAGCCAGTGTTGTCTCTCTGGTAAACTTTGATTGTTCAGCTGCTTTGGTTGGGCGATACACCAAATTGTAATCATGCTCAGCTTCTGGTTTGTATACTGCACGTACTTTTGGCCTGTAATTAGCATGATCTGCAGATATTCGATTGAAAATACTTGCATATCCCGTTCCTCATAGGTTCTATCGAGCTGCGAAGACCGCGGGCCCAAACGAGAGTGGACAGATGCGCGACGCTGAACGTTGTCTTCTTGCCTTCTATTACCAGAATGAATAGGATCATTCCTGGTTTTAGAATACATTTATGTTCCATCTTCAGGCATGCGCGAAGGGGAACGAGCATGACTTTGAGTATTATAACTCAAAACTCGAGGTGCCGGTGAAGCACGGACCTGAGGAGCGTTAACCGGATCTTGAAAAGCTGGAGTAACGGTTTGGGCACACAACTGAGCATACATAGCGTTTAGATTCGCTTGAGATTTGATTAACCACGATAATGGAGTCTATCCAGGTGGTAAAATTGGCGTAACATCAACCTGAGGAGCCGCCGGCGTTACAGGAATACTCTCATGATTAGGATCATACTGAGCATTAGCTTTGCCGGAAGAATCCTCATCTATTTGTCCGTCGACCTGAGGTCGGACAACAACGCGTTGAATCCCTGATCGAGGACCTTGAAAAGATGATCCGTCAGCCATGATGCTGCAGATCTAAGTGAAACGAAACGAAAGATGAGAAAGAATTGAAATCGGCGGACGCCAATGAAGAAAACCTAGATCAACTAGACCGGAATCTAAGTAGATCTATGGAATGGGCTCTGCATAAAAGGGTTAACCCTCCGTTTGGTTTCAGGATGGATGATGAATAACACAATATTCCGGCTGATCCTGCAAAACAGAACATCGTTAGCTCGCCACAGGGAGAAAGGGGATTCTCTCCGTGACCACCCTCCGGCGTGAGAAGGTAGCCGGAAATAAAGTATTGAAAGAGAGAGAGTAGTTCGAAGTGGATACCTTTCCTTGAACTCCAAGTTACTTATTTATAGCCGATGTTTAGCGCCAAAAGAGAGATTGTTAACTTTAACGGAATCTTTTGCTATTCCGTTAATGTTTGTTGGCAATCCATTAGTGCACACGGATCGTGAGCTCATCAGTGATTAGGGAGGTGCCACGTGTCAACATGAGATCACTACATCTTATAAATGTGAGCATGCCATCACCGTGATCTTCCTCGGCCGTCCAGATGCTGCCATGTGGCAATTGGTTATAACCAAAACGATGCTTGAATGATTGGGTGTTAATGGCTTCTAGAAGGTTTCACAGTTGTTACCCATCTATTATTCGCCACGTGTACATTCAGTTACAACAGAAAAGATTCCCTTGCTTCTGCACCAAGTCAAGGATTTTGCTAAGGAAAAGTTTCTAAGGATTTACTGTTTCCTTGCGCGAGAAACGCAAGTTAGTTAACTGATCTTCCTTCTTCTCCTTGCTGCTTAGCGCAACATTTGGTGGATACTTGCTTTGATATAAATATCTGCGCAAGGTTTGTGCATGAAGCATTATCCAACGAGAATGTTCAAGGTTAACTTTGAACCTTGCGCGAGCCCGGCAAGGTAATTAAATGAAGCATTATCAAACGAGAATGTTCAAGGTTAACTTTGAACCTTGCGCGAGCCCGCGCAAGGTAGTTAAATGAAGCATTATCAAACGAGAATGTTCAAGGTTAACTTACTACCTTGCGCGCGCCTGCGCAAGGTAGTTAAATGAAGCATTTATCCCAAGAGAATGTTTAGGTTAACTTTGAACCTTGCGCGAGCCCGCGCAAGGTAGTTATATGATCCTTTTCTCTCTTGGATATTTGGTGCAGAGTTCTAATAAATTTTTTTTGGCAAAGAAGTCTACGCCAGTTTTCTTAGAAGTTATTAATGGGTATGGTTTCGACCATACCCTTTCAAATATGTGGTTTTTAACAGGGAGAATATTTATTTGGCATAGTTTACATTTTCACCCTTTATCAGCCCATACATGATATTTAGTACTGGATTGGTTGTTTGATCAGCACCTCCTATCTTCCCTGTGAGACAGCTATTGATTATATCCATAAAGACTTGCCAAAATCCTAGTAGTTCCTTTCTCTTGAACTAGCTAATTAGAGTGATTGAGGCCTTGTACCCAAGGTTTCTGAATGCTGCCAAGAGTTCTTCTTTGACTGAGGAATGTGATATTCCTGTTTTTCTGGGATCTCCAACCAACTTCTGATGTTTTCTTCATTGACAGTGATTCTGATGTTACCCCACACATGTGTAGTTAATTCATGTTCCTGACTTCTCTATTGTATGCACTGTTTGCTGTAGGATCTGTTGTGGAACTCCATAGCCACCAGTTAAAGCATACTTTATGGGACAATTGATTAGAAATTCTATAAGAATTCTGACCCTTTCATCATGCTGCTCATGATCAGTGTTGAGAGCTAGGTTGTTCTTTTTCTCTGTGTCTAGCCATTTTGATTTCTTGACAAGAGGAACTTCATGTTCTACTGCTGGAAAGTTGAGATTCATAGAGCCGGATGAAGACATGATGTAGTGAATTGAGGTTTTGACTTGCAGAAACAAGGTTGTGAGTTTTAGGGTTTGGAATTTTGAGAGCTTGAAGATTTAGTAAGTGTATGTGAGAGATTGTGGTTGGATCGGATTTATATAGGCTTTTGTTGTCCCACGTGATTGGTGATTAACTATGTTAATAACCCATTAAATTATATGTTTAATGCTTGACACCTTTGGGTTATCTTAAAAAACTGTTTTTTTTTATTGGTGCTTGGTAACCGCCAATCTTTGCTTTTACATAAGTGGGTCCACGTTCTTGAAGAGTGGTCCACTTGCACAAGTTGGTCCACGTTTTGAAGAGTGGTCCACTTATCTTCTTACTGCTAACTGCCAAACTTTCACTTTTGCATAATTTTATCTTCCCCCTTTTCTGTAAGACAAAAACTCAACTCTTTGAATCTGCTGATTTCTGTTGACTTTTACTTCAACAGATTTGTTCGTGAGATTCGGTTGACTTTCTGTTCAAGTAGGTTATTTATTTATTTTTTTTTAGATGAGAGGGAATGAGTAGAGTTTCAGAGAGTTTACCTACACATGCTTTTCTGGTGCTACTTCAAGGAATATATTTTGTGTTTCATCATTATCATTCCATTTGAAAAATTAATTAATCAAATTTTGGAGTTATTTTAAACTTTGTTATATCAGAAACTTCCTTTTCATATGTCATAAAGAAAATTCCTTTCTAAAAAACGTAAGTTTATTTATCTTTTTTTTAACTCCCCTCCTTTGTGTTTGAGCAGATTTTCTGATAAGAATGAACAGATTTCTGATAGACATGATCAGATTTTTTGTTGAAGATGATCAGATTTTTGATAAATGTGATCAGATTGTCTGATGTTCTTGAACAGATTTCTGATAAACATGATCAGATTTTTATCAGAGGAAGTATTTGAATCAAGAAAAAGTTGTTGCATTTGAAACAAGAAAAAGATGTTGCATTTGAAAGAAAAAGAAATTTGTTTTAATTATCTTAACATCATCTCCCTTGTCCATTATTTTTGAAACAAAGATTTCAAGAATTCCTTTTAAGACAGGCAGTTCGTGAAATGTAAGAACCCCCAATTTTATCAGAAATTCCTCCTGAATTCCTGATTTCGTCAGAAATTTTCTCTTGATTTCTCAAGCCCATCGAAATTCCCCCTGAATTCCTGAGCTCATCAGAAATTTTTCCTGATTTTTCAAGGCCATTAGAAATTCTTCCTGAATTCCTGAGCTCACCAGAAATTTTTCCTGATTTTTCATCAGAAATTCCCCCTTAATCAAAACAAAATAGATATTACATATATATATTTAAACACAAGTAGCTATGTACGAGAAAAACTAAAGAAAACAAAGAAAAGTTAAACTATATCTTCATCACTTGGATTATCATCTCCAAAGTCTCCATCCCCATACATGATCTACACCATTTCCCAGAGGGGTGTTTCATGCCCTGTGTGTTCGTCTGTTGGTATGAGGGCAACAATGTGTTGTTCCTCCTGAACAAGCATCCTTGCTTTGACGTATGATGCAAGAACTCCTCCAAAGTCAGGCTGAGAGGTTATCACTTTCATCAAGAACCTTGGGTAGATGAGGAAAGGACGACCTCCCCTTAAGTTTGCCCTAAAGTTATTCATCAGATGGGTTGAGTAGTTGTAGGGGAGACGGTTTACTAAGGCATGGAGTGGATCCATTATCCTTTGAGTGATCTCATACCAACTTGAGGCTTTCCTCGTAAAGCAAAAGGCAAACTGGGTCACCAGAAACTTCCATGGTTCAATGAACCCGCTTTTGAAGATGGGAACCCTTCCTTGAGGATCATCCATCATGGCCAAGGTAGCCTGCTTGTCTACCAAGGAGAAGGTGGTTGGGGGACAGTCATCTCTTAGCAAGAGTGCTTCCTTGATAGTTATTTAAGCAAATGAGCATGTCACCCATCACCATTCCTGCAATGGTAGTCAGCCTACCATCATCTACAACCAGTCGTGCAGACCTCCAAAACTCTTGAAGGATTTCCGGAAACACTTGAACGTGCATGGAGAGGGCAAAAGCGAATGGGCTGCTAAGCAGCATGTTTAGAATGGTGGAGCAGTTTACATATCGTGGGTCATCCATGTTCATCCTTACTCTTGCATTATGCCTTTGGAAGTAAGGGAGAGGGAATCTGTTGCTCTCAATGCTTTCCATGGTAGTAGTGGTTGTGTGTGTTTAGTGAAGAAGGTGAGAATTTTCAAAGGATTTCCAGGTGAAAGTGGATGAGTGAGTGTATGTCTATTTAAAGACAATAAGTACATGCCTTAAATGTTTTCACCGGTTAAGATCTTGATTGTACCAATACAACTCTCCTTTGGAGATATGGTGTCAGATTCGTTTAGAACTAAAAGTGGCCATATTCTCCCTCCTCGTTTATGAATAGGCGGCACCCAGGTCTTCAATTTTCTGTTGAGAGGACAGGTGTAGCCTTCTTTTCTTTTCAACTGTGCTGAGTAAGCGTGTGGAGTTGATGTGATGGTAAAAAATAAAATAACGAAGAGAAAAATGAAAACTTGGGAAGTTATCTTAGTGACGTATACTTTCCTCATTCATTGAATATTCCCAAGAGAAGAAGTAGAAAAAGAATAAAAGATAAAAGATGATAAAAAGAGTAGGCACAAGTTATGTCTGCATATATGGTACAAAAGAGATACATGATGGTGACATTTTTCTGTTGAAAACAAAGGAAAATTTCCTAGTTTCTTAATGAATTGATCAGATTTCTGATGAGATTATCAGATTTAGTTTTGACAGAATTCTGATCAAGGTTTTTATCAGATTTCTGATCAATACTTTTATTAGATTTCTGATCAATTTATTAGAACCTTTCAGTTATCAAATCTTGTGGATTGTGTATTTTCAACGTATCTCTTGTTTATCATTCCCAATTTGCTGATTAAGTAATTATGTCTTTTCTCATCTAAAGGTTTTGTGAAAATGTCAGCAAACTGATTTTCTATTAGAACATAGTACATTTCTATATTTCCTTTTTCCATGTGATCTTTTATGAAATGATACCTGACATCAATATGTTTTGTCCGTGAGTGATGATCTGGAATCGAAGTTATTGCAATTGCACTCTTGGAATCACACATGATTGGGATTTTTGTCAGATTCACTCCATAATCTTTTAGTTGTGTTTGCATCCACAAAACTTGTGAACAACAGCTTGTTGCTGCGACATATTCTGCTTGAGCTGTAGAGGTGGAAACACAGTTTTGTTTCTTACTTGCCCAACATACAAGCTTTTCTCCTAGCATTTGACATGCACCTGATGTACTTTTTCTGTCCAGTTTACAACATGCCATGATCTGCATCTGAATATGCAATTAATTCTAAGCTGGTTCCCTTAGGATACCATAAGCCATGATCAGATGTGCCTTTTAGATACTTAAAAACCCTTTTTACTGTTTTAAATGTTATTCTTTTGGATTACACTGATATCTTGCCAGAAAACATGTTGAAAACATTATATTAGGTCTGCTGGCTGTTAGATATAAGAGTGATCCAATCATTCCCCTATAGGTTTTAAGATCTACATATGTACCATTAGGATCAAAATCTAACTTGTTTCCTGTGGCCATTGGAGTTTTTGATGATGAGCAGTTTTCTAATGAATATTTCTTTAAAATAGTTTTAAACATATTTTTATTGATTCAAAAATATTCCATTAGATTCTTGTTTCACTTGGAGTCCTAAAAAGAAGTTTAGTTCTCCCATCATGCTCATTTCAAAATTGCTTGTCATTAATTTTTCGAACTTTTTACAGTGTTTTGAGTTGGTTGATCCAAATATTATGTCATCAACATATATTTGTACCAACAGAGTGTGTCCTTTGTGTGTTTTGAGAAACAGAGTTGTGTCTATGGTACCTTTGGTAAAGCCAGATTGGATTAAAAAGTTTGAGAGAGTTTCATACCATGCTCTTGGAGCTTGCTTCAACCCATACAAGGCTTTGTTCAGTTTATAAACATGTTTTGGAAATTTTGGATCAACAAAGCCTTCTGTTGTTGCACATATACTTCTTGATCAATCTTACCATTTAGAAAAGCAGACTTGACATCCATCTGATACACTTTGAAGCCTTTTGAAGCTGCATAAGCAAGGAAGATTCTGACTGCCTCTAGTCTTGCTACTGGTGCAAATGTTTCGTCATAGTCAATTCCTTCTTGTTGACTATACCCTTTTACTACTAACCTTGCTTTGTTTCTTGTTACTATGTCGTGTTCATCAGATTTGTTTCTAAATACCCATTTTGACTCGATGACAGATTTGCTATTTGGTCTAGGTACTAAGTTCCACACTTGACTTTTTCAAACTGATCAAGTTCTTCTTGCATTGCTTGAACCCAGTCTGGATCCTTGAGTGCTTCAATTGTTGTTTTTGGTTCAGTTAAGCTTAAGAAGCCAGCATGAAGACATTCATGAGCAGTTACTGATCTTGTTTTAACACCATCTTGAGGGTTTCCTATGATATTTTCTGTTGAGTGACCCTTTATCCATCTTCCACTTGTAGCATAATTTGTTGAATCTAGCGATGGATTTTGTGAAGAACTTTATGCTTCCTCCAGATGGACGACTTGTTCTGAGCCTGATTTATCAGACATTTGTTTTTCTTGATTTTCTGATGTACTATCTGATGTCTGATTTGTCATTCCTTGTATTTCATCTGATGGCTCTAAATTTATGCCGAGGTAGAATATGACTGGCTTTCTGGTAAATTTCCATAATTTCTTTCCCAGTCATACCCAAGCAGTTCATTCGTTAGTTCTGTTAAAAGATGTTCATTATTTGTAGGATTTTCCTTTTGTGAAAAAGTTATGATTTCATCAGAAATTTCTGTTTCTGATGAATCATCAAAAGACACATACAAACTTTCTCTAATTGTTCTAGCTATTTAAAACAAATACTCTGTATGCTTTTGAAGATAAAGAGTATCCAAGAAAAATTCTTTTTTAAGCTTTTCTGTCAAATTTTTCTAAACTATCAAAATCATTAAAAATAAAACATCTGCATCCAAATGTATGTAAGAATTTGACGCTTGGTACCCTTTTGTTTATGATGTGAAAAGGTGTTTTCAGATGTCTTTTGTTGATGATAGTTCTGTTTTGTGTGAAACATGCATTTGCCACTGCTTCAGCCCAGAAATATGTTGGTCGTTTGGCATATGCAAGTATTGTTCTAGCTGCTTCTACCAAAGTTCTGTTTGTTCTTTCAACAACCCCATTTTGTTGTGGGGTTCTAGGAGCAGAAAAATCATGTGATATTCCTTTTTCTGTTAGGAAGTTCTCAAGTTTTGCATTTTTGAATTCTGTCCCATTGTCAGATCTAATTTTTCTTACAGTTAATTTCAACAGATTTTCAATTCTTTTAACAAAATTTATGATCAGATCTGGTGTTTCACTCTTTTGCCTCAAAAATTCCACCCATGTGTACCTTGAATAATCATCAACAATGACTAAAATGTATTTCTTTCCAGAAAAACTTTGAGTGCTTATTGGTCCACAAAGGTCCATGTGTAAAAGTTCAAGATTTTCAGAGATAGAATAGTTCCATCACAGTTTTATATGAGCCTCTTTTTACTTTCCTAGCTCACATGCTTCACAAAGTTTGTCTTTTCTTGAAGCAATAAAAGGTAATCCTTTTACCAGACACTTGGTTGCTAATTTGTTTAAAGCTTTAAAATTTATGTGAGCCAATCTTTTATGCCATAACCAACTATTTCCTTTAGTTTCTTTGGAAAATAAACATAATTGAGGTTCCTCAACTTTGTTATTGAAATCAAAGAAATAAGTTGATCCTTTTATCCTTTTTCCCTTATTATAAATTTTATCATCTTCAAGACCTATTAATAAGCAAGTATCAGGTAAAAAACTTACCTTAAATCCTTGGTCACAAAACTTGCCACAACTTAGAAGATTGTATTTTAAACCTTCTACATGAGCCACTTTCTCAATTGTTATTGTACCATATGTTATGCTTCCATAACCTTTTACCCTACCTTGACTCCATTACCAAAATTCACAAATTTACCTAGCCTTTCTACATAGTTGCTAAGTAAGCTCCTATCTCCAGTCATGTGCTTGGAGCTTGCTGAATTGCAGTACCAAATCTGCTGCACATGATGGTCCTGTAATGAAGAGGTTAGTGATTTTTTGGTACCCAGACTTTCTTGGGTACTTTGTCAGATGAATACATAGCATGTAATAGTTTTCCTTCATCATCTGTTGATCTTGATCTGTCAGAATCTGCTGATTCTGACTGATCAGGTCTCTTTATCAAATATGTTGCTACTTGATCTGATCTAATAGAATTTATGTCCAATGCTGAATCATTGACTGATTGTTTGTTCAAAAGCTGTTGAATTATTTTCAGAATATCAACACACATACATCCCATCTTATCAGAAATGGTTGATGGAAAGAATTTTTATGAATGCCCATTTTTCTGTAATTTTTGAAAAATGTCTTGACCCTTTTCTTTCAAGATTTTCTTAGCTTTTTCTTCAGAGCAGACCGCTTTTGATTCTAGTCTTGACTAAGAACAAGATGACATGATGTCACATTCTTCTGATACATTTGATTCATTATCAGAATCTGTTTGTGGTTTTTCTGAAGCTTTTACAAACACCGTTGGATTATCTTTTGTAACTTTTGTATAACCCAATCCTTCACCCTGATTTTTTGTGTTGTTTCAATGTAGTCAATGAAATCCTTTGCTTGTTGAAAACCTTTTACATTTACTTTATTTTTATGAATTTCTGCATATAAGCACTTTCTCTTTTTTTCATAAAAACTAATTTTTGTATCTTTGATCAAACTTTCTTCATGTAAGACATTTTCATTTTCTTGACAATGTTTCAACATGTCTTTAAGTTCATCAGATTTCTTTGTTTCTGTCAAATATTTTTCTTGTAGTTTTTGAAAATCTTCCAGTAATTTGTTTATTTGACTTTGAAGTTCTTGATCATTTTGACTTACACTGATATCTGGTGCCTTATTGTCAAGTTTTGCCATAAGACAAAAGTTTGCCATTTCTTCTTGATCATCATCTGATGAGTCATCAGTCATCCAGGTGCCTGTCCCTGCAATCAGCTGACTTGTTGTTGCTGTTGTTTCTTGGCTTCTTCTAGCTTTTTTCATAGTAGGCTGGATCTTTTAATTTTTTGTTTTTACATTCAGATGCATAGTGACCCTTTTGCTTGCATCTATAGCATACCACTTCAGATTTACTCTCTCTCTTCTTTCTTTGGATCTTGCTTCCATCTTTCCTTTGTCACTTTCGGACTTCCGGAACTTCCTCCCTTCAATTTTGCTCAAAGGTTTTGGTGAGCAGGGCTATTGCTTCAGCAAAAGCAAAAAAATCTGATGGGGATTTTCAGAATTTTCTGATACTAAAACTTGGTTTTGTGAGTTGGAGGGTTGTGGATCAGGTGTGTTTGATCTTTGTGAGTGTGATATTAAGGCTATAGGTCCACCATATTGCTTTGAGTTTTCAATGATTTGATGCTCTCTTGGAAGTAGGATACTATATAGGTCGTGTAGGTTAAGATTTCCTAGTTCCAGAGTGGAAGCTACGGTCATGGCAAGATTTTGCCATTCTCTGGGCAGAGCATCAAGAAATTTTACATTTTTTTCATCATTGGTTTTTTCAACTCCATGTTTTTTAGCTCATTCAAAATTTTTGTTAATCTGTTGTAAGCATCAGTGAGTGTTTCATTTGGTGAACATTTGAACCTCCCATAAGCAGAGACATGATTTGTTCTCATGTTTCTTTTCATTTTGTCTCCTCCTTCACAAAGATTTTCAAGTTGATCCCATATCTCTTTTGCAGATGAGCCTGCATCTACATAAGAGAATATGTCCTTTGGAAGTGCCATAATCAGTAGTGAGGCCCTTTCATATGTTTCTACTTTCCTGTCTTCTAAGCTCCAATTTTTTTCTTGTTTGGGAGCCCAAGAAGCAGAGATTGCTGGTGATGCTAGAACACCAGGTATTTCAACACGTGGTATAAGTGGGCCACACACAATGGATTGAAACAGAGCTCGATCATGTCCATTTAGGAAATTGATCATCCTGATTTTCCATTGGGGGTACTCCTCCCTGACTAACGTCGGAGGCTTTGACATAGAACCCATGTTGAAAGCACTGTTCCAAGACTGAAAGTTTGCCATTTTTAGCAAAAGTTTTGAACTTTTGCAAAACAGGGTATTAACAAGGATACTCGAGCAATTGATCGATTTGAAAATGTTTTATTCAATTTGCTCTAATACCAATTGTTGATCCCAGATAACAACGCTTTGACTTAAAATGGCAAGTTGATTTCAACTTTATATGAAAATAACGTGCGGAATTAGAAACCAACTTGTAAGAAACAGAGATACAGAATTTTCAAGTTTATATCACTTTTGAATGTTTACAAAAGGTGATTGAAAAGTTATTTTCTAATACAAAACAATGCTTAAGAATTCTATGTGAGTGAAGGGCAATGGAGTATGTAAGATGTAATACTTGCAATGCTCAGCTCCATTGATCCTCGGTTTGGTGATCTCTATTTATAGAGAGCAATTGGCATGAATTCACAATTTGTTTACTCATGCAAGTGTTTGTTGTGGCAGATCATTTCATATGTCATGCTTACCATTTCCACTTGTATCATAACTGTCCTTCAACTGACTTACCTTATCTTCAACTGCAAGTGGACATCATAAATGGTCATCAGATTTCTGATGACTTCTGATCAGAATCTGATGAGGTTTCATCTGATTTGATCAGATCTCTTCTGATCCTTTCTTCGAACACTTAGACAAAGATATCCTCATCAGATCTGACTCAAATGCTTCTACTTATGGCCTATGATCATATTTCTTCTGTTGTCTTGATCTTTTGGCTTCTTTTTTACCAGATCTGATCAGATTGATCAGACTTTCGTTCTTCATTTTTCTTCAATACTTCAATCATATATATAAGGTTTCCTAAAGAGAATATACAAGTTCGGGCGAACTAGGTTGATTTTCTTGAGAATTGGACAAGTTCGGCCGAAGTTGGTCACCAATCTGGTGACCACTTCGAGCGAACTTGCTCTTTTTGGGGCAAACTTGACTGTTTTGGTCACCAAATCATGCGTTTTCACGTCGTTTGCTGAGGAAATCAAGTGTCCATCCCTCCAACTTAAGCCACTGAGCAAAACCTAGGCTGAAGAGGTCTTTTGGAGCGAGTTTTAGCCACTTTACAGGAACTCGGGCTATTCCGGGCGAACTTGATGGTTTGTACGGGTTAGTCCAGTTCGTGCAAGGTGACGACATCGTCCTTGTGCTTCCGGATCTGAGATCTTGCTTGATAACGCCTCGTTCCACTTCATAGTGAACGAAACATACGTCATTAGTCTGTATTTTTGTGTAAAAATTGATGTTTAAAAGGTTTTACTCAGATCTAACACTCGGTGAGTCGAAATCATAAAGATTTCTAGCTTGGACACTGAAGCTAAGCCCAAATACACTCGTTTAGTATAGATCTAAGTGAAAAGAAGAAGCTTTTGCACAAAAAGATGAAGATTTTCATAAACAGAAGAGATTTGATGAAAACAAAGGTAATCCTTGTGCAAAATTGTAGTAAAACGTTGTTGTTTTGCATATAACGGGTTGGTTCTTACTTGGAAATCAAAGGCTTTCGGTTTTGGGAGCTTTCGGGCGCACTTGCAGCAAGGAGATCATGAATGGAGGTGCTGGGTATTTATAGGTGAGGGAGAAGTGAGCTGGTGGAGACCAAGTTCGGCCGAAGTTAGCACAACTTCGAGCGAACATGGCACAAGTTCGGCGAACATGGCCAGTTCTGTTGGAAATCATGCAAGTTCGAGCGAACTTGCGAGGCTTTGAGAGAAATTCTTATGTTTTCACCACTGGTCATGTTCGGGCCTGATGGCTAAGTTTCGTTCGTTATTTTCGCGTTAGGTGCTCGTTTGGCGGTTCGGTTCGTATTAGATAGTTATATTAAGCATTTTAGCGAAGCGTTAAGCGTTTGGATAATTAAAATAATGCGATTAAGCAATTCGTGCGAGTGAGAGCGTTGCGATAGCGAGTACAACCATAAATCATAAAGCACGCATAACACATAAATAACATAATGTAACATAAATAACTGCGTTGCGATGTAATAAGCGATGTCGAAGGCACAAGTGTTTATTAAATAACAACACACTCGGCTCTCTAAAGTAACATAGTTACTTTGTTTTGCGTTGAATTAGCGTTTAATAAGTATTATAGTTGTGACAAAAAATGTATTTAACAAACATAACCCATTCCATTAATCAAATCTCGGATTACCAAACGGGTACAAACGAAAATTGACGGAAAAAGATAACAACGAAAAATACGAGTTGTTACAAAACAGTTGTACCAACCGACTTTATCAACTTAGATGATGCTCCACTCGTGTTGGAACAACTATTCATAAAAACCCATCAAGCTTTGCTCAAACAAAAACCCCATAATCTTCCCACTAAACTTAGGTCCGATAAATGAAATTTTAACGTAAATAAATCAATGAAATATCTGACTGGCAATGACGACCCCTTGTTGGAATATGAGGTAGAGCCAACTGATACGGATGAACAAAATGACCAATTCATTGAAGAGGAAGCCACTACCGAACAAACCTTTTCGGCCATCGACCATGATGACGAACCAAATACTAAGCCATCTATTGAAGACCCACCTTTTCTTGAACTCAAAGAACTTCTGAAAGGCTTAGAATACGCATTCTTAGATGATAAAGGTAAGTTATCATTTCGTTGTATCTCACATCTCTTGAAAAAGAAAATGCTTAATTTACTTAAAAAACATAAAACAGGAAGATTATAAGATGGATAAATTAGCAAGAATTTATGTCAAAGGAAATTTTCACCCGTCATGGAGTACCTATCGCCATTATATGAGATAGAGATAGCCGTTTTACATCCAGATTTTGGCAAAGCATCCAAAAGAAATTGGGAACACAAGTAATTTAAATACGGCTTATCACCCACAGATAGATGGCCAAAGTGAAAGGATCATACAAACACTGGACGACATGCTCAGGGCATGTGTGATAGACTTTGGAGGAAACTGGGATAAGCATTTACATCTAATAGAGTTTGCATACGATAACCGCTATCACTCAAGCATCAAGGCGGCTTCGTTTGAAGCATTATATGGAAGGAAGTGTCGTTCACACAGTTTTTTGGATTGAAATTGGTAGAAAATCGTTAGCTAGACCCAAAATTATTGAAGAAACTACCAACAAAATCATATAAATTCGAGAAAGAATGAAAACTGCTAGAGATAGACAGAAATGTTATGCCAACAGACGAAGAAGACCCTTAGAATTCCAAGTTGGTGAAAAGGTATTACTTAAGGTCTCACCTTCAAAAGGCATCATTAGTTTTAGGAAGAAAGGAAAACTAAGTCCATGCTATATTGGACCGTTTGAGGTAACCAGAAGAGCTGGTCCCGTAGGGAAATAAATTGAAATTGCTAGAAAAGTTACAAGGAATTCATGACGTATTTCACGTGTCTAATTTAAGAAAGTGTCTAGCAAATGAGTCACTTAAGATGCCTGGCAGGAAGTCCAGATCAACTACAAGTCACTTCACAGAACCCCCCATTCAGATCGTAGATCGTTGAGTAAAGAACTTGAAAAACAGAGAGTTCCCACTAGTATGAGTCAAATGGGATGCAAAGAGAGGACCTGAAGAGACATGGGAAAAAGAAGATGAGATAAAACGGAAATATCCACACCTCTTCATCTAAATTTCACGGACGAAATTTATATAAGGTGGGGAGAGTTGTAACACCCTGTTTTATGATAAAATAAAAATGTGTATGGAACTTTTATTATGAAACGAGTAATATAGTTATATGAAATATGAGATACCTAGACGAGTATTTAGCGTCTTAAGATATTGTTTATGTATAATAATAAAATATATTGGATTTGACCTTGCTTTGATTTTAATAAAACTTGGGTAAAATGTTGAGAAAAATGAGCTCGTTCTATTATAACTTTGTAAACCTGTATATTATAAAAGTTAGAAAATAGAAATGAGTGACACAACTAAATTAATTATAATAATATAATAATAAACTTTAAAACATTAATTATGATACGTATGTTACATGTCGTATGTACGTGTATATGCATTGAGTGTTATATACTTGAATGATATGTGGGTGTTTGGAGTGAAATGAGAAGCCAAACTTAAATCTAATTCTAAGACTTCATGGTGAAGTATTTTTAAGTCAGTACCAGTAATATAGAAGCAGGCATAAGAATGTCGGTCAGAGTAGCAGTTTCATGTCCACTACAAATAGGAAGAATCCCATTCATAATATGATTGACAACAATCTTGCATTGTTAGATATGAGTTTAATTAGTTGTGAAAGTTTATAAATGTAATGATGAACGAAGTTTAAAGAAGAGTGAATTACAGAGGAATTTAGAAAAACTTTATTTCACAACTAATGGAAGATTGTTTTCATCATCATGCTTTCAACAAATAGTTTTGCATGTGATTCACAACTCCCCCTCAGCCTGATATCATAGGTGAATGCTCGTACAGAATGTAAAGAAGATGATTGGATAAAAATTGAAATGATCTTTTCAATAGATAAACAGAACAATATACATGCACCGTCTATTTATAGTACAATGCGAACCGCTGAGCATCTAATGATGACATCAGCGGTGAAAATGACATTTAACAACTATAACTAATTCTAAACACTACTATACTAAAACTCTGCTAAACAAGTATTGTTACATTGATAAACACAGATAAAAGAAAAACTCTGATGAGGCAATCTCTGTTGGTCTTCGGCAGACCTTTGCTTGTCTTTTGTCTTTAGTCTTCATTAGAGGCTTGTAAAGCAGACCTTAGCATGGGCAGTGGTTCTGGAACAAAGCTTGTAAACTCTGATAAATCAGGATCAACGTGAAGTAGATATTTTGGCTTTCTATCATTTGTTCTTTTGCAGGGTTCAATCCCAACAATCTCCCCTAGAACAGATGATGCCAAAACTACTTTTATTGGTGATCTTTATTTCTCAACATAAGTTCTCTTATCTGTCCTTTGAATTGAAGATCAAAGTTCATAGAGAGCATAACATCAAAATCCCTATACAGATCAAGGCTCATTAAATCTTGAAGGTCCTCTGCTCACATACTATATGCATCCTCCATTTTTATCCTCTCGGTCTTACCTTTCTGACCTAAGCAGAGTCAATTAGTGGGTGTCTGGGCATGACTTCCACTTTAAATTTTTGAGTCAATTGGTTTTCTTGGGCTTTGATTTATTGTTTAGCTAGACGGTGTGATTTTGCTTGCAAGTTTGGAGAGTGTTTCTTTTAGCTTATCACTTGCAACATCTATGTGGAATAGCAATTGACATTTTAATCCCTCCTTTCTGTTTTCTTCATACCTTAGTTGATCTTCTTCTTCCATCTGCCTTTGCCTTTTTGATTGATTTACGGCAAGGGTGGATAGGCAAGAGGTTGAGGATGGTCTTTTCAAGGTAAGAGTCTGTTGAGGGGTATCCACTGTTGGATAGACTGGATTTTGAGGAACTGAAGGATTTGTCTTTCTGAGTTTTTCCAATCTTTTGTAGGTCTCTACTACTTTGGATTCTGACCAACTTGCAATTTGCTTGGCAGTTCAATATTTGCAACTATAAGCTCCTTTTTCATTCCTTTTAACTTTAAAGCTCTGCTTGGCTCTACCTTCTTGAATTTCTTCCAATCAGAAGGAATTGACTTTTTGAGGGGATCTTTGAGCATTTCTTGAATTCTTTCAATCTCCTCTTTCAGATCTTGTGTAGACCAATCTTTGAATTGAGATTTTGTTGCTTTGTATGGCTTATGTTGCATGATGTAATCCAAGTAGTCTTGCCTTAGGCTTTCATCATTTCTTTCTGACAGCTTTTTACATAAGTCTTTTGCAAAATCTTCTAGGGTTCTCACTTTGCGCAATTGATATTGCAGAAAACTTTGTACTTCACTATCTGTCTTCCTCTCTGTCTCTTCTTTGGTCAGGTTTTCAGCTTGTTTAGCTTTCAACTTGAGATGCTCATCTAGGTTCCTTGGTATCCTGTAACCAAATAGAGAAGGGAAGTCTCTCTTGTCTTGATCCTCAAAAGAATAGAATGATTTTATCTCTTCTCTAATAGCAATTAAATCCAGCAAAAATTTGGTAGCAAGAGGAATGACTGATGGTGGTGGTACAAAAGGTGGGAATGGTTTGAAGTGGATTTAGGTGGAGGTGATGAAGATGATGTGGTCGGTGGTTGTGATGACAAAGGGACTACGGTTGGAATCACTTTTTCATCTTCAACAACAGAAGATTTTCTTCTAGTATGAAAATAATGAGAGGTGAAGGTGGATGTTCAGGAAATTTTGGTGGAGTGGCTAATGGGTGAATTGAAGTGGGAAATGTGATTAAGGCAGTGGTTTGAGTGATATCTATTGTAATCTCTATTATATCAACAACTGCTGACACAACAGGTATAACAACATTTGCTAGAGTAGGGTTTGATGTGGGAATTTCTGTGGCATTTGAGGTTTGGTTTGGACGGAGGATACAACTGGATTTTCATCACCAGAGGTTTTAGAAGAGGTGGAAATTGGTTGCCTTGCTTTTCTAGCAGGTCTCTTCTTTCTTGAAGTAGCAATATCTTCTTTTTCCTTCTGTTGAGCCAATACATTTTTAACCAGGCTTTTACTTTCAGCCCTCAGTTTATCTTGTCTTTTCTGCTTTTCATCAGCAATCCTTTCAACTTCTCAATTCAGAGTCTCATCAATCTCTTTTCCAGGAGTAGCATCAGATGCTGCACAGTGATTTTAGGCTCCTTAAGTTTTGTTGTTGAACCAGGCTGCAACTTTCTCATATAATCTCTCTCCCCCTTTTCGGAATCATCTAGAATTTCCTCTTGAAAGACAGGAGTAGGGGTAGTGCCAGTGGTTTTCAACAGATGGTCTTTGATATCTTTAATTTCAGCTTGTGTATCCCTGTATCTAGCTTCAACCATTTCTATGACAAGCTTCATGTGTGTGGTATGTTGAATTTCTGACAAGCTTCTCTAAGCTGTGATGATAGGTTGTACAATGGTCCATAGCTCATCAACAGTCTGTGGTGTGGATGAAGATGGTTGTGATTGACTTTGGGAGTTTTGTAGGCGTTGTTGCATCATGGATTTAAGCTCAGCAATAGAGGATTCCATTGATGTCATCCTCTCCGTCAATCCCTTGTATCTTAGCTCATCACCTAATTTAATAGGATCATCTGAACTCCTACCAGTGGTAGTTGTATCTGGAACATCAATGGAAATAAATCCCATATAAGAAGAACCAGATGCCCCTTTTTCTTGGTTCTGGGGACTTCCAACTGGAGCAGAGGTTACAGTTGTTGCCTTCAAGGAAGTCTTAGGAATGTAACCACTGTCCAATTGAGAAGCAGGAAGTTCTGCATTTGTGGTGGCTGCTTCACTTGAAATATCACCAAGTGTTACGTGTAACCCAAGGGATGTAGCCTCCTCGGTTGTTGATGGGTTAGCAAGAGCAGTGTGCTCAGAGTCAGTCACATGTAGAGGTGAACTTTCATGAATAGGTGATTGAGAGGAATTGATTTGTGTTTGAGTAAAGTCAATTTCTTTCAACAGAGGTAAAATAGTAGGTGGAAGTTGTAGTGGAGAAGGTTGTGGAGTATAAAGCGACATTGCCCTGGGAGAGGGGCTGTGGAAGATAGATCCAAGTGGATCCATTGCTTCATAATTTGGAGTCCTTGTGCTTACAACTTGATCCTTTTGTGAGGATACAAGAGGAGATGGGCTAGAAGGTGGAGATCTTTCCATCTGCTGTGAGGAAGTAGCAGTAGTGGTTTCAAGTGACTTTTGTGTTGTCATTGGGTTACCTCTGGGATCTCATCATCCAGAGGAACCTCTTTATGGGGTTTTGTTTTGGTGGCCTTTTTGGATTTGGAGGGTTTCTTTTTGGAAGTGGCTGGTGTGGGTTTCACAACACTGGTTGTAGTGCCATGATCACCAGGAGCAGTGGCTCAGCAAAACTGGTTTGAGTTTGTGATGTTTGTGCATCTAAATTTTGCTCTTCCCCCTCTGCTTGTGAGAAATTCAAATCAGATGTTGTCAAAATAGCATATCCCAAGTACTGCATGTTTAACGGTATTTCATTAAAAGCAGTTATTTTGACAGACAAACAAACTAACACCGTATGGAAAAAGAATTTCATATCAGCAGGAAAATTAGCTTTATAGATTGTTTAACCGTAAGCTGACTCTCATATCCACGTTCAATGAATTCATCGTGTAACTCTTTAATTGTGAAGGAAGCTGAGTGTTCTAGGTCATTGAGACCAAAAACAGTTTAGATGGAGGATGGGGAAATTTGGATAACAGATGCACCAACTTTTGAAGTTATTGCATAAGCTATGTTGTTCTGAGTTTGGACCTCAGCATTTGCCCAAAATTGACGAAGTGTACCAAGATAAATTGGGGCTTTTGTTTCCATGATACTTTTGTATTTGGAGTTTTTCAGAAATTTTGATCATGGCATGATATGCCTTGTTGTTATCGGTTTCTTCGAGAATGGGAAGGTAGATGTGAGGTGTTTTGATGATGAGAAGCATGGTGAATGATGAAAAGGTATGGATTCGTGAAGAAAAAAAGAGTGATGGAAACCGCTATGAGAATTTTTGAATTCGATATGGCGAGTAAAACTCTGTTTGGATAAAACATGGTTTATAAAGGGAAAAAGTGAATGCTGACGTGGTAGCAGTTTCAAAAGATCTGATGACTAACATCTGTCCACGTGTAACCTCTGATAATAATTGATCGAAGTGTCGTGCCACGGTCAAAGATAATACTTATATGCCCAAATTACCCTTAACAAATGTGTTAGTGGTAGTAAGGGGTCGATCCATGAGTATGTGGTTTACGTATGGACTAATTTGATTATGAAGATGTCACGTTATGAAGCTTGCTGTTTTGATTTAATTAGTTTGTTGATTGGAAAAGGTGTCGGAATTTGCCGACGATGGTTTTGAATTCGATTGATTACCACAATTACTTAATAACAAGTAGACAAAAATGCAACTAACAATTCAAACAATTATGAGAAAAAGGGGTTCACACCCGGTTTTGGTAATTGCAATCCTAGGGTTTCTACAAGTTTTAGAATTGACCTAATTAGATAACGATTAACGGATTTAGTGTACCGTGACTTAGGTGTCAATAAATATCAACATTCATGAGAATGGACAAGAATACAATTTATAATCAACACAAGTAAATCCTAACCAAGATAACGCTTAAGTGCACAAATTCATTTCACAAAGCCATAACTTTATCATCGTTCGACAGTTTGCAAATTCAATTCAAATACACGACAATTATCAAAGGTGTTCTAATCATAACACAATTTGTCACACAAGTCAAAACTAAACACAAATCAAAACCCTAGATAATACAACTACCTACACCGGGGTGAAAATGAGGTGATTAGCCGCTCATGGTTGAATGAACTTGATCACCAGATGATTGAGCCTTGAGCTTATACATCTTGATGCTTGGAGATGGAGGAAAGGGTGATTAGGGTTTAGGATGAGTGATGGTGATGATGACATTGGTGATTAATGAATGATGGTGATGATGATGATCTAGGTTAAGAATCGCGGGTGTGATTCGGATGTATGAAGGATGATTTTCAATGGAATGGTGATGGTTTGTGGCTCCAAGAACAAGTTTTCAACTCCAAGAACTCGTAACTCCTCCCAATAGGTCAAAAACATGTGTTTAAACTCGTCCCCAACTCACAAAACCAAAAAAATTCACGATGCAGTTTTAGGAGGCCCGTCGCCGACGGCCTGATGACCCGTCGACGACGGCATGTGCATTCTGACCTTTTCTCCGATGTGTTATCCTACTATCTACGCACATTCCAGGCGATGAGAGAACACACGGGGCATCACTGACGGCCCATTTGGGTGTTGGCGACGGTTCCAGAAATCCAAATTCTTATTTCATCCATTTCTTGGTTCCGGTTGCTCCAGTTCGCGTCCCGGTGCTCTGTTAGGCTTCCAATTAGCTCCTTAAACTCCATAAGACCTGTAAAACACAAACCTTATTAAAACTAGGCTCTCCAGAATTAAAAGTCATGTAAAAACATAAACTTAAACCTAAACAAACACCGGTTTTCGACTACGTATCACATCCCCACACTTGTGTTTTGCTTGTCCTCAAGCAAATCTGTTTTTCACTTTCACATGGGTCGAACAAGAAATACACTTCCCGTTCTTGAGACGTAAGTTAAGATCTAATGTCATACCCGGTTCTCGATTTTTACAATTTTCAGAATATTTAGCGATAAAGGACTGATCACATAAAGATGGTTATCAAAGACTAACCCGCCCTTGAAACCTACAAGTCATGCATACCCCTCACAATGTTCTCTCCCCTCGGTTTACCATTTGGCTAACTTAATGGTGTATTAGCACTTTTAAAATAATCACTCACCGAATAGAACAAGTACCTGCATAGGCTTGCAACTCAATCATTCTCCACCACCGAACACGAATACTAAGCACAAGTCAAAAGGTCTTTAAAAAAAGGTTGTAATGGGGCTAGGCTAAGGGTATGGCCGACTAAACAAAAGTCGAAAAAATAATAGGCAAAGTGTTCGCCTTTTATTCAACAACTACCATGCATCTTTTTGTGTTTTTCTCAACAACTTTTCGCATATTTTTCATAACATTTTCTGAATTTTTCGTTTTTTTTAATAATGCAACTTTACAAACAACTAATCCTAAGATCGAATTTTCATCATACGGTTTAAAAGAGGTTTAATGGTTAAGGGCTAATTGGGGTGATCAAACGAAAGGCTTATGCTCAAACCTGGCGACTAGGGGATAGATTTCGGGTAAGGGTAAGCAAATGGTGTAAAAGAAAAAGGTTTACCTAATGCCTTAATCACTATCATGCTTGTACTCGGTCTATGGTCTCACACGTATTAAAAGGTGCAAGTTCTACAATACATGCCTAATGGTCCACTCAAGCAAAGAAACATATGCATATTTGATGTATAAGAGTGGCTCAAGACCTCACATATAAAGGGTATGATATGTGGTATGCATCACTTATAAATTTCTTAGGCGAATTATTCCCAAATAACCACCCGCTAAATACCTGTCATGCAATTAACTTGAACTTTTCCTTACAAAAGACCAAATGGGTTGTGCCATCCCTCGTTAACTTATTTACTTGTGCTTCTTAGATCGCTTCAAACGAAGACATTTTTTTGAAAAGAAATTTGAAATTTTCTCCCATCCCCACACTTGAAGTCAACGAACGGGTCAAAATCGAAAACTTTTTTTTTCTCCCATCCGCACACTTGAGGTTTATATTGTCCTCAATGTGTAGAAATAGAGCTTTTAAACTGCAAAAGGGATGTGACACGGCTAACTTCCCACAAGATTCACCCCGGTAAATTATGATACAAATTACATTCCACTTATTTGCTAACTAGAAATCAAAAGTAAAAAGAAACGTATGCACCTGATTTTAGCTCATTCCTCGTGTGCTCTTCGTTCTTCAATAAACTTGGTCGTCTCACGAACATGGTGTACCTGCAAATCTTAATCCTTGTGTAGGAGCATGCTTTTCACAACCATCAACATTTGTTAGTTTCCTAGTTCTACCAATTTTATGAGAATATTACCAACTCATACGTTAATTACTTTTGATTTATGTGGAAAATAATTTACAACAACAACAAGCCTAACTCACTTTCATAGGAATCACGGTTGCATTTAGCTTATGCAACAAGCCCTTTTAAACCTCCCGACAGCTTGGGAGGACGAGTAGGTCTCGTGAAGGTTATATAGGAAACACACCCACAAAGTTCATTTAACTAGGAAAACGGTAAAAACTAACTACCTCAAACAAAAGACTATTTAAACAAATGAAGAATGTACAACAACAACAACAGAAAACATACCTCACCTATCTCTGATAGCGCTCGTTTGGGTCGATCGTCGGGTACAGGTTGTAGGAGTAACCGGTGAGAGCTGACATCACCTCCTTCCAACTGTCGAGGGGTCCAGGTTCCCCTTTGGGTGGTGTTGGTAGCTGTGGTGGAAGGAAGCTGTGAACTCGGTGCTTCAGGCCAATGGGGCGATGGGTCGGAAGGACCACGGGGCACCGGGAGGTCCTCGAATATTTCCCAAGGTGTGTGCTCTCGATATGGAAAGCCAGCAAGGTGGTCCTGCAAGTGTCTTTCTTGGTCATGGAGAGCCTTTGTGTTATTGATCGTCATTTGTTGATCCGTAGCTATCGCCATCCAGCGTTGATCCTCATATGCATTTTGTCCATACGAAGACAGTCCTGCTCTTGCTCCCAAGCCCTTCGTTGGGCCATTTCATGTACCCTTTGTTGTTCCATCATCTCCAGTCGAGACAACTGTTGGGCTTGGAATAACTGTTGGTCTTCCCAATACTTCTCAACCTTGGCCCGGTGGGCAGCTTCCTCATCCCAATGAGTTTGGTACTGCGCTTGGAAGTTTTGCTCCCACTGGTGCCTTTCTTGGTGGTACCTGCGGTTCTCCGCAATGCCTGCGACACATTATCATAGATACTCTGAGCTCCCCGGTTGTAATTGCAATGATCCGGTTTCCTTCGTGAAACCACAACCGGAGCCACCTCATTTGAAACCTCCCGGTGGGCTCTTGCATATCTTCGACGTGGCCTCCTTTCACAACCTTGCTCTTCCTCTTCCTCTTCATCACCCATTTGTACATCCCCTTCGGCTCCTTGAGCCTCCTTTTGATCCACAAACTGAAAACGGTTACCCTGCTCAACGTTAACTGTATACTGGTTCCCAAAAGACTGAAACATGAAACTCCCAATGGCGTTTCATTGATGCAAAAGAGATCTGATCAATTGGCTTAGCAACCCATAATGACTCTGCATGCAATGCGTTTTGCTGCAAGATCATTGCACTGATTATTCTCACATATGGGTTCATTTTTCTATTTCATGCCTCTGTTGTATCCCACGTATTCATCATGACTATTTGCCGCCACGACAGTTTTGGCGAACCGTATAACAATGCATGCAACACGCCGACAATCGGGAGCCTTCACCATCCTGCGGTCTCCGAACTGTACCCATTATATTCTCTAATGAGATGCCTTGGAGAATCTTCCCTTCCAAAGGCAAATCATTCCTTGACTCCCCCATTCCTCCTGATTTCACCAACACAGCCGCCAACATACCCGGTGGATCTACACCGTTCATCTTGTTTGTAGAAACTGATCAATCGTGTAGTAATCATATTCTTCAAATCCTAGTGAATCGAATCGAGCTATCGCATTCATACGCTCAAACGACATGATCATTTGGTTTTTACCAATATCACCAACTAGTTGCCATGTGTGAGCGGGCCCATCCCGGTTAACGAACCTCAGTGTTGACAACCATTCACATATTGCCGCCAAATATACCCGAGGTGTGATGTCCTCACACCAATCCAAAATATGTTCCCATCGAAGCCTCTCAAACTTTTGGACTATCCCAATCGCTCTAAACTCCTCCACATTTACTGACCTTTCTGAAACAATTCTTTCCGGCACCGTTGTTGTAACATTCCCTGAGACCATCTTCCATTTCCACATCTTAGCTTCCAACTTTTTGTTATTGTATCTTGAAGGAGGTTTATTCTTTTCATCGTTCCACGCAGATGCGGTACGACTGTTCTTGAATTCTTCCCAAGCCCAATCTTGTCGATACAATCTTGCATCATTCTCTTCAACTGCGCTCAACTGTTCCCATTTTCGCTGAATATAGCCCGAGCCAGAACCGGCTCCCGAAGATGAGCCTTCACCAAAGTCTTGCTCCTTTTCCTTTCAAACATGGCTACAATCACAAACAAGGGAAAAACAATTAGCTAAACCCACTTCAAATAATTTCCCAACTTTGAAATAGACTCAATGTTGAACTCAAAGCAAGTTTTAGATGCAAATTAGCGTATTTAAACTTCAAAAGTAGCAAACTTTATCATCCAAGACTAATTCTTTCATGTGTTACTCTTAAATTATTACAAGTTTAACAACGTTCAACATCATGTCTATGTTCAATCATGCAAACCAACAAGTGTAATCACATCACTATAGTTGTTGCATGTTCAAAACCCATCCAAATCATATATTCAACCTCAAAATCAAGCCATAACATCATAAATTGCAATAAACAACCTACTCTAAACAAAAAGTTTAAGAATTTCGAAAGAAATCGACTAACAATATGATAATCATGCTTAAATTTAAGTAAAAATCATACCTTTGATGTTGTCTAAGCAAGAGAAATAGAAAAGGATGAAAAGCTTGAAACTTGATGAACACTTTTTCTAAAACCCGATATTTCAAGTCCAGAAAATCTAGCAAGAATTTATGGAAATAATGATGGGGTTTTGTTCCTCTCAAAATACTTAGCAAAATAGGCTCAAGAATCACTAGATTTGGTGGATAATTAAAAGGGTTATGGAGGTTTGAATATTAGGGTTCTTGTGAAGAAGGATGAAGTAGATGAAGATGATTAGGTGAGGAATGTAGAGATTTTGTGGTGTAATGGAGTTGGGATCATATGTAGGGTCTCTTGGGTCAAGTTTGTGGCTAAACTTGCTCTCGGGTTGAGTTTAAATTGGTTTGGAGGAGATTGGGTCCGAATTTGCAACAAATAAATGAACCAGCGTTGGCTGGTTATACGTGCCCCGTCGGCGATGGCCTGGGACCCGTCGCCGACGCCCTTTGCTTTTCAACTATTGGGGCGACTGACTAACCATATGTCTACGCACTTTTTTTACCCAACGGACACATTAGAAGACCCGTCGGCGACGGTCCAAGACCCCGTCGCCGACGCCATCCAGACTTTGACTTTTTTTTTTACGAAAATATGGGCAATAACATGAACTTTTTACAAAGGGAAACTATACTAGAAAAATTCCTAAAAATTATTAAAAATCTTTTTGTGTGACGTTTTCGGTTTTAACATTCACTAACAACCTATCGTTAAATGATCCTACCACCCCCCCCCCCGAATAGTCGTGCATTGTCCCCAATACACATAAACAAGTATAGAAACATACCTTGCAACTTCGTGACTCGTCCATGGTTTTTGAAACTTCACACATTATAAGGGAGTCAATATGAACCATAATAACAACTAAAAACACACCACATTCAAACAAATTAAAATACACAAAACTCTACAAGTGTGTTACTGTCCTTCTCTAGTCGACCTCCATGCCTTCGTTACCATCAAGAAACGGATTGAGTCTGTGACCATTCACCGTTTGTCGGACCCATCCTTTGGATCCTCGATCGTAACATCACCCAACTATCCGACCCGGGTGATCACATACGGTCCATCCATTTACTCCGGAGCTTCCCGGGGAAAAACTTGAGTTTCGAGTTGTATAGCCATACCTTTTACCCCACCTCGAACTCTTTCTTCTTTAGCTTGGCATCATGCGCTCTTTTCATTCCGTTCTTGTATTTGGATGTGCATTCATAAGCCATTTCCCGTAGCTCCTCCAACTCACAAAGATTGAGCTTTCTCTCCTTACCTGCATCGTCATATTGACATTAACTTCTTTAATAGCTCACAATGATCGATGAACAAGTTCGACCGGTAAATGTCAATTTTTTCCATAAACTGGTCGGTAAGGTGTAGTGCCAATGGGTGTCTTGTGTGTCGTCCGGTAGGCCCAAAAGACATCGTTTAACTTAATTGACCTATCCTTACGGTGCGTTTGTACAATCTTTTGCAAGATCTCCTTGATCTGCCGATTTGACACTTCCTGTTGGGATTGAACCTATGAAAGGAACAGATGATACAAAGCCAAATAACACTATCCGAGCTTTGGTTACACTATCAAAGGTTACAACCTCTGTTGTACAAACACTGCCTTCCCTAAAGACTGCTCTTCCATCATCTGTCTTCACAAAGTTGCAAAGGTCTGCCAGAGCTACAAGGATCAGAGGATAGAGATCAGAGCTTGGTCATTAGATAGTTTATCAATGTAACAGTGCTAAGCACTGATAGTTAGTATTAGCAGTGTTTGTAGTTAGTTACATTTAGTTTCTTGTCACTATCAACCCTGACATCATCAAAGATGCTCAGTGGTTAGATAGTTTAGTATAAATAGGTAACTTGTGTAACAGTTTAACTTTGTCTATTAAAAGATCAACTCTCGCATTTCATCTTCTCTGCATTTTCTCACTACTAAACTTCAATTGCAAAGGCTGAGTGGGAGTTTCTGAATCACATGCAAGTTTACCAACTTGAAAGCATGATGATGATAAAAACAAACGACCATTGCTTGTAGTAAAAGTTTTTCCATCTATTTCCGCTGCAAATATCTTTTAAAAACTTCAATCATTTTCATTTTTGAAACAAAAACTACAAGTAATTCAAACTCAAATCCTAACAATTGGTATTAGAGCTTGATTCATCAAATTCGATCTAACAATCGATTTGATTCGAACAGATCAGCTCCCTGCTATTTAGTTTGGTTGTTTTTGCTTGATAAACAGAGTTTTATTACGTTCAAAGTTTTTAAAACAGAAATCTGTGTGAAATCAACTGAAAATGTCTCAAAACACACAGGATGCCAACTCTGGATCCTTATTCAAACCGCCGATGCTCAAAAGAAATGAATATTTCATTTGGCAACGACGGATGGGTCATATTCTTGTCTAGCAAAACACTGGTTGCTGGAGATCTGTTGCTTATGGACCTCACGTCCCTATGGTTCCAAGCACAGAGGATCCAACTAAACAAGTGCCAAAAAATCCTGAAAACTTTTCAGAGCGGGATTTCCAGAAAATTGAATTGGATGCTAAGGCATTTAGCATAGTTGCTTCGGCCTTACCCAATGAGATTTATGCTGGTCTACTCCATTGAAATAGTGCAAAGGAGTTATGGGATGCACTTAAAGAGCAATTCGGTGGGACTGAGGAAGTGATAGAAAGTAATAGAGAAGTTCTAAATCAGCAGTAGAAACGTTTTGTCACTTGAAACGAGAGTGTCTAACACAACAGTTCAAACGTTACAGCTGTCTCATCAGTGAACTTAGACTGGTTAACGTGGTTCTACCTAATTCGACTATCAATAGTCGTTTCCTTAGATCGTTACCAGATAAGTGGGAGACTGTAGCTTATGTAAAGAGAAAGTCTGTTGGGTTTAAAGATATGTCATTGACACAACTTCATGGGATACTCCTCACTTATGAGAGAGAGTTAAACCAGAAAAAGAAGTTGCAAGAATCTGGCAAAATGACTGATGATTACTCATTGGGTAATACAGCTCTTTTTGGCCAAGAAGAGGGTTCTGGCAGCAGTAAGGATCAAAGTATGATCACTATATAGATATTACATCTGGTGGGAACTTTGGATCTGAAACATATGCACCCAACTATGCTTTCACTGCTAGTGGGGAAAGCCAAACCTCTGACAATCTATCATTTGAGCTGAATGATTTGCAACACTTTGAACCTTCTGATCTTGAAGAAATGGATATTTTGCACCAACTGGCCCTATTGAGTGTTAGGGCTAGTAAATTCTATAAGAGGACTGGTAGGAAATTCCTAGGATTGCATGGGAGTTGAAGGTTGGGCTGGATAAATCAAAAGTCAAGTGTTATAAGTGTAATAGGTTAGGATACTTTGCCAGAGAATGCAGGTCTCAAAATTCTAGACCAATAGTGACTCATCCTGCACCTAGACCTCAGCACACACAAAACACTGTTCATTATTCCCAATATGCCCCTGCTCAACATGTTCAAAACACTGCCCACTTTGCATATCCTGCTACTACTGTTCCAGTGCATTATGTTCAATCCACTGCTCCACAAATTCAATATGTTCAGGCACCATCACATCCTCAAGTGCATGTACAACAAGCACCTATTGTCACACAACCTGCTCAAACCACTGCTTGTCCAGTAGAGGTTGGTCAACAGAGCTTTTTCACACAAAGTTATGTTGACTGGAGTAGCTTGCCTGAGGATTTGACTGATGAGAACTTTGCTTTAATGGCCAAAAGTGATGTTGAACAAGAATTTTGTTTAATGTCCTTAGAGACAATTGCTAAAGGCGTTGAATCTGTTTAGTTAGTGTAAAAAACTGACGAAGTTTAAGTTTGTGATGAAACAGTGGTTTCAAGTGAAGAAAGAAAAATGTTGCTGATGAGGAAAAGAACTCTCCTGCTGATCCATGGGATGTTGATGTGTGTGAAGATGAGTGTGACTGTGCTCTCATGGCTGCTACAACGGTATCACCTCAGATCCTTAAAGATCTATGTTCTGACAAATGCATCATTGCTTTTGCAAACATTAAGAGGTGAATGAAAACCTGAGGAACAAAATTTTAGAAGATGAACTTAATTTTGAAAAACTGATTAAAGAGTTAAAATCAAAGTTAAGTGAAAAAGATTCTTGAAATGATAGCCAGAGGCATGAATCAAGCATAACCAAGGACCAACTCCAAACTATGGTAGAAAAATACCAAGTGTGTAAAAAGGAGTTAGAAGAAACCCAAATCACTTGTGAAAAATGGGTGGAGTCCTGTAAAGGTTATGAGATTATGCTTGATACTCAGATCAAGAGCAACATTAATTTGGTGTAGGTTTTAGAACCTATGACCAAAATGAGAAAAATGTTGCTGAAATTGATTCTGAGTTGGTTGAAATAGTCCCAACAAATTTGGCTGGTGAAGAAATAAAAATCACAGATAAATCTGGAAACAAAATTGTTTTGGAAAAATCAGAGGTTTCAACAAAAGATAAAGAAATTGAAAAATATCAGTTTAAACCAACCTAGTCAGATGAATGTGATATTTTAGAAAACTTCAAGCCAATGGATTTCACAACCTCTGATGGTATTAAAGCCCCAAAAGCACTGGTGATCCCTATAAAAGATGTACCAGCAGAGGTCACAACCACTGCTGATAAAAAGTCTGATAGAAAAAGAAGAGTAAAGATTAAAAACTTGTTTTGTGAATTTTGTGAAAAAAGAAATCATGTGGCTGCAATTGCTTTCTTTAAAAGCCTATGACATTAACAAAACTTGTGTTATCAAAAATTCTTCAAGATGCACCATCTGCAACAAAACAAATCACTTAACTCAAGAGTGTGCCTATCTCAAAAACTATGAGCAAAAGGTAAAAGAGATCAAGGCAAAAGCACTAGAAAGAGAAGGTTCAAGTTCTGCTGGAAATAAATCTAAGCAGAGTTTTGAACCAATTGAAACATCTGTTACAAAATCTTTAAACAAAACCTCTGTTCCTAGAGAGGTGCAAGTGACAGATGCCCCACCATCAAACTCATTTCCAAGAGGGCATGGCCAACCAGCCAAGGTCCTATAAACAAAAGGCTTAAAGCAAATAATAGCATATGGTACAACTATGAAATGGTCAAGAGCATATGTTACAAGAAAATATCCAAACCACTGACCATTGTCGTAGACTTGAGACTGGACCATCTGTGACCCCATCCAAAGCCATTTTAGCTTTGGAGACCTATCTTAACTGATCTATTTACTTGATGTACAGGGACCCTCTACTTGCCTTGATAGCTTATGGTATGTAGATAGTGGAGGTTCCAGGCACATGAAGGATGTAGAGCCCTTCTCAAGGACTTCATGGCTCATGGGGGTGATATATCTTTTGGTAATAACTCAAAGAGAAAGGTTTTAGGGTCTGGGTCGGTTCTGGCTGGGAAACTCAAGTTTGAAAATGTCAACTTAATTGACAATCTAAAATTTAACCTGCTGAGTGTCTCACAAATGAGTGACAGAGGGGATGGATCCTTCTTCACCAAGAAAACTTGTCAAATTGTGGGACCATAGGTTGTTAAAAAGATTGATCAAATCATTGCTGAGAGCAAAGCACAACTCACTGCACACAGAAGTGGGAATGTGTATGTGGTAGATATGCTAAAAGATAATCCTATGTCTGGAACATGCTTATTCTCAGTTGCTTCAAGCAAAGAGACTGAGTTATGGCATCGTAGACTTGGACACACAAATCTTAAAACTATCACCACACTCTCAAAACAAAGTCTTGTAAGAGGTTTGCCTCCCAAGCAATTTTCCTGTGAAGAACATTGTGTTTCCTGCTTAAAAGGAAAACAACATAAAAGTTCTTTCAAATCAATTGAAGAGTCCAAAACAAGCCAGTGTTTACAATTGCTTCACATGGACTTGTTTGGCCCAGTGCAAATCATGAGCTTAAAACACAAAAGGTATTGCCTAGTAATAGTTGATGATTTCTCTAGGTTTACATGGACCTTCTTTCTCCACTCTAAGGATGAAACTGAGTCATTTTGCAAAACTTTGTTAAACAAGTAGAAAAGCAATTTGATCTTCCAGTAAAAATCTTTAGGAGTGACAATGGAACAGAGTTTAAAAATAGGGTGTTGGATGCTTTTTGTGAGTCAAAAGGAATTGTTAGATAATATAGCATTCCAAGAACTCCAGAACAAAATAGGGTGGTTGAAAGGAAAAATAGAACTTTAATTGAATCAGCAAGAACCATGCTAGCAGACTCTTGTTTACCCTTGTCTTTCTGGGCAGAGGCTGTAAACACTGCTTGCTATGTTCAAAACAAAGTTTTGATTAACCCCAGGCATCAAAATACTGCCTATGAGATTTTGTATAAAATCAAACCTCTGATTTCCTATTTTAAAGTTTTTGGCTGTCCATGCTTCATTTTGAACTTAAAAGATTCTATATCTAAGTTTGCAGCCAAAATTGATTGTGGTTATTTTATGGGATACTCAACCACTGCTAAAGCCTACAGAGTTTTTAACTCTAGGACAAAGTGTGTTGAAGAAACTTTGAATGTGAAGTTCAATGAACTTTCATCACCAAAAATCCCAGCAAATCCTGCAGAGCTTTTTTATTTAGATAAATTCACATTTGCTAATATTTCTATCAAGCTAGACAATGCAGGTACACCACAACCATCAAGAGAAGATCAAGATCAAGAATATGACTGTGTGCTTCCACAAACAAAAGTCAATTCTTCCAACAGAGGATCAGGTGCCACAAGCTCTTGTGTAAACTCTGCCACTTCTGGGTCAACAGTGGTTGATCCTTAAACCTCTGCAGTTCACAAAATCAAACATCTGTTGATAAAAGTCCTACATTTGGGCACCAAAATTATCAGAATGTTTCCTCTTTACCCCTAATACCAACACCTCCATTTACATCAGAGGCTGATACTTCAAACTCACCAGCAGAGGTTAGCTCAGATGATACACATTTGCAGCCATCACCTCAAAATGCTATTGTTTCATACCACGGTGACTTGATTTATCTCAAAAGCCATCCATCAGATCAAGTTATTGGCAACATCAAATCTAGGGTGCTCACACGGAGCCAATCCTAAAATATTTGTCTTTTTGCTGGCTTTCTATCACTAACACAGCCAGTCAAGTACCAAGAGGCACAGAAAGACAAAAGCTGGGTAGAAGCCATGCAAGAAGAACTCCTTCAGTTCAAGAGACAACAAGTTTGGGAGCTTGTGCCACTCCCAAAAGATGTAAGTCCAATTGGCACAAAGTGGGTCTTCAAGAACAAAACTGATGAAAGGGGTATTGTTGTCAAAAACAAAACAAGGCTTGTGGTTCAAGGCTACAGACAGGAAGAAGGTATAGACTATGATGAGACTTTTGCTCCTGTAGCAAGGTTGGAAGCTATTGGCCTGTACTTAGCTTTTGCTGCTAACCACAACATAAAGGTGTATTAAATGGATATAAATAGTGCATTTTTGTATGGAAAAATCAAAGAAGAGGTGTATGTCTGTCAACCTCCAGGTTTTGAAGATGCATTCCATCCTGATCATGTCTACAAGCTCAACAAAGCATTGTATCACTTGAAGCAAGCACCAAGAGCCTGGTATGAAACTCTATCCACTTTTCTCTTATCCATAGGGTTTACGAGAGGTAAAATAGATAAAACCCTATTCTTAAAATGCAAAGGAAAAGATTTGATGCTTGTCCAAATTTATGTGGATGACATCATTTTTGGATCTACAAGCACTGCTATGTGTGAAGAGTTTCGAAAACTCATGGCAGTAGAGTTTGAGATGAGTGCAATGGGTGAGCTCCAATGTTTTCTTGGTCTCCAAGTTAAACAATTGCAAAATGGTACATTTATCCATCAAAACAAGTATGTGAAAGAACTGCTTAAAAAGTTTGATATGGATGATTGTAAACCATGTAGCACACCCATGGCAACCACTAAGCTAGTCACCATTGATGGTAAAGATGACCTTGTTGATCAAACTTTTTATAGAAGCATGATTGGATCTTTATTGTACCTAACTGCATCAAGGCCAGACATCATGTTTGCAACATGTGTTTGTGCCAGATCACATGCATTACCTAGAAAGTCTGATCTTATTGCTGTAAAAAGGATATTCAGATACATAAAAGGTGCTCCCACACTTGGTATCTGGTATCCAGCTAATGGGAATATTGAGCTTTCAGGTTTTTCAGTTAGTGACTTTGCTGGGTGCAAAACTACAAGGAAGTCCACATCAGGAGGATGTCAATTCCTAGGTGATTGTCTAGTGTCTTGGCAAAGCAAAAAGCAGGTTGCAGTTTCAACATCCACTGCTGAGACAGAGTATATTGCTGCTGCTAGCTGCACTGCTCAACTCTTGTGGCTTCAAAACCAGTTGCTGGATTTTGGTGTAACTGCACTAAAGACTCCACTCAGATTGGACAGTCAAGCTGCTGAAATCATCATTAAAATCCAGTTTCTCACTCAACTACAAAGCACATTGACATCAGACATCACTTTGTGAGAGATTGCTATGAAAAAGGTTTGATTTCTTTGCATCATGTCCATACTTCAGATCAGTTGGCAGATGTTTTAACCAAGGCATTGTATACATCTACTTTTGAAAACTTGATCTCAAGAATTGGAATGCTAAACATGGATTAAAAACAAGTTTTCTTGTAAATCCATGCGTACATAGCATCAAAATGTTTTTAGAAAATCAAAAGCTCATCCTTAAAGAATAGTTAAAATTGAATTTTTCAATAAATCTTTAAAAGTCTGCTCATAATATATGTTTGCTCAAAACCTCTGATAGGCTTCACAATCTTATCCACTGTTAAAGTGTATCCTCCGACTTCCATTTTTACCACTTGTTTCAAAACATTGATAGCTATCCACTGATAGTGTTAAAAATCAATACTTTTCTCATCAGAGGTTACACGTGGCCAGATGTTAGCCATCAGATCTTGCAACAGATGCCATGTCATCGTCACTTTTTCAAAACCCTATAAAAACCCTGTTTTATCCCTCACCAGTGTTTACCCTAAAATTGTGTCGATTTCAAAAACTCAAAACAGTTTTTCTCTCTAACACCATGGCTCCCAAATCAAAATCTTCGAAGAAATCCACACAAGAACTTCCACCTTACACTCTCATAATCAAAACCCCACATAATTACACCGCCATACTTGAAGCAAATGACGCAAATACTCGCTATCATCCAATGATTCGAATTTTGCAAAAGTCGAAATTCAAGCACACGTTGGAAGTCAAAGCCCCAATCTACATTGTTTCTCTTCGTGACTTCTGGAATAATGCTAAGGTTCACTCAACTGCTGGTGGTGTTCCTTATACAATAATCTCAAGAGTAGGGGGAGTGTTGATGCAAATTAGCCCCCAATCGATCTCTCAAATTTTCAAGTTAAATGACATAGAACTTCCTGTGTCATTTCCCCTCAATGAGATCCAAGCAGAGTTTCTGGAAAGAGGTTATGAAGGCCAGATGAAAGGTATGAACATCTTTAAACCTAACTTTCCTGCTGAGATGAGATTTTTCTTTCACATAATTCTAACTTGTCTCTCAGCAAAAACCACTGGTTTCAATGAAATTCCATTGAACATGCAATATCTGGGGTATGCAATTTTAACTGACACATATTTTAACTACTCCCAGATCCTGTTCAATGATCTTGTGCATAATTTTCAAAACATTACAAAAAGAAAAGCTTTTTTGATTCACCCATGGTTTCTGAGTGTTTACTTACAAGATCAAATCAAAGGTCCTGAAAGTAAAAAAGGCGTTGTGACGAACCCATGCCGCCTCAATCATGAAACCTTCACCAGAATAACAAACCAAGATAAAGTTGCGAAAACACAAGTAGAGGAGGTTGAGCAAGTTTTACCTGAACAAAATGTTCAAACTCAACCTCTTGCTACTGAGCCCACTGCTCTTGGTGATCAGGGCACCACAACCGCTGCTCTGAAACCCACACCAAAAATTCTCAAAAAGAAAACCAAAACACTTCCCAAAAAGCCCACCAAACCCAAAAAGGGTCCTCTGGAAGATGAGATCCCAGAGGTTAACCCAGTGACAGCACCAAAGTCACAAACCACTACTACTACTTCTTCACAGCAGATGGTTCAAAGATCTCCAACCGGCTTTGAAACTCCTCCTTCTTCCTCACAAAAGGAAAAGGTTGTAGACACAGGGACACCAAATTATGAAGCTCTAGATCCACTTGGTTCTATCTTCCACAGCCCCTCTCCCAGGGCACTGTCGCTTTCTACACAACCACCTTCACCAATGACTACACTTCCACCTACTATGTTACCTTTGCTGAATGCAATTGAATTAGACCAGACAAAAACCAGCACTTCTCAACAACCTATTACTGAGAATATACTTCATCAAGAGGTTGGGTCTGACTCTTTATTCATTGCTAGCCCATCAGCACTTGAAGAGGCTACATCCCTTGGGTTACATGTAACCCTTGGTGATAGTTCAACTCAAGCAGCCACTACAATTGCTGAACTCCCAAGTTCTCAGTTGGACAGTGGTTTCATTAATAAGACTTGGTTGAAGGCAACCACTGTTGAGGCAACAACTGTTACCTCTATTGTGGGAAGTCCCTAGTTCCAAGACAAAGGGGCATCTACGGTTGAAGTTGGTCCTAAAACCACTGCTAATGATACCATAGATACAACTACCATGTCTGGTAGGAGTTCAGATGATCCTATTAAATTAGGTGATGATCTAAAATATCAGGATTTGACGGAGAGAGTTACTAAGATAGAACATTCTGTGGACGAGATCAAAAGTTTACAGAAGCAGATGATAGCTACAAAAAGTCAACCCTCTGTTCTATCCACTGTTGATCTCAAGGAAGCTCTTAACCTTCTGTTTCAACATCAACAACATTATTTGGATCTACAACACAAGCACCAGATGAATGATGTTAGAAACATGGTTGATTCAAGGTATCAAGACACCGCAGCAGACATTAAAGCCATCAAAGCTCATCTACTCACAACCACTGGCCATGCACCTCCAACGGTTATCTTTGTTACAACAGATGAAGCCAAAAAGGGGGAGAAACCTTTGGGAAACAAAAAGCTGAAAATAGATGATGATAAGGCTAGACCTACTTTAAATATTCCAAGGCCTGATGGTTCAAAGAAGAAGGATTTAACTGATGAAATTGTGGCCAAGGAAAGGGCTAGTCACAAGAAGACAGTGATTAAGGAGAGCAGAGTGTTGGTTGAGAAAAAGATTGAACAGCAAAAAGAAAAAGGAGAGGTTGGTACTTCATCAAAGAAGATACCTGCTAGAAAAGCTAGGCAACCAACAACCTCACCTCCTAAAACTAAGCCTGAAACCACTCCAACCATCAAAACCTCTGCCTCTCAAAAACCTATCACATCTTCAAAACCACAACCTACATCCACACAAGCAGATGTTACAGCATCTGTTGTATCAACATCTGTTGATACAGCAGAGGTTGCAACAGATGCAACTCTATCCACTGCCATTATCACTTTTCCCACATCAACTCATCCATTATCCACACCACCTAAGATCCCACAACCACCATCACCAACTTTAAGGTTTCAAAGGAGAAAGATCATAAAAGTGATAAATGATGATGAGATTCCTGAACCTCTTCAACTATCATCACAACCAATGACCTCCATATCAGAGCTTACGACATCTTCAACTCTTGGAGTTACTCCTGCAGTAAAGCTATATCCTCTTGATTTACCAACAGTCAGGGAAGAGATCCTAAGTTTCTTTTCAGAGGATGACCCTGACAAAAGAACAATCATATCCCTTGATGGCTATCCAAGACCTGCAAAGGTTGATGATTATCTGGAATTGAAACGGAAGCAAGCAGAGGATATTGCCAAAAGAGAATCAGCTGGTAAAAGTGATAGAGAGATACAGATTGCCATGTCCTTTCAACTAAGTAAAGCCAGCATCTTACAAGATTTTGTCAAGAACCTAAGCAATCAGTTGTCAGAAAAGGAAGATAAGCTGCTCAAGAGTGAACTCATTGAGTATATCATGGAGAAGAAGATGTATAAGGCAACAAGGGCAAAGTTCAGGGATTGGAGCATAGATGAGCTAAGAGAAGAAATCAACATAATGCAAGAAATGTTGAAAGACCCTCTCAAAAAGCCAACTCCTCCCAACTGGGATCTATACAAGAAAGATGTGACTAAAAGAGCCTTGAAGTTGAAGAGAATGAAGAATGAACTAATTCAGAATAATTATGGGTCAAAGAATCAAGTGATGAGATGGGGTGAGGTCAGGGTGATAGACACTTACAAAAAGTTGGAAGAAAGGAGGAAAAAGGATCCATCCATGCCTCCTAAACCTGATTATTCAAAAGAAGATGCTATTCTCAAAGCCTAACTCTCTAAAAAGTCCAGTACAACATCTACCCATTCCACACTTGCCTTGTTACACAGAAAAAGGCAAGGGGAGATGTCTGAAAAGACTAACAAAGAGTTTGAGGATACATTTATCAAAGAAGGTATACAGAACATGATTGATTATCCAATAGATGATTCAAGTGCCAAGCTGGCTAAAGATTTATCAAAAATAGCTCCTTCTCAAACCTCAGCAATAAAAGCTCGTTCAAGAAAACCTTCAGACCCAAAAATTCTAAAGTGGAAGGTCGACAAAGACACCCATGAATTGACACTGCTCAAGTCTGATGGTAATGCCACTAAACTATCTATGGAAGCTGCTTACGGGCTTACAGTAGAAGACTTCCAAGAATTATTAAGTTTAGAGCTACAGAAGGATGCTGATGACATAGAATCTCTTAACTTTGAACTTCAATTCAAAGGTCAAATAAGAGAATTCTTCCTGAGCAATAAAGACCAAGAATAAAGTGTTTTTGGCATCATCTGTTCTAGGGGGAGATTGTTGGGATTGAACCCTATGAAAGGAACAGATGATACAAAGCCAAATAACACTATCTAAGCTTTGGTTACACTATCAGAAGTTATAACCTCTGTTGTACAAACACTGCCTTCCCTAAAGATTGCTCTTCTATCATCTGTCTTCACAAAGTTGCAAAGGTCTGCCAGAGCTACAAGGATCAGAGGATAGAGATCAGAGCTTAGTCATTAGATAGTTTATCAATGTAACAGCGCTAAGCACTGATAGTTAGTATTAGCAGTGTTTGTAGTTAGTTATAATTAGTTTCCTGTCACTATCAACCCTGATGTCATCAAAGATGCTCAGTGGTTAGATAGTTTAGTATAAATAGGTAACTTGTGTAACAGTTTAACTTTGTCTATTAAAAGATCAACTTTCGCATTTCATCTTCTTTGCATTTTCTCACTACCAAACTTCAATTGCAAAGGCTAAGGGGGAGTTTGTGAATCACATGCAAGTTTACCAACTTGAAAGCATGATGATGATGATGAAAACAAACGACCATTGCTTGTAGTAAAACTTTTCCCATCTATTTCCACTGCAAATCTCTTTTAAAAACTTCAATCATTTTCATTTTTGAAACAAAAACTACAAGTAATTCAAACTCAGATCCTAACACTTCCACTTACCCGCTTGTTTGCGGGTGATAAGGGGTAGCAATTCTATGGTCAACACCGTACCGTTTTAAGAGTTTGCCAAACAGAAAGTTTTTAAAATGGGATCCTTCATCATTTATGATGACACGAGGAATCCCAAACCTTGAAAATATATGGGATTGGACATAACTACAAACAACGGTATGGTCGTTAGTCTTGGTGGCTATTGCTTCGACCCATTTTGATACATAGTCAACGGCCACCAAGATATATAGATTGCCATAAGAATTGGGGAATTGGCCCATAAAGTCAATGCCTTACACATCGAAAACATCAACGATGACGATTGGCTGCATGGGCATCTCGTCCCTTTTTGAAATACCCCCTAACCTTTGGCACTCAACACAATTTTTGGAAAACTCAAATGCATCTTTAAAAATAGTTGGCCAATAGAGGCCACTATTCAACACTTTGTGACCTGTCTTTTAACCACTAAATGGCCACCGCATGCAAATGAGTGCACATGTCTCAACACGCTAGGAATATCTTCATCAGCAACACACTTCCGGATTCTCTGATCCGCACACTCTCTCCACAGATCCGATTCCTCTAACCGGTAATACTTGATTTGAGACAAAAAGTGTTGTCTCCTTCGTTGATCCCAATGCTCCGGTAAGTCACTTGTAACAAGGTAATTAACAATGTTAGCATATTGTGGAAACTTAGATAAACTCAAAATATGCTCATCCAGGAATGACTCATTGATCTCTACAGATGTAGGATCCTCCTCAAAGACTACCTGGGACAAGTGGTCAGCCACCACATTCTCACTTCCCTTTTTGTCCCGAATTTCCAAGTCAAATTCCTGCAACAACAAAACCCATCGGATTAGTCTAGGCTTAGCATCTTTCTTTTCCATTAGGTACCTTACGACACTATGGTCCGAATAGATAATCACTTTACTACCCCAAATATAAGCCCTAAACTTATCTAACGCATATACCACTGCAAGTAGCTCTTTTTCGGTTGTTGCGTAATTCAATTGTGCATCCGATAGAGTCTTATTTGCATAGTATACCGCATCGGTTTCTTATCAACCCTTTGACCCAAAACAGGCCCAACCGCATAATCACTTGCGTCACACATAATTTCAAATGGAAGTGACCAATTTGGTGATTGCAAAATCGGGGCTTCAACCAACTTTTGTTTCAATATGTTAAAGGCTTCTTTACATTTTTCATTGAACTCAAATGGCACATCTTTTAATAAAAGGTTACATAAAGGTTTTGTAATATCACTAAACCCCTTAATAAACCTCCTATAAAAACCCGCGTGTCCCAGAAATGACCTAATGCCTTTAACACTCGTGGGGTAGGGTAGAGTCAAGATAACTTTAACTTTTGCGCGATCTACCTCTATCCCACGACTTGACACCACGTGCCCCAACACTATCCCTTCTTGAACCATAAAATGGCTCTTCTCCCAACTCAAAACTAAATCGTTTCGACGCATCTTTTTAACACTTTTTCAAGTTGGGTTAGACAAGTTTCAAAAAATGACCCAAAGATGGAAAAATAATCCATGAAGATCTCCAACAATTCCCCCACCATATCCGAAAAGATAATCATCATACACCTTTGAAAGGTGGTAGGGGCATTAGATAACCCAAACGGCATTCGCCTAAATGCGAAAGTGTCTATGGACATGTAAAAGTAGACTTTTGTTGATCTTTCGGATGAATCGCAATTTGATTGTATCCGGAATATCCATCCAAGAAACAATAAATTTTGTCCGGCTAATTTTTCCACAATTTGGTCAATAACGGGTAAGGGAAAATGATCTTTAGAAGTCGCATTGTTCAACTTCCTATAATCTATGCAAATACGCCACCCGGTTACCGGCCGGGTAGCTACCTCCTCACCTGCGTCATTCTTGACGACTTGAATACCTGCTTTCTTCGTGATGGTTTGCGTAGGACTCACCCATTGGCTATCAGAGATGGGGTAAATGATACCCGTATCGAGCCACTTTAACACTTCTTTCTTGACAACTTCCCGCATGTTTGGATTCAACCTCCTTTGCGCATCACGGGTGGGTGTTATGGTGTCATCAGTGATGATCTTGTGCATCACTACCGATGGACTAATACCCTTCAAATCCGCGATGGTCCATCCAATAGCCGCCCTATTGGTGACCAAAATCCCCATCAACTTCTTCTCTTGTTCTTCGGTCAAATTCGAAGCAATTATGACCGGAAGCGTGTTGCCCTCTCCAACAGAAGCGTACTTGAGGTGCTTGGGCAACACCTTCAACTCAACTTCCGGAGGTTCCACTAACGATGACTTCAACTTTGTGTCAATAGTCTCCGGTAATCTCTCCACTTGTGCGTCCATGTCGGTTTTCCTTCTTTAACCAAAGCACCTCCAAACTTTTTACCTCCACGTCTATGCTCCTATTCATCTCCACCTGTGACCTGTCAAACATAGAACACTCCTCCATTGTGTTATCCTCATCCACAACAGTGTCGCAGAGAGGTATACACTGGTCAATAACATCTGCCATATAGCATTCATCACCAACTGAAGGATTCATCAGCCTGGAAAAAACATGTAACCTCAACCTACGATTTCCAAATGTTATGTCAACCGTCCCCTTTTTACAGTCAATTTTGGAATTCGCAGTTGCAAGGAACGGTCGACCCAATATCACCGTAGGTTGCTTGGTTGGGTCCATGGCCACATAATCAAGTACCAAAAAGTCCACTGGATAATAAAAATCCTCGACTTTTACTATCACATCGGAGACGATCCCACGGGGTAATTTGGGAGTCAAGTCGGCTAACACCACGGTGGTATTTACCGCTTGAAGAGGACCAAAATCGTATTGGTGTTGGTGCATATGTTTGTTGCCTACGTCATTATATATTGACTCTAAGCGATTAGAACTTAATCTGTTAGAAACGAGTTGTATTTATGTATGTAAAGGGTCAACTTTGCCCGGAATCAAAATGTGAGAACAAGTTCGGCCGAACTTGTTCAAGACAAGTTCGCCCAAACTTGTTGACACTCCAAGCAAACTTGAAACCTTATAAATAGGTGCCTTGAGATTTCTTTTATAAGAATTAGAGATTTTGGCACACAGACGGCAAATCTCTGACAGATCCGGAACTTGAATGTATTGAACAATATTGATCAATAAACAAACAGTTAAATGAGTAATTCTTGTTATTTGGTTAACACGTCATTGGTTTCCGCCTAATCGGACGTTAGATACAAATCTAGGTTCCTAAGTTAAGGAGGACGGTCCTATCAAGTGGTTTCAGAGCCCGGATACTTAGATTTGGTGGAATCACTTCAAGAATCACTCTTAGTCTACCTCTTTGTACCATTTTTCTTAACTTTTTCACATATTTGAAGAATTCACGGTCAAAAATGGCTAAAAGTTGAATATGTCATGTAAAATACACTTGTGGTAAACCCTTGAGAGTTTGAACATCAAATTCAAACGAACTGATATCAAAAAGTTTATAAAACCATGATTTGAAAACTGTTTTGGTCGAACTTGACATCAAGTTCGCTCGAACTTGATTAAAATTTCATCAATTTTAATCAAGTCCGCCGGAACTTGATCGATATTTCAAGAGTTTTTGATAAAGTTCGCTCGAACGTGTTCGATTTTTACATAAATTTTATCAAGTTCGCTCGAAATTGAGTAAAGTTTGTTGAAATTCAACTACAAGTTCGCCCGAACTTGATAATTTTCTTGAAAATCAACATAAGTTCGTCCGAACTTGTGTAAATTCAAAATCTGATTTTTCAAAACCACAAATTCGCCAGAACTTGTGTTAAAACAAAACCTGATTTTCTTAAACTGCAAGTTCGCCCGAACTTGTCAGTGTACTAATGGTTTTTCGAAGTTTGTGAACGTGTGTTTTTAGTGATTTTCGTCAGTTCTTCAAGATGGAAGATTTTCACAACGCGTTTGCTTCACAAGTGACTTCTTCGTCAAATGCCAATAATATTGCGGTTAACCAGATGAACCTCGACAACGAGATAGGTACTACGACTAAACCGTCGAAGCTAATGAGTATGGACGAGTTTGAGGGATGGAAAAAGAAGTTTGTAAACTAGGTACAAGCTAATCAGTTCCACAGCTGGGTTGCGGTAGAAATGGATACAAATGGCCAAAGGATGAACGCGAACAAGATCTACCATTGATCAAGTTTACACCTGTTGATAAAGAGGCGTATGTGGCTGAAAAGAAAAAGATTAGTCTTATTCAACAATCTGTGATGGAAGATATTTTTATACTGTTACCAGAATGTGAAACCTCACAAGATTTGTGGCATGCTCTTTGTGACAAATTCAAATGAAGCGATGAGATGATAAAGAGCAAAAAGGCGTTAATCAAGAAAGAATTCGAGATCTTCACAATGATCAAAGGAGAGACAATGAAACGGATGATTGACAGATAATGTCATCTAATGGTCCAGATGAAAAGGCATGATATTAAGAGAACTACCAAAGAGCAAACAGAAAAGTTGACTGATGCACTTCCCGAGGGAGAATGGTCAACTTACCTGTTGATATTGAAGAACAGTCCAGGACGGAGGCATTTGAAGTTGTCATCTTTCATCGACAAATTAGAGGGTCATGAGATGGAATTGTTATAAATTGCAAAATCAAAGAACGCCAACGTTGTTCAAGATGTCAGAGTTTATTACAAAGGTGGCGTTCATGATACTCAGATCCAGAGCCGAAAATTCAGACAGCTTTTAGTGCTAACATGAGTTCCACTCAAAGTTCTCCAAGTACTGGATATTCAAACACTTCTTCAAGTTCTTCATTTCAAAATCAGAACCATCAGTCGCATCAGACACACCAATCCAGTTCTGATATGAATGTTTTTCAATGCAACATTGTTGTTAACCTGAAGAATGTATTTCCTGGGAAAGCGGCTAAACAACACATAGCACTTCTTGCTACGGTTCTAGAGTCGTATGAATGTTTAGTTGCTGGGAAGATCGAAATCCTGAAATGACTGCTGAGGATTACGATCAGGTGGATGAAGAAGAGCTGGAGCTTATGGACATTAAGTAGAGTCTGGCATCGATCATCAGAAGAGTTACCAAATTTGTAGCGTTAACCGGAAGAGATATTGGTAACTCAAGCAACAAGCTTGGTTTTGACAAGACAAAAGTCACATGCTTCAAGTGCCGACAAAAAGGACATTTCAAACGAGAGTGTCCAAACCAAGAAGTAAGTGGCAATCAAAGTCCTTTCGGAGGCAGTTACTATTACAGGAAGGCGTTGCAATACAAATCGTATCCAAAAAGAACACAAGTCGAAGTTCAAGTTCAATCATCCAACACCACAGAAAAAGATATGGTTGCTTCAAACGAAAATGAAGGTTTTGATTGGAACAAGTATATTACCAGTAAGACTGGAGTTGTGCTCATGGCTGAAATTGAGGAAGAGCAAGATATGTCTGTCGAGAATGCAGCTCTGGAGAATGCAATTCTAGGACAGTACATGCAACAAAGAGAAGAAGAGGAGGTCTATCATCACACGATGATGCAAAATGCTACGTCTCCTAACAGTGTTTCTAGTTTTGCAGGTTGGTCTTCTGATATAGTGAGTGAAGAAAAGAAACCGGAGGATGAGAAGGTAAATTCTGAGGTGAGAGTTACTGAAAAGGAGATTGTGAAAGTTGTGGAGGTTAAAAACCTTGCACAAAGTGCGCAAATCCTTGTGAACAATGTGCTGAGAAGTCGAAAATCATAAGTGAAATGACTGTACATAACGAAAACTTTCGTTATCATTACAGAACAATGAAAGAGGCTTATGAAAAAATGAAGGGTACTTATTGTAATGTCGAAAAAGCAAATCATGAATTAAGTGATAATGTAACAATGTTAAGTGCAACTGTCATTGAGAAACAAAAAGCAATTAACATGTATATTGACACTATTGCTGAAACAAGAAGAGAGCTTCAAGACATGAAGATTGAAACTGAGAGGGTAAGGCAATTGTTAAAAAGCTACACCACAAACGCATATGTCATTGATCACATTCTTCCTATGATTAAATGGGAAGGAAAATGATGATAAACCAAAAAGTCAAAAGCGTAAAGAGTACAAAAATGTTCCACCGCCACTACTTGCGAGTTACTGCCGCAAGAAAGAGGATGGTATTGAAAAGGCAATAAACATAACACTTTTATCTGAAACTAAAGATCAATTGCCTGAGAACATTGACGTAGTCTATACGAAATCAAACAATGATAGTGAAGTGGTTGTGAACAATGTGGTAAAGAATGTCTTAGGAAATGATTCTGACGATGGCAGTTCTGAAAGCGCCAACTCAAGTTCGAACAACTCGGAATCACAATCCGAAGATAACGATACATCATCCAAAAGTGATCTAAGTGATGATCCTAACGTTGTTATGTACAAGGTTAAGGAATCTAATAGATTATATTTCGATGATAGCTTTCCGATTCGGAATGTGAAAGAAGATCAAATTGACAAATTGTTCAAACTTGTAGAAGTTTCGTCAGACGATCTTGAGAAAAATGAGAAAAGATTTTATTTAAAACACAAAAGGAACTTTAACAACTACCGAAAGAATGGTGGTGATTTCCTGAGAACAGGAGAGCAGGGTTAGGTTTGGAGGTAAGCGAAGATGAGCCGAAAAGGAACCAGAAGTCTCCATTTCACGAATACAAAGGTTAAACACATGAAGTTTGTGTATGGGACAAATACTGTTCAAGAAGAAAGTTTGATAGGTAAGCAATCAAATGATGAATTCAAGAAAGAGAAAGAACTTCGAGACAAGGCTAAATCCACGAGTGGAGTAAAACCCACTAGTGGACACTCATATGATACTTGGACTTGCTTCAAATGCAATGAATTGGTCACATTGCTTGCAAGTGTCCGAAGTCAAAGCATGTGTATCACCAAAGTAAAACAATTTCAAAAGACGAAAAATAAAAGCAACCAGAGATTGTGAAAACCAATCAAAATGTTAAAGAGAAACAATGAATCTACGTTGAAGTGAAACCTAAAACTGAATCAAAATTTGAAAACTTTTTGAAAAAGGTGAAACTTCCAAAATAAACGAAAATAAAGATTCAAGGTTTTACATAAAAAAGGCAAGAAGTAAGTCACAATCCTGGGTTGCCAAGAAGAAAACATCATCTGAAAATGAAAAGTCTGTTTCTGATAAGAATAAAAATGTCAAATCAATCAAAACAACAATCAAAAATGATCTTTCAAAGTCAACTTTTCAAAACAAAGAAAGAAAGAAAAAGTTGAAAAGTTTTCAAAATTGACATCGGACGAAATGTTTGATGATGATTTTGATTACGATGATGAATTTGAAAGTGATTACGATGATCTTTATCAAGTTCAACCCAAAACCAAAAAGGTTTGGGTTTCACTGTTCAAGTAGTTACTTTTCATGTGCAGGGGCTCTAAATATCCACATTGTCAAAGTAATATCTGGATAGAGGAGCTTCAGTTTACTTAACTTATTCCGAATATGTCATATCTTTGTCATTTTAAGTGGGAGATTTTGAAAAGGAAAATTCGTAAAATTCAAATTGTGCAAATCCACACCGTTGAACAGAAAACTGATTTTATGACAAAAAACCATTTATTCTTTCACGTAAATGAGTTTAATGGTTATTTGTTGAACAAATGCAGATGCATATGTTGGAAAAGGATCGGAAGACAAGTTCTCGGGATCCTCATTGGTTTGTTATCTTTTTAGAATAGAATTTCTTAAAACTAAAATTCAAAAATATGTTTTTGATTTTAGGGGGAGTAAGAATTATTTTAGAAAAATCAAAAACATATGAAAAAGTTGAAAATTCAAAAACATTTAAAAAATTCAAAAGTACAAAAACATTGAAAAAGACAAAAAGAATTTTGTGTCACAAAAAGGAAATGATAGTACATCAGTGGACTATCACAGTATGCTAAAGAATTGTAAAGTTTAAAAGTGATAAACAATTCTTACTGTGGATGTGTCGATAGACTTTACACGTTTAGTAAATTGTTTCCGGGATATAAACTTAATTTAACAACTGCTTAATCTTGTGGATTAACATCTCTCGGATATATGGACTTAGTACTCCAAAATTTCGTTTGAGAGATTGCCTGATTCTGAGATACGAGGTCTTTATAGATGATTGATATCTGGGGTATTATACAAGTTCTTCTGATTTTGCGGAAGCAAGAGCCTAGAACTTCTATAATGCTTTTGCTAAAAACCCCAAACTGCATGCAAAGCTGAAAAGTATCGAAAGATCTAATCATTTACAGTGCTTAAAAGATTCCTTAAGTGGAACACACCTTAAAGACGAGCCTTCATCTCTTTGTCTGTGCGGTAGTACTAACCTGAGCTCTCAAGGTCTCGCATAACCCAGATACACATATCAATTACGCTATACGCACCTGTAAGATGAAATCTAGGGAATCTTGATGCGGGAGTATATTCTGAGATGGGAACCATAGTTAAGTCAAGTTTCTTAATTATACATAATGTATCTTGGAACAATTGAGAAATGTGTTGAAGTTTAAATGGACAAATATATCGACAATCTAGGTAAACGAGTTTAAAACTTAAAGTCTTCAAAAGGTCAACGGTACTGGTGATATATCTCAATCAACTGATATGATCCTTAGACACTAATTCACAAAAATATGTCTGTAAATATGTTTGTACATAGTTTACTTTCTTTACTTGCTTTACAGATTAAAACCAAAAAGATTTTCAGTGTGTTTTAGCATAAATTTTAAAAACTCAAAAAGATTTTGTTTCTTCATTAGTTTCTACGAGCCAATGATGGAGAATGGTTCTTTGAAGTCTGGTATGGTGCTTTAATGGTGTAATTCTTGATGACATCTGTTAAAAACCAAAATGATCAAAAATGTTAAAAAGTTCATTAATTTGAAACTTTAAAATTGAAGAAAAATATTGGTTTGTTCACAACGGTTTCGAACCAATGTCATTAATTTGAACTTGGTAATGAAATTGGTTAACCAAGGTCATTAACTTGGAACTTGTCAACTAAGTGGATTTCATAATTGATAAACATGTGATGGTCAAGGTCTTAAATGTTAATATGTTCAAGGTCATTGATTGAACTTGAATAACTAAAAGTTTAAAGTGGAAATTAAAATTTGAAATGTTGATGTTATAAAATTTTAAAATTTGACTCTGAAATGTTTATTTGAATGTCTAAGAACTTTGAAACAGAAGTAAAGTTTTAGGAGGAGCAGGATAAAACGTTGAATGAAGATACCAGAAAGCTCAAAGTAAGGGGGAGTAGCTCACAGCAAGGGGGAGCATGGAGATTAAAGTTTTATCAAGACAAGCTCAAGAAATTGAGAAGAATTAAAGATAAAAGACGTTAAAGTTATTCAAGACTAAAGATCAAGAGTATATTAAAGACTCAGGAGCTTATTTGAAGTCAAAATGACTACGGCAACATCCAAGGGGGAGTCTGTTGGTGCATATGTATGTTGCCTACGTCATTAGATATCGAGTCTGAGCGATTAGAGCTTAATTGTTAGAAACGAGGTGTATTTATGTATGTAAAGGGTCAAGTTCGCCCGGAATCAAAATGTGAGAACAAGTTCGGCCGAACTTGTTCAAGAAAGTTCGCCCGAACTTGTTGACACTCCAAGCGAACTTGAAACCTTATAAATAGGTGCCTTGGGATTTCATTTGTAAGAATTAGAGATTTTGGCACACAAACGGCGAAGCTCTGTCGGATCCGGAACTTGAATGTATTGAACAATATTGATCAATAAACAAACAGTTAAATGAGTAATTCTTGTTATTTGGTTAACACGTCATTAGTTTCCGCCTAATATGACGTTAGATACAAATCTAGGTTCCTAAGATAAGGAGGACGGTCCTATCAATTGGTCATACAAACTACCTGGTAGGATGCTCACACTCGCACCAAGATCAAGGAGTGCCCGGTTGATTTTAAAATCGCCCACTTGGACCGAGAAAATGGGTGCACCAAGATCTTGAAGCTTGGGTGGAAGTGCACCCGAAAGAATCAAACTCACATTTTCGGTTAAATCTAATTTCTTTGGAAATTTATGAGTTCGTTTTTGGGTACATAAATCTTTCAGGTACTTAGCATAAGACGGTACTTGTTTGATTGCATTCAAAAGAGGTAAACTAATATTACTTGTTTAAAATCTTCTAACAACTGTTCTTGTTCTAAACCTCTTTTGTTTACAATCTTTTAAATGGGTCCCTTCAATGTTTCTGGATAAGGGGCGGTATTACTCTCCACACCCTTTTCCTTAGCAATGGGGATGGATGTGGTCACAACGGGTGTATTTTCATCATTTTTAGCAACTTTTTCGTTTTGACCCGTTTGACCATCATCACTCTTTTATCACTCACATCTTCCACCACCCCTTCACCAAACTGAGATGGTGGGGTTTTAACACCGTTATCAACAACTTGACCACTACGTAAAGATATTTTATTAATGGGTACCTATCGTGTGTTCTTTCCGGATGAACCTTGATGTTTCAGATTTACCGTGGTATCACTTGGAAGCCTTCCTCCGCTTCCCCGCATTTGAGCCATTTCTTCCGCTAGTTGGCCCACTTGTTTCGCTAATGCTTCGTGTGATTTGTCTCGAATCTCGTTCTCCTTCTTAGACTCTTGCATCATCGACAGCATCGCGTCAATCTTGGCATTCAAATCACTACCACCCCCACTTTGATTTCCCGAACCGCTTCCACCGCCACCTTGGTTGTTGTAATTTCGTTGGTACCCACCTTGATAATTATTATTGTCACGTCCTTGGTACCCTTGGTTGTAATTACGTTGATAACCTCCTTGGTTACCCCCTTGACGGTTTTGGTAGGAAGAACCGCCTTGGTTACCCGCATGAAAATTCGGGTTCATTTGGCTTCTCGGTGTTCCCATAATGGAAATTAGGGTGATTTCTCAGACCGGGATGATAAGTATTTGAATTCATGTCGTTATTATTGTGATCACCAAACACTTGATTTACTTCCTTAACATCTTCGGCTTTTCCCATTTGACATTCACTGGTCCGATGGTCAAGCCCCCCACACCCGTCGCAACCCGCGAACTGCACCGCATTCACATCTTTCTTTTCATGCGTGCTAATTCATGCTCCAAGGTAGAAATCCGATCCTTAGAACTAGAATCGAGATCGGGGAGTGATCGAGAAATAGGATACTTCTTAGCCTGATCGGCCGATTCTTTGGCCTTTGATCTCTTTGCCAACCTTTCGAGGAACTCCCAATCGTCATCCTCATGATTGCTCAGTAGCATCCTGTTACTCGTCGACTCGAGGTGATTCCACGTTTCTCCATCCAAACCTCTCACAAAACACTTAACCAATTCCCATTTTTCGATTTGATGATGAGGACACTTTCGGATCAATTCTTTTACCTCATGAACGCCTCATGTAACGGTTCACTCGAGAGTTGTTTAAACGCTCTAATCTCATAACACACATCATCAGTCTTGGCCATCGAATAATACTCAACAAGAAGGCTTGTTGCATCTCCACCCAAGTTGAATGATATTGGTGGGTAACGTCAAGAACCATTGCTTAGCCTTGTCCTTTAATGAGAATTGGAAGAGACGTAGACGAACCTCATCTTGGGTGAAATGACCACCCCCAATCGTGCTACAAATCGCCAAGAACTCCGCTAAATGTGTGTATGGCTCGTCATACGATCGCCCGTTGAAGTGCAGAAGGATGTTAATGTAGTTTGGCTTGCAATCGAAGGCCACTCTTCCCCGTGGTGGTGGTACAATCGGAGAGTCGTTCTCCGAAATCATGGGCCGAAATCGGCCATCGACTCCTTGTGGCAGTTGGCGTCGGTTATTGTTACGGTTATGCCTTGGTGGACCATCCACCTCTTGATTCACCGGTGGTCTATGATTCACCCGTCATTCGGGTTTTGATTTGCCATACCCACAAAATTAGGAATCTGTGCATTGTTGTTGTTGCGGTTGTTATTTGGATTCCCTCGATTGTTGTTCCGAGGTTGGCGGTTGTTTCCGTACCCATCATTCCGGTTATACTCACCATAATACTCCTCTTCATCATAACCATTGTCGTTATCCCGCTCATCATTACCATCATACATGTTGGCATTTTGATATCCCTCGCCTCGTTCGAAAACTCTACCGTTGTAGAAATTCCCGTTGACTTCATTCTCCCCATATTCATAGTTCTCCTCCTCTTCCGAATGATATGTATGAACACTGACCCGATCTGGTGAGTGATAACTTGGAACACTATATCTTTCGTCATCCGGGATGTTATTCCTTAGCTCATCATAGTTTGGTTCATGGTACTCCGCATGGCCGAGGTTTACTCGTTCAAACTCCGGTTGGTTGAAATCGAGTCCGGCACCCGGGTTTTGGTTCTGGTTGCGGTTGTTTAGGTTGGGAGGTAGATTTTGGTTTTGAGGATCGGGTTGGCGAAGTGGATTGGCCGGAGGGCGATTGTTGTACCCCCCCCCCCCCGGTCGGTTGTTAAATCAATAAATCCAAACGCAAAGCGCACGAACTCCCAGCAACGACGCCAAAATTTCATCGGAGTGTCGCGCCCCGGTCAAAGATAATACTTATATGCCCAAATTACCCTTAACAAATGTGTTAGTAGTAGTAAGGGGTCGATCCATGAAGAGTATGTGGTTTACGTATGGACTAATTTGATTATGAAGATGTCACGTTATGAAGCTTGCTATTTTGATTTAGTTAGTTTGTTGATTGGAAAAGGTTTCGGAATTTGCCGACGATGGTTTTAAATTCGATTGATTACCACAATTACTTAATAACAAGTAGACAAAAATGCAACTAACAATTCAAACAATTATGAGAAAAAGGGGTTCACACCCAGTTTCGTTAATTGCAATCCTAAGGTTTCTACAAGTTTTAGAATTGACCTAATTGGATAAACGATTAATGTATTTAGTGTACTGTGACTTAGATGTCAATAAATATCAACATTCATGAGAATGGACAAGAATACACTTTATAATCAACACAAGTAAATCCTAACCAAGATAACGCTTAAGTGCAAAAATTAATTTCACAAAGTCATAACTTTATCATCGTTCGACAGTTCGCAAATTCAATTCAAATACACGAAAATTATCAAATGTATTCTAATCAAAACACAATTTGTCACACAAGTCAAAACTAAACACAAATCAAAACCCTAGATAATACAACTACCTACACCGGGGTGAAACCGAGGTGATTAGCCGCTCATGGTTGAAGGAACTTGATCACTGGATGATTGAGCCTTGAACTTATACATCTTGATGCTTGGAGATGAGTTAAAGGGTGATTAGGGTTTAGGATGAGTGATGGTGATGATGAGATTGGTGATTGATGAATGTGGTGATGATGATGATCTAGGTTAAGAATCGAGGCATGTGATTCGGATGTATGAAGGATGATTTTCAATGGAATAGTTATGGTTTGTGGGTCCAAGAACAAGTTTTCAACTCCAAGAACTTGTAAATCCTCCCAATAGGTCAAAAAAGTATGTTTAAACTCGTCCCCAACTCACAAAACCAAAAAAATTGTATACGGTTTTAGGAGGCCCGTCGTCGACGGCCTGATGACCCGTCGGCGGTGGCATGTGCATTCTGACCTTTTCTCCGACGTGTTATCCTACTGTCTACGCACATTCCAGGCGACGAGAGAACACACGGGGCGTTAACAACGGCCCATTTGGGCGTCGGCGATGGTGCCCAGAAGTCCAAATTCTTATTTCATCCGTTTCTTGGTTCCGATTGCTCCAGTTCGCGTCCCGGTGCTCCGTTAGGCTTCCAATTAGCTCCTTAACCTCCATATGACCTGTAAAACACAAACCTTATTAAAAGTAGGCTATCCGGAATTAAAAGTCACGTAAAAACATAAACTTAAACCTAAACAAACATGGGTTTTCGACCACGTATCAATAATGGATGACAGTTGTTTGGGAAACAATTGTTGTGTATCAACAGTGGATGGGAACTGTCACACCCCTACCGATGGCGGAAAATCGGGGCGGGACGAAAACGAGATTGCAAGAGACTTCATAACACTATTTGTGACAATATTCAATAATTCAAAATTTCATCCTCATTAATACTCAAAGAACAAGTACATAGTTTGGAAATGGAAATACAACAAGTTTCAAATGACAATACAACATGAAATGAAATACATAAATTTAAATCTAGGTGTGTTTCTAATCCACCCTAAATAGCATTCTTCAACGGCATCAACTAGTTTCCTACAACATGTATTAAAATAATATATCAACAAAAGTTGGCGAGCATACAAGTTTTCATACATAGCATAATAGTGAAAAGAGTTTATCTCATATCCAACATGTGTTCAATATATGTCAATCCAAAGTATAACGCAATTGTGATTACCCAACATCATCAAACGAAAGGTGTAAAATAGTTTACGTAACAATACCACAAGAATACGGGCGATGCGTTAATCCTGTAGCGCTATAGTTGTTAAGTGAGGCTAGCAAAGTTAATGAGCATATGTACACAAGTTTAACATAGCATGCGATAACAAGAATAAAACAAGTATCATGTCATTAACGGATAGAGTATGTGTGTAACAAGTTTAATCATGATTTGTGATTTGTAATAGTGTAGATGTTTCACCCAAAGTGTATAACTGGAAAATGGGATCGAGTATACTCATGGTTTTGCAAAGTTTCCTTTGTTTTCCCGTGAATAGTTTGATGGTTGGATAGTGGAACACTGATTTATCCTACACGAGGAAACGTAGGTGTGTGAATAATTGGACGAAAACGGAGATTTGGATTAGGACTTTAAGGTACAAAAATATGTACTCGCAAAAGTAATTATCAAATCTTAAAACATTCGTTTTTGACACTATGGCAACCCATAATGGTGAATGCGATTTCATGGGTTAAATTACCCATTAGAGTCGTAACGATGCGTTCTAGGCTAGATAATGTATATGTATAGTACATAGTAAGTCTATCATAAGTATCATAGATGTCATGAAGTCAATCATGGAGGTTTAACCTCATTATATGATTCACCAATACACAAATTGTCACAAGGACAATTCGGATGGTCATGAATGAAATAAAGAAAGTACAAGTGATCACTATACCAAGTAGCTAAGTAATCCTCAATCGGGTGAGCCGACATCGACATAGAAAGTGTTAACTAAGTGTCAAAGGCTAGACGGGGTTATGTCACTTTTAGGCTAGCAAACTACTTGGGATAGAGATGAGAAAGCATCAAGTGAGGTGGTGGGTTTGAAGTAGGATAGCCCAAGCTTCCAAGCAACCACACCTTTACCAAAACACAAGCTTTGTCAAGCTTTGATGGTTTCAACACTTGTGGGTTAAAACCCTTTATAAAATAGAAAGCTTGGAGTGAACCTCCTAATTTGTATGGAACAACCTTGTTTAAGCTCACTAACCATAGAGTTGATTAGGGGCATAAGAACACGGGTTTGTTTGAAGAAACACAAGATTAAAGGAAGTTTATAAGGATTTCTTCCAAAACAGAAAGTTTGGACCTCAAAATGGTGGTATTCCACCTTGGTTTTCCATGGAAAACCTGTAGTAACACTCCTAAAGGTGTTCCAAACCTTGTAGAGGAAGAAGTGAAGAAAATGGAAGGGAAGTGAGTATAACTCACTTTTTGCAACTTAAAGATTCTGTCCAGAACTTGATTTCAGTAAGTTGAGAGTGTTTTAAGAGTGAGAATGAGTTTGGAAAGTCAAAATGGTGGTATGGAGGCTTGGTTTTATAGTGGTGAAGTAGGGTTTGAGTATTAATGGAGTTATAAGGTAATTGGTGAGTTGGGGAGGTGGAGAAGATGGCCAACCCGCAGCTGGGAAACAACATTCTGCGGATTCAGGGGTGTCGCGCTACGCAACGGTAAAGTGGGATAGGCGTCGCCTGACCCGGCGTTATCCTCATTTGAGTGAAGTTTGAAATTTTACAATTGAGCCCTTAAACTTCCTAAAACTCATCAGTTTATGCATAAAGGTTGTGGTTTAACAAGTTTTTCAAGTGTGATAAATGTGTACTAATATAAATTGATTATCAAGAATGCATGTACAAATGTTGCACGTATAAGAAGTAACAATTGCGTATGAAAGATTAAATTACTAGTATAACAAGTGTGTATTGAAGGGGTATGGTCCCAAAAACCATGCGCCAGCATAGAGGACCATACCTTTGCTCTTTTTCAAAAAATTGCTTTGGATACAGTCTTGTGCGGGCTCGCGCACACCCGCGCACTGAAATATAAGAAGCAGACAAAAGGAACCTTTTCTGTTACAACAAACTAGACACGTGGCTTTTGATAAGAGGCTCACAGCTGTGAAATCTTCTAGAAACATTTAATGCTCATCGTGCATGGCCTCATTCGGTTACAACCAAATGTGACATGGCAAGATCTGAAGCACTCATCTAAAATCACGATGATGGCATATTTCGCAAATAAATCTAGGCAAGTTCATTTTCCACGTGGCAATCCCCTAGCCATTGATCAGCAAATGATCCGTGTGCATGGACGGCAAGATAACTAATTAACGGTGTAAAAAGATTCAGTTAACTCTCCTTCATATTTTGGCGCCCAAACCCGGCTATAAATACGAGACTTCAAGTACAGGTAATCTCATTAACGGTGTAAAAAGATTCTCTTACTTCACTTAATCTTCTGATACACTGTACTTATTCTCACGTCGGAGGGTGGTCAGGGAGAGAACCCCCATTCTCCCCGTAGCGAGTCTAACGGTGTTCTGTTTTGCAGTGTTTACCGGCGAATGATCTTCATACGACGAGCAAACTTTAGATTAACCTTATTATACAGATCCACAACCACAGATCTAGTTCGATCCCGATCTGCGTAGATCTGGTGTTTCTTCATGTATAAAATATGAATTTCATTACGATCTAAGTCTCGGATTACAAAGTTGAAATTGAAAGACGTACACGATACAAGATACAAGTTTCCATAAATAGAACTACGAATTACATTTTCTAAATAAGGAAAGTACAAAATTGCGAAGCGTTACAAGAACCGTGGTGATTTTAACATTATTAGAGGATATATATATAAGTGGTTTGGGCTAAAGCAATGGTTTTCCCCAATTAGTGGATGTGAACAATGACACAATGATACAGAGGATACCCTTTTGACAGTGGATAGATTTTCAAGCCAAACAGAGGTTTAAGGAAAACAGTGGGTATGAACAGACTTTAGAGATTTATTGAGAAATTTCAATTTTAGGCTATTTTTAAGGATGGATTTTTTATTTTCTAAAAACATTTTAATGTTATTTACACATGGAACACAAAAGGTTGTTTTTAATCCATGTTTAGCATGCCAATCCTAGAGACCAGACTTTCAAAAGTAGATGTATCTAATGCTTTGTTAGAACATCTGCCAGTTGATCTTTAGTTAGAACATGATGCAGAGAAATCAAACCTTTTTCTTAGCAATCCATCACAAAGTGATGTCTGGTGTCATTATGTTTGGTGGTAGAGTGAGAGACTGGATTTTTAATGATGTTTTCAGCTGCTTGACTATCCAACATGAGAGGAGTCTTTAGAGTAGTTACACCAAAATCCAGCAGTCGATTTTGAAGCCACAGGAGTTGAGCACTACAACTTGCAGCAACAATATATTCAGCTTCAGCAGTGGATGTGGATACCACAACTTGCTTTTTGCTTTTCCAGGACACTAGACAATCACCTAAGAACTGACAACCTCCTGATGTGGACTTCTTTGTGGTGTGACAACCAACAAAATCACTGGCTGGATAACCTGAAAGCTCAATGTTTCCATTAGCAGGATACCAGATACCAAGTGTGGGAGCACCTTTTATATATCTGAGTATCCTTTTCACAGCACTATGATTAGACTTTCTAGGTGCTGACTGGGATCTGGCACAAACACATGTTGCAAACATGATGTCAGGCCTAGACGTAGTTAGGTACAATAAAGACCCAATCATGCTTCTATACAGAGTTTGATCAACCAAGTCATCTTTGTCATCAACAGTGGCAAACTTTGAGGTTTCCACGGGTGTGCAACATGGTTTACATTCATTCATATAAAATTTGGGAAGTAGTTCTTTGGCATAGTTATTTTGATGAATGAATGTACCATTGTGCAATTGTTTTACTTGGAGACAAAGAAAACATTGGAGCTCGCCCATTGCATTCATTTCAAACTCTGCTGCCATGAGTTTTCTAAACTCTTCACACATGGCAGTGCATGTGGATACAAAAATGATGTCATCCACATAGACTTGTACAAGCATCAAACCCTTTCCTCGCCATTTAAAAAATAATGGTTTTGTCAATTTTACCTCTTATGAAACCAATGGATAAGAGAAAAGTGGAAGAGTTTCATACCAGGCTCTTGGTGCTTGTTTCAAGCCATACAAAGCTTTATTAAGCTTGTAGACATGATCTGGGTTAAAATGCATCTTCAAAACCAGGATGTTGACACACATATACCTCTTCTTTGATCTTACCATACAAGAATGGTATCCATTTGAAACAACTTGATGTTGTTGTTAGCAGCAAAAGCTAAGAACAATCTGATGGCTTTCTAGCCTTGCTACTGGAGCAAAAGTTTCATCATAATCCATGCCTTCTTCTTGTCTATAGCCTTGAACCACAAGCCAAGCTTTATTCTTAACAACAATGCCCATTTCATTATTTTTGTTCTTGAAGACCCACTTTGTGCCAATTGGACATACATCCTTTGGCAGTGATATAAGTTCATACTTGTTGTCTTTTGAATTGAAGGAGCTCTTCTTGCATACCCAACTGTTGTCTTTCAGTGCCTCTTGGTACTTGACAGGTTGTGTGAGATATAGAAAACCAGCAAAAAGACAAATGTTTTGGGATTGGCTTCTTGTGAGCACCCCATCATTAATGTTGCCAATGATTTGATCAGATAGATGACTTTTAAGGTAGATTAGATCTCCCTTGTATGGAATAATGGCATTTGGTGGTGAAGGCTGCATATGGGAATCATCTGAGCTAACATTTGTTGGCAATTTTGAAGGGCCAACTTCTGTTTGAAATGGAGGTGGAGGTATAGGAGGAATGGGTGTGAAAGAAAGTTGACTTTTGTTCATAGAGAGTGGACTTTTATCAACAGTGGTTTGAATTTGTGAGCTGGCAGAGGTTTGCGGGTCAACAACTGTTGATCCAGCAGTGGCAGAGTTTTCACAGTGGTTTGTAGCATCTGCTCCTTAAATGGATGGATTGACTTTGAATTGTGGAAGCACGCTGTCATATCCATATTCTTGATGGGAAGACTGTGATGTACCTACAGGTTTAGTCTTGATAGACACATCTTCAAATGTAACTTTGTCTATGTCAAATAGTTCAGCTGGATTTGCTGGGATTTTCAATGAAGAAAGTTCATTGAACTTTACATTCAAAGTTTCTTCAACACACTTAGTCCTTGATTTAAAACCTAGTAGGCTTTAGTAGTGGTTGAGTATCCCAGAAAATAACCATAATCTACTTTGGCTGCAATTTGAAATATAATCTTTTAAGTTTAAAATGAAGCATGGGCAGCCAAAGATTGTGAAATATGAGATCAGAGATTTGATTTTGTATTAAATTTCATAGGCAGTCTTTTGATGCCTGGGATTGATCAAAAATATGTTCTACATATAGCAAGCAGTGTTTACAGCCTTTGCCCAAAAAGACAAGGGTAAACCAGAGTCTGCAAGCATTATTCTGGCAGATTCAATTAAAGTCCTATATTTTCTTTCAACCACCCCATTTTGTTCTGGTGTCCTTGGATGCTATATTTCCTAACAATCCCTTTTGACACACAGAAATCATCCAACTCCTTGTTCTTAAACTCTCCCATTATCACTTTTAAAAACTTTGACTGGCAGATCAAAATGCTTTTCAACTTGTTTCACAAAATTTTGCAAAATACATGCAGTTTCATCTTTAGAGTGCATGAAAAATGTCCATGTGAACCTTGAAAAATCATCAACAATGACAAGACAATATCTTTTTCTTTAGAGACTCGTGATTTTGCCAAACAAATCCATGTGCAACAATTGCAAACACTGTCTTGTTTTGGACTCTTCAATTGACTTGTATGAACTTTTATGTTGTTTGCCTTTCAAACAGGAAACACAATGTTCATCACAAGTGAACTGTTTGAGGGTAAACCTCTTACAAGGTTTTGTTTGGAGAGTGTGGTGATAGTTTTAAGATTTGTATTTCCAAGTCTTTTATGCCATAGTTTTGTCTCTTTGCTTGAAGCAACTGAGAACAGACATGCATTACACATTGGATTATCCTTTAACATATCCACCACATACACATTGCCACTTCTATGAACAACAAGTTGTGCTTTGCTCTCAGCAATTATTTGATCAATCTTTTTAACCACTTCTGGTCCAACAATTTGATAAGTTTTCTTTGCAAAAATGATCCATATCCTTTATCACTCATTTGTGAAACACTAAGCAAGTTAAATTTTAGATTGTCAATGAGATTAACATATTCAAATTTGAGTTCCCCAGCCTGAATAGTCTCTGACCCCAACACCTTCCCTTTTGAATTGTTACCAAAGGATATGTCACCCCCTCCATGTGCCATGAAGTCTTTGAGAAGGGCTTTACATCCTGTCATATGCTTGGAGCCTCCACTATCTACATACCATAAACTGTCAAGGCAAGTAGAAGCTCCCTGCACATTAGTAAACAATTAGTTTAGGTGGGTATCCAAAACCAAAATGGCTTTGGATGGGGTCACAGTTAGTCCATTCTCAAATTTAGGAAAATGGACAGTGGTTTGTACTGACTTTTGTAACCACTGTTATGAGCCATTTCTTATCAGATGCTCATATCCATGAGGATGCATGTTAACTCCTGGTTTTGAGGGCTTTTTGTAACCCTCATAACTAAGAGAAACCTTTTGATACACAGGTTGGCCATATCCTCTTGGTACTTGTTTGCATGTTATGCATCTGTTACCTGCACCTCTCTGGGAACAGATGTTTTGTGCAAAGCTTTGGTAACAGATGTTCGAACTGGTTCAAAATTATGTTAAGATTTTTCTCTAATAGAACTTGATTTGTTACTCTCAAATGTTTTGGATTTATATTCTTTTATTTTAACATCAAAGTTTTGAAGATAAACACATTCTTGAGTCTTTTGGTTGGTTTTGCCACAAATTATACAGTTTGAAGAATCAGGTATTACACTTGTTATGTTGATATCATAAGCTTTTAGAAGAAAACAATTTTGAGTGACATGATTCTTCTTTTCACAAAAATCATAGAACAAGTTTTTAACCTTCTTTTTCTTCTTCCCTTTCTCAGACTTCTTGTCATCAGATATTGTAACATATGCTGGAAGATCTTTGATGGGAATTACCCTTGCTTTTGGTACTTTGACAACATCAATGGTTGAAAAGTCCATTGACTTGAAGTTTTCAAGGATGTCACATTCATCAGACCATGTGGGTTTGAATTGATATTTTTCAACTTCCTCAAAGGTTGAGGATCCCTCATGTCTTTCTAAACCAATTTTGTTTCCATTTTTATCAGTGACCTTGATTTCTTCACCAGCCAAATTTGTTGGAACAATTTCTACCACACCAGATTCATTTACAATAGTATTTTCTGAACCTTGGTCATTTTTCCTGAATCATATGCCATTTTTTATGTTACTTTTGATCTGATTCTCAAGCATAACTTCTAACCTTTGCAGTATTCTACCCACTTTTCACAAGTGATTTGGGTAGATTCCAACTCCTTTTTGCAACTTTGATATTTTTCTATCATGGTTTGGAGTTGGTCCTTGGTTGTGCTTGCCTCATGTTTTAGGCTACTGATTTCAGATTCTTCTGCAAACAATTTTGTTCTCAACTCTTTTGAAAGTTTTTCAAATTGCATTTCATCACCTAAAATCTTGTTTCTGAGGTGTTCATTCACCTCTTTTATGTTAGCAAAAGCAATTATGCATTTATGAACATACATCTGTAAGGATCCGAGGAGATACCTTAGCAACAGCCATCATGGCACAATCACATTCACCTTCACATACACATGCATTCCATGGGTCAGACAGAGGTTTCAAATCTTCACCAACATTTTCATTTGTAACAACTGTTTCATCATGAACATTAGACTCATCAGACTTTGACACCACTTCCTCAGATTCATCACCTTCAACTATTGTATCTAGTGCCATAAAGCAAAAATCATTTTGTTTCAAATTATTGTGGGCAACTAGAGCAAAGTTTTCATCAATTAACTCTTCAGGCAAGCTACTCCAATCAACAAAGCCTTGAGTGAAAAATCTTTGTTGATTAACCTCTGCTGGAGTAGTGGTTTGAGTAACTTGGGGTGCAGGTTGCACATGCACCTGAGGAGCTGGTACTTGAACATATTGAATATGTGGAACAGTGGTTTGAACATAATGCACAGGAATAGTGGTAGCATGGTGTGCAAAATGAGTAGTGTTTTGCATATGAGGAGCAGGGTTTATTAGGAATAATGAACAGTGCTTTGAGTATTCTGAGGTTTAGGGCCAGGATGTGTGACAATGGGTCCAGATATTTGAGATCTATATTCCCTAGCAAAGTGTCCAAGCCTGTTACACTTGTAGCATTTGACCTTTGACTTATCCAACCCAACTTTTAGCCCCCATGCAACCTAGGAACTTTCGACCAGTTCTCTTGTAATACTTGCTAGCCCTAACACTCAATAAGGCTAGCTGGTGCAAAATATCCATTTCCTCTAAATCTGAATGGTCAAATGTTGAAGGTCATTCAACTCAAAGGATAGATTATTAGAAGTTTGTGCTTTCCCTATTAGCAGCAAATGCATAGTTGGGTGAATAAGAATAAGAGTTGAAATTATCATAACTCTGATCCTTACTACTGCCAGAGGCTTCTTCTTGGCCCAGAAGTGTTGTACTACTGAATGCGTAGTCATCAGCCACTTTGCCAGATTCTTGTAGCTTCTTTTTCTAGTTTAGCTCTTTCTCATATGTAAGGAGCCTACCATGAAGTTGTGTTAGACTCATTTCTTTAAACCCAACTAAATTACGAGTTACAAAAGCTATAGTGTCCTACTTTTCTGGTAATGATCTAAGGAAACGACTATATAAAGTCGAATTAGCAAATTCAACATTAACCAGTTTAAGTTCACTAATGAGATAGCTAATCTTTCAAACTATTGGGTAAGTGACTCTCCTTTGACATGACAAAACGTTTCGTATTGTTGGTTTAACACTTTTTTGTTGTTTTCAATTACTTCCTCGGTCCCACCAAATTGCTCTTTCAAGGCATCTCATAACTCCTTTGCACTGTTGCAATGCAACAGGCCAGCATAGATTTCGTTATGCAAAGCTGAAGCAACAATGCTAAAAAGCCTTTGCATCTAACTCAATTTTTTTGGAAATCCTGCTTGGAGTAATTTTTAGGATTTTTACGCACGTGAGTTTTTGGGACCTCTGCACTTGGAACCATGGGAACATGAGGTCTAAATACAACTGACTCCAGTAACTGGTGTTTAGCTGAGCAAGAATATGACCCATCCGACGTTGCCAGATGTAGTACTTAGACCTGACAAGCATCAGAGGCTTAAACATGAAACCAGTGTTATTAGAATCCTTGAATTTTGAGACATTCTGATTGTTTACAAATAGTTTTTGTTTAGAAACTTTGAAACGTAATAAACTCTGTTTTTCAATAAAAACGAACAAACAAATTAGCAAGGAGAGCTGACCTGTTCAAATCAAATTGAGTATTAAATCAAATTCGATTGACCAAGCTCTGATACCAATTGTTGGGATCCGAGTTTAATTAGTTGTGAAAGTTTATAAATGAAATGATGAATGAAGTTTAAAATAGAGTGAATTGCAACGGAATTTAGAAAACTTTTGTTTCACAACTAATGGAAGATTGTTTTCATCATCATGCATTCAACATATAGTTTTGCATGTGATTCACAACTCCCCCCTCAGCCTGATATCACATGTGTTTGCTCGTATAGAATGTAAAGAAGATGATTGGATAAAAAGTGAAATGATCATTTCAATAGATAAATAGAACAGTGCACATGCATTGTCTATTTATAGTACAATGCAAACCGTTGAGCATCTAATGATGACATCAGCAGTGAAAATGACATTTAACAACTATAACTAATTCTAAACACTACTATACTAAAACTCTGCTAAACAAGTATTGTTACATTGATAAACACAGATAAAAGCAAAACTCTGATGAGGCAATCCTCTGTTGGTCTTCGGCAGACCTTTGCTTGTCTTTTGTCTTTAGTCTTCATTAGAGGCTTGTAAAGCAGACCTTAGCATGGGCAGTGGTTCTTGAACAAAGCTTGTAAACTCTGATAAATCAGGATCTAGGTTAAGTAGATATTTTAGCTTTCTATCATCTGCTTTTTGTAGGGTTCAATCCCAACACGCATACATAGCATATAATCATGTTAATATCTATTTAAATTGAATCACTTCTCCTATAATTACATTTAGATATTAGTTTGCTTTAAGTTTTAGTATTAGAATCTTTATTATGGTTAATTGATTTATAAATTTAATCACACTAGAATATTAAGAATAGAATTTAGGGTCATAGCCAGAGAAATGACTAGCTAGTGTTCCATTCCTTATTCAACTAGTGCCTAAAATTATTCTGGTCTTGATCGGAAATCAACTTCAGATTGATTATTGTAAAATATCCACATGCGAAAGGTGAGTTTTATGAATGCTTTCAATACGTGAACATGCTTGTCCTAAACTGTAATAATACATGATTGTTGTACACATGTATATAACATGAGTATGACATACACATGATATTTGAGGTCCCTTATACGCGCCTCCACGGCGGGATTTATCATTACTACACTCGTGTGGTGTAGGGAGCATTAACCGTGTGGTGATGTAAGTCACGTGGTGACGTTGGCTTATGATGACATGGGCTGGTACAAGTCATGATTAAAAATGTGATTTATAACTTGTGTATATTCATGAACTCACTAATAATAGCAGACGTCTTTTAAGCATGTGTCAAAGGTATTGATCTTAGTTTTGTGCGTGCTATTTATCTCAGATATGCGTAGCTAGGGAATAAAGTATTCCTGACTTGCTTATCCGATGGAAATTTTGTTTGTACAGCTAAGAATAGTGTGATTAAACTTTGTACGTTTAAGTTTCAACTTTTGTACCTTACAATTTGTATTAATAAAATAAGTGTTTTCTTGTAAGTTGGTAGTAATTATGTACGCTGCATCCTTATTTGGGTGTAATGTCACAGTATATGACCCAATTGGGGAGAATATGATTAATGTGGACAATGGGGTTAGTAGATGGTGGATAACATCCTCAACATTTGACATTGATGATCCAATTGGTGAAATCAGTAGCCTTAAGTTAGGTTAATGTGTTATTATTATATTTATAAGTCATGTTTGAGAAAAATAACACATAAACATACAACAGCATCTTCGCATGTCTACTTGTGCTTGTGTAGTATAATTTTCCTTGCTAATGTCAACTTACATGAACTTGATACACCACCTATAGTCATGCCGAATCCACCACTTGTGGCCTAGTGGTTGAGAGGCTTGGGTTCTCCAATGGAGACTCAAGTTCAATCCGCACTTGTGTCACTTTGGTGGATATGGCAATGATTGATAGAGCCTAGCCTCCTTACAGAGGTGTCAGGCTCTATCGTGAGCCCACCCGGGTTTTCGTCCCACCGTGTGTTACGCCAGAGAATTCTGCTCTTGTGGTGGCACAACGACTGTTAAGTGGCAGCCGGCGGTATAGTTTCCTAGGGGAACGCCCAAGCTAAACTCCGAAAGCGTAGGCCTGGTTAAGACAACATAGTCTGGCTAGAGTGTGACAACGGGACTCTCCAATTTTGAGAGCGCGGTAGCCTAATACAAGAAAGTCGCCGTTCTAAGAAAACCTATAGTTCTGCCGACTTTACACTTGCATTCACTTAAAAATCAAACTTGTCTTGACAAATAATGATAATACATGACACAAACTTACTTAGAGTGGAGTGCTTGCCTCCCTAGATGCACTTGCCACAACTCTCCTCTACATCAGCGCCACATCAAATTCACCGCTACTTGCCTCTTACCTATCACAACTTCCTAAATATGTATTCTTCTCATGACTTTCATGTCACAACTAATTTATAGATAAATTAAGAAAGACCAACTAAAATGTGACTGGTTATTGTTGGAAGGGTCCACCTCTATCTCTCTCTAACCTTTTGGCATCAACAACAGAACTTGCCGCTTGCCACAACTCACCAATCTGCAAGTAATGGAGCATGTCTGATTGCCGCATGTTGCCAGACCTCACCAACATTCTCTAGAATTTTACATAACTTGTTCACATGTATTTGGGTTTAATGTTATTTTTGCTATTAGTATTTTTCACTATTTATATACTCTATTTGAAATTAATGTTTCTTTTTGCTATTTTTCACGTGCATTTTAAATCAACATTATTTTTTTTCTAAGATAACCACTATGTATAAACATACTAGTAGTAAAATGGCTATTTTCTTGATTTCTGTTATTCTGTTGTGTTAATTACTTACCAAAGGTAAAAAATTGACTAGGATGCTTGTTATAGTAAAAAAAACTTCAAAACCACTAACATGAATGGTGAAATAGCGCTTAGATTCTAACTCATTGAATGGTTCAAACAAGATCCAAATTAAACCCACAAACTTGATGCAACATCCTCATGCTTCTAGTGATTGAAATGAAAACTGCTGTTTAGCATCATGGAACCAAACACTAAACCAACTACTGGTGAGTTTCGACTTTCTTCTTCTGCCACAGCCTGTCAAGTGCACTATCTGCGTCACCCTGCAAAAACCGAGTTCCAAACACATTGTAACTTGCCATGGCATCATATCATATGCATAATAAATATTTTACAATAAAAAATTGCTAATAATTAGATTGGTATCATTTCAAAACATGCAATCCATGACTAGAGAAAACATTTGACTATTGACGATTTAATAACAAACCAAAATTACAAAACCTACCTGGGCGCGAACAAAACCACAGAGTGCAAAAGTGGAAAACTGGCCAGTGTAAAGGCCAGACTCATCCAAATGGCCAACGTTAATCTGAACGGATGCGTGATCCTTTGAAGTGATCAACCTGTTAGTGGCAGAGCTGCAGGAACAATAACATGAGGTAAATCAGGTTATAAACACATTCAAACAGATAACAAAATTAAGACCTTTCAAATACATACCACTTCCTAGGGATGTAAAGATCCATGTTTTGTCCCTCTTCATTCTGCATTGTTACTAACTTCTTGAAACAGCAACTGGTTTTATGAATCAAAAAGTGTTAACTTAGATTACAAAAACATTACAACAAGCCTGTATGCTTACAAACACACACACATACACATCCCCTTTCCACCAAATCATATGTTGTACGAATTTACGGCAAATATCAACAAAACAATATTAAAAGGTGAGATTGATCCTATCTTCTAAAATCCTAAAGAGTTTCATCTTTTATAATCACTCATATAAAACTAATTCATCCCATGACATGTGTCTTCACTACCATTCAATCAAAGTGTTCATCTGCTAACCTAAAAGTTTCTTATCTTATTTCTGGTTGTAATTACTCACAATTAATCAACCAACCCTTGTCATATTAGATCAAAACCAATCATATAAATTAAACTGATCTCTTTCCTGTAATCAAACCAAATCTACTCGTCTACAAATAATATCTAAGCTGCTTCAGTCTCTCTGATTCTAAATTTCACAGTCAATTTGATGATTTCTAAGTCGGATTGTTACATTTTGTTTATAAAAACATTTAATCAACGGAACACATATATACCCCAAGGGAATATCACGAAGAAAAGATTCAATGAAAAGAGAAACAAAGGTGAAAAATAAATAGAGAGAAACGTGGAGATCGGAAGAAGAACACAAACCTAGTTCGGAAATTAATTAGAGATATGAAAGCTGTAGCACCTGCTGCGTGTTGCGAATTTGGATGATGGCGGCGACGAGTGTAAAGCCCTAAATCATTTTATAAGAATCCCTTACCAAGGGCAATACTGTCATCACAGGTTGGAACCACCAGGTTAATTGATTTTTAGAAAGGGTGTACGTATCACCTACCCCTGCGAAAACAAACTATCTATTCTATTTTGGTTGATAGGGTATTTTATATTTTAAGATGGGTCAAATAAAATTAATCATTAAGTTATGATGGGTTATAAAGTGGTGGATAAAAAAAGAAGAGTAAGTCAGGATGGGTATGAGATAAAACCCAAACAGGTCAGGATGGGTATAAAATAAATTCACCAAACTAATTATTACTCGTAGATATCTCTTCACAACTATGACTTCACCAATCGCCGCCGTATTACTCTCTTGTCGTTTATCGTTTAAAAAAAATAAAAATAAATAAATAAAATCAAAATATTCAAAAAAATCCTAAAAATTCAAAAAAATCTAAAAAATCCTAAAAATACTTAAAAATAAAAATTCTACAAAATAAAAAAAAATCTTAAAATAATCCTAAAAAAAAATCTAAAAAATCGAAAAAAATTCTAAAAATCCGAAAAAATCAAAAAATACAAAAAAACAAAAAATCTAAAAAATCATAAATATTCAAAAAAAATCTAAAAAATCTAAAAATCGAAATAATTCTAAAAAAATCCTAGAAAATCGAAAAATTCTAAAAAATCTTAAAAATTCTAAAATCTTAAAAATTCTAAAAAAATCCTAAAAGTTCAAAAAAATCCAAAAAAATCTAAAAAATAAAAAAATTCTAAAAACTCCTAAATATTTAAAAAAATCAAAAAATACAAAAAACATAAAATTTAAAAACAAAAATTCAAAAAAAATGCCAAAAAATCCAAAAAATTCAAAAAATCAAAAAAATTCTAAAAAATCCTAAAAACTCAAAAAATAAAAAAAAATCTAAGAAATCAAAAAAATAAAAATTCTAAAAACTCTTAAAAAATTTCAAAAAAATCTTAAAAATCAAGAAAATTCTTAAAATCCGAAAAATTATTAGAAAATCAAAATTAGTGGTTTTATATTTTTTTTTTGAATTTTTTTCAAATTTTTGGAATTTTTTTCATTTTTTAGAAATTTTTTAATTTCTAATTTTTTTTGATTTTTTAGGATTTTTTTGAATTTTTAGTTTTTTTTTTTTAACAGTTTTGATTTTTTTGAATTTTTGGATTTTTTTGGTTTTTTAGACTTTTTTGACTTTTTATAATTTTTAAATTTTTTAAATTGTTAATAATTTTTTAATTTTAGAATTTTTAAGAAATTTTAGGATTTTTTTAACTTTTGATTTTGTTTTAGATTTTTTTTTTTTTTTTAAATTTTTTGATTTTTTATTTTTTAGATTTTTTTGAATTTTTAGGTTTTTTAAGAATTTTTCAATTTTTTTATTTTTTGGATTTTTTTTGAATTTTTTTGGTTTTTTTTTTTTTTTTGAATTTTCTTGATTTTTAATTTGAACTTTTAGGATTTTTTATATTTTTGAATTTTTAGATTTTTTTTGAATTTTTGAAATTTTTTTGATTTTTTTATTTTTTGGCTTTTTAAAATCTTTGGGATTTTTTAGAATTTTTTGATTTTTTTTTATTTTTTATATTTTTTAGTATTTTTTTGATTTTTTGAATTTCTAGGATTTTTTGAATATTTTTGAATTTTAGCATTTTTTTGACTTTTTATTTTTTAAATTTTTTAAAATTTTAAGTTTTTTTTTTTTATTTTTTATGATTTTATTTTTTTATTTTTTTGTATTTTTTACTTTTTATTTATTTTTTTCATCCCATCTTTACCCAAACCTATATTAACCTACATCCACTACCACATTACCCATTACCCAACCCCACCTTAAATACCCACTTGCACCCATTACCATACTTTTTTATAAAATACCCATCCTGACCTATACCCATCCTAACCTAAACCTATCTTGACCCAATACACAAACCCACCCAACTTACCCACTTTGCCACCACTAATATCACATATCTTTATACGTATCTTATATACCTTTTAAATTTCTAAGAAATGTTTGATTGTGTCATGTTATATTGTTATGTTCCATACTTGTACGTCTACAAGGGTATATATACTTGTCGCGTATCTAATCTAATCTAATCTAAATACTAATAAAAGACTCTAAGTAATGCCACATGGTATTTTCTCCCTCACCCTCATAATTCTATATAATTTTATTTAAAATATATTTTAATCCTTATCCTTATTATTATTATTATTATTAAACGAAAATATTTTTTTGACAAATGTCAATCTTTGATGCATTCTTATCTTATTTTTCAATTTCTTTTTTCCTACTAAACATTTAACTAATAAATGAAAAAAAAAATTTTGACACGTGTCATTCTGTGCTAATAAATGAAAATATTTTTTTGACACGTGTCAATCTCTGGTGCATTCTTATCTTATTTTTCAATTTATTTTTCCTACTAAACAATAGTTTAATTAAATATAATTTAAATAAGGATAATAACCTTCTTTTATCAAACTTCAAATTAATAATCTCCTTATCTTATTTTTGTAATTTCTTTTTTCTATAAAAATCTTTTTTTTTTGACACATGTCAATCTCTAGTGGCTTCTTATCTTATTTTTTCAATTTCTTTTTCCTACTAAACAATCGTGTAACTAAATATAATTTAGATAAGGATAATAATATTCTTTTATCAAATTTCAAATTAATAATCTCTTTATCTTATTTTTTTAATTTCTTTTTCCTATTAAATAATAGTTTCACTAAATATAATTTAGATAAGCATAATGACTGTTTTATCAAACTTTGAATTAATAATAATATATATAATTTGTATTTTCTTATAAAGTTTTCTATTTTTTCTTTGTAGAAACTGGAAAATATATAAATTTTTATTCTCATTTAAATTAGATTTCGATAAAAAAATAATACTATTATTATTTAATATTTAATAGGATACATAAATAAGAAAATTATATTAAATCACAAACTTCATGGATCTCACTTATTTATTTACTATTTATTTATTTTTTTTCTTATTAATAATCATCTAATATTTCATTGGTTCTACCACATGTAATACACATGTTTCTAACATAATAATAAATTAAAAAACAAATTAAAATCTTATAAGTAAATAGTACATCGAATTTATCATTTTAATACATATCTTGGCAACCGTATGTGTTAATCGATTACATTATATTTATTTAACTCATGCAATATTACGGGGTATTTTATAAACCCGTGTGTAACACGGGGTTTAATTATTGAACTGTGACACATAAACTAGTTACATCGTTACTTTGTTTTAGTTATTTTAAAATACGTATAAATAAGTTGTTTTAAAAAGGTAAGTAGTTTTGATTGTTCTAATATTTTAACACACAACTCTTTTATGAAATAATTACAATCACTATTTTGTTAAATGGTACCAAACATTTATTAATATATCTTTTCAAATACTTAAAAGTAATAAGTTGAGATAATACGAGTACTTATTAATTCAGTTTTTAAAATATTTAACTCATTATTTAATGTTAGATTTTCATACAGTTATTAAAATAAACATAAAATAATAATAAATGTCCATGAATTTTAAACTACTTTTTAAAGAAGGAACTAAAGAAAGTATTAATCATAAATTAACATGTCTAAGTAAGATTATAATAATGTTATAGGATTTAGTGATCATCTACACGCATCCAGTTATCTCAAGTTTTTATCATCTCTTAAGGTACGGACCCCTCTCCACATATGTGTACAAGTTTAGGTTTCCACTACCCCGTAGTCAAAAAGACTAAACTTGTTATTTTGTTATATTATTATGTGGTACGGACTCTTAAACAACATCATGTATACGGATTTAGATTTCCGCTACCTCATAGTTGGAAATTCAGATTCGAAATTGGTTTGTATAAGTGGAATTAGAATTTTAGAATTGTGTTTGGTGGTAGTTTAGGTTAGTACTTTGTTTTCAACGATTAGTATTAGCGGTTCCGGTACTTAGCATCGGTCCGATATTCGGTTTACACTAGGGCAATGCTACATTTCCCTCGTATGGGGGAGCTCGTATAGCTCGGCCACATATACGCCTCGTATGACCTATATAAAATATGAAATGCATAAATTGAAAATATAAAAGCTAGAAATATATGAATGGTTCGGTTCGGTCCGATCCGATTAATTTTAGTTAAACGAGGGTACAAAAAAATCGATAACCGATTTCGGTTAATTCGGGTTTTGGTTAATCAGATTTTGGATGATTTCTTTTCGCTCCGTTTGTTTTCGTTTCGGTTTCTAAGTTAACGTTTCAGTTATCACTCACCCTTAGACACTATTTCACGTAACATACCATTTTTTTTTATTTGAAAAAGTATAGCAATACTATACGCGAATTCAAGAGAATAAAATTCTCATTTTTATGGTGTTATTTTCAAAAAAAAATATATTAACATACAAAAAGTTATGATCGTTTAAAAATGCTGGGTAGTTAGTTTTTATAAGAGTAGCCGGGGCGCCCCCGTTATACAAAAGCATCACGTGTGGATCATCGTTATACACGACCGCCACTTAAATCGACCAAGCCTTGAACTTTAAACGCGTTATACAGACAACGCGTGATATATTTGAACGTTTAAAAATTGAACGTTTTTTTACTGTTCGTTTGATGAAATATGACTGTTGATATATTGGTTTTTATATATATTCAAATCTTTTTTATACAATCTCCCAAGACATATACATTCTTTCAAATACAATCTCTCAAATACAATCTACCCACACAAACATTTTTTTAAAAAACCAAATACAATCCAACCCAAAATGGAAGGTTCAAGCAAACGAGGTTCGGGTTCGAAGAAAAAACATGTACGACCAAGGGTTAAAGCTAATATTGGCCAGCCGGCGAGATTTCGGTTGCAAGACGAACCCGACCCAAACCCACTGATTCAAACCCAACCGTTTCCACATTTTCAAACCCAACAATTTCCACAATTTCTGTAACATCCGCCAAAAACCGGATTTACCAAACCCGCTTCGTTTATTAACCGAACAACCAGTTAAAAATTTCGTTGCGTATTTAATGCCCAAATTAATTTTAAACGATACATAATTAATAAGTATATTAGAATATAAAATTTATTTTTGAAAATGTTTAAAAATAGTGAATTAAAAATAATATGCTGAAGCCGGGACTCGAACCCGGGTCAGCCGAGAGCCAGCAAAGCCTTAACTCACACACTTATAACCACTCCGCCACTTGATCTTTTTGTGAGTTCTGGGAAGCAATTAAATCATATGTTCAACTGAGAATCTACCTGTTGCGCCAACTGAAACCGATATCGGCTTTCAAACCGACCAAGACGTTTGAGTGCTCGCGGAACCTTGATCATAACCGATAAAACCGACATCTTAAATCAATTCAGTCGTTAATGAACTTGAATTCAGGTGATGTTTGGTTTTTATAACCGAAAACATTCATTCTGGAACAAAAACACTCATCTCGCGATTCAATTTCATTCCCAGAGCTTCTATTTTCGTGTTTATTCTATTTTCTGGTCGTCGGAATTACTTTCTGATCATCGCCGGAATTCTCTGCAAGTCGCCGGAAAACCGAGACTCACCTCAAAACGGTAAAATACCTCGACTTTACTGTTTCAATCAATTGTTAGAACCTTACTAACATTAATCCATCGCTCAGAATCAACCACAGACGACATTGCCGGACTTTCTGTTTTCACCAAAAAACTTCTGGATTTTTCGGAAACTCGCTGTTAACCGGTATGATCATTCAAACATACTGATAATCATTACTCATTAGTTCAATTTCACATCTAATCCCTCCAAACTGTTAATTGATTCTAACAGCCGAAGGTCCCAAAACAGAGCCGACGAGCTTCGCCGGATTTTCTGAAGAAGACGATCTGTTCGGTACTTTCTTTCCCCAAACTCTTCGGTTCAATACTTTTCAATTGTTCATCTTGTTCATTAACCGAATTAATCAAGTAACAGTTGCTTTGACCGATGTCTGTGTTTTGAACGAAGAAGACGAAGATTAGTTATGTTATAAGATTAATAAAAATCAGTTTTATTAACGGGTTAGACACACAGTCCAGCGGTGGACTGTGTGCAAACAAATACTTACACGTCCCGAGTTCGATTCTTGACACACGCACCTTCGCAGTAATAAAATGTCCTTTTTTTTTAACTGAACCGGGTTAACTCTGTTAGATGTTAAGTATAATAAAAATCTGTATTTTAACCAAGTTAGACACACAGTCCAGCGGTGGACTGTGTGTAACATTAAGTCACAGGTCCCGGGTTCGAGACCTGTTGACGACACCGGTCCGATGATTTAAAACATTTTTGAAAATAAAAGAATTTTGAATAAACTGAGTTAGTATATAATATAATTAAAAACAAATTATTTCGGGTTAGACACGTAGCTCAGTTGGTAGAGCTGCGTGCACGTGAACGGGAGGTCTCGGGTTCGAGCCTCACCCGGCGCATACACTTACACAATAAAACCGGTCAACAAGTCAACGGTCAACGGTCAACAAGTCAACGGTCAAAAAGTCAACATTTTTTTATTATTTGTATTTATTTATTTTATTTAAAAATCAATTAAATATACTTAAAAATACTTAAAAATAACATTTTTAAAGTTAGAAAATAGCCTAAAGCTCACAAAAATATATCCAAAAATTCTATTAAAGTTGTTAATAAAATCCATTTATTTACCTTACTTTTTCATTATTAATTAGGTTAGTTATTCCTCGTCGATCAATCCTCTAAACTCGTGCGCATTCATCATCATTCACCGAACGCACCCACTGTGAGTGAATCTCTACAAATTCCCCGTTTAAATCACGTTTTTGGGGTGTATCATGTGTCTTACTATTTATTATATTTAAATCATTGTGCATACATCATATTATGAATAAATGTGTATCCAGCCTGTGTAAACTGTTTGTGTGATTAATGTTTAGATTTAATTTATTATTTTCAGTACATGCAAATTTCATAGGCCGTCGCTCCCCATTACATTATGAGCGTTGAGCAGTTCCCCATTTCATTATGAGCGTGAACCTGGCGTTGCCTAAATACGATCGGCTCCGTTTGATTGAGCCTTGATCGCACAGACATTTACATTTTCAGTACATGCAATACGATCGGCTCCTTTGATTGAGCCTTGATCGCACAGACATTTATCATTTTCAGTACATGCAATACGATCGGCTCCGTTTGATTGAGCCTTGATCGCACAGTTTCATTCATGTTATATATTTATGCAAGTTGATATGTTATTGTATGCTGTTGGTTTGTTAATGTATGTTATTGTTTGTTGTTGTTTGATATCGTATGCTAATGGTTTGTGATTGTATGCTGTTGGTTTGTTAATGTATGTTATTGTTTGTTGTTGTTTGATATCGTATGCTAATGGTTTGTTATTGTATGCTAATTGTTGTTATTGTATGTTTATTTACGTTTGTTCATATATGAATATTGCACAATTTTTCCATATTAAATATAACCAGAAATAAATAATAAATGTTTTCTAACAAGGTTCACTCGCCAACTTTTTGTTGATCCAAAAAAAACCATTTTTACACATGATACAGGTGAACAGGATGAAGCAAGGAAAACATAGGAAATTGCCTTAGAAGAAAAATAATGAAGTTTAGAAGGATGAATAGAACATGTTGTATTTGTTTGATATGATTGTATGATCTCTTTTAAATTGAAATAATAAATATGAAACCTTATAATAAATGTCATGAGCTTTGATGAAAACCCAATCATGCCCCGGTCACCTTTTCCGCTGCGGGTTAGGGTGTGACAATTTCAAACCCAACAATATCAAAACCATCCATACATTCCTCCATATCAACCTCAACAATATCAAAACCTCGACCCACTAGAAGATAACAATCTTATCCGCCAATTCGCTCGTGCATACTGTGAACCACAACAACAACTAGATGACGATGACAATAGCGAACCGGTTGAACAAGAAGAAGATGATGAAGAAGTTCAAGAAGTTGAAGTCGTCCCGATAGCCGGTGGACGGAGGCCTTGGACGAGCAACGAGGAGGTCGCCTTGGTCAAGGCATACTTACACGTCTCCGAAAACAAAAAACATTCAAACGAACAAAGAAAAGAGATGTTTTGGAGACGAGTTATATTTCATTTTGGTAAACTTCCCGGTTCGACCGATCAAAACATGGATCAAATTACTTCGAAGTGGAGAGATATAAACCGAAAGATGAGCAAATTTAACTCTTGTTTCATTCAATTGGTACGTTTTTTTTAACTTTTATAAATCTGTTTTTTTATAAAACTGTTTTATTTTAAAAAACTGTTTTTTTTTATAACTTTATTTTGTTATTTTGTGTAGTCATGAACTCCACAAAGTGGAGCTGAGCGACGCGACCATCATAACAAACGCCGTAGATCTATATTGCATAACATTTAAACATAAAGCTTTTCCACACTTGGCGTCTTGGTGGCATGTAACATCACGAGACATCACCCGAAATGGGAGTCGGCTTGGTCAACCTAAAAGGGCCGACGGCTCCAAAGAGAAGAGAAGGTTCCAAAAGATCAAAAACTTCCGAGTCCAGGAATTACACTACTTCCGAGTCCGGAAACATGCAACAAATGAATTTGAACGAACAACCCGATGATGAACCCATTGGAGACGATACACCGACAAAGTCGCGCTGCAAGCAAAGTGATGGTTCGTCAAGTAGAGATAAGGAAGCGGTGGCGGAGTCGATCGCGAATTCAAAGAGGCTAAATTGGTGGAAATGCCGGAATCAAAAGAGAGAAGAGAAAAACTTGTGGCGGTAAAACTTAAACGCGAGGAGACGTATATTAAACACTTGAGCGCAAAAGAAAAAAAATTGTGATTTAAACATCTTGTTACAACCGACTGAAAATCTCGCCGAACCGTATAAGTCGATCGTACTTCAACAAAAACGCGAGATATGTGAAAAATGGGGTTGGGAGATGCCGTAGAAATTTTAGTTTTTTTTTTTTTAGTTTTCTGTAGTTTTTTTTAGTTTTAATTAGATTTATTTTAATGAAATTATTATTTAAATGTATTGTTATTTATAATTAAAATTGTCTTGTTAATTATAAATTAAAAAGAAAAAGAAAAAAGAAAAAGGAAAATAAACCCATCACTAGTGATGGAGTGATGAGCACCACCAGTAAAATCCATCACTAGTGATGGAATTTGGCTCGATGACGTGGCGTATGGTGATTGGATGTTGTGAGTGATGGGTGGATGGTGAGTATGGGCGCCCCTACCACCCTAAGAGAATAAAATGTAACTACTAACTAAAAAGTAGCGAGAATTAAAGTGTAATTAAGATGAAATGATTCAAATGTAATTAGTGCGTAAAGACTAATTTATCCTCATTTTAGGTTGTACCTTATATATTAAAGCAAGAAAAGAAAAGTTCTTAACTTTTATGTATCTTAAATGCCTTGTGTTATGCATTATATATAATATCTATGGTTTGGTTTTTTTTAGAACTCCAAAAGATTTATGTATTTAGGACTCGAAAAGATTGATGCCCTTGTGTATCTTAAAGATTTGTGTATTTACTATCATCAGCTATGGTTATTTACTGTAAAGTAGGGGGCATGCTCATGCGTTTTTTTGGGATGCTACAACGATGTGAAATCAAGCATAACCTAAAGGACATGGTAATTCTGTAGTATTAAGTAATCAAAGGGCCAGGAAAAGGCATTCAACATGTCATGTTTATACACATTGAGGATGATGGTGCATTTTTCTACCAAACCAAGTTCCTAAAGTACGTCCTGTGTAGTGGAAAGTATAACATCTTGTTGCTTTCATCTTTCATGAAAAGTGCATCCCGTATGAATTCTTAAAAGGTACATCATAAGTAAAATGTTGAAATTGATAGGTAGGATATGGTTACAACTGTTAAAAGTAACATGTAAAATTATGTAAAGTCATTCGTATTCATATTAGTGTTGCAAGGATCTTGTCTTAATTTATGCATTTTATAAGGAACAAAGTCTGGGACCTACTCGAAAACCATTAAAACATAGTTCTTAAAGCGATAATCGCACATTTTCAAACGTAACAAAACAAACATTCAAGTCAAGTACATAATATTCACTTAAAACAAAAGTTGTATAACAAAATTCACTGATGCAAGTCTTTAGGTGGGGTAGTCTTCACATCCACGCCATCCACGCCCCCATACGTGTCAAGCATACCTACACTTTACCTAACGTGAATACTAAAAGTGAGTTACGATGTGTGAGTTACAGGTTATATAAAAACTTGTGAAATGTAGAAAACTAGAGGAGATCAATTGGTTTTCTTAAAAAAATTATGATTAAAAGCTAATTAACAAGGACTATCACTTGTTTTAAACCCAACAATCATATAATGCAAGTAACTAAAGATTTTGGGGAATGAATGAGAAGTTAATTTATAGAGGTTCAAGCGGATGTTAACTACTCCACTCTACGTCATCTCCTCGATTCTCCAATCGAGAGTTGCACCACTAATCATTTCCCTTAAAAGAAACATCTCATTATATCAAGGCCGTGATAACCTTCTTCGTTGGTAGTGATCACCTTTCTATGTTTCATTATGTCACACCCCAACCGATGGCGGAAACATCGGGATGAGACGAACAAATTGCTCAAAACTTCATAACACTATTTGACAATATAGATTAAATTCAAATTTCATTCAAGACTAAATGGTCATACAAAAATTCCAAATAATAGTCAACAATTGTTTCAAAACGACATAACATCAAAATAGATAAATTAATCTAGGCGTGTATCTAAGCAATCCTACTAGATTTCTTGCATCATCAGCTTTCCAGTCAACATGTATTAAAAGCGTAGATCAATACAAAAGTATTGGCGAACATACAAGTTTGAAAATAAAATCTAAGTGTAAGAGCTTATTTCAATCATGACGGGATTATAATAAAGCCGAATCGCATATATGTAGACGACTCTCACATAATAATAGCATATAATTGAATTCCTTAACTAGCATGCATAGTAACATAATCATAACAATGTCGTGAGAATACAAATTAAAACTAATAAGCATAAACAACTCAAACGTAACAAGTAGCATGTATAAACGAGTTTAATCTAACACTTATAATCCACATAAGCGTAATTGATAACCCGTTTGGTATTGGGAACACATTTAATCTTGTTAAAAATAAATTTTGTAATTTATACATGTTGCACCCCAAAATGCGTTAAAGTGTAAAAAAAAAGAGTCGAGTATGCTCACATATGCACGTCGATCTTTGGTAATCCGAGAGGAGTCGAGGAGTTCAAGAATGGAGTTCCGAGGTAAACTTTTGATCCTTGAGGAATCTGAGTCCGTATCTCGCAGTTGTAAAGTATTAAAATGTTTAGAGATTATAGAAGTATTATTAAAATAATATATTTTAATATTTATTTGTAAACTTCACTCGAGTCTTGTTACGTATATTAAAGTAGCGGATATATAGTATATATATTTATATGTACAATTTGAAGAGAAACGTTGTTAATGTATCTATATATATATATATATATATATATATATATATATATATATATTTTGGCGAAAAGTTTAATAGGCGTATATGTGATATATATATATATATATTTGGCGAAAGGACAAATAAATATATTTGTATATACTTTTATAAATATTTTGACGAAAAACGGGCAGAGTTTCCCCTGTTTTAGGACAGTCCCGACAAAACAAGTTGTCGATAAAGTTTAAAACTCAACCGCTAATCAACAATATACGTGTAACTTTTGTAACGTTGTCGCTTACTAATCAAACGAAATAAATAAGGAGATATCAATAATATATATATTCAAGTTCCAACTGTTTAATAATAATGCTTATAAAATTGTCGTCACATTGTCAAACGCAGATAAATGCTAATGTAACGGTTCGACTTTTAGGCGATATACATATATAAAACGACAACAAAGTTAGAGTTGTTTAAATCGTCCCGAGTATCGAATGAGTCGTAGGCCGGTTAGTTGACCGAACTCCCATTCCGACCCGAATCTGTCCGTTGACCTAATTTGACCGAGGCCCGAATCCAAGATGTCCCCATTGACTAAGTCGACGGTTTCGACCCGAAGTAAAACTGAACAGAGACAAACCCGAAACTCGAATCTGCTGAACTGAATCAACATCGGAACTGAAGTGAACCCAACAAAACTCGAACCACAACATGATCATCTCCACTGCGCTGTCGGCCGGAGTTGTCGCCGGCGGCGTCGCACCACCATTACTGCCACTACTCTAGCCCAAGTCGAACCGAGATCTGAAGCATGTTACCTTATTCCACTCGAGTTATCAACCAACACCCCAGCCGAAACCACCACAGAACCGTCTCGAACGGAGCTGCTAGTCACCGTGCACCGCCGCAGGGAGACGGCCGCTTCTCCTTTTCCGACTCTGTCTCTCTTCACGTCCTGTCTCTTCACTGTCTCTCTCTCTCACTCTGTCTTTCTCTCTCTGTCTCTGACCTGCCATCGAGCCCACCACCATATGGTGGTTGGCCGGCCGTTAAAGTGAGCGAAAGAGGTGGAAGGAGGGTTGGTTTGCTGTGGGAGAGGAGTAGGTGTGCGGTGTGGATGTCGCCGGAATACGGGGTGCTGGAGCTCGGCTGGAATTCCGGCTCCGGTCGCCGGTCATGTGAACGAGAGGGAGACAGGGGAGAGGTGAGGGAGTGTGCGGCTAGGGTTGTGAGTCCTTGTGTGTGTGTGTTGTGTATATAATTAGGGAAGTAGGGGTTTAGTTAGGGTTTAGGTAGTGTGCTGGGCCAAGGCCCGTTAACCCGTTCCAACGTTTTTTAGTGGCCCGAACGCACCTACACGATCTGTTTTCAATTTCGAGCACCATAAAAACGTTCTATTTGTTTTGTTTATTATTATTATCATTATTATTATCATTTAATAAAGAATAAATAAATAAATAATAACAACGATAATAAAAATGGACAAATAAATAATTTAGTGGTACGACAAGTATTTCCTAAAATATTTTTTTTTGCGGAAACGCGAGGCGATACAGTCTCCCCTACTTTAGAGAATTTCGTCCCGAAATTCATTCAAGAGGAAGTCTTTAGGAAGATGGCACTTCGAAGTATGCATGGGTATAACCGAGAGTTAGGTGGTGAGTTATTGATGTTTGTATTAAACACAACAGTGAAACACCGAATTTCTCATGGCATGTTTTACGAAACCTTAGTAATATGGCATTAACACTTATATATAGGAAGTACCAGCGGCGTATCCACCATGTTTATATGCTAATCGATGCCATGTTACGTTCTGTGTCCCAATCAGGGTTTATTAGCGTATTACGAGTAAGACTGATAGCGTATATAGAGTCTCAAGTATGTAAGTATAATTGTATTTAAGTATGAGAGAGTATACTGTATAAGTATGAGTATAAGTGCAAACGTGCGTATTCACACATTCGTGTACAATACAGATGATATATTTTAGTTTAACCAAGATTAATGGATTACTGGCATGTGAATAAACAGGTCAAACCATCGTGTACTGCAATGTAGACTACCCATCATCGTTAAAATGAAGAGGGTGTAAAATAGTTTACTTAACATGATCTCAAGAATACGGGCGGGCGTCACTCCTATAGCGCTACACAAGCGTATACATGTTAAGGTGTGGCTTGATCAAAGTTAATGACGAGTCTACCACATAAATATGTGAATAAACAAGTCAAACCATCGTGTACGCAATGTTGACTAGTCAATATTGTTGGAACATAGTGTAAAATAGTTTACTTAGTATGAAATAGTTTACTTAACATGACCCCAAGTCTCAAGAGCGGTGCGCTACTCGTATAGCACTACACATAGTGCTATACATGTTAAGGTGTAGTTTTATAACGAGTTTATCACATATAATGTTCCAGTAATCCTAAATCAAGTATGATGTTTAGTATGCACCCATAGAATCGTTGCGTAATAGATTTAGTATAAATGCGAAGTTTGTCGTGCATAAATTTGATTTTAGTATAGTGTGACATTGAAAAAAATTTGAAGGAATAAGAATTATATAGCATAAAATGTAAGATAGCATAAAAGAGAGGCTTGTTATGATGTTGGAGTGTTTCAGTTTTAGAAACTTCGACTATTCCAAAGTGACTCGTAAGTCCTTTCGAATTAGGGAGACATGATTTGGCCTAATAGGTATAATACTCTCGTCGCCAAGCGATTAACGGTACTTTACCCTTCCAGTTAGTAATGTCCCTAATTTGATCGAAAAATACGAAACTTTGGCGAGTTTGAAAATTGAGGAGCAGGACCAGTTATTAAGGTGTGGATGTCAATCCTGGCTTGACAATTTCGTCCCCAAATTGTGGTTTATTGAATGTATCAAGATATAATCTCGAATCGTCAATAAGGATCCACTAGATTATGAAATAGAAACTCACATCAAGATATGGATATCACTCTTGACTTGATAGCGAATTTCGCACAAAATAACATGTAAAGCTAATTGAAACTCGTCACCAATGGCGGTAATCACCCCTGTATTGATGAGTTATTTCGATTGTGGAACAAGAATATTTTCACAAATGTGTATTGTGTTTCATGTCTTAGGAAAGACATGTTGTAAGTTTTAAGACCAGAAAGGGGAGGAGCATGATAGAAAGAATAACAATTCAGACAAGTATCACAAATGGTCAATAGTATGGTACTTAAACTATAGACTAGGTCGAACATGGTAATTCTACCTAATTCCCTATAGTTATGGCTCTGATACCAATCTGTCACACCCCAACCAATGGCGGAAACATCGGGATGAAACGAACAAATTGCTCAAAACTTCATAACACTATTTGACAATATAGATTAAATTCAAATTTCATTCAAGACTAAATGGTCATACAAAAATTCCAAATAATAGTCAACAATTGTTTCAAAACGACATAATATCAAAATAGATAAATTAATCTAGGCGTGTATCTAAGCAATCCTACTAGATTTCTTGCATCATCAGCTTTCCAGCAACATGTATTAAAAGCGTAGATCAATACAAAAGTATTGGCGAGCATACAAGTTTGAAAATAAAATCTAAGTGTAAGAGCTTATTTCAATCATGACGGGATTATAATAAAGCTGAATCGCATATATGTAGACGACTCTCACATAATAATAGCATATAACTGAATTCCTTAACTAGCATGCATAGTAACATAATCATAATTGTCGTGAGAATACAAATTAAAACTAATAAGCATAAACAACTCAAACGTAACAAGTAGCATGTATAAACGAGTTTAATCTAACACATATAATCCACATAAGCGTAATTGATAACCCGTTTGGTATTGGGAACACATTTAATCTTGTTAAAAATAAATTTTGTAATTTATACATGTTACACCCCAAAATGCGTTAAAGTGTAAAAAAAAAGAGTCGAGTATGCTCACATATGCACGTCGATCTTTGGTAATCCGAGAGGAGTCGAGGAGTTCAAGAATGGAGTTCCGAGGTAAACTTTTGATCCTTGAGGAATCTGAGCCGTATCTCGCAGTTGTAAAGTATTAAAATGTTTAGAGATTATAGAAGTATTATTAAAATAATATATTTTAATATTTATTTGTAAACTTCACTCGAGTCTTGTTACGTATATTAAAGTAGCGGATATATAGTATACATATTTATATGTACAATTTGACGAGAAACGTGGTTAATGTATCTATATATATATATATTTATTTTGGCGAAAAGTTTAATAGGCGTATATGTATATATATATTTGGCGAAAGGCGAAATAAATATATTCGTATATACTTTTATAAATATTTTGACGAAAAACGGGTAGAGTTTCCCCTGTTTTAGGTCAGTCCCGACAAAACAAGTTGTCGATAAAGTTTAAAACTCAACCGCTAATCAACAATATACGTGTAACTTTTGTAACGTTGTCGCCTACTAATCAAACGAAATAAATAAGGAGATATCAATATATATTCAAGTTCCAACTATTTAATAATAATGCTTATAAAATTGTCGTCACATTGTCAAACGCAGTTAAATGCTAATGTAATGGTTCGACTTTTAGGCGATATACATATATAAAACGACAACAAAGTTAGAGTTGTTTAAATCGTACCGAGTATCGAATGAGTCGTAGGCCGGTTAGTTGACCGAACTCCCATTCTGACCCGAATCTGTCCGTTGACCGAGACCCGAATCCAAGATGTCCCCGTTGACTGAGTCGACAGTTTTGACCCGAAGTAAAACTGAATAGAGACAAACCCGAAACTCTAATCTGCTGAACTGAATCAACATCGGAACTGAAGTGAACCCAACAAAACTCGAACCATAACATGATCATCTCCACTGCCGCTGTCGACCGGAGTTATCGCCGACGGCGTCGCACCACCATTACTGCCACTACTCTAGCCCAAGTCGAACCGAGATCTGAAGCATGTTACCTTATTCCACTCGAGTTATCAACCAACACCCCGGCCGAAACCACCACAGAACCGTCTCGAACGGAGCTGCTAGTCGTCGTGCGCCGCCACAGGAGACGGCCGGCTTCTCCTTTCCGACTCTGTCTCTCTTCACTGTCTCTCTCTCTCTCACTCTGTCTTTCTCTCTCTGTCTCTGACCTGCCGTCGAGCGCCACCACCAGATGGTGGTTGGCCGGCCATTAAAGTGAGCGAAAGAGGTGGAAGGAGGGTTGGGTTTGCTGTGGGAGAGGAGTAGGTGTGCGGTGTGGATGTCGTTGGAATACGGGTGCCAGAGCTTGGCCGGAATTCCGGCTCCGGTCGCCGGTCATGTGAACGAGAGGGAGACAGGGGAGAGGTGAGGGAGTGTGCGGCTAGGGTTGTGAGTTCCTTGTGTGTGTGTGTTGTGTATATAATTAGGGAAGTAGGAGTTTAGTTAGGGTTTAGGTAGTGTGCTAGGCCAAGGCCCGTTAACCCGTTCCAACGTTTTTTAGTGGCCCGAACGCACCTACACGATCTGTTTTCAATTACGAGCACCATAAAAACGTCGTATTTGTTTTGTTTATTATTATTATTAGAGTAAATTGCACAAAACGTCCTTTATGTTTCACCAATCTTGCTGGTTTCAGCCTTAAACTTTAAAAGTTGCCAAAACCAGCCTTTAAGATTAATTTTGTTGCAGGTTTCATCCTTTATCACTAACCCAGTTACTAATCCATGTTAAATGGCCTCACATGCATAGCATGTGAGGGTAAAACCGTCTTTTCATCTCTCTCTCTCCACTTTCTTTATCTTCAAACTCTTTCACCTTCAACCTTCACCTTCACCTTCATCTTCACTATTCTCCAGCCGACAAAAATGGCTTCCAAATCTCAAGATTCACAAAACCCAGTTACAAACCCATCAGAACTCCAATCTCACCTCCCCATTATCCCATTCACATCGATCACACTTTCTCTCTCTAAATTCACACCTACCCATTTCATCTCTCCACCAACAATCTCACCTAACCCTCCCAAACCAAGACTGAAAAATCAAAATCCGTAACTATAGCAACAGATGGTACAGATTACCTTTCCAAAACCGCAGAGGGAAAAAAAGTCGGTAAATCAACAGAAGGAAATGAAGGAAAATGTCGTTTTTGCATCCAATGCTGCTTTAATTCATTACAATAAGCGAAGCGTATGATTTCATTCAGGTGGTGAGGCGATTGACTCGAGTTTTTTCCTGGTCAACTCACGTTGCTTTGACTTTTCGTTGAGTGTGGCTTCTTTATCCATACATTGAGTCTGGCAATCTTCAAAGAGCTCTGGGTCCATTTCCATGAACATTCTTCTGACATTCGCGGTTAATTCATTGATTGTTTGGTTCCAGTGACCTTGTATGTTTCTTTCTAATGATTCAAATATTATTGGTAAAATGACAGGTCTGTTAAGTGCGATTAAACTCACGATTCGTTCATTGTTCCATAAAAACAGCGCACGTTCGGCAACCTACGACAAATACACTTAAAATCAGAATATTTTTGGATCAAAACTGGAATACAAAGAGTCAAAGAGTTAGTTACGGTGCTATATGCAACATCTGGACTTAAAGCTTGGCGATGTGGGTCAAGTCAGATGATAGTTCAAATAGGTCGTTTCAAAAAAACATCTAAAAATGGGCTTTGGTTAAACGGGTTGTTTGAGAATAAAAGGCATCAAAATGGGTTCACCAGCTTTATTTGTTTTTATGGTGACGACACAGGCGGCAGCGGCGGTAATGGTGGTGCCAACTGCCAACCCATAACAGCGGCAGGCAGCAGCTGGTAGGTGTAGGCGGCGGTGGTAACGATGGTCGTGTGTTGGCGATTTGTAGGGGGATTCACCTGTTGTATTTGTTTTTACGATAGCGACAGCAGGCGGAGGCAGCGGCAGTGAAAACAGCGGTAATGGCGACCCATAGATGGTGGCGCCTGATAGTGGCAGTGGCAGCGGCAGCAGCATCCAGGAGCATCCAGCAGCATTTGAGATGGTATTTTGAGGGTTGCTGGGATTTTGGGAGGGTTAGGTGAGATTGTTGGTGGAGAGATGAAATGAGATTGTTTGTTGTTAGAACGAGATGGGTCATCAGGAATAAGAAGAGGAAACAAAATGACGAATATACCCTCACATGTTAGGCATGTGAGGGAAATAAACTGAGATAATTAACTTGGTTAGTAATAAAGGACTGAACCGGCAACAAAAATAAACGTAAAGGTTGTTTTTGGCAACTTTTAAAGATTAAGGCTGAAACCAGCAAGATTGGTGAAACATAAAGGACGTTTTGTGCAATTTACTCTTATTATTATCATTATTATTATTATTGTTATTTTTAAAAGAATAAATAAATAAATAATAACAACGATAATAAAAATGGACAAATAAATAATTTAGTGGTACGACACGTATTTTCTAAAATAAATTTTTTTGCGGAAACGCGAGGCGTTACAATTAATCTCAAGAGATGGTGATTATGTTGGTGTACGTTTGTGATTGTCGTTATGCAAACCAAGTTGAAAGTTGTTATGCATGTAAACCCTTGTTTCGTACGAAACCAGGTGATGAAAGTTGATGGCATGTGATACAAAACCTGGTTGCGTGCAATTCCGTGTAGAGTCAGCTAGTCGATTTCATGGCTTACCTAAGACTAGTTGATTTCATGGCGTGCCTAGGACTAGTTGATTTCATGGCATGCCAAGGACTACTATAAATAAAACATGTTTCCTCATTTGTAGGCGTGGTTTTTGGTGCCCGTATCGATTAAACTATTCTCCATTTTGATTCATCATCACTCTTGATTCAGGGCTTAAGTATGGAAATCAGCCATGAGACGTAAAATTGGGGTTATTTGATGGTTTTTGCTTGAGATTTGAAGATTTTAGGTGTTTTGATTGTCAAATTGAAGATTTTAGGTGTATATAAGAAACAAAAATGGCTAGTTGTGTAATGTATCCTTCCTCACAGACACACACACATTGTTTGGGTAAAAAAATCCTTTAAATGACTTTGGATTAATCTCTATGGTCGATCTTGTAACGATACCGATACCTACTACCGAAATATTAACATGGACCATTGTGACACTCTAGGCAAATCCCACATCAGTCGTAGCCACGAGAGATTCTTGGTTCATAATACATTCCCCGCCTCGTATATCGCCAATGCATTTTGGGCTTAGTTGGCTTTGGAGCACATGAAAACTCCACAGTTAAGCGTGCTCAGATGGGGGGGGGGGGTACCAGGATGTATGACATCCTGGGAAGTTTTCACCGGGGCAACCATAAATAAATTCGTGAGTTCCCGGATGGGCAACCTATCGGGGGGCAAAGCAAACAATATTGGTGGTGAGGGAGTCGGATGTTACAGATCTTCCAACCTTCCAATATCGATATCAGGTGTATATCTCCCCACGATCTGAAACAAGGAGGTTAAAGCTCAGACCATGGAGATCGGTCTCTTAACCTTCCAATATCGATATCAGATGAATACCTAAAAAGTTTCACACGTAATTAGGTTCTAAAGATTAGTTACTGTAGGGCTAGATTGGTGAAACTTAGTGTTATTGGGCTTTAGGCCCAAAGATGCTAAAACATATAATTCACGTTTTATGAAACCTAATGTATTTGTGATTTTTGAACGATTAAAAAATAATAAAAAGAAGCACAAATGACTATTCATGCAATCCCTTGAGCGAAATCACTTTTTATGAGAGCAGTCTTGAACCTTCTTGTTTACAAAAACAGACCATACACTCATAATATATATGCCATTGTGGATTTTAAATCAAGAGCTCATTCAAGATATGTCAAAATGACTTATGTACACAATATATCTAGTTGTATAACTAACAAAACAATATATTTTGTGCCCTCTTCCTATATCTAAATCCAATATGAGAGGGTAACTCAAAACAATTTACAGATGCTATTCCAAGAAATAAAACAATAAAATTACTCACAAGCTAAAGGGCAAATCATAGAAAGACTAGTTTATGAGAGGTAAAAAGTTTTAGCTTTAACCAAGTTGATCATGTGAAGTTTGTTCTTTTGGTTCCTTCTCATCTTTTGAACTCAATCTAATATATACCTTTAACTAAGTTAGAACCCCGTGTATTACAGAGCTGAATAAACGTAATTTATATATTAAATAATAAAAAAGTTATATCTTAAAAAAAGCACGTGTATTACACGAATTGAATTACACTGATGAATAAATATAATGTAATAGGTTAAAAAATAAAGTCATCTGATATAAACTTAAAAATTGGACTTTGATACACTATTTGCGTATTATAAAATTTTATTTTGTTTATTATAAGGTTAAATTGTTAAATAAATTTGAAAACCAAATGAATTATCATTAAACGCTAAGTTAATTATATACGTCTAACTCTAGTTTTGTATATGTTTGATATGAAATGTCAAGTTAATTAAGGACGTCTAACTCTAGTTTTATATAATGTTAATATACATTTTATTTTGTTATATGTGATTATTTATGTATTTTATTGTTTCTTGTATTTTCACTTATAGTTTTAATTAAAAAAGAGTATTTATGCTTATTTTGTTATTACTTAAATATGTTCACTTATAGTTTAATTTAAAAAAAGATTATTTATGCTTATTTTGTTGTTACTTAAATACGGTTCTTGCAACATAGTATTAATTTTAGTTAATGTGTAATAAAGCAAAGATGTGAGAAATAAAAAATAAAAAACAAAAGGGTAAATGATTATAATAAAGTGAGGTTGCATAATAATTTAAATTATTATTATTGAATAAGAGAGAGTGAAATCGAAAAATTATGATTCTATTTGTTTTCTTCTGCGTCATGAACTAAAATAGTAGAAATTTGGAATTAACAAATTTTACATTCTTAGTTAAACTAAACCATTATCAATGGTTCGATTCAATCCAACATTAAATCAAAATTACTTACTATTGTAAAATTTGGATATAATATCTGAAATTTTAATCATAATAGCCAAAAAATTATTAGTGATAACTGATTTATTAAATTTGGTATATTAATAATAAATTTGCATGAGTAAATAAATTCTTGGATTAAAGGTGTGTGTATAATATTTAGCCACATTTACATGTGTAAATCTATAGTTGATAAATATTTGCCTCTAAAAGAAATCATTATATGAGTTAAGAGTCATGTATATATTATATTAGGTTAGAGCCTACATGTACACATGGTTTAACAAATGAAAATACTTTGAATTTGTTTGGTTTTAATTAAAATAATAAAAATAATTTTAATAAAGTAAAATAAACTTAAAAACCCATATGATAGGTAAAAAATACAATGAATAATTCAGATTTCACTAAAAAATTCCTTTACATCACATTGGTTGTCTTATTTATAATAATCCTATCATCATCTAATTCGAATATTTAATGGTCGTGATTGAAATTAAAATTAAACGTGCATAAAAGAAAGTTGAATACACATACAACATAAGTCAAATGACAAAGTAAAACTATCTAAACTCATTTGTCACTTAGTTGTCACATCCCCTTACCATATGTTAGTATACGGTCTCGCCCATAAAAGCAACCAATTAAAATGATTAATTTATAAAAATAACTAACAATAAAAAAATCAAAAAAGTTCTAAACAAAATAATCTGATGGTGATTACACCTACCAACTTTAGTGTTCTTATTTATTTATTTTATTATTCCTTGTATTTATATTTATATTTTTACATTAAAAGTCTAAAACGTTAGTAAAGCCATTAGTTATTTATTCTTATTTTATTATAATTCAATTTTATTAATCTCTACTATAAAGAAAAGACATGATAATATAAATGGAAAATAAAATAGTAAAAAATAAGTTTATAGATTAAAATAATATATTTTTATTTGAATCTTATTAACAAATATTATCTATATCTATTTAATTAGGGTATAGGCTACAAAAATAAAATTCATGAATTAAAATAATATAATTTTTATTTTAATTTAATCTTATTAAAAGATATTATCTATATCTATTTGTTTAGGCGAGAAAAATAATTAAGATCAACCCACATAGTGCCATGTGTCCCTCATGTAATTTACTTTATTATATGTATATAGAAGATAGATAGATATAGAATAATTAATTCATCAACACCAACTCTTTTCTTCAACTTATAGGGTTTGTTTGTGAAGAATCGGGTTGCTTGGTCTGGTGTCCCCTTTCGATAAGCATTTCCCACATATTATTATTATCTTTTTATTCGTATCATATTTGAATTCCAACGTAATATAGGTTTTGTTTATTTTAGAAAACAATAAATTTTACATACCTATCTTTCTTGTTATTTGATTACTTTTACCTTCGTACACTATATATATTTTAAAATAGATCAACCTTAAACAACCATATTTAACTATTTATTTTACACTCTTACTTTTACAACATACATACAACAAAATTTATATTGAAATCTAGTTGAAACCATACTTGTATCAAACACATTTCAAAACATTTAGGTAGTGCAGAAGTAAGAGGCGAAACAGAATGGACAATGAGAATGAAAAGGGAGTGGTTAGTTAGTCAATAGAATAGAACTGTATGCTGCATTGTAGTTGAAACCATAATATCAAACACTCCCCAACCCCCGCTATGGTTATAAAAGTAAATTACTTACTGGAATAAAGTATATGAATGTATGCTTGGGTTCTTGGCCCGATAAGTATAGTGGTTGTGGTATTGGGCCGCTAGGCCTAATGGCAAGTTCCGAACATAGTGCAATTAGCCCAAAACACTTGTGAAGTCTTTTTGAACTTTATTAAAATACTTTTAGAAGGTTGGTCTAAAGTTTCTGTCCAAAACATTTTATATACTCCCATGGGATTACTCGGCCAATAATAAAGCTTAAAAACGTCCATATAACTATAGAGGAAAAATAAGTTTCTGATCCAATACTTATGTAAATAAATGTTAGGAATATTTCTAGTCTAGAAATTATTATTATACATATTATATATCTACTCTTCATTTTACATTTAGTTACAAAAACTAGTCAACCAATCATCATCTTTTTTTCTCTCTCTTTTACTCATGTGATACAAACAACGAACAATTGCCAAACATGCCAAACCACACATGGATGAGGCAGTGTAGAGCATGTGGTTTGGCCAACCAAATGGTCAAATATGGTGTGGTCATGGCTCAAATGACCACCACCACCTTCTACGTCAGCGCCATGTTACCACACCTTAATCCACCAGCCTAATCCATCACCTTATATGGTAGGGATGAGCAAATGATACAGGGTACCGGTATCGAATCTATCGAACGGGTAATTTTCGATACCGACTGGGTACGGTACCGGTATTTACCGGTTTTACCCTCAAATACCGGTATCGGTTCGGTACGATACCGGTATTTACCGGCTTTTACCCTCTTCCAACGGCAATTCAAATCTGCATAACTTTTATCATGGTTAGTAACTGGCCCTAATTTAGCAACATATTTTTTCAACAATTAAATCATTTTTATCGATTAAGCTATTATCTCGATGAGGAGTGTGCATTAGTATATAGTTTTTAGAATGTGGTGGTGGAAAAAGTTTTCTTTCTATAACAAATTTATCTTGTACCCAGTGTCATCCTTTACATATGTTGGTCTTTGACAGTTTTCAGTGTCCACCAAAGTTTTCTTGCTGACATTCCATTTGTCCATTATATTTGCAATCTGTTTGTTTCATTTCTAGCCTTTCAAGCTTTTCATCTAAATCATTTATTATTAAATCTTTTCGATAAACAAATTCTTTTAAAGTTTGCATTTTAATGAGAGTTGCGTTTAACTTTCTCTGATATGCTGCTTGATTTTCTTTTAGCTCATTGTTGAATCTTAAAACGTCTACCTTTTCTTTTATAAGCAGCCTGTTGGTGGACTTGTAATGTGTAACAAAACACATTGAGGTGTGCAGAGTTGACTTTTAAATTTATAAGGGATGTTATTTACCAAGTCTTTCTATTCTTTCTCCTTGCTTGACTCCGTCTTCTTTGCTTCAGCTGGAATCTTCTCCTCTTTCTTTGCACTAGCTTCGCTGCATCATGCATTCATCTTCTTAACCTGCTTCACATCATGAGCTTCTTCAACAACTTTCTTACCTTATCAGTTTCATTCTTTTCCACGTTCAGTAAGATCTTGAGCTTGGTATCAACCGTATCAACTTCTTTGGGAATACTTTGCAGTTTTGTTGCTAAGAAAGCTTGAAAGAAGTGGTGTTGAACCAGTTGCAATTTTGGCCATGAGCGCCTCGTTCACATCAGTAATCTCTTCAGCCCAATCATAATCTTCAACAACCAACGCCTTCGGACCCTCGTTCTCTGTGTTCATTCTGTGATAGCTACCATCCTTCTAGCATGTATGGCTTCATTTGTTGCATTCTTGAGTAGAGGACACTCTCTTTTGAAATGAACAAGGTTCTTGCAGCTCAAGCACCTCAGTTTTGATTTATCAAACCAAGCTTTAAGCAAAAAAAAGTCTTTTTCGCGTCTTATCTTGGAACTTCTTCAACCTCAGAGTGATCATACCCATCCGCCACTTCAAATCCATCTCTTCCATGTCATCCGGATCAACTTGGTACATATTATCAAGTGTGAGCATTTCCCTTTTCAGATTTCCTGCCATAAGTGTTTCATAACTACTCATGAATGTGTTAGAGAGTGCAACATGTTTAGTTAAGATTTTGTGGGCTTGCATATCAGGAACAACCAAGGCTTTGTCACTTAAAGAACTTGCTTTTCTAGAGCTCAAGGAAGAATTGTTGAGACTTGTCATATACATTGATGAAGAGCTTGATGCAGATACGTTAATTGGAGCTAAAAATGCATGGTCTTTAGAGCAACAAATTAAACGGGTTTAGGAGTGTACCCAACTTGATTCATCACTCTTTTGGCCATCCCCATCTCGAATGATTTCAAAGTGTTGATCATATAAAGATGTAGGGTTCTAGTTGTTCAAAAACACTTTCTTTATCATCATGCATTGCAAACTCGACTCTTTCCGGAGAGAGTCCAAGATTTTCTTGATAAATGCATGATTTGTGACATGATTTCCTGTTTTCTTCATTTTCGTCAGCATGTTCAGAAAATAGTTGATGCGTTCAGTTAGAGTTTCCCATGAATGCATCCAAACATGTCGTATTCTTTTTTTTTAACCATATCCATCTTGTTCTAAATCATTTCTTCATTACTTTCATAGTAATCAACCACAACATTCCATACTTCATCTGCAGTGGTGTATTCTTCAAACATGTTGCAATCATCAATGGTCAAGGCCATGGTAAGTATTGCGTATGCTTTGTGATCACGTTGAAGCAATGCCTTGCCATTTTCAATGAAAGTAGAGGGGTTATGGTTGACTTCAGGACCGTTGTCTATGGTAACAGTTGGAATGTGGGGTCCAACAGTAATAGAAATCCACTGTGTGTAATATGTGAAGTAGTAAAAGGATTTCATTCAATTTTTAGTTTCCAAAATCATGGGATCCCTTTAGTTTAGGTGGTCAGTTTCGAGTTCTGCTTGTGCAATGGGTGTTAGTTGACTTAGTGACATTTTTGAAGTTTTTATTTGTTGCCTTAGTTAACTGATGCTTGGAAATGCTGATAAGTACGCCTGATAAAAATGTCGTGAACAAAGACTCTGAAGAACAATTTAAACACTCCGGTAAACTAAGAGCCAAAACAATGACATCGTGTGAAAACACAAAAACACTGTGACATAGTCATAACAAATTTTAACACTGTCCCCACAGTCTCCTTTGGATAAGTACGCTGAACAACCACAAATATGATGAGAAACAAAACACCCAGATTGTTGAAGGCTATCTTCAACAAGTACACCGGAAGATGAAATAACTACGTCGCCCAGACAGAGTTTTCAAAAACCCGAAACTAACCAGACAATCAACCTAAACAGATCTAAATCCATCCCAAATGATATGAAAACTATTCCAAACTGCTTTAGAACACTTTTAGACAAATCCAAGCCACAATACGCACCAATTCAAACCACTATATCACCTAAGATTTTTGAAAAACCCAAAAGTTTCAAAAATTTCAAAATTAACAATCAATCAAGGGCACTAAGTCTCTGATACCAAACTGTATATATTAATAACTCTGAATCTCAGTGTTAGTGATTTACGAAGTACATAAACACTTATTGATTAGGGATGGCAAAAAAGCCCAAGCCCGACGGGTATACCCGAAACATACGGACCTGGTATACCCGAAGCCAGATGGGTATGGGCTTAAAAAGGGGGAAAATCGGGTACGGGCATGGGTATGCGATTTAGTGATACCTTCCTGATACATGCACTTATCACCTTCTCTAAAGTACCAGAAAGTATCTTATATTGAATTTCCATATATATAAACTTAGTACATGCACTTATTACCTTCTTTATAGTACTATGGTCTAGTCATCTCTTTACCGGCAGTTAGAAAACATATCATAAGTGAACTTACCTTTTGAGCATGTATATTGGATATGGAAGCTAGCACCCTTTGTTATGTGGATGTTTATGCAATTAGGTGGTCATGATACAATTACTTAATTAGGTAATCGTTTTGATTTAGTTTAGTATATGTGCTCTGAATATGATATGCAAGTTATTGATCATATTTTAATTTATTGTAGTTATTAAAATAGTAAATTATAGGTAAAAATTGCACATTTGTCCCAATGGGTATTTTTAAGAACTTAACGGGTATATCCGATACCTACGGGTATGCCCGATACCCAACGGGTAATTACCCGAAAAATACTCGAGGGTAACAGGCCGAATATGGGACAAACAATTATAACCGGGTACGGGCCTGGGATTACAAATACCCAGCCCAAACCCGGCCCATTGCCATTCCTACTATTGATTAGGTGTCTCGATGTCTAAAATGGTTGAAATTGAGTAGATGACTTGGTAAATAAGAAAACTGACACACAAGAAAGATAAAGATCGGGGGTATTTTTCACTAATTAGCTCCTTAATACACAATCTAATCACAAGGTTCGAATTACACACTCAAAAACATACACAATGGAATGGCTGCACTAAAAGGTGTGCACACTGTAGGCTTTTATAGTCGGTTGCCGGCGTATTTAACAAATACGTTGGTGCCTTTATAAATACACTGCCAAAACTAAACTTTCATATGATTTACAAAATAGCCCCTTGTCCTTTTAGATATCCCACAAACTACCTTAAACATAAATAAAGTATCAACGGCCTTTAACGAACCCAACACGTCATGAGAAAGAAATTGGCAATATCATCTTCTTCATATTGCCTGGTGAAGAAGAGTCAAGCCAATTTTCTTCTTCAGGCAAGAAAGCTTTGTATTTGCTCTCTCTCCCCTTGGCCTCTTCTCACTTATTGGAGTAGTACTCATAACTTTTGACTTTCTTATTTTTATAGTCAGAAGCATAGAGCCCGTTTACTTACAACAATAAGATATAACATTTGTTTAATCTCCATCCTTTTGATTATCAACAGAATATAGGTTTTTAGATTTGTTTTTGTTTAAACCTAATTGACCTTTTCTTTTATAAAAACCTTTATAGTTTTTGAATTGTTTTGTTAAAAGTGCCAAAAATTGAGCAAGGGACTCAATATTTGGCTCGGAATCACTTAGTTCCTCTTTATTTATCAAATTAGATGATTTATTTTGTAATCTTACAGGTGTGGACTCAGGTCTATGTTCTTATCTCTAACAGAGTGAGAGATGAGAGCAAAGGGACAACCTTTAGAGGCTGGATCTTCAAAGATTTCACCTTCTTGGGCATGGAGAATACTGACCGAATTTCCTAATTGTGTATTTTCAAGGTTTGTTGTGGCTCTTAAAGGCCAGTTAAGTGTCTCCATTCTTTTGGTAGACCTTGAATATATTTGACATGTCTTTGTTCATTAGTTATACTTCTCTTAAATTTTCTAATACCATATAAGACAAAATTAAACTTGTTATAAGTCTCTATGAGAGTCTTACTTGGCAGATGCCAAAAAATTCATATTCGTATATGACCTTTGAGCATGTGTTTCTCTGCATCTGCTCTCCTCCATCATAAAGATTTACCAAACAATCCTATATTTCCCTTGGTAATTTCACATGAATCTACCTGGGAGAACATGTCATTTAGTAGAACCATAATCAAAAGTGATTTCGCTCTTACATCCTTCCCAATCATTTCAAGGTCCTCTGCATTCTAGTGTGTTTTGTCTTTTTGGGGCGGACTCACTGGAACTTCTGGGGTAGTGCTGGTTGCTACAATTCCTGAATCAATGGGATATAAGGACCCTTTTCTACAGATCTGACATAGTCTTTGTCGAGGTTGGTTAGAAAATTTATCATCCTTATTTTCCATTGAATTGATAGGAAGGTGGTTTTGCAGTTGAACCAACATTTAGACTACATTCAAGATTTAGGTTGCCATGTTAATAAACAGTTATAGGAGAGGTGGTTTTGCAGTTGAACCAACAGTTAGACTACTATTCCAAGATTTTAGGTTTGCCATGTTAGTAAAAGAGTTGAACAATCAGTGGTTTAATCAGGAAAAAATAATTTCGAGTAAAAAAGAGTATTGTTTCTGTAACAAAGTATTGTCATGATCTATGAATAGCAACTTTATTCATATGGCCCTAGCTTTGATACCATTTTGTTGGTCCCAAGTTCATCAATTGATATATAAAGTAATTATTAATTTCAATAAAACAAATTTAACTGAATATTTTATACGGAAGATGAAACCAACAGCTGAGAATCTTGCAGATATAGAATATTTATGTTTTTATTCAATTTGTAATTGTGTTTACAAGTATTAATAATAAATGCATTTGCTAACTAAAATACATAAAAATTCTACCCAGATGGAATGGCCGAGTTTCAAGGTGTTGCTGGATGAGAGAAAAATTTGAACTGATTGAATGCTCTCTTGAAGTCAGTTGTCTTCTACCTTTGGTTTTATTGCTATTTATAAGAAAATTCCAAGCTTCGGGATAAATAAACAACAGTTTATTTATCTCAATTAGTCAACTTGTACTTTATATATCCCTTTGAAGTATCTACACTATTTGTCAACTTTGCTTTCTTACTTAGCTTCCAGAAGGCATGCACTAGAAGTCTTCCATCAGTGAGGCTCCATGTGTGGTGTAACCATGTGTGGTGTACTGATGATATTTCCTCCAAGGATCTCATGTTTTGGATTGATGGCGTTAACCTTAGAGCATTAGTTGATGAATTCTGATAATTTTAAGTTTTCTAAAGCTTCTCCTCTTCGTCTGAAGTCATCAAACGTCTGAAGTTAACTCAGTTGTCTAATATAATTACATTTGTGCCGCATCTGAAGTTCTTCTACAGCTTGCTTCTAAAGATCTCCAGCTGCGACTGTATAGACTTCAGATGCTTAATTACCAAGTTTAGATGACTCGTTCTATTATAAGTTACTTTTCCGCTGCTAACGGTCTTCTTGGAGTTTCTTTTCAAAACTTATCATAAAAATAGACTAACAAGATTGTAATGTTTGTAACGAACTATGATGACTTGTAGTTAATAAATGAACTAAGCTGATCATTAACGGTTAGATTGAACTTGATAGAACTCTCCCTCTCTCTAGTTTTCAAACTAACAACAGGCAAGGGATGTATGTATAGGAGTTTGGGGCTAGCTCACTTGGTAGAGACATTGGCCTCTTAATGGAAGGTCTTGGGTTCTAACTCAGGCAAGGGATGTGTATATAGAAGTTGGGGGTTTTGTCTGGGGATTCCTTGGTGTTGCTCTCCTTATCTCAGCAGGGTGTTGCCATTCAAAAATGGTTCGTACTTCACTTTGGGTTCTATATTCCTTATTAGTTTAAACTAGAAATGTCTGATAACTTTGAAATGATCCTAGCGTTGAAGCAAGGCCACACTCGCCAAGTTGATAAGAATTTTGTCTTTGATTGCTTTTGATACGTTATGTTGGCTAAGAACAATGGGATTGTCTTTTGAAATATTTGTATTTGGATCCAAAAATACCTCCATCACTGTAACAAAAACCTATTGCTTGGTTATTCAAATATTAATATAGCCCAAGGATAACTTAAGTAATAAAACAAACACCTACGGGAGTAGAATTGATAGTAATACTCTTACAACTTCTTGTGAGAATTCTTCTTTGGCTAAACTACCTACAAAATATTACTTAATTGGGAGATTCCTGATTATTAAAGAGTAGACCTAATAAACGCGTCAATAAAACCTAAAATTGACCTAAATTCGAAACCAATTCTTATTGATACAGATGTGTTATCACAGAGGTGATAGATCCATCTGCTGGAGAGACAATAGAGAACATAATATAGATGAGAGACTACGGATACGATTACGCCTTTTCATATCCTTCCAATTGTTCCTTGATCTCCGTTGTTGTGATTGTTCTTGGCCTCTAAATGGAAGTTGGAGATCAAATTAATTTTTTTGAACTAACTGATTAATTCAGGGTTTCTACAGGGATATAGAGAGAAAGTGAAAAAAATGGTGACAAAGACGGAGGAGGAAGACACGTGTAAATGTAGGCAAATGCGGAACAAAACACGTATCCAAAAAAGGACATATGCTTGTACCATACAACAACACATAACACATAAAAACAAATAAGCATAACTTATAACCACATAATGCCTAGAGCTAGAGGTGTTGCAAATTAGTAATATTTAAATTTTGAGCAGTGCTTTATAAGTTTCTTTTAAGTTTATTATAGTTGGTCCCAAGCCCAAATAAAGGGGAAGGTTTATAACAAAGAAATTTAGTAAGGGCCCAAAATTTTACTTCGCTTTGGGCCCAAAATGGTTGAGCCACCCATGCATTTGAATACCTTCTAGATATGACAATATATAACTAGTCTAAGTGTTGCTAATCCACTTACATCTACCAGAAACCCTACCACGTCTGGCTGGCTGATTTCGCCCGATTTTCAAACACCGATTTAACTCGTAATCACCGGGTCTTAACTCACAAGTTGAATTTCTTTTATCAAACTTGTGAAAATATACATGGATGTGTACAATGGACCCGTTTTAAAGTCGTCAATCTATATACAATGTGTTTACTAAGCCAATATTGTAGAACAACACATCAAAAGACATGCATGCAAACTATGATATGCGGTATGTATGATAAGTTTCTGATCATTCACTAGATGATTGATATCTATAACAAGATATCTGACCCGCTTGGTATTCTGAACTATATTCACTTTATTACAATTTTAAAACTCATATAGTTCTTACAGAATTTACAATAATATGCAAATGTTTGACTTATATTACATATGTTACCTTTTTGGAAGTTCAGTTTGGCTATACAATATGCGAACAGAATAGCAAGAACAATTGGCCATAGAGCAAGAAGAATAAAGACGAGTGGTAACTGTTCATGACGATACCCAAAATAATTTTTAAGAAGTCTTCAATAGATTTAATTTCCCCGAAAGCTACAATCTTCATCTTTACATCACCAAATTGAGAAGTAAGCATTGCATTAAGAGACCAGGATGTAGGAGTCAGATAGTACAGCCATAGCCACCACTTGGGAATTTTCTGCAAGAAATAATATAAAAAATAAAAAATAAATAATAAAATAAGAATAAAAAATAAGTAAAGAGTCAACACAGACTTTCTGGTTTGGGAATTAAAAATCCAGAAAGTAAGTTAAATATTGTGCAAAATGCAGACTGAAAATTGCAGCAACTGGAAAGCTTGGTGTGATGGCAACAAGCAGCATCCCCAAATAGGTGAAGTACATCAATGTGCACAAGAATGCATAAAAATACCAGAATACCTTGTATGCTGACCAATGATATCCAATCATTGGATACGTGATGCAAACGAAAGCAAGTGATTGCGCACATAGATATGGAAACTCAATTGCCACCTTCAAGATATAACAAACAAGAATTATTTTCAGTGAGTACAATATGCTTTAAAATGCATAGATTTTTTGTTTGTGATTTCCAACACCTAGATGTGACAAACTAGGCAAGTTGGATCGGTTGGGTAACGAGTCAAATTGGGGTCTAAGGCAACATGTATCTTTTATCTTTTTTGCTGCTCTTGTAAATAATTGATACGTTATATATGGTTATAAAAGCTACACAATTTGAATCATATGATGATTTCTTTTAAATAAAAACGATGATGGACATTGGAAACATTTGAATACAAATTAGTTAATTTTGACCCATTCGGCGAATGTTTGACCCATTATCTATCAGAATACAACCTACAACCTACAACCTGAATTGACTGGTTTCCATGCCCTAACCCCAAGGCAAATAAATACAAATGTAAAGTTGGTTATGTGATTAAGTTATATTTAAAAGTGTGTATGGTGAATGATTTTTTGTGTCTCTCATTAATAATAATAATAATCCCTTCATATAGGGAGAGATACAATCATAACCTACCTCTAATAAAGAAAAATAATCATCATAAATTATACAAGATAATGACTATCTATACAAATAATATATCTTTTAAATATATCGGCTAAGACACCCCCTCAGTTTGAGCGGGCGTAGGACAGACGCTCAAGCCGTAACGAAATAACTGAAACAACTGACGGAAAAGCCCTTTGGTAAAAATGTCCGCATATTGAAGAGGTGAAGGCACATGAAGAACACGAATATCCCCCACGCGAACCTTTTCACGAACAAAATGAATATCGATCTCAATGTGCTTCATCCGCTCATGTTGGACCGGGTTATCAAACATATATACGGCGGAAACGTTGTCACAATAAACCATTTTAGCTTGACGAAGAGGGAGATGTAACTCAAGAAGTAAATTGCGAAGCCAAGTGGCCTTAGCCACGGTATTAGCTACGCCTCTGTACTCTGCCTTAGCACTAGAATGTGAGATAGTGGGTTGACGCTTGGAAGACCATGTCACTAAATTCTCTCCAAGAAAAACACAGTAGCCACTAGTAGAGAGGAAGGAGTCAGGGCAACCACCCCAATCAGCATCTGAGTAGGCAACCAAGGAATCGACAGTGGATTTGTGAAGACGAATGCCATAGTCGATTGTGCCTGGTAAATACCAAAGGATGCGCTTTAGAAATGCAAAGTGCGGGTCACGAGGTTCATGCCTGCTGGAAAACATAAGAAATGTCGGGACAAGTGAACGTCAAATACTGTAAGGCTCCAGCAAGGCTATGATAGAGAGTAGGATTAGCAAATATAGGACCATCCGAAGCACTTAGTTTCATCGATAAGTCGACTGGAGTGGGGCATTGTTTCCAAGATGACATAGAGGCACGTTATAGGATGTCTTTTGCATATTGAGATTGGTCCAAAAATAACCCATCTGAATGCTTAGTTACCTTGATGCCCAAAAGATGATGTAAGTGACCCAAATCAGTCATGCGAACTCTCGTGAGAGCATGAATGACATCCTGTAAGAGATCATTGGTCAAAGCTGTCAACACAATATCATCACCATATAAGAGGATATAAGTCGTTTGAGATCCCCGAGAAAAAGTAAACAAAGAATTGTCACAAATAAACAAAGAATTGTCACAAATGCTGCTTCGAAAACCATGTGATAATAAAAATGTGGCAAATCTTGTGTACCATGCACGAGGCGCCTGCTTAAGGCCATAAAGAGGCTTCTTCAACATGCAAACAAAATTGGGAAAACGCCTGTTCACAAACCCTGGGGTTGATGCATAAATACAGTCTCATTTAAATTGCCATGTAAAAAAGCGTTCTTGACATCTAACTGATATATTGGCCAAGAACGTGAAACAACAATGGAGAGGGACAATACGCATAGAAGCTGGTTTTACTACCGGACTAAATATATCATCACAGTCAATTTCGACTGTTTGTGACTTACCATTAACCACCAGTTGTTCAAGCGACCCATCGGACTTAAATTTGTGGTGAAAAAGCCACATGCACATGATGACTGGTCGATCGGACAGTCTGGGGAAAGTTCCCATGTCTCATTTTCTTGTAAAACACTAAACTCAGCCTGCATGGCATACTCCAATGAGGGTCGACAAAGGCTTTGGCATAAGAGGTGGGAACCGGGGAGATAGTCTGGGCCATAAAGGTACGATGGGCTTTGGATCGTGTGGTCATTGGGTGCGTGTTAGTGGACTGGGGAGGGACGACCGGTGGTGGATGTGATGGAGCAGGTGGGGCTGATGTGATGTGTTGGCTATCATGGTATTACGAGGATGTTGGGTGGAATCGATAGGGTGTGGCTGAGGTGGTTTAGGTCAACGCGTGTAGGTTTGTTGGAGGGGCGAGATGGAGTGTAGGCGTGTAGGTGGACAGGAGGAAGTGAGTACGGGTTGGCTAAAAGTGAGGCCTAGAGGGATAGCATCATCAAGGAACGAGGATGTGGGGGTGGGGATTGTGTATGGGAAGGTGTTTTCATCAAACGTGCCGTGACGGGAGATAGAGACCTTCCCAGTGGTAGGATCAAAGCACTTGTAACCACGGAAATCAGGGGGGTATCTGATCGTGCAATAGAAGCACACCTTAATTGATATTATTTATAAGCTAAATGCATCGATATTGTCACAAAAGATACTACTTTGATTGGTTTCTATATGTTGTGGGTTATAAATGAAAATGTGCTTTAATGATAAGATATTACTTAGAATTATTTAGAAGCTTACGAGTTAAAAGAAAAGAAATAAATAAATGAGCTTTAATTAAATGAAGTAGATTTGAATGCAATTAAGTGTTTTAATGGTTTCACACGTGAATTGATTATAATAGAAAAAAACATTAATTCTTGTCTAATTGGCTTTGTAGGAAGGGAACGAAAAGAACAAAAGTCAACAAGAGATGCACTTCATTTAAATTGCAACTAATATTCAAGTCTCAAAATAAATGGGGCTATTCAAAATAATTGGGGCAGTTGGGCTGAAGAATTAATGATGGGTCAAAGGTTGACTAAAAGAATATAAAAAATAAAGCCCACATAATAATGGGTGTAGTTGGAAAGTCGACAATTAGAGAGTTTTGACGGCTGAAGAGAGGGGACGCACGGAAGGCAGCCGAGTTTTGGCGGCTGTCCACTGTTCAAGGCATGAACGACTAGATGGCTTTCTCCAAGCGTATGGTTCGTAGGGTCTAACACTTCCTCAGTTTTATTTATGGTTGTATTTGTTTTTGACATTGACAACGTCTTATAAACAATTTGATGTGTTGGTTTATTTAAACTATTTGCATGTGTTTTGAGTTCTTGCTTTACAACTTGTTCGGTTGATAACAAAACCTTGTAATTCGCTGGGTGACGTAGAGTAGGTTGACTCACACTAATAAATAGGGTAATTGAATTGTGAAAGATCTGATGATAAGACCAATTTTTACTACCCTTTAAATTAATCGACTTTTCAACACCATGTCTATGAGGTGTTCAATTAATGATTAGATTGAGTTTTGTGTAAACCTAGAATTTGAAAATTGGAGGACGTTATCTTTATCTTTTCTCCTGCGACTTTCCTCAAATGATTGATTTCTAGATTTTCACATTAAACTTTGTTTTTCTGATTCTTGTAACTGGTACTCTTGACCACTTGTGTTGATTTCTTGGTATAAACATTTATTATATTTGAACTATTGTCTTTTATCAAGCATATTGGCGATTTCCCTGCACGTTAGCGGGTTGGTAAATTGGTGGGTAGTTGGTATACTGTAACAGATTGTTAGGTTGTTATAGTTTATTTAAAAACAGTCCCTAACTATTAATCAAAGTCATTAATTCCAAGGCCATGTCTATATGGTGTTTGAATCAGTAAACGGGTTTTTGTGATAAACTTGCAATCGGGATTCCGAGTGTGGTGGTTACTTTTTTTTTGATATGATAACTCTTTTTTAGTTAATTAATTGGATAATCAAACTAAACACAAACCACAAATCCCCTCTGGATACAACCTTAATTACCCGTACTAGTATAGGTATTTAAGTTAAATATAAATACTTTTGATTAGCCCACGACAGCTACATCAGTATCTGAGAAAGATACACCTCACGGAGCGAGGGTGCAGTTTATGGGGTTTGGTGGCTGATGTGTTAGGGTAACAAGCACATCCGCAAATGTAACAACCCACTTCCTCGTAAGCTCGTCACTCTCGTTACGCCTAGCACCAACTACCTAAATCGCTTATTACGCTATATCGCATATTTTCGCATCACATTCACAACGCTTACACTCATATCGCACTCGCTAAACACTACAAACAATGCGTGAAGTTCCAAGGCTATCTACTCGCTTAAAATGCAACGCGACTCTCGCAAGACTTGGGAACAAAGCCGCATGCTACCTTGCTTATCTTATCGAATCTTAACTTATCTAATCGATTGCTTAATCTTTGCTAATACGCTTAATATATCTATATAATACGAAGCGAATCGCCAAACGAACTCTTAACGCGAAATAATCGAACAAAACTTGGCCACTAGGTCAAGTTCGGCCGAACTTGTGCATCACAAGTTCGCCCGAACTTGTCTAGGCCACCAAAACACTTCAACATCCAACAAGTCCGCCCGGACTTGCTTTGAAACTCAGGAACCACACAAGTTCGCTCGAACTTGTAGCAAGTTCGCCCGAACTTGGTCATTCTAGCCCACTTTCATCCCTCACCTATAAATACTCAGCTCCATTCTTCATTTGCACTTGCTGCAAGTTCGCCCGGAGCTCCCCAAAACCGAAACCTTTTGTTTTCTAAGTAAGATTCAACTCGTTTTCAAGCTACAACAACATTTTACAACGATTTTGCACAAGGTTTTACCTTCAATTTCATCAAAACTTCTCTGTTTACGAAAATCTTCATCTTCTGATCTATGCTTAGATCTAAGTAAAACATTTCAAACATCGATTTTTACACAATAACTAAATGACGTATGTTATGTTCACTTTGAAGTGGAACGAGGCGTTGTCAAGCTAGATCTCAGATCCGGAAGCACAAGGACGAAATCGTCACTTTGCACAAACTGGACTAAACCGTTCGAACCTTCAAGTTCGCCCGGATTAGTCCGAGTTTCTGTAAAATGGCTAAACTCGCTCCAAAAGACCTCTTCATCCTTGGTTTTGCTCAGTAGCCTAAGGTGGGAGGGATGGACACTTGATTTCCTCAGCAAACGACACGGAAACGCACGATTTGGATGCCAAAACAGTCAAGTTCGCTCGGAACACATCAAGTTCGCTCAAACTTATCACCAGATTGGCGACAGGTTCGCCCGAACTTGATCAACATTTACATTTTTCCCAGATTTCCAACCAAGTTCGCTCGAACTTGCATGGTTTCCAAGGAAACCAGGCAAGTTCGCCCGGACTTGGTATCAACCTCCAGCATATGAGGCAAGTTCGCCTGAACTTGTACTCTCCAAAGAGTAATAGCCACAAAAGTTCGCCCGAACTTGTCTGCTGTTCCTTCAACCGTTAACCATTTCAGCAATCCGGAAGAGTGATGCACTTCTTTCGCTTACAGGCTGATTCGGCGCTCTCCTCAACTCACCTCAGATCTCATCTCTCCTTTAATCGCATCAACATGAGTATACTTGACCCATTTTCGCTTTAATGCACTTTTTGGGTGTAACATACGTTTATATCAAAACACACAAAACACGCTAAACAAATTTATCACACGCGAATATCTGTTATACATATTTATACGTGATGCTAGGAACATGTAAACCAGGACACATTTTCGTTATCTCCAACTTGGCTCGTATGGTTTCTATAGTTTGGCTAACACCTGACGGGGTCTAGCTAGGAAGAACGCGCGAGCTCTCGAGAGTATGGCATGAGAAATTTGTCTTGTGAGTTTATTTGTTATGTGTATCATGTTTTTGTATGTGGAAATTCGCAACACCGTTTTATCTATTATGCTATTGTATCAAAACCTGTATGCTCGCCAATACATTTTTGTATTGACAATTATTTTAACGTATGTTGCAGGTTACTGAGTTCTACTTGCTGCAAACTGGACGTAGAATTTATCTTTAGAAACGCATGTAATAGAATCTAGGAAAGATCGAATTATGTTTGTTTGAGAGATGTTTGGATATTTGTAATAATTGTTTGTGGATTATATGTTTGTTAGTATGGGATAACGAATGTTTAAATATTGTCACGTAAATAATAGTTATGGATTCTCTCGAGCAATCTGATTCGCCTAGCGCCGCGCCCCGATGATTTCGCCATTGGTTGGGGTGTGACAGATTGGTATCAGAGCCACAACTGTAGGGAATTAGGTAGAATTGCCATGTTCGACCTAGTGTATAGTTAGGACACCAAATCAGACCGTTACGCATCGATTAAGCACCGAAACCAAAACAAACAGACAAGTTCGCCCGAACTTGGGGGCAAGTTCGCTCGAATTGATCAAGTTCGCCCGGACTTGACTAAGTTCGCCCGAACTTGTCAGTCCTCTACAACATCAACAAGTTCGCTTGGGACTTGGCAAGTTCGCTCGAACTTGACATCAGATTGATGCCAAGTTCGCCTGAATTTGACCAGAACCCTTCGAAATGAACTTCCAAACTACATACGCTTTTCCTAAAGCTGCCGCAATACACGTGAAGAACGCTCGTATCACACAAACGAGTCGATTTGTCGGGATTAGGTGTGAAAACTGCGAACTCTCGACGAATCACTCACTCCGCATATTCTCATCTGCACGAAATTGCCTGTTAAGTTAGGAGTGATATCCACATCTTAACGGAAATTTCCCATTCTATCCGGTGGAAGCCTCCTGATGGGTCCGGGAGGTGAAACCACAATCAGGGATTCGAAGTTATCAAGTCAGGGGTGAAACCCGAACCTTGAAAACTCATCCCACTCCACGATTTTCAATCTCACCAAAGTCTCGATTGTTTCCAACGCTTTGGGACGCATAGTAACCGGAAGGGTGATGTCGTTAGCCGCGGGGCGGTGAGAGCATTTACCTATTAGGCCAAAGCGTGTGCCCGAACTCGGCGGAATGATCGAATCACGTTGGGTAGTCACTGTCTCAAAACCCAGGACGCTCCATTGATTTTAAGCCGCAATCGTCAATTTTACGCATCATCGATTTTCATGTGCTTCGTGCATGTCTTAACAAATTTTAAACTTTTATGTTTTCGATTTGTCGCTTTACGCTTATCGCTTTATCGCTTTCATCTCGCTATGTTAATGCACTACTCGCACAACCATCGCAATCCAAAACAAGAGCTAATTCTCGCAACATAACTAAATCTTAACAACCCTCTTAACCGCATCCTCGCGTTATACCGCAATTATATATATACGTATCTAGACATATACATATATAGTATATGATTACACGTGCGTATGTGAATACGTGAGAATTTAGGAGATATGTGTTTTCCTATGTGGCTCCTATGTGAATCCTAGAAATACGTGTTACTATAACAAGTTTTAACGCGCTAAATCGCATCGCAATTACAAATCATTATGATCGAATCTCATTCCAAATCTCTTTGTTCAGATGTCTTCGAATGCTTCAAACTCTCGACGTCAAACTCGAAGGAACTCCGACAAGAGGATTTCTTCGCTTGTGGCCAAGGAAATGGCCAAGGTCATTCCTCGAATCATCACTCAGGTTCAAGCCCACAACAACTCTCAAACTCCGAAGACTCCAAGTCCAGCACACCAAAGTCTACTTTCTCCTACAAGCAATTCAAGGCTTGTGACCCGATGGTCTTCACATGTGAAGGAAGTGTATCTCAAATGCTCCAATGGTTTGATGCCATCGAGGTTACCCTTCGTCAGAGTGGGTGCCCTGAACATTTTCAAACCACCTGTGCTACCGGAGTATTTCAATCCCGAGCCCTCGACTGGCGGACAGCCGAGCGCATCAAGCGTGGGAACAACGCAGCTTACGCACTATCATGGGAGGAACTGAAGGAGCTCATGAAGAGACAGTATTGCCCTCCCCACGAAGTCCAAAAGCTCGAGAACGAATTCTGGAAAATCAAGCAAGTCAAAGGAGACAACGCCGGCTTCACAGCGAGGTTCAAACAGCTTAGCATTATTTGGCCTAGTCAAGTCGACACTCCTGAAAAGGCAATCAAAAAGTACATACGTGCTTTGCCGGAGTGCGTGGGCGATTTTGTCGAAGCTACAAGACCGGCTACCATCGAAGAAACTTATCAGTTGGCCGCGGAAATCAATGACAAACGAGTCTTGGCTGGGTTCTTCTCCAAGGATTCCACCAAAAAGCTGAACCAAGCGACTGTTGAACTGTCTGACGACAACGATGACGACGATGACACATCACCGCAAGCTGCCGCCGAGCCTAGCCGCAAGAGAAAGAGCTCGAGTTTCAACTACTCTGCAACTGAGCCGATCAACCTGGAACCTATTCAGACAGTTGCACCTCTACCAAGGCGTGCCTACACTGGACCTTTTCCCCAATGTCGGATGTGTACTTATCACCACTGGGCCGAAACTAGCTGCCGCTACTGCATCAACGGCGAGCGTTATGGCCACTTCACAAGCAACTGCCGCACAGGACCACGACAACCCGAGATGCTAGCACTTCCCGCACCAGAGGCACCAGCAGCCGCAGCAGAAGAAGACGTCGACATCAACACCGTCCAGGCACAGGACGACGTCCTCAACGGTATGAATTTCGACGCTATTACTTATGCTCTATATATTCTATTATTTGATGTCGCTTCAAGATACGACGACGTCTTTCTATCTCGAATCCTCGCACTTAGTCTAAGCGCACACACTAACTATTATTACTAAGGCTATATAGTATATCATGATATAATACAATTTCTACCCCTACTACGCGCCTTTGAAACACATTACGATAAACATGCAAACACCAAACTAATCACGGGTGCACACGGGATTATCTTGGGGCCTGCACGGGGATCGTAATGAGTTCTAATGGTACCCTCAAACGTTAAAAGCGTGGTTAAAACGTGGTGGATACGCTGATGGTACTTCCTATATATAAGCGTTTTAACCATTTCGACAAAGCGCGACACCTATCCACGGGACGGAGGAGGTGTGGTTAAAGTATGGTGGATATGCCACTGGTACTTCCTATATATAAGTACTTTGCCATGCTAACAAACTTCCGTGGAGACGTGCCATGTGTAGTTGAACGTCTCATCGCTTTCTCGGTCACGCAAAACTCCTCCGCAAGGGCGTAACATCTCATCGCTTTCTCGATCGCGCAAACGCTAGATACCCTGCGAATCTACAGCAACACAATCGCACTATCGCAGGGATCTACCTCGCATCGCTTATCGCTTATCGCTTATCGCTTACCGTTCCTCTCTCTCGACACTCGAACGCTATCGCTTCTCATATCGTCTTCGCTTCATGCTGCTTTAACGCTTATCGCATCTCTCGTTCTTACCGCTTCGTTATTCCAATCGTCAATCTATCCATGTCATGTCGGCTCACATGACATCACTCCACGGGACGGAGGCGATATGGCTAAAACATGGTGGATACGCCGCTGGTACTTCCTATATATAAGTGTTTTAGCCGTATTTATAAACTTCCATGAAAGGATGCCATGTGGGGTTCGACGTTATTCAAGCCTCATAGTTTCTTGGTCCCCCCTTCACCGCGTGGACCAAGGATACCGAATTCTAACTATATCGTGTCAACACGCCTGACATCGCTCCACGAAACGGAGGCGATATGGATAAGACATGGTGGATATGCCGCTGGTACTTCCTATATATAAGTGTTTTAGCCATATTACAAACCTTCGTGGAAAGGTGCCATACGGGGTTTGACACTAATTAAACTGTTTGATACCTTTAAAATTTGTTTTACCATTATGTTTTTGTAGTTAAATGGAAATTTTTTCTAAATATTTTGAATTTTTACAAAAATCGTTTAGGCAAGTAAAACCCTTCTAACAATGGGAATCGACCGCCTAGTGCCACGCTGTGAGAAGATTTTCATAAATCGAATTTCTTTAAAACGCCTTTGTGGTGGTTAACAAATTTTTCAAAACTTAAAAACATTTTTTTGAATCGCCAACTCGTGAGTTATCAACCGCGAGTCAACTAATCCTCTTTTACTCATCAATTCTTTACACTTTCGAGACACTTTCACTCGCCAGCCCTCGATCGACCGCTCGTTCCTCCTCGGCTTACGCTAAACGCCTTACCGCTATCTATCGTTATCTATTCGTGTCAATTCTCAAGTCTTCCTTTCGAATAAATTTCGGGACGAAATTTCCTAAAGTAGATGAGACTATAACAACCCGCTTCCTCGCAAGCTCGTCACTCTTGTTACGCCTAGCACCAGAGATTCGGATCATAATGTAACCTAAATTGCTTATTATGCTATATCGCATATTTTCGCATCACATCGCACTTCACAACGCTTACACTCATATCGCACTCGCTAAACACTACAAACATTGCGTGAAGTTCCAAGGCTATCTGCTCGGTTAAAATGCAACACGACTCTCGCAAGACTTGGGAACAAAGCCGCATGCTACCTCGCTTATCTTATCGAATCTTAACTTAATCTAATCGATTAATACGTTTAACACTTTGCTAATTCGCTTAATATATGTATATAATACGAACCGAATCGCCAAATGAACTCTTAACGCGAAATAATCGAACAAAACTTGGCCACTAGGTCAAGTTCGGCCGAACTTGTGCATCACAAGGTCGCCCGAACTTGTCTAGGCCACCAAAACACTTCAACATCCAACAAGTCCGCCCGGGCTTGCTTTGAAACTTAGGAACCACACAAGTTCGCTCAAGCTTGTAGCAAGTTCACCCGAACTTGATACAAGTTCGCACGAACTTGGTCATTCCAGCCCACTTTCATCCCTCACCTATATATACTCAGCTCCATTCTTCATTTGCACTTGCTGCAAGTTCGCCCGGAGCTCCCCAAAACCGAAACCTTTTATTTTCTAAGTAAGATCCAACTCGTTTTCAAGCTACAACAATGTTTTACAACGATTTTGCACAAGGTTTTACCTTCGATTTCATCAAAACTTCTCTGTTTACGAAAATCTTCATCTTTTTATACAAAACTCCTGTTTTTCACTTAGATCTATGCTTAGATCTAAGTAAAACCTTTCAAACATCGATTTTTACACAATATTCGTACTAAATGACGTATGTTTCGTTCACTTGGAAGTGGAATGAGGCGTTGTCAAGCTAGATCTCAGATCCGGAAGCACAAGGACGAAATCGTCACTTTATACAAACTGGACTAAACCGTTCGAACCTTCAAGTTCGCCCGGATTAGTCCGAGTTTCTGTAAAATGGCTAAACTCGCTCCAAAAGACCTCTTCAACCTTGGTTTTGCTCAGTAGCCTAAGGTTGGAGGGATGGACACTCGATTTCCTCAGCAAACGACACGAATACACACGATTTGGATGCCACAATAGTCAAGTTCGCTCGGAACACATCAAGTTTGCTCGAACTTATCACCAGATTGGTGACAAGTTCGGCCGAACTTGATCAACATTTGACATTTTTCCCAGATTTCCAACCAAGTTCGCCCGAACTTGTATCAACCTCCAGCATATGAGGCAAGTTCGCTCGAACTTGCCTCGTTTCCCAGGAAACCAGACAAGTTCGCCCGAACTTTTACTCTCCATAGATTAATAGCACAAGTTCGCCCGAACTTGTACTCTCCAAACAGTCATAGCACAAGTTCGCCCGAACTTGTCTGCTGTTCCTTCAATCGTTAACCGTTTCAGCAACCCGGAAGATTGATGCACTTCTTTTCGCTTACAGGCTGACCCGGCACTCTCCTCAACTTACCTCAGATCTCATCTCTCCTTTAATCGCACCAACGGTGAGTATACTTGCCCATTTTCGCTTTAATGCACTTTTTAGGTGTAACATACGTTTATATCAAAACACACAAAACACGCTAAACAAATTTATCACACGCGAATATATGTTATACATATTTATACGTGATGCTAGGAACATGTAAACTAGGACACATTTTCGATATCTCCACTTTGGCTAGTGTGGTACTATAGTTTGGCTAACACCCGACGGGGTCTAGCTAGGAAGAACGCGCGAGCTCTCGAGAGTATGGCATGAGAAATTTGTCTTGTGAGTTTATATGTTATGTGTATCATGTTTATGTATGTGGAAATTCGCGACACCGTTTTATCTATTATGCTATTATATCAAAACCTGTATGCTCGCCAATACATTTTTGTATTGACAATTATTTTAACGTATGTTGCAGGTTATTGAGTTCTACTTGATGCAAACTGGCATAGAATTTATCTTTAGAAACGCATGTAATAGAATCTAGGGAAGATCGAATTATGTTTGTTCAAGAGATGTTTGGATATTTGTAATAATTGTTTATGGATTATATGTTTGTTAGTATGGGATAACGAATGTTTAAATATTGTCGCGTAAATAATTGTTATGGATTCTTCCGAGCAATCTGATTCGCCTAGTGTCGTGCCCCGATAATTCCGCCATCGGTTGGGGTGTGACAGCACACTCGTACGTGGTCGTATGTGGGGTGGTGTAGGTATAAGGCAAAGGTGGGGGTGTAGAAGTTTAAACGTTTGGTGGGAAGGATATTATGTAAATAGGCTGTGATATGAAGGGCCTCGACATAGTGGTGGGAGATGAGCATGGATGAGTAAGGAACGTATGATGTCATTAAGTCGATGAATCATGCGATCCGTTCGACCATTTTGGGACGAGGTTTGAGCGCATGAAAACCGGAATAGGAGACCATGTTGGTGTGCAAAGTCTTTAGAGGCATGGTTATCAAACTCCCCCTAGGTCATACTGAAAGGTTTTAATGTATCTGGGTGGCTATGAGGCGGTGAAATTTGGAAAATGTGGTGAAGGTTACAGATTTATATTTTAAAGGGTAGACCCACACAAATTTGAAAAATTGTCTATTAGCACCAAGTAATATTTAAAACCTGTTTTTACTGGTAATGGGAGATATCCACAAGTCACAATGTATGATATCAAAGGGAGCAAACGTAAATGAATTAGATTCATAGAACGGTAAACGTTTACTATTAGCTAGATGACAAGAGTTGCAAAAAAGTAGAAAGCTTGTTCGAATTACATGATAAACCAAAATTTCTAGACAAAATATCAAAAACTTGTTTGCCAGGGTGGCCAAGACGGTCATGCCAGGGTAAAGCAGCAGTTGTAAGGGAGCAAGCTTGTGGTGGGAGTGTTGGAGGAGTGACCGTATAAAGATCGCCCGTAGCCGTCCCGTTTTGAGATCCTTCAAGGAAAAACCAAAAGGATCAAACTCACTGGAAACATTATTACCACGGGTAAAACGGTGGACGAACAATAGGTTTTTGATATTATATGGGCTATAAAGGAGATAAGAGAGAATATAGGTGCGGTTGTGTATTGTGAGGTAACCAGTGCCAGAGCCCACAATTGGTAAGTACTGTCTGTTGCCGAATAAAAGTTTAGTGTTAACAGTAAATAAGTCAGGTAGTGAATCATACTTTCATTGTCTGTTATGTGATCCTCAGCACCCGTATCCATGTGTGGGGTCAGGTTCGTGTAGGTGAGATTGATGTTGTTCATGGCTGCACTTAAGTCGGATGGACATAGAGCGTTGCAACCTATGACAGGAGGGGCTGCAAACTGTGGGCCGTATGTGGCAGGACCAGGATAGCTAGTGAAGTGATGTTGGCTGATGGTGTATGTTGAGGTGTGTTGGGCCTCCACCAGGGAGGGGTATTCCACCAAGCCCACTACGCGTAAGATTGTTGGCCTGAAAAAATTTGAAAAGCCCAGTTTGAATTGTTACCTCGGTATCCCCTGCCGCGTGCTCCTCTGCTACGAGAAGGATGGCCGCTACGGCCTCGCCCACGACCACGGTACTGATTGCTGGACGCTGGGTACCGATTGTTATTGTCACGGTACTGATTGCTAGGCTGCTGGTATGATTTTTGTTGTCAGCCGGTTGTTGGGTGTGGGTTTGAGAAGCGACTGGGGTGATGAGGACGGTTGAGGACTGCTGCTGTCGTGCGGCCTGGAAGATAACTTTGTCATTCAACATAGATCTGGTCGTGTCCCAATCTGCGTTTTGAGAATTAATTAAAGATGTGGTGGTGTCAAACTCCTTGGAGAGGCCACGTACAAGTTGAAAACAAGGCAGTCTTTGATAATTTGTTGGTCTACATCAGCAAGCTGATTTGCAAGGTCTTTAAGTTGTTTGCAATAATAATCTATGGAACTGCGGGCAGAAAGCGTGGGGTTTACAAACTAAGTTTCCAGAGCAGCAGCCTTGGCGCGCTTGTTACTAAGAAAGATCTTCTCTATCTTTAGAGCCGAAGGATCGGTGTCAAGAATGATCTGTAATAAACCATCCGATACAGTGCTGTAAATCCACTGTGAGACCAGCGCGTCTAATTCCTTCCAGACGGGGTAGGTAGGATCGGTGGAAACCCGGTGGTGTGGTATCATTGAGATGATCAAGAACCCGATATGCAGTCGCGTGAAACTTGAATAATTTTACCCAGGCCGAGTAAGTCACCGTGGTGCCGTCAAGGGCTCTTATTTTGGATTGAATATTGTTCACGGAATACGCAGGGTGTAGGTGAAGGGCTCGGGAACGACTGATGATTGGGTCATTTGGCTGTCCGATCGGAAAAGAGGTAGGGAAGTAAAGAAGGAATATTCAGAACTGAAACTCTGATACCATAAAAGTGTTTTTGGTGAATGATTTTCTGTGTCTCTGTTTGATAATAATAATCCCTTTATATAAGGAGAGATACAATCATAACCTACCTCTAATTAGGAAACATAATCACCATACAATTATACAAGATCATTACTATGTATACCAGTGGCGGACCCAGAAATTATTTACCGGGGGTGCGAACGTGGGTCTTAACCGACATTTCAAGGGGTGCGGGTGGGATTTTTGCCTATAAAATACACTAGTTTTTTTATTTCAAGGGGTGCGCCTACCCACCCAGGCTATAACCTAGGTCCGCCCCTGATGTATACAAATAATATATCTTCTAAAAATAATTGGCTAAGAATATTAATCCTGCCAAATACAACACTTAGAAAGAAGGAATTTTAATACCTGTGCAAGAGTATAAGCCCATGATGCATACATACCAGAAAACCTTTCTCTATAAAGAACAGTTCGCTCCATTGAAACATGTGGAATAACTGAAGAACAGTTATTTATGCCACTGAAAAGTACAGCCGAGTACATGAATCCAAGTATATTGAATAAACTCTGGGCACTATCTCTGTCACATGAAAGGAAGGATATATAATATCAAATGATTCATGAGTTGATTCAAATCAACTTAAATTAATACATATAAAAAGGTTAATGTCATAAAAAACCAACATACTTTATTATTTTGTACAAAAGGCCCCTCAACCGAATTTTGGTATACACTTAAGTCTAAATAGTGTTAAGAGATCAATTCCTTTGACTATGTGCCTCTTTTTCGTGCATGTGACCCTAGCTATTTGTAACTTACATTTAACTAATTGTAGTTTTACCAAGTATCATGTTATGCAATAAAAATGCAAGAACCCAATGAAATGCATGAGTATTTGAACTTACATGTTCCTCCCTTGGCCCCAGAAGAGTAGCCCGAACATAAATGATGCGAAAAGAATATGCAAAGAACGCATCAAGTTGTATGAAGGACTTCTCCAATATGACAACCGCTGTTTCCATAGGCAGGCCTTGAACTGACTCCAACTGTTTTGTGGGAAACGTGTTGGAAAATACAAATCTTTTGAACCTGGTGGTGGTTTAGTTAATGTGTTTACAAGGTCTTTATTGCTCCTAACATAGTGAAAAAAATTACACAAAAGTCGTCAGAAGATAAAAAAAATGAACACACATTGTGTTTCGTGAAGTTCTAAGCATCAATTCTACTAATATGCCGTCATCTTGTAATAACAAGGGTAATTACAAGATGGATCCATAATCTGTTTCATAGGAAGTAACAAGCATTCATCCCTCTCTAAAAGAAGAAAGAGGAAAATGGTAGCAAAATGTGAATGAGCTACTAAATAGTTGGCTACAAGTGTTAAATTTCATCAGCAAGATGGTGCTTGAGAGTTTAACTTACTGATTTAGAGTTGATGTAGAATAAACTTGTGCAAAATCAACTTCAAGTTCAGCTTCCATTGATGAAGAAGTAACCTCTAACATCCATGTTGCTGGATTGTAGTTGTCTCTAATCTTTGGCACCCCAGAGATGCCCTGTAGTACATACATTTCATTTGAGCATAAGATATTACTTGTGTATCATTTGTAACTAAGACATGAATTTTCTGTTATGATAGGAAAACCTCAAAGTATTCTGTGATCCTATTAGAATTGCAACCCAACGGCCCTCAGTAGATCATTCTCCCTCCATTCTTCAATAAGATTAACTGCAGGAATATGGATGAGGTAATACATGATATCTTTGAAGAAATAATTATATAAAAATCTCCATTTACCTCATCAAAGGCCTCAAATATGTCAATGCTTGGTTGGTGAATTGTACAAACAATTTTTCTTCCTGTTTCAACAATATTCTTCACAGCCCACATGACAATGGCAGCTGACCTGACATCCAGTCCAGTAGTGGGCTCATCCATGAAAATTATGGAGGGGTTAGCAACAACTTCAACAGCAATTGTGAGCCGCTTGCGTTGTTCGGTTGATAGACCATTAACTCCAGGAATGCCAACCAAGGCATCTTTTATGTTGTCAACCTCAACTGTTTCCAAGATTTCTTCTATGAATCTCTATACATGCCAAAAGAAAAAAATAACCGACAGTTTCAAAAATCTACTGGCAAACTAATGTCTAAAATATTCTTTAAAAAGTAGCTTACATTTTTAGTTTTTGAATCAATTCCCGGATGAAGACGGAGCCAAGCGGAAAATGTAATTGATTCTTCAACTGTAATTTGCGGATAGTGTACATCAGTTTGTTCACAGTAACCTGAAACTCTTGCAAAGGTATCTTGAACTTTGGGATACCCCCCAATCTTTATCTCTCCTTCAACAATGCCACTGGTTTTCCTTCCAGAAAGAACATCTAGAAGTGTTGTTTTTCCAGCACCACTTACACCCATTAATGCTGTAAGAACACCGGGTCTAAAAGCCCCTGTGATATCATGAAGTAATTGAAGTCTTTTCCCTGTGAAACCATGCTCTCTCATTTCCTGTCACGACAGTCACCTATAACATAATCTGAACAACATATGTTTAATGTTTAAGATTTAAATAAGATAGTTTTCGCCAATTACCGGTGGGGCCTCGACATGGTACTGCAGATTTTGAAAGGTAAGTGTTAGTGGTTCAAATGGTAACACCAACTTTCCTGTAAGATAAGAGAATGAATAAGTATTCATTTAAGTCATATTCAACTTGGTAAAAAAAATGATAAAACAAGACCCATATATTTGAATTAACTGATGAGTTCTAGAAAATGGACTCCAATTGTGATAAGCCATGCATAATTGAATGATTATATACAAATGCAACATAGAAAAAAGAAGACAACTCTAACCCTTATTAGGCTCAGAGGCAGAAGTAATAGATTTTGTAGTTGTTTTGTCCTTGTGAGTCTTGTGTTTGGACACTTCACTTCCATGTTCTTGAGATAGCACTCCCTTTGAAATAATAGCGCAAGTTCCAGGCGCTGTAGTATTAGATAAAATGATTTATATTTAGAAAGATGGCAAATCTATATTCAAAGTTGGCACTTTTATCATAAAGATTACCCTTCAAGTAGCTTAAAGCCATGACGAAGCCTATGTTGAATAGTAGTGCAAAACCGAACAAGGCCCCAAGTGAAATCCAGAAATAGTACCCATCAAAATCTAGGCCGCGGCTTTGAAGTATTTGGAGCCCCATCGTTGTGTTTGTAGGCATTATCTGCTTTTAAAAGTTTAAAAAAACGAATACTGTTAAGTTATTCTAAAATCAGATAAATGTTCTACCAATTTCACCTTGTTCCATCTAGGTGAAAGAAATTCATTCACCGTAAGACCTATTTCACCATATGACAGTGGACAGACCCAAAATCCCCACTTTAGCCATGCTGGCATTTTATCTTTAATTTCAATTCCCATAAGTTTCTGCAGGTTGGTATATATTAAATAAGAAGAGAAATACCAGGAACTTACTGTATGGTAAAATAAATCCGCCAAACGATAACAGAAACAATAATGCCATACTGCCCGCAGTGGTAGAAGCAACCACAGTTCGAAATACTGATGCAAAAAACTGGAACATGGATACTGACGTGAAATGTATCGCGAAATTTAACACTAGCTGACGAAAGAACCTATAAAACACATGCGGCAATAAAATTTATATTTTTGGAAAAACTTGTTATAATATCATATTTACCCAACAAAAGACATAACATCAAATATACCCATAATTACCCTAAAATCATATTTAATATTATTTTTCTGGTTCGTAAATATGATATTATGCAAGCTTTTAGAGGTGTGTATGCAATTGTTCACTCTTAAAGGAATATACATATGTTCATAAGGTGATTACCTCTCTGGTTCAGGCCTGTATCCAATAACATAGTAAGTGAGACATGTCCAAATAATGGCTACAAACATTGATAGGGGAACTTTAAGAAGGGATGCGGGAATTGCGTATGCCCAAGCAGGGTAGAAGTACATATCCCTTTGTTTATAGAAAACTGGAAGTCTTGCAACTGTCATGGATAGTTCTGGAAATCCATCAACTAGAAGAATTACAAGTGCATAAAATAGTGAACCAAGATAATAATTTGCATCAATGGCATCAACCTTCAATTTTGTTCGAAAAAAATACAGTCATTGTGATTACTGCAATTATTAGAACCTGCACACAAATAACTCACATAGATTAGAAATTTTGTATAGGACAAGAATAGAAGCAGCAGCAGAAGCAGTAGTAGTATAATAACAACAAATAAATAAATAAATAACAAATTTGTACCTGAACAAACTTGAAGATGTACACAAAAGAATTTCTTTTCATAAGAAGAATTTCCCTAGACATGCAAACTCTAAAAATATCCCATTTAGAAAGAGAATATTTATGGAAGGACATTGCACCCTCATGGCTTTGCAATCTTGTTAAGGGTTTGGAGATATCTTCATTTACTTCTTTTCCCAAATAAGATTCTTTAAATATCATGTTTAACGTGTGTACGGAAACATAGTTATACGCTTGGTCCGTTCGGCACCAATATTTTTCTTGATCTTTTATTGAGCAAACCTGTAAACCGGTCATTATTAACTTGCTAAAGAAGCAAGATCATGATATTCTAAAAAGATCCCATTTTGATTCTGAAAGTAGCAAACTTTAAAGACATGGGCACATTACCTCCTGGAGGAAGTCAGCTACACCTTTCCTCTCAGGGCACTTAAAACCAAGACCCTCAAAATACTCTAAACCGTTACTACGGGGCCCATGATACACAATCATACCTTCCGCCATTAACATAATGTCATCAAAGAGATCAAATGCTTCAGGTGATGGCTGAAGAAGTGAAATAAGTATAGAAGCATCTGTTATATGTGCCAACTGCTTAAGACAAGTGACTATCTGATATGTAGTTGAGCTGTCTAATCCATTTGATATCTCATCCATAAATAAAGCTTTCGCAGGCCCAACAATCATCTCCCCTGCAAACAACCAAACAAGTTGGATTCTGTTTTACTCAATGAAATGGTAGACTAGTAGGCAGAGGTTACCTGTAGTCAATCTTTTCTTCTGACCACCAGAGATTCCTCTCCTCATGGCATCTCCAAACATTGTATCAGCACATATATCAAGTCCAAGAATCTGGTACAACATGATAATGGTGGAAGATCAACACTTATGCGTATACAAAACAATATATACCACACTCGAATCAGCTAAAAAAATACCACCTTCAGTATGTAGTTTGTCTGAAGAGTTGTCTTTTGTCCTTCAATGGAAATTGCCTGTCAAAATCAAACTTGGTTAAGTATAACATTAAATATCACGAACTTCAAGTAGTTTATCACAACTGCCAGAATTACATATAAGCTTCCACAATAATAGATGGATTTACAAAGAAGACAACATAAGTTTCAAGAACTCATAATCGAGAAAGACCCTAGCGACAAAATCGGAAATTTTACCTTCATGAAAGTGTCAAGATCTGGATCTGGAATAATTCCTAATTCTTTCTCCCTCTTGTTAACCTCATGCATAATCTCTTTACTGGAATATAAGATTCTGAATTAGTTACTAAATCATCCTTGGAAGGGAATACACAACTTTATGGTGCTTGTTGTGTGTTAGTTAGGCTAATAGGCATACCTGAACGGCTTCCAGTACCCTGACAACGGGATGAGAAATCAAGTGATTCCCTCACAGTCATCTCAGGAATATGCAAATCATCTTGGCTTATATATGCAGAAGTTTTCTGGGGGACAAATTCTTCTAATTTGTATCCATTGTAAGAAATATCACCACTAATCTGATTCAAATCACAATGACAATTTATGTAATTTACTATAGAATAGTCACACTATATATATCATGCTTATAAAAATCAGGTAAAACTGTAAAAGAGAAGTCTAAAAACCTTGAGAGATTTGTTTAGGTTCCCTGAAAGTGCTTTCAACAAAGAGGTTTTCCCACATCCTGGAGGACCAAGAAGTACAGTCATCCTGAAAAACATTAAAAATATAAAATAGATATGACATAAAGATTAAAGACGGGTTTAGGACTTCCAGAGGATGTTGGAGGGATTGATAAGATTGTATCTCTACCTTCCTGGTTTGATGACACCACTGACATTGTTCAAGATGGTAATCTTTGCCCGTTTAGCCTTCAAACCAGGTATCATGGCAATTCCCTTTTAGAGAATAAAACAAAGAATTTTATTGAAATATTAGTAATAAATCAAGGAAGATATCACAAAAGACCAGACCTGAGAACTGACCCTCTATATTCCTTTAGTTTATTGATGATTTTGTTAATAGGGTTTTGATCCGGGTAGCAGTTACGATTATATAAGTTATAACACGATAATTCCCCCATTGCTGTTCATAGACTACATCCTGCCAATCTTAGTGGCATGATAATGCAAAAAAATTACAAATACAGCATTTGAATTTTTGATCAAGAAGACTCAAAAATAGCTTAACTTTTTGGCATAAAATATAGATACATGAACTTCAAACTGACAACCTGAATCACACAAAATGTTTTAATATTGTTATTCTTTCTATCAAGATAGTTTGATTAAGACTTTATTGAACTACATATTGACTCTGACCCGGTAAAATCCTACTTGTTCCCAGTTAATATCAGCTCATATAATCAATCATATATTCATATCTATAATCTGCATAGTCAGATTTGGGTTGAATTGACTAATGAATTGATCTGGCCCATGACCCAAACATATACGTTATGATCTAACACTTAAATAACCAATCATGACACAACCAATGACCCTACCAATATAAATATTTGTTATTCTGTTTATTTGGATTTTTTCAAATTTTTAAATGGTTATAATTTAAAAAAAAAAAAACAAAACAAAATTGACTATGAAAATAGAGTTATATTTGTAAAAAAGAAACTGACGTGATGTAACCATAAATAATTTAAAAGGTTCGTGGAAACATCTTACTAAATTTAATACATTTTATCTTGATGAAAACTACTCGTTTGTTAAGCACTTGTCGTCATGAAGTAAGTCATATTTTCAATTTCCAGTATCAAACTTCACATTGGAACGTGTCTCGCCTTAAAATTATGTCATTGTTAAACCCCTCATGTTTTATGAAAGTTGGTAATCATAGCATTAATAAAGTTCTAAATAAATTAACATCATGGAGACAAATCCAAACTCTGTGATGATAAAAGGATCGATCTTGTGGATCAAGGGGTCAGGTTTTTGATATCTTAAATCACAAATATAAATCATATATTGTAGATCAATACCGACTCGAGTTGATAAAGCAATTATAGCGTGTATAGCATTTTACTTCACAGTCACGTACAGTTAGATACTTACACAAATCATACTTTGCAAAGAATTCCAGAGAGTTGGAAGAGGCTTGCCATGAACTACTTCGCACTCGGCTACCACGCGAATATTCTTATATCTCACCTCCACAGAGGGAAATTTCACACCAACTCTAACAAAACAGATGTATATATATTATGATGAAAAAAAACATGGTCGCATAGTCATAAGACTTGATCTCTAACTCTATTTGAACTGTAACCCAATCATCTAGAGTTAGTTAGGATTCCTTGTTAGTTGTTTGATATTGCAAGACAATCTAGAGAATGGTTGAAAGGCCGCCGGAATTATGTAATTTGTAAACTCTTCCACAAAAACAAACAATGATAATATGAAAACTCTTTCATGTTTGTCCTACAACTACTCCTTGAGGTACCCGCCATTGTTTTTACAAAGATAATCTTGGGCACAATAATTTTGATTGTAATCACTCAAAAACTATTCTAATGAACAATCTACATTTTCAAATGCACATTTTTTTCATTTACACCAACAAATATATCATAAAAAAGGATTTACAACTCAAGGATGTATGAAGGACTAGTTTTAAAGTTGAAGAGTTCATCATTGTGTAACAGTCATTCATTCTTTAGTTTGTTTGAAATTCCTAGAAATTAAATTGAATACTACAGATGGTTATCATTCCTAATATGTCATCTCCATCATACTTTCTTCAAACTAATCCAGAAATCATAATATGCTATTCTTGCGTGTGAGTGACAGACATAACCAGCAGAGTTTATTCAATGTTCTTGGTTCAATGTACACTGCTGTAATTACCTGTGGCATAAACAACTCGTCTTCAGCCATACCATATGTTTCCATGGAGCGGACTGTTCTGCATCGAGAAAGGTTTTCTGGGATGTATGCATCATGGGCTTATGCTCTTGCACAGGTATCAATAAAGTCTTTCAAATCTAAAGGAGAATAAGTGAAGTTATCGTTTTTCTTTTTAAGATTTATATGATTCTTTTATGTACAAAAAATGTTTTTGTTATATCTTTTAGGTGACAATCGAGTTCCCATATATTTTTGCCTAGTCACTTGCATATCTGTGCATCGCGTATCCTATGATCGGGTATTATTGGTCAGCATATAAGGTTTTCTGCTACTTTTATTCATTCTTGTGCACACTGTTGTACTTCACCTATTTGGGAATGCTAATTGTTGCTGTCACGCCAAGCATTCCAGAAGCTGCCATTCTAGAGTCTGCGTTTTACACGATGTTTAACTTGTTTGCTGGATTTTTAATCTCTAAACCGGTAAGTGCCTGGTTTTTTTTATGTTACCATGAGAACCCGTAGGGAACAGGGACCCACCAATACCCTCAGTCGGACCACATCAAGCGCAAATTACGCAGATGGGTGGTCTTTAAGGGGTTAAGGAAGAAACCAATGGGACATCTCCTAGAGGGGAATGAGGTTTTATAATTTTATTTTATTTTATTTTTTCTTTTTTGCAGAAAATTCCTAACTGGTGGATATGGCTGTACTATCTAACTCCTACATCATGGTCACTTAATGCAATGCTTACTTCTCAGTATGGTGATGTGAAGACTAAGATCTTAGTCTTTGGGGAAGCTAAATCTGTGGAAGCTTTCATAAAAGATTACTTTTGTTATCATCATGACCTATTACCACTCACCTTTGTTATTCTTGCACTATATCCTATCCTTCTTGCTTCTCTATTTGCATTTTGCATATCAAAACTCAACTTCCAGAAAAGGTAAAATTTGTAGTCAAACCATTCTGCATCATCATTTGTCCAATTAGAAAAATGTGAATCCATACTGTAACTAGATGAATAATCTTCACAAAATCTTCTGTTGAAACATGAGTTTTGAAAGTACTTGACTTTATCTAAATGCTTCAAATGATAAGTTTCTTTGTTAGACTAAGAGTCTTATAGTCGTTATTAATTTTGACTAAGACTTTTATACTCATTATTAATGTTAGTTCAAGAGTCTTATATTTATTATTCTAGAGGGGTCTAAATTGTAACTTCTAGCCCTATATAATGGGCTCCTTTGTATCCTCTTTTATCAATAACTCAATACACACAATTACAGAACCCTACGGTTCATTGAGGTTTCAGAGCCACACTCTCTCTCTATCTCTCTCTCTCTCTCTCTCTCTCTCTCTCTCTTTTTCAATTAACCATGGCGCAACTTACCATCTTCACTTCTTCTAAAAAGCTGGTCACAACAGTCACAAGTTTCTCTGCACCCTTACCCCCACAAATTATGGGTACTGGAAAGCAATACTTGAACCTTATTTAATCACCAACAACTTGTATGATTATGTTGCTAATCCTAAAATCCAAATCGAACCATCCAAAGATGGCGTAGCCTCTACCACTGACAACCCTAATCACCTCCGGTGGATTGTCAATGATGCGCATGTTCGCATGCTTATTTTGTCCACCATCTCCGAGGCTTCCTTTCAATATGTGTACGGCACTACATCCAGAGACCTTTGGCTTTCCCTAGAACGTGCTTCCTCTACCATTTGGCATCAACGTCTTGGGCACCTTAATGAACATGTTTTTCGTATGCTTATTTCTTTCCTTACCTGTTTCTACAAAATTATGTTCTTCTTTACCATGCATAATTCTACTTTTCAAAGTCGTAACGTTTTGGATTTAATTTACTGTGATGTTTGGGGACCTTTTCCTACTATGTCTCTTGACGGACATTGGTTCTTTTTATTGTGTGTTGACCATCACTCACGTTTCATGTGGTATTATCTGCTTGTTTGGAAATCAGGTGTTTTCACCACATTTACCAACTTTGTCTCCATGGTTGAACGTCAGTTCAACACTAAACTAAAAAGTGTACAAACTGATTGGGGAGGGGAGTTTCGTAATCTTTCTCCTTCTTCAACAAGCTTGGTATAATCCATCGACGTCCCTGTCCATACACTAGTGAACAAAATGCAATTGTTGAACACCGTAATCTTCATGTTGTGAAACCGGCTTGCCTTCCTTGTCCATTCTTACCTACCACAACGATTCTGGCACTTTGCATTCGAAACCGATGTCTACCTTATTAATCGCCTTCCATCCAGAACTTCTTCTGTTAAATCTCCCTTCTATCAAATTTTCAATTGCAAACCAGATTACTCCTTCCTTCGTGTTTTTGGATGTCAATGTTTTTGTATAACAGTCATGGTTGTCATTGTTTGATCTCGCAACAGAAGACGACATATATATATATATATATATATATATATTATATTAAGCAGACATGTACGTTTTAATGAAACAGTCTTCCCTTTTCAAAATTCTTGATTCCTCGCCATCCCCATCATCAGCCACACCTATCTCTCCATATGTGTCCTTTTTTCCGAAACACATTCCACATAACACACCTGATCAACTAAACACCGACCACACTGATCCGTCATTAGCACCGCTATCCCTTTTACCTCTAAACCATCATCACCACAACCCTCTATTCCCTCACAATCCACATCATCACCATCTTCACTTGACCCACCTTCCCCGACCCCTAGTTCCTCTACCCCTCTACAAGATACGCCCATTCTGCCTCCACCACCTCCACGACCTCATCCAACTCACCTACGCCAAAATCCTAAACGCACCACTCCCTATAACTCCTCTGTTTACACAACTATACTACTTCATCACCTCCTATTGAACCCATCTCTTTTATCGTGACCAACAAATCCCTGGAGTGGCGTCTTGCCATGACCGAGGATTTTGAAGCTCTTTGCAAGAACGGAACATGGTCCTTGGTTCTCTATGTCCATAATACTAATGTTGTTGATTGTAAGTGGGTTTACCGGTTGAAGACAGATCCCATGGTGTGGTTACTAGGCATAAAGAACGCCTTGTTGCCAAAGGGTTTACGCAACAACCCGGTGTTGACTATCATGAAACTTTCAGCAGTCATCAAAGCCACCACAATTCGGGTTCTTTTATCTCCTGTTGTGATAAATGAATGGGATCTCCGTCAATTGGATGTACAAAATGCCTCCTTACGTCAATTGGATGTACCAAATGCCTTCTTACACGGTGATTTGGCCGAAACCATTTACATGAAGCAAGCACTAGACTTTGCTGACCTAGGAAAACCAAATCATGCGTGCCTTCTTCATAAGTTCTTTATGGACCCAAACAAGCCATCAAGCATGGTTCCATCGACTATCTATTATTCTTCACCAACTTGGTTTCCGTGGGTCGAAGATAGATCCTTCATTATTCATTATGAACAACCGTGTCACTCTTGCTTATGTTCTTGTATATGTCAATGATATTATCATAACTGGCAACAACCAAATAATCATGATAACATCATCAATCAGCTAAGCTCCATCGTCGCCATTAAAGATCTGGGTAGACTATTATTTTTTTGGGAATTGAGGTTGTCAATCATAACAAAGTGTAAGTGCAGCTCCCGCTGGATAACTGTGTATCAGTTCTGGTCAACAAAATCAAAGTCCAAGTCAAGAGAAGTCAAAGAATAAACCAAGTCTTGTCCGAGTTTGTTATTTTGTCTTGTCCGAATTTATTATAAGTTTGGATAGTTTTGTCAGGACATGTTGTCCAAGTTTGTCAGAGTTTAGTCCCTAGCCTATATATATGTGTGTATAGGTTAGATTAAAAACAAGCCTTTTGGGAAACTCTCACAAACCCTAACCATCCTCCATTAGTGTGTGCACATTCTAGAGAGAGAAAGAGAGACTATGTGTTAGTGAGAGAGAGCTAGGTTTAGATATTAGTGATCTAAACCAACTTGTAGATGATGTATACTCTTTTGGTTTGTAAATCTGTGATGATTGTTTCAATATTAAAGAGATTCCTTTTCTACATCTTTCTATCTTTTACGTTTTGTTGATTTCACGTCTAAATCGAGGGCAGTGGATGTTGTTCGTCGACGATCCATGGGGTCCCGGGGACTTTCACAAAGATCTTATCTTGTCACAATGGAAGTATTTTTTGGACATTCTTCAACGATTTGGTCTCAAATTGCAAACCGGTGTCTTCCCTTATGTGTCCTTGCTAAGTGCTTACCATTGATGGTAGTCCACCACTTTCCAACCCTATGCGGTATCGCCAAGCTGTTGGTTCTTTAATGTATGCCACTCTCTCGCCCAGATATTGCTTTTGTTGTGAACTGTGTGTGTTCAGTTCATGAATGCCCCCACAAAGAATCATTGGTCGGCTTTTAAACGTATCCTACACTACTTAAAAGGGACTACCAATTTGGGTCTTGTTATTCATCACACATTGGGCTCCTCCTTGCATGCCTTTACTTTTACCCATTGGTAAAACGAACCCTCCAAGGTCCAGCCTTCTCTGACACTGATTGGGTGGGCTGGCTCGTAGACCGTTGTTCCACCAGGGGGTTTGCCATTATCTTATATCAAATCCCATCTCCTAATCTGCCCGTAAACAACGAGCAGTTTTACAATCTTCAACCGAGTCTGAGTATAAGGCACTTGCTGATACAATGGTTGAATTGATTTGGTTAAAGTCGCTTCTATATGAACTCAGTTTCTCAGTCAAACAGCCTCCCATCCTTTGGTGTGATAATATGGGAGCCACCTACCTTTCTGCCAATTATGTTTTCCATGCTCAAACAAAACACATTGAGATTGAGTTTCACTTTGTTCGTGAACAATTGGCTCAAAGAAAACTAAATGTTCAATTTATTTCTACAAGTAATCAAGTTGCAGATGTCTTCACCAAGCCACTTGCTTGTCAGTTTTTCCTGTTTTTAAGGTCGAAGTTGCATGTCCTTTCCCAGCCTCAACTTGCGGAGGAATGTTAGACTAAGAGTCTTATACTCGTTATTAATGTTAGAATAAGAATCTTATAGTCATTATTAATGTCAATCCAAGAGTCTTATATTATTTAATCTAGAGGGGTCTAAATTGTAACTTTTAGCCCTATACAATGGGCTTCTTTGTATCCTCTTTTGATCAATAAAACAATACACAACAATCATAGAACCCTATGGTTCATTATTCTTCCACTGTGCTCTAAGAATATTTTTAAGTTTATACATAATATTAAGAGTAAAATGAAATTTGCGTCCTTATGCTTTCCGGACGGAGTCAACTTAAGTCTCCCAGAAAAAAAATTTGGATGCATGAGTCCTTATTGTTTGAAATTCGCTACATATTGAGTCCTTCTTTCAAGTGTTAGTTCGTTTACTGTTAAAAAGTTATAAAATTACCAACATACCCTAGATTTTTCTCGTATTACCAACACCTCTGAATTGTTCTTAAATTACTACCGGCGTTGCCCCCTTTTTCGAGAAAACAATGGCTTTTTTAATTTAATTAAAATGCCATTGGCCAACGACTATTTTTTTAAAAGTCTTTTTTTTTTAATTTAAATTATTTACTCCTTTTTACGCTATAAAATTACCACTCAACCAATTCACAATCTCAACCATTTCACCATTTAAATTTCACTATCTCCAATTCATATATATATATATATATATATATATATATATAGGGAGAGTATCATGAGAAAACTAGATATAAATGAGAAAACTAGAAAACTAACTAAAAAAATAAAAAAACATAAAAAACATACAAATTTTTTTTACAATTTTTTTTATAAAAATCGCTACATTTTATGTATAAAAAAAACTTGTACTGCACATGTGCACTATATGTGTACTACACATGTGCATTATATGTATATGTTGCACATATGCATTATATGTTTTTTTATTTTTTAGTTTTTAAATTTTTTTATATAATATATATAGTGAATTTTTATAAAAAATCAAAAAAAATAAATTTTGATATGTTTTTTTGGCTTCTTTAGTTAGTTTTTTAGTTTTCTCATTTAAACTAGTTTTCTCATGATCCATTCCCTATATATATATATAGTGATGGGTTAAAATGAAAACCACCTTAAGTTGTGAGAACCGTAGAAACCAATATTAATTATTGATCAAGTTGGTTTTGATGAATGATGTTAAAAGACAATAAAACAATGTAATGATTGTGATTTAACTAATGACATTTTGTTTTTTAGTACGAAAAGGGCATATTGGTCGTTTTTACTATAACTTTAATAATTAGTTTGGTTATTGATTTTGTTTTAATTAATAAGATTGTTTTTAATTAAAAAAATTTAAACATGAATTATTAATTTTGTTTTAAATCTCAGATAATTTTTTATTTTAATTCTCAGTTACTTTTTAAACATAAGCAATCTAATTTTGTTTTAAATCTCAGATAATTTTTTTGCGATCCGGTTTTTAAAACTTTTTTAACGCCCCGGTTTTAACTTTTTTAATACCCAGGTTTAAACTTTTTTTACATGCCGGTTTAAAGATTTTTTAACGCGTGGTTTTTAACTTTTTTTACGCGTGGTTTTTTACTTTTTTGCGTCTGTTTTTAAACTTTTTTACGCTCTGGTTTTAAACTTTTTTACGCGCAGTTTTAAAGTTTTTTAATGCGCCGTTTTAAAAACTTATTTTGCACGCCGGTTTTAAACTTTTTTATGCGCGGTTCAAAACATTTTTTACGCACGGTTTCAAACTTTTTTACAAGCAGTTTTAAACTATTTTACACTCCGGTTAGAACTTTTTTTACGCGCCTGTTTAGAACTTTTTTACGCGCCGATTTAGAACTTCTTTTATGCGCCGGTTTAGAACTTCTTTTACGCTCGTTTGACAACTTTTTTAACGTGCCGGTTTAAAAACTTTTTTAACGCCCCGGTTTTAACTTTTTTAATACCCAGGTTTAAACTTTTTTTACATGCTGGTTTAAAGCTTTTTTAACGCGTGGTTTGGTTTTTAACTTTTTTTACGCGTGGGTTTTTTACTTTTTTTCGCGTCTGTTTTTAAACTTTTTTACGCTCTGGTTTTAAACTTTTTTACGCGCAGTTTTAAAGTTTTTTAACGCGCCGTTTTAAAAACTTATTTTGCACGCCGGTTTTAAACTTTTTTATGCGCGGGTTCAAAACATTTTTTACGCACGGTTTCAAACTTTTTTTACAAGCGGTTTTAAACTATTTTACGCGCTGGTCAGGACTTTTTTTACGCGCCGGTTTAGAACTTTTTTTACGTGCCGATTTAGAACTTCTTTTATACGCCGGTTTAGAACTTCTTTTACGCTCGTTTTACAACTTTTTTAACGTGCCGGTTTAAAAACTTTTTTAACGCCCCGGTTTTAACTTTTTTAATACCCAGGTTTAAACTTTTTTTACATGCCGGTTTAAAGCTCTTTTAACGCGTGGTTTTTAACTTTTTTTACGCGTGGTTTTTTACTTTTTTTCGCGTCTGTTTTTAAACTTTTTTACGCTCTGGTATTAAACTTTTTTACGCGCAGTTTTAAAGTTTTTTAATGCGCCGTTTAAAAACTTATTTTGCGCGCCGGTTTTAAACTTTTTTATGCGCGGGTTCAAAACATTTTTTACGCACGGTTTCAAATTTTTTTACAAGCGGTTTTAAACTATTTTACGCGCCGGTCAGAACTTTTTTTACGCCCCGGTTTAGAACTTTTTTTACGCGCCGATTTAGAACTTCTTTTATGCGCCGGTTTAGAACTTCTTTTACGCTCGTTTTACAACTTTTAACGTGCCGGTTTAAAAACTTTTTTTGCGCGCCGGTTTTAAACTCTTTTTGCGCGCCGGTTTTAAACTTGTTTTGCGCGCGGTTTAAAACTTTTTTACGCGCCGGTTTGAAACTTTTTTTACGCGCGGTTTAGTATTTTTTTTACGCGCCGGTTTAGAACTTTTTTACACGCCGGTTTAGAACTTTTTTTACGCACCGGTATAAAACTTTTTTTACGCGCGGTTTTAAATTTTTTTACGTGCCGGTATAAAACTTTTTTTACGCGCGGTTTTAAACATTTTATACGCGACGGTTTTAAACATTTTATACGCGCCGGTTTTAAACTCTTTTTACGCCCCGGTTTTATACTCTTTTTACGCCCCGGTTTTAGAACTTTTTTTACGCGCCAGTTCAAATTGCTTGAACTCGGAGATGCCTCAGGTCGCAAGACTCATCAAAGTGAGTTGTGAGACATCGATGAAAAGTCATCGGTGAAAAAGTCACCTCGTTCACTACCAGGTCTGACACAGTTTCAAATACTAAAAACTAAAAGAATGGCGATTATCGATGATATAAAAACTCGATACCACCAGGATGAAATGAAGACCACCCGCGCCACCGGGATCAAATAAATCCTAATATCCAAAAAAATCAACTGAATCGCACTAAACATATTTAACTTTTATTGCCATAAGATTGCTTGATAATAATAATTAAAAAAAATTAAGAAAACTCACTTCGAATTTCCGATCATGAGATTTGGAGGGATCGAAACTTTTTGAAATTCTTTTTTCACATTTTAATGCATATCTAAATCTTAATGTTTTAGGCTTTTTGTGCACAACCCAATTCTTTAAAAATGAAAAAAAAAATGGTCAAACTTTCTAACTAGGTCAAATCAGAAAAAGTCAATTCCAACACTACATATTCAAAATCAAATCTAGAAACTAAAATTCAAAACACTATGAATATGCCCAAATCAATAAAATCTATAAATCTATAAATTGTGTATAAATATTATACCTAGTGGAAAGATTATCAACATAACTGATTAACATCTTAAGTTTACTACCACCGTCAGAAGCAAGTCCGGCGTGCATCTCCACCATCATGGCGTCAGCAACCTGCCGGATTTTTCAAACCGGAGTTCCACACTTTTCCTCAAACTCCTTCAAAATCTCCATAGCTTTTGCCCACTTGCGGGAGTTCTTCATCCAGTGCCGGACCACCACAACCGCTGCCGCGGTCACATTGGTGGAGATGCCCAAGATGCCGTCGCCACCCCGGAGATGTCGCCGTCGGCACCAAACATCCAGAACAAACCATGTCTGTCTCTCTCTCCGTGTCTCCCTTTCAAGAATTCACCTACCTTCAACCACCATTGTAACAACTCGAAAATTCGATTGTTATCTCTTCTTTTGTTTTCCGTTTATCTTCCTTTGTAAATCCGAGCTTCCGTTGATAATAAAGTTTATGTTAATAAATTATGGTATTGTATGTTATGTCGCGTCTAATCGCTTATTAAATCGCGTCGCTAATCTCATCGCATCGCAAATCGCAGTTAATGATGTGATTTAATGTTATTTATGTGTTATGTGTGTTTTGTGGTTATGATTACGCTCGCTATCACATCGCTCTCGCACACTCGAATCGCTAAATCGCACTATTATATCAACTATAACGCTTAACGCCTTAATGTAACGCTTAATATAACTATCTAATGCGAACCGAATAACCAAACGAACACTTAACGCGAAATCGGCAAACGAAACTTGGTCACCAGGCCAAGTTCGGCCGAACTTGCCTACCACAAGTTCGCCCGAACTTGCCTGATAACCAGGAATCCCTTGTTTCTATCAAGTTCGCGCGAACTTGCATATACATATGCAAGTTCGGTCGAACTTACCCTTCTCCCTCTTGAAAACTCCCCAAGTTCGTTCAAACTTGTACACTTTTGTACAAGTTCGGCCGAACTTGTTGCCAGCACTTGAGATTCTTGCCCCACCTATAAATACCCGTGCTCCTCATTCATGCTCCCCTTGCTGACCAAGTTCGCTCAGAGCTCTCAAAACTCGAAACCTTCGTGTTCTAAGTAAGAATCAACCCGATTTCACTGCAACAATGTTTATCAACGATCTACAAAGGTTTACAACGATTTTGGCACAAGGCATAGCCTTCGTTTTCATCAAAACTGATTCTTTTACGAAAACCTTCATCTTTTTCTTCAAAAACTTCTGTTTTAAGCTTAGATCTACAAAAAACGAGTTCGCTTGGCGATAGTAGAGACTTCCCAAACACGAGATCTGCAAGCTCTCGGCTTGTAAGTGACAGATCTGAGAAAAACCTTTGAAAACCATTGATTTCTACACAAGATACGGACTTTTGATGATGTTTTGTTCATTTTCTGATATGAAACGAAGCATCTATCATTCAAGATCCCAGATCTGGAAGCACAAGGACGTTTATGTCGGTTTACACAAGCCGGACTAATCCGAACGAACCCCGAGTTCGCCCGAATTAGCCCACGCTCTTGTAAAACGGCTAAAACAGCTCTAAAAGACCTCTCCGACCTAAGTTTGCTCAGTAGCACAGGGTTGGAGGGATGAACACTCGATTTTCCTCAGCAAACAACGCGAAAACGCAAGATTTTGGACCTGAAAACATCAAGTTCGCTCGAAATCACCAGCTCACCAAGTCAAGTTCGACCGAACTTGTACCCATTTTGGGTCAAGTTCGACCGAACTTGTGTGTTTCTTCACCAAGTTTCTTGCAAGTTCTCCTGAACTTGCCTGGTTTCTTAGGAAACCATACAAGTTCGACCGAACTTGCCAAATCAGTAAGGTTTTCCTACAAGGTCGCCCGAACTTGACAAGTTCTTAGAAACTCATCAAGTTCGACCGAACTGGCTATAAACCCACCAAATCATACAAGTTCGCTCGAACTTGTATGTTTACACACAAGTTCGCCCGAACTTGGCTACTGCCCTACCAAAACTTAACCGTTTCAACTTACGGAGACTAATGCACTTCCGTTCGCGTATGCAGGCTGATCCGGCGGTTTTCTCGACTCTCCACAGATCCCGAACTCTTACCTAAACGCACCCACAGTGAGTATACTTGACCCATTTTCTCTTTAACGCATTTCTTGGGTGTTACATACGTTCCTATATCAAAATCACTTCACAAATCAAACTGTTTATCGCACGCGAATAATCTGAATATGTATGCTCAATACGTGATGCTAGAAACATGCGACTAGGACTTATTTTCGTTAACTTGCCTCCTTAGCTAGTATGGTACTATAGTGTGGCTTACACCCGACAGGGTCCATCTAATAAGTCTATGTTAATCTGTGTGAATATGTTTCGGTGTATCATGCTATGTAGTTAGATTATTTCGCGAACGCTTCTCGATTATACTAGTAGTACTTAAACCTGTATGCTCACCTTTACTTAATTGTATTGACTTGTATTTTAACGTATGTAACAGGTTGAGGATTTTAGCTATGGACACTTGGATGTTGCATGCTTAGCATAGTTTAGTTTTGTTTAGTTAGTTTGTTGATGTATTTCAGTTTTGGAATTATATATGAAATCTAGGGGAAATCGAAGCCGGTTGAATTTTATGAGAAATCTCCGTTTTGTAATAATTGTTTAAATGTTACGTTTAATAGTATGGGATATTAAGCAGGTTGTGATATGTTAAATGATTGTGATCTCGTGAAATCAATCTGGTCGCCTAGTGCCACTAACCCTGATGTTTCCGCCATCGGTTGGGGTGTGACAACCATCACCGTCACTCTTCACCGGCACCCACCGTTGACCAACCACTGTCACTCATCTCCCCCCTGCTCACCACCACCCCGCGACCATCACCCTTCACCACACCCCAAAACACCATCTGTGATAAGTCACCACCAAAAACCCCCGCCGCCACCAATCCCAATGTTCACCACCACACCGCCGCAATCAACCACTGCGACCATCACCCTACACCACACCCCAAACACCATCTTGTTCTTTCCCCGCCGGAAGTCTGTGAATCAAGATGAGGGAAGATGGTGTTGAACGAGTTTGAGAGAGAGATATATATTAGGAGATCTTAATTTTTTTTTTATGTAATAAAGTTTGTGAATTAGACTTTAAAGAGAGAGAGAGAGCGAGAGAGATGATTTGACTTTAAAGAGAGAGAGAGAGAGATGATTTGACTAGTTTGAGTACCTGACTAGATTACCATTTAGGTTTTAAAATAATAGTACATGCGTGTCATTCTCTGATTGGTGGAAAGTGGTTCTCGCGGTTCTCCTAACTGGGGATGGTTTTCATTTGAACCGATCCCTATATACACATATATATTATAGGAGAAGGATCCTTTAGGAACCACCCTTTATTGCGAGAACCGCAGAGAACAATGTGAACACAACCAAAAAGACCTAAAAAATCTAATAACCATCCAAATTGTTCTTAACATTTTTTACAAAAAAAGCGCTACTTTTCGTCAAAAAAAAAGTTTAAAAAAATCTGAGTGGTTTTTAGATTTTTTAGGTTTTTTTGGGTGTAGTTATTAGCATTTAGCTTTGGTCTGAGGGGGTGGTGGGGGTGGTTGGGGTTAGGTTTTTTTTAGGGTTTTTGAGGGGTTCAGCTTTATGGGTTAGTTTTTTAGTATTTAGCTTAGGGGGGTGGTTAGGTTTTTTAGGTTTTAGGTGGTGATGTAGTGGGTTACTTTAGTGGTTCTCACAGTAAAGGTGGTTCTTGTATGAACCTTACCCTATATTTTATTATTTATATATATATATATATATATATTATATATATATATATATATGGAAAGGTTTTAATGAGAATGATAAATATTGTGAGAACCGTGAAAATGAATGAAAAAACTGTGAGAACTTTGTCAAAAACAATTCAAATTCAAAATTTTTTATACACTTATCATTATTATTCGAATACAATTTACGTAAATTCGTAAATATATAAAAATTTACACATATGTAAATTCATTATATTTACATCTGTGTAAAAAATCTAATAAGTGTGATTTTGAGAGGAGAAATGAATTATCTTGATATTGTAAATTCTTTTTTTGATGTTGTATTTTAATTATAATGAGGTTGGTATTAAAAAATGGTTTTGCTTGGTTTTTTCATTCGTTCACACGGTTCTCGCGATATTTAGTATTCTCAAGATAATCATCCCCTATAATATATTATATATAAATTTCACCACATTTGATCATCATGGGTGTAATTATCCTTTTCCGATTGAATCAACGAAACCTTCAAACCACCTAAGATCAACACTTCGCTATGTAAACCCTCCACCTTCAAGCCCACCTCCTTCAAACATCGATGATCAACACGTCATCATGCAAACCCTAACCTTCAAAACCACTGCCTCCGGTTTTTATAGTCTACTATCCACAGCATCATAACGATTTGAGTGTGAAAAAATTGAATCAGATTATCCAAGTCAAACAACAGGAGGATGTCATTTGACTTTGGTCAACATTCACAAAAATCAAAGAAAACGGGACTTAACTTGTTCAAACAAAGACCAAATGCTACACATCGAAACTAATCATTAGCTACAGACAAAAAGTTCATTAATAAACTCCCCCTTGGATGTTGCTTTGATTCTTCGATCTTCATTTCTTTGGGTCAGCAAAATATTGTTGATGAGTAGTCGTCCATTTGCTTCCAGAGTTGATCTCGGATAAGGAGCATATCGTAAGGACCGATTCATACCAATTCATTCGATTAATGTATTAAACGTGTGGAATCCGTCTCGACGATGTGGTGTATCAATCACACAATCAAGATCCAACGTGAATCTAAATATAATAAAGCTTGTATTATGGTGACTTTTGTTTACTTGTCAAACCCCCACTTTCTCTCTCTAGAATGTGAATGTGTAAATACAAGCTTGATTGCCTTATTTATAGCCATATGACCTAAAGTCATTAATACAAGAATATTACAATTATACCCCTCATGACATTATGATCAATTGAACTATTATTACACGTTAACTGCATTTATAGACTCTCCCTTAACAATAGCATCAATTTCTCATTTCTTCAATGACTTTATATCTTCAGAATGCTTCAGATTTAGCTATACACTAACAGACTCCCCTAAGCTGATGCATCTGATCTTTAATCCTTTAAGCATCGTTAGTCGTCAAGAAAAATGATCTCATAAACTTGCCTTCATTAATCATCGGGACCATTTCTGACTTTTGCTTTATTGAGTGCTCCTGAACATCTGAGGATAAGTCTTCAACGATCTGGTAAACTTGAAACTAGCTTGAGAGATTTCAAGTATGACATATAATCAGCCATTATGTCCTCAAATCCGTAAATCCTCATGAGAAAGCTTTAGCACGTTTATGGTTTTCTGGTTGCTAAGGGTGTTGAAGTGTCTCATGATTTTCTCGAATTTTGTAGTCCGATGACTATTCTGAATTCTGCACCTCATACGTTTATTAGTTGTGTGCGTTAAGCGTACCATATTTTTGTTGTCATTTTAGGTTCATTTTACGCATTGGTCAAGTTTTAAATTTATAAAATACGATATTCTACTAACACTAAACACACACTTGGGCAAGTGCACCCATCGTGAGCGTAGTATAGCGTTGGTAAGATACCAAGATCGTCCAAGGACACAAAAACTTTTAATACCGATTCATCGTCAACGTCTAATCAATGTAAATTTTTTATAAAGATTTTTAAAAACATAAAGATAAATAAAATAAAATACAAATAGACAAGATAGAATCACTTGGATCCAACTTCTCTTTTATGTATCATTTGATAGTTTTTGACCTTTTGTACTTTTTAAGAGATTATCTTAGTTATAGTAGTAGGCCCCTCTTTTGAAGATCACGTTACCCTCAACCCAGTGGTTTGAGTCAGCAGGGATACAATCCCAAAAGGTCGGAATATTGGAAGACAATTAAGTAAGTTATTAATGCGAAAAGTGGTAGGCCCCTCTTTTGAAGGTGACGTTACCCTCGGCTAAGTGGTTTGAGTCAGCAGGGATACAATCCCAAGTAGCCGGTTTAAAGTATTAATAGTAGTTTACATATGAGGGGTTCAAGCCATTCGCGCCCCCGCCATCCAATACCCATAGAGTATTGAAGGAAGCCCTAGTAAGCTTGAACCAAGTCCTCGCAGGATGTATACACTGAACGAGACAAGAACTTTACCAAACCACCTTCTAACCCCCTTCCAAGTAGTTAACGCGCTTTATATAGACCGTAAAGATACGAATGAGCAAATCAATGACATCATGAAGAAATGATTAGGAAAATTCATTTTCAACATAAGAAACTAGTTATTAAAGTCAGTAATACATACCCAAATAAAAAGTGCCGAAAGATTAAAAACTAAAAGTAATACATAAAAGATTAGTCTTCACCAAGTGATGTAAGGAATTTAGCCAAGCATGGCCTTTGTTTGACAAGAACCCTTACAATCTGTCTTGGATCCCAAGACTACTACACACTCTAAAGATGATTGATGGACGATGGTGGTGGATGGGGGTGGGTGTTGGTGTTGTAGTGGTGGTGGAGTGGTGGCGAAGTGAGAGAGAAGTGGTTTGCCAAGGGATGCCTTTGAAGGGAACCAAGCACCCCTATTTATAGTCAAAACAGAGGCCCAGCCATGGCCCCGTGTCCAGTGGGCATGGCCCGTGGCCATCATTCTTCTCTTTCTTCATTAACTGCATCTGTCAGCAGAGGGCCCCACACGACCCCGTGTCTTCTGGGCACGGCCCGTGGTCAATCTGTTCACTGTACTATCTGGATTCTACAAACCTTACAGTTGACCATGCCCCATGTTGGCCTGGGCACGGCCCCGTGATGGGCGTAGAAGCTTCTGTAGGTTTCGTCTTGAAGTATGAGGTCTGACCATGCCCCGTGTTGGATGGGCATGGCCCGTGGTCGTCTTCTGTAACTTTGTTTTTGTCTTTTTGGGGTGTTGCTGAGGGGTCGGGCATGGTTCTTTATTCCTTCTTTTCGTATTTATGTTGGTTTTGACTTTTTATTTGCTTCTTTTATGCTCTTTTAATCCTAAAAATACAAAAGGAACAAAGAAACGTGCTTTTTCTAACATTAGTACTAAAAAAGGGTTCGTTTTATACCTTAGTTGATGTAATTTATATGTTGCATTTTGCACACATCAAATATCCCCACACTTGAATCTTTGCTTGTCCTCAAGCAAAACTCTTTAAATGTAGCTTACACACCCAAATGGAATAGGTATAGAAAAAGTTTTGTGGTTTGTCTTTGAGTGTCGGGAATCCAAGATCTTAATTTTTTTTTACTTTATTACAATCCTATTCGTCATGATTTATTTAGAACATTTTTAAGAAAAATTATTTATTTAGGCATAACATGGCTCTTTTAAAATTCTATTTATTTATATACAAGTTCACGTACCTCACAAGAGATCATCAACACTCGGCCGAAGATGTATTTTTGTGATATCGCTCGAGTCTGATTTGGAACTTACTTCTACCATATGCTTGCCAAGCGATCAAACCTCCTCCTTTTTAACTATAAACCTTTGTAAATATCAAAAGGACTTTGAAAAAGGTTAGGCTTGGGCTAGGGTAGGAAATTTTTGGGTTAGTGGTTAGTAAAATGGTGAAAAGCATAAAAAGCGTCGGTTATCCTAAAACATTTTGTTTTTGTGACATTTATTTGAACCAAGCATTTTCAAACAAGATTTTTGAAGGAACTTGTTTGGTTATTGAAAGAGCTATGGTTATAGTTTTTTTTTAGGTCACAAGATAACCGAGCTTTTTACTAAAATAAATGGCTTTGAAAGGAAAATGGTTAGTAAGTGGTTGTCTTGCGGGGTTTTGTAACGAAAAGGGGTTTAGGCTCAAAGGGTTTAACTAGGGGGATTTTGGTAATGGGTGAAAAGAAACGAAAATAATGGTTTTGAATGAAAAATGGGTTAGTCCTAATGCCTCTATCATTTACTTACTTGGTTTAAGTTGGTAAGGACCGGGAATGCATCGTCTTGGCAAGTTCTAGAGCCGTAAGAACCAAGCGGCTATTCACACAAGAAACGAAAATGAGCGTTTAGTTTAAAGGTGTATGCATGTATGCTCAATAAAGGGTCAAAACTCACTTAATGTGGGAATGGGTTTATAGTGTGAACAAGTATATATAATCCATTTTAAAAAGATTTGTTATGCCTCTTTTTTTATAATTTTCTTATTCGGTTCTTTTTATCACGACGCTGTCGGTTGTAAATTCGTAAAAACATAACCTTTTTAGAACTTGTAATTCCCAAATTAACCAAGACAAGTAAAAAAAATGAAAAATTTAGTAAAGATTTGGGGTGATTAGCGGTTCCAATAGAGTTTTGTGTAATGCTTGTTATTAGGACTTGCTAAATTCAAAGTGTTAGTTACCCCCCCACTTAAATTACACATTGTCCTCAATGTGTCCAAAAATATTTTTTTCGGTTGATTCGAATGCGTAAAAGCGTGTTTAAAAACAAATTTTTATGTTACTGGGCATCTGGGCACGAGCCCGTGTGGTCCGGGCACGGCCCCGTGTCCAGAGTGCGAGTATCAAAAACTTATAGAAGCTTGACCATGGGGCGTGGCCAGTCAACACGGCCCGTGGTCAATAACCTGTTTCAGAAATTTTTCTTGCAGAACCTGGGCACGGGGCGTGTTGGACTGAGCACGGCTCCGTGCTGCACATGCTGGAAAGATGCGGAAGCTGTCGGAAGGCACAGTTTTTATGCATGGGGTGTGGTTTCGACGTCCCTGGAGCATTTTTCATCTTTTCTCGTGTGTTAAGCCATTTATTTAAGATCCAAACACGACATAATAACTTAAACCATCATATATTAGAGTGCGAGATACAAAAGGTCCTAAAGATTAATCCTAAAAATTACAAAGTTCCTAAATTTAGATAGATGCAAGAGATTTTAAGCCATAAATGAAGTTCCACCTAGATGGTTACATATTTTAAGAGCGATAAAAACCTGAAATCGATTTTTTGGTAGATATGGGCTTCTAGGAACTTCAACCCGGAGGGTGCACCCCTCAAAAGTCATTGACCATTTCCTCAATCTCCCGAGGGAGGAAGAGGAAAGGTTCTTTTTCCGTATTTTCATACGGGGGAAGAGCGGGAGGTGCGACCGTCGTTGGAACCTCATACAATGCGTCTAGAGGAGGTTCCGGAGGGAGGTCATCCCATCCGGTTGGGTCAACGATCTCTTGAGCGAGGTTCTAATCTTCTTGGGGGATGATTGGTTCCATGGGAGGTAGCACAAGAATGTTCAACCTTTGGTGCAAAAGGTTGATTTCGTGCAAGCAATTCTCCAATCCCACGTCAAATAGTTAACCCGATCGACAAGAGCCTCTTCCACCGATGTCATTTCATCGATGGCTTCCCTTAAAGCATACATGCCACGAACTAGGGTAGCCTCAATTGATGGCCTTCTTCTTCCTTGGTTGTTTCTTGAGGTTGTTGACGACGTTCCACTGTTCTGGGACGACATACTAAGAAAACAAGGGTGAATTTTAAAGAAACGACGGTTTAAAAGCTCACCACGGCCCCGTGTCCAATGGACACGGGCCCGTGTTCGTCCTCCTGCATAGTTTTTAACCCAGAAATTTCATTGTTTTAACTTATTTTTCTTAGGTTTTAAACATTTGTGAACAGAAATAACTTAAAGCAATGTGATGAACATGTTGTTTATTAAGACTCTTTGGGTTAAAACATATATTTTGCAAAAATAAAGCTTGAAGCTATGGACCTTAAAGCTTTAATGAGGATTTGAGTTCAAAGAAGAAGAAGGAAATGACAAAAGTGGCAAAGACAAGATGGATAGATGAAACTTCTTTAAGAACATACCTTTTAAGGTATATGTGAGAAATCTTAGGAGATCCATGTCCTTTGGAATGAGGCCAAACATCCAACAACAATGCTGACTTTATAGAAAGTGATAGCACATTGACCACGGCCCCGTGGTTTGACAATGTTCTAACACGTTTGTCTGTATTAGGAACACGGGGCGTGTTGGCCTGGACACGACCCCGTGGTGAATTTTTCGGTGGGCACGAGGCGTGTTGGATTGGGCACGGCCCCGTGGCTGGAGTTTTTATGAAATGTTGTCTTGTTTTATTTTAAGGATTTCTAAAAATCGGGAGGTTCTTTACTGGAGGGAACAACACCGAAGCGTCTAAGGTACCGGAGTTGCTCTTGGGTTATGCATGAACGCAAGAGGTTATCGGAAAGGGTAAAAACTAATCTACTTACTGGTGGATGAAACCAACCCCTTATTCCCCTTATCCGGGCTCTCGTTAAAGAAGGTGTATGTCGAACCAATGATGCTGTTGTTGTGGTTGGGCACGGGGGAGTGTTGGATTGACAAGGCCCCGTGCTGCAGCCTGCAGAAACTGCATATTTTCCTAAAAATCGAAAAAATCCTAAAAATAAATAGAAAAATTGTTAAAAATAATTAGGCCGTTAATTTTGAACTTTCTCAAAATCCTTGTGTCCCTGGCAACGACGCCAAAAACTTGGTGTGCTTTAAGCGTACTATATTTTTTGTTGTCATTATAGGTTCATTTTACGCATTAGTCAAGTTTTAAATTTATAAAACACGATATTCTACTAACACGAAACACACACTTGGGCAAGTGCACCCATCGTGAGCGTAGTATAGCGCTGGTAAGATACTGATATCGTCCAAGGACACAAGAGCTTTTAATACCAGTTCATCGTCAACGTCTAATCAATGTAAATTTTTGATAAAGATTTTTAAAAGCACAAAGATAATAAAAAGATAAATAAAATAAAATACAAATAGACAAGATAGAATCACTTGGATCCAACTTCTCTTTTATGTATCATTTGATAGTTTTTGCACTTTCGGATTTTTTAAGAGAATATCTTAGTTATAGTAGTAGGCCCCTCTTTTGAAGGTGACGTTACCCTCAACCCAGTGGTTTGAGTCAGCAGGGATACAATCCCAAAAGGTCGGAATATTGGAAGACAATTAAGTAAGTTATTAATGCGAAAAGTGGTAGGCCCCTCTTTTGAAGGTGATGTTACCCTCGGCTAAGTGGTTTGAGTCAGCAGGGATACAATCCCAAGTAGCCGGTTTAAAGTATTAATAGTAGTTTACATATGAGGGGTTCAAGCCATTCGCGCCCCCGCCATCCAATACCCATAGAGTATTGAAGGAAGCCCTAGTAAGCTTGAACCAAGTCCTCGCAGGATGTATACACTGAACGAGACAAGAACTTTACCAAACCACCCTTCTAACCCCCTTCCAAGTAGTTAACGCGCTTTATATAGACCGTAAAGATACGAATGAGCAAATCAATGACATCATGAAGAAATGGTAAGGAAATTCACTTTCAACATAAGAAACTAGTTATTAAAGTCATTAATACATACCCAAATAAAAAGTGCCGAAAGATTAAAAACTAAAAGTAATACATAAAAGATTAGTCTTCACCAAGTGATGTAAGGAATTTAGCCAAGCATGGCCTTTGTTTGACAAGAACCCTTACAATCTATCTTGGATCCCAAGACTACTACACACTCTAAAGATGATTGATGGATGATGGTGGTGGATGGTGGTGGGTGTTGGTGTTGTAGTGGTGGTGGAGTGGTGGCGAAGTGAGAGAGAAGTGGTTTGCCAAGGGATGCCTTTGAAGGGAACCAAGCACCCCTATTTATAGTCAAAACAGAGGCCCGGCCACGGCCCCGTGTCATGTGGGCATGACCCGTGGCCATCATTCTTTTCTTTCTTCATTAACTAGCAGAGGGCCCCACACGACCCCGTGTCTTCTGGGCACGGCCCGTGGTCAATCTGTTCACTGTACTATCTGGATTCTACAAACCTTACAGTTGACCATGCCCCATGTTGGCCTAGGCACGGCCCCGTGATGGGCGTAGAAGCTTCTGTAGGTTTCGTCTTGAAGTGTGAGGTCTGACCACGCCCCGTGTTGGATGGGCACGGCCCGTGGTCGTCTTCTGTAACTTTGTTTTTGTCTTTTTGGGGTGTTTCTGAGGGGTCTGGCATGGTTCTTTATTCCTTCTTTTCGTATTTATGTTGGTTTTGGCTTTTTATTTGCTTCTTTCGTTCTTTTATGCTCTTTTAATCCTGAAATACAAAAGGAACAAAGAAACGTGCTTTTTCCAACATTAGTACTAAAAAGGGTTTGCTTTATGCCTTAGTTGATGTAATTTATATGTTGCATTTTGCACACATCAATTAGCACCAATCTGTTCACAATCACAAACAATTTCTCGAATGTCTCGTCAGACAAATTGACATTTATGGATAAATCTGTGTGTATCTCAGATACGCCTCAGTGCATACCAAAAAAATCATTTATCAATTTTATATGGAAGACTATCAAAACAATTGAAAAGATAAATCTTTTTGGATTTTACAAAGTTTATACTAATATACACCTAAAATCTTTTTGGATTTTTATTATCAAATATAGAAAGTATGTACAACACATATTTTGGTGAGTATCATGTGTAAGAGGATCATATCAGTTTGATTGAGACTAATCAGCTGCACTGTTGTTCTTTTTTTATATAATAACACTAAGTTTAAATAATTCACATGGATTGTCCGTATTGTTTGTCCATTTAAACTCAACTAATACTTTCATAATGCTTACGTTAAATGTACAAAGTTCCTATGGGCCCCACAATCTCAGCATATCCCCTCATCATGTAGTACACTAACTCGAGTAATGCCTTTAAACATTAACAATTGTGATTTGTGTAAAAATAAAGTTGAACACTTAAACATTAACGATCAGGTCGATACTCACGTACATGCAGAGATCGTCTAATGTTTAAGAAAAATAAAGAAAATAAAACAAATTGAAAGTATTTAAGTCTTAACCACTAGTTCGATAGTCACATATACGCAGAGAGATCCAAAACTTAAACGAAACACCAAGAAAAAATAAAGCAGAAACATTTAGGCACTAACATCTAGTTCGATACTTTCGTATGTGCAGAAGATGTCTAATTCCTGTAGAAAATAAAAAAAATAATAAAACACGTTTAGATCTTTTGAAAATGAAAACACAATAACAGTGACTTTTTTCAGAGAGCAATGAAAGTTCACATACTGACTGGTTTTTATGCTATTTAGCATTCAACAATTACCGGTCATGCACACGGTTAAGAAGACAAAATAAGTACTATGCAATTTCGATCTTGTTTTCCTCTAGACTAGGCTTTTATTTAGGTTTTGTATCGTTTTCGCGAAACTACTAGTCTCAGTGAGCCTATTGAAACATCATTAATGAGACTGTTTAAAACTTTTAACCTTTACAAATCTTTAACATGCACTAATAGTCTACTGATGTACTGTCATTTATTCTTTTTCACAATATAAACTCATTTTTAACCTTTTTTTTCTAAACAAATAGCAAACCTTTTTATTTTTATTTTTAATATTGATTACCCCCAAACTCATGCAAAATCATTTACTCTTTTTCACAATATAAACTCATTTTTAGATGTTTTCTAAACAAAGATAAAATCTTTTTATTTTTATTTTTTAATTTTGATTACTCCCCTTAAACTCACGCAAAGATTGAACATCGTTTTGTTATAGGGAAATTTCTACTCCTAATTTTTTGTTTTTATAGACCCAATATTCAAATAGAAATTTACAAAATAATAATCTCCCACATTAAATTACCAAAAAGTTTTAAACGTAAAATTGAGAAAAACGTTTGTTTGGATGTGATATGACATTATGATGTCCAAAGCTAATCACATTCTCAAGACGTAAATTGATTTGTTACCATCGCAAACATGTACTTTGTAATCATTCTCAAATACTTTTTAGGAACAACCACTGTCAAATACTTCTCAAATACTTCCCAAAGATAGTGAATCTTGAACACCTAAATCAGAGCATCTGTTGAAGACTAGCTAACATCTATTTGAAGCCTTGGAACTGCTATTCATGAAGAAGCATGGTCTGTTTAAGTTCTAAAGTTTGTTGAAGCAAAGGTTTGTTCATGAAGACCAAACATCTATCTGGCCAAACAATGTTTGGAACAAAGTGTAACATTTGTCAAAAACGGGTTTCCAAAACCCGCTCCGTTTTGTAATCGAATATCAAGTTATAAATGTCACGTTGTGTATTTATGGTTATTTTGATTTTTAATGATACATAATTAATAAACAAACTAAACTATAAAAATTATATTTGATAAAAAGTGAAAACAAAATAAATAAAAATAAAATGTTGCTGCCGGGGCTCGAACCCGGGTCAGCCGGGTTGTAACTCCAAAGGTTTAACATTCACACGCATAACCACTCCGCCACTTGTTTGTTTTCTGTCAACTTTAGGAAACAAATAAGTCTTATACACAAACCTAGTTAAACCGGTTGCGCCAACTGAAAAACTGAAATCGGCTATTCAACCGTCTAAACGTTTGAATAATCGCAATTTAGGTTTATAACCGATGCACCGACAATTCTAATCAATTCAGACTTGAATTGACATGAATTCGGATGATGATGGGTTTTATAACCGAAACTATCCAATAACCTGAATTACTGCAATCAAAGATCTTCTCACGACTCAGAAACATTCCACAAACCTCCAATTACATTTCCGCACACTTTACAGTCCACCGGAGAAGTTTATTTTGCTCGCCGGAAATTTCTGCAAGTTCGCCAGAAAACCGTATTCATCATCAAAACGGTAATTCTTTCAATACCGTCATAGTCTAACAATTGTTAAGCTATTTCTAACTCAAACCTTTCAATTGAAATCGAATTCAGACACTGTTATCAGATAATTCCAGTTCGCCGGAAAATTTCTGGAAATCTTTATCTTCGTCTGCGAAACGGTAAGGACCTTCAAACACACTGTTAACGTTTGTTTAGCACTTAAATTCCACGATTGGCTAATCAAAACGGTTAATTGTTTTGTTCAGTTGAAGTGCACAAAAACAGAGACCGACACATTGCCGGAATTCTGAAATAAACCGTTCATCGGTATGTTCACTTCTAATTATCGTTTCTGCCATTTCATATTAGATTGTACAATGTTTATCAATCAAACTACACAAGATATAACGGTATAATCTTCTGCCTGTAAAATCCAACGAAGAAGATGAACTGTGATAACATTATAAGTATAATTAAAATTGGTATTTTAAACGGGTTAGACACACAGTCCAGCGGTGGACTGTGTGCAAATAATACGCGCATGTCACGAGTTCGATCCCTGATACACGCACCCTTTATGTAATAAAATGCCTTTTTGATTAAAACTGAACCGGGTTAACTCCGTTAGTTGTTAAGTATAATAAAAATTGGTATATTAACCAAGTTAGACACACAGTCCAGCGGTGGACTGTGTGTGATGTTAAAGCACAAGTCCCGGGTTCGAAACCTGTCACTGGCACCAGTTTGATGAATTAAAATGTTTTTGAAATTAAAAAATTTTGGATAAATTGAATTAATATATAAGTATAATTAAAAACAGAATTATTTCGGGTTAGACACGTAGCTCAGTTGGTAGAGCTGCGTGCACGCGTACGGGAGGTCTCGGGTTCGAGTCTCACCCAGCGCAAACATGCACACTGACCGAACCGGTCAACAGGTCAACAAGTCAACGGTCAACGGTCAACGCTAAAATAAAAATTTTTTTTATATATTTATTTATTTAATTTAATTTAAAAATCAATTAAAAATACTTAAAAATAATATTTTTAAAGATAGAAAATAGCCTTAAACTCACAAAAATATATCTAAAAATTCCATTAAAATCCTTAATAAAATCCACTCATTTACTATATATTTCCGTTATTATTTAGGTTAGTAATTCTCGTGTTCAACTCCCGACTCTGCGCATCTCATCATCTCCAATCAAACGCACCAATGTGGTGAATCTTTACAAATTCCCGTTTTAAATCACGTTTTGGGTGTATCTGTGTCTTGCTATATATTATTTTTTAATCATTGTGCATACTCATATCATGAACATGTATATTCAGCTTGTTTCAACTGATTGTGTGATTATTGTTAGATTCAATTTAATATTTTCAGTACATGCAATTTCATAGGCCGCCCTCCATTACATTTTGAGCGTTGAGCAAGTTCCCCATTACATTATGAGCGTGAACCTGACGTGCCAACATACGATCGGCTCGTTTGATTGACTTGATCCACAGCATTTTTCATTTTCAGTACATGCAATACGATCGCTCCCGTTTGATTGAGCATTGATCGCCAGACATTTATCATTTTCAGTACATTCAATACGATCGGCTCCGTTTGATTGAGCCTTGATCGCACAGTTTCATTCATGTTATTTATCGTATGATGTTGGTATGTTAATGTATGCTATCATATGTTATTGTATGTTATAGTTGTGATTGCTAATGCTACTGCTTGATTATTTACATTTGCTCATTTATGATTATGCACAATTTTTCATTGATAAACTAACAAGTAAATCAATAATAAATGTTTGTCTGTCAAGGTTCACTCGCCAACTTATGTTGACCCAAAAACCCCATTTTTACACATGATACAGGTGAACCAGCTGCAGCCAGAAACACATAGGATTGGACTAGAAGAATAAAATGATTTAGAGCTTGGAATTATTTTGCTTGGTTATTTTCTTTGTATTGTATGGACATGTTTGGATTATTTGGAATGTAATTTTGACTTTGATAAATATGAAACATATTAGTAAATATCATGAGCTTTGGTGATAACCCAATTATGCCCCAACTTTTATTCCGCTGCGGGTCGGGGTGTGACAGATTGGTATCAGAGCCATGACTATAGGGATATAGGATAGGTTATTAGACCCTTAGAGCCTATACTATAGTTGATTAGAAACTTTTAAGATTTTTGTGTGTTACATTGCCAAATTTCATGATGTTTATATGTTTATGTTAAATGTTACATTCAATGTTATGCAAGCATGTTCATAAGTATATATTATCATATAATGCCTATCATGAATCATATTCTCATAACATATCACATCCATGAAAGCACACACCACATCAGATTGCTTTTACAATGAGTTTTGTGTTTTCAAATCTCATCAAAGTGAGTTCTCATGACGGGCATGTAGTAATGGAAGGGTACCAGTACCGGTAGTCGGAACGTCCTGTCTAGGCTGGCATTCGTATAAATCCAAAATAAAGGACCAGTTTGCCTACCTGGGGACTAACGATGAGAGTACGAAGTACCTATTAGGCCAAAGCATGCTATACCAAACGTCGTGTGAGCTAACCCCACTTTGAGTTGTCATTGTGTCTACACCTGGACACATTCCGACCATACATCTCGTAAGCATATTTTGTGGTTTGCATTCGGGTGATTCGAGTGTTAAATTGCCAATACTAATGTGAATCCTACCAAGCCAATAGCCATGGGGGCCCACATGACTATACAGGTGAAGGTATGGGGGACATTTGAGGCCCAACATGAGCAAACCCAAGACATCCTATGGATGTAGTTGCATTATTGATATTTATGTTATTTTCATTTTTCTAAAGACACGTGACACCTAAAAAGACTCCATAAACTCACAATCTTCTTATGTACGTTCCTGTAGATGTCGGCTAGACAACAACGAGGGGGTAAAAGATCAGGAAGATCTCACGAACGCTTCGCCGCACAAATCGCGAAACAAATGGCCACGGTGCTTCCTGACATTGTGGTTCAAGTACAACAAGCCCTCGCTATCCTACTAACCCTCCCCAACAAGACGATCAGAACGTCGGCAACCCTCTTACCAGCAAGTGCTCATATAAACATTTCAAGTCTTGTGATCCTCCTAAATTTGAAGGGACCGAAGGTGTCACTGCTCTCCTCCATTGGTTTGAGGAGATGGAAAACACTTTTCTCAACTGCGATTGTCCTGAGGATGCAAGGTTCGATACGCCACCGGAAGACTATTTGGGGTAGCTCTTACCTGGTGAATATGAAAAAGGGAAGAGGGGAATTGATGATGCAATGGCCTTAACGTGGGAGGAGTTAAGGGAAATCATACTAGGCGTTTCTGTCCTAGGAGTGAGATTAAAAAGTTGGAGGACGAATTTCATTCTTTGAAGCAGAAGGAGGGAGATCATACCTCCTACAACAAGAGGTTCTTAGAGTTGAACCAAATGGTCCCTAACTTGTTCACCACAACTTATCGCTTGATCGAGCATTATATTCGAGGTCTTCCCTCGAAAATTCAAGATTCAGTTCTCAGCACTTCACCAGCAACACTTGAAGCTGCTATGGAACTAGCCACTGAACAGACCGAAAATCGCATTCGAAACGGTAAATTCAAAGAGGAGAAAAAGAAAGCCCCCATTGAGGCTCAAACTTCAAACCATTCTGGTTCCTCCTCGAAGTTTACTGGTAAAAGGAATCGAAGCACAAGAAACTTCGCCGTCACACAAACCAACTACCCTATTCTTGCTGCACCCATTACCCAAGTCCCCCTTCACCTGCACCATACAAAAGACCATACTCTGGCCCGTTACCAAAATGCAACCGTTGCCAATACCACCATTCTCCTGATCATCCTTGCCAATATTGCACCGGCTGTGGTCGCGCAGGTCATACTGTTCAAACCTGTCGCATACCTCAGCGAACGAACCGCCACCTCCTTCAACCCAAACCCACCAACAAATAATGGGTCAAGCCCAACAACCCCTACTACTACCACCTACCCAACATTTAGCCCAAACATACTATCAACCCAACTATCCCATTGTACAACCTATGCGGGCTTGCTACAATTGTGGAGACCCAAGCCATTTTAGAAACACTTGTCCACGTTTGGTGAACATCATTCATGCCCAAGCTCAAGCAAATTCGGTGAATCAAGCTAACCAAGCTCCACCACCTGCAAGAGGAAGAGCTTATAACATCAACGCCAATACTGTTGAAAATAATAACGGCCCAAACGAATTACCCAACTAATTTTTTTTCCTCGCCAAGAATCAAGACTCAACTCCAATCGTCTAGTTTTAATGTTTTCTTTATGTTATCTCAATCTTTCCGTATCTCAGTTGTAAAATTTGGAAATTATGTATCCAAGAATTTTAATGCGATTTGATATTACAGTTTTGTTCTATACTCATTGATTTAACATTTATATCATCATACATCTCGACGTATCTCAATCTTATCATTTAAAGAAGTTGGGTTGTATCACACTTTTACATAGACTGACCCCTTCATCATAACCAACGAGAGAGGTACTGTCATCATTTAGTCATGTATCATCTCAGAATTGAGACTCAAGTTTTGTTCGTGTGTTGTTTATGTTTTAGAGTCATATAGAACTGATCATGATTTACTGATAAAGCCAACGAAAATTTGACAAGAATATGGTGGATACGCCGCTGGTACTTCCTATATATAAGTATTCTTGGCAAAGGATCAAAAGCATTACCAGGAGGTTATGAAAAGTTCCGTGTAGGTTTAAATATCGTCATGGTTGAAGTTTTTTTTGTTGTTTTATGATACATACCTTATCATTACAAATGTATCGGTTCCTCAAAACTGTTATACATAAAATCGTAAGCGACATCAAAGATCAAAATCCGAGAAGCCCAGCATTTTTCAGTAACAGAAAGGAGACGTACGCAAGGAGCTGTCCTGTGGAGCTGAACTTAAAATTGAAACTAAATCCGACAGTATTCTATACTGTCTAGATCGCATATGGATTCCTGACCATAATAACCTTCGTGATATTTTTTTTCTTATGAATGAGGCGCACAAACACGATATTCTATACACCCAGGAGTCGACAAGATGTATCAAGACCTTTGATACACCTACTGGTGGCCTGGAATGAAAAAGGATATTGCTGATTTTGTTTCCAAGTGCCTTTCATATTTCAAAATAAAAGCTGAACACCAAAGACCCTCAGGACTTCTGGTCCAACCTGAAATACCTATATGGAAGTGGGAAAATATAACCATGGACTTCATTACCAGGTTACCTCGCACTTCTGGTGGGTATAACACTATATGGGTAATAATTGATCAACTTACAAAATCAGCTCACTCTATTCCTATCCGTGAAGATTTCAAGAACGAAAAGCTAGCTCGTATTTATATCAGTGAAATCGTAAGCCGTCATGGTGTACCAGTAAGCATTATTTCAGATCGCGATGGTCGTTTCACTTCACAAACATGGCAAGCAGTACAATCCGCTATGGGTACGCGATTAGATCTCAGTACCGCCTATCATCCTCAAACTGATGGACAATCTGAACGCACCATTCAAACTCTTGAAGATATGCTTCGAGCATGTGTCCTAGACTTCAAGGGAAATTGGGACGCTCATCTACCATTAGTTGAATTTTCGTACAACAACAGCTATCATTCAAGCATCGGCATGGCACCTTTTGAAGCTTTATATGGTCGTAATTGCCGATCTCCAGTATGTTGGCACGAAATTGAGGAAGCTCAAATCACTGGTCCAGAATTGATCCAAGAAACCACAGACAAGATCCATCAAATCCGAAACAATCTTCTAGCGGCCCAAAGTTGTCAAAAAAGTTATGCAGACAAACGACGGAAGCCTTTAGAGTTTAACATTGGTGATCATGTACTTCTAAAAAGTATCACCGTGGAAGGGAGTAGTTCGTTTTGGTCAAAAAGGGCAAGCTAGCACCACGATACGTAGGACCTTTCAAGATACTCGAAAGAGTAGGACCTGTAGCTTACAAGCTTGATCTACCAGAAGAACTCAACAGGATTCATCCCACATTCCACGTATCAAACTTGAAGAAGTGTCACGAAAACCTCCACATTCCTCTGGAAGATATTCAGATTGATGAATCTATGCATTTTATTGAAAGACCTGTAGAGATCATGGACTTCGGAGAAAAACGTCTACAACGAAGTCGCATTCCAATTGTTAGGGTACGCTGGGAGTCGAAACGGGGACCTGAGTTTACTTGGGGACGTGAAGACTCAATGCGCGAAAAATACCCCGCGCCTTTTTCCTACTTCTATTACTTAAATTTCGGGACGAAATTCCTAAAAGTAGGGGATACTGTAACATTTGTCAAAAACGGGTTTCCAAAACCCGCTCCGTTTTGTAATCGAATATCAAGTTATAAATGTCACGTTGTGTATTTATGGTTATTTTGATTTTTAATGATACATAATTAATAAACAAACTAAACTATAAAAATTATATTTGATAAAAAGTGAAAACAAAATAAATAAAAATAAAATGTTGTGCCCGCCGGGCTCGAACCCGGGTCAGCCGGGTTGTAACTCCAAAGGTTTAACATTCACACGCATAACCACTCCGCCACTTGTTTGTTTTCTGTCAACTTTAGGAAACAAATAAGTCTTATACACAAACCTAGTTAAACCGGTTGCGCCAACTGAAAAACTGAAATCGGCTATTCAACCGTCTAAACGTTTGAATAATCGCGATTTAGGTTTATAACCGATGCACCGACAATTCTAATCAATTCAGACTTGAATTGACTTGAATTCGGATGATGATGGGTTTTATAACCGAAACTATCCAATAACCTGAATTACTGCAATCAAAGATCTTCTCACGACTCAGAAACATTCCACAAACCTCCAATTACATTTCCGCACACTTTACAGTCCACCGGAGAAGTTTATTTTGCTCGCCGGAAATTTCTGCAAGTTCGCCAGAAAACCGTATTCATCATCAAAACGGTAATTCTTTCAATACCGTCATAGTCTAACAATTGTTAAGCTATTTCTAACTCAAACCTTTCAATTGAAATCGAATTCAGACACTGTTATCAGATAATTCCAGTTCGCCGGAAAATTTCTGGAAATCTTTATCTTCGTCTGCGAAACGGTAAGGACCTTCAAACACACTGTTAACGTTTGTTTAGCACTTAAATTCCACGATTGGCTAATCAAAACGGTTAATTGTTTTGTTCAGTTGAAGTGCACAAAAACAGAGACCGACACATTGCCGGAATTCTGAAATAAACCGTTCATCGGTATGTTCACTTCTAATTATCGTTTCTGCCATTTCATATTAGATTGTACAATGTTTATCAATCAAACTACACAAGATATAACGGTATAATCTTCTGCCTGTAAAATCCAACGAAGAAGATGAACTGTGATAACATTATAAGTATAATTAAAATTGGTATTTTAAACGGGTTAGACACACAGTCCAGCGGTGGACTGTGTGCAAATAATACGCGCATGTCACGAGTTCGATCCCTGATACACGCACCCTTTATGTAATAAAATGCCTTTTTGATTAAAACTGAACCGGGTTAACTCCGTTAGTTGTTAAGTATAATAAAAATTGGTATATTAACCAAGTTAGACACACAGTCCAGCGGTGGACTGTGTGTGATGTTAAAGCACAAGTCCCGGGTTCGAAACCTGTCACTGGCACCAGTTTGATGAATTAAAATGTTTTTGAAATTAAAAAATTTTGGATAAATTGAATTAATATATAAGTATAATTAAAAACAGAATTATTTCGGGTTAGACACGTAGCTCAGTTGGTAGAGCTGCGTGCACGCGTACGGGAGGTCTCGGGTTCGAGTCTCACCCAGCGCATACATGCACACTGACCGAACCGGTCAACAGGTCAACAAGTCAACGGTCAACGGTCAACGCTAAAATAAAATTTTTTTTATATTATTTATTTATTTAATTTAATTTAAAAATCAATTAAAAATACTTAAAAATAATATTTTTAAAGATAGAAAATAGCCTTAAACTCACAAAAATATATCTAAAAATTCCATTAAAATCCTTAATAAAATCCACTCATTTACTATATATTTTCCGTTATTATTTAGGTTAGTAATTCTCGTTGTTCAACTCTCCCGACTCGTGCGCATCTCATCATCTCCAATCAAACGCACCCAATGTGAGTGAATCTTTACAAATTCCCGTTTTAAATCACGTTTTGGGGTGTATCATGTGTCTTGCATATATATTTATTTAAATCATTGTGCATACATCATATCATGAACATGTGTATTCAGCTTGTTTCAACTGATTGTGTGATTATTGTTAGATTCAATTTATTATTTTCAGTACATGCAATTTCATAGGCCGACCGCTCCCCATTACATTATGAGCGTTGAGCAAGTTCCCCATTACATTATGAGCGTGAACTGGTGCTAACATACGATCGGCTCCGTTTGATTGAGCCTTGATCCACAGACATTTTTCATTTTCAGTACATGCAATACGATCGGCTCCGTTTGATTGAGCCTTGATCGCACAGACATTTATCATTTTCAGTACATTCAATACGATCGGCTCCGTTTGATTGAGCCTTGATCGCACAGTTTCATTCCCTGTTATTTATCGTATGATGTTGGTATGTTAATGTATGCTATCATATGTTATTGTATGTTATAGTTGTGATTGCTAATGCTACTGCTTGATTATTTACATTTGCTCATTTATGATTATGCACAATTTTTCATTGATAAACTAACAAGTAAATCAATAATAAATGTTTGTCTAACAAGGTTCACTCGCCAACTTATGTTGACCCAAAAACCCCATTTTTACACATGATACAGGTGAACCAGCTGCAGCCAGAAACACATAGGATTGGACTAGAAGAATAAAATGATTTAGAGCTTGGAATTATTTTGCTTGGTTATTTTCTTTGTATTGTATGGACATGTTTGGATTATTTGGAATGTAATTTTGACTTTGATAAATATGAAACATATTAGTAAATATCATGAGCTTTGGTGATAACCCAATTATGCCCCGACTTTTATTCCGCTGCAGGTCGGGGTGTGACACAAAGAAACAGAGGACAGATTAACAAATGTTTACCAATTTAAAAGTATTACCTTGTACAACAATGTTTAGCTTAGTTAGATCAGATGCTTGATTCCCACTAAATGTTTGCTACATCAGTGGAATCTTTTCTGTTAGGAATGTTAGATGTCACTATCAGGGTGATGTCAACCAATAGTAAACAAACGTTTGTACTTAGTATAAATAGATGCAACTAGTTAGAGATCTATTTATCACTTCACACAATTCTCTTGTACGAACAAATTTATGAGTGATCAGGCTCAGTGAGAGATTGTAAAATCATTCTATAAAACTTTTGTAATGATTTGATTCTATTAAATAGTTGTTGATGATATCTTCCTACTTCTAAATTTATTATTTGTATGCAATATAATTTCATGTTTTAACTTGATTAATTCACAAGTATCAACTCAGATCCTAACAATTGGTATCAGAGCTTGGTCACGTTAAATCTGACTTCACAATTAGTTTAACATTCAAAGATCAGCTCACAAAGATACAATCTATTTGTAGCTTAGAATAGAAAAATGTAGAACCCAAAAAATGGTCTTACACATACTTTGTTCTTCTATAAAAGATCTAAAGAGAATGTCACTCAATAACCATGATTCCCATATCCCCGATTACATTAGCAAACCACTGATGCTTGCTAGATCAGATTACAATATCTAGCAATGTCGGGTGGTGCACTATCTTGCTCAACAAAATATAGGATGTTGAAAGCCTGTAATATTTAGACCTTATATTCCAAAGACACCTAGTGTCGAAAATCCTAATGTATAGGAGCCAAAGCAACTGGAAGATTACTCTATGCTAGATTTCAAAAAGTTTGAGATAGATGCCGAATCACTTAATATGGTTGAAAAGGCTCTACTAAACGAGATATATGCAAAGCTATTACATTGTAACAGTGCAAAAGAGCTATGGGATGGGTTAAAAGAGAAGTTCAGTATACTGAGAATTGTTAAAAACAACCAGAAAACTCTTGACATACAAAATGTTGAGAGTGCATCTAACTCAGTACAAACAATAGTTTGTGAAAAGGTTGATACAAATGTTGTAAAAAATGATCCTTGGAATACAACTGAAGATAAGAGTAATTGAGAATGTGTATTAATGGCCACCAAAATGGGAGTTTCTACATGCCTCGATAGCCTATTCTATGCAGATAGTGGATGATCCAGACATATAACAGACATATAACTGGATGCAAACCTTTACTATCAAACTGGTGATATATCCTTTGGAAATAATTCAAAAGGAAAAGTGATGGGGTCAAGAAATTCAATCTACTCAGGAAAAGCTTTACTATCGAACTTGGTAGGCTAAAATTTGAAGATGTTAATCTTATTCAGAACTTGAATTTTAATATATTCAGTGTTTCACAAATGAGTGACAAAAGCTATGGCTCATTTTATTACTAAGAAAACATATGAAATTGTTTGACCTGGTGTAGTTAAAAAGATTGACAAAATTATAGCTGAAAGCACTAGACAGCTTGTTGTTCACAAAAGTGGAAATGTTTATATTGTGCACATGTTAAAAGATAACCCGAAAGCAGTATTCTCTGTCGCCTCAACAAAAGAAATAGAGTAATGGCATAGAAGGTTGGGACATGTTAATTTGAAAACAATTAACACTCTGACAAAATAAAACCTTGCCAGAGATCTGCCAACAAAACAATTCAAGTGTGATGAATATTGTGTTTCTTGTTTAAAAGGTAAACAACATAAAGCATCATATAAACCCATGAAGAGTCCAAAATTGCAATCTAATGTTTACAAATTGTGACATTTGTGGTGATTCGATCATGTAACGATTCCAAACAAATTATCAATCAATGAAATATTGTGTTTTATTTACGAGATTTGTATTTTTGTCATGACAATTGCATGTATTCAATTCTTGCACGATTCCAAACTTTCAAATAATTCATGGAAGTGAAATCGCAAACTGCTACGCAAACGTAATCGGTTTAACACGGCGTACACTTCGGAACAATGAAACAATCCAAACATACCTTAAATATCCTTTACATAAAGTTAGAAATAAGTTTTGAGGGATTCAGGATGGCAAAAACAAGTTTATTAAAGCTCAGGGGCTATTTTGCAAATTCTGTAAAACTATGCCGTTATGCGCATTTCTTAATCCGGAACATGTACGCACATCCAAAAAAATTTGTATCATTAATATCTTTTATTTTAATGATTGGAATGCAAAAATATTTGTTATGCAATTACGGTTGTTTACGCGTTAATTAAAGCGTTCGTTGTAATTAAGCGAAAAACGCAATCGTACAACCGAACAAACCGACATCCGTGAATTTTCAGATATATTTCAAGTTCCCTATGCTTTATTGTCCTTATAGAGCTTAAAAATCAGGTTAACGGGTCTTAGAAGTGCCAAAACGTGACAAAACGAGTGTAGGGGCCTCTTCTGCCAATTTTTGAAACTTGGTGCCAGCAAGGGTGGATGCGGACCGCATCCATAAGACCATAGGGTCCGCATCCAGGTGCCAGAACAGTTGTTTTATGGCAGCTCCTTGTTAACTCCCTTGGACACCAAGCAAAACGATTTTTGCCACTTCTCACCTGCAAATGACACCTGTTGGACCACCCTAGGATCATGCCAACACATGAGACACTTGGAATGATCTTTTGGCACTTGAATTGCTATAAATAGAAAGCTCATTGAACTATTTTCTTTGCTCATTCATTCTCTTCTTCCTCATCTGCTCTATTTGGAGGCTACCACTTTGTTGGAGGCTTCCTAACTGAGCTATCTTGGCTGCGTTGAGTGCAAGTAAGTGCTCTAACCAAGCCTTGTTCATTTCTTTTAGCTTATATGAGCTCAAAGTCAAACACTTTAACTTTTTGTTTGACTTTTAATTCTGGCCATTTTTTGGTCAAAGCAAAGTCCAATTGGACTTTGCAACGTGATCGTAATCAGATGGTTATGATCCTTAGCGATCATGCCTACTGATTACCAAGTGACGAGTCAAAGTTTCGGTCAAAAATGCGCAATAAGTGCATTTTACGACGGAACTATTTTGGGCATCAAAACACTTTGTTATGGTACCAAAACATTTTTTATAACTTAGTTAGACATGTTTTGACATGTCTAACTCGTCACTTTTAGTTTTGTGCTTATTTAGGGTCGTAAGTCGAGCAGTCTTGACCACCCTTTGACTTTCGAATCCGACCTGTTTGGTCGATCTTAGGATCTGACCAATCACATATTTATGACCATATTAGTATAGGGAATAACTCTCTGAGGTTATACCTTATGGTCACATTGTTTGGTTAGTGTTTGATAAGTCGTTGTTATGTTCTTTAAATATGACCAAAACGCCCTTTTTACGAATAAATCAACTTTAAGCATATGTAACATAAATTTTGACATGTAATATGATGTAGAAACATTATTAAACATGTTTTGGCAATTTTGACTTATCACAACACATATCTAACCATCCGAACAGGTATTTACGCAAATGACACGTTAAAGTAGCGTAAACTACCTTAACAAGTCATAACGGGTCAAAAGCATTTAGGTTTCATTTCAAATCAGAATGTAAACTTTATTAAACCATCTGATATGAATTCCAACATTCATTTGGTTTATAAGGCTTCATTTTATCTGAATCCTCCGATTAAAGTCTCTATGTTAACATAGTTATTCAATATTAGGACACAATTCTCGGACTCCTTGAGCTTTGTATTTCCTATTGATCAAGAACACATTAGCAATCCCAAGAGAGTACATAGTTCCCCTCTTTTATGTTTTGCAAATGTTTTAGGGTAACACATATGTGCAAATTGTTTACAAGTTTTCAAATTACAAATGCTATGGTTTATATTAAACACGATGATTTCAGTAACGTGAACAAACTTGTTGGTGCGTTATATACATGACACGAATGACATTCATTAGCTTTGGCCAAGCCGACCAGTAGTAAGTTATGGTACCATAGGACTGACAATCCCGTTACCAAGGATCCCGGTGTTTGTGGGGAAGTTGGGGAACGATCGAAACTGTTTACTTTAACAAACCCTTTGGTGGTTTGTTATTGCAATTTAAAGATACCCTTTGGTGGTATAGACGAGTCAACACAGGTTTGAATGTATTCACCGAAATGACCAAAAGTTTTCACAATTAAAACAAGGATGATTGAACGATTGGTTTATAACAAGGACGATTGAACGATTGGTTTATAACAAGGACGATTGAACTATTGGTTTATAACAAGGACGATTGAACTATTGGTTTATAACAAGGACGATTGAACTATTGGTTTATAGCAAGGACGATTGAACGATTGGTGTATGATAGGTGATTTAGATAATGCAGCGGGTGTAATATAATGAAAGCATGGTGGATACGCTGTTGGTACTTCATATATATAAGTGCTTTTATTGTATTGCATACCGTGGCCTTATTTTAATCACTTGGACAATGTTTTGAATGATGACATGTAATGATTTTCAATTAAAGATATAAACCATGCGTAGTTTTCTTTTAAAATCGATTTATTACTCGGTTTTACAAAAGAAATGTTTTGGTCAAGATTCATGGCTACAAGTCTTTTATAAACTATAACGAACTTGTTTTAGTTGGTTAGTTATCATTGCAATACCAAATACTTTGTGATAACAAGTTTTTCAACTAATGATTCTAGTAGTCTAACGAGGTATGCAATACATATACAAGGCCATGAATTTGACACACTCACAAAACCTATGTACTCGCCGACAAATTTTGCTGATTCGTTTTCACATATGTTTCAGGAAACCAAGTTTGATGTCCATGTATGCTCACGTAGGATCGGACAAGGACTTTAGCGCCTTAAAATATGAAAGACAATTGTTTGTTTAGTTTGTTTTAATTTCAAGACAATGTGACTACGTAATTTCAATATTCAATAAAACATAACTTTAATTACCACGTGTTGTTGAAACAATCTGTTAACGTGACTCCCCGACGTTTCCGCCACGGTTTGTTGTTTTTACACGGTCGGGGTGTTACACAAATGTTGCAAATGGATTTGTTTGGCTAGTAAAAGTCATGAGCTTAAGGAAAAAGAGATATTACTTAGCAATAGTTGATGAATTTTTAAGGTTTACATGGACTTATTTTTTACACTAAAAAGATGAGACTTTAGGTATCCTAAAGGGATTTAGCATAAAAGTTGTAAAACAATATGATCTACCTGTGAAGTCTCTTAGAAGTAATAATGAGACAGAATTCGAAAACCAAGAGCTTGAAGAATTACGTATATCAAAACGAATAGTGAGATAATTCACTATTCCTAGAACCATGGTTGTAAAACAAGGTTTTCAAGTCCGAGTACTCTCTGAGTAATTGCATTAAGGTTGGCTGCCGAGGCCACTTTCTTCAACTCCGCCTAATTACTTGAATCGTTCAAACACGGTCAACCTCGGCCAGAATTGGATCTAGTAGGTCAATTTAGGCCAAGCTTGACTTAAAAATAAAATAAAACCTAATTTCTATGCCTATCATATTAAAGAATGAATTTTTCACGTATTTTGTTATAATTATTAGTAAATTTATGTTATTTGACTTATATTTAATTTCCGAAAACTAATTTCTTTAAAATTTAGCATGTCTGAGTACTCCCCGAGTACTCTCTGCCTAATTCGAGTACTCTCAACTCCCTGCTCGACCGACTAGGGAGCGCCTAGCGACTTTTGCAACCATGCCTAGAACACCAGAATAAAATGTGGTTGTTGAAAGAAAAAAAAAAGAACCCTAATTTAGGGTGCAAGAACTATGCTTGCAGACTCCGGTTTTCCATTATTCTTTTGGGCAGAGGTTGATAGCATGCTATGTTCAAATCAGAGTCTTAATAAAACCTAGGCATAAAAAAACTCCGTACGAAATTTTGTTCAAATTAAAACCACTAATCTCATTTTTTTATAATCTTTGGCTGCCCATACTTTATTTTGAATTTCCATAAATTTGTAACCAAAGTGGATTGTGGATATTTCTTGGGATATTCTTCCATAGCCAAGGCCTATAAAGTTTTTAACACAAGGACCATGACTACAGAAGAAACCTTGAATGTAAAGTTCAATGAACTTTTCTCTTAAAAATCCCTAAAAATCTAGCAGAACTTTTTGATCTTGATAAAATTCAATTTTGAAGAAGCAACTGCAAAGGTTGAAGTTGATGTAGGTAAACCAAAAGCAGCACAACAGGATTATAGATTTGACCTTGATATGCCAGCTCAATCCATAGTCTCTTCTGATCCACATAGTTCATCTGCACAAAACAACAGTCAGTCCACAACAACTTGAACCACTGTTGACCAAAGTCAACCTCAAACCATTGATTATGCATGTGGTCAAACCACTAATCTATCCTCCACAACAAATTCCCCACTTGGACTCAATTTCACCACACCATTCCAAACCATTGTTGACCATAATAAAATGCCAACAAAGATTTCACCAAAAAGAATTCCCAAGTATGCCCCTCACCACAAAATTCCATCTTTTCCTACACTAGAAACAATTTGTTTCTCATATCACATCCATCAGAACAAGTTATAGGAGATATTAATGCAGGAGTGCTAACAAGAAGCCAAACCTCAAATGCCTGCTTCTTTGCTAGCTTTTCATCATTAACCCGACCTGTCAAATACCAGAGCATTAAAAGACAACAAGTGTGGGAAACTGTTCCATTACAAATGATACATATCCAATTGATACAAAATGGGTCTTTAAAAACAAAACTGATGAAAGGGGCATTGTTAGAAAAACAAAGCTAGGCTTGTGGTTTAAGGTTACAGACAAGAAGAATGAATAGGTTATGATGAAACCTTTGCTCCTGTTGCAAGGTTGGAGACAATAAGACTCTTCTTAGCCTTTGCTTTCAACACAACATAAAGGTGTTCAGATGGATATAAATGCTTTTCTCTATGGAAAAATCCAAGAAGAGATCTCTGTATGTCAACCACCAGGATTTGAAGACACATTCCATCCTGATTATGTTTACAAGCTAAACAAAACTTTTATGGACTAAAACAAGCACCTCGAGCCTGGTATGATATTCTATCCACTTTTCTCTTATACAGTAAATTCAAAAGAGGTAAAAAAGTGATAAAACACTGTTTCTAAAATGGAAAGAGAAAGATTTGTTAATAGTACAAATCTATATGCATGATATCATTTTTGGATCCATATGTGATAAAATGCGTGAAGAATTCAGAAAAATGATAAACAACTCAATCTGAAATGAGTGCCATGGGGAGTTAAAATGTTTTCTTGGTATTTAAGTACAACAACTTGAAAATGGAAGTTTTATTCAGTAAAACAAATATGTTAAAACACTTTAGAACAAAATTTGATATGAATGACTGTAAACCATGTGGCACCCTCATGATTACAAGCAAACCATTCATATCTGATGAAAAAGATGACTTGATAGATCAGACACTCCAAAGATACATATATGGTTGGGTCCTTAATGTATTTAACTGTATTAAACGTCCCCTAGAAAGTCAAACTTGGTAGCTATGAAAAAGATATCTAGATACCTGAAAGGTGCTCTCACACTTGGTATCTAGTATCTAACTAATGGAAATATTGAGCTGTCAGGTTATTTAGATAATGATTTTGCTGGATGCCACAATACAAGGAAGTCCACATCAGGAGGTTGCCAATTCCTAGGCAATGCCTTGGTCTCATGGCAAAGCAAAAAGCAAACAACAGTCTCTAATCCTAAAGGAGTGGCAAAGTACATATCTGCTGCAAGTTGCTCAACACAACTCAAGTGGCTTCAAAATCAATTGCTTGATTTTGTATAACTGCTTTAATGGCACCACTAAAACTAGACAGTCAAGCAGCTGAAAACATCATAAAAAACCCAATATCACAATAAAAAACAAAGCACATTGACATTCGTCATCACTTTGTAAGAGATTGTTATGAAAATGGATTGATTTCACTTCATCATGTTCCCAATGAAGATCAATTAGCAAATGTGTTCACAACGAAACTGTACGCATCTAATTTTGAAAATTTGATATTCAGAATTGGATGCTAAATAGAGTCTGCCTTCTTGAATAAAAAAATTAAAACGTTACCTTGAAAATAAAAAATATATGTTTTTAAAATTAAGAAAAGATTGTTAAAAATCATCAAAACACAAAACTTTGTTCAAATGAGTAAACATTGTTTTAGTGGTTCAAAACTCTTTTTAACCTTTGTTAACCACTATTTGAAACAAAGAACCACTGATTCACTATCCACTATTTGACTACAAAAGTCAAACAGACCCTTTATTTCTCATTTCAAAACTCTGTTTTAACCCTACAAAGGTTTCAAAGATGGGTTTTCCATCCATATGTAGACCAAAAGTCAAATAGATGTACCAACCACCATTTTTGTCATCTAAATGTATGATGAGACCCAACAAAGGTTTCAAAACAGACCTTTGAAAACATACCTTATCTTTCTTCGCCAAAGGGTTTTCTCAGTGGGACCCACTTTATGATAAACAGAGCTTTGACAAATAGATGTTTTCCTTAACAAATAATGTTTGCCACGTCACTCAAAAGTGATCGTTCGCCAAGTCACCACCATTGTTATAAAAACCCTATAAAACCCTAACCAACCATAGTTTACACTTACTAGTGTGACAAACTCAGAAATCACAAACTTTTCACTCTACAAACAATCAAAAAGATCATCTATTTACAAATTTTCTAAAAGATTCACACATTTCCGTCATCCAAAAGATTTATCTGTTCAAAGGGTTCTTCAAAAGGACTTTGTATTCAAAATGGCTCTAAACCTGAAACCACCCCATTACTACCTTCTATACCTTGTGAAAACTGATGCCAACAAAAAATTTCATACCATTATCCATCTTCTCACAATCAAAATATTTCACCGTTCTCAACGCCAATGCACCCATACATCTTGATAATCTTCGTGAATTTTGGGCGAATTCCGATTTTCTTCTTCATAATAAAAAGCCCTTTACTATCATTTCAAAGGAGAAAAGTGTTGATATCCAGATCATACCGGAGTTGATTTCAACTACCTTGGCGCTGAATGATGAGACATGTATATAAACTTTTTCTAGAACTGATCTCCACAGTGAATTCATAGAGAGGGGGTATGATGCACAAATGGTGAGAGCAACTCTTTTTAGACCAAACTTCCCACCAACAATGAAATTTTTCTTTCATAACTTACTCATATGTCTATCACCAAAAACCACATTCCATTAAAAACACATTACTTAGGATATGCCATTTTAACAAATGAAAATTTGATTTATGGACTACAACGACCTAAAGTAGCTAATAAGTAGTGAAAGTAAGCTCCTGGCTAAAATGAGTCTTGGTTCTACCCACCGGCAATCATTTTTCGACCTGATTAAAAGTTTGATTGTAGATTGGCTATTTCGGGGTTCCATGCCCATGGATTGCCTTATTATAGCTTTCACTGCTCACCACATGCCCGAAATACTCTAACCTTGCCTGACCGAAAGAGCATTTCGATTTCTTCACAAACAATTTGTGTTGTTTTAAAGTTTCAAACACTATCCTCAAGTGTTGCAAGTGGTTACAGGCTATATAAAACTCTGTTTCTTGATATGGTTGCAAATGTAAAAGCCAAGAAATAGGGCAAACCTAAAGCCTTTATCTAATACCCCATAATTTTAAGTTTTATTTTATAAAGAGTCTTAATACAAAACATTTTTGCACCGCTTGAAGCCCTGCAACTTAAAAGTCTTTCTAATGAAACATTCACCCGCATGATGACTAAAGGTCAAGAAAGTGCAGATGAAGATGTTTTAGAAAACCAACCAACAGATGTTACAACATGTTTTGCTGAGCCCATTTATCCTAGTGATAACATTGCACAACCCAACACTATGGAACACACACCAGTTATCCCCACAAAGACCACTGCTACCCGAAAGCCCAAATCTAAAGAAAAACAACAAAAAAGGGTAACTCTTGAGAATGAGGTGCCAGGGGAACCTTTTGTAACGCAAAAGCAACAAAAATTTGTTGTTACTTCCTCACAACAGATGCAAACATCTCAACCTATCCAAACTCCTCACATATCCGCACAAATTGAGTGTGTTGTAAGCACAGGGGGACCCACATCAAAAGGGAGATGTCTCAATTGACACACGAAGCACCGCCCCGACCATTAGCCATTCTCACCCCATCAGTACATAGACACAAGCCAACAACGAGCAAGACGCAAGCTACACACAGTCGTGCACACGTCATAAACCTCCAGACACACGTCGGACACACGTTACTTCTCTGCCGTTAATCCGCAACCCACACGCCATCTGAGAAAGGCCATAAGTCACCGACAACCAACACAAACACCACATCGTCCAGACACATGCTGTGCACACGCCATACCTCCGCTATGTTCAGACATTAACCAGCCACCCTGTAAGATAAGCTTTAAGCTTCTGCTATAAGTTGAGAAGACGTCTAATTGTAACTCCCATCCCTTTACTCCTCTCTCTTTCTACTTTGTATTGTACAATTTTCAGGCGACAAACCCGAAACGAACCCAACACCATTATAACACTATCACTACCTATCTTCACCTTTTTAGTAACTTCCAGTGACATCTTTATGTTCAAAACCCCCTCATAGAACACTTATCAGTTTTCCGGCCACCCTACTCGTTTTCCGACGAACTGCTAGAGAAGAAGATATAACAAAGAGATGTATTTTATTATTAATTTCATTTAGTTAAACGTAAGCAAAATCTTGTTGAGTTGGCTAAATATAAATTAAACACCTTACATATGATCTTGAAGAACCCCATTCGATATGAGTGTTTTAATATTTTGAACCAATATCACTGGTTAAATGGGGTGTACTTCTGAAGTCTTCCTGGGGCAAAAAGTCTATATTATGATTAGTTTATTTCTTTAAACCTATTATCAATATATCATATTCAACATAACTAATAAAATTTATTTTAATGTGATTTTATGAAAAGTTCTATGAAGGTTTTATGATGTATTTGTAAATATAAATGAACTTAATTAATTCAATAAAAACCGTTTTGATCTAATTTCATGTCCTTTTTAAAACTGATTTCAAAATGTTATACTTGTATAATTAAGTTATAAGAAAGCTTACTAATTGATATACACATCTCGTAGGTTTAATAAGATAATTATAATAGTAAATAAACTAGACTTATTTCTTAAGTTAATAAAACGTTTTTAAATTAAATCATGATATATATATATATATATATATATATATATATATAGGGTTTTAGAGTGAACCTAATGTTATTTGTGAACCTTGTGAACCAATCTCAATCATTGATCTATTTAAGATGGAGGGTTATAAAAAAGGCAATAAAATAAAGAGGTTAATGATATAATTAATTATTAATTATAGATAAGGATGTATTGGTAATTTTGCTACCCTATCATAACTGAATATTGTATTTTTTTTAATTTTCGTTGAGGTTATGTGTACACAAGTGTGCAGGCCGTTGTTTCTACAACGTAAACAAGTGTACAAGCTGTTTGTCACTGTTGTACATTTGTGTATTGAACTCATGTACACCTGTGTATATAAGCAGTAAAACGCTGAAAACACGAAACTTCATATGTTTTTCGCTTTTATTTAAAAAAAAAACTATAACAATATTATACTCAAATTAAAGAGAGTAAAAAAACCGTTTTTAGGGTGTATTTAAAAGATTAAATATTAACATATGAAAAAGTTATAACGATTTAAAGATCGTAAGGGGTAGTTATTTTATGTTATAACTTCCTTATTTAAATTGATTAAATACCATCATATCCTTTACATCTAAAAAAATATCAATGGCTCAGATTTATTCATAAAATTCACAAACAAGAATGTTGTTCACTCTTGATCTCTATCCTATATATATGATAGAGATCAAGACAAAACTCTATCTAGATGTAATAAAAAACAAGACGGCTCCTTTTTTTACGTGATAAGCCTTTATAATAAGATTTAACTTAAAAAATGGATACATAGTTGGAAAGTGGGGAGCATTCAACATCTGATCTTTTAATTTACATTTGATCTTTGAGGTGTGGTAATCATGATAATCTGCAACAAAATAACATGATGAGAGGACAGAAAAAAGGGAGCAGCAGCAAAAGACTAAATTGCTCCATGTACCCTTTTTATTATTAAACAATTTCTCTTTGTACTTTAAGCACATGTCAAAAGACAAATAAGATCTAGGCCATACAAACATAAACAATCAATGGATGTAAGAGTTCTTTTATTTTCTTAGCTAACGTGCTAAAAGTACAAAGAGGAATTGTTTAATAATAAAAGGGGTACAATGGGGCAATTTAGTCATTTGTTGCTGCCCCGTTTCTCTGTCCTCTACATAATGTTTTTTTTGTTGCAGATTATCATAATTACCACACCTCAAAGATCAAATGTAAATTAAACGATCAGATGTTCAACGCTACCCACTTTCCAACTATGTATCCATTTTTTAAGTTAAATCTTGTTAAAAAGGTTTATCACGTAAAAAAAGGAGCCCTCTTGTTTTTTTATAGTAAAGTTTGAAGATATTTTTTTTTCATGCGCTTTCATTTGATTTTTTAGTTAGGAGGTTTTGTGTATGTATCTTGGTTTGTGTGTATCTGTTTGTGTTTGTGTTTTTTTAGTGTGTGTATAGCTTAAAGTATGAAACCTTGTTTTTTACAACAGTTTTTTGACGAAAAGTGGGGTTATCATTTACACTAACCGTAAAATTTAGACAAAACCTACAAAACGATTTTAAAAAAATGTTCGACATTTCAAGCTATCATTTTACACCGACCATAAACGTGGACATAAGTGACACAACGACTTAAAATGAATGCTCGACATTTCAAGCTATCATTAAACTTAGACAAAAACACACAACTTAAAATGAATGTTCGACATTCCAAGTTATCATTTACACCAACTTTGAGACATAGACAAAACCCACAAAACAACTTAAAAAGAATGTTCTACATTTCAAGCTCTCATTTACACAACCGTAAACTTAAACAAAAACCCCACAAAACGACTTAAAAAGAATGTTTGATATTTCAAGCTATAATTTACATCAACCTTAAACTTAGACAAAACAACTTTAAAACAATGTTCGACATTCTAGCTACCATTACACCAACCGTAAACTTAGACAAAACCCACAAAATGACCTAAAAAGAATGACATTTCAAGCTATCATTTACACTAACCGTAAACTTAAACAAAATCCACAAGACGACTTAAAAAGAATGTTCTACATTTCAAGCTATAATTTACATCAACCGTAAACTTAGACAAAATGACTTAAAAACAATGTTCAACATTCAAGCTATGATTTACACCAACCATAAATTTAGATAAAACCCACAAAACGACTTAAAAAGAATGTTCTATATTTCAAGCTATCATTTACACTACCGTAAACTTAAACAAAAGCCACAAACAACTTAAAAACAATGTTTGGCATTTCTAGCTATCATTTACACCAACCGTAAGCTTAGACAAAACCACAAAAATGACTTAAAAAGAATGTAAAATACCCCCAAAACAACTAGTGAGATTCAAACTTCTTGGTTCAACTTTGGCTTCAATATGTTCGATAAGTTCTTGCTCCGTTGGTTCAAATTTCATCTCCTGCTAGTAGACCCATCCAATCCTGCTAATATTAATACATCTCCACAAATTAATTAGTAAATTAAAATTTCCAAAAAAAATCAAGAAAATTATAAAATCCTTTTGAGTTCTTGTGAGAAAATAGAAAAATATACTAGGACTAATTTATTTGGGTTATATATGGAATTCAGGAATCCACATAAGTTATATTCTTTTGATTTGATTCTACCTTACCATTCAAACCTTAATGAGAATATATTGCCAGAAATTTAATCACCCATGCGATATGCAAAACAAAACAAAACCAAACCTGAAAACACCTGATGCAAACCCTTTTTATACCCACCTTCAGCAATCAAACCCTACAACCACAATGTAATTTGCAAAGAAAGAACTTACTGCAAAAAAAGCCTTTGACCCAAATCTAGACCACACTCCAAACGATCCCGCGCACCATCTTCGACCCAGACACCCCATCACCATCTGAACCACATCACCATGTCCTATTGTTTCTAATGTTCCAAGAGGACACCCCCACTGACGCCGGAAAAACTAGACTACCATGCTCGATTTTTCTAATATTGGGGTTGAATGAAACAATTTGAACGACATGTTATGTTGTGATTCCGGAGATTTGATGGTGTAACCCCCGCTCCGCCGTGTTTGATTGTGACGCTGTCGCTTCTCACGGTGGTCGAGGCCCATTATTTTCGCAGATCTTTCTCTCTTCTTTAACGGAGAAGACAACAGATCCATCCCTCGTCTTTTTGGATTGTCACTTCATTTGCTTTGAGATTGAATGGTTAAGAGAAGAGAGATAATGGAGAATAGAGAGAAAAGAGCATAGAAAGAAGAGAGAATGGTCTGACATTGAATCCAGATTTTTTAAAAGAGAAGAGAGAGTAGATGCGTCAGGTGGGTTAAGTTACCATATTACCTTTTTATTTTTATTTGATTATGATGATGTGTTAAATTTCTATTAGCTGAAGGGAGTTCTTAGGTTCTCATATCTTGATAAATTTTTCTTTTAATCTCTATCCTATATATATATATATATATATATATATATATATATATATTAGCTGAAGGCAGTTCTTAGGTTCTCACATCTAGATAGATTTTTCTTTTAATCTCTATCATATTATATATATATATATCATTAAATCCTGTAAAATATAAGTAGTTATGTACCTAGCCGATATAAAAACCTGGTTGTCATAAACATAGTTTAGCAAACACTAGTTAAACTCATCGATTTAAATATTTTTTTAAAATGAAAAACATAACCCGTATTTAGATAATCACAAACATTTGTGAACAAGGTAGCATCACTTTGGAACAATAAAGGTACGGATCCGTATCCCCTCTCTTTCTTATCTGGTTCGATTAGTTATAAACCCTTTTATTTATATACATACCTTCGGAACTCCTAACGTCTTTGACACCTCGATTCGTTTGGCCGTCCGTCGTTTCATGTTCTTTAAGATTATTATTTGTTTCAGACTTTCGTAAATCTGTTTATTTCAAGGAAAGTGATATGAATTTCGAATCTCTTGATAAACAAAACTTTATTAACGTAACCGGGTGTGGTGGTTACGCTGTGATATTTCATATATATAAACACATGGCTACATTATCAAGGTACTGTTAATCAAGACATACGAGTTTCATGTTACGATCGGTTCTCTGATTTGTTATGCTTTGGTCAATATTACGTCTTGACTTCGACCTTGTTTCATGCGGTAGATTCGTACTTTCTTAAACTCATTATCGCATGCTCTGATATATGTTACACGTTATGATTACTCAGTTACTATGGTTATTGTACAAGATTATGTGATTAAGATATTTGTGCTCTGTTACCCTAAGTTCTAGCTTCTCGTGGAGTGTCCAACGGGTGTGTTGTTGATGCGGGCCCAAGTGTGGAGGAGCGGGCTATGTTATATTTGGAGGCTCAAGATCGCGTGACAAATGGGGCTTCACTAAAATGGCTCTAACTTGGGCTACGGGGGTCTGTTTTGGGCGTGCGACCAGTCAAAACGATCGTGAGGAAAAATCCCATTTTGCTGCAAACGCCTTAGGCGGTTTGGGTCAACGTTTGGGCCCAAAAAAGGCTTCTTTCTATGAGTTTTTATCTTTTTTTATGTTTTTTGGGGCTTTTTGCCAACTTTTATTTTGTTCTAGTTTTTGGCCCAAGTGTATTCCGGGGCCCATTTTGAATTTATGTCTCTATTAATATGTTGGTAATGACAAGGAAATGATCAGATTTCAGTTTTGAGAAAACAACTTTAACTTCAAGTTCGGTGCCCTTTGAGTTGAATTTTGGGGTTGGGACAAGTTCATCACGGGTATTCGCAGAATCAACGTGATTGATCTTATTTATCTGTTACTACTCTACATCAGTTGGTATCAGAGCTGAATTCCTGGCTCAAAATGCCTCCGAGAAGAAACAGGCTCGATGAAGTGTATGAACGGGAGTTGGAGTAGCGACTTATGGCTCGAATGGAACAACGTTTGGATCAAGTGGTCGATCAGTTGACTGACCGAATGGAAGGTTTGATCAATCGTAGGAGGCAGGGTCCCAATGATGGGTATGGCTCTGATTTTAGTAATCCGTTTAGTGACGGTTCGGATTCCGAAGGAGATCAAGAGCAGCGGCCGAGGGGAGGCCGTGGAGAGGGCAATCGGCGTTGGGATTCTAGGATAAGGGTTGATATTCCAGAATTTGATGGGGCTAGTTTGAACCCGGTGGGGTTCATCGATTGGTTGTCCACCGTAGAGGAAGTGTTTGAGTACAAGGAGGTTCCTGAGAATAAGCGGGTGGCTTTGATTGCTACCAGGTTGCGTGGTAGGGCTTCCGCCTGGTGGCAGCAGTTGAAGCTCACACGAGAAAGGCTCGGGAAGTCGAGAATCGTGACGTGGACCAAGATGAGAAAGTGCTTGCGGTCCAACTTCCTGCCTCATAACTTTCAACGGTTGATGTACCAGCGTTTGCAGAACTTAAAACAGGGGGCTAAGTCGGTTGATGATTATACAACCGAGTTTTACCAGTTGATCGCTAGAAACGATATTCAAGAACCGGAGGAGCACCTTGTTTCTCGGTATATTGGGGGTTTGAGGGTGCAAATCATGGAGTCAGTGAATCTTTTTGATCCATTGACCATTGCAGAGGCACACCAACGGGCGTTGGCCTTTGAGAAGAAAAACCGACGGTCGAGTGGTTCGTATTCTAACGCCCCTAGTGGGGGAATATACAGTCGGGTGGTGGGGCACCTCGCGGGGGGCCTAGCCAACATAGACCAGGGGGTAACAATACTGGGTCAGCCTTTAAAGGGGCTAGTAGTAGTGGTCCGAGATGTTTCAGTTGTGGTGAAACGGGCCATCGACAAGCTGAGTGTAAAAAGGCTAGTAAACGACACCTGTTTGTCGAGTCTGAGGATGAACAACATGAAGAATACGAGAATACCCTGGTGTATGATGAAGAAACTGAATACGAGGAAGAGTTTGTGTCTGGTGATGTTGGGGTAAACCTAGTGGTCCGACGTTTTTGTTATACACCAAAGGCAGATGGGGATGATTGGCTCAAGCATAATATCTTCCATTCAACATGCACCATTTTGGGGAAGGTATGCACGCTCGTTATTGATTCTGGAAGTTGCGATAATTTGATATCTGAAGAGGCGGTTCAGAAGTTATCTCTGAAGACAGAGAGTCACCCGAAGCCTTACAAGCTTCAGTGGCTCAAGAAGGGTGGAGAGGTCATGGTGTCTAAGCGAGCCCTTGTTTCCATTTCTATTGGGTCCACATACAAAGATGATGTTGTGTGTGATGTGGTCCCTATGGACGCGTGTCACTTGTTGTTGGGTAGGCCTTGGGAGTATGAGCGGAACATAGAGTATAATGGGCGGTCTAATACGTATAGCTTTCTGTTTGGTGGTGTGAAGATCACTCTTGTTCCTACCAAGCCTAAACAGTTGGCCACGAAACAGTCGGGCACTATGTTGACTATTAGCCAGTTTCAAGATGAACTGGAGGAGGGGGATAGTGTTTTTGTTTTGATGGGGAAGCCGATGCTTAAGGAAGTTGAAATTCCTGATGCTATGTTTCCTTTGCTTGAGGAATTTTCTGATGTTTTCCCTGATGAGTTGCCTGATGGCTTGCCACCGTTGCGTGACATCCAATATCACACTGATTTAGAGCCTGGGTCACAGTTGCCAATAGGCCACATTACAGGATGAGCCCTAGTGAGCATGAGGAATTGCGGAGGCAGGTTGAAGAGTTGATTTCTAAGGGTCATGTTCGTGAAAGTATGAGCCCTTGTGTTGTTCCTGCTTTGTTGACTCCAAAGAAAGATGGCACCTGGCATATGTGTGTTGACAGCTGAGCAATCAACAAGATTGATGTGAGGTACAGGTTTCCTATTCCTCGACTTGATGATTTGCTTGATCAGATTAGTGGTGCTACTGTTTTTACAAAGTTAGATTTGAAGAGTGGGTATTACCAGATTCGTCTTAGGCCGGGCGACGAGTGGAAGACTGCCTTCAAGACTCGTGAAGGGTTGTATGAGTGGTTGGTGATGCCATTTGGTTTGTCAAACGCACCTAGTACTTTTATGCGTGTGATGAATCAGTTGCTTAGACCTTTTATTAGGAAGTTTGTGGTTGTGTATTTTGATGACATTCTTATTTATAGTGCTACTTTCAGTGACCACGTTGTGCATGTGAGGCAGGTTTTGACCTGAGCCATCAAGAAGTGTGTGTTCTAAGGTTTTGTTCTTGGGGTATATTGTTTCTTGTGAAGGGATACAGGTTGATGAATCCAAGGTAGCGGCTGTTAAGAATTGGCCAACTCCTACTACCATTACTGAAGTTCGTAGTTTCCATAGGCTTGCTTCTTTCTATCGACGGTTCATTCCACATTTAAGTTCAATTATGGCCCTATTGATAGATTGTATAAGGGGGAAGACGTTTGTATACAGCACCAATTCTGGTATTGCCTGATTTTTCTCAAGTTTTTGAACTTCATATTGATGCCTCAAATGTTGGAATTGGTGGGGTTCTAAGTCAGGGCGGTAGGCCTGTTTCTTATTTTAGTGAGAAGCTAACTGGGGCTAAGTTGAGGTACAACACTTATGATCTGGAGTTTTATGCAGTGGTCCAAGCTATAAAGCACTGGCGTCATTATTTGATCCATAAGGAGTTTGTTTTATTCACCGATTATGATTCCCTAAGGCATATTCGTACTCAAGACAAGGTATCTCATAAGCATGGGCGATGGTTGGCCTTTCTTGAGAAGTTTACTTTTGTGGTCAAGCACAACACTGGTGTTTCAAATAGGGTTGCTGATGCCCTAAGCAGGAGGAGTAATCTGCTTGTATCCATGAAGGTTGTTGTGCCAGGTCTAGAGGTCATTCGTGAACAGTTGGCCACTGACCCATATTTCCCAGTTGTTTTGTAGGATGTGGGTGCTGGGAAAAAGTCAGACTTTTTGTTGCATGAAGGTTTTCTGTTCAAGGGGAATCAACTATGTATCCCTAATTCTAGTCTTCGCTTGCAGATCATTAGGGAGTTACATGGTGAAGGGCATGTTGGCCGTGACTGTACTTTACAACTGGTGCAAGGTTCTTATTTTTGGCCTACTATGAGGAAAGAGGTGGACCATTATGTGAAAAGGTGTCGAGTTTGTCAGGTTTCTAAGGGCACAACTACTAATGCAGGTCTTTATATGCCTTTGCCTGTCCCCTCACAGCCATGGGTTGTATGGATTTCGTGTTGGGGTTACCCCCGTACTCAGAGGGGTAATGATTCTATCTTTGTGGTGGTGGATCGGTTTTCTAAGATGGTCCATTTTATTCCTTGCAAAAAGACGACTGATGCTGTTAAGGTGGCCCAACTCTTCTTTCGTGATGTCTACCATTTGCATGGGCTACCTTCTTCTATCGTGTCTGATCGGGATACCCGATTTCTGAGCCATTTTTTTCGTAGTTTGTGGAAAATGGTGGGTACTCAACCAACTTCAGCAGTGCTTATCACCCACAAACTGATGGCCAAACTGAAGTTGTTAATCGATCATTTGGTAATTTGCTGAGGTGTTTGGTTGGTGATCATGTGAAGGCGTGGGATCAAAAATTATGGCAAGCTGAGTTTGCCCATAATCATGTTGTCAATTGTAGCACCGGATTTAGCCCGTTTCAGGTGGTTTATTCATGTCAGCCCCGAGGACCACTTGATTTGATGTCACTTTCTATTTCGGGACCTGTCCCAAAGAGGGTCCAAGATTTTGTGAAAGGTTTACATGAAGTTCATAAGGTTGTTTATGATAATTTGACCCAAGCTAATTCGAAGTACAAGCAAGCTGCTGATCAGAGACGTAGGCATGTTGACTTCGAGGAAGGTGATTTTGTTTGGGTTGTTTTGACTATAGATCGTTTTTCCGTTGGAGAATACAATAAATTATCAGCTAAGAAGATTAGACCAGTTGAAATTGTGGAGAAGATCAACCCGAATGCGTATCGTCTAAAGCTGCCTAGTCACATTAGTTGTTCAGATGTGTTCAATATGAGGCACTTGTTGCCTTATTATGGGGATTCGTCTGATGATGAACCTGTTGGTAATTCGAGGGTGAATTTTGTCTACTCAGGGGGGAATGATGCAGGCCCAAGTGTGGAGGAGCGGGCCATGTTATATTTGGAGGCCCAAGATCGCGTGAACAACTGGGGCTTCACAAAAATGGCTTTAACTTGGGCTACGGTGGTCCGTTTTGGGCATGCAACCAGTCAAAACGATCGTGAGGAATAGGATGAAAATGGTTGTAATGGTCGCTCGATGTTAATCCAGTGAAACCTCAATGTAAGGGGCAAACGGGTCAAAGTTTTAGTAGAAAGATTTAGCCGAAGAACATGTGGATTGGGTTGAGAAAGGTATGGAATGAATTGAGAACTTAATAATGATTTATTTCACGTATTAGAACCCCTGGGACACACGGTTAGTGAGTAGAAAGAACAAAACGCAAAATCAGCGTCTGAGTTGCAGAGGAGGCGTCAGTGACGCTTAGGTTAGGCATCGGCGATGTCCTCCCCTGTTACAGCCGACGCCTTATCTTGCTTTCTACGCGGGCCCGATGTCGGAAACCCTTTTTCGCGTTTTTCTCACTTTTCCTTGCTTCCAAGGGCCCGATAAGCTTCCCAAAGGTATCCTAAGCCTACTATAGAGTTTTATGAGGTACATGTAAGAACGCAAACTTAGGAGGGCAAGTACGAATATGTGGCATGTATGTTGATATGTTTTCTTTATGGACATGGATAAGTTTTTAATAAGTAAAACTTATTAAGACACTATAGATATGTGAAGTGATGGAACTACTATATGGTAACATGCTTATAAAAAAAAGGATTGGTGCGCCTATTATAATAAGGTGTTTAAAGGAAATTAAGTGAATGTTTATGCATGGGATATAATTTAACGTGTAAACCATGGTTAAATGTAATAAGACATGAGTGTACGCATAGACTAGTATGTAAAAGAATCATCTGCATAAATGTTGTGAATTGCACTTGTTTAATAGACTTGTGAACATGTAAATTGTACGTAAAAGTTTGAGTAGTAAGGTATGTATGTTTGTAGTAGGACTATTTATACCCGAAAGAGTTGTACTACATAATGTGTATGCATGTTATTAAACCATACGTGTTCAATTACGAGGACGAAACCTTCTTTAAGGGGGGTGGACTTGTAACACCCGAAAATATTTATATATGTGTATTTGTTAAAGTAAGAATATTTGTAAACATAATTGTTGTTAGAACGGTAACTAGGATTATGAACCTAGTTAGGGTGCAAGTAAAATTTTTAACTTAAAAGAATGGGTTTTAGCCATAAATTATAAACACCCAAACTTGAGAGGCCAAATTAGAATGAATGGAAAGATAAAATACATAAAACAAAAATTAAAACCCAAAAACACACATATGTGTGTGTAGGTGTCGACCAGACAAGAAGGAAAGAAGGGGGAACTCTTCTCAAACCCAAAATCAACAAATTGAAAGGCTAATTGGGGCTAGAACTCATGTATGGATCAAGATAATCAATCATTTATACTTGTCTAACACAAGGTAAGTTAATTTTGGTGATCATTCATGAAGTGGGTTGTAATAAATCCGTGAAATTTTATGGAATTAAGCATGAATATTGGTTTAGAATCATCACGTAGAAGATGAAATATACTTGAATTTGATTACCTTGATGAATTGAAGTAAAACCCACTTGTAATAGTAGTATGATGAAGTGTTATGATCATGTAGGTGCAAAATTGAGTGCAATATTGATGTATGAATGTGTATGTAGTAGAGAATTTGTTAAATGAAATTGACATAGAATGAAGGTTATATGAGTTTGGTTGATTTGATGATCCATGATATGAACTAGTAAGAAGGTGCATAAAATACTTGTACATTATGCCTTGTTTGTGGTACCACACCAAGTGTTTGATGAAATGCCTTGAATAAAGATTTATATGTGATAAAGGTGATCTTATGTGAATATGATGCTAAATGATTAGAAGTGGTAAAATGATAGTTGGTTAACTCAACTATGTTAAGAAAAGAATGGAATGAAGACATGAGATTGAAGCATGTTAATTGTAAAAAAAATTGTAGGAGTGAAAGAGGTAGACACGAGCCATTCCGGGTAACAAGCGAAGCACGACAAAGGTAAGTTCTTATACTTACAAGTTCTAGAAATTTATAGCGTTTTTATTATGTTATGATAAGCTAAAGTTTGCATTCCAAAATATTATAAATTGTTAAATAAGTAGCGTTTTAATTATCGAGTTTGATTCGTTATGAACGGGTCAAACAACTAGAAGGTGATGTTTAAGAATGGTCATGATGTTGATCCGTTGTGAACGGGTCAAACAAGCTAGTATGTGAAGTTAAAGAATGATCATGTAGTTAAGCCGTTACAAATGGGTCAACGAATTAGAAAGTAATATTAAAGAATGATTATGTATGTGATTCGTTGTGAACGGGTCAATAATGGAAAATGAATAATGAATGCGTATCATGTATGTTGGAAGTTAGTAAGTTGTGTTATATGAATTTGATAATGATTTTTGGTTGCTTGTGTTTTAGGTAGAGCTTCACTTTAGATGTATCAGCGGCGCTTGGATCGAACACACTCAAACACTACTCGCCCTCATTACGCTTCCGAACTAAATTATGTAAACGGGTCAAATATTTTGTGGTTATGCATTAAGGTGAAGTCGCTAAACCTAAATCAAACATGTGTTCTGTGACATTTTGTAAATGTTGGAATGGTTTGTAACTAGTTTGAATTAGTTATCTTAGTAAATGTAAACAATTTTTCTTAGTAATGTGTAAAAGTTCAAATTTGGTCGTAAATTTTTATTCGTTTAATTCATGGTATTTGACCGAATGAATTTTGGGCCTCACAAGTTCCCATTTTGCTGCAAACGCCTTTGGTGGTTTTGTCACACCCAGGTCGTAGCGGAAGCGCAAACGTGTGACTTAACGGTAATCATTGCAGTCAATCGTGTAAACATAATTATAACCAACAACGATGCCATATGTTATACAAATTCAAATTCAAGTTTACATGTTCGAACAAGTTTCATAAGTTTACCCAAACAATATTTAGTTAAGTTACATCTCCAAAATAGGTTTGTTATAATCGTAGATTTAAATCGAGGTTTTGACCCCTATATGCCCAAACAAGGAAGGGCTATATGAGGCACACCCTCCAAAAGTGGTCATCGTTGTAAGCTCCGAGAATCCATCACCGGTTAAGCCCTGTTTCCTGAAATACATGTAGTTTGAAAAATCAACAAAAGTTGAGCGAGTTCATGTAGTTTTGTTTTCGAATAAGTTGTCATGATTGTTATCCATTATTGAAATCCAAGTATGTAAAATAATTATGGAATATAAGGATCTATCATGGGTAGCGAGCCCTCCGATACTATGCACTGTAAGTATATAACCAAACCGAGGACACTTTGTTCTCAATTGGGATCACAAAAGCACCTCATGGTATACAACTAGGAGTGGAGCGTGTCTCATGCTCAATAGATCTACACCTTTTGCACCTTGGTCACTAAGTGATTAATGGTTACTAATGTCATATTGTTATCCAATCCTACTTACGCACATCGATCTTATTGTCATCTAACTCCATAACTAACATACCATATGTCTTGACATGTATTTCCCCCGAGTGTTATAAAACCGAAAGCTTTAAAAGAAAGGGGGACATGAACTCACTGATTTGCGTTCCTCGTGTACAACTCACAGTGTTTTTCCTTGGTCTTGAACCGAACCTACAAGTGTTCTAATTCCCATTAGACACTTAAGTCTATGTCTGTTCTATGTACAAGTCCCCATCTTAGATTGGTTGTTCTTAATCGTTTTATTGATTAATTATATCTTGGCTTAGGAATATAGATTTTGTTATCGTGTCTTGAATAGTGTGCGAACGGCGTCGTCCGTTCATTATCCTTGTGCCTAGCACACTTGTCATTGGGCCTAGCCCACGTCCTTGTGTCGTTGGGCCTAGCCCGTGTTCTTGTGTCATTGGGCCTAGCCCATGTGTTGATGTCATTGGGCCTAGCCCATGTGTTTGTGTCATTGGGCCTAGCCCATGTGTTTGTATTCTTGGGTCTAACCCATGTTTTTGTATCTTTGGGCAAAGCCCATGTTTTTGTATTTAGTTATATTTATTTTTCAAAATAAATATGCATACTTGTAAAATAATTTTTGCGATATTATTTATAGTATAATTAGGTTTGTTATTTTCCAAATGTACACTTAGGAAAGTATACACGTATAGTGTTAAGGTTCGCGTATTTCTTATTTCTTGACAAGATTTATTACTTGTAAATCTTATGTTTTTCTTTCGGAATTTCTACTTCTTAAAAATAAAATATTTTTAAGGCTTGTATGGAATATATACATTTTTACCAATCTTGTTAATAAATTATTTTTGTGTATAAGTCCATTTTAATTGTCCAAGTCCATTTTACGAAAGAAATATACATAAGTTTATATATATATATATATATTGTTATGGTTGCCCAAATACTCAAGGATGAGTATTTTGTGTGTGTTTTCTCCAAGTATTTTCTTTGGTATTTAGGGGTATTATGTATTTATACTCCATTGGGAGTTTTTAGTGTTTTAATTTCCCTATTTTTGTCTACTACATATATTACACATAATATACACATTCCACACAAAAATCCTTGGTGACCATTAAATATATATTTTCCTAAATATATATTTATACTTGTTTTTATCCTTTAAGAAATATTTATTTTCTTAACTTGTATTTTCTATATGAAAAGGGCATGGCTATGTTTAATTTATTTAAACATCTAAAAACCAACAGTTTAGTAGTAAACTTTATATTTTTCTAAGTGTTGAATTTTTATAAAAATTTGGCCATAGTTTCCCCTATATTTAGGAGTTTTCCCATGTTCGTAAACATGAGTTTAAGCTTGACAAAACTCACTTAATTACCAAAATAATTTCTATAGGTTTAAACAACTTGATACATACACTTTTACATGATGATGATCTCAAATTTTTATGAGAACATGTAGTCTTTTAGTTTGGTGTTTAACATGTTTAGTTATCTCCAAAAATGCTAATTATCCACTAATTACACAACTTTTATAGAAAATCATGTTTAACAACTTGTTCATCCATTTACAAAAATAACTTTAAATCCATGTTTATGTGTTGTAAATCATCCTAACTAGTTCATTAGTGGTCAACCTCATGTTCATCAACTTATTTTTCATGGATCTTTCAAGATCTATATATACACTTTCAAGATCTTCACATACAACAATACTACACATGATGATCATCAAGCTAAGCACAAAATAAGCATACATAAATCATTTCATTTCAAGATTATGTTTGTTTTCTTTAAATCTTTAGTGTTCTTCATGTATTCATTACTTTAAAGTTTATGTTTCTTGATGGTTCATCTTGTACACTTAAAACATGCTAGTAACAATAATCAAAACAAGGTTCAAGAAGCTTACTACTAGCTATAGTGGCTAGGGAAGTGGCTTAGCAAAGATGAAGATAGCATAAATGAGGTGGTTAAAAGCACTCTAAGATGGTCCTTCAACTTCCAAAGCTTTGCACCTTCTTAGATCACCTTGTAACACTCTAAAGTACACTTGAAATGGCTTGGAGATGATTGAAAATGGAAGGTGCAGTGGTGGTGATTGTGGCCGTGAGGTAGGAGGAAGGTGGGGGTGGTTTGTGTTTTGAATTTTGTTGACAGGATGAAGTGATAAGATTAGTGTTATATGTATCAAGATCCTCCAACATCCTTGTATCCTTTGGTTAACATGTCTAATATCTACTTAACATTCTAAATAAAATAATCAAAAGAATTTGACTTGGTGGGGCCCCTTTGAAACCGTCAAATGAGGGGGTGGGGTATCTAGTTGCATCTTGATTTATAGTTAGGGATTTAGTTAGAATGTTAAGTGTTATGATTAGTGATTTAAGTGTTTTAGTGTTCTAAGATGAAATATGGTGTTTGATAATCATAACTAGCTTTGTATCACTAAAACAATGCTTCTAGTGAAAAGTTGGTGTTTCGGGTGGTGTCCGGTTGAGTTTCTTACTGGTTCGTTAAAGTGCTAAATGGTGCAGTTTAGTGTGTTATGAGTAACCTTCTATGATGGTTTTGATTCCCGGTGTGACACCGGCTATTTAGGATGTCCTGTACAAATGTAACACGTTTCAAGAATGAATAAAAGGCCGTATTTGAGTGTTTATGATGTTTATATATGGTATTTGATGTGTTGGTAAATCCAACGTTTGATAAAAATTACGTTGCCAATATTAAGATAAACGCTTATCGCGTAATGGTTAAAATGCGAAACGAACGTCGGTGACCGCCGAATAATGTTAAAATCCCAAAATAGTCCGTTATGAGTTAAATAATATATTTAATCATAATCGTGAGGAAAAATTATTTAAAACACTAAGAAACTCTATTTTTCGAGTTTAAGCGCGTACTGCACGATACTGCGCATATCTGACAAAACACTATCAACACAGCCAGTTCAGGGCAACGAATAATTATTATAATAATAATTTGACAATTTTATTTTTATATAATGATAAAAATAAATTAAAACGCTTAAAATCTTATTCTGCGAATTTAAGCGCGTACTACACAACACAACGCGCATACTGCCAATTACGGACGACGTAACTGGTCCTGGCAAATAAAATATTGATTAGTAATATTTTGGTGTGTTTATTTTTATAGAGCACTGAAAATAACTTAAAACGCGTTAAAACACAGTTAAAACGCTAGATAAAATACCCGGTATCCAGTTAAATACCTGTATAATATATATATATATATATATATATATATATATATATATATATATATATGTATATGTAAACAATATATATGAGAGATGGGCGCATAGGTGGCGGCCTAATGGCTGCCCACCTTTTTAATTCTTGCTTCCATTTGACAAGTGTGTGCCTTGGAAATCAAAACTAATCATGTTTGACACTTACACACTACATTAAACCCATTCAAAATCAAATCAAATCTTCACTCCCTCTCTCTCTCAAGCTTGCGGCTGAACACCCTCACACACACATCCATTTTCATTTTCAAACTTCATTCTTGAAGATTCATAATCATTCAAACAAGATTCAAGTCCATTTGAAGGTTTGGAGGTGATTTCCAAGTGTTTCAAGCAAAATCCAAGCTTCATATCATCAACTCTTGTTCAAAACTCACAAGAACCTTGAAGGTATAACGTTCATCTTTAAAAACTTGTTCTTGATTCTTGATGAATGTTGATGATGATAGAAGTTTCTCATGTTCTTGGGTTTAAACACTAACTTGAAAACAACCACAAATGGGTTTTTAAAAGAAATAAAAATGGACATGTATATATATATGTGGGTGGCCATGAGTATGTATATATGTATATATGAGATTGAGTTTTGGTTCTTGAATGATTCTTGATTTACATGATACTTGTAAGTTTAAAGTTCATGCATGCATTAAAAGTTGTCATAAGAGAATGTTCTAAAAGGTTTTTAGTGATTTGAAAAGGATATGATGAAAAGTTGAACTTTGGAATCTTATGTATATATGTATGTGAGCCGTGTATATATATGTATGTATATGCATACATACAAAATTTTGTTGTTAGTTCTTAAATATGCAAGAACATGATACATGCATTTATGTCCAATGATTTGATGATGATGATGTTTATATGAAGATGGTGTTCTTGAATGTATGAACATGAAATAAATACATGTTGGATGCATGTTAGTTGATACAAAATGATGAAAACATGATGTATGTGCATTAAGTGCTTGTACCTAGTCATACATGTGCATGTATGTACATAAAATCTCATGTTATAATAAAATGTTTTAGATCAGTAAAAAAACCTTAAAAATAAGGTTATCTCATGTATAAAAGTGGTATGGAACTTTGATATAAAGTATACTAGCTTTGCATTTAGTACAATGTGCTTAAAAAGTTCTAAAATGTGTGAAATCGCATGAGTTATGTGCCTTACACAAAAACTGCACTAATCTGATTATAACCATAATTTTATTCAGTATATAACATGTATTGTGTTAAAATTTGGAGTCGTTTCGAGTTCGGATGGTTAGGGTAACGTTTGACTTAAAACTATGCGGTAAAAAAGGCAAAAAATCGTCTTTTTAAGAGGGTTTTTATGAAACTGTTTTAAATCAGTAAATAAATTGATATTTTTAGTATAAATATAGGTTTATTAACTTATATTTAGTTTATTTTGTGTTTGGTTAGTCATACGTGACTTTCGGCACCCGAAAAACGTTACCGAATCGCTAAAATACACATTTTTCAACATACACTAGAATGGGTTGTTCATGGGTGAACCTTATGTGTTAAAATGTGTTATGTGATTTAAATATGTGTATATGATAATATGTTAAGTGTTGACATGATGGTGGAAATTAAGACTATGCATGTACGCTTGTATGTTTAAAACGGTAGAATCGGTAAAATCGCGTTAAATGTCTAACTTATTTGTCGAGCATGAAAATTTATACATAGGTTAACTAAATAAGTTAACTCATGTATGCATGCTTGAAAAATGATAAAGTGTATAAGTTAACGAAATTTCGTGTGTTATGATGTTGTGAAAATGTGCACGTTTATGTATATATTACGACGCGCAAATCGTAGATATATAGTACGTATAAACGGGAGTGTTAACGGGTATAACATTAAGGTCACCAATAAAATCGTTCAAGTCGCAAAAATCTTAAAATATATATATATGAACTCATATATATATATATATATATTAATATGCCAACATAATTAAAAATAATAACTTTTCGAGAAAATCTCAAAGTTATATCAAAATTCTAAGTATTGGAGAAACTTAGGAATTTTATATATATTGATTATTAAATCGTGCCTACGTATGTTAGGACGTGTAAAATCGAATTGTGGGATTGCGCTAATTTAATTACGCACCCAAAGGTGGTGTCACTAAACCCCTCTTTTTACTGTTTTGTATATGTTTTGGGGGAAGAACACGCCTTAAAAAGGATTAAAGATGTTGTTGAATAAAACATACCTTATATAAAATGTATATTTTCATAGAAAATATATAATTTTGATGATATTAATATGTTTCGGGTAGAAACGGTTTTGTGAATAAATATGTTTCGGGGATGTAACGGGGATTTTACGTTGTTAGAGAGAAAACGTCCGTGTAGATTTAATAATGCTTAAATCTAAAGTTTTGACGAATTGGCTCGGTCTCAAGAGAGTAAGTATCGGGATTAGGCTTACGTTTCGACGTCGGGGATTCGTACAACTCGTTATATATTAAATTTATCATTTTAGTAGGATATATATATTGTTCATGAGGCAAGTGATATAGATGGACCTTATGGGCGCATGCGCAAGTATTGCTGTTTAATTATTTAAGTATTGAACACGTAGAATTGTTGGTAGATCTATCGGGTTGACTACCCCGTCGTGATCGGTCGCTCCGATCAAGTCAAACGACGAATTGATATTCTATTATAGTCTAGTCTTGATTATACTCTTATTGTTAATATATAGTTCGTATTGTCTTGCAAACATACAAGTCTGAACATTTGATGCAATAAATTTAATATGTAAAACTTGGGAAGATGCTTAGTTCGGAGGTTTCGGGGGAACGCTTGCGACGGCTGACTCATGGATTTTATTAAGGAAATAAATAGACTTTCAAAAATATTATTTGGATGTTTTGATAATAAACACATAATTAGAAAGTTTTACCTTGGATCAAATTATTTTAAAGTTGACTATGTGAGCTCACCCTCCTTTATGTTGACACTTGATTTTAACGTGTTCTTCAGGTACTTTAGCATGGCTTCGGGAATTATGGCATGTCTTGTGGTCTTGATGCTTGTTTTTCTTTAATAATGTTTTGGACAACTTTTAAAACTAACATGGGACAATGTATGTAATGAGATCCATACTGGATCAAAACAACTTAACTGCAGTGTGGTTGTGGCTTATGTTTAACTTTTAAACAATGTTTTAATTAAGTAATATGTCCAAATTAACGATGCATCATGCACTAAGATATTTATGGGCACCAACTTCCGTCACCATTACGTTTGTATTTCCGCTGCAACATTTTTGGGGTGTTACAGAAATTGGTATCAGAGCCAACGGTTGTTAGCGAACTAGATGTTTTCAGGGGAAAACTCTAGACTTCAACCAAAGAATTTTGAGATTTAAGTCCAAAATTCGCGAAGCCAAAAATTTTAAATAAAATGGATTTTTATCATGTATGAGGACCATTGCGTGTTATTGTGCATACGTGTTAATCTGTTTATTTGGGCCTTATTTGTTATTTTTCATTTGAACACACACTTACTTTGTACGGTTGACCCCCTTTCGCAAGCCAGGTTGACCCCCGTTATGCTTTTACATGCAACGCTTGGATCAAAGACGATGATGATGATGTTCCACCCTCGATTTACGAGACCGGGCAATCATCAGGTACCGTGCCTGTTATCGATGACGTATATAGAGGTGTTCCGTTGATCGGAGGATCTTATAGTGTCGCACCAGTAGTAGACGCTACCATTGTTACGGCTCAGCCATTAGAGCAATTGGTCGTCTCATCTGCTGCCATTGCTGAGCCCACTATTGAGATCTCTCCACCTGTTGTTACCGAGTCGTCATTTCCGTCGATCGAGTCGCGCGCTCCTACTGCACCCCTGTTGGTATACTTTCGACGTAGGAAGAGGATACGACCTGTCGGAGACATCGCTTCAACATCCAGAGCTAAGACTGCATTTGCTTCGAAGAAGCAGAAAGGAGTGTGGGTTGACCGATGCTCTCACTGCGGCCGTCAGTTGGGGGCCATACGCGGAGACTTGAAGGCGACCAAGAAAAAGGTGAAGGATCTAGAAGGGCAAATGGACTGGTTTAGTGAATTGAAGGACTTTGATAACAGTGCAATGGATCAAATCCACTGGAGGATAGCTGACTTGGAGGAGCTTGTGAGGAGGCTTCTTGAGTTTGCGGGATTGAAGAAGTGATTGTTGGTTGGTTGTTTTGTATGTCCCTTTGATAAACCCTTAAATTGGCTTGCATGCCAAATTTTTGGATATTTAGGAGGAAATTTCATCTAGACTTGTTATTAGTGGTTGATTATATCACACCACATTTTGGTTAGTCGTTGTACTATGAACAAGCTTTGTAATTTCCATGATAAATATCAATGATATGGGTTCTCTTTTGGTTAAATTATTCTCATTATTATGTGGATGCATGTGTATTGTTTAGTCCACTATTATTTAATGATTGAAATATTTAAGCAATATCTTATGTTGATATTATTATTGCAATAATAGAAACGACAAGATGCAGCCAAAAGCGAGACAGGGTACTGGACTACCTACCACCCCAGAAGAGTTGGCACCACTCATAGCCAAACACGTTAATACTGCCTTGGAACAGCGTGAAGCTAACAAGACTATTGGGCAAGGACGTGGACGTGGTGCTCCCGGGCATGGTGAAGGTGGAGTGCAGATTGGAAACCCGCAAGGTAATATAATAATCGGAAAAGTTTTTGTAGTTCCTGTGTAATGATATAATCAGTGAGTAATCTTGATTTTTCATTAACCTTGTGAACAATGCATGGATGCACGTATAAAACATTTCAGGGCTGTAACCCACGATCATTTACCAGTGCTGAAGGGCCTCTTGAAATCACTAGATGGACTGAGAAGATGGAATCTGTGATGGCCATCAGCGGTTGTACTGCTGATCAGAGGGTTAGATATGCTTCGTATTCATTTCTCGATGAATCTTTATCCTGGTGGAACACTCAAGTTCAGATTTTGGGCGAAGATGCGGCTTACGGTCTTACCTGGAATAAACAAAAAGAAATGCTTCTTAAGGAATACTGCCCGCGTAGTGAGATGCAGAAGATTGAGACTGACTTCTGGAATTTGACCATGGAAGGCCTGAACGTCAGAGCTTATACGTCTCGGTTCAATGATTTGGCTAGATTGGTTCCACGAATGGTCACTCCTGAGTACGTTAAGGTAGAAAGGTATATCTGGGGTTTGTCGCCGCAAATTCGTAGTATGGTTATGTCAGCGAAGCCCACTACCTATCTGGAAGATACTACTCTAGCGAAATCATTAGCAGATGATGCTGCACGGAAAAAGTAACCTTAACAGGAAAGAGGAGACTGGGAAGTCGTCAGGAAAGGTCAAGGCAGATGAGAAATCTGAACGATTAAAGCGTGCTGAGTCTAGATCTGGGGATTCGTGGAAGCGAAGATCTGAAAGCTCGTGGAAAGATTCCGATGTTAAGCGTGAGAAGAAACGTGATTCGGGGAAAGCATATGTGGCTAGTGCCAGTGGTTCGAGGAAGGATAATGCCAGGGATGGCGGAGGTGGTTCAGCGAAAAACACTCACGGTGATGAGCAGGGAAAGTGTGCCAGATGTGGTCGAACTGGTCATATTACTCGCGAGTGCTATGCTAAGAGTACGTCGGAGGGAGTTAAGCTCGAGGGATGCTATGAATGCGGAGAGCTGGGACACTACAAGAGGAACTGTCCGAATGTGAAGGGTCAGAATGCCAGGGGCAGAGCTTTTGAGCTGAATGCTGGGAAGGCACGTGATGATCCTGCAGTTGTTACCGGTACGTTCCTAATCAATGGCCATTATGCGTTCGTACTATTTGATACTGGTGCTGACTTGAGTTTTATTTCGAAAAACTTTGAACCGTTTCTGTGTTCACAAATAATTAAGCTAAGTAAAAAGTATTCGATAGAATTAGCAAATGGAAAACTGATAGAGACTAGCGAAGTTATTCGCGGTTGTAGAATTCGGATATGCGATCATAGTTTTAGTATCGATTTATTACCAGTGGAGCTGGGTAGTTTCGATGTAGTTGTTGGGATTGATTGGCTATCCAAGAATGGAGCTGAGATCATTTGTTCGAAGAAACAAGTGTGGATACCTCGTCCTGGTGGTGGTGAAGCTATAGTTGTTCACGGTGACCGATCTAGTCGAGTATCAAAAGTGGTTAGTGTTATGAAGATGTACAAGATATTGCGTAAGGGCTATCCTGCGTTCTTGGTTAACGTAGTGGATACAAATGCCGAAAGTGTAAAGATTGAAGAAATTCCTGTAGTTCGCGATTATCCGAAAGTTTTCCCTGAAGACTTGCCTGGATTACCCCCTGCGAGACAGATCAAGTTTAAGATTGATCTTGTACCTGGTGCTGCACCGATTGCAAAATCTCCTTACAGATTAGCACCGTCAGAAATGAAAGAGTTGTCAAATCAGCTTCAAGAGCTATTAGACAAAGGTTTCATACGACCAAGCTTTTTGCCTTCGGGAGCGCCTGTGTTGTTTGAAAAGAAGAAAGATGGTTCTTTCAGAATGTGTATTGATTACAGAGAGTTGAACAAGCTGACTATCAAAAATCGGTACCTGTTACCAAAATTGACGATTTGTTTGACCAGCTTCAAGGATCAAGCTACTACTCGAAGATAGACCTGCGTTCAGGTTATCACCAATTGAAGATTGCCGATGAAGATGTTCTGAAGACTGCATTTAGAATGCGTTATGGCCATTATGAGTTCTTAGTCATGCCTTTTGGCTTAACTAATGCGCCTGCAGTGTTCATGGATCTCATGAACAGGTATGCAAACCCTATTTGGACAAATTCATGATAGTATTCATCGACGATATACTAATCTATTCCGTGAACCAAAGAAGATCATGAGCAACATTTGAAGATGATTCTAGAGCTGTTGAGGAAAGAAAAGTTGTATGCCAAGTTCTCTAAATGTGAATTTTGGATTCAAGAGGATGCATTTCCTCGGTCATGTCATAAATGAGAAAAGTATACATGTGGACCCTCGAAGATTGAGGCGATTAAGAATTGGGAAGCGCCGAAGACTCCGTCAGAGGTGCGGCAATTCTTAGGACTTGCTGGGTATTATAGAAGATTCATTGAGAATTTTTCCAGAATAGCGCAGCCATTAACGCTATTGACCCAGAAGGATAAGGAGTTTGATTGGACAGAAAAGCAGGAGGAAGCTTTTCGGATGTTTAAGGAGAATTGTGTAGTGCACCTATCCTATCCCAGCCTGAGGGAAATGACGGTTTTGTTGTATACTGTGATGTGTCACGTTTGGGCCTTGGTTGCGTGCTTATGCAAAAGGACAAAGTGATAGCCTATGCATCTAGACAACTGAAAGTGCATGAGAAGAACTACACAACTCATGATTTAGAGTTGGGAGCTGTTTTGTTCGCTTTGAAGATTTGGAGACATTATTTGTATGGCATGAAGTGTACGATTTACACAGACCATAAGAGCCTCCAGCATATCTTTGACCAGAAGGAACTCAACATGCGACATCGGCGTTGGGTAGAGTTACTCAATGATTACGAGTGTGATATTCGTTATCACCCGGAAAAGAAATGTTGTTGCTAGCGCTCAGTAGGAAGAGCGGAAAAGCCTCTGCGTTCGTACTTTGGGTTTGACCATACAAACGATGTTTGACCGATCGAATTCGCAATGCACAGCGAGAAGCATTAAAAGATGAGAACCTAAGAAGAGAAGGTTTGAGAGGTTTGGAATGTGAACTGATACCAAAAGCAGATGAAGTGATGTACTTCATGAACCGAGTTTGGGTTCCGCTTAAAGGTAACCTACGTGAACTGGCTATGAACGAGGCTCATAAGTCCGGATATTCGATTCACCCAGGTTCTACCAAGATGTATCAGGATATTAAGGAGTTATATTGGTGGCCGAATATGAAGAGAGATATTGCGTGTATGTAAGTAAATGTCTGACATGCTCGAAGGTTAAGGCTGAACATCAGAGGCCGTCTGGCTTTGCAGCAACCAGAGATTCCAAAATGGAAGTGGGAGCACCTTGCTATGGACTTTATCACCAAATTACTCCGTACGTCACGTGGACATGACACCATATGGGTAATTGTGGATTTGATTGACGAAGTCTGCTCATTTCTTGCCCATTAAGGAAACGGATAAGACGAAAAAGATATCGCAGTTGTACCTCAACGAGATTGTAGCCCGACATGGAGTGCCTGTGTCAATTATCTCCGATAGAGATGGACGATTTGACTCCAGATTTTGGCGATCTCTTAGGAGTCGTTGGGTTCTCGTTTGGACATGAGTACTGTGCATCATCCTCAAACGGATGGTCAGAGTGAGAGAACCATTCAGACGTTAGAGGATATGTTGAGAGCGTGCTTGATTGATTTTGGTGGAAGTTGGGATACTCATTTGCCGTTGGCAGAGTTTTCTTACAACAATAGTTACCACGCAAGTATCAAAGCCGTTCCGTTTGAAGCTTTGTATGGAAGGAAATGTCGATCGCCCTTGTGCTGGCCTGAAGTTGTCGAAAGGCAACTAACCGGACCTGAGCATATCCAGGAAACCACCGACAAGGTTGTCCAGATCAAGAAAGGTTAAAAGCTGCCGCCGATCCACAGAAAAGTTATGCAGACAACCGAAGGAAACCGTTGCAGTTTCAAGTCAGAGATTGTGTTTCTGCTGAAAGTGTCACCTTGGAAAGGTGTTGTTAATGTTGGAAAAGGGGGAAAGCTAAGCCCACGGTATATAGGTCCTTTCGAAATCGCATCTCGAGTTGGATCAGTCGCGTATAGGCTTAAGCTGCCGCAAGATTTGAATGGAGTTCATGACGTGTTTCATGTTTCCAACCTGAGAAAGTGTCTGTCGGATGAGACACAAATCATACCTCCTGATGAGGTTCAAGTAGACGATAAATTGAGTATTATCGAGGAACCGGTTGAAGTTCGGGATGAGAAGATTCAGAAGCTTAGAAGGAGTCGGATCAAGTTGATCAAGGTTCGCTGGAATTCCAAGCGTGGACCCGAATTCACATGGGAATGAAAGGACCAAATGCAACGAAAATATCCGCTTCTCTTTAAGTCTAGTGCGAAAACGAAACCTGTAGTGTAAGAATTTCGGGGACGAAATTCCTTAAACAGGGGGAGACTGTGACACCCGCTATTTAGGCTGTCCCGTACAAATGTAACACGTGTCATGAAGGAATAAAAGGCCGTATTTGATTGTTTATGATGTTTATACATGGTATTTGATGTGTTGGTAAATCCAAAGTTTGATAAAAATTACGTTGGCAATATTAAGATAAACGCTTATCGCGTAATGGTTAAAATGCGAAACGAACGTCGGTGACCGCCGAATAATGTTAAAATCCCAAAAATAGTCCATTATGAGTTAAGTAATATATTTAAGCATAATCGTGAGGAAAAATTATTTAAAACGCTAAGAAACTCTATTTTTCGAGTTTAAGCGCGTACTGCGCGATACTACGCATATCTGACAAAACATGTCAACACAGCCAGTTCAGGGCAAATGAATAATTATTATAATAATAATTTGACAATTTTATTTTTATAGAATGGTAAAAATAAATTAAAACGCTTAAAATCCCTATTCTACGAATTTAAGCGCGTACTACACAACACAACGCGCATACTGCCAATTACGGACAACGTAACTGGTCCTGGCAAATAAAATATTGATTAGTAATATTTTGGTGTGTTTATTTTTATAGAGCACCGAAAATAAGTTAAAACGCCTTAAAACACAGTTAAAACGCTAGATAAAATACCCGGTATCCAGTTAAATACCTGTATAATCTATATATATATATATATGTATATGTAAACAATATATATGAGAGATGGGGGCATAGGCTGCGGCCTAATGGCTGCCTACCTTTTTAATTCTTGCTTTCATTTGACAAGTGTGTGCCTTGGAAATCAAAACTAATCGTGTTTGACACTTACACACTACATTAAACCCATTCAAAATCAAATCAAATCTTCACTCCCTCCCTCTCTCAAGCTTGCGGCCGAACACCCTCACACACACATCCATTTTCATTTTCAAACTTCATTCTTGAAGATTCATAATCATTCAAACAAGATTCAAGTCCATTTGAAGGTTTGGAGGTGATTTCCAAGTGTTTCAAGCAAAATCCAAGCTTCATATCATCAACTCTTGTTCAAAACTCACAAGAATCTTGAAGGTATAACATTCATCTTTAAGAACTTGTTCTTGATTCTTGATGATTGTTGATGATGATAGAAGTTTCTCATGTTCTTGGGTTTAAACACTAACTTGAAAACAACCACAAATGGGTTTTTAAAAGAAATAAAAATGGACATATATATATTATATAATTGTATATATATATATATATATATATATATATATATATATATGGGTGGCCGTGAGTATGTATATGTGTATATATGAGATTGAGTTTTGGTTCTTGAATGATTCTTGATTTACATGATACTTGTAAAGTTTAAAGTTCATGCATGCATCAAAAGTTGTCATAAGAGAATGTTACTAAAAGGTTTTTAGTGATTTGAAAAGGATATGATGAAAAGTTGAACTTTGGAATCTTGTGTATATATGTATGTGAGCCGTGTTATATATATATATATATATATATATATATTATATGCATACATAAAAAATTTTGTTGTTACTTCTTAAATATGCAAGAACATGATACATGCATTTATGTCCAATGATTTGCTGATGATGATGTTTTATATGAAGATGGTGTTCTTGAATGTATGAATATGAAATAAATACATGTTGGATGCATGTTAGTTCATACAAAATGATGAAAACATGATGTATGTGCATTAAGTGCTTGTACCTAGTCATGCATGTGCATGTATGTACATAAAATCTCATGTTATAATATAATGGTTTTAGATCAGTAAATAAACCTTAAAATAAGGTTATCTCATGTATAAAAGTGTATGAAACTTTGATATAAAGTATACTAGCTTTGCATGTAGTACTATGTGGTTAAAAAGTTGTAAAATGTGTGAAATCGCATGAGTTATATGCCTTACACAAAAACTGCACTAATCTGATTGTAACCATAATTTTATTCAGTATATAACATGTATTGTGTTAAAATTTGAAGTCGTTTCGAGTTCGGATGGTTAGGGTAACGTTTGACGCAAAACTATGCGGTAAAAACGGCAAAAATGCCTTTTTAAGAGGGTTTTTATGAACTGTTTTAAATCAGTAAATAAACTGATATTTTTAGTATAAATATAAGTATATTAACTTATATTTAGTTTATTTGGTGTTTGGTTAGTCATACGTGACTTTCGGCACCCGAAAAACGTTACCGAATCGCTAAAATACACATTTTTCAACATACACTAGAATGGGTTGTTCATGGGTGAACCTTATATGTTAAAATGTGTTATGTGATTTAAATATGTGTATATGATAATATGTTAAGTGTTGACATGATAGCGGAAATTAAGACTATGCATGTAGCTTGTATGTTTAAAACGGTAGAATCGGTAAAATCGCGTTAAATGTGTAACTTATTTGTCGAGCATGAAAATTTATACATAGGTTAACTAAATAAGTTATTTCATGTATGCATGCTTGAAAAATGATAAAGTGTATAAGTTAACGAAATTTCGCGAGTTATGATGTTGTGAAAATGTGCACGTTTATGTATATATATTACGACGTGCAAATCGTAGATATATAGTACGTATAAACGGGAGTGTTAACGTGTATAACATTAAGGTCACCAATAAAATCGTTCAAGTCGCAAAAATCTTAAAATATATATATATATATGAACTCATATATATATATATATTAATATACCAACATAATAAAAAACAATAACTTTTCGAGAAAATCTCAAAGTTATGTCAAAATTCTAAGTATTGGAGAAACTTAAGAATTTTATAATATATTTATTATTAAATCGTGCCTACGTATGTTAGGACGTGTAGAATCGAATTGTAGGATTGTGCTAATTTAATTACGCACCCAAAGGTGAGTGTCACTAAACCCCTCTTTTTACTGTTTTGTATATGTTTTAGAGGAAGAACACGCCTTAAAAAGGATTAAAGATGTTTTTGAATAAAACATACCTTTGCTTATATAAAATGTATATTTTCATGGAAAATATATGATTTTGATGATATTAATATGTTTCGGGTAGAAACAGTTTTGTGAATAAATATGTTTCGGGGATGAAACGGGGATTTTACGGTGTTTTAGAGAAAACGACCGTGCAGATTTATAATGCTTAAATCTAAAGTTGTGACAAATTGGCTCGGTCTCAAGAGAGTAAGTATCGGGATTAGGCTTACGTTTCGGTGGGGACGTCGGGGATTTGTACAACTCGTTATATATTAAATTTATCATTTTAGTAGGATATATATATTGTTCATGAGGCAAGTGATTTAGATGGCCCTTATGGGCGCATGCGCAAGTATTGCTGTTTAATCATTTTTGAACACGTAGAATTGTTGGTAGATCTATCGGGTTGACTACCCCGTCGTGATCGGTCGCTCCGATCAAGTCAAACGACGAATTGATATTCTATTATAGTCTAGTCTTGATTATACTCTTATTGTTAATATATAGTTCGTATTGTCTTGCAAACATACAAGTCTGAACATTTGATGCAATAAATTTAATATGTAAAACTTGGGAAGATGCTTAGTTTGTAGGTTTCGGGGGAACGCTTGCGACGGCTGACTCATGGATTTTATTAAGGAAATAAATAAACTTTCAAAAATATTATTTGGATGTTTTGATAATAAACACATAATTAGAAAGTTTTACCTTGGATCAAATTATTTTAAAGTTGATTATGTGAGCTCACCCTCCTTTATGTTAACACTTGATTTTAACGTGTTCTTCAGGTAATTTAGCATGGCTTCGGGAATTATGGCGTGTCTTGTGGTCTTGATGCTTGTTTTTATTTAATAATGTTTTGGACAACTTTTAAAACTAACCTGGGACAATGTATGTAATCAGATCCATAATGGATCAAAACAACTTAACTGCAGTGTGGTTGTGGCTTATGTTTAACTTTTAAACAAAGTTTTAATTAAGTAATATGTCCAAATTAACGATGCATCGTCCACTAAGATATTTATGGGCACCAACTTCCGTCACCATTACGTTTGTATTTCCGCTGCGACGTTTTTGGGGTGTTACAGAAGTTGGTATCAGAGCCAACGATTGTTAGCGAACTAGATGTTTTCAGGGGAAAACTCTAGACTTCAACTAAAGAATTTTGAGATTTAAGTCCAAAATTCGCGAAGCCAAAAATTTTAAATAAAATGGATTTTTATCATGTATGAGGACCATTGCGTGTTATTGTGCATACGTGTTAATCTGTGTATTTGGGCCTTATGTGTTATTTTTCATTTGAACACACACGTACTTTGTACGGTTATATATATGTCACAGATGTCGCACGAGCATGAGGTCATCGAGATTACTGACTCTGAGAGCGAGCCAGAATTTAAGACTTCACCTAGATGCGTATTACCAGAGGTACCCCCTACGATTCCACAGTTTGTTGATGCGGCCGGATTCGCTTCGTCCTTCCATGTTAACCCTGCTGCTTTCGTAAGCCAGGTTGACCCCCGTTATGCTTTTACAAGCAACGGTTGGATCGAAGACGATGATGATGATGCACCACCCTCGATTTACGAGACCGGGCAATCATCAGGTACCGTGCCTGTTATCAATGATGTGGATAGAGGTGTTCCGTTGATCAGAGGATCTTATAGTGTCGCACCAGTAGTAGACTCTACCATTGTTACGGCTCAGCCATTAGAGCCATTGGTCGTCTCATCTGCTGCCATTGCTGAGCCCACTACTGAGATCTCTCCACCTGTTGTTACCGAGTCGTCATTTCCATCGATCGAGTCGCGCGTGTAACATCCGTCAAAAAACGGGTTTCCAAAACCCGCTTCGTTTATTAACCGAATAGTCAGTCATAATTTTCGTCGCGTATATATTGGTTATTTTAATTTAAACGATACATAATTAATAAACATTGTTAGAATTTTAAAACATAATTAATAAATCATAAAAAAATAAGAGAATAAAAAATATTTGAGGCTGCCGGGTTTCGAACCCGAGTCAGCCGGGTCACCAAACAACCACAACACCACTCCGCCACACGCTATCTTTTGTCAATATAATGAAACAATTAATACTTATAATAAAACACGAAATCAAATTCAGTAATCAACGCGCCCAATCCGCAGTCGCCGGAAATACCGACGATTTCGCTAAATTTCGACCGTTCCCTTTGACTGAACGCGTGAATTAACTTCGGCATCGGTTATAACCGATGTCTAATCCCCCAATTCAAGTCGTAACTACCGGAGAAATATTGACCACGAATCAAGATCAAATTCAGACTCGATTCATTCTGTTTCTTCCTTATAAATACTCACCCAAGTCACTGGTAATCTTTTCGCTCAAAATCGCACCATTTCTCGAAGTCTTAGCACTCGCCGGAGACATTCTTCTTTCGCCGGACTTTCACCGGAAAACCGAGACTTACACCAAATCGGTAAATTTCTCGACTCTTTCGTTTTCAATCCATTGTTAGACATATACTAACTTCAATCCTTCAACCAGAATCGGTTCCAGACGATGTTGCCGGAAATTCTGCACTCGCCGGAAAATCTCTGGAAAATCTGAAATCACACCGTAAATCGGTACAATCATCTAAACCCCCTGATATCTCTTGTTTAGTCACTTAATTTCACTACTCATTGATCAAAACTGTTAATTGATCCGCTCAGACGGAATTCACAAATCAGAGCCGACGACCCTTGCCGGAGTTCTGAGAAAAACATCCTGTTTGGTACAATTCTGTTCTTTAATCTCATTATCTAATACTTTCCAACCAATTATAAGTTTCGATAAATCGAATTAAACAAAAACAGTCGGGCATCTGGTTCTGTGTCTTTATAGATGAAGAAGACGAAGGCGATATGTGTATAAGTTTAATTAAAACTGAATATTATACCGGGTTAGACACACAGTCCAGCGGTGGACTGTGTGCAAATTTAATATCATGGTCCCGAGTTCGAGTCCTAACACGCTGCCCGGTTCTTACAAATTTCCAACCATTTTTAATACTGATATATATTAAGGCGCAGATAGTATATAAATGTAATTAAAATCGCATATCATTCGGGTTAGTCACACAGCCCAGTTGGTCGGGTTGTGTGCAATACAAGGCTATGGACGCGGGTTCGAGTCCAGGCCCTCACACCGGTTCAATGATTTAAAAACCTTTTTAAATTAAATAGAATTCTGAATAAAATTAATTAGTATATATATATAATTAAAACAGAGAATATTTCGGGTTAGACACGTAGCTCAGTTGGTAGAGCTACGTGCACGCGTACGAGAGGTCTCGGGTTCGAACCTCACTCAGTGCACACTCAACCACAGTCCGACCGGTCAACGGTCCGGTCAACGGTCAATGGCCGGTCAACAAAAGTCAAATTTTTTTTATTATTTTATTTATTTATTTAATTTAAAAATCAATTAAAAATACTTAAAAATAATATTTTAAAGTTAGAAAACGACCTTAAACTCACAAAAGTAAATCTAAAAATCCTATTAAAATTGTTAATTAAAAGTATTAATCTCAAATAAAATCCAATTATTTACCGAACCATTTCATTAATATTTTAGCTTAGTTCTTCCTCGTCGATCAAATCCCAAAACTCGTGCGCATCCAACAACATCAAAAGAACGCACCCAATGTGAGTGAATTATTACAAATTCCCCTTTTATTCATGTTTTGGGATGTATCATGTGTCGCTTAAATTAATTCGCTTATTCAAACTCGTTCTATACCATTATATGATCTAAACTTAGAATGTAAATATTGTTTGTTGTGATGTGTTACATATTGTCAAGTTGTGTGCAAATTATTCGTTAGGCCCATCAGTTCCTCGTGGGAGACGAGTTGAACAACGCGTGCCTCAAAAACATTCATTAGGCCCATCAGTTCGTTGAACAACGCGTGCCTCAAAATCATTCATTAGGCCCATCAGTTCCTCGTGGGAGACGAGTTGAACAACGCGTGCCTCAAAAACAAACATTTTGTGTGTGCGTGTGTATTAATTAATATTATGTGATTTGTGATTTAATTTACATTTACGTTTACTCATATGTGGTTATGCACTTTATTTTATAATCGATACAATAAACACGTTTAAATGTTTTCATAGGATTCACTCGCCAACTTTTTGTTGACCCAAAAACCATTTTTACACATGATACAGGTGGACAGGTTGAAGCAAGGAACACATAGGAAATTGCCTTAGAAGAAAAATAATGAAGCCCTGAAAAATGTATAGAACATGTTGTACTAGTATGATTGATTGTAATGATTCTCCTTTAAAAAGAAATAATAAATATGAAACATTATAATAAATGTCATGAGCTTTGATGAAAACCCAATCATGCCCCGATCACCTTTTTCCGCTGCGGGTCGGGGTGTGACAGCGCGCTCCTACTGCACCCCTGTTGGTATACTTTTGACGTAGGGAGAGGATACGACCTGTCGGAGACATCGCTTCAACATCCAGAGCTGAGACTGCATTTGCTTCGAAGAAGCAGAAAGGAGTGTGGGTTGACCGATGCTCTCACTGCGGCCGTCAGTTGGGGGCCATACGCGGAGACTTGAAGGCGACCAAGGAAAAGGTGAAGGATATAGAAGGGCAGATGGACTGGTTTAATGAATTGAAGGACTTAGAAGACAGTGCAATGGATCAGCTGCACTGGAGGATAGCTGACTTGGAGGAGCTTGTGAGGAGGCTTCTTGAGTTTGCGGGATTGAAGAAGTGATTGTTGGTTGTTTGTTTTGTTGTTTTGTATGTCTCTTTGATAAACCCTTATATTGGCTTGCATGCCAAATTTTTGGATATTTAGGAGGAAATTTCATCTAGACTTGTTATTAGTGGTTTATTATGTCACACCACATTTTGGTTAGTCGTTGTACTATGAACAAGTTTTGTAATTTCCGTGATAAATATCAATGATATGAGTTCTCTTTTGGTTAAATTATTCTCATTATTATGTTGATGCATGTGTATTGTTTAGTCCACTATTATTTAATGATTGAAATATTTAAGCAATATCTTATGTTGATATTATTATTGCAATAATAGAAACGACAAGATGCCGCCAAAAGCGAGACAAGGTACTGGACTACCTACCACCCCAGAAGAGTTTTGGAACAGCGTGAAGCTAACCAGAATATTGGGCAAGGACGTGGACGTGGTGCTCCGGGGCATGGTGAAGGTGGAGTGCAGATTGGAAACCCGTAAGGTAATATAATGATCGGAAAAGTTTTAGTAGTTCCTGTGTTTTGATATAATCAGTGAGTAATCTTGATTTTTCATTAACCTTGTGAACAGTGCATGGATGTATTTCAGGCTGTAACCCACGATCATTTACCGGTGTTGAAGGGCCTCTTGAAATCAATAGATGGATCGAGAAGATGGAATCTGTGATGGCCATCAGCGGTTGTACTGCTGATCAGAGGGCTAGGTATGCTTCGTGTTCGTTTCTCGATGAAGCTTTATCCTGGTGGAACACTCAAGTTCAGATTTTGGGCGAAGATGCGGCTTACAGTCTTACCTGGAATGAACTAAAAGAGATGCTTCTTAAGGAATGCTGCCCGTGTAGTGAGATGCAGAAGATTGAGACTGACTTCTGGAATTTGACCATGGAAGGCCTGAACGTCAGAGCTTATACGTCTCGGTTCAATGATTTGGCTAGATTGGTTCCACGAATGGTCACTCCTGAGTACGTTAAGGTAGAAAGGTATATCTGGGGTTTGTCGCCGCAAATTCGTAGAATGGTTACGTCAGCGAAGCCCACTACCTATCTGGAAGATACTACTCTAGCGAAATCATTAGCAGATGATGCTGCACGGAAAAAGTAACCTTAACAGGAAAGAGGAGACTGGGAAGTCGTCGGGAAAGGTCAAGGCAGATGAGAAATCTGAACGATTAAAGCGTGCTGAGTCTAGATCTGGGGATTCGTGGAAGCGAAGATCTGAAAGCTCGTGGAAAGATTCCGATGTTAAGCGTGAGAAGAAACGTGATTCGGGGAAAGCATATGTGGCCAGTGCCAGTGGTTCGAGGAAGGATAATGCCAGGGATGGCGGAGGTGGTTCAGCGAAAAACACTCACGGTGATGAGCAGGGAAAGTGTGCCAGATGTGGTCGAACTGGTCATATTACTCGCGAGTGCTATGCTAAGAGTACGTCAGAGGGAGTTAAGCTCGAGGGATGCTATGAATGAGGAGAGCAGGGACACTACAAGAGGAATTGTCCGAATATGAAGGGTCAGAATGCCAGGGGCAGAGCTTTTGAGCTGAATGCTGGGAAGGCACGTGATGATCCTGCAGTTGTTACCGGTACGTTCCTAATCAATGACCATTATGCGTTCGTACTATTTGATACTGGTGCTGACTTGAGTTTTATTTCGAAAAACTTTGAACCGTTTCTGTGTTCACAAACAAGTAAGCTAAGTAAAAAGTATTCGATAGAATTAGCAAATGGAAAACTGATGGAGACTAGCGAAGTTATTCACGGTTGTAGAATTCGGTTATGCGATCATAGTTTTAGTATCGATTTATTACCAGTGGAGCTGGGTAGTTTCGATGTAGTTGTTGGGATGGATTGGCTATCCAAGAATGGAGCTGAGATCATTTGTTTGAAGAAACAAGTGTGGATACCTCGTCCTGGTGGTGGTTTAGCTATAGTTGTTCATGGTGACTGATCGAGTCGAGTATCAAAAGTGGTTAGTGTTATGAAGATGCACAAGATGTTGCGTAAGGGCTATCATGCGTTTTTGGTTAACATAGTGGATAAAAATGTCGAAAGTGGGAAGATTGAAGAAATTCCTGTAGTTCACGATTATCCAAAAGTTTTCCCTGAAGACTTGCCTGGATTACCCCCTGCGAGAAAGATCGAGTTTAAGATTGATCTTGTACCTGGTGCTGCACCGATTGGAAAATCTCCTTACAGATTAGCACCGTCAGAAATGAAAGAGTTGTCAAATCAGCTTCAAGAGCTATTAGACAAAGGTTTCATACGACCAAGCTTTTCGCCTTGGGGAGCACCTGTGTTGTTCGTAAAGAAGAAAGATGGTTCTTTTAGAATGTGCATTGATTACAGAGAGTTGGACAAGCTGACTATCAAGAATCGGTACCCGTTACCAAGAATTGACGATTTGTTCGACCAGCTTCAAGGATCAAGCTACTAATCGAAGATAGACCTCCGTTTAGGTTATCACCAATTGAAGATTGCTGAGGAAGATGTTTCGAAGACTGCATTTATAACGTGTTATGGCCATTATGAGTTCTTAGTCATGCCTTTTGGCTTAACTAATGCGCCTGCAGTGTTCATGGATCTCATGAACAGGGTATGCAAACCCTATTTGGACAAATTCATGATAGTATTCATCGACGATATACTAATCTATTCGCGAACCAAAGAAGATCATGAGCAACATTTGAAGATGATTCTAGAGTTGTTGAGGAAAGAAAAGTTGTATGCCAAGTGCTCTAAGTGTGAATTTTTGATTCGAGAGGTGCATTTCCTCGGTCATGTCATAAATGAGAAAGGTATACATGTGGACCCGTCGAAGATTGAGGCGATTAAGAATTGGGAAGCGCCGAAGACTCCGTCAGAGGTGCGACAATTCTTAGGACTTGCTGGGTATTATAGAAGATTCACTGAGAATTTTTCCAGAATAGCGCAACCATTAACGCTATTGACCCAGAAGGATAAGGAGTTTGATTGGACAGAAAAGCAGGAGGAAGCTTTTGGATGTTTAAGGAGAAGTTGTGTAGTGCACCTATCCTATCCCTGCCTGAGGTAAATGACGGTTTTGTTGTATACTGTGATGTGTCACGTTTGGGGCTTGGTTGCGTGCTTATGCAAAAGGACAAAGTGATAGCCTATGCATCCAGACAACTGAAAGTGCATGAGAAGAACTACACAACTCATGATTTAGAGTTGGGAGCTGTTGTGTTCGCTTTGAAGATTTGGAGACATTATTTGTATGGCACGAAGTGTACGATTTACACAGACCATAAGAGCCTCCAACATATCTTTGACCAGAAGGAACTCAACATGTGACAGCGGTGTTGGGTAGAGTTACTCAATGATTACGAGTGTGATATTCGTTATCTCCCGGGAAAAGAAAATGTTGTTGCTGAGGCGCTCAGTAGGAAGAGCGGGAAAAGCCTCTGCGCGTTAGTACTTTGGGTTTGACCATACAAACGTATTTGACCGATCGAATTCGCAATGCATAGCGAGAAGCATTAAAAGATGAGAACCTAAGAAGAGAAGATTTTAGAGGTTTGGGATGTGAACTGATATCAAAAGCGGATGAAGTGATGTACTTCATGAACCGAATTTGGATTCCGCTTAAAGGTAACCTACGTGAACCGGTTATGAACGAGGCTCATAAGTCCAGATATTCGATTCACCCAGGTTCTACCAAGATGTATCAGGATATTAAGGAGTTATATTGGTGGCCGAATATGAAGAGAGATATTGCGGTGTATGTAAGTAAATGTCTGACATGCTCGAAGGTTAGGGCTGAACACCAGAGGCCGTCTGGGCTTTTGCAGCAACCAGAGATTCCAAAATGGAAGTGGGAGCCCTTGCTATGGACTTTATCACCAAATTACCCTGTACGTCACGTGGACATGAACCATATGGGTAATTGTGGATCGATTGACGAAGTCTGCTCATTTCTTGCCCAATAAGGAAACAGACAAGACGAAAAATATATCGCAGTTGTACCTCAATGAGATTGTAGCCCGACATGGAGTGCCTGTGTCAATTATCTCCGATAGAGATGGACGATTTGACTCCAAATTTTGGCGCTCTCTTCAGGAGTCGTTGGGTTCTCGTTTGGACATGAGTACTGCGTATCATCCACAAACGGATGGTCAGAGTGAGAGAACCATTCAGATGTTAGAGGATATGTTGAGAGCGTGCGTGATTGATTTTGGTGGAAGTTGGGATACTCATTTGCCGTTGGCAGAGTTTTCTTACAACAATAGTTACCACGCTAGTATCAAAGCCGTTCTATTTGAAGCTTTGTATGGAAGGAAATGTCGATCGCCCTTGTGCTGGCTGTAGTTGTCGAAAGGCAACTAACCGGACCTGAGCATATCCAGGAAACCACCGACAAGGTTGTCCAGATCAAGGAAAGGTTAAAAGTTGCTGCCGATCGACAAAATGTTATGCGGACAACCGAAGGAAACCGTTGCAGTTTCAAGTCGGAGATCGTGTTCTGCTGAAAGTGTCACCTTGGAAAGGTGTTGTTAGATTTGGAAAAGTGGGAAAGCTAAGCCCACGGTATATAGGTCCTTTCGAAATCGCATCTCGAGTTGGATCAGTCGCGTATAGGCTTAAGCTGCTGCAGGATTTGAATGGAGTTCATGACGTGTTTCATGTTTCCAACCCGAGAAAGTGTCTGTCGGATGAGACACTAATCATACCCCCTGATGAGGTTCAAGTAGACGATAAATTGAGATTTATCGAGGAACCGGTTGAAGTTCTGGATGAGAAGATTCAGAAGCTTAGAAGGAGTCGGATTAAGTTGATCAAGGTTCGCTGGAATTCCAAGCATGAACCCGAATTCACATGGGAACGAAAGGACCAAATGCAATGAAAATATCCACATCTCTTTAAGTCTAGTGCGAAAACGAAACCTGTAGTGTAAGAATTTCGGGGACGAAATTCCTTAAATAGGGGGAGACTGTGACGCCCGGCTATTTAGGTTGTCCCGTACAAATGTAACACGTGTCATGAATGAATAAAAGGCTGTATTTGATTGTTTATGATGTTTATATATGGTATTTTATGTGTTGGTAAATCCAAAGTTTGATAAAAATTACGTTGGCAATATTAAGATAAACGCTTATCGCGTAACGGTTAAAATGCGAAACGAATGTCGGTGACCGCCGAATAATGTTAAAATCCCAAAAATAGTCCATTATGATTTAAATAATACATTTAATCATAATCGTGAGGAAAAATTATTTAAAACGCTAAGAAACTCTATTTTTCGAGTTTAAGCGCGTACAGCGCGATACTGCGCATATCTGACAAAACACCGTCAACACAGCCAGTTCAGAGCAACGAATAATTATTATAATAATAATTTGACAATTTTATTTTTATAGAATGATAAAAATAAATTAAAACGCTTAAAATCCCTATTCTACGAATTTAAGCGCGTACTACACAACATAGCGCGCATACTACCAATTACGGACAACGTAACTGGTCCTGGCAAATAAAATATTGATTAGTAATATATTGGTGTGTTTATTTTTATAGAGCACTGAAAATAATTTAAAACACGTTAAAACACAATTAAAAAGCTAGATAAAATACCTGGTATCTAGTTAAATACATGTATAATCTATATATATATGTACATGTAAACTATATGTATGAGAGATGGGAGCATAGGTGGCGGCCTAATGGCTGCCCACCTTTTTAATTCTTCCATTTGACAAGTGTGTGCCTTGGAAATCAAAACTAATCATGTTTGACACTAACACACTACATTAAACCCATTCAAAATCAAATCAAATCTTCACTCCCTCTCTCTCTCAAGCTTGCGGCCGAACACCCTCACACACACATCCATTTTCATTTTCAAACTTCATTCTTGAAGATTCATAATCATTCAAACAAGATTCAAGTCCATTTGAAGGTTTGGAGGTGATTTCCAAGTGTTTCAAGCAAAATCCAAGCTTCATATCATCAACTCTTGTTCAAAACTCACAAGAACCTTGAAGGTATAACGTTCATCTTTAAAAACTTGTTCTTGATTCTTGATGAATGTTGATGATGATAGAAGTTTCTCATGTTCTTGGGTTTAAACACTAACTTGAAAACAACCACAAATGGGTTTTTAAAAGAAATAAAAATGGACATGTATATATATATATGTGTGGGTGGCCATATGTGTATATATGAGATTGAGTTTTGGTTCTTGAATGATTCTTGATTTACATGATACTTGTAACGTTTAAAGTTCATGCATGCATCAAAAGTTGTCATAAGAGAATGTTCCAAAAGGTTTTTAGTGATTTGAAAAGGATATGATGAAAAGTTGAACTTTGGAATCTTGTGTATATATGTATGTGAGCCGTGTTATATATATATATATATGTATATGCATACATACAAAATTTTGTTGTTAGTTCTTAAATATGCAAGAACATGATACATGCATTTATGTCCAATGATTTGATGATGATGATGTTTATATGAAGATGGTGTTCTTGAATGTATGAACATGAAATAAATACATGTTGGATGCATGTTAGTTCATACAAAATGATGAAAACATGATGTACGTGCATTAAGTGCTTATACCTAGTCATGCATGTCCATGTATGTACATAAAATATCATGTTATAGTAAAATGGTTTTAGATCATTAAATAAACCTTAAAAATAAGGTTATCTCATGTATAAAAGTGGTATGAAACTTTGATATAAAGTATACTAGCTTTGCACGTAGTACTATGTGCTTAAAAAGTTGTAAAATGTGTGAAATCGCATGAGTTATATGCCTTACACAAAAAACTGCACTAATCTGACTATAACCATAATTTTATTCAGTATATAACATGTATTTTGTTAAAATTTGAAGTCGTTTCGAGTTCGGATGGTTAGGGTAACGTTTGACGCAAAACTATGCGGTAAAAACGGCAAAAATCGCCTTTTTAAGAGGGTTTTTATGAATCTGTTTTAAATCGGTAAATAAACTAATATATTAGTATAAATATAAGTATATTAACTTATATTTAGTTTATTTGGTGTTTGGTTAGTCATACGTGACTTTCGGCACCCGAAAAACGTTACCGAATCGCTAAAAACACATTTTTCAACATACACTAGAATGGGTTGTTCATGGGTGAACCTTATATGTTAAAATGTGTTATGTGATTTAAATATGTGTATATGATAATATGTTAAGTGTTGACATATTAGCGGAAATTAAGACTATGCATGTACGCTTGTATGTTTAAAACGGTAGAATCGGTAAAATCGCGTTAAATGTGTAACTTATTTGTCGAGCATGAAAATTTATACATAGGTTAACTAAATAAGTTATTTCATGTATGCATGCTTGAAAAAAGATAAAGTGTATAAGTTAACAAAATTTCGCGTGTTATGATGTTGTGAAAATGTGCACGTTTATGTATATATATTACGACACGCAAATCGTAAATGTATAGTACGTATAAACGGGAGTGTTAACGGGTATAACATTAAGGTCACCAATAAAATCGTTCAAGTCGCAAAAATCTTAATATATATATATATATATATATGAACTCATATATATATATATATATTAATATGCCAACATAATTAATAATAATAACTTTTCGAGAAAATCTCAAAGTTATGTCAAAATTCTAAGTATTGGAAAGACTTAGGAATTTTATAATATATTGATTATTAAATCGTGCCTACGTATGTTAGGACGTGCAGAATCGAATTGGGGATTGCGCTAATTTAATTACGCACCCAAAGGTGAGTGTCACTAAACCCCCTCTTTTTACTGTTTTGTATATGTTCTGGGGGAAGAACACGCCTTAAAAAGGATTAAAGATGTTTTTGAATAAAACATACCTTTGCTTATATAAAATGTATATTTTCATGGAAAATATATGATTTTGATGATATTAATATATTTCGGGTATAAACGGTTTTGTGAATAAATATGTTTCGGGGATGAAACGGGGATTTTACGGTGTTTTAGAGAAAATAACCGTGCGGATTTAATAATGCTTAAATCTAAAGTTGTGACAAATTGGCTCGGTCTCAAGAGAGTAAGTATCGGGATTAGGCTTACATTTCTGTGGGGATGTCGGGGATTCGTACAACTCGTTATATATTAAATTTATCATTTTAGTAGGATATATATATTGTTCATGAGGCAATGATATAGATGGCCCTTATGGGCGCATGCGTAAGTATTGCTGTTTAATCATTTAAGTATTGAACACGTAGAATTGTTGGTAGATCTATCGGGTTGACTACTCCGTCGTGATCGGTCGCTCCGATCAAGTCAAACGACGAATTGATATTCTATTATAGTCTAGTCTTGATTATACTCTTATTGTTAATATATAGTTCGTATTGTCTTGCAAACATACAAGTCTGAACATTTGATGCAATAAATTTAATATGTAAAACTTGGGAATATGCTTAGTTTGGAGGTTTCGGGGGAACGCTTGCGACGGCTGACTCATGGATTTTATTAAGGAAATAAATAAACTTTTAAAAATATTATTTGGATGTTTTGATAATAAACACATAATTAGAAAGTTTTACCTTGGATCAAATTATTTTAAAGTTGAATATGTGAGCTCACCCTCCTTTATGTTGACACTTGATTTTAACGTGTTCTTCGGGTACTTTGGCATGGCTTCGGGAATTATGGCGTGTCTTGTGGTCTTGATGCTTGTTTTTCTTTAATAATGTTTTGGACAACTTTTAAAACTAACCTGGGACAATGTATGTATGAGATCCATAATGTATCAAAACAACTTAACTGCAGTGTGGTTGTGGCTTATGTTTAACTTTTAAACAATGTTTTAATTAAGTAATATGTCCAAATTAACGATGCATCGTCCACTAAGATATTTATGGGCACCAACTTCCGTCACCATTACGTTTGTATTTCCGCTGCGATGTTTTTGGGGTGTTACAGAAGTTGGTATCAGAGCCAACGATTGTTAGCGAACTAGATGTTTTCAGGGGAAAACTCTAGACTTCAACCAAAGAATTTTGAGATTTAAGTCCAAAATTCGCGAAGCCAAAAATTTTAAATAAAATGGATTTTTATCATGTATGAGGACCATTGCGTGTTATTGTGCATACGTGTTAATCTGTTTATTTGGGCCTTAGGTGTTATTTTTCATTTGAACACACACGTACTTTGTACGGTTATATATATGTCACAGATGTCGCATGAGCATGAGGTCATCGAGATTACTGACTCTGAGAGCGAGCCAGAATTTGAGACTTCACCTAGATGCGTATTACCAGAGGTACCCCTACGATTCCACAGTTTGTTGATGCGGCCGGATTCGCTTCGTCCTTCCATGTTAACCCTGCTGCTTTCGCAAGCCAGGTTGACCCCCGTTATGCTTTTACAAGCAACGGTTGGATCGAAGACGATGATGATGATGCTCCACCCTCAATTTACGAGACCGGGCAATCATCAGGTAGGACGTGGATAGAGGTGTTCTGTTGATCGGAGGATCTTATAGTGTCGCACCAGTAGTTGATGCTACCATTGTTACGGCTCAGCCATTAGAGCCATTGTCGTCTCATCTGCTGCCATTGCTGAGCCCACTACTGAGATCTCTCCACCTGTTGTTACCGAATCGTCATTTCCATCGATCGAGTCGCGCGCTCCTACTGCACCCTTGTTGGTATACTTTCGACGTAGGAAGAGGATACGATCTGTCGGAGACATCGCTTCAACATCCAGAGCTGAGACTGCATTTGCTTCGAAGAAGCAGAAAGGAGTGTGGGTTGACCGATGCTCTCACTGCGGCCGTCAGTTGGGGGCCATACGCGGAGACTTGAAGGCGACCAAAGAAAAGGTGAAGGACCTAGAAGGGCAAATTGACTGGTTTAATGAATTGAAGGACTTGGAAGACAGTGCAATGGATCAGATGCACTGGAGGACAGCTGACTTAGAGGAGCTTGTGAGGAGGCTTCTTGAGTTTGCAGGATTGAAGAAGTGATTGTTGGTTGTTTGTTTTGTTGTTTTGTATGTCTCTTTGATAAACCCTTATATTGGCTTGCATGCCAAATTTTTGGATATTTAGGAGGAAATTTCATCTAGACTAGTTATTAGTGGTTGATTATGTCACACCACATTTTGGTTAGTCGTTGTACTATGAACAAGCTTTGTAATTTCCGTGATAAATATCAATGATATGGGTTCTCTTTTGGTTAAATTATTCTCATTATTATGTGGATGCATATGTATTGTTTAGTCCACTATTATTTAATGATTGAAATATTTAAGCAATATCTTATGTTGATATTATTATTGCAATAATAGAAACGACAAGATGCCGCCAAAATCGAGACAGGGTACTGGACTACCTACCACCCCAGAAGAGTTGGCACAACTCATAGCCCAACACGTTAATACTGCCTTGGAACAGCGTGAAGCTAACCAGAATATTGGGCAAGGACGTGGATGTGGTGCTCCGGGGCATGGTGAAGGTGGAGTGCAGATTGGAAACCCACAAGGTAATATTATGATCGGAAAAGTTTTAGTAGTTCCTGTGTTATGATATAATCAGTGAGTAATCTTGATTTTTCATTAACCTTGTGAACAGTGAATGGATGTACGTATAAAACATTTCAGGGCTGTAACCCACGATCATTTACCGGTGCTGAAGGGCCTCTTGAAATCACTAGAAGGATCGAGAAGATGGAATCTGTGATGGCCATCAACGGTTGTACTGCTGATCAGAGGGTTAGGTATGCTTCGTGTTCATTTCTCGATGAAGCTTTATCCTGGTGGAACACTCAAGTTCAGATTTTGGGCGAAGATGCGGCTTACGGTCTTACTTGGAATGAACTAAAAGAGATGCTTCTTAAGGAATACTGCCCGTGTAGTGAGAGGCAGAAGATTGAGACTGACTTCTGGAATTTGACCATGGAAGGCCTGAACATCAGAGCTTACACGTCTCGGTTTAATGATTTGGCTAGATTGGTTCCACGAATGGTCACTCCTGAGTACGTTAAGGTAGAAAGGTATATCTGGGGTTTGTCGCCGCAAATTCGTAGTATGGTTACGTCAGCGAAGCCCACTACCTATCTGGAAGATACTACTCTAGCGAAATCATTAGCAGATGATGCTGCTCGGAAAAAGTAAACTTAACAGGAAAGAGGAGACTGGGAAGTCGTCTGGAAAGGTCAAGGCAGATGAGAAATCTGAACGATTAAAGCGTGCTGAGTCTAGATCTGGGGATTCGCGAAAGCGAAGATCTGAAAGCTCGAGGAAAGATTCCAATGTGAAGCGTGAGAAGAAACGTGATTCGGGGAAAGCATATGTGGCTAGTGCCAGTGGTTCGAGCAAGGATAATGCCAGGGATGGCGGAAGTGGTTCAGCGAAAAAGACTCACGGTGATGAGCAGGGAAAGTGTGCCAGATGTGGTCGAACTGGTCATATTACTCGCGAGAGCTATGCTAAGAGTACGTCGGAGGGAGTTAAGCTCGAGGGATGCTATGAATTCGGAGAGCAAGGACACTACAAGAGGAACTGTCCGAATGTGAAGGGTCTGAATGCCAGGGGTAGAGCTTTTTAGCTGAATGCTGGGAAGGCACGTGATGATCCTGCAGTTGTTACCAGTACGTTCCTAATCAATGACCATTCTGTGTTCGTACTATTTGTACTGGTGCTGACTTGAGTTTTATTACGAAAAACTTTGAACCGTTTCTGTGTTCACAAACAAGTAAGCTAAGTAAAAAGTATTAGATAGAACTAGCAAATGGAAAACTGATAGAGACTAGCGAAGTTATTCGCGGTTGTAGAATTCGGTTATGCGATCATAGTTTTAGTATCGATTTATTACCAGTGGAGCTGGATAGTTTCGATGTAGCTGTTGGGATGGATTGGCTATCCAAGAATGGAGCTGAGATCATTTGTTCGAAGAAACACGTGTGGATACCTCGTTCCTGGTGGTGGTGAAGCTATATTTGTTCACGGTGACCGATCGAGTCGAGTATCAAAAGTGGTTAGTGTTATGAAGATGAACAAGATGTTGCGTAAGGGCTATGCTGCGTTCTTGGTTAACGTAGTGGATACAAATGCCGAAAGTGGGAAGATTGAAGAAATTCCTGTAGTTCGCGATTATCCGAAAGTTTTCCCTGAAGACTTGCCTGGATTACCCCCTGCGAGACAGATCGAGTTTAAGATTGATCTTGTACCGGTGCTGCACCGATTGCAAAATCTCCTTACAGATTAGCACCGTCAGAAATGAAAGAGTTGTCAAATTAGCTTCAAGAGCTATTAGACAATGGTTTCATATGACCAAGCTTTTCGCCTTGGGGAGCGCCTGTGTTGTTCGTATAGAAGAAAGATGGTTCTTTCAGAATGTGTATTGATTACAGAGAGTTGAACAAGGGTATGCAAACCCTATTTGGACAAATTCATGATAGTATTCATCGATGATATACTAATCTATTCGCGAACCAAAGAAGATCATGAGCAACATTTGAAGATGATTTTAGAGTTGTTGAGGAAAGAAAAGTTGTATGCCAAGTTCTCTAAATGTGAATTTTGGATTCGAGAGGTGCATTTCCCCGGTCAAGTCATAAATGAGAAAGATACATGTGGACCCATCGAAGATTGAGGCGATTAAGAATTGGGAATCTCCGTCCAGAGGTGCGACAATTCTTAGGACTTGCTGGGTATTATAGAAGATTCATTGAGAATTTTTCCAGAATAGCGCAACCATTAACGCTATTGACCCAGAAGGATAAGGAGTTTGATTGGATAGAAAAGCAGGAGGAAGCTTTTCGGATGTTTAAGGAGAAGTTGTTAGTGCACCTATCCTATCCCTGTCTGAGGGAAATGACGGTTTTGTTGTATAGTGTGATGCGTCACGTTTGGGCCTTGGTTGCGTGCTTATGCAAAAGGACAAAGTGATAGCCTATGCATCCAGACAACTGAACATGCATGAGAAGAACTACACAACTCATGATTTAGAGTTGGGAGCTGTTGTGTTCGCTTTGAAGATTTGGAGACATTATTTGTATGGCACGAAGTGTACGATTTACACAGACCATAAGAGCCTCCAACATATCTTTGACCAGAAGGAACTCAACATGTGACAGCGGCGTTGGGTAGAGTAACTCAATGATTACGAGTGTGATATTCGTTATCACCCGGGAAAAGAAAATGTTGTTGCTGATGCGCTCAGTAGGAAGGAGCGGGAAAAGCCTCTGCGCGTTCGTACTTTGGGTTTGACCATACAAACGAGTTTGACCGATCGAATTCGCAATGCACAGCGAGAAGCTTTAAAAGATGAGAACCTAAGAAGAGAAGGTTTGAGAGGTTTGGAATGTGAACTAATACCAAAAGCGGATGAAGTGATGTACTTCATGAACCGAGTTTGGATTCCGCTTAAAGGTAACCTACGTGAACTGGTTATGAACGAGGCTCATAAGTCCGGATATTCGATTCACCCAGGTTCTACCAAGATGTATCAGGATATTAAGGAGTTATATTGGTGGCCGAATATGAAGAGAGATATTGCGGTGTATGTAAGTAAATGTCTGACATGCTCGAAGGTTAAGCCTGAACATCAGAGGCCGTCTGGGCTTCTGCAGCAACCAGAGATTCCAAAAATGGAAGTGGGAGCACCTTGCTATGGACTTTATCACCAAATTACCCCGTACGTCACGTGGACATGACACTATATGGGTAATTGTGGATCGATTGACGAAGTCTGCTCATTTCTTGCCCTTAAGGAAACGGACAAGACGAAAAAGATATCGCAGTTGTAGCTCAACGAGATTGTAGCCCGACATGGAGTGCCTGTGTCAATTATCTCCGATAGAGATGGACGATTTGACTCCCGATTTTGGCGATCTCTTCAGGAGTCGTTGGGTTCTCGTTTGGACATGAGTACTGTGTATCATCCTTAAACGGATGGTCAAAGTGAGAGAACCATTCAGACGTTAGAGGATATGTTGAGAGCGTGCGTCATTGATTTTGGTGGAAGTTGGGATACTCATTTGCCGTTGGCAGAGTTTTCTTACAACAATAGTTACCACGCTAGTATCAAAGCCGTTCTATTTGAAGCTTTGTATGGAAGGAAATGTCGATCGCCCTTGTGCTGGGCTGTAGTTGTCGAAAGGCAACTAACCGGACCTGAGCATATCCAGGAAACCACCGACAAGTTGTCCAGATCAAGGAAAGGTTAAAAGCTGCCGCCGATCGACAAAAGTTATGCAGACAACCGAAGGAAACCGTTGCAGTTTCATGTCGGAGATCATGTTCTGCTGAAAGTGTCAAACCTTGGAAAGGTGTTGTTAGATTTGGAAAAGGCGGAAAGCTAAGCCCACGGTATATAGGTCCTTTCGAAATCACATCTCGAGTTGGATCAGTCGCGTATAGGCTTAAGCTGTCGCAGGATTTGAATGGAGTTCATGACGTGTTTCATGTTTCCAACCTGAGAAAGTGTCTATCGGATGAGACACTAATCATACCCCCTGATGAGGTTCAAGTAGACGATAAATTGAGATTTATCGAGGAACCGATTGAAGTTCTGGATGAGAAGATTCAGAAGCTTAGAAGGAGTCGGATCAAGTTGATCAAGGTTTGCTGGATTTCCAAGCGTGGACCCGAATTCACATGGGAACGAAAGGACCAAATGCAACGAAAATATCCGCATCTCTTGAAGTCTAGTGCGAAAACGAAACCTGTAGTGTAAGAATTTCGGGGACGAAATTCCTTAAACAGGAGGAGACTGTGACACCCGGCTATTTAGGCTGTCCCGTACAAATGTAACATGTGTCATGAATGAACAAAAAGGCCGTATTTGATTGTTTATGATGTTTATATATGGTATTTGATGTGTTGGTAAATCTAAAGTTTGATAAAAATTACGTTGGCAATATTAAGATAAACGCTTAACGGTTAAAATGCGAAACGAACGTTGGTGACCGCCGAATAATGTTAAAATCCAAAAAATAGTCCGTTATGAGTTAAATAATACATTTAATCATAATCGTGAGGAAAAATTATTTAAAACGCTAAGAAACTCTATTTTTCGAGATTAAGCGCGTACAGCGCGATACTGCGCAAATCTGACAAAACACTGTCAACACAGCCAGTTAGGGCAACGAATAATTATTATAATAATAATTTGACAATTTTATTTTTATAGAATGATAAAAATAAATTAAAACGCTTAAAATCCCTATTCTACGAATTTAAGCGCGTACTTCACAACACAGCGCGCATACTGCCAATTACGGACAACGTAACTGGTCCTGGCAAATAAAATATTGATTAGTAGTATATTGGTGTGTTTATTTTTATAGAGCACTGAAAATAATTTAAAACGCGTTAAAACACAATTAAAAAGCTAGATAAAATACTCGGTAATCTAGTTAAATACATGTATAATCTATATATATATATGTACATGTAAACTATATATATGAGAGATGGGAGCATAGGTGGCGGCCTAATGGCTGCCCACCTTTTTAATTCTTCCATTTGACAAGTGTGTGCCTTGGAAATCAAAACTAATCATGTTTGACACTTACACACTACATTAAACCCATTCAAAATCAAATCAAATCTTCACTCCCTCTCTCTCTCAAGCTTGCGGCCGAACACCCTCACACACACATCCATTTTCATTTTCAAACTTCATTCTTGAAGATTCATAATCATTCAAACAAGATTCAAGTCCATTTGAAGGTTTGGAGGTGATTTCCAAGTGTTTCAAGCAAAATCCAAGCTTCATATCATCAACTCTTGTTCAAGACTCACAAGAACCTTGAAGGTATAACGTTCATCTTTAAAAACTTGTTCTTGATTCTTGATGAATGTTGATGATGATAGAAGTTTCTCATGTTCTTGGGTTTAAACACTAACTTGAAAACAACCACAAATGGGTTTTATTAAAAGAAATAAAAATGGACATGTATATATATATATATGTGGTGGTCATATGTGTATATATGAGATTGAGTTTTGGTTCTTGAATGATTCTTGATTTACATGATACTTGTAACGTTTAAAGTTCATGCATGCATCAAAAGTTGTCATAAGAGAATGTTCCAAAAGGTTTTTAGTGATTTGAAAAGGATATGATGAAAAGTTGAACTTTGGAATCTTGTGTATATATGTATGTGAGCCGTGTATATATATATATATGTATATGCATACATACAAAATTTTGTTGTTAGTTCTTAAATATGCAAGAACATGATACATGCATTTATGTTCAATGATTTGATGATGATGATGTTTATATGAAGATGGTGTTCTTGAATGTATGAACATGAAATAAATACATGTTGGATGCATGTTAGTTCATACAAAATGATGAAAACATGATGTACGTGCATTAAGTGCTTGTACCTAGTCATGCATGTCCATGTATGTACATAAAATATCATGTTATAGTAAAATGGTTTTAGATCATTAAATAAACCTTAAAAATAAGGTTATCTCATGTATAAAAGTGGTATGAAACTTTGATATAAAGTATACTAGCTTTGCATGTAGTACTATGTGCTTAAAAATTGTAAAATGTGTGAAATCGCATGAGTTATATGCCTTACACAAAAAATGCACTAATCTGATTATAACCATAATTTTATTCAGTATATAACATGTATTGTGTTAAAATTTGAAGTCGTTTCGAGTTCGGATGGTTAGGGTAACGTTTGACGCAAAACTATGCGGTAAAAACGGCAAAAATCGCCTTTTTAAGAGGGTTTTTATGAATCTGTTTTAAATCAGTAAATAAACTGATATATTAGTATAAATATAAGTATATTAACTTATATTTAGTTTATTTGGTGTTTGGTTAGTCATACGTGACTTTCGGCACCCGAAAAACGTTACCGAATCGCTAAAAACACATTTTTCAACATACACTAGAATGGGTTGTTCATGGGTGAACCTTATATGTTAAAATGTGTTATGTGATTTAAATATGTGTATATGATAATATGTTAAGTGTTGACATATTAGCGGAAATTAAGACTATGCATGTACGCTTGTATGTTTAAAACGGTAGAATCGGTAAAATTGCGTTAAATGTGTAACTTATTTGTCGAGCATGAAAATTTATACATAGGTTAACTAAATAAGTTATTTCATGTATGCATGCTTGAAAAAAGATAAAGTGTATAAGTTAACGAAATTTCGCGTGTTATGATGTTGTGAAAATGTGCACGTTTATGTATATATATTACGACACGCAAATCGTAGATATATAGTACGTATAAACGGGAGTGTTAACGGGTATAACATTAAGGTCACCAATAAAATCGTTCAAGTCGCAAAAATTTATATATATATATATATATATATATATATATATATTAATATGCCAACATAATTAAGAATAATAACTTTTCGAGAAAATCTCAAAGTTATTCAAAATTCTAAGTATTGGAGAAACTTAGGAATTTTATAATATATTGATTATTAAATCGTGCCTACGTATGTTAGGAAGTGCAGAATCGAATTGTGGGATTGCGCTAATTTAATTACGCACCCAAAGGTGAGTGTCACTAAACCCCCTCTTTTTACTGTTTTGTATATGTTCTGGTGGAAGAAGACGCCTTAAAAAGGATTAAAATGTTTTTGAATAAAACATACCTTTGCTTATATAAAATGTATATTTTCATGGAAAATATATGATTTTGATGATATTAATATATTTCGAGTAGAAACGGTTTTGTGAATAAATATGTTTCGGGATGAAACGGGGATTTTACGGTGTTTTAGAGAAAAGACCGTGCAGATTTAATAATGCTTAAATCTAAAGTTGTGACAAATTGGCTCGGTCTCAAGAGAGTAAGTATCGGGATTAGGCTTACGTTTCGGTGGGGATCGTCGGGGATTGTACAACTCGTTATATATTAAATTTATCGTTTTAGTAGGATATATATATTGTTCATGAGGCAAGTGATATAGATGGCCCTTATGGGCGCATGCGTAAGTATTGCTGTTTAATCATTTAAGTATTGAACACGTAGAATTGTTGGTATATCTATCGGGTTGACTACTCCGTCGTGATCGGTCGCTCCGATCAAGTCAAACGACGAATTGATATTCTATTATAGTCTAGTCTTGATTATACTCTTATTGTTAATATATAGTTCGTATTGTCTTGCAAACATACAAGTCTGAACATTTGATGCAATAAATTTAATTTGTAAAACTTGGGAAGATGCTTATTTTGGAGGTTTCGGGGGAACGCTTGCGACGGCTGACTCATGGATTTTATTAAGGAAATAGATAAACATTTAAAAATATTATTTGGATGTTTTGATAATAAACACATAATTAGAAAGTTTTACCTTGGATCAAATTATTTTAAAGTTGAATATGTGAGCTCACCCTCCTTTATGTTGACACTTGATTTTAACGTGTTCTTCAGGTACTTTGGTATGGCTTCGGGAATTATGGCGTGTCTTGTGGTCTTGATGCTTGTTTTTCTTTAATAATGTTTTGGACAACTTTTAAAACTAACCTAGGACAATGTATGTATGAGATCCATAATGTATCAAAACAACTTAACTGCAGTGTGGTTGTGCCTTATGTTTAACTTTTAAACAATGTTTTAATTAAGTAATATGTCCAAATTAACGATGCATCGTCCACTAAGATATTTATGGGCACCAACTTCCGTCACCATTACGTTTGTATTTCCGCTGCGACGTTTTTGGGGTGTTACAGAAGTTGGTATCAGAGCCAACGATTGTTAGCGAACTAGATGTTTTCAGGGGAAAACTCTAGACTTCAACCAAAGAATTTTGAGATTTAAGTCCAAAATTCGCGAAGCCAAAAATTTTAAATAAAATGGATTTTTTATCATGTATGAGGACCATTGCGTGTTATTGTGCATACGTGTTAATCTGTTTATTTGGGCCTTATGTGTTATTTTTCATTTGAACATACACGTACTTTGTACGGTTATATATGTCACAGATGTCGCACGAGCACGAGGTCATCGAGATTACTGACTCTGAGAGCGAGCCAGAATTTGAGACTTCACCTAGATGCGTATTACCAGAGGTACCCCCTACGATTCCACAGTTTGTTGATGCGGCCGGATTCGCTTCGTCCTTCCATGTTAACCCTGCTGCTTTCGCAAGCCAGGTTGACCCCCGTTATGCTTTTACAAGCAACGGTTGGATCGAAGACGATGATGATGATGCTCCACCCTCGATTTACGAGACCGGGCAATCATCAGGTAGCGTGCCTGTTATCGATGACATGGATAGAGGTGTTCTGTTGATCGGAGGATCTTATAGTGTCGCACCAGTAGTTGATGCTACCATTGTTACGGCTCAGCCATTAGAGCCATTGTCGTCTCATCTGCTGCCATTGCTGAGCCCACTACTGAGATCTCTCCACTGTTGTTACCGAATCGTCATTTCCATCGATCGAGTCGCGTGCTCCTACTGCACCCTTGTTGGTATACTTTCGACGTAGGAAGAGGATACGACTGTCGGAGACATCGCTTCAACATCCAGAGCTGAGACTGCATTTGCTTCGAAGAAGCAGAAAGGAGTGTGGGTTGACGATGCTCTCACTGCGGCCGTCAGTTGGGGGCCATACGCGGAGACTTGAAGGCGACCAAGGAAAAGGTGAAGGACCTAGAAGGGCAAATGGACTGGTTTAATGAATTGAAGGACTTGGAAGACAGTGCAATGGATCAGATGCACTGGAGGATAGCTGACTTGGAGGAGCTTGTGAGGAGGCTTCTTGAGTTTGCATGATTGAAGAAGTGATTGTTGGTTGTTTGTTTTGTTGTTTTGTATGTCTCTTTGATAAACCCTTATATTGGCTTGCATGCCAAATTTTTGGATATTTAGGAGGAAATTTCATCTAGACTAGTTATTAGTGGTTGATTATGTCACACCACATTTTGGTTAGTCGTTGTACTATGAACAAGCTTTGTAATTTCCGTGATAAATATCAATGATATGGGTTCTCTTTTGGTTAAATTATTCTCATTATTATGTGGATGCATGTGTATTGTTTAGTCCACTATTATTTAATGATTTAAATATTTAAGCAATATCTTATGTTGATATTATTATTGCAATAATAGAAACGACAAGATGCCGCCAAAATCGAGACAGGTACTGGACTACCTACCACCCCAGAAGAGATGGCACAACTCATAGCCCAACACGTTAATACTGCCTTGGAACAGCGTGAAGCTAACCAGAATATTGGGCAAGGACGTGGATGTGGTGCTCCGGGGCATGGTGAAGGTGGAGTGCAGATTGGAAACCCACAAGGTAATATTATGATCGGAAAAGTTTTAGTAGTTCCTGTGTTATGATATTATCAGTGAGTAATCTTGATTTTTCATTAACCTTGTGAACAGTGAATGGATGTACGTATAAAACATTTCAGGGCTGTAACCCACGATCATTTACCGGTGCTGAAGGGCCTCTTGAAATCACTAGATGGATCGAGAAGATGGAATCTGTGATGGCCATCAGCGGTTGTATTTCTGATCAGAGGGTTAGGTATGCTTCGTGTTCTTTCTCGATGAAGCTTTATCCTGGTGGAACACTCAAGTTCAGATTTTGGGCGAAGATGCGGCTTACGGTCTTACTTGGAATGAACTAAAAGAGATGCTTCTAAGGAATACTGCCCATGTAGTGAGAGGCAGAAGATTGAGACTGACTTCTGGAATTTGACCATGGAAGGCCTGAACATCAGAGCTTACACGTCTCAGTTTAATGATTTGGCTAGATTGGTTCCACGAATGGTCACTCCTGAGTACGTTAAGGTAGAAAGGTATATCTGGGGTTTGTCACCGCAAATTCGTAGTATGGTTACGTCAGCGAAGCCCACTACCTATCTGGAAGATACTACTCTAGCGAAATCATTAGCAGATGATGCTGCTCGGAAAAAGTAACCTTAACAGGAAAGAGGAGACTGGGAAGTCGTCGGGAAAGGTCAAGGCAGATGAGAAATCTGAACGATCAAAGCGTGCTGAGTCTAGATCTGGGGATTCGCGAAAGCGAAGATCTGAAAGCTCGAGGAAAGATTCCAATGTGAAGCGTGAGAAGAAACGTGATTCGGGGAAAGCATGCCAGTGGTTCGAGGAAGGATAATGCCAGGGATGGCGGAAGTGGTTCAGCGAAAAAGACTCACGGTGATGAGCAGGGAAAGTGTGCCAGATGTGGTCGAACTGGTCATATTACTCGCGAGAGCAATGCTAAGAGTACGTCGGAGGGAGTTAAGCTCGAGGGATGCTATGAATTCGGAGAGCAAGGACACTACAAGAGGAACTGTCCGAATGTGAAGGGTCTGAATGCCAGGGGTAGAGCTTTTTAGCTGAATGCTGGGAAGGCACGTGATGATCCTGCAGTTGTTACCAGTACGTTCCTAATCAATGACCATTCTGTGTTCGTACTATTTGTACTGGTGCTGACTTGAGTTTTATTTCGAAAAACTTTGAACCGTTTCTGTGTTCATAAACAAGTAAGCTAAGTAAAAAGTATTCGATAGAATTAGCAAATGGAAAACTGATAGAGACTAGCGAAGTTATTCGCGGTTGTAGAATTCGGTTATGCGATCATAGTTTTAGTATCGATTTATTACCAGTGGAGCTGGATAGTTTCGATGTAGCTGTTGGGATGGATTGGCTATCCAAGAATGGAGCTGAGATCATTTGTTGAAGAAACACGTGTGGATACCTCGTCCTGGTGGTGGGAAGCTATATTTGTTCACGGTGACCGATCGAGTCGAGTATCAAAAGTGGTTAGTGTTATGAAGATGAACAAGATGTTGCGTAAGGGCTATCCTGCGTTCTTGGTTAACGTAGTGGATACAAATGCCGAAAGTGGGAAGATTGAAGAAATTCCTGTAGTTCGCGATTATCCGAAAGTTTTCCCTGAAGACTTGCCTGGATTACCCCCTGCGAGACAGATCGAGTTTAAGATTGATCTTGTACCCGGTGCTGCACCGATTGCAAAATCTCCTTACAGATTAGCACCGTCAGAAATGAAAGAGTTGTCAAATTAGCTTCAAGAGCTATTAGACAAAGGTTTCATACGACCAAGCTTTTCGCCTTGGGGAGCGCCTGTGTTTTCGTATAGAAGAAAGATGGTTCTTTCAGAATGTGTATTGATTACAGAGACTTGAACAAGGGTATGCAAACCCTATTTGGACAAATTCATGATAGTATTGATCGATGATATACTAATCTATTCGCGAACCAAAGAAGATCATGAGCAACATTTGAAGATGATTCTAGAGTTGTTGAGGAAAGAAAAGTTGTATGCCAAGTTCTCTAAATGTGAATTTTAGATTCGAGAGGTGCATTTCCCCGGTCATGTCATAAATGAGAAAGGTATACATGTGGACCCATCGAAGATTGAGGCGATTAAGAATTGGGAATCTCCGAAGACTCCGTCAGAGGTGCGACAATTCTTAGGGATTGCTGGGTATTTATAGAAGATTCATTGAGAATTTTTCCAGAATAGCGCAACCATTAACGCTATTGACCCAGAAGGAAAGGAGTTTGATTGGACAGAAAAGCAGGAGGAAGTTTTTCGGATGTTTAAGGAGAAGTTGTTAGTGCACCTATCCTATCCCTGTCTAGGGAAATGACGGTTTTGTTGTATAGTGTGATGCGTCACGTTTAGGGCCTTGGTTGCGTGCTTATGCAAAAGGACAAAGTGATAGCCTATGCATCCAGACAACTGAACATCCATGAGAAGAACTCACAACTCATGATTTAGAGTTGGGAGCTGTTGTGTTCGCTTTGAAGATTTGGAGACATTATTTGTATGGCACGAAGTGTACGATTTACACAGACCATAAGAGCCTCCAACATATCTTTGACCAGAAGGAACTCAACATGTGACAGCGGCGTTGGGTAGAGTAACTCAATGATTACGAGTGTGATATTCGTTATCACCCGGGAAAAGAAAATGTTGTTGCTGATGCGCTCAGTAGGAAGGAGCGGGAAAAGCCTCTGCGCGTTCGTACTTTGGGTTTGACCATACAAACGAGTTTGACCGATCGAATTCGCAATGCACAGCGAGAAGCTTTAAAAGATGAGAACCTAAGAAGAGAAGGTTTGAGAGGTTTGGAATGTGAACTAATACCAAAAGCGGATGAAGTGATGTACTTCATGAACCGAGTTTGGATTCCGCTTAAAGGTAACCTACGTGAACTGGTTATGAACGAGGCTCATAAGTCCAGATATTCGATTCACCCAGGTTCTACCAAGATGTATCAGGATATTAAGGAGTTATATTGGTGGCCGAATATGAAGAGAGATATTGCGGTGTATGTAAGTAAATGTCTGACATGCTCGAAGGTTAAGCCTGAACATCAGAGGCCGTCTGGGCTTCTGCAGCAACCAGAGATTCCAAAAATGGAAGTGGGAGCACCTTGCTATGGACTTTATCACCAAATTACCCCGTACGTCACGTGGACATGACACTATATGGGTAATTGTGGATCGATTGATGAAGTCTGCTCATTTCTTGCCCTTAAGGAAACGGACAAGACGAAAAAGATATCGCAGTTGTACCTCAACGAGATTGTAGCCCGACATGGAGTGCCTGTGTCAATTATCTCCGATAGAGATGGACGATTTGACTCCCGATTTTGGCGATCTCTTCAGGAGTCATTGGGTTCTCGTTTGGACATGAGTACTGTGTATCATCCTTAAACGGATGGTCAAAGTGAGAGAACCATTCAGACGTTAGAGGATATGTTGAGAGCGTGCGTATTGATTTTGGTGGAAGTTGGGATACTCATTTGCCGTTGGCAGAGTTTTCTTACAACAATAGTTACCACGCTAGTATCAAAGCCGTTCTATTTGAAGCTTTGTATGGAAGGAAATGTCGATCGCCCTTGTGCTGGGCTGTAGTTGTCGAAAGGCAACTAACCGGACCTGAGCATATCCAGGAAACCACCGACAAGGTTGTCCAGATCAAGGAAAGGTTAAAAGCTGCCGCCGATCGACAAAAAGTTATGCAGACAACCGAAGGAAACCGTTGCAGTTTCATGTCGGAGATCGTGTTCTGCTGAAAGTGTACCTTGGAAAGGTGTTGTTAGATTTGGAAAAGGCGGAAAGCTAAGCCAACGGTATATAGGTCCTTTCGAAATCACATCTCGAGTTGGATCAGTCGCGTATAGGCTTAAGCTGCCGCAGGATTTGAATGGAGTTCATGACGTGTTTCATGTTTCCAACCTGAGAAAGTGTCTATCGGATGAGACACTAATCATACCCCCTGATGAGGTTCAAGTAGACGATAAATTGAGATTTATCGAGGAACCGATTTTAAGTTCTGGATGAGAAGATTCAGAAGCTTAGAAGGAGTCGGATAAGTTGATCAAGGTTCGCTGGATTTCCAAGCGTGGACCCGAATTCACATGGGAACGAAAGGACCAAATGCAACGAAAATATCCGCATCTCTTTAAGTCTAGTGCGAAAACGAAACCTGTAGTGTAAGAATTTCGGGGACGAAATTCCTTAAACTAGGAGGAGACTGTGACACCCGGCTATTTAGGCTGTCCCGTACAAATGTAACATGTGTCATGAATGAACAAAAAGGCCGTATTTGATTGTTTATGATGTTTATATATGGTATTTGATGTGTTGGTAAATCTAAATTTGATAAAAATTACGTTGGCAATATTAAGATAAACGCTTAACGGTTAATATGCGAAACGAACGTTGGTCACCGCCGAATAATATTAAAATCCCAAAAATAGTCCGTTATGAGTTAAATAATATATTTAATCATAATCATGAGGAAAAATTATTTAAAACGCTAAGAAAGCTCTATTTTTCGAGTTTAAGCGCGTACAGCGCGATACTGCGCATATCTGACAAAACACTGTCAACACAGCCAGTTCAGGGCAACGAATAATTATTATAATAATAATTTGACAATTTTATTTTTTTAGAATGATAAAAATAAATTAAAACGCTTAAAATCCCTATTCTACGAATTTAAGCGCGTACTTCACAACACAGCGGCATACTGCCAATTACGGACAACGTAACTGGTCCTGGCAAATAAAATATTGATTAGTAATATATTGGTGTGTTTATTTTTATAGAGCACTGAAAATAATTTAAAACGCGTTAAAACACAATTAAAAAGCTAGATAAAATACTCGGTATCTAGTTAAATACATGTATAATCTATATATATATGTACATGTAAACTATATATATGAGAGATGGGAGCATAGGTGGCGGCCTATGGCTGCCCACCTTTTTAATTCTTCCATTTGACAAGTGTGTGCCTTGGAAATCAAAACTAATCATGTTTGACACTTACACACTACATTAAACCCATTCAAAATCAAATCAAATCTTCACTCCCTCTCTCTCTCAAGCTTGCGGCCGAACACCCTCACACACACATCCATTTTCATTTTCAAACTTCATTCTTGAAGATTCATAATCATTCAAACAAGATTCAAGTCCATTTGAAGGTTTGGAGGTGATTTCCAAGTGTTTCAAGCAAAATCCAAGCTTCATATCATCAACTCTTGTTCAAAACTCACAAGAACCTTGAAGGTATAACGTTCATCTTTAAAAACTTGTTCTTGATTCTTGATGAATGTTGATGATGATAGAAGTTTCTCATGTTCTTGGGTTTAAACACTAACTTGAAAACAACCACAAATGGGTTTTTAAAAGAAATAAAAATGGACATGTATATATATATATATGTGGGTGGCCATATGTGTATATATGAGATTGAGTTTTGGTTCTAGAATGATTCTTGATTTACATGATACTTGTAAAGTTTAAAGTTCATGCATGCATCAAAAGTTGTCATAAGAGAATGTTCCAAAAGGTTTTTAGTGATTTGAAAAGGATATGATGAAAAGTTGAACTTTGGAATCTTGTGTGTATATGTATGTGAGCCGTGTATATATATATATATATGTATATGCATACATACAAAATTTTGTTGTTAGTTCTTAAATATGCAAGAACATGATACATGCATTTATGTCCAATGATTTGATGATGATGATGTTTATATGAAGATGGTGTTCTTGAATGTATGAACATGAAATAAATACATGTTGGATGCATGTTAGTTCATACAAAATGATGAAAACATGATGTACGTGCATTAAGTGCTTGTACCTAGTCATGCATGTCCATGTATGTACATAAAATATCATGTTATAGTAAAATGGTTTTAGATCATTAAATAAACCTTAAAAATAAGGTTATCTCATGTATAAAAGTGGTATGAAACTTTGATATAAAGTATACTAGCTTTGCATGTAGTACTATGTGCTTAAAAAGTTGTAAAATGTGTGAAATCGCATGAGTTATATGCCTTACACAAAAAACTGCACTAATCTGATTATAACCATAATTTTATTCAGTATATAACATGTATTGTGTTAAAATTTGAAGTCGTTTCGAGTTCGGATGGTTAGGGTAACGTTTGACGCAAAACTATGCGGTAAAAACGGCAAAAATCGCCTTTTTAAGAGGGTTTTTATGAATCTTTTTAAATCAGTAAATAAACTGATATATTTAGTATAAATATAAGTATATTAACTTATATTTAGTTTATTTGGTGTTTGGTTAGTCATACGTGACTTTCGGCACCCGAAAAACGTTATCGAATCGCTAAAACACACATTTTTCAACATACACTAGAATGGGTTGTTCATGGGTGAACCTTATATGTTAAAATGTGTTATGTGATTTAAATATGTGTATATGATAATATGTTAAGTGTTGACATGATAGCGGAAATTAAGACTATGCATATACGCTTGTATGTTTAAAACGGTAGAATCGGTAAAATCGCGTTAAATGTGTAACTTATTTGTCGAGCATGAAAATTTATACATAGGTTAACTAAATAAGTTATTTCATGTATGCATGCTTGAAAAAAGATAAAGTGTATAAGTTAACGAAATTTCGCGTGTTATGATGTTGTGAAAATGTGCACGTTTATGTATATATATTACGACACGCAAATCGTAGATATATAGTACGTATAAACGGGAGTGTTAACGGGTATAACATTAAGGTCACCAATAAAATCGTTCAAGTCGCAAAAATATAATATATATATATATATATATATATTAATATGCCAACATAATTAATAATAATAACTTTCGATAAAATCTCAAAGTTATGTCAAAATTCTAAGTATTGGAGAAACTTAGGAATTTTATAATATATTGATTATTAAATCGTGCCTACGTATGTTAGGACGTGTAGAATCGAATTGTGGGATTGCGCTAATTTAATTACGCACCCAAATGTGAGTGTCACTAAACCCCCTCTTTTTACTGTTTTGTATATGTTTTGGGGGAAGAACACGCCTTAAAAAGGATTAAAGATGTTTTTGAATAAAACATACCTTTGCTTATATAAAATGTATATTTTCATGGAAAATATATGATTTTGATGATATTAATATGTTTCGGGTAGAAACGGTTTTGTGAATAAATATGTTTCGGGGATGAAACGTGGATTTTACGGTGTTTTAGAGAAAACGACCGTGTAGATTTAATAATGCTTAAATCTAAAGTTGTGACGAATTGGCTCGGTCTCAAGAGAGTAAGTATCGGGATTAGGCTTACGTTTTGGTGGGGATTTCGGGGATTCGTACAATGCGTTATATATTAAATTTATCATTTTAGTAGGATATATATATTGTTCATGAGGCAAGTGATATAGATGGCCCTTATGGGCGCATGCGCAAGTATTGCTGTTTAATCATTTAAGTATTGAACACGTAGAATTGCTGGTAGATCTATCGGGTTGACTACCCCGTCGTGATCGGTCGCTCCCATCAAGTCAAACGACAAATTGATATTCTATTATATTCTAGTCTTGATTATACCCTTATTGTTAATATATAGTTCGTATTGTCTTGCAAACATACGAGTCTGAACATTTGATGCAATAAATTTAATATGTAAAACTTAGGAAGATGCTTAGTTCGGAGGTTTCGTGGAAACGCTTGTGACGGCTGACTCATGGATTTTATTAAGGAAATAAATAAACTTTCAAAAATATTATTTGGATGTTTTGATAATTAACACATAATTAGAAAGTTTTACCTTGGATCAAATTCTTTTAAATTTGAATATGTGAGCTCACCCTCCTTTGTGTTGACACTTGATTTTAACGTGTTCTTCAGGTACTTGAGCATGGCTTCGGGAATTATGGCGTGTCTTGTGGTCTTGATGCATGTTTTTCTTTAATAATGTTTTGGACAACTTTTAAAACTAACATGGGACAATGTATGTAATGAGATCCATAATGGATCAAAAAACTTAACTGCGGTGTGGTTGTGGCTTATGTTTACCTTTTAAACAATGTTTTAATTAAGTAATATGTCCAAATTAACGATGCATCGTCCACTAAGATATTTATGGGCATCAACTTCCGTCACCATTACGTTTGTATTTCCGCTGCGACGTTTTTGGGTGTTACACCCGGCACTTTGCAAGTTATTCTGGACACTTTAACCTTATTTCTGCATTATATTTTAGTGTATGCTGAATTTTGCTGATTTATGCTAAATTCTGCATTTAAAGTGTGTTTTGGGCACTTTTAAGTGCATTAAATGATTTCCGGAAAATGTTAAGTCAAATCCTTGTTCTCCATTCTTGGATTTAATATATGATTGCTATTGGACTTCTATCTAAGTCCTAGAACTGTCATTAAGCTGATTACCGGACTAGTGCTGAATTGCTAGTCTAACCGGCAAGTCTACTAGTTGTTTTACTGCATTGTCTAATTGTTTTTAAATGAGACTATCCACATGAATGATATGCACTATTTAAATGTTTTCATGACAGTTCAAAGTATATGAGATGCAAGCAAACGGTTTAAGACATTATAACACATAATTGCATGATTAAATTAATAGTTTAATTGTACGGAAATTACCTGAAAGTTGACAGTTGTCACATAGTCCCCCTGTTAAAAGGAATTTCGTCCCGAAATTCAAGCTGAGTTATCCGTTACAGGAGTCTTCTCAAAGAGGTGAGGGTATTTGATCTTGAGTTGATCTTCACGTTCCCAAGTATACTCGGGTCCGTGTCTAGAGTTCCAACGGACTTTGACTAGCTTGATACGACTTCTCCGTGTTTTCTGGACCTTCCAGTCCATAACCTCAACAGGTTCTTCAGTGAATTGGAGCTTGTCGTCTATATGAATCTCATCCGCAGGGATGATGACTATCTCTTTAGTTGGACTCTTTTTGAGATTAGACACATGGAAAGTGTCGTGTACATTATTGAGTTCCTCAGGTAATTTTAGCTTGTATGCAACGGTACCGACTTTTGACAGAATTTCGAAGGGTCCAATGTATCGTGGGTTAAGCTTCCCACACTTACCAAATCTAGCTACACCCTTCCCAGGCAAGACTTTCAAAAAACCTTGTCTCCGACCTTGAAGGATAATGGTTTACGTCTTTTGTCCGCGTAGCTCTTTTGTCGATTACGAGCTGCCTTAATTCGCTCGCGAATTTTGAATATCTTGTTGGTGGTTTCTTGGACCAGTTCGGGACCAATGAGTTGTTTGTCACCAACTTCCGCCCGCATAGCGGAGATCGGCATGTGCGTCCATAAAGGGCTTCAAATGGTGCGGCTTTAATGCTAGTGTGATAGCTGTTGTTGTAGGAAAACTCTACCAATGGTAAATGAGTATCCCAGTTTCCGCCTAAGTCCATCACACAAGCGCGGAGCATGTCTTCTAAAGTTTGGATGGTTCGCTCGCTTTAACCATCAGTCTGCAGATGAAACGTTGCGCTTAGATCTAGGCGAGATCCAAACGAAGCTTGAAATGACTGTCATATCCGCGACACAAAGCGACCATCTCGATCTGAGATTATGGAGACTGGCACTCCGTGACGTGCCACAATTTCCTTAAGATACAGCTCAGCTAGCTTCTCAGTACTATCTTTTTTCACGAATCGGTAAGAAGTGAGCCGACTTGGTTAACCAATCTATAATCACCCAAATCATGTCATGTCCTCGAGAGGTTCGTGGAAGCTTGGTTATGAAATCCATTGATATCTGTTCCCACTTCCAAACAGGAATCTCGGGTTGTTGTAATAATCCAGACGGTTTCTTGTATTAGGCCTTGACCTTTGCACAAGTCAGACATTTTCCAACATAGGTTGCAATGTCTGCCTTGAGGTTAGGCCACCAGTAATACTCCTTCAAGTCCTGATACATCTTATCCGATCCTGGATAAATTGAGTACTTTGACTTGTGTGCCTGTCCAGTACCAGGTCTCGTACATCTCCGAAATAGGGAATCCAGATTCTTCCCATGAAATATAAAGTTCCATCTTTATTTGGTCCCATTTGCTTTTCCATTCCTCGCAATGATTCTGTTGGGATGTTTTCTGGTTTTAAAGCTTCTTGTTGTGCCTCACGCAAACGGGTGGTGAAGTTTGTCTGAATTGTCATCTCCAAGGCTCGTACTCTCAGTGTCTTGACTCGCTCCTTGCGGCTCAAGGCGTCTGCTACAACGTTCGCCTTGCCCGGATGATACTTGATCATGCAATCGTAGTTATTCAACAATTCAACCCAACGTCATTGACGCATATTTAATTCTTTCTGATTAAATATATGTTGAAGACTCTTGTGATCCGTGAATATAGTACATTGAGTACCATACAAGTTATGCCGCCAAATCTTCAAGGCAAACACCACGACACCTAACTTGAGGTCATGCGTGGTATAATTTTTCTCGTGAACCTTCAATTGACGTGACGCATACGCGATGACTTTTTCTCGTTGCATAAGCACGCAACCTAAACCCTGATGCGAAACATCACAGTACACCACGAAGTCATCGGTACCGTCGGGAAGTGATAAGATTGGCGCATCACATAGTTTATCCTTTAAGAGTTGAAATGACTCTTCTTGTTTTTCGTCCCAAACAAACTTCTTGTCTTTTTGCGTGAGTGTCGTTAGCGGTTAAGCAACTTTAGAAAAGTTTTCAATGAATCTCTGATAATAACCCGCTAGTCCAAGAAATTGTCGAACTTCGGTTGGAGTCTTGGGTGCTTCCCAGTTCTTGATGGCTTCAATCTTTAACGGGTCTACGTGAATACCTTTCTCGTTCACCACGTGTCCGAGAAATTGTACTTCGCGAATCCAAAATTCGCATTTCGAAAATTTCGCGTAGAGTTTCTCATTCTTTAGAAGTTCTAGAATGGTTCTCAAATGTTGTTCGTGCTCATCCTTCGATCGCGAATACATTAAAATATCGTCAATAAACACGATTACAAATTTGTCGAGATACAGCTTGCACACGCGATTCATTAAGTCCATAAAGACAGCTGGCGCATTTGTTAAACCGAATGGCATAACAAGAAACTCGTAATGACCATAACGAGTTCTAAAAGCCGTTTTTGGTATGCTTTCTTCTTGAATCCGCAACTGGTGATATCCAGACCTTAAGTCTATCTTGAAATAGAAGCTCGAACCTTGTAGTTGATCAAATAAGTCACCAATCCTCGGTAGCGGTTACCGATTCTTGATAGTAAGCTTATTCAATTCTGGTAATCGATACACATCCTTAATGTTCCAAACCTTTTTCTTCATGAATAAGACTGGAGCTCCCCAAGGTGAAAAGCTTGGTCTAATGAATCCTTTATCTAGCAACTCTTGAAGTTGTGTAGATAATTCTTGCATTTCAGAAGGTGCTAGTCGATATGGAGATTTGGCTACAGGCGCGGCTCCCGGTACCAAGTCGATACGGAATTCGACTTGTCGTTGAGGTGGCAATCCCGGTAAGTCTTCAAGAAAAACTTCTGGAAATTCCTTCACGATTGGAATGTCTTCGAGCTTAGTGTGACAATCGGCAAATTAAGGCTAACATACGTCTGAATCTCGCACATATCGTGGTCCGTTTTAGAATTTTATTTTTATTAATTGGGACGTCAAATGCATAGAAATACCTATTTGTGTCACTTTTTGCATTTGTTAATTTTTGAAATTACCGGCGAATACACAAGTTAACACGAGACGCACGAACGTTGGTAATACTTGTTTAAATAATTAAAAAAACACTCTAGAGTATTACTATATACATAGTACTTTATACATATATATATATATATTATATATATATATATTCATAAATGCATATTTGTTATTATTTTAAGTATTTGATGCATAAATTATAAATTGTATTTGCAATACGCGGTTAGTGTGATACGGATATAATCGTATAGAATATATTTTTATACACCTGGCACACGCATATTTTTATTAATACGGTTCTTTCCCATATTTATTTAATTACCGAGTAAGTAACTGTATATTAAGCGGGTATTTATAAAACCCGTTATAACCACCTTAACACTTAACCAACCAACAACCAAAACCCCCAATGTTTTCTCTTTTGATTTCCTTAGATTTGATTTCCTCATTTGATATGGCAACACCATACTTGAACATGAAGCTTAAATCAAACACATCACTGCTCTTTTGCTTCTTGCTGTTATCCATGGAACAAGAAAACAAATCACAACGCTTGTTAATCATGGAAACCCAAAAGAACACTCAACGTTACATGCTTTGACTTTTTATATTATAAGAGCTATACCTTTCCATTGTTCCATGTACAAATTTACGTAAGGCACATGACAAAATCATTAGAAACCATCCCTCATTTCCCATTCCTATTTTTTGGGACCGAATACCCACCCAATTAAACCTAAGCCTCCATAATTGTTAGTTTAGTTTGTAAGTTACTACTTAAACTTTGGACCCCACAACATTCCTCTTTTAAATACACATACAAACCAATCATTATAGACTCCCACATTTGCAAGACAAACAAATATATCTCTCATGTTGCTCTCTTTTCTGTTTGATGGAGTCGAGACCATCACTAAGCACCTCAAAATTCAAATTACCAATAATTCAGGTTCATGCGTTGCTTTTTATTATGGTTCACCTTCTCCTTGTTTTTTTTAAGGTGAGTATTATTGTTATTATATATTTTTTTAAAATCTATACTTTTTATTAAGTTGCAAGTTTGTTTGGTATAAGGCATTCACCCGTGTAGATATATTCTCTAAATCTTGAAGAAGAAAATTTTTATGAGAACTAACACTATATAAGACTACGTTTCTTGAACTTGGTGATATTTTAAGCTTTGAGGTTGTACTAGAAACATGTGTAGGTGTTTTATATATATTTTTCCTGGAAGTTTTGTTAAGGTAGAGAAGATTATGTTGTTAATCTTAAGATCCAAGTGACGTGTGTTTTGTATTTAGACCCAAGTATACATATATGTTTTAGTTATGAACCTTATATATGTATTTTTAGTTAAGATGTTCTTACGTAATAGAAGCGTTCATGGGTTAGCACTTGGATTTTTTATTATTTTACAAAAAGAAATATAGGTAATATTAAACTTACCAAGTTTACATTTGGTTTTGCAATAATTGTACATGGAGTGCCTAAGTCATTTTTAAAGAACAAAGGAGGTTTATAAGAAAAAAAAAACATGACGATAGTAATACATGTAACATGGGATTTTACACAACATACATTATTTGTTACAATAACATATTTACATATCTTTTACGAGATATTTACATAATTTACTAAAATTTGTAGTAAATAATAAAGTTGTAAAGATACAAGACTTTGTTTAATTGATTATATGTATGTATATATATACATATATTACAAATATATATGATTTTCAAATTGCTAGAATACCTTAAATTTATATGGTTATATTCAATGAGTGTTTTTTAGTACGTATACCATACATATATAGTTTTGAAAATCAAAATTTCTATTCTTACACAGGTAAAGCGTTAGACTATTATCATGAGAATCAATATGGAGAAGTATAAAATATATTGTTTTTATACGAGTGTTATTTCAAAGTATACTTCTCTAAATAAATATATAATTTTTTATATAGTATTTACGAGACGAGTTACGAATCGAGTTAAAATTAACTATTTAGACTATGAGCTCGAACATGATTTTTAGACAATAATATGAGGACGATTTATGATAACATATATATTTATATGTTTTATATAAATATATATTTCAAGAAATCAAAGACCTACCACCTACGGGTCATGGAGTCAAAGTATTTCAAAATGACGAGCATTTCTATCGAGTCTAGCTAGTTGGGTGAATGTAATACTTGACGACTTGCATGTTAGAGGTATTCTGTTAGACTTTAAGGTGTCCTTTTCTTTTAGTAGCACACGAGAAGGTTGGTTATTTCAAGCTTCGCTCTTGGCTTGTCTCTATTTGATATTTGGAGTATTTGTTTTGCGAATCAGGTGAGTTCATAGCCCCCACTTTTTACGGTTTTTACATTTTTATAAATGTTTTCGGGGGTGGAAAGATATGCAGGTTTTGCAAAAGTACACAATATTTCGATGAACAAAAATTCATATTTCTAAACCATGTTGCAAATGAAATTCAATTAACTCCAATGGTTTATGAAAGATTTATGCTCAACATACCGGTTTTACAAAACATATGTGTATTTTAAGAACGTGCTTGAGTTTCATGACTAGTGACGGGAATGTCCTAGTTACGACGGGACTGGATTGTCCTACATACAAATAAGGGGACTGGTTGGTCCTGCTTACAGACTTAACGTGGGCTAGGCCCAATGGCAAAGAATCATGGGCTAGGCCCAATGACAAAGACTCGAGTGGGTTAGACCCACCTATACTCGTGCGAGGCACGAAGACTCAAGGACTGGATTGTCCACTACGCAACACTAAGGGCCGTAGGGTCGCTTAAAACTGTACAGTGAAGTCCTCGCTACACATTCGAACTATAACCGCCTGCTAGTCTACCGTCTTGAGTAAACGGTTCAACGAGACACATACTAGCATGGGGTGGGTTATAGGCTCATGCGGGCATGTTGTCTTTGTCGTGCGTGGACATTAACGGTTATTCAAATATTACAAAAACAAGGTTTTCAATTGACATGCCAAGAAAAATGGTTTTATTACGTTTTCTCAACAATATTTAAACCAGTTACTAAAAAGATTTGTTTAAAATCTTTTTCAAAACAAAATATGAACTCGCTAAATTTTATGTTGATTTTACGCATGTTTCTTTCTCAGGTTAGATTTTCAAACTAAGGCACAGTTGGAATAGGTGAACCCATGGGGAGTCGAGTACTTAGCGGGCGTTCACCTTCTAGAAGTCTTAGCATTAAATACTTCCATGTGCAATGAAGTACTAGTCGATCACGCCCGACTCCGATGTAGTCGATTTACCGGGGTGTGACACTTAGGCTCCTCGACCTTCTTTGTCGACAACATGTGCTAAAAAAAAGCGATGCAACCTTTCCTTAAGCACTTTTGAGCTTTCATACAATTAATGATTCGCAGAGGCGTGTTTGTTTTTCCCCATGAACCATCAAAGGTTCTCCGTTTGGCGTTGGAATGCGAATGATCTTTTCATGACATAAGATTTCAGCTCGGTTTTCGGATAGCCAATCCATGCCGACAGCAACATCGAAACTACCTAATTGAACTGGTAAGAGATCTATGTCGAACTTTCGTTCACCCAGTTCCAAGGTACATTTCCTTATAACTTCGCTCGATTCTACCAGTTTTCTGTCAGCTAGTTCAATCGAGTAAGGAACATCTAATTTGCTTGATTCTACCCAAGTACATTTCTAAATTCCTTAGAAGAATAAAACTAAAATCTGCGCCGGTATCAAAAAGTATAGATGCAAAGTGGTTATTTATAGGGAACGTACCGGTGACCACATTCGGATCCTCGCGTGCGTCCTTAGCTCCAAGCACAAAAGCTCTACCCCGAGCTTGATTTCCTTTCGGGCAATCTTTCTTGAAATGCCCTTTGTCACCATAATTATAGCATCCATCAGTTGTTCCTCGTCATGCAATAGTAGTATACCCAAACTTTCCACACTTGTCGCATTTTGAGCCTCGGCATTCCCCATAGTGACGGAAAGGGCATTTGGGACATTTCGGTGCTTCTCCACCATAAGGTTTTCTTTCAGCATTGTTTGGTGCGGTAGCGGCATAAGCTTTTGCTACTTTGTTTTCCCTCGGCGCTTGCCTCTTGCCTCTGTTAAAGTTGTTACCACGAGTACTTTTCTTGAAGTGGGAAAACTTTCTCTTGTTGGAGTCCGTAGTCTCCACAATAGCTTCTTTCTTGACTTCCCCAAGTTTTGGCAGCTTCTTTTGACGTACAGCCTCTTCAATAAGGCTCACAACTAGTTCAATAGCTTCCCCAATTTCAGTCAGTTTCGATGAAGTCACCATCCTTAGAATGTCACACCCCGACCCGCAGCGGAAAAGGTAATCGGGGCATAATTGGGTTATCATCAAAGCTCATGACATTTATTATATGTTTCATATTCATTAATACAATTTAATGGAAATTTACAATAAATGATACAACATGTTCTAACTATCAGTCTAAGCTTCTTGGTTCTCTTCTAAGGCATATCCTATGTTTTCCTTGCTTCAACCTGTCCACCTATATCATGTGTAAAAAGGTTTTTGGATCAACATAATGTTGGCGAGTGAATCCTATGGAAAAACATTTGAACAAGTTTATCCAATTGATTATAAATAATGTGCATACCACATATGAGTAAATGTAGATGTAAATTTATTCACACAACACATAATATTGAATATTGAACACACAAACACCAAATGATTGTTTTGAGGCACGCGTTGTTCGACTCGTCTCCCACGAGGAACTGATGGGCCTAATGAATGAGTTTTGAGGCACGCGTTGTTCTTACGAACTGATGGGCCTAATGTATGAGTTTTGAGGCGCGCGTTGTTCTTACGAACTGATGGGCCTAATGTATGAGTTTTGAGGCACGCATTGTTTATACGAACTGATGGGCCTAATGAATGAGTTTTAAGGCACGCGTTGTTCTCGTCTCCCACGAGAAACTGATGGGCCTAAATAATTTGCATACAACTTTGACAATATGTAATACATCACAACCAACAATAGTTACATTCTAGTTTAGTTCATATAATGGTATAGCACGAATTTGCATAAGAGAATTTGTTTAAGCGACACATGATACACCCCAAAACATGAATAAAAAGGGGAGTTTGTAAGAATTCACTCACATTGGGTGCGTTCGGTTGATGAGGTTGAGTGCACGCGAAATGGTTTTAACCACGAGTGAGATTAACCTAGATAAATCGCATTATGGTTTGGTAAGTAAACGGATTTTATTAATCTATTTTAGTAGGATTGTTGGGTGTATTTTTGTGAGTTTGAGGCTATTTTCTAACCTAAAAAAATGTTATTTTTAAGTATTTTTAATTGATTTTTAATTAAAATAATTAAATAAAATAATAAAAAAAATATTTTATTTTTGCTACAGTTGACTTTGACCGTTGACTTTGACTGACGTTGACCGGTTCGGAAGGCATATTATTGTGCGCTGGGTGAGGCTTGAACCAGAGACCTCCCGTACGCGTGCACGCAGCTCTACCAACTGAGCTACGTGTCTAACCCGTCATATATCCGATTTTAATTATTTATATATATTAATTAGATTTAAACATAAATCCTTTTATTTTAAAAACGAATTAAATCCCGAGAACCGGTGCGCTCCACAGGTCTCGAACCCGGGACCTGTGGGTTAGCGTACACACAGTCCACCGCTGGACTGTGTGTCTCACTTGGTTATAAACTCGGTTATCAATATACTTAACATATACTTAAATCAACCCGGTTCAGTTTGGTGAAAAAGGAACTTTATCAAGGCAGCGTGTGAGAGACAATACTCGAACTCGTGACCTTAGCGTTAAATGTGCACACAGTCCACCGCTGGACTGTGTGTCTAACCCGGTAATTAACTTGATTTTAATTATACTTAACCATTACTGAAACGTCATCTTCTTCACTGGTTTTAACCGGAAGTGGCGACTGACTGGTTCGAAATGTTGATTCAGGTTCCTTTAGCGTTTTATGATCAATTACAGTAGAGATAAAAGTAAAAAGGAAAGGAATTAGGCGTGAAAAGTACCGACTGGTTTTACTCTGTTTTCCGGCAAAACTCCGGCGACAGCAAGCTCTTCCGGCGACGAGTGTCTTGCAGCAGAGGGTCTTCCGAAGGCTTACAAAGGGTGTGGGTGACTTCGGTAAAAGTTTAGGGGGTTCAGTAAAGCTCGGAGACTAATGATACGGTTTTCCCGGCGACGTGATAAAAATTTCCGGCGGGTGAGTTTTCGCCGAGAAAAGGTGCGATTTGAGTGTGAAAGGTTTCTGGCGAGTTGTGGGTGAATTTATAGGGTAGTATCGAGATGAATGGGGTCTGAATTCGGTCTCAATTCGAAGTCAGCCGTTCTCCGGCGGTTATGGCTGATGTCGCGGGTTCAGACGTCGGTTATAACCGTTGTGAGAGTTAAGTCTTCGGTTAATTTGAGCGGAAAAGTAATTAAACGGCGAAGTCGTCGGGATTTCCGACGACTGCTATTTGGGCGGAAAATTGATTGAATTTTGACTTCCGAATTTGAATATTTGAATTAATTGTTTCCTTTTATTACCATAAAATCAAAGCGGCGGAGCGGTTGTTTGGCTAGGTGATAAGTTGTTTGTTTGAACCGGTATGGACCCGATTTATGATCATTTACAGTCGAGATAAAAGTAAAAAGGAAAGGAATTAGGCGTGAAAAGTACCGACTGGTTTTACTCTGTTTTCCGGCAAAACTTCGGCGACAGCAAGCTCTTCCGGCGACGAGTGTCTTGCAGCAGAGGGTCTTCCGAAGGCTTACAAAGGGTGTGGGTGACTTCGGTAAAAGTTTAGGGGGTTCAGTAAAGCTCGGAGACTAATGATACGGTTTTCCGGCGACGTGATAAAAATTTCCGGCGGGTGAGTTTTCGCCAAGAAAAGGTGCGATTTGAGTGTGAAAGGGTTCTGGCGAGTTGTGGGTGAATTTATAGGGTAGTATCGAGATGAATGGGGTCTGAATTCGGTCTCAATTCGAAGTCAGCCGTTCTCCGGCGGTTATGGCTGATGTCGCGGGTTCAGACGTCGGTTATAACCGTTGTGAGAGTTAAGTCTTCGGTTAATTTGAGCGGAAAAGTAATTAAACGGCGAAGTCGTCGGGATTTCCGACGACTGCTATTTGGGCGGAAAATTGATTGAATTTTGACTTCCGAATTTGAATATTTGAATTAATTGTTTCCTGTTATTACCATAAAATCAAAGCGGCGGAGCGGTTGTTTGGCTAGGTGATAAGTTGTTTGTTTGAACCGGTATGGACCCGAGTTCGAAACCCGGCATGAGTAAAATATTTTTATTTTGCGATTTTTATCAGTTTTTCAAAAACTAAATATATATCCCCGCATAATAATTGATTACGTATCGTTTAAAATTATTTTGGGCATTTAATTCGCAATGAAAATTTTAACTGACTGTTTGGTTGATAAACGGAGCGGGTTTGGTAAATCCGTTTTTGACGGATGTTACAGTATCCCCTGCTTTTCAGAAATTTCGTCCCGAAATTTAAATAGTGATATATTTGACTAAAAAAAATGATGGTGTTTAGTTTGACAGTTACACGCTTTAGAAGAAATAAGGGTTTAGGTTTTTGTTTGAGGCGGTAACGTTCCTTGTAAAGGTTAAGTATCCTAATACAGGAATCGCTTTTTGTTGCCTACTGTATAAGTATTGTCAAGCAGGAATGATTCGCTAAAATGATATCATTAGAGTTTAGATATGTTTGGAAAAGTATGGTTATATCCTAAGGCAAAACTTCCAATACTACAATCTACACAAATAACCACAACAACTAATAATTGAATCCACATTCTGATAGTATATATGTTTGAATGGTGACAGTTCCTCTCTCGTTTGTTATGATGGAGAGGTTAGTCTATGTAGAAATGGATCACAATCCAATTTCTTTAAATAGTGAGATGATATAAATGTAACACAAATTTCAACCAAGGCAATACTAAATCCTACATGGAACTTCTCATAACCGCCTGATAACGCCTCTGATCCTTTGGCAAGAATACTTATATATAGGAAGTACCAGCGGCGTATCCACCATATTCTTGTCAAATTTTCATTGGTTTTATCAGTGAATTATGATTAGTCCTATAACTCTACAACCAATACATCAAACATAAAAATACTGAAATGAAATATATCTGTGCGATCAAGGCTCAATCAAACGGAGCCGATCGTATTGTATGTACCGAAATTGAAATGTCTGTGCGCTCAAGGCTCAATCAAACGGAGCCGAACGTATTGAATGTACTGAAAATGAAATTGTCTGTGTGCTCAAGGCTCAATCAAACGGAGCCGAGCTTATAGCATGTATTGAAAATGAATAACTTAATCACACAAACAACCTATGCATGGAACCTCTCATAACCGCCTGATAATGCCTCCGATCATTTGACAAGAATACTTATATATAGGAAGTACCAGCGGCGTATCCACCATATTCTTGTCAAATTCTCATTGACTTTATCCGCAAGTTATGATTAGTTCTATGCGACTCTACAACATAAACAAACACAACAACCAGCGCTTGAGTTTTAATTCTAATAGTATCCGTGTTTGACAATACCTCTCTCGTTTAATATGATGGAGAGGTTAGTCTATGTAGAAGTGAGACGCAACTCAACTTCTTTAAATGATGAAACTGAGATATGTCGTGAAGTATGATGATATGAATATTAAATCAATGAGTATAAAACAAACTGAACTAGTAATTTGCATTAAAATTCTTGGATAAAATTCCAATTGAGATACGTGAAAATTGAGATAACATAAAGAAAAACATAAAAACTAAGTGGTTGGAGTTGAATCTTGATTCTTGGTGAGAGAAGGCTAGTTAAGTGGTTGGTTTGGACCGTTAATATCTTCAACAGGATTGGCGTTGATGTTATAAACTCTTCCTCTTGCTGGCGGTGGAGCTGGGTTTGCTTGGTTTGCTTGGTTAACTGGGTTTGCTTGAGCTTGGGCATTTATGATGTTAACCAAACGAGGGCACGTGTTTCTAAAATGGGTAGGGTCGCCACAATTGAAACAAGCTCGAACGTATGGGTACATGGGGTATTGAGGTTGTTGATATGTTTGGATCATGGGTTGAGTAGGGGCTGAGGTTTGGTTTTGAGCGGTGCGGCAAACTTTGCTCAAATGACCGTAGCGTCCACAATTCGCACATAGACGACAGGGTGAGGTAGATGGATGGTGATAGAAACAGGTGTTGCATTGAGGGTGAGGTCCAATGTAAGGTTTCTTGTTTGGGTAAGTTGAGTTGGGTGCTACTTGAGCGTTTGGGATAGTTTGAGGAGGTACAACTTGTGAAGCTGGTTGGTTGCGTTGGGTGAAGAAAATTTGCCCATCTCGTTTTCTCTTAGAAATAGGTGGTGTGGAGGATTCGGTTCGGGTGGAGTTTGAGGTTTCGGTTGATGCTTTATCCTTCTTCTTCTCCTCTTTGAAATCTTTGTTTCGGATTCGGTTCTCAGTGAGCGCGGTTGCTAGCTCCATTGCTGCTTCCAAAGTTGCAGGCGAGGTACTTATTACAGAGTCTTGAATCTTTGATGGAAGACCACGAATGTAGTGCTCGATCAAACGGTAGAGGGGAGTAAACAAATTGGGAACCATTTGATTTAACTCAAGGAATCTCTTGTTGTATGTGGTGTGGTCGCCTTCCTTTTGTTTCAAAGCATGGAACTCATCCTCCAATTTCTTGATTTCACTTCTTGGGCAAAACCGTTTTGTCATGATTCCCTTCAACTCTTCCCAAGTCAAGGTCATAGTTTCTTCAACACCTCGTTTGGTCTTCTCTGTATTCCACCATGTGAGTGCTGTTCCAAGTAAACGACCGGTGGCATAACGCACTTTGCGATCATCGTGGCAATCGCAATTTAGAAAAGTGTTCTCCATTTCTTCGAACCAGTGGAGGAGAGCGGTGACACCTTCGGTACCTTCGTATTTTGGAGGATCGCAGGATTTGAAATGTTTGTAGGTGCATTTAGTGACTGAAGGATTGATAGTGTTTTGATCTTCTTGTTGGGTTGGGTTAACGGAATTAGCGGTAAGGGCTTGTTGAACTTGAACTACGATGTTGGGTATTACGGTCGCCATTTGCTGAGCGATTTGGGTAGCCATGCGTTCACGGGCTTTTCCTGCTCTCATTTTCCTACGAGCGAGGCTAGAAGACATCTACAAGGAATACATGTCAAGAGTATGAGTTGGATGCCTTTGGAATCGCGGGTCGTGTTTGGGAATGAACGTTCATAAAATAAATATAGAAAAATAAATCTACTACATCCATAGGATGTCTTGGGTTTTGCTCGTAATTGGGCCTTGCATGCCGCCATACTTCACCTTCGTAATCACGTGGGCCCCCATGATTACCGGGTTTTTCATATGGTTCGCATGTGTTAGCCTGGTTACGTACACTAAAACCCGGAGAAAATCGAGAAATATGTAACGTATGATATTCGGAATGTGCCCAGGCATGGACACGGTGACATCTCAAAGTGAGGTTAGTTCGAACAACGTTTGGTGTGGCATGCTTTGGCCTAATAGGTCTGTCGTACTCTCATCGTTAGTCCCCAGGTAGGCAAACTGGTCCGTTATTTTGGATTTATACGAATGCCAACCTAGACAGGACGTCCCGACTACCGGTACTTGTACCCTTCCGGTTACTACATGCCCGTCGCAGAACTTACTTTGATGGGATTTGAAAATTGCAACAAAATCCTTGAATAATGAGAGTATGAAAATGAATTGAATATATGAACATTGATATATTTATAACGAATATGTATATAAGCATGTATGTTTGACTGCAATATGAAACAAATAAATATCACAAGTTTGTATGTAACCACCTAATCAATTAAAATTTAGGCAGACTATAGTATAGGCTCTAAGGTCTAATAACCTATCCTATATCCCTATAGTCATGGCTCTGATACCAATCTGTCACACCCCGACCCGCAGCGGAAAAGGTAATCGGGGCATAATTGGGTTATCATCAAAGCTCATGACATTTATTATATGTTTCATATTCATTAATACAATTTAATGGAAATTTACAATAAATGATACAACATGTTCTAACTATCAGTCTAAGCTTCTTGGTTCTCTTCTAAGGCATATCCTATGTTTTCCTTGCTTCAACCTGTCCACCTGTATCATGTGTAAAAAGGTTTTTGGATCAACATAATGTTGGCGAGTGAATCCTACGGAAAAACATTTGAACAAGTTTATCCAATTGATTATAAATAATGTGCATACCACATATGAGTAAATGTAGATGTAAATTTATTCACACAAAACATAATATTGAATATTGAACACACAAACACCAAATGATTGTTTTGAGGCACGCGTTGTTCGACTCGTCTCCCACGAGGAACTGATGGGCCTAATGAATGAGTTTTGAGGCACGCGTTGTTCTTACGAACTGATGGGCCTAATGTATGAGTTTTGAGGCGCGCGTTGTTCTTACGAACTGATGGGCCTAATGTATGAGTTTTGAGGCACGCGTTGTTCATACGAACTGATGGGCCTAATGAATGAGTTTTAAGGCACGCGTTGTTCTCGTCTCCCACGAGGAACTGATGGGCCTAAATAATTTGCATACAACTTTGACAATATGTAATACATCACAACCAACAATAGTTACATTCTAGTTTAGTTCATATAATGGTATAGCACGAATTTGCATAAGAGAATTTGTTTAAGCGACACATGATACACCCCAAAACATGAATAAAAATGGGAGTTTGTAAGAATTCACTCACATTGGGTGCGTTCGGTTGATGAGGTTGAGTGCACGCGAAATGGTTTTAACCACGAGTGAGATTAACCTAGATAAATCGCATTATGGTTTGGTAAGTAAACGGATTTTATTAATCTATTTTAGTAGGATTGTTGGGTGTATTTTTGTGAGTTTGAGGCTATTTTCTAACCTAAAAAATATGTTATTTTTAAGTATTTTTAATTGATTTTTAATTAAAATAATTAAATAAAATAATAAAAAAAATATTTTATTTTTGCTACAGTTGACTTTAACCGTTGACTTTGACTGACGTTGACCGGTTCGGAAGGCATATTATTGTGCGCTGGGTGAGGCTCGAACCCGAGACCTCCCGTACGCGTGCACGCAGCTCTACCAACTGAGCTACGTGTCTAACCCGTCATATATCCGATTTTAATTATATATATATATATTAATTAGATTTAAACAGAAATCCTTTTATTTTAAAAACGAATTAAATCCCGAGAACCGGTGCGCTCCACAGGTCTCGAACCCGGGACCTGTGGGTTAGCGTACACACAGTCCACCGCTGGACTGTGTGTCTCACTTGGTTATAAACTCGGTTATCAATATACTTAACATATACTTAAATCAACCCGGTTCAGTTTGCAGAAAAAGGAATTTTTATCAAGGCAGCGTGTGAGAGACAATACTCGAACTCGTGACCTTAGCGTTAAATGTGCACACAGTCCACCGCTGGACTGTGTGTCTAACCCGGTAATTAACTTGATTTTAATTATACTTAACCATTACTGAAACGTCATCTTCTTCACTGGTTTTAACCGGAAGTGGCGACTGACTGGTTCGAAATGTTGATTCAGGTTCCTTTAGCGTTTTATGATCAATTACAGTCGAGATAAAAGTAAAAAGGAAAGGAATTAGGCGTGAAAAGTACCGACTGGTTTTACTCTGTTTTCCGGCAAAACTCCGGCGACAGCAAGCTCTTCCGGCGACGAGTGTCTTGCAGCAGAGGGTCTTCCGAAGGCTTACAAAGGGTGTGGGTGACTTCGGTAAAAGTTTAGGGGGTTCAGTAAAGCTCGGAGACTAATGATACGGTTTTCCGGCGACGTGATAAAAATTTCCGGCGGGTGAGTTTTCGCCGAGAAAAGGTGCGATTTGAGTGTGAAAGGTTTCTGGCGAGTTGTGGGTGAATTTATAGGGTAGTATCGAGATGAATGGGGTCTGAATTCGGTCTCAATTCGAAGTCAGCCGTTCTCCGGCGGTTATGACTGATGTCGCGGGTTCAGACGTCGGTTATAACCGTTGTGAGAGTTAAGTCTTCGGTTAATTTGAGCGGAAAAGTAATTAAACGGCGAAGTCGTCGGGATTTCCGACGACTGCTATTTGGGCGGAAAATTGATTGAATTTTGACTTCCGAATTTGAATATTTGAATTAATTGTTTCCTGTTATTACCATAAAATCAAAGCGGCGGAGCGGTTGTTTGGCTAGGTGATAAGTTGTTTGTTTGAACCGGTATGGACCCGAGTTCGAAACCCGGCATGAGTAAAATATTTTTATTTTGCGATTTTTATCAGTTTTTCAAAAACTAAATATATATCCCCGCATAATAATTGATTACGTATCGTTTAAAATTATTTTGGGCATTTAATTCGCAATGAAAATTTTAACTGACTGTTCGGTTGATAAACGGAGCGGGTTTGGTAAATCCGGTTTTGACGGATGTTACATAGAATTTCAGGGGCGAGTCCCCATACGAATCTCTCAATCCTTTTGAATTCCGGTTCCACTAAGTACGGAACCACTCGTGACAAATCATGAAACCTTCAGACATATCCCTTGATGTCAGAGCCAATCATCTTAAGATTCCAGAATTCCGTTTCCAACTTTTGGATTTCAGACCTTGCGCAATACTTTTTCCTCATGATTTCCTTCAACTCCTCCCAGGTCAGACCATATGCAGCATCGTCTCCTTTAGTCTACACCTGGAGGTTCCACCAAGATAACGCTCCGTCAATGAAGAGTCCAGTGACATAAGTGACTCTTTGCTCAGCAGGGCACTTGCTCATTCGTATGACCAAGTCAGTCTTTTCGGTCCAGTGCACGAATGAAACAGCATCGCTGGTGCCATCGAAGTTCAGAGGCTTGCAGTCCAAAAACTACTTGTAAGTGCAACCTGAAACAGATTAGGTACACCAACTCAAGAATGAGATTCAAAGCACGAATAGAATAAACGAGAGTGTCACATGGCTATATGAATAACCAAGGATTTACCGGTGGGTGGGTTGGTTCCAGATGAACCTCCGGTTCCACCGCTTTGTTCGGTGCGGTTGGCCTCATGTTGCACAATGGCCTGATATATGCGCTCGTTTAGTTCCGCTTGAGTCGTTGGAAGCAGGTTGTTATTGACACTTCTTCGGTGTGGAGGCATCGTCTTCTAATATGAAATATCGAATGTAATTAGACGATTGTTTAATAATAAAAGAAACATTTATTATAAAAAAAATTACAAAAATCTTGTTTGTTTATTATTATTTATATATATTTTTTCCGAGTTAAGAAACATCACGTCGGATAAGGGTAAGAAGTCGTGTATATGCCGCACCACTCAATCGCAACAACATACACTATCTAGCGTACATGCGCACCAGGTCATAATAAAAAACATCATCCACAACACAATATAAAATCAACCACGACATATCACTATATAATATCAACACATCACGATATCAACCAATACATCACCATATCAACCAATACATCACCATATCAACCAATACATCACAATATCAACCAATACATCACCATATCAACCAACACATCACAATATCAACCAACCACGACATAAATAAAAAATACAATGCGAGATTAAAAAATACACTTCCATACATGATTGACAACTTAGTACATTTGTTCATGAAGAATCAAAAGGACTTAGGGTTACATAACCCTAGTGATACAAGTTCATACAATACAATACAAAAGTAAAGTTTTCTTCTTCATTGCATCTTCGTCTTTAGTCGTCACAAAAGTTGGATCTTCTGGCTTGAGTCTTTGGAAGCTAGATCCACAAAAGCTGGGGCTGATCCCCAATGATAACTAGTACTGATCTACTGAGGTGGCGGGGTGGAGGGGATGGTGACCTATGGAGCAACATGCGGTGATAGGGCAACTCCTCCTCTATCCCAGAGACACGGTGGACGGAGGCAGCCTGGATACGCTCCCACTCGCGCATGCGTGCCTCAAATGGACAGCTGGGTGGTGATAGGGACAGAGGGGTAGTGGAGTCGGTAGTGGTGGTGAAGATGGTGTATAAGGTGGTGGTGGCGGTGGTGCTGGTGGTCAATCTGGGGGTGTAGATGGCGTGTATGGTGGTGGTGAGGGTGGTGCAGGTGGTGCTCTAGCAGCAACCTGAGAAGGGCGCTGACCCTGGAGCTCGTGAATCATACGATAAAGCTGAGTTATCTGACGGTCATGTGCTATCACTTCCTCCTCGAGAGGAATAACAGGATAATGACAACGGTGGTTATGGGTCAGACGGGCTCATGCGTGGTAGAGGAGTAGGGGGATACGTACGGTAGCGGGGTGGCGATGGGTATGAAGCATGCATGGGTGGTGCAGGAGGGGGTGGGGGTCCGGCCTAGGGAGATGATCTGGCCGCATGTGGGTCATGGATGGGGTGATAAGTGGAGCTACTCATAAAGGTGGGGGTGGCTGCTCGTGACGCCGGGGCATACCGCCCAATGAGTGATGGCGTGGAGGTCCAGAAAATGGAGTAAACATAGGGGCGGGAATGCTAGCATAAGATGGGCTTGCAGAAGTATGCGGTGGTACAAAGGGTGGTAACACGGTATCAGGCGAGTGGAGAGTGAGGGTGTGGCTGGTACAGCAGACATAGCATCGTCAGACATGTGTCCATCGTTAGCGTCAGATGATGAGGATGACAGGTCAACAACAGGGATGACAGGCGGGGGTAGCTCAAGTATGGCCAGCTCATCGATAACCTCGCCATCTCCCAACTCAGCATCCAAATGATCGACATGGAAGACCGGCATGTCATCATCCTCGTCATCGTCTAACTCGATGACCGGTGGGATGACGGCTAGTGGTGCAACTAAGTGCACCACAACGTGCTCCCCATCTGGGTGACCATGGATGGCCACGTCGTGCTGGGGCTGGGGTACGGCTAGCACATCGTCCTCAAGATCGTGCGGGTAATCCTGGTCATCTCCATGTAATCGTCAGGTAGGGCAAAGGGCTGGAAATCGTCGAGGTCCTCATCGTCCGAAACCTCATGACTGGCTGCGTCCTCGGGAGGTATGGCCGCAGCAGCCTCGACACCAAATCCGTCATCTGAGAAGTACTCCATGGGGTCCTCCTCATACGAAGATACCGAAGACATGGTCCTTGCAAATACATCCGTACAACGTATAAACATAATGGTTAGTAATTAATTATTACTTATGATATATTTTATTTTAATCATCAAACCTCATGCAATATGTTCTTTGGTTTCGTGTGTACTCTTAATGTTCTGTGTCTACTCATTCTAGACTAAGCAGGAATAAACTTTTGTTCTTTCCTATAGTTGAACTCATGTGATAGATCCTCATGTTATCGTGACATTTTGTAATACTTTTGTCATATACTAGAAAACAGTTTTGTAATGTCATAAACTTTGTTTTCGTGTGAGAGCCCCTGGTGATTGTAGACCAAACTTAGTAAAAGTTTGTCCCCAGTTCACTACAATCGAAGCACTGATACCAATCTGTCACACCCTGGTCGTAGCGGAAGCACAAACATGTGACTTAACGGTAATCATTGCAATCAATTGTGTAAACATAATTATAACCAACAACGATGCCATATGTTATACAAATTCAAATTCAAGTTTACATGTTCCAACAAGTTTCATAAGTTTACCAAAACAATATTTAGTTAAGTTACATCTCCAAAATAGGTTTGATATAATCGTAGATTTAAATCAAGGTTTTGACCCTTATATGCCCAAACAAGGAAGGGATATATGAGGCAAACCCTCCAAAAGTGGCTGTCGTTGTAAGCTCCGAGAATCCATCACCGGTTAAGCCCTGTTTCCTGAAATACATGTAGTTTGAAAAATCAACAAAAGTTGAGCGAGTTCATGTAGTTTTGTTTTCGAATAAGTTGTCATGATTTTTATCCATTATTGAAATCCTGGTATGTAAAATAATTATGGAATATAAGGATCTATCAGTGGGTAGCGAGCCCTCCAATACTATGCACCGTAAGTATATAACCAAACCGAGGACACTTTGTTCTCAATTGGGATCACAAAAGCACCCCATGGTATACAACTAGGAGTGGAGCGTGCCTCAAGCTCAATAGATCTACACCTTTTGCACCTTGGTCACTAAGTGATTAATGGTTACTAATGTCATATTGTTATCCAATCCTACTTACGCACATCGATCTTATTGTCATCTAACTCACAAACTAACATACCATATGTCTTGACATGTATTTCCCCCGAGTGTTATAAAACCGAAAGCGTTTAAAAGGAAGGGGGACATGAACTCACTGATTTGCGTTCCTTGTGTACAACTCACAGTGTTTTTCCTTGGTCTTGAACCGAACCTACAAGTGTTCTAATTCCCATTAGACACTTAAGTCTATGTTTGTTCTATGTACAAGTCCCCATCTTAGATTGGTTGTTCTTAATCGTTTTATTGATTAATTATATCTTGGCTTAGGAATATAGATTTTGTTATCGTGTCTTGAATAGTGTGCGAACGGTGTCGTCCGTTCATTGTCCTTGTGCTTAGCACACTTGTCATTGGGCCTAGCCCACGTCCTTGTGTCGTTGGGCCTAGCCCATGTTCTTGTATCATTGGGCCTAGCCTATGTGTTGATGTCAATGGGCCTAGCCCATGTGTTTGTGTCATTGGGCCTAGCCCATGTGTTTGTATTCTTGGGTCTAACCCATGTGTTTGTATTCTTGGGTCTAACCCATGTTTTTGTATCTTTGGGCCTAGCCCATGTTTTTGTATCTAGTTATATTTATTTTTCAAAATAAATATGCATACTTGTAAAATAATATTTCCAATATTATTTTTAGTAGAAGTAGGTTTGTTATTTTCCAAATGTACACTTAGGAAATATACTCATATTCTAGTGTTAAGGTTCGCGTATTTCTTATTTCTTGACAATATTTATTACTTGTAAATCTTATGTTTTTCTTCCGGAATTTCTACTTCTTAAAAATAATGTATTTTGAAGGCTTGTATGGAATACATATATATTTTTACCAATCTTGTTAGATATATATATTTTTGTGTATAAGTCCACTTAATTGTCCAAATCCATTTTACCAAGAAATATATATAAGTTTATATATATATTTTGTTATGGTTGCCCAAATACTCAAGGATCAGTATTTTGTGTGTGTTTGGTCCAAGTATTTTCTTTGGTATTTAGGGGTATTATGTATTTATACTCCATTGGGAGTTTTTAGTGTTTTAATTTCCCTATTTTTGTCTACTACATATATTACACATAATATATACATTCCACACAAAAATCCTTGGTGACCATTAAATATATATTTTCCTAAATATATATTTATACTTGTTTTTTTCCTTTAAGAAATATTTATTTTCTTAACTTGTATTTCTATATGAATGGGGCATGGCTATGTTTAATTTATTTAAACATCTAAAAACCAAAAGTTTAGTAGTAAACTTCATATTTTTCTAAGTGTTGAATTTTTATAAAAATTTGGCCATAGTTTCCCCTACATTTAGGATTTTTCCCATGTTCTTAAACATGTGTTTAAGCTTGACAAAACTCACTTAAGTACCAAATAATTTCTATAGGTTTAAACAACTTCATACATACACTTTTTACATGATGATGATCTCAAAACTTTATGAAAACATGTAGTCTTTTAGTATGGTGTTTAACATGTTTAGTTATCTCCAAAAATGCTAATTATCCACTAATTACACAACTTTTGTAGAAAATCATGTTTAACAACTTGTTCATCCATTTACAAAAATAACTTTAAATCCATGTTTATGTGTTGTAAATCATCCTAACTAGTTCATTAGTGGTCTACATCATGTTCATCAACTTATTTTTCATGGATCTTTCAAGATCTATATATACACTTTCAAGATCTTCACATACAACAATACTACACATGATGATCATCAAGCTAAGCACAAAATAAGCATACATAACATCATTTCATTTCAAGATTATGTTTGTTTTGTTTAGATCTTTAGTGTTCTTCATGTGTTCATTACTTTAAAGTTTATGTTTCTTGATGGTTCATCTTGTACACTTATAACATACTAGTAACAATAATCAAAACAAGGTTCAAGAAGCTTACTACTAGCTCTAGTGGCTTAGCAAATATGAAGATGAAGTTAGCACAAATGAAGTGGTTAAAAGCACTCCAAGATGGTCCTTCAACTTCCAAAGCTTTGCACCTTCTTAGATCACCTTGTAACACTCTAAAGTACACTTGAAATGGCTAGGAGATGATTGAAAATGGAAGGTGAAGTGGTGGTGATTGTGTCCATGAGGTAGGAGGAAGGTGGGGGTGGTTTGTGTTTTGAATTTTGTTGAAAGGATGAAGTGATAAGATTAGTGTTATATGTATCAAGATCCTCCAACATCCTTGTATCCTTTGGTTAACATGTCTAACATCTACTTAACATTCTAAATAAAATAATCAAAAGAATTTGACTTGGTGGGGCCCCTTTGAAACCGTCAAATGAGGGGGGGGGGGTACCTAGTTGCATCTTGATTTGTAGTTAGGGATTAGAATGTTAAGTGTTATGATTAGTGATTTAAGTGTTTTAGGTTCTAGGATGAAATATGGTGTTTGATAATCATAACTAGCTTTGTATCACTAAAACAATGCTTCTAGTGAAAGTTGGTGTTTGGGTGGTGTCCGGTTGTTCGGTTTCTTACCGGTTCGTTAAAGTGCTAAATGGTGTAGTTTAGTGTGTTATGAGGTACCTTCTATGATGGTTTTGATTCCGGCACTTTGCAAGTTATTCTGGACACTTTAACCTTATTTCTGCATTATATTTTTGTGTATCAATGCTGAATTTTGCTGATTTATGCTGAATTCTGCATTTAAAGTGTGTTTTGGGCACTTTTAAGTGCATTAAATGATTTTCGGAAAATGGTAAGTCAAATCCTGTTCTCCATTCTTGGATTTAATATATGATTGCTATTGAGCTTCTATCTAAGTCCTAGAACTGTCGTTAAGCTGAGTATAGGACTAGTGCTGACATTGCTAGTCTAACGGCAAGTCTACTAGTTGTTTTAGTGCATTGTCTAATTTTTTTAAACGAGACTATCCACATGAATGATATGCACTATTTAAATGTTTTCATGACAGTTCAAAGTATATGAGATGCAAGCAAACGGTTTAAGACATTTTAACACATACTTGCATATTAAATTAATAGTTTAATTGTATAGAAATTACCCGAAAGTTGACAGTTGTCACAGGTTTGGGTCAACGTTCGGGCCCAAAAAAGGCTTATTTCTATGAGTTTTTATCTTTTTTATGATTTTTTTGGGCTTTTTGCCAACTTTTATTTTGTTCTAGTTTTTGGCCCAAGTGTATTTCGGGGCCCATTTTGAATTTATGTCTCTATTAATATGTTGGTAATGACAAGGAAATGATCAGATTTCAGTTTTGAGAAAACAACTTTCACTTCAAATTTCGTGCCCTTTGGGTTGAATTTTGGGGTTGGACAAGTTCATCACGGGTATTCGCAGAATCAACATGATTGATCTTATTTATCTGTTACTACTCTACATTAGTTGTTGTGGCATCAACAACATGCGCTCCTTCCGTGATGGAGAGATTAGTTCACGGCGTCCTTTAGTACAAGTGTGGTACAAAGCTACTAGGAGGCATATGGATCGATCCTAACTAAGTTATTGTTTCTGCTACATGAAATGGTTGTGGGTATGCCAACCTGGGTCATTTCATGTTACTGACTATGTCGTCACTTATGGTTTACTGTTTATGGGGCTCATGGGTATCTCCGTATGATACGATTTAGTTTATGAAATTTTGTTACTTTGCATCGTATTATTTATCGTAAGTTCTATCTAGATAACAATTCAATTAAGCATTATTTGTTATTTAGCCTATTATTCTGTACTGGGCCTTCGATTCATTCCGTAAACCTTTTATATGTACAGCTTCACAGGTTACTTTGGGCGGGATAAAAAGAGAGCAATAAAACTTAAGAACTTAATCAAAAAGATGTTAATTTAATTATTGGTTGCGTTAGTTGTATTTTTTTCAGTTCGCCCTTTTGCTTGTACCTTTGACAAGTAAATAAATAGAATTATGACTTTTGTTTATGAAACTAATGTTATTGTGACACGTCAGCCCTTCCGGGTTGGGGTGTTACATGCAGGTTGTTCAAGTGAGACAGCTACTACACTTATAGAGATAACAGTCTCACAGATGGACTAGTGTAACATACCTAAGACCTCCTTGAAGGCAAAAACTATAGAATCTACAATTGTAGACTCTATAATAGTTGGAAGTCCCCGGTACCAAGAAAAATGGGCACTTGGTTCAAAACCAAGTACAACCACCTCTGGTGGGAATTCAGATGGTCCTTATTGATTTCAAAACCAAAAAGAATTTTACGGTGTTTTAGCATAAAGTTTGTAAAAGTCAAAAGGATTTAACATCTTCAACATAGTTTCGACAACTAATGTTGGAATACTAAATCTTTTACCAAAAACAAATGGATGAGACTTTTGCACAACTAGCTAAGAATTGTTCTAGAAAGATTGTTAATATCATTTAATAGTCTTGAAATGAAATGGGAAAAAGTTAAACTTGGATCGGGAAAAATGGTAAAAACTGGAATTTCGTCACAAAATGTATACATCAAGGTCATTAATTTGGACTTGGATAAACTAAGAAATGCAAATCAGATTGTTGCAGACTGAAAACATCAAGGTCATTAACTTGGACTTGATTAAACGAAGATGTGTGAAAGTTGACTTAAATGGAACAAGGATACGCAAGACCCATGCGCAGGAAGTCAAACACATGAGTCCTCTGTGCGTAAGACTCCTCCACGCGTAGGAGTCATCTGATAGATATAAAAGATAGTTACGTCCTATGTTCACAATTATTGTTCAACATTGGAGGGCTTTCAGACATTGCAAAAACACAGGAGATCTTGTCGAAATCGTTTTAAAAATTGTGTATTATCATTTGCGTGATCATGTAACATAACAAAAAGGTAAAAACTGAATGTTTGTTCATCGTGTTCATGTCCAGATTAGATCTATGTTAAAATATGTAATGCATGTGTTGTCACACCCCGACCCGCAGCGGAAAAGGTGATCGGGGCATAATTGGGTTATCATCAAAGCTCATGACATTTATTATATGTTTCATATTCATTAATACAATTTAATGGAAATTTACAATAAATGATACAACATGTTCTAACTATCAGTCTAAGCTCCTTGGTTCTCTTCTAAGGCATATCCTATGTTTTCCTTGCTTCAACCTGTGCACCTGTATCATGTGTAAAAAGGTTTTTGGATCAACATAATGTTGGCGAGTGAATCCTATGGAAAAACATTTGAACAAGTTTATCCAATTGATTATAAATAATGTGCATACCACATATGAGTAAATGTAGATGTAAATTTATTCACACAAACACATAATATTGAATATTGAACACACAAACACCAAATGATTGTTTTGAGGCACGCGTTGTTCGACTCGTCTCCCACGAGGAACTGATGGGCCTAATGAATGAGTTTTGAGGCACGCGTTGTTCTTACGAACTGATGGGCCTAATGTATGAGTTTTGAGGCGCGCGTTGTTCTTATGAACTGATGGGCCTAATGTATGAGTTTTGAGGCACGCGTTGTTCTTACGAACTGATGGGCCTAATGTATGAGTTTTGAGGCACGCGTTGTTCTTACGAACTGATGGGCCTAATGAATGAGTTTTAAGGCACGCGTTGTTCTCGTCTCCCACGAGGAACTGATGGGCCTAAATAATTTGCATACAACTTTGACAATATGTAATACATCACAACCAACAATAGTTACATTCTAGTTTAGTTCATATAATGGTATAGCACGAATTTGCATAAGAGATTTAGTTTAAGCAACACATGATACACCCCAAAACATGAATAAAAAGGGGAGTTTGTAAGAATTCACTCACATTGGGTGCGTTTGGTTGATGAGGTTGAATGCACACGAAATGGTTTTAACCACGAGTGAAATTAACCTAGATAAATAGCATTTTGGTTCGGTAAGTAAATGGATTTTATTAATCTATTTTAGTAGGATTGTTGGGTGTATTTTTGTGAGTTTGAGGCTATTTTCTAACCTTAAAAATGTTATTTTTAAGTATTTTTAATTGATTTTTTAATTAAAATAATTAAATAAAAATAATAAAAAAATATTTTATTTTTGCTACAGTTGACTTTGACCGTTGACTTTGACTGACGTTGACCGGTTTGAAGGCATATTGTTGTGCGCTGGGTCGAGACCTCCCGTACGCGTGCACGCAGCTCTACCAACTGAGCTACGTGTCTAACCCGTCATATATCCGATTATAATTATATATTATATATTAATTAGATTTTAAACAGAAATCCTTTATTTTAAAAACGAATTAAATCTATCGAACCGGTGCGCTCCACATGTCCCGAACCCGGGACCTGTGGGTTAGCGGACACACAGTCCACCGCTGGACTGTGTGTCTCACTTGGTTATAAACTCGGTTATCAATATACTTAACATATACTTAAATCAACCCGGTTCAGTTTGCTGAAAAAGGAATTTTTATCAAGGCAGCGTGTGAGGAACAATACTCGAACTCGAGACCTTAGCGTTAAATATGCACACAGTCCACCGCTGGACTGTGTGTCTAACCCGGTAAATAACTTGATTTTAATTATACTTAACTATTATCGAAACGTCGTCTTCTTCACTGGTTTTCACTGGAAGTGACGACTGACTGATTCGAAGTTTTGATTCAGGTTTCTTTAGCGTTTAATGATCAATTACAGACGAGATAAAAGTAAAAAGGAAAGGAATTAGGCGTGAAAAATACCGACTGGTTCTCCTCTGTTTTCCGGCAGAACTCCGGCGACAGCAATCTCTTTCCGGCGACGAGTGTCTTGCAGCAGAGAGTCTTCCGAAAGTTTACAAAGGGTGTGGGTGACTTCGGTAAAAGTTTAGGGGGTTCAGTAAAGCTCAGAGATAAATGATACGGTTTTCCGGCGTCGTATAAATTATTTCCGGCGAGTGAGTTTTCGCCGAGAAAGGGTGCGATTTGAGTGTGAAAGGTTTCTGGTGAGTAGTGGTTGAATTTATAGGGTAGTATTGAGATGAATGGGGTCTGAATTCGGTCTAAATTCGAAGTCAGCCATTCTCCGGCGGTTATGGCTGATGTCGCGGGTTCAGACGTCGGTTATAACCGTCGTAGGAGTTAAGTCTTCGGTTATTCTGAGCGGAAACGTAATTAAACGGCGAAGTCGTCGGGATTTCCGACGACTGCTATTTGGGCGGAAATTGATTGAATTTGACTTGCTAACTTGAATATTTGAATTAATTGTTTCTTGCTATTATCATAAAATCAAAGCGGCGGAGCGGTTGTTCGGTTGAGTGATAAGTTGTTGTTGAGCCGGTTACAGACCCGAGTTCAAAACCCGGCATGAGTAAAATATTTTTATTTTGCGATTTTTATAAGTTTTTCAAAAACTAAATGTATATCCCCGCATAATAATTGATTACGTATCGTTTAAAATTATTTTGGGCATTTAATTCGCAACGACAATTTTAACTGACTGTTCGGTTGATAAACGGAGCGGGTTTGGTAAATCCGTTTTTGACGGATGTTACAGTATCCCCTGCTTTTTAGAAATTTCGTCCCGAAATTTAAATAGTGATATATTTGACTAAAAGAATGATGGTGTTTAGTTTGACAGTTACATACTTAGAAGAAATAAGGGTTTAGGTTTTTTTTGTTTGAGGCGGTAACGTTCCTTGTAAAGGTTAAGTATCCTAATACAGGAATCGCTTTTTGTTGCCTACTGTATAAGTATTGTTAAGCAGGAATGATTCGCTAAAATGATATCATGCATAAGAGTTTAGATATGTTTGGAAAAGTATGGTTATATCCTAAGGCAAAACTTCCAATACTACAATCTACACAAATAACCACAACAACTAATAATTGAATCCACATTCTGATAGTATATATGTTTGAATGGTGACAGTTCCTCTCTCGTTTGTTATGATGGAGAGGTTAGTCTATGTAGAAATGGATCACAATCCAATTTCTTTAAATAGTGAGATGATATAAATGTAACACAAATTTCAACAAAGGCAACACTAAATCCTACATGGAACATCTCATAACCGCCTGATAACGCCTCTGATCCTTTGGCAAGAATACTTATATATAGGAAGTACCAGCGGCGTATCCACCATATTCTTGCCAAAATTCTCATTGGTTTTATTAGTGAATTATGATTAGTCCTATAACTCTACAACCAATACATCAAACATAAAAATACTGAAATGAAATATATCTGTGCGATCAAGGCTCAATCAAACGGAGCCGATCGTATTGTATGTACTGAAATTGAAATGCCTGTGCGCTCAAGGCCCAATCAAACGGGGCCGAACGTATTGAATGTACTGAAAATGAAATTGTCTGTGTGCTCAAGGCTCAATCAAACGGAGCCGAGCTTATTGCATGTACTGAAAATGATTAACTTAATCACACAAACAACCTATGCATGGAACCTCTCATAACCGCCTGATAATGCCTCCGATCATTTGACTTTATCCGCAAGTTATGATTAGTTCTATGCGACTCTACAACATAAACAAACACAACAACCAGCGCTTGAGTCTTAATTCTGATATTATCCGTGTTTGACAATACCTCTCTCGTTTAATATGATGGAGAGGTTAGTCTATGTAGAAATGGGACACAACTCAACTTCTTTAAATGATGAAACTGAGATATGTCGTGAAGTATGATGATATGAATATTAAATCAATGAGTATAAAACAAACTGAACTAGTAATTCGCATTAAAATTCTTGGATAAAATTCCAATTGGGATACGTGAAAATTGAGATAACATAAAGAAAAACATAAAAACTGAGAGGTTGGAGTTGAATCTTGATTCTTGGTGAGAGAAGGCTAGTTAAGTGGTTGGTTTGGACCGTTAATATCTTCAACAGGATTGGTGTTGATGTTATAAACTCTTCCTCTTGCCGGTGGTGGAGCTGGGTTTGCTTGGTTAACTGGGTTTGCTTGAGCTTGGGCGTTTATGATGTTAACCAAACGAGGGCACGTGTTTCTAAAATGGGTAGGGTCGCCACAATTGAAACAAGCTCGAACATATGGGTACATGGGGTATTGAGGTTGTTGATATGTTTGGATCATGGTTTGAGTAGGGGTTGAGGTTTGGTTTTGAGAGGTGCGGCAAACGTTGCTCAAATGACCGTAGCGTCCACAATTCGCACATAGTCGACAGGGTAAGGTAGATGGATGGTGATAGAAACAGGTGTTGCATTGAGGGTGAGGTCCAATGTAAGGTTTCTTATTTGGGTAAGTTGAGTTGGGTGCTACTTGAGTGTTTGGGATAGTTTGAGGAGGTACGACTTGTGAAGCTGGTTGGTTGCGTTGGGTGACGGCGAAAATTTGCCCATCTCGTTTTCTCTTAGAAATAGGTGGTGTGGAGGATTCGGTTCGGGTGGAGTTTGAGGTTTCGGTTGATGCTTTATCCTTCTTCTTCTCCTCTTTGAAATCTTTGTTTCGGATTCGGTTCTCAGTGAGCGCGGTTGCTAGCTCCATTGCTGCTTCCAAAGTTGCAGGCGAGGTACTTATTACAGAGTCTTGAATCTTTGATGGAAGACCACGAATGTAGTGCTCGATCAAACGGTAGAGGGGAGTAAACAAATTGGGAACCATTTGATTTAACTCAAGGAATCTCTTGTTGTATGTGGTGTGGTCGCCTTCCTTTTGTTTCAAAGCATGGAACTCATCCTCCAATTTCTTGATTTCACTTCTTGGGCAAAACCGTCTTGTCATGATTCCCTTCAACTCTTCCCAAGTCAAGGTCATAGTTTCTTCAACACCTCGTTTGGTCTTCTCTGTATTCCACCATGTGAGTGCCGTTCCAAGTAAACGACCGGTGGCATAACGCACTTTGCGATCATCGTGGCAATCGCAATTTAGAAAAGTGTTCTCCATTTCTTCGAACCAGTGGAGGAGAGCGGTGACACCTTCGGTACCTTCGTATTTTGGAGGATCGCAGGATTTGAAATGTTTGTAGGTGCATTTAGTGACTGAAGGATTGATAGTGTTTTGATCTTCTTGTTGGGTTGGGTTAACGGAATTAGCGGTAAGGGCTTGTTGAACTTGAACTACGATGTTGGGTATTACGGTCGCCATTTGCTGAGCGATTTGGGTAGCCATGCGTTCACGGGCTTTTCCTGCTCTCATTTTCCTACGAGCGAGGCTAGAAGACATCTACAAGGAATACATGTCAAGAGTATGAGTTGGATGCCTTTGGAATCGCGGGTCGTGTTTGGGAATGAACGTTCATAAAATAAATATAGAAAAATAAATCTACTACATCCATAGGATGTCTTGGGTTTTGCTCGTAATTGGGCCTTGCATGCCGCCATACTTCACCTTCGTAATCACGTGGGCCCCCATGATTACCGGGTTTTTCATATGGTTCGCATGTGTTAGCCTGGTTACGTACACTAAAACCCGGAGAAAATCGAGAAATATGTAACGTATGATATTCGGAATGTGCCCAGGCATGGGCACGGTGACATCTCAAAGTGAGGTTAGTTCGAACGACGTTTGGTGTGGCATGCTTTGGCCTAATAGGTCCGTCGTACTCTCATCGTTAGTCCCCAGGTAGGCAAACTGGTCCGTTATTTTGGATTTATACGAATGCCAACCTAGACAGGACGTCCCGACTACCGGTACTTGTACCCTTCCGGTTACTACATGCCCGTCGCAGAACTTACTTTGATGGGATTTGAAAATTGCAACAAAATCCTTGAATAATGAGAGTATGAAAATGAATTGAATATATGAACATTGATATATGTATAACGAATATGTATATAAGCATGTATGTTTGACTGCAATATGAAACAAATAAATATCACAAGTTTGTATGTAACCACCTAATCAATTAAAATTTAGGCAGACTATAGTATAGGCTCTAAGGGTCTAATAACCTATCCTATATCCCTATAGTCATGGCTCTGATACCAATCTGTCACACCCCGACCCGCAGCGGAAAAGGTGATCGGGGCATAATTGGGTTATCATCAAAGCTCATGACATTTATTATATGTTTCATATTCATTAATACAATTTAATGGAAATTTACAATAAATGATACAACATGTTCTAACTATCAGTCTAAGCTCCTTGGTTCTCTTCTAAGGCATATCCTATGTTTTCCTTGCTTCAACCTGTGCACCTGTATCATGTGTAAAAAGGTTTTTGGATCAACATAATGTTGGCGAGTGAATCCTATGGAAAAACATTTGAACAAGTTTATCCAATTGATTATAAATAATGTGCATACCACATATGAGTAAATGTAGATGTAAATTTATTCACACAACACATAATATTGAATATTGAACACACAAACACCAAATGATTGTTTTGAGGCACGCGTTGTTTGACTCGTCTCCCACGAGGAACTGATGGGCCTAATGAATGAGTTTTGAGGCACGCGTTGTTCTTAGGAACTGATGGGCCTAATGTATGAGTTTTGAGGCGCGCGTTGTTCTTACGAACTGATGGGCCTAATGTATGAGTTTTGAGGCACGCATTGTTCTTACGAACTGATGGGCCTAATGAATGAGTTTTGAGGCACGCGTTGTTCTTACGAACTGATGGGCCTAATGAATGAGTTTTAAGGCACGCGTTGTTCTCGTCTCCCATGAGGAACTGATGGGCCTAAATAATTTGCATACAACTTTGACAATATGTAATACATCACAACCAACAATAGTTACATTCTAGTTTAGTTCATATAATGGTATAGCACGAATTTGCATAAGAGATTTAGTTTAAGCAACACATGATACACCCCAAAACATGAATAAAAAGGGGAGTTTGTAAGAATTCACTCACATTGGGTGCGTTTGGTTGATGAGGTTGAATGCACGCGAAATGGTTTTAACCACGAGTGAAATTAACCTAGATAAATAGCATTTTGGTTCGGTAAGTAAACGGATTTTATTAATCTATTTTAGTAGGATTGTTGGGTGTATTTTTGTGAGTTTGAGGCTATTTTCTAACCTTAAAAATGTTATTTTTAAGTATTTTTAATTGATTTTTTAATTAAAATAATTAAATAAAAATAATAAAAAAATATTTTATTTTTGCTACAGTTGACTTTGACCGTTGACTTTGACTGACGTTGACCGGTTCGAAGGCATATTGTTGTGCGCTGGGTGAGGCTCGAACCCGAGACCTCCCGTACGCGTGCACGCAGCTCTACCAACTGAGCTACGTGTCTAACCCGTCATATATCCGATTTTAATTATATATATATTAATTAGATTTTAAACAGAAATCCTTTATTTTAAAAACGAATTAAATCTATCGAACCGGTGCGCTCCACAGGTCTCGAACCCGGGACCTGTGGGTTAGCGGACACACAGTCCACCGCTGGACTGTGTGTCTCACTTGGTTATAAACTCGGTTATCAATATACTTAACATATACTTAAATCAACCCGGTTCAGTTTGCTGAAAAAGGAATTTTTATCAAGGCAGCGTGTGAGGAACAATACTCGAACTCGAGACCTTAGCGTTAAATATGCACACAGTCCACCGCTGGACTGTGTGTCTAACCCGGTAAATAACTTGATTTTAATTATACTTAACTATTATCGAAACGTCGTCTTCTTCACTGGTTTTCACCGGAAGTGACGACTGACTGATTCGAAGTATTGATTCAGGTTTCTTTAGCGTTTAATGATCAATTACAGACGAGATAAAAGTAAAAAGGAAAGGAATTAGGCGTGAAAAATACCGACTGGTTCTCCTCTGTTTTCCGGCAGAACTCCGGCGACAGCAATCTCTTTCCGGCGACGAGTGTCTTGCAGCAGAGAGTCTTCCGAAAGTTTACAAAGGGTGTGGGTGACTTCGGTAAAAGTTTAGGGGGTTCAGTAAAGCTCAGAGATAAATGATACGGTTTTCCGGCGTCGTTAAATTATTTCCGGCGAGTGAGTTTTCGCCGAGAAAGGGTGCGATTTGAGTGTGAAAGGTTTCTGGTGAGTAGTGGTTGAATTTATAGGGTAGTATTGAGATGAATGGGGTCTGAATTCGGTCTAAATTCGAAGTCAGCCGTTCTCCGGCGGTTATGGCTGATGTCGCGGGTTCAGACGTCGGTTATAACCGTCGTAGGAGTTAAGTCTTCGGTTATTCTGAGCGGAAACGTAATTAAACGGCGAAGTCGTTGGGATTTCCGACGACTGCTATTTGGGCGGAAATTGATTGAATTTGACTTGCTAACTTGAATATTTGAATTAATTGTTTCTTGCTATTATCATAAAATCAAAGCGGCGGAGCGGTTGTTCGGTTGAGTGATAAGTTGTTGTTGAGCCGGTTACAGACCCGAGTTCGAAACTCGGCATAAGTAAAATATTTTTATTTTGCGATTTTTATCAGTTTTTCAAAAACTAAATATATATCCCCGCATAATAATTGATTACGTATCGTTTAAAATTATTTTGGGCATTTAATTCGCAACGAAAATTTTAACTGACTGTTCGGTTGATAAACGGAGCGGGTTTGGTAAATCCGTTTTTGACGGATGTTACATGTGTCAATAGATGATAGAATGTTGTTATTGAGTCCATTGCGAGTCTAATGATATATAGATTATATGTTAAACATCACTAAATGTACCAATTCGATCAAAACAGAAATTTTAACCCTAACTTCAGGTCTAATGAGTTTGAATAATTGATTATTGGTAAATGGGTTTTGATAATCAGTATTGTTTGAATGCTTTGGCACAAGTATCAAGGATCAAAACGTTTAAATTGGGTTGGATTAATTTTTGGACCAAAAATAGTCTTATTGACCTGCGAAGGAGTCTTACATGCGTAAGACTCTTGCGTTAACCAACAAGAACTAGTCAAAGGTCTTGAACACTGAAGTCTTACGTTCGTAAGAGTCTTATGCTCAAAACTAATTGAACAAAGAGAACTACGCTCACAGGACTCATACGCTTGAATAGGCTCCTTCACTTGAAATGTGTCCAATTTTTTCCTAAGTATCCAACTTTTATAAATTGTAGGATTTATGTTTGTTTGTGTATACTTTCGCAGATGGGTAAGCCTGATTAAGTGAAGGATAAGGATCTCAAACATAACATCATGGCTCAACTTAATGAAGATGATAAGAAAGCTACACATTTCAAACCAATTATGCCTTTCTTGAAGCGTTCAAGAATCTTCAAGGCTATTAACTAAGTGTGTGTCCTTATGAGACAATTATAAGAGAATTCTGGAACAATGCGACCATTGAGTGTCCACTTAATCCACAAGAAATCCATTCAGTAGTTCAGAAACAGAAGGTGGTTATTACTGAAGCAATGATTCGTGAAGTATTAGAATTTAAAGATTCACCTGAAGATTCTGATACACTAGTTGAAAGATTGGTGAAAGGTTATTTCCAGAGAATGGGTTATGATGGATATTTGAATGCAACGAGCTATGCAAAGAGTAGTGTTTCAAGACCATATAAGTGTTTGGTGCATGTTGTAGTACAGTGCTTAGGGCACAGGAAGGGAGGTTACGATGTTGCTCCTGATTATTTGATGAGTGTCATTGTTGCACTGTGTTTGAACTTAAAGTTTAACTTCCGAGAATGATCTTCAACAACATGAAGGACAATATTAGTCAGGCCAAGTGGTTAATATATCTGAGGTTCCTACAGATATTCATTGATATGCAGTGTAAAGATTTGGTGAAATATGAGAAAGATAAGATGGAACTAGAACACATAAACAATATTACTTAAACGTTTGATCTCATACAAGGGTAAAACTGAAGAAGAAATACCAAAGTTTAGAGGATTGGTTGGGCATCTAAAGAAGAAAGATTATGTTGCACTGGAAAACAACAAATGGAGACATGATGATAGCAAGTCTAATATTGTAGTTTAAGCAATGAATAAATTTTGTAATTCAAAGAGTAAACGTATAAAGAAAGAAGAAGACAACCAAGAAACTCCGAGGCAATCGAAGAAGTCTAAAAGATCTAAAGGCAAGCGAAAGGCTGTGGAAGTTGAACAAGTTGAGGAAGAGGTTGTTGTATATACAACGAGGGAGAAAGATAAATCTGAGGCTGAAAGAACTGAGAGTGATGAGATGTCCCAGTTCAAACAAGTACGTATGATCCAAGGGCTAGATTTGAAAGAACTATTCAAAAGAAACTAGATGAAGAATATGAACCAAAGGTCAAAGTACCTAAGGTTGTAGAGAAAGTGGGTGGTGGAAAGAAGAGTATAACAAAGTCAAGTGTAAAGAAGATTGGATCACCACTTACTAAGAAATCAAAGAAAGATTCAGGTCTGAAGTTGAGAGATGAACCTGATGAAGATGTAAATGTTGAACAACTTAATGAACCAATCAATGAGGAGATTAATGAGCCAGTTAATGAAGCTGAAAGAACTGCCAATGAACCTATGAATGTGGAGAAGGTACACCAGTGGTTGAAGAAACGATCGTTATAGAAGCTACACACAACATTCACATAAAGACACCAACATCATTACCATCACAGTCAACACCTAAACCAACATCAAGGCCAAATGAGACAGGATCTTCATCATCATAACAACAACAATTCCCTACTCCAAATTTGGAAGATTTGCATGATATGGGTGTGATTACATCAATGAGACAAATAATCAAAAGATTTTGGAGTTACAAAAGCAAGTTGATCTCTTAAATGTAAAAGTTGAAAGCCTTGCTGAGGAGAATGAGAGTTTGAGGAAACAAAATGAAGCTCAACAACAGATGATATCTGAAAACTCTGAAAGAAGAGGAATACACGCGAGTATGTAATTAAAATTCAGAAAATATTTCAAGGTGTTGGAGCAGAAGCTGGGAGTAAACTTTGATGGCGAGGCTAAAATAATGAAAGGTTTACAAGACCAGAACGAGGCAGAATTAGAAAAAGAAGTTGCTAAAGCTAAAGGAAAACAAGTTGTTGATGAAACTAATCCTCAATCTGAACCTATTACAGAAACAATAGAAGCATTTGATCCTATATTGACAACACAAGAAAAAAGAAGCGGTTGAAGCACTTTATGGTTCTAAAAAAAATGATGCTGAAAAAGAAGATGATGAAGAGGATGATGAAAAGAAGTTGGATTATAGTGATGATGATATTTATTTTAATGATGTTGATGATGATGACGATAATAATAATAATAATAATAATAATAATAATAATAATAATAATAATAATAATAATAATAATAATAATAATATAAAATAATAATAATAATAATAATAATAATATAATAATAATAATAATAATAATAATAATAATAATAATAATAATAATAATAATAATATATAATAATAATAATGATCAAGGTGGTGCTAGTGTGTCAACTAGAAAAGTTGTTCCTAATTCTGGAAAGTCTAAAAGTTTACCTGAACAAACGACCTCAAAGACAAAAGTTCAAAAGGTCAAGGGGAGTCTGGAAGCAAAAACGCTGAGACGAATAAATGATTGAATATACTATAGGAATAATCATAGACGCAGTACCAATCATGTCTATTCCTGATAGTGATGTGGCTTCACAGTTTCTGGATAAACATTATGTTGTTGAGGAAGGGGAGTTTGTGCATAATTATTCAAAAGAAGAACTAGCAAAACTCTAAGGTATTTCTGAAGAAGACTTTGTATTTGATTTTGAGAAAGAATTAGAATATATCGGTAAAGATTAACAAGAAGAAACTTATGTGTTTGAACCTGTCTGTGAAGCTAATGATTATGATAGGGTTGATATTGAAGATATAACAGATGATGAAGAGATTCGATATGCTAACAATATTAATGAACAATTTCCTACTTTCAACGAAATGTTTGCTGAAGAAGTTGAAGATATTCTGAAACGAAAGGTTGTAGAAAGACAAGGAGATGTTCCTGTTGTCAAAGAAAGTGATATTATTGTTGATTGAATTATATGGTTTAGAGATTTGAAGACTGAATGAAAGTTTCTAAGATCTTTGAAGTTCTTCACTCAACACAAAGAAGTTTCTATGGGAGATATTATCAGTTGGTGTTGGATTCCCAAGTTGAAAAGAATCGCCATTATAAGGGAGTATGGAGTACAATACTTCATATTCATAATGATATAAAATCTTCATCATTGTGGGATGTGAAGAAGTTGTGCGGATTGAAGCTATGAGTTAAACCCTTATAATCAACATGTACTATGGTTTATTGTAGGTCCACTTGGAGGATCAAGATAAAACCTATTTCCTTGTCATCTAACACACACACTAGTGCGGAATCCACGTGTATATGCAAACCAAAGCAAGAGCACAACCAACAAAAGAAATATATAACACCTAAAGCTCAAGTGTTGATTTCAGTAGAGTAACATTACAAGGTTTACAATATTTGTCTTAACTCTCTGAACTGTGCTCTATCTGGAACTGAGAAACTTAAGTATCTATTTATTGGCCATGACCCAGTAAGGTTCACGAAGAACTTACTGTGCCACGAAGGACTAGCAAGGCTCACCAAGAACCAACAAAGCTCCACGAAGAATACGATTCTTCATGTTTTTCTCAGCGAACAACCTAGTCCTAAGAATCATGGTTCTTCATGACATTTTGAATATAGTATACATACCTTCTTCGTGATAAGGTCATTTCCACTAAGACTAGATTCTTCGTGAATGCCTAGATACATACAACTATTATCATATAATGATATCATTACATCATCATGACTTCATCATGATGTCATGATGATGTTATCTTATCTCTGCTACATACTGGCATCACAAGTACCCGGGTCGTACGACGAGGAACGTCATCAACTTCGGTCTTGAACCCAACCGAACTGAGCCGAGCTGAACCAAACTGAACCAAGCTGCATCCACACAAATATGCATAAAAAAACTCCCCCTTGGATATTGCTCGTGATGGTTCGTTCTTCACACTGTTGGATCTTCAAAAGTCTTCACTTGTCACAACCAGGAGGTGCATCAACAAGCTCCTTCTTGAATGTAGCTTGTGATGACGTTGATCTCAAATCATTAGATCCTTGTGGTGCAGATGAGTGGTCTGCTACGAATTGATCTTCTTGATCCACAACTTACATTCATGTTGCGTCTTCACTCCCATAACCTTTTCTTCAAACACGTTCTCTTTGTCTTTAGCGTGCTTGGATGCCACATCTGCACACACAACAAAGCTAAACGTGTAATGAGAACAACTGCTAGGGATTTAATCAACCTTAGAAAATTTTCATTTGAAAACTTCACGAAGGATTGATTTTCAACAGAATTAGCAAATGACATACATGAGACCAATTCTCATTCAACTACCAACCGACAACATTTTGAAAGCTTTAAAATTATCCAATTTTAATCCTTTAACTTTCAAAACTTGTCAACTTCGAATATTTATGAAGATGCAGTTGTTTTCCGGCTTACAATCAGAACTTTAGGTAGGATAGACTCGAGTTCCAACATCAGTCAATTAAAAAATAAACTAGAAGCAAAATGTTTTTGGTTTTTATAAAATTTATATTAAAACTCACCTAAAATCTTTTTGGTATTTTTCATTTTTCAAATGTAAAGACGGAAAGCAATAAATAAATATAAATTTTATAAAAACCCAAAAGATTTTGCTTCTAGTTTATTTTCGTGGGTAAGAGAATCATATACGGTCATGCCAAAACACACTTGTTGTTCGATTAGTTAGCATTTAGATAAGTATCATATAACAGTTACTGGTATTGTTTGTCCACAAAAGCTCAACTTATTAGATGTACTCGCGGTTAGGGGATACGATTAATGTATGATTTATACATACCGACTGGTGTTCATCCACTCACGACACATTCCCGTATCAAGTATGCACGAGAGTTCATCTTACTAGTGAGTATACCATTTATCATCTGTTTTGACGTATATGATGTGAGATACTCACTTATTTGAAAATGAATACAAGCACTATGTGATAAAATCACTTATTTATGAGGAACTTGATATTCAATGCATGCAGTGCACGAGAGCAAGTCCTGTGAACAGGTTAGTACCATGGTACGACAAAGAGACGAACTTGACTCTCGGATGATAGATGTGATTTAAAATCACTTATTCAGAGGTGACTGTGATATTTTATCACTTATTTATGGCCGTATGCAGCATGTATTATATATATGTATGTATAGTATGTACACGTATGTATGGTATCATGGAAGTTCTAGACTTGCATCCCCGTTGTTTTCGGTAGGAGAAACAACCATGATACCCAGATGATAAACAACATAAAGACCACATATCTCTGAAGCCTCGGCAATCTATCAAACGAAATTTCGGTACCAAGACCATATGCCAATGAGCGATTCCCAGACGGTCTTCGGTCGATTATGTTTATATCGCTCTGCACACTTTAAAATGATTGTGAGCCTACCGATACATCGCATATAGAGCTACTTATTGTTTTTCATTTTAAAATCAAAGAGGTTTTGACAGACCACTGATTTACCATCATTTTCTCTTTTTCTCGCCAAGAAACTCATTTTTGTTTTTCTCTTGTTTTTGTCATTATTGATGTTGTTAAATGTATTTGTATTTTTCTGATTTGAATTTACTCCCCCTAAAATGCAAAAAGTAAATTTAAACTTTTAAAAAAACATCTTTTTGGATTTTCTTCAAGAAAAATATTCACAAAAACGATTTCCTGATGTGGATTAACTCATGTTTTACCTCGATGGCCTATACCAAAAATTAATTTAATCGAAAATGATTTTTCAAAATTTTTGGAAAAAGGAGTTGGCACGTTGGTAATCGGTGTGGCATTGACGAGTTTTGTATTGAAACGATCACGTGTGAGGTGATATTCGGTATCAACGTGTCTGGCCAAGGAGTGTTGTATGAGATGTTAGTAATTCGGAAAGCAACTTAAATATCGACAAGGATAGGAGAGATTAGAAATTCAAAACTGTAATCTTGTAACTGCCTCGTGCATTTCCAGGAATCTGAGTGCTCTCCCAAACTAGATATCCACCCGTGTGGATTTCAAGGTCGATTTTGCAGCTACTTCAATTAACCGAGAAATCTCTTCACAGAAACAAGATCGGAAACCTCCGGGTCCGGCTGGTAAGAAGCAAGTGAACATGTGGGGAAGCTTGTACACATCATCTTTGGACGGTCCATACATGATTTCGTCCACATGCTTTTGCACCAGTAAAGGTCTTCGTCTTTCTCCTTGAGAAATAGTGTGCGGTTGTTCAATCCACGCCAAGGCATCCGCACACCCGGTTGGTTTGTTCAACAAACACATTTACTTCAATCAAACCGTGTATAAATGTACATTGCGCGTTCATCTTTTACGCTTTGAACTTCTTGTGGAAGATATAAGACATGAATCTTCGAAAATCTTCTGACGTGCTGCAGGCGCGTACATTTCGATTGAATCTATCCTGTGGGCCCGATCAAAGTCTTCAACAAACAAATTGTTGGTCGTTTTTCATCTTGTCGAAGTTCTTAACTTCATTCACCAAACTTTCTTCCTTCATCGGACATTATCTTCTATTTCTCTCCAACAAAGGCAACAACTCCTCCTTGATTTAACGATCTTTAGGAGCCACATGTCGCCGACCTTGTGCCTGGATGCTCCACTATCAACAATCATATGACTATCGATAGTTCCTCCTGGAACATCTTACACACTCACTAAAAGATTAGTTGGAGATGGGGACCCAAGCCTTCTTTGACTTGGGTCGTCCGACATCTTCGAGAATTGGGACTTTGTTTTCCCGATTATTCGGAATGGATTGTGCTCCCCCTGGAACAATCACCGGTTTTGGTTTCCAAATCTGTTTTTGGTTCTCAATTTTAACATTTGGTTTTACCAACTATGTTTGGACAACCTCCGGTTTTAAAGCCTTTTCAATATGTTTTCGTTGTTTCTTTCTCTGCTTCATTTCTCGTTGTTTAACAAGATGAGGGTCCTGTTTTGGCGAAATAGATTTGGTATGGTAATGTTTACCACGGGGCGCATCAATTTTTGCTTTTCCCTTTATGAGATATTGATAGTTCTTGAAAATGTGCCTATACTCACCACACTCAAAGCATGATCTCCGCTCAACAAATCTCAGAGTATCATAAATGTGATAGCTTAATGATGAACTTCGTGATCTTGAGGTACTTGGTCCTACATCACAACAATTAGTGTGTTGTTTAACAAACTCCGTGTTGGATTTGTTTTCAAAGGATTAAATTTTATCAATCCCTCGGGATTTCACGAAGTTCACATTTTGAATTTTCTTCTTTTTTGACTCTGTTTCCTTTTCCCTTTCCTTGGGTAGCGTGATTTTGCTTTCGTTGATTGTTTTGAGGTTGCAATTTTTGATTCTCGTCTTTCTTTCTAACTTCGGATTTCTAGGTAGGAGCACACTGAGTTACTACAACTTTTGGGCTCGACTTTCCCAAAAACTTACTAGTAGAATCCTCGAAAACTTTATCAATCAAGAATTGAATCACGTTTTTGATTGGGAAATCTTTATCTGAATATATTTTATCAGAACCAATCAGCGTGTAAAGCAAGTTCACACTTTAACTCATAGATGAAGATTCAACAGACTTGACTGTAGCAGTCACAAACGGTTTGTGGGTGGATCACAAAGAATGTGATTTTTGAGAGGTATATTTTCCTCTTTTGTTACCGTATCTACTACTTAGGTTTGTCAACATCCGACTCATCATCCGAACTATCACAATCCTCAACAATGGGAGGACTTTGATCATTCACAGACTTTGAGTCATTGATGTCATCCGATTGACCTTGACTGGAAGATGTACCCTTAGTGAATCCTAGACCAGCTGTAAATTCAGCTAGATCCAATGGAACGAGGGTTCAAACTGTGACATATCTTCGCCATCTGGTATTTGGTGTAATTGTGTCTAACCGAAGGAGGAAAAGCCTGATAACCAATGCATTTTGCATCACCTTTCTTCTTTTGAACATTGATTATGTGATCCAAAACATATCTTGAGTGGGAGTAACTGTCCAACTTGAGTTTGATTGCATCATGTTCACACTTTGCACAGGCTAACTCCTTTTTCGTTTCTTCAAGCATGTTAATATAATTATTAATGGTTGTTTGTTTTCTCAAAACATTCTTTGTTAATTCAGAAACATCTTTCTTTAAGGTTTCAATTGTCGTTTTAAATTCCTTTCTGTTTTCTTAAGAGTTATGTTTGCCTCAGTGCACTTTGTCAGATCTACAATGAAACTATGATGACGCTTCTTCGTGTGATCAAATTTACCTTCAAGTTCTAAGTATTTGCCTTTTAAAACTATACATTCAAAACACTTAGACAAGATAGGTTTATCAAAACTTACCTGACTGGATTGGATCCAAACGGGCCATGAATGTTGCAAGAAGAGTGGAAGATCCAATTGTTGAAAGATGCTTGGAAAACTCATCAGATGACCCTTCAGTTTCATGCTCCAAAGCTGCTTCGTCGCTATCCGTCGATTCAGTTTCAGTAATCATATCATCAACATCTTCAGATCGATCTTCACTTGAAGTAGATCCTGCTTCATCTGAACTGTTGTTATCCCATGAACCGTCATCATTTCTGGAAGATTCTCCATCGCTATCATTCTTTGCAATTTCGTCATAGTATGCAGTGCCTCATCCACCACTGTTTCCCAATTGAACAGACTAATCACAACTTTCATCTACCTGAACAACTAAAGCTCGGTTGGAATTGTTTACGGGAACCATTGCTCTTTCATTGTTAGCAACATGAATTCTGTTGAAAGGATATTGATTCCCTTGCTGTCGAGGCTTCGTGCATTCTCTTTTAAAATACCCCTTTTCTCTGCAGTTGAAACAAGTAACCTTCCTTTTGTCAAAACCGTATGGAGTATTGTTGTTACTCTCCAGATTAGTTCTTCTCGTTTTCTCCATAAAATCCTTTGCTCTTCTCACTGCACTTGCAAACGCCCATTTGATATCGATCAACTCCATCTCCTCCTTATCAATTTTGCATAGTCTTCACTGGTTAGATTGATGTTACCGATTTGTCCATCTACTAATCGCAGTAAGAACTCACCAAAGTGTTTTGAAGTTCCATGTGTTCCCAGGAAACTTCCACACTCACCTTAAAAGGTTGGATGTATCGAGTCTGGTAGTGTTAGGGTTTGAAGGCTGAAAGTTTTTACCATAGAAAGCTTGTTCTGGAACTTGTGGTGTAACAACTTGTGGTTGAGGAAGAAAAGCTTTTGGATCAAATGCTTGTTGTGGAACTTGTGGTGTAACAACTTGTGGTTGAGGAAGAAAGGCTTTTGGATCAAATGCTGTCCATAGACTTGAGCACTTGGACCAACTGACTAATCTGGTTGAACTTGCGGCAGAAAAGGGTTTGCATTCGATACAAATGTTGTCTGAATCTTCGATTGTTGACTTACTTACACCTGTGTTAATACCTCCAAAATACATCTTTGGGTTTTGTGGAAATGGAATTCGTTTTGCTTTACGAATTTCTTCTTCATTTTTGTTTTCAAGCTTCTGAACAAATTCGTAAATGCTGATTACATCTAAGACACCGGTATGCTTCAGCAACTGAATGAATTCACTCCACTTAGGTGGTAAGGCATCAGCAAAACGCATAACAATATCCTTTGATGATGCGTTAACCTTGTATGAGTACATCTCACTAAGCAAATGATAGAATCGAGTGGTCATGTCGCTTAGTGTTTCATTCTCCATGAACAACAACCCTTCAAACTCTTACTTTAAAAGATCAAGTCAGATCTTTCTCGTTGCTGCATTTCCTTCCCCTCTTGATTCTAAAGTGTCCCACAAAGTCTTCATAGTGGTACAATACATAAATTGATGATAAATATCCTTGTGAAGTGCTTGTGTAAGAATAGCAAAGGCCTTCTTCTCTAGATCATAAGCCTTCTTATCATTTTCATCCAGTCCGGCTAAAGAGGTTGAATTTGATACTACTTCTTCGAGAGATTCTTTGTACGGAGTAGTAAAACACGTCCACAACTCGGTATTACTAAGAACATACGTATGAGAACGACTTTTCCATGATGGATAATCGTTCATGTGATTTAACTTTGGTGGACGATTGTTGCTTCCTGTCTCACTCTCGCTAATGAGAAGAGTTTAAACGCTTTGATTTTGATTGTAACACAAGTCCATTGATTTGCAGTAATCATGGCCATTTGTTGAGGCATTAAAATTTTACCCATGAAGTTGAGGAGCTAGTTTGTGATGGATCTTGGCTTGTACTTGAGCTACTACCCCAATCCCAAGGATTTGTACCCATTTTAGTTAGTTAATTAAGTGTGTTTGCATAAAACCACAAAGTTTACAAGTTTAATATGAATTATCGACCTTCTGTGAAAACAACAAGTTTCAAAAGCCTACAAAATACTAAGTTTCACGAACAACAGGAATCAATGAAAGACCCCTATATGAAAGAGTTTTCTTTGGTGGACACCAAATTCTTCTCACGAATAACTATAGGCCACGAAAAACTGATGTTCCTGCGAAAAACCTTTCCACAAAGAAATGGACCTTCGCAAGAAACTTGTTCTACCAAGAATATGTCTTTCGTGACTCAAGTGTTTCGTGAAAAGATGTTTCGTGACTAGTGTTTCGTGCAAGGTTCTTCACACAGATAGTTCTTCGTGGGGGAGAAAATTTCACAGGCGAGTTCTTCGTGAAAGGGTAGGTGAAACCTTTCCTTTCACAAGGGAATCTGGTTTCTGGGTTTTTGAAAGTAGAAAGCTGATTATCTGGAAATAGTTAAAAGACAAACATTCGAAAATTTACTTTTTAGTCAAATTTTAAGATAAACTTATCACACCAAGAATATTCCAGTGACTTATCCGGCCAAAACACTTCACCGGAAAATATGTCGAACTAAAATTTTGCAGGAAATTTCAAGAAAAGCCGTATCCTAACATGTCTCCGTGTATTTTAACAAGGTTTTTAAAAACAATTATTTGCAAACAACAAGTTTTGCCTAAGTTTTAAACCATATTCTTGTAAAAACTTAAGTTCTTGTTTTAAGTTCAAGAACACTTCCAGGAAGGGTCACAACTTTCTCAAACACAACACTAAGCTTGGTTTTAAACAAGGAAGAGAGCCAAAACTCTAATACCACTTGTATCGGTAGGCTCACAATCATTTTAAAGTGTGCAGATCGATATAAAAGACCGTGTGTGAATCGCTCATTGGCATATGGTATTGGTACCGAAATTTCATTTGATAGATTGCCGAGGTTCAGAGATACGTGGTCTTTATGTTGTTTCTCATCTGGGTATCATAGTTGTTTCTCTTACCAAAAACAACGAGGACGCAAGTCTAGAACTTCCATGATACCATGCATACGTGTACATACTATACATACATGTATATAATACATGCTGCATACGGCCATCAATAAGTGATAAAAATATCTGAGTCACCTCTGAATAAGTGATTTTAAATCACATCTATCATCCGAGAGTCAAGTTCGTCTCTTTTTCGTACGATGGTACTAACCTGTTCACGGACTTGCTCTTGTGCCCTGCATGCATTGAATATCAAGTTCCTCATAAATAAGTGATTTTATCACATAGGGCTTGTATTCATTCTCCAATAAGTGAGTATCTCACATCATATACGTCAAAACAGATGATAAATGGTATACTCACCAGTAAGATGAACTCTCGTGCATACCTTGATATGGGAATGTGTCGTGAGTGGATGAACACTGGTCGGTAAGTATATATCATACATTAATCGTATCCCCTAACCGCGAGTACATTTGATAAGTTGAGCTTATGTGGACAAACAATACCGATAATTATTATAGGATATTATCTAATTGCTAACTAATCGAACAACAAGTGTGTTTTGGAATGACCGTACACTGATATGATTCTCTTACCCTCAAAATTCGCAAAAAAAGAATGTGTGTAAATATTTATTTATTGATTTCCGTCTTTACATTTGAAAAATGAAAAATACCAAAAAGATTTTAGGTGAGTTTTAATATAATTTTTTAAAAACCAAAAAGATTTTGGTTCTAATTTATTTTTTAATTGACCGATATTGGAACTCGAGTCTATCCTACCTAAAACCCTTATTGTAAGCCGGAAAACAATTGCATCTTCATAAATGGTCGAAGTTGACAAGTTTTGAAAGTTAAAGGATAAAACTGAACAATTTTAAAACTTTCAAAGTGTTGTCGGTTGGTAGTTGAATGAGAGTTGGTCTCATGTGTGTCATTTGCTAATTCTGTTGAAAATCAATCCTTCGTGAAGTTTTCAAATGAAAATTCTCTAAGACTGATTAAATCCCTAGCGGTTGGTCTCATTATGCGTTTAGCTTTGTTGTGTGTGCAGATGTGGCATCCAAGCAAGCTAAAGGCAAAGAGAACGTGTTTGAAGAAAAGTTATCGGAGTGAAGACACAACATGCATGTAAGCTGTGGATCAAGAAGATCAATTCGTAGCAGACCACTCATCAGCACCACAAGGATCTACTGATTTGAAGATCAACGTCATCACAAGCTACATCCAAGGGGGAGCTTGTTGATGCACCTCCTGACTGTGACAAGTGAAGACTTTTGAAAATACAACAATGTGAAGAACGAACCATCACAAGCAACATCAAAGGGGGAGTTTGTTGATGCATATTTTTGTGGACGCAGCTCGGTTTGGTTCGGTTCAGCTCGGCTTAGTTCGGTTCGGTCTTGGACCGAACCGAACGGAGCCGAGCTGGACCGAACCAAAGCAAGCTGCATCCACACAAATATGCATCAACATTTATCAAGAGAGAAGTTAGAACAGGGTTCAAATACTGGAGGCCACAACAACTAAAGTGCATTGTATTCAGAACTAGAATTGAAGTTGATAAAGAGATGGGAAAGTATGTGGTTACTTTGAAGTATAAAAACGCCAAATGTTTTGAAGGTAATACCGTTTCATGAGATGGAACATGATATTCATGAATATAGCAAGTGGTGGTATTATGATGAGAAAAATAGGGCGGTGGTAATTGTGTTATGTGAAGAAAGCAACTAGAGGACGATATGAGTATACGATCCGATGTGGTTGGTAAATATTTCCAAACAAGTATTGTAGTTTTATTCTTCAACATAATTTTTTATGCTTTACAAGATCGAGAACAAGCATTACAGTTTCCAAGGGTAGTTAATGTTTATTTTGCTTACGAAATAATTCTGGAAGGATGTGGGAAAGCATGTGGAGAATGTTAGAGGAAAAGGAGAATAAGAAAGAAAAGAAGAGAGAAAAGAAGATGGAGAAGAGAAGAAAAGAAGTGTCTATATCAAAGTATCAATATATAAGACCTCCTAAGACAGATGAAACAGTGAAGAAAAGTTTTGAAGTGCACCAAAGAGAGTACATAAAGAGGATATTTGGAATGAATGAATGATTAAAGACCGTCAAGAGACAAGAGTGCGAAAATATCCAACGAGGGTCTATTGTACCCTTAACGTCTAATGCCTACGTCTTTTGTACGAGTCATTGCTTATAGGTAGAATGTTCGTTAAGATAGTTGGAATTTGATTTTGATTGTAACAGGACTCATACGTGCATAGACACATGAGTTCATATCTAAATGCATGAGTCCTACGAACTTATGATTGTTGCCTATATAAAAGCTAGTCCGTGCACATGAGCTCATAACTTTGTATTTTGTGGGGCTCAATAAGTATATCTAATTGTAACGAAGTGCTGCCCAAATTTATTCAACAAGACACATTAAGTATCTGAGCATTGCACAACACTTGTAATTGAATTCCATGCTTCTACATCTGTCGTAGATATTCGTTTGCACCATTTCCATGTTTAATCACATCAAGTGCAGAAGAAAACTATTCCTACATTGTGTGAGAAGTGCAAACACTTTCTTCTCAAGATCTTATGCTTTCTTATCGGAGTTAGAGATATTTCCAAGTGTTACTGGATTAGATCCAGCTTCTTCAATGTTTCAGTAAAAGGAGTAGAGAAACAAGGCCACAGTTCGGTATCCTATTCGAGAACACGTGTCTTGAATCTACCCTTGCAATGTGGATAATCGTTTAAGTGATAAAGCTTAGGTGCACAATTGTTATTTCCTATCTCATTTTCATTCAACAATAAGTTTTGAATACTTTAATTTTGATTTGCAACAAACACCCACTAGTTTGCAGATTGTGAAGGCATAAGAGATTGAACCCATGATGTGGCAGAGGAATTGCTTTGTGGTAGAGGGTTGGTTTATGTTGTTTACCCAACCCCACAAATTAGTACCCGGTATATTAGAAATGTGGACTAGTGTAAATTTTGGCTAAGTCCAAAAAATGACTAACTTTCAAGTGACAAGGTTGTTCTCAAACAATAACCCAAAGGTCAAAAAACAACCCTTTTTGGTCAAAGGATAAGGTTTTTCTCAAACAACAACCAAAAGGTTAAACAATAATCCTCTTGGTCAAACGATAAGGTTGTTCTCAAACAACAACCCAAAAGGTCAAACAACAACACTCTAAGTTAAACGAGTTGGAAGGTCAAGTGACAAGGGTTTATGTTTGAAACAAGTCAAATGATAAGGAGGGATGTCACTTGAAATGTTAGTCGAAAAAAAGGGGGTTGTCACTTGATACCAGGTTGTCACTTGAAATCAAACAACAACCTATGTCACTTGGACCTAACGAGGGGACATGATCTGCAAACGAAAAGGGGAGAAAAAGCATGTTTTCAAACCAGTTTCAAACGTGCAAACGCACCAATAGGTTTTAAGGTTGGAGTTGTACAATTCCGGTGAATTTTTCGGCCACCATGTTCTCTGGAAATAATGGAGGAATGATTTTCAATCTCAAAACTTCACAAAATTCATATTCCAAGTTGTCTTCCTAGTTTTAACCAGCTTTTAATCAATTTTATGATCAGATAACATCATATTCATGTTCGTTAATCCATTTTACAACGAAGAATAGTGTTTAAGGGTTTGTGTTCAAGAAAAGTCCAATATTCACTCAAAAAGCACTCAAACTCTCTCAAATTACTTGGTTGAAAGAAGTTCGTTCTGAAATTTGGTAAGTAGTCACTAAAGAAAACAACATGTCTGGGGATTTCCCCTGGATATCACATCATCCCCAAGTTGAGTGGGAATTTCATCCCGAAATTCGCTTGTTGATTCAGCATTTGATGTAGCAGCTTTAATAGTTGGGGATATTTGCGCATCATTTGATCATTTGATCTTCACGCTCCCACGTGAACTCTGGTCCAGTTTTGAATTCCAATGAACTCTTACAATGGGAATATTGCTATGTTTAAGAGTTTTAACTTCTCTATCCATGATCTTAACAAGTTCTTCGATAAAGTGTAGTTGATCATCAATTTTCATTGAAAGGAACCACAAATGTCTCATTAGATAGGCACTTCTTTAGATTCGAGACATGAAAAACATTGTGTACACCAACGAGTTCCTCGGGTAGGTTCAGTCTATAAGCCACCATGCCGATTCTTTCTAAGATTTCAAATGGTCCAATGTAATGTGGATTTAACTTGCCTCATTTCCCAAAACCAACAACACTTTTCCATGGTGAGACTTTCAGCAAAACCCTGTCACCACTTGAAATTCCAATAGTTTTCTGCATTTATAGGCATAGCTCTTTTGACGGTCATGAGCTACCGCCATACGATTCCCAATTGAATGATTTTTTAAAGGTTTCAAGCACGAGTTCAGGACCGTTTATCTGGCTGTCTTCGACTTCAGCCCATTAGAGAGGGGATTGGCATTTTCATCCGTATAATGCTTCGAACGGTGCTTGCTGAATGCTAGAGTGGTAACTATTGTTGTAGGAGAATACCACCAGAGGTAGGTGTCTTTCCCAGCCATAACCGAAATCGATAGAACATGCCCGAAGCATGTCTTCAAGAGGCAGAATGGTACATTTACTCTGACCATCAGTTTGGGGATGGTAGGAAATGCTCATTTCTAAGCGTGAGCCTAAAGATTTCTGCATAGATTGCCAAAGATGAGATGTAAACAGGGATCACAATCGAAAATGATGGAGATAGTTGCCGAGTAATTACTTCCTTCATGTAAATGCTAGCAAGTTTGGTGTACTTATCTGTTTCTTTGATTACAAGGAAGTGAGCAGATTTGGTTAGGCGATCCTCGATCACCCAGATGGTGTCATTTCCGCTTTGAGTCCAAGGTAAACCAGTGATAAAGTCCATGGAGATTTGTTCCCATTTCCACACTGGTTGCTGAAGCAAACCAGATGGCTTTTGATATTCGATTTTGACCCTAGCGCAGGTCAAGCACTTTCTCACATAAGTGGCTATATTAGCGTTCATGTTTGGCCACCAATACGGGGCCTTTATATCATGACACATTTTGTTATAACCGGGGTGTATAGAATATTGAGACTTGTGTGCTTCGTCCATCACATAATCTCTCAAGTTCTTGTACAAGGGGACCCATATTCGCTCCATGAAATAGCGAATACCATCTGATTTGGTTTCGAGTTGTTTCTCGATGTCCTGCATGGATTCAGCTTGAAGGTTCCCTTCCTTCAACGCTTCAACTTTAGCAGAACGGATTTGATCAGAAAGGTTGGAATGAATAGTTAGTTGTAACGCTCGAACTCGTTTGGGTTTGGTTTCTTTTCGGCTGAGGGCATCAACTACTACGTTAGCTTTACCCGGATGGTATCAGATAGCACAGTCATAACCATTTAAGAGTTCAACCCAACGACGTTGTCGCATGTTCAACTTCATATGTTCAAAGATGTGCTGGAGACTCTTGGGATTGGTGTAATCATACATTTGGTAACATACAACTAATGTCTCCAGATTTTGAGAGCAAAGACCACAGCTACCAATTCCAAATCATGGGTAGTGTAGTTTTTCTCTTGAACTTTAAGTTGATGACATGTGTATGCGATTACTTTCACACGTTGCATCACAACGCATCCGACACACTGAATAGACACGTCATAGTACACTACGAAATCTTTGGTACCTTCTAGTAAGGATAATATGGGTGTGCTACAAAGTTTCTGTTTCAGTAGTTGAAAGGCGGATAATTGGGCATCGTCTCACTTGTAAGTGGTACCTTTTTGAGTCAGAGTTGTGAATGGTTGAGCGATTTTTAAGAATCCCTCAATAAACCTTTGATAGTAACTCGCAAGACCAAGGAATTGGCGTATTTCAGTGGGAGCTTTCAGTGTAGTCCAATTCTTAATAGAGTCAATTTTGGCTGGATCGACATGTATCCTAATTCCGTTGACTACATGTCCAAGGAAATGGACTTCATGAATCCAAAAGTCACATTTCGAGAATTTAGCATAGAGTTGTTCCCTTTTTAGAAGCTCTAAGATGAGGCGTAAATGTTCTTTGTGTTCTTCCTTGCTCTTAGAGTAAATTAGGATGTAATCAATGAAAACAATAACTAATTTGTCAAGATAGGGTTTGCATACTCGATTCATGAGGTCCATGAAGACTGTTGTGCATTGTTAACCCGAATGGCATACTAGGAACCGTAATGTCCGTACCGAGTTCAAAAGGCAGTCTTAGAAACATTTTAATCTCGGACGATCAACTGATGATAGTCCGATCTCACATCGATTTTCGTGTAAAATCTAGATCCTTGCAGTTAATAAAACAAGTCATCAATTTGAGGAAGTGGGTATTGATTTTTAACAGTCACCTTGTTTAACTCATGGTAGTCGATTCATATGCGAAAAGTCCCGTCTTTCTTTTTGACATACAAGACCGGGGTTCCCCAAGGTGATGAGCTAGGTCGGTTAAAGCCTTTATCCAAGAGTTCTTGCAATTGGGTGGACAGCTCCTGCAGTTCATTTGGTGCCAGTCTATAGGGTGCATGAGCTATGGGCGCTACTCTAGGGGTTAGATCGATGTGGAATTCGACCTGTCTGTGTGGTGGGAGGCCAGGCAAGTCTTCAGGAAAAACTTTATGAAAGTCACGAACAATAGGAATATCTTTGATTTTCTTCTCCTCGGTTTGTTTATCATAAACAAGTGCCAAAATGGTTGTATGACCTTTGCCTTTGTGAAGACATTTCTGACCTTCATATACGAGATGATGCCCACAATGGCACCGCCTCTTTCTCCTCGAACAATTAGGGGCTCGCCATCAATAAGGGGGATACGAACGATCTTTTCATGACAGAGAATCTCGGCGTGATTAAGAGTCAGCCATATCAGGGGCTCGCCATCAATCAAGGTCAAGGTTTCATAACAATAGGAACGATTAAAACTACCAAGGGTAACGGGAATAAGGTCGATGTCGAAGTTTCATCCGGAAAAAACAAGCCTACAGTCGTTAAGAATATGTGTCGCCTCAAGAAGTTTACCGTTGGATAGTTCTACCATGTGTTTATGGTTAAGAAGAGTTGGGGCAGTCTTAAGAAGTTTCTAAAACTCAAAGACACATAGCTACGATCTACATTGGAATCGAAAAGGACAGAAACAAAACAATCATTAAGAAGAAACTTACCGGTCACGACATTGGGGTAATTCCTCGCCTCGCCTGGGCCAATAACAAACGCATGGCCACTACCACCATTGTTACCGTTACTACCATTGTACCATTGCAAGTGTGGTTGTTTTTCTTATTCTGATTCGGTTATGGGCAGTCCCTCCTGAAATGCCCTTCAGCGCCATACTTGAAGCATCTTTTGTTATTTCCCTATTGTTCCTGCTGCTGCTTTTGCTGAGCTGGCTGATGTTGTTGTGGTTGCTTAGATGGGAACTCACTTCGACCATCCTAGGCATCATGCCCCATTTTCCCACACTGCTGTCAGCGGTTCCGTTCACATTGTCCGTGATGATGATGGTGAAGATTACACTTGTTACACTTAGAAGGGTTACCCTGATATGAACCTTGAGCTTGATTGCTATGGACTGTTGATTGGGGTTCCTGTTGTTATGAAACCTCTGTTGTTGTGGGGGCTGGTTGGGACTAGGACCTTTGCTCTGGTTCCCATCCCATTTACGATTGTTTTTCTGTTACGATTTCAGGGACATAAGTGTTGCGTGGGTAGTTTGCCTTGCTCGACAGCATGATCTGTAAGCTTGCGAGCAAGCCTAATAATCTACTGAATATTAGGCAGGTTAGCAGACGTTACCATGCTCTGGATTTGAGGAGCCAATCCACTGATGTAAAGTTTGATACGCTTGTAAAGCGGGGCATATAGGTTAGGGCATAGGATGGCCAGATCATTGGATCGTTTGGTATAGGCTTCAATCTTCGAACCGACCATCTTAAGGTTATAGTATTTCATCTATAGCTTCTGAATGTCATCCCGATGACAGTATTAATCCTTAAGCATGTCCTTGAAGTTGTTCTCATGGGTTGCATTAGCGACTTCCAAACCGAGCATTGATACTTGCGCGTTCCACGAAGATAGCGCAATTCCTTCCAATAGTCTTGTCGCAAACTTAACTCGATTTTCCATAGGACAGTTGCACATAGCAAAAGCCGACTCCGCTTTCTCGAACCAGTGCAGGAGGTTACCAGCTCTTTTAGTGTCGTTGAAGAAGGTGGGGTTTGCAACCCATGAAAGTCTTAAAGGTGGAAACCGGTGGTTGATCAAGTTGACCTGAATTGAGAATTCAGTGCGAATGAGAATAAGAAGGCTAAGAGAGAATGAGAAGTAAAAATAGAAACTTTAGAACAATCTAAAACAATAGATTTACCTATAGGGTGAGCTGCTTGAATTGCCGCCAGTGCTTCGGCGACACGATTGTTGATTAGGGCCGTGAGCTTGGCCTGAGTCATGTTCACGTTTCCATGTCCACCACAACCAGCGTTTCGTTCACTCATTGTCTTTACATTCACAAAATGAAAAAATGAGAAAAATATAACAGATATAATTCATGATGGCATAAGTATAATAAATGAAGATAACCCGCAACATATAATATCCCAATAACAATTTTTTCTAGAATAATTGTAAGCGTCAAAAAATATTCCAACTCAAATATTAAAATCCAGAATGATTTTTTGGATTGGACCAACATTCCATATCTAGGTTTAATGAAAAGAATGGAATATGAACGCAAAAGGGGATAGATGGTGATGTCAAACGTTATCACCAATAGAAGAGATGACTGATCCTTCGTCGTCAATCTCGTCCGGCTCCTCCTCCGGATCTTCCTCGGTTCTTCTTCCGGCTCTTCTTCATCCTCAGCAAGGTTCAACGTATCGTTGAGTCTTGTGTTTAGTTGTCCATCTTGGTCATGATAATAATCTTGACCAGTTTGGATCCCGAGTGCCTGCGCCTCTAGTTGTCTCGCATAGGCGACCAAATTGTTGTGTTTTTGCTCTATAATAGCTTGTCTTTCCCTTAGTTGCTGAACTTCTGACGCGTCCTGTTCCACGCCCCGTTCTCGCGGTTTCTTGCTAGGACCCGTAATAGACTCCTCATGAGAAGGTATCTCAAGTAGACGTTTCTCGTGTAGGATTCTCTTAGACCCAGGGAAGGATCTGGGAGGCTGTGAGAGTGAATCGATGTCGGCTGGTTTCTTACCACCAGAGTTCTGAGAACTAGACATGACTGAAATGCAATGCACGACTGAGTGCCAAGTAAGTATGTGTGTATAGTGTATGCAATAAGAATGGTGAACCTTGCGCCTTGGAGTGTAGTGTCATTGTCGTTTTCTAAACAGAACAGTTATAGTCTGGTTTTCAAAAAGTTAAACCAAGTTCACTATAACCAACGGCTCTGATACCAATCTGTCACACCCTCAAATTATACATGCGGGGTTTTACCGCGAGGCGCGTGACATTCCAAGATCAAGCCTCTAATCATGTTGAACCATTTCAATATAATTGTAAAACGTTTAACTACCACATTCAACATGAATAGTGATATTAGTTCTAAAGTTTAAAAACCTAAGTTTAAGTAATCAGCAGAATCAAAGTATAAAAATCCAGACATAATAGTAAACCTGTTTAGCATAAGTAATGAAAACAGTTCATTAACACCATGACACTCTCCAAGCTGCCCGTTCCCGTGTGCATTGTACCTAACGACATGCAAAGCATGCTAAAGTGTATCAACATAAAGTTGACGAGTTCACAGTTTTAGTTCAACGAAAAGTAAGTTCCAAATACAATGTTAAAGGCATGTCATGGGTAGCTAACCCACTGTTAAGCAACTAAACAAGTGATACCAAAAACTAACGTAGTAAGTTTTTGTGCCCTCCGCATCAATGTCTATTTGCATTGATGCAATAGTTAAGGTTGAAAGTTCACGCCCGGCTCCCAGCACAGTGTGAGGTTTTGTCAAACCTAATAGCGCTATCAACTAATAACCCGTTTGCCAATCTGGCAACTAATCGGTATAAATATTAGGGACTTTCCAGATAGATGTGTCGTTAGTCAACTATAGACATGAAATTAAACTAGATTATTTAAGTTACCATATGCCAGTCCAGGAATATAATTGTGGTCCCAAACCAGGGATAGTGTAATTCCAAAACCAGGAATAGCATGCTTCTAGTAAAGTTGTGAACTCACCTTCGATTTGCTCGGCCAAACCACGTACTGATATGGTTACTGTTTTGTCGTTAGTTACTATCCACATAAGTCACATGAATTCTACACGTATGCTACCAAATAATATGCACCATGTTGACAGTTAGTTGTTTGTTTGTGTGGTTACGTGCATGTGTACAACTCGTAACATGTAATACGTTGAATGATATTCGATTAGACATCAAGTAATAATTAGCACCTCGTTCTTACAAACAATCACACTTATACACATAAACATCATGTTTCAGCAGTTTATGTTCAATGTTCGTTGTTGATTTGTTTTCGTGATTTTCGTTTAAAATACTAAACGGACTAGAAAAATTACGAATATTTTATGAGATGTGTCATTAGGTCCAAAAAAGTTTATGTAATTTTCTCAAATTCTAAATGTTAACAGAAAAATTACCAAAAATCATTTAACACAAAAAGGGCAATTTCATCACATTTTCTGTTTATAGTTTACGATTTAATTTATATATAAATCCCTGTTGATCTGATTGATGAAATTCCAGTTGGAGAATTTAGTAACCTCCTAGAACTATCACTTAAAAAATTTCAAGTATTAGTTCTTACCATAAACCAAGTTATGAACTTCGTAATAGGCTGCAACTTCTGTAGAAAAAACACAGCATCTACCTGTGTTTCCGTTTTAATATTTTGACTGACCTAAATTTGTTGAAAAATTATGAATCCAGTTAGGTTTGAAAGTTATTTCATTAACTTCGTTTTAGACTCAAGAACCACTCGTTTTCGTTATGTTATGTTATGACCCTATTACAGCCAATACAAGTCGGCTGTAAAACTTGGACATAATTTGTTTGAACTCGGATCCTTATAGAAACACATTTATGAACGTTATATCATATTTTTCGACTACTAATAAATGTTTAACAATATGTAGATCAGTTTTATAAACAAGTTTCCATCAAACTCATGTTATAAATCAAATTCTATGCATACGTGCATATATACGTAAACTATAATCTAACAACTTCATGAACAATCGAAACTTGTTATCTACACCAACCATAGTATTCAAGATCCCTGTTCTCACGTAAACATACAAGCAAATACAATTAAAGAAGAATAGAACAAGACTGAGATGGATTACTAGAAGCGATTGAAATTGAGGATGGCTTGCAGAACAAGAGAGTTTGAAATCCTTAGGAATCAAGATCGTCATAAAGACTGAACAAGGATCACAGCAACATAATGCGATTAGGGTTTGCATGTTATATATTTATACTTGGAACTTGAGTCGGTGGTGAGGTTCCGAGTTTGTATGAAAGTGTAATGGGGTATTTTAGAATATAAAGTGTCCGAATTTAGGTTAAGGGTTTAGGGGTTTCGAATTTATATTGGAGGTATATAGGGGAGGTGTCAAAATTTAAGGAGTGAGCTAGGTTAGTGTCACACCCTCAATTTCAACTTGCAGGTTTTACCGCGAGGCGAGTGACAAACCAGGATCACAGACACTAGTCATATAGAACGACCTCTATATGAAAAAGATACGTTTTAAAAATCAACCAACACAAAGAAATAAAGGTACGAAGAAAATGCGGAAGCGTAAAGTAAACAAGTATAACCGAGCGCCAAAACAAACGCCCATAAATAATAAAATGTTCAAATGCAAGACTCGATGAAAATAGTTTTTGTGTCCATGCTTGCACCTACTCCTGAGCTAGGTCCTAGGAAAACATATAAGAAACAAGTGTCAACATAAAGAAGAGTGAGTTCACAGGTTTATTAAGTTTAATAGTTTAACCAAGTCAGTAGTTTTCCCATTATTCCAAACCCAGAATAATAATGTTGCGTTGATAATAAGTTTCATGTTATAATGTAGGTAGCGTGCCTAAGCTATGTCACATAAGAGTTTGCGACCGAAGCTGACTGTTGTTGCCTCTGTGTGCCAGGTCTATCACTGACCCTAGTGTGTTTTAGGCAAAATTCTACACCCGTTGACCATAACCGATCAGCTAGCGCGACTAGCTCGGGTAGGGGTTGTCGAGCCCAGTAGTACTACTCAAAATTTCCCCGCTATAAATCCCATACTAACGGTCCGAGAGTTGACGAGGACTTCCCGTGATAAAGTTGCTACTTAGTGATCATAACCGTATATAACATAAACTAAATTATCGGTTTAACAACGTTATTCAACAATAACGTTAAAGCGAAAGTTTACCGTAAGCGTACATGTTTTCTCCCCATGTGTATTTAAAAAACCTTAAAACATAGGGGCCATGAACTCACATTTGTTTGCTCGGTTAAACTTCTAAAAGATTAGGAGTCGAAGTAGGTCAACCACGTCCTAATACGATTACCACTTAGTTTATTAGTGTGTTCATGTATGGCATAAAATTTCTACACGCATCTAACACATTTCATGCAAATTACATTGTCAACTAACAAACATCCACATAATCATTGATGATCATAGTACGCCACAACTCACCTACTATACTAGTTCACATAAGGCAATTTTGACCCTTCTCAGATAGCACAAACAACATTTAGATGCACACATATCACCTATTACGTTTCAGTCATAAATGTCCAGGACTGAGCTGTTTTCAAGTATTTTTATAAAATAGTTCCCCTATTCCAAAAAATTCCAATTAATTTACAGGACGTTCCTAGTGGTCCGCTACCCTTTGTGTAAAATTCTCAGGCCCTAAATCATTATCGATTATTTACAAAAAAATCATTTACTAGGCTGCAGTCAGATTCATCACTTTCTGACTGCAGTCCACGGAAAATTTATTTAAAAATCATTAGCCATCCGATTGGCGAAATTCCAGTGCGGATTTTCGGCAACACCCGTATCCAGTGGCTGTATGAATTTCATGACCTAACTCTATCCAGATTACAAAATGTGACACAACACGCAACACGTAAATTCTGCAGAAAAAACGCAGCTTCAGCTGCTGCATGAAACAATTATTTTAAAATAGTAAATGGCCTCAGAAAAATACAATCCCATCGCCATTAGAAGCGTTATTCAAATTGTGTGTTTTAGACTTTAGAAAATCCGTTTTTTGATACTATACGACCTGTTTACAGCCAACTGAAGTTGGCTGTTCATGCTAATCAACCTACAGTTTTGCACTTAAATGACACTAGAACGATTTAAAACGATCATTCGACCTAGTAACGCCATGTATTAACAAGTTTATCAACAACATATCATCTTTCATATCAAAATCACCACAAACCCTATGCATATAACATCATAAACATCATAAGAACACAACTTTAACACGTAAGATCTTCACTAACCTTGAAACAGAATGAAAGCTAGAGAGAGGAGGAGATGCAATAGAGATAGGGGAAAGGGGGCTGCCTTCGCACAGGAGAAAGGAGGGAGGCACTAGGGTTTCTTGACTTCTTAGTCTCATGTATAAATACAGACATACGTATGTTATAAAACAAAGCAAGGGGTGGGGGCGGTTTTTGGCTTGGGCCTCAAGGGGAGTGGGTGGCGGTTTGGGCTGCCTTGGGCCGCAAGGTAGGGGTGGCGGGTTGGATTGGGTTGGGTTGGGTTGGGTTGTGGGTTCGTACAATAGGTGAACAGTTCGAGTTTGGTTTCGGGTTCTAACGTAACCGTATTTTATAAACCGTTTAATATTCGCGACGTGTTATAATTATATACATATATATTTAAAGATAGAAACGTACAAATACAAGGGATCGAATCGAAACGATACTTGATTTTCCGGGATGTCACATTATCCCTAAGTTGAAAGAATTTTCGTCTCGAAAATTGAGTATACACGAGTAAGCGTGCATAAGCATAAAAGTTGTATCATTAAAATTGTGTGTGAAAATCCCAGGCTGTCACATCATCCCCCCGTTAGCAGAATTTCGTCCTAAAATTCAGTTTGTGGTACTATTTGGTTGCTGCTCAGTCACAAAAAGGTGAGGGTACTTGCTCTTTATCTGATCCTCTCTTTCCCATGTGAACTCCGATCCACGATTAGAGTTCCAACGAACTTTAACAATTGGTATCTTGCTATGCTTTCGAGTCTTGACCTCACGGTCCATGATCTCGATCGGTTGCTCAACAAAATGGAGCTGTTCATCCACTTGGATCTCATCCAATGGATTAACTAAGGTCTCATCCGATAGGCATTTCTTCAGGTTAGAAACATGAAAGACATTATGAACTCCACTGAGTTCGGTAGGGAGATCTAACTTGTAAGCTACTAGACCGATTCGTTTCGTAATCACAAATGGGCCTACGTAGCTCAAATTAAGTTTACCCCGTTTGCCAAAACGGATAACACCCTTCCAGGGTGACACCTTTAGTAGGACTCGGTCGCCTACTTGAAACTCGAGAGGTTTGCAGCGTTGGTCAGCGTAGCTCTTCTGTCAGTCACGTATCGCTGCCATACGATTCCTGATTTGCACGATCTTTTCCGTAGCTTCAAGTATCAACTTGGGATCCGTGAGTTGACTGGCACCAACTTCTGCCCAACAGACCGGTGACCTACATTTTCGACCATAATGCTTCAAACGGTGCTTCCTGAATGCCTTTGTGGTAACTCTTGTTATAAGAGAATTCCACTAATGGTAAGTGGTTCTCCCAACTATTTCCGAAATCTACCACACACGCCCAGAGCATATCTTCCAATGTCTGGATCGACCTTTCACTTTGACCATTTGTCTGAGGATGGTAAGTTGTGCTCATGTCCAAGCGTGTACCCAACGCTTTCAGAAGTGATTGCCAAAAGTTGGATGTGAAACGAGCATCCCTATCCGAAATAATGGACGATGGCACCTCGTGCCGAGAGACCACTTCCTTAATATAGATGCGAGTCAACTTCTCCATCTTATCCGTTTCCTTAATCGCGAGGAAATGCGCAGACTTGGTTAGACGATCCACGATCACCCAGATGGTGTCGTGACCACCTGGAGTTCTCGGGAGTTTGGTGACGAAGTCCATAGAGATTTGATCCCACTTCCACACGGGGATCTTCGGTTGCTGCAGCAGCCCTGATGGCTTTTGGTACTCTACCTTGACTTTAGCACAAGTCAGACATTTGCTCACGTAGGTGGCTCTGTCGGCCTTCATGTTGGGCCACCAATAAGCGGCGTTGAGGTCTTGATACATCTTGTCCGAACTAGGATGGACAGAGTAACGGGATTTATGAGCTTCGTCTATAACAAGCTCTCTTAGATTTCCGTAGAAGGGTACCCATATGCGATTCATAAAGTACCGGGTACCGTCTGGTTTCGTTTCCCAATCACGCTCCATTTTCGTAGAGATTCCGCCTTAATGTTCTCCTCCTTGACAGCTTCCAGTTGAGCGTCGCGAATCTGCTCGGGTAATCCAAAATGAATAGTGAGTTGTAGAGCTCAGACTCGACGAGGTTTCAGATGTTCCTTTCGACTGAGGGCATCGGCTACCACATTAGCCTTACCCGGGTGGTACTGGATAGCACAATCATAATCGTTCAGGAGCTCGATCTAGCGATATTGTCGCATGTTCAACTCCTTCTGGTCAAAAATATGTTGTAGGCTCTTGTGATCTGTGAAGATCGTGCACTTGGTTCCATACAGGTAGTGTCTCGAAATCTTTAGTGCGAAGACTGTCACACCCCAATAAATCAATCACATCAAAGCCGGGCGTGATCTGACTGGTATCTTCATTGCACAACGGAAGTGTTTAAGGTTAGGACTTCTAGAATGTGAACGCCTGCTAAGTACTCGAAATCCCAATGGGTTCTCCTATTCCAACCGTGCCATAGTTTTAAAATATAACCTGAGAAAGAAACATGCGAAAAATCAACATAAAGTTGAGCGAGTTCATAGTTTGTTCGAAAAGATTTAAAATAAATCTTTTTAGTAACCGGTTTAAATATTGTTGAGAAAACGTAATAAAATCATTTTACCTCGGCATGTCATATGAAAACCTTGTTTTTGTAATATTTGAATAACCGTCGATGTCCGCGTACGACAAAGACAACATGCTCGCATGAGCCTATAATCCACCCCAAGCTAGTAAGTGCCTCGCCAAACCGTTTACTGAAGACGGTAGACTAGCAGGCAGTTATAGTTCCAATATGTAGCGAGGACTTCACTGTACAGTTTTAAGCGACCCTACGGCCCTTAGTGTTGAGTAGTGGACAATCCAGTCCTTGTGTCTATAAGCAGGACCAACCAGTTCCCTTATTTGTATGTAGGACAAACCAGTCCTTGTGTCTTCGTGCCTCGCACGAGTACAGGTGGGTCTAACCCACTCGAGTCTTTGTGCCTCGCACTTGTGAGAATGGGCCTAGCCCATTTGATTCTGTAAGCAGGACCAACCAGTCCCCTTGTTTGTATGTAGGACAATCCAGTCCCTGTGTCTGTATGTAGCTAGGACATCCCATCACTAGCCGTGAAACTCATGCATGTTCTGAAAATACGCGTATCTTTTATAGAACCGGTATGTTGAGCATAAACCTTTCGTAAACCATTTGAGTTTATTGAAATCCATTTGCAACATGGTTTAGAAATATGTATTATCGTTCATCATAATTTTGTGTACTCTTGCAAAACTTGCATGTCTTTCCACCACCGAAAACATTTATAAAAATGTAAAACTGTTAAAAGTGGGGGTTATGAACTCACCTCGATGCCAGTGCAAAGCTAGCATAATATGGTTCCAAGGTGTCGTTTCCAAATGTAAACTCCTGGCATGCAATCTATAATATTCCTATCAAGAAATAGACTTATAAGTTTCTACTAAATAATGTAGCTAAACTACGTGTCACCGAGCTCTACCGAATCGTTAACAAATGATTCGATGGGAAGATGTTAACTTGTTGGAAACGAATATGATATACTTGTTAAGTTCCATTGTTATCGGTGATGAATACTAAGTCTTGGGAACAGTTAGTTCCCAAGAGGTTTAGAATATATATTTATATCTATATAAAAATATAAATATACTTTATAGAATCATGTTAGTAGCCCGAATGGTCGTACGTGTATGTAACGAATTTATATAAAAACAATATGTTGTAAACTCGTATGATGTATTCACACATTTCCCGAATAGTCGTCATATACATTGATGGATAATAATACGATTGTCGTAGAGCCTTGTAAGATGTAGAATATATATGTATATATATATATGTATGTAAGCGTAGATGTATATGTATATAAACATCGTGTATTTGTTGTGATCAAGTTTAATATGAAATGCACAAGTCACTAAATTTACTAGTTATCTCGAAAATACTTATCGTTTCACTAGGCGGGTCGGTTTAGAGCTCGGTTTCGCGTTTAATTATTATTTATATAAACAATATAATATAATTCGCGTCGTTAAAATCTTACCAAGTCTCGGGTTGACCCGTTGACTTAGTTTGAATGTAGTTGACCGCATTGAATGGGTTTTACCTGAGACACCAAAACTAACCGAGTTGAACCAAGTTGAACCGAGGTGAGCCGAGTTGAACCGCGTTGAACCGAGTTGAACCGCGTTGAACCGTGTTAAACCGAGTTGAACCGAGTCGAGCATCAAATCTGACCGCATTGACCGTAGTTGACCCAGACCCGAATCAAGACCCGAGTTGACCCGAACTGAAATTTGAACACGACACAATGTATATATCCAATCTAATCATTTTAAGCCCATAAATGTTCAACTTTAAGTCCATATATGTCATATATATATACACATACGTCCTAAAAAAATACGCATTATGATATTTTATGGTTTCTTGAATATAGAGATATGCTTTTATCAACACTTTCTAGTAAAACTAGCATAGAAACCAACTTAATTAAAATCCTTAAAATAATGTGTGAACATATCTTAGATATACTATATATAAAATCATAGAATAAATCTTATAAGCCTTGAAGATGATTCTGGTAATGAATCATGGGTTCATGAATAAATATTGTTTGTAAATTTCAAAGTTCTTGAAAACTTCTTAGAAATTCATGTAACTTTCGTAGAGATAAAATGTCCAAAAATATGAATATATAAAAATTTGACTAATGGGAAATATGGATAATCTGTGTAGCTTTGGTGCTTAAAAATGAATATTTAGTAAACATATATAAGCATATGTATACATGTACGTTCATAAGAATCATAGAATTTTACCTTCTTTTTTTTTCAATTAATTACATATGTGAAAATCTTATATAGAACCCATGAGTATGGTACTTGAAAATTAAAATCCAAATGTCATAAAAAAAACAAAATCACAACTCAAGATTCCAAATCATACGCAAATAATATCAAGATTTTTGAGATTTATTAGTGGACTTCATCAACTTTTCAAACTTAAATTTATTAGAATATGTTGGGTGACAAGTTTTGATCTAGTGGAAATGTAAACTAATTAAGCATAAAAAAATAAGATTTAAAAATTCATACCAAAGAAGGCTTGGATGAAAGACAAGGATGTTGAATGCTTCGAACTTTAAAGTTCTTCAAAAGTGAAAAGGTTTGTGGTTGTGTGTTCGTAACAGTATGAGATGGTGTGGATTGGTTTGAGTTCAAACTTCCAAGTGTGAAAATGTTTGTGTGCTTTTAGAAGGGGTATATCTATAAATGAGGTTGGTGGGTTATATGAGATCAAATATCTAACTAAATTCTTAATTAGAATATTGATGTCTTGGAAGTTTGTGGGTTTCGGTTGATATAGAACCAAATAGGATAATAAAATGGAAGGCTGGTTCTTGAATAATTATTTTATAATATACCCATGTTGTCTTGAGTGAGGGAAGAAGGCATGGTCCATATAATCAAATAAAGGAGCCTGATGGAGTGTATACTTGAATTTAATCATGAGCATGAATTGTCTTGTTTTTCTTTTGTCCAATATATCGACAAGAAAAAGAAAAAAAAAGGAATATATAAGGGGCATGGGTAGGGTGGTGGTTTGTTGAGTGTGGGTTAAGTTTCGTTAGATTTATAAAATACCCACTTAATTATACCCACTATTTACTCGTTTTAATAAAATGTAAAATAGAATCTTCATACGAATAAAAATATGAACGTGTCTAATGTATAAAAATATTTTTATACATCTATAATCGTGCAGCGCTAACCGCGTATGACAAGTATAATTTACAATTAACTTGTAGAAAACTTAGAATAATAACATATATATATATATTATATATATGTATATATATATGCATATATATATATATATCTAAATATATATGTATATATATAGCGTTACACACATAATAATACGATAGAGTGATTTCTCAAATATTTAGACAATTATCACCAACCTTCGTGCGTGTCGGGTTAACTCGTGTGTGACCCCTTAAGTTATAAAAATATCAAATGCAAAATTTAACCCGGATAGGCATCGCTATGCATATGATGACCAAAATAATAAAAAAACTAAGTCTAAAACGTAAGATCACAATGTGTGCCAAATTCGGGTTGGTATGGATGTTAGCCTGGATTTGTTGGATGTCACAAAGACTACCGTCCTAGTTCCAAATCGTGTGTCATGTAGTTCCTCTCCTGAATCTTCAATTGCCGAGATGCATACGCGATGACCTTATTGTGTTGCATCAGTACGCATCCCAAGTACGCATCCCAATCCCTGGATGGAAGCGTCGCAATATACCACAAAGTCATCCGCCCCCTCTGGCAAGGATAAAATAGGTGCGCTGCAAAGCTTCTGCATCAGCAGCTGAAATGCTGCTTCCTGCTTATCACCCCAAGTATACTTGGTGCCCTTCTGAGTTAGGGTGGTAAGCGGTTGAGCGATCTCCGAAAATCCCTCGATGAAATGGCGATAGTAGCCAGCTAAACCCAAGAACAGTCGTATCTCTGTCGGTGTCGTCGGTGCTTCCCAGTTCTTGATAGCCTCAATCTTAGCTGGATCAACGTGAATACCTTTTTCGTTCACTATATGCCCCAAAAACTGAACTTCACGCATCCAAAAATCGCATTTGGAAAACTTGGCATATAGTTTCTCTTTTCGTAACAACTCCAACATTAGGAGTAGATTAGTGTGTCATCAATGAACACGATGACAAACTTGTCGAGCTACGGTTTACACACGCGGTTCATGAGGTCCATGAATACCACGGGTGCGTTGGTGAGACCGAATGGCATGACCAAGAACTCGTAATGGCCATACCGAGTACGAAACGTGGTCTTGGAGATGTCCTCCTCCCTGACGCGGAGCTGATGGTAACCTGACCTTAGATCAATCTTTGAATAGTAGCTCGACCCCTGAAGTTGGTCGAAAAGGTCATCTATGCGAGGAAATGGGTACCGGTTCTTGATGGTAACCTTGTTGAGCTCCCAGTAGTCGATGCAAATGCGGAAAGTTCTGTAACATTCGTTGAAAAACGGGTTTCCAAACCCGCTTCGTTTATCAATCAAATACTCAGTTATAAGTTTCGTTGCGTATTTATGGTTCATATTAATTTTAAACAATACATAATTAATAAATATATTAGAATTTAAAAACCATAATTTATAATTAATAATAAATCGTGAATAAAAAAATAAAATGGCGACGTCGGGTTTCGAACCCGGGTCACCCACAAACATAAACACACAACACACCGCTCCGCCACACACTATGTTTGTGATAAACACTAAAACAAATAACATATATAATAAAACCGAAAGTCAAATCCGGTAATCAACGCGCCAGAACTCGAAATCACCGGGAAATCCGACAATCCGCGATTTTGGCCATAATCCTTTTGACTGAACCGCACAAATTGATGTCGACGTCGGTTATAACCGTTGCCGGCAATCAATTTCAGTCATAACCGACGGAAATCTTCAATCGCGAACTTTGACCCTGATTCAAACTCAATTCAGCTGTTCATCCCTATAAATACCCACTCAATCTTCCGGAAATCCTTTCACTCAGAACCGCACAGTTTTTCGAAGTTGAAATTCCTCAAAAGCTCGTCGCTGGAGATTTCCAATTTCGCCGGAACATCGCCGGAATCCCTGATCAGAAAACCGCGTCCGTTCATCAGACGGTATAATCATCTAAAGTTTTCCTGCTATCTCTTAATTTATACTTTAACAATACACACGTCCCGAGTTCGAATCGCACACGTTACCGACTTTCAGAAATAAAACCAACATTTTTAGAACTTAATCAGATCTAGTCACAGAATGTTTATAAGAGTAATATAATCCATTAGTTAAATAGATTAGACACACAGCCCAACTGGTTGGGCTGTGCGCACTCGAACCGAAGGACCCGAGTTCGACTCGGGTCTCTGCAACCGGTTCGGCCATATAAATCATTTTTAATAAAAACCAAATAAGTTTAAAAATTAATTAGTATATAAATATAATTAAAACAGAAAATATTTCGGGTTAGACACGTAGCTCAGTTGGTAGAGCTGCGTGCACGTATACGAGAGGTCCCGAGTTCGAACCTCACTCAGCGCATAAGAAAACACAGTCTGACCGGTCAAGACCCGGTCAACGGTCAACGGTCAACGGGCAAAAAGTCAACTTTTTATTTCTTTTTAATTATTTATTTAAATGAAAAATCATTTAAAAATACTTAAAAATAAGATTATTAAAGTTAGAAAATTTCCTTAACTCACAAAAATAAATCTAAAAATTCCATTAAGAGCACTAATTAAAAATATTAATCTCAAATAAAATTTATTTATTTATCAAATCATTTTGTTGTTATCTAGGCTAGTTTTTCCCTCGTCGATTGAATCCTAAATTCGTGCGCATCCAACGTCATCAAAGAACGCACCCAATGTGAGTGAATCTCTACCAATTCCCCGTTTTAATCATGTTTTGGGGTGTATCATGTGTCGTATAATTCTTTTATTATATATATAAACACTTGTGCATACATCATATCCATGATCAATTATGTAGTTTCATTTTTCTTGTAATTGTATGAATTTTGTTTTGGATAATAAGTTGTAATTTGAATTTAAAAATATGAAACATTTTAGTAAACATCATGAGCTTTGGTGATAACCCAATTATGCCCCGACTCTTATTCCGCTGCGGGTCGGGGTGTGACAGATTGGTACCAGAGCCATGACTATAGGGATATAGGATAGGTTATTAGACCCTTAGAGCCTATACTATAGTTGATTAAATTTTAAATTGTTTATGCATTACATACAAAATTCATGATGTTTATATGCTTTATGTTTATTTTCACACTCAATGTTATGCAAGCATGCTCATAAATACATGTTATTATACAATGCTCATCATATATCATATCCTCATAACATATCATATCCATGAGAGCACACACCTCACGATTACCATGATTTTTGCAATGATTTTTGTATTTTTAAATCACATCAAAGTGAGTTCTCATGACGGGCATGTAGTAACTGGAAGGGTACGGTACCGGTAGTCGGAACATCCTGTCTAGGCTTGGCATTCGTAAAAATCCAAAATAAAGGACCAGTTTGCCTACCTGGGGACTAACGATGAGAGTACAAAGGACCTATTAGGCCAAAGCATGCTATACCAAACGTCGTGTGAGCTAACCCCACTTTGAGTTGTCATTGTGTCTACACCTGGACACCCTCCTACCATACATCTCGCAATTTTATTTTCCAATTTTCATTTGGGTGGTGCGAGTGTTAATCCGCCAACACCAATGTGAATCCTACCAAGCCCAATAGTCATGGGGGCCCACATGACTACACAGGCGATGGTATGGGGGACATTGGAGGCCCAAACATGAACAAACCCAAGACATCCTATGAATGTAGTTGAATTATTGTCAGTTATGTTATTTTTCATTCTTTTTACGACACATGACACCTAGAAACTTCTTAAACTCACAATCTTCCTATGTATGTTCCTGTAGATGTCGGCTAGGCAACTACGTGGAGGTAGAAAGTCAGGAAGATCAAATGAACGCTTGGCCACACAAATTGCTAAACAAATGGCCGCAGTGCTTCCTGACATCGTAATTCACGTTCAACAAGCTCTCACCGCAAATCCCATCAACCCTCCCAATCAAGAAGACCAGAGCGTCGCTAACCCCCCTCCAAAAAGTGCTCCTACAAACACTTCAAATCTTGCGATCCCCCAAATATGAAGGGACTGAAGGTGTTACCGCCCTCCTTCACTGGTTTGAAGAAATGGAAAACACTTTCCTCAATTGCGGTTGTCCCGAGGATCGCAAGGTACGTTATGCAACTGGAAGACTCTTCGGGGTAGCCCTTACCTGGTGGAACACGGAAAAGGGTAAACGAGGAGTTGAAGATGCCATGGCCTTAACATGGGAAGAGTTAAGGGAACTCAGACAAGACGCTTCTGTCCAAGAAGCGAAATAAAAAAGTTGGAAGATGAATTCCACACGCTAAAACAAAAGGAAGGAGATCACACTTCCTATAACAAGAGATTTCTCGAACTGAACCAGATGATCCCTAATTTGTTCACCCCCGTGTACCGCTTGGTTGAACATTACATCCGAGGCCTTCCCTCGAAAATTCAAGACTCGGTTTAAGCACTTCGCCTGCAACACTTAAAGCCGCAATGGAATTAGCTACAGAACTCACTGAGAATCGCATCCGAAACGGGAAATTTAAAGATGAGAAGAAGAAAGCACCCATATAGACCTCAACTACAAACCACTCAGTCTCCTCCTCAAAGTTTGCTGGTAAGAGGAAACGAAACAGCAAGAATTTTGCTGTCACTCAAACCAACCCTCCTATCACCGCTGCTCCAATCACCCAAATTGCTCCTCAGCCGCACCATTTAAAAAGCCATACACCGGCCCACACCCAAAATGCAACCGTTGTCAATACCATCACCCTCCCGAAACTCTTTGCCAACGTTGCACCAGCTGTGGCCGTGCGGGTCACACCATTCAAACTTGCCGCACTCTTCAACGAATGAACCGCAATCAACCCCCAACCCAAACCCACCATCAGATAGTGGGTCAAGCCCAACAACCCTTACTTCTATCATCTGCACAACACATAGCCCAATCCTACTACCAACCCAACTACCCCATGATGCAACCCATGCGAGCTTGTTACAACTGTGGGGACCCAAACCACTTCAGAAACACTTGTCCACGCTTAGTGAACATCATCCATGCTCAAGCCCAAGCGAACCCAGTAACAACCAAGCTCCTCCACCTGCCAGAGGAAGAGCTTTCAACATCAATGCCAACCAAGCTAGGGCTGACAACAACGTGGTCAATGGTACGTTTCTCATCAATGGTAGTTATGCATCCATATTATTCGATACTGGTGCGGATAAGAGCTTTGTGTCCTTAGAATTTGAACCTATCCTCAACCAAACTCGTGTTAATCTCATGGAATCTCTAACGGTGGAAATTGCTGACAGAAAACCCGTTTCATTAAATTCTATTATACGCAATTGTACCCTCACTCTAAACGATCACGAATTTCCAGTTGACCTCATTCCTATGAAGTTGGGAAGTTTCGATGTTATAATCGGTATGGACTGGCTCAGCCAGCATCATGCTGAAGTAGTGTGCCGCGAAAAGTTCATTCGCATTCCTCTTGCAGACGGTCAGACCCTACGTATTTTTGGAGAAACCCCTTCGAAAGGACTCAAATTAATGTCCTGCCTTCAAGCCCGGAAATATCTCCGCAAGAACTATGTCGCATTCCTAACTCACGTCGTCAAAAAGGGAAACAAGGAGAAGAAACTCGAAGATATCCCAGTTGTGAAAGAATTCCCACAAGTATTTCCCGACGACATTTCAGGACTCCCTCCTGTGAGAGAAGTCGAATTCCGCATCGATCTTGTACCTGGCGCTACACCAGTCGCAAAATCTCCTTATAGGTTAGCCCCATCCGAAATGCAAGAGCTGGCCAGTCACCTGCAAGAGCTGACTGACAAAGGATTCATACGTCCTAGCTCCTCGCCTTGGGGTGCACCTGTCCTCTTTGTGAAGAAGAAAGATGGAACGTTTCGCATGTGCATTGATTATAGAGAACTCAACAAGTTAACGGTTAAAAATCGCTATCCACTACCTCGCATCGATGACCTCCTAGACCAACTTCAAGGCGCCACCTGCTTTTCAAAAATCGACCTTCGTTCTGGTTATCATCAGCTCAGAGTGCACGAAGAAGATATCCCAAAGACCGCCTTCCGGACTCGTTATGGTCATTACGAATTCATGGTCATGCCATTCGGTTTAACCAATGCCCCCGCTGTATTCATGGATCTAATGAATAGGGTATGCAAACCTACCTCGACCGTTTTGTCATAGTCTTCATCGACGACATCCTTATCTACTCCAAGTCTAAATCCGATCATGAACGACACCTTCGACTCATCCTTACACTCTTAAGGACTGAAAAGCTCTACGCTAAGTTCTCAAAATGCGAATTCTGGTTAGGAGAAGTACAATTCCTTGGACATGTCGTCAATGACAAGGGAATTCATGTTGATCCTTCAAAAATCAAGGCAGTGCAAGAATGGCAAGCGCCACGTACCCCTACCGAAGTAAGGTCATTTCTTGGTTTGGCTGGTTACTATTGACGCTTCATTGCCAATTTTTCTCGTATTGCTGTCCCACTCACGGTTTTGTCTCATAAAGGAAAACCCTTCATATGGGGACCTAAACAAGAAGAAGCCTTCCGAACTCTAAAGCAAAAACTTTGTGACGCACCTATCCTCACACTCCCTGAAGGTTGCGATGACTTTGTAGTATATTGCGACGCATCAAGGCAAGGGCTAGGCTGCGTATTAATGCAAAGAGGAAAAGTGATAGCCTATGCTTCTAGGCAACTCAAGGTTCATGAGAAGAATTACACCACCCACTACCTGGAACTTGGAGCCGTTGTGTTCGCTCTCAAAATGCGGAGACATTACCTCTATGGTACCAAGTGTGAAATATACACTGACCACAAAAGTCTCCAACATATCTTCAGCCAGAAGGAGTTGAATATGAGGCAACGAAGATGGGTCGAACTTCTCAACGACGACGACTGTGAAATTCGGTATCATCCTGCAAGGCAAACGTAGTGGTCGATGCGCTCAGTAGAAAAGGTTATGCGAACTCCATTCGTCTTCTATGTTCGCAAATCATAACCAACATCAAAGATCGAATCCGAGCAGCTCAACATGTTTCTGTAACAGAAAATGATGTACGCGATGAACTGTCATGTGGAGCTGAACTCAAAATCGAAACCAAATCCGACGATATTCTATACTATTTAAATCGCATATGGATTCCTGATCGCGATAACCTTCGTGATTTCCTCATGAATGAGGCACACAAAACACGATACTCTGTACACCCAGGAGCCGACAAGATGTATCAAGACCTACGATACACCTACTGGTGGCCTGGCATGAAAAAGGATATCGCTGTTTTTGTTTCCAAGTGCCTTACCTATTCCAAAGTAAAAGCTGAACATCAAAGACCTTCAGGACTTCTAGTCCAACCCGAAATACCTGTATGGAAGTGGGAAAACATAACCATGGATTTCATTACCGGGTTACCTCGCACCTCCAGTGGGTATGACACCATATGGGTAATAATCGATCGTCTTACAAAGTCATCTCATTTCATTCCGATTCGCGAGGACTTCAAGAACGAGAAGTTAGCTCGTATCTACATCAACGAGATCATAAGTCGTCATGGTGTACCTTTAAGCATCATTTCAGACCGTGATGGTCGTTTCACTTCACGAACATGGCGGGCCGTACAAACCGCCTTGGGTACACGATTAGACCTCAGTACTGCTTTTCATCCTTAAACTGATGGTCAATCTGAACGCACCATCCAAACCCTTGAAGACATGCTGCGAGCCTGTGTCATAGACTTCAAAGGGAATTGGGACGCTCACCTACCATTAGTGGAATTTTCGTACAACAATAGCTATCATTCAAATATCGGCATGGCTCCTTTCGAAGCTTTGTATGGTCGTAAATGCCGATCTCCAGTATGTTGGCACGAAATTGGGGAATCACAAATCACCGGTCCAGAATTAATTCAAGAAACAACCGACAAGGTCATTCAAATTCGAAACAATCTTCTAGCGGCACAAAGTCGTCAAAAGAGTTATGCAGACAAACGACGAAAGCCCTTGGAGTTTGACATTGGTGATCAAGTACTTTTGAAAGTATCACCGTGGAAGGGAGTGGTTCGTTTTGGCCAAAAGGGCAAGCTAGCACCACGCTACGTAGGACCTTTCAAGATACTCGAAAGAGTAGGTCCTGTAGCATACAAGCTTGACCTACCAGAAGAGCTCAATAGAATTCATCCCACATTCCACGTATCAAACTTGAAGAAGTGCCTCGCCGATGAAAACCTCCATATTCCTCTACAAAACATTCAAATCGATGAATCTATGCACTTCATTGAAAGACCAGTAGAAATCATGGACTTCGGAGAGAAGCGTTTAAGACGAAGTCGTATTCCAATTGTCAGGGTACGTTGGGAGTCAAAACGAGGACCCGAGTTTACTTGGGAACGTGAAGACTCAATGCGCGAAAAATACCCGCATCTTTTTCCTGTTACCGCTACTACTTAAATTTCGGGGACGAAATTCCTAAAAGTAGGGGATACTGTAACATTCGTCGAAAAACGGGTTTCCAAACCCGCTTCGTTTATCAATCAAATACTCAGTTATAAGTTTCGTTGCGTATTTATGGTTCATATTAATTTTAAACAATACATAATTAATAAATATATTAGAATTTAAAAACCATAATTTATAATTAATAATAAATCGTGAATAAAAAAATAAAATGGCGACGCCGGGTTTCGAACCCGGGTCACCCACAAACACACAACACACCGCTCCGCCACACACTATGTTTGTGATAAACACTAAAACAAATAACATATATAATAAAACCGAAAGTCAAATCCGGTAATCAACGTGCCAGAACTCGCAATCACCGGGAAATCCGGCAATCCACGATTTTGGCCATAATCCTTTTGACTGAACCGCACAAATTGATGTCGACGTCAGTTATAACCGTTGCCGGCAATCAATATCAGTCATAACCGACGGAAATCTTCAATCGCGAACTTTGACCCTGATTCAAACTCAATTCAGCTGTTCATCCCTATAAATACCCACTCAATCTTCCGGAAATCCTTTCGCTCAGAACCGCACACTTTTTCGAAGTTGAAATTCCTCAAAAGCTCGTCCCGGAGATTTCCAATTTCGCCGGAACATCGCCGGAATCCCTGATCAGAAAACCGCGTCCGTTCATCAGACGGTATAATCATCTAAGTTTTCCTGCTATCTCTTAATTTATACTTTAATTGTTCAAACCAATAATCGAAACTGTTAAAACAGTTCATACCGCCGGAAATCACTAATCAGAGCCGACGACACTTGCCGGAAAACTGAAGCAAACTCGCTATTCTGGTATACCATATCATTTAATTTTTCTGTCCATTTCAATCAAGTATAAGTCGTGATCGATTAAACAGAACAGTCAGATTTCACTGTTCTGTGTTCTTATAAACGAAGAAGATGAAGTCGAATATAAGTATTAGTATAATTAAAATTGGATATTCAAATGGGTTAGACACACAGTCCAGCGGTGGACTGTGTGCACAAACAATACACACGTCCCGAGTTCGAATCGCACACGTTACCGACTTTCAGAAATAAAACCAACATTTTTAGAACTTAATCAGATCAAGTCACAGAATGTTTATAAGAGTAATATAATCAATTAGTTAAACAGATTAGACACACAGCCCAACTGGTTGGGCTGTGCGCACTCGAACCGAAGGACCCGAGTTTGACTCAGGTCTCTGCAACCGGTTCGGCCATATAAATCATTTTTAATAAAAACCAAATAAGTTTAAAAATTAATTAGTATATAAATATAATTAAAACAGAAAATATTTCGGGTTAGACACGTAGCTCAGTTGGTAGAGCTGCGTGCACGTATACGAGAGGTCCCGAGTTCGAACCTCACTCAGCGCATAAGAAAACACAGTCTGACCGGTCAAGACCCGGTCAACGGTCAACGGTCAACGGGCAAAAAGTCAACTTTTTATTTCTTTTTAATTATTTATTTAAATGAAAAATCATTTAAAAATACTTAAAAATAAGATTATTAAAGTTAGAAAATTTCCTTAACTCACAAAAATAAATCTAAAAATTCCATTAAGAGCACTAATTAAAAATATTAATCTCAAATAAAATTTATTTATTTATCGAATCATTTTGTTGTTATCTAGGCTAGTTTTCCCTCGTCGATTGAATCCTAAATTCGTGCGCATCCAACGTCATCAAAGAATGCACCCAATGTGAGTGAATCTCTACCAATTCCCCGTTTTAATCATGTTTTGGGGTGTATCATGTGTCGTATAATTCTTTTATTATATATATAAACACTTGTGCATACATCATATCCGTGATCAAATGTGTATCAATTGTTGTGTGGATTATATGTAGATTGGATTTATCATTTTCAGTGCACGCATTTCATTAGGCCCATCAATTCCCCGTGGGAGACGGGTTGAGCATCAGGTGCCTCATAAGATCGGCTCCGTTTGATTGAGCCTTGATCTCACATTCATCATCATTCATATCATATACTCATCCAAAGTGGTTTGTGTTTGTTTATCAATATATGTTTGCTCACATGTGATTATTGCACAATTTTTCCTTATTAAATAAAACAAGAAATTAGTAACAATGTTTATCAAGGTTCACTCGCCAACTTTTGTTGACCCAAACCGTTTTACACATGATACAGGTGATCCAGCTGAGACAAGAAACACATAGGAAGGCCTAGAAGAATAAACAAGTTTAAGTTTTGGATTAATTATGTAGTTTCATTTTTCTTGTAATTGTATGAATTTTGTTTTGGATATGAAGTTGTAATTTGAATTTAAAAATATGAAACATTTTAGTAAACATCATGAGCTTTGGTGATAACCCAATTATGCGCCGACTCTTATTCCGCTGCGGGTCGGGTGTGACGATTGGTATCAGAGCCATGACTATAGGGATATAGGATAGGTTATTAGACCCTTAGAGCCAATACTATAGTTGATTAAATTTTAAATTGTTTATGCGTTACATACAAAATTAATGATGTTTATATGCTTTATGTTTATTTTCACACTCAATGTTATGCAAGCATGCTCATAAATACATGTTATTATACAATGCTCATCATGAATCATATCCTCATAACATATCATATCCATGAGAGCACACACCTCACGATTACCATGATTTTTGCAATGATTTTTGTATTTTCAAATCACATCAAAGTGAGTTCTCATGACGGGCATGTAGTAACTGGAAGGGTACGAGTACCGGTAGTCGGAACGTCCTGTCTAGGCTTGGCATTCGTATAAATCCAAAATAAAGGACCAGTTTGCCTACCTGGGGACTAACGATGAGAGTACAAGGGACCTATTAGGCCAAAGCATGCTATACCAAACGTCGTGTGAGCTAACCCCACTTTGAGTTGTCATTGTGTCTACACCTGGACACCCTCCTACCATACATCTCGCAATTTTATTTTCCGATTTTCATTTGGGTGGTGCGAGTGTTAATCCGCCAACACCAATGTGAATCCTACCAAGCCCAATAGTCATGGGGGCCCACATGACTACACAGGCGATGGTATGGGGGACATTGGAGGCCCAAACATGAGCAAACCCAAGACCTCCTATGGATGTAGTTGAATTATTGTCAGTTATGTTATTTTTCATTCTTTTTACGACACATGACACCTAGAAACTTCTTAAACTCACAATCTTCCTATGTATGTTCCTGTAGATGTCGGCTAGGCAACTACGTGGAGGTAGAAAGTCAGGAAGATCAAATGAACGCTTGGCCACATAAATTGCTAAACAAATGGCCGCAGTGCTTCCTGACATCGTAATTCAAGTTCAACAAGCTCTCACCGCAAATCCCATCAACCCTCCCAATCAAGAAGACCAGAGCGTCGCCAACCCCCCTCCAAAAAGTGCTCCTACAAACACTTCAAATCTTGCGATCCCCCAAAATATGAAGGGATCGAAGGTGTTACCGCTCTCCTTCACTGGTTTGAAGAAATGGAAAACACTTTCCTCAATTGCGGTTGTCCCGAGGATCGCAAGGTACGTTATGCAACTGGAAGACTCTTCGGGGTAGCCCTTACCTGGTGGAACACGGAAAAGGGTAAACGAGGAGTTGAAGATGCCATGGCCTTAAAAGGGTAAATTCAACTTGACGATGCGGTGGGTGTCACACCCCAACCGATGGCAGAAACATCAGGGCGCGGCACTAGGCGAATCAGATTGCTCAAGAGAATCCATAACAACTATTTAAGGGATAATATTTAAACGTTCAATACCTCATACTATAAAACATAAAATCCTCAAATAATCATTACAACTACCAAACAATCTCTCAAACATATCCAATCTGATCTTCCCTAGATTTCTGTTAGAGTTTCTAAAGATAGCCCTAATCCATTGCAGCATAAGTCATCAGCCTGTCACATATGTTAAAATAAACGTCAATACAATTAAGTAAAGGTGAGCTTACAGGTTTGCATACATAGTAGATATAAAAGAATTTAGCATACGCCGCATGAACATACGTAAGAGATGTGAATTATACTACTGCAATGATACATGTAAACCAACAAACTGCGAGTGCGAGGCACGCGAACAAGTGTCCACGTCCTAAAGTGAAAATAAATGAGAAGTAAAAAGTGCGAGCCTTAACAACCCCGGGCCTCCGGGTGGCGGGTCAACCTCTAGCAAGCTATCATGTTAAGGGTGGCATACAAACCAAGCAATACATACAATTCATTGATTCAAGTATAATCATGTAAAGGCGGGTTACGTATAAGCGTTTTGAGTTGTGTTATGTGTTTTGATATAGGAACATATGTGACACCCAAAAGTGCGTTTAAGCGTAAAATGGGTTCAAGTATACTCACAGTCGTTGCGTTAAGAGAGAGATGGGATCTGATATGGATTGAAGGGAGTGCTGGTTCAGTCGGTTCGGCCTATAAGTGAACAGAAGTGCATTAGTCTTCCAAAGTGCTGAAATGGTCGAAACGTGAAGGAGCAGAGGACAAGTTCGGGCGAAGTTGTACCAAATCTCTTGGATTGGTACAAGTTCGAACGAACTTGCCTGAAAGTTACTGGAATGTACAACTTCGGGCGAAGTTGTACCAAATCCCTTGGATTGGTACAAGTTCGTGCGAACTTGACATGTTTTTTTACAGATTGTACAAGTTCGGGCGAACTTGTCTGGTTTCCTTGGAAACTGTACAAGTTCGGGCGAACTTGACTGATTTTCTTGAGAATTGGACAACTTCGAGCGAACTTGCTCTTTTTAGAGCGAACTTGACTGTTTGGTCACCAATCGTGCATTTTCGCATCGTTGTTGACGAAATCGAGTGTCCATCCCTCCAACCTTAAGCTATTGAGCAAAGCATAGGCTGGAGAGGTCTTTTGAAGTGAGTTTTAGCCACTTTACAGGAACTCGGGCTAATCCGGGCGAACTTGATGGTTCGTACGGGTTAGTCCAGTTCGTGCAAGGTGACGATATCGTCCTTGTGCTTCCAGGTCTGAGATCTTGCTTAACATCGCCTCGTTCCACTTCATTGTGAATGAAACATACGTCATTAGTCTGTATTCTGTGTAAAAATCAATGTTTCAAAGATTTTACTAAGATCTAACACTTGGTGAGTCGAAATCATCAAGATTTCTAGCTTGGTGATGTATTGCAAAATACATCGGTTATTCGTGTATAGTTTGTATAGTTTTTATTAGTTTTAGTTTTGTTTTCCGTAGATTAGTTAGTCTTTTGATACAACTGCGTTTTGCAGGTCGTATGAGCTTAAAGCAGCTGAAAAGTGTTAAATTTGAAGTGAAACGCGAATTGGTCAAGTCCGGGAACGAGTTGGATGGCTCGGGAGCTGAAACAAATCGAAAGACTGGAATATGAGCTATGGCACCCCATGATAAGACATTAAGATCCTCTCGCAGGTGGCTAAAGGACAAGTCAACATGGTGATGTCATCATGGCGGTGGCGGCCCGCGACAAGGAGTAAGTACCCTCTCGCGGGTGGCGAGAGGGTGTTGTCTGCAGCAATGTTCGCAGCAGATGAGGTTGGAGCTGTTTTGGGGGTATAAAAGCAAAATTTTCATTAGAAAACCCTAACTTACGAATTAGGAAATTCTATGGGCGATTTTAGAGCATTATTGGAGCAGTTCGGAGTAGCTAAAGCATTCGGTTGAAGATTCTTAAGTGCAGCAACTTCGGGTCGTCATTCTGTCATCCGGGTGTTCTCGTTTGTGTTTTTTGAACTTCAATTATGTTTTGCATACTTGATACTACTTTATTTGGTTTTGTTTCCATGACTTTAGTTGGCTAATTCTTATAAACTACCTAGATTAGATGAATGACTGAGTAAAGTTTCGATTTTTTACTTGGATTTATGATTTGTGAGGATTGTTTATGAACTGTAAAAGATTTATTCTATCAATTGGATGTGTTTGCGTATTGTTTAGTTGATGTTTATTGCTTTACATGAATCTTGGTGACGGTCTATATCACGGAATAGATGCATGTTAGGTTCCATCTTTTGGTGACGGTCTATATTACATAAGAAAGTTAGAGTCTTTAGGGTGAAACCGCGGAATTTAACCTTAGAAGCAATAATTGGTAACTTTAAAAATCAAATATTCTACTAATCGTCAATAGCTGCAAGGTGCGACGTTATTGCTAGGTCTAAGTCATTAAGCCGAAAGGTAGGAGCTTTCTAGGAAGTAACCCTGTTGGCTACTGTCTAGCAAGTCCAATTGAGAAATTAGGTCTATTCTTGGTTTAGATCTCGACAGGAAGTGAGCCTCATAGGATACTTTCATAAACCCATTAGGTGTCTTGCAAAAGAGTCTAATAACTGGTAGTTCAGCAACCTCGAGGGAGCTATAGTGTGCTTTTGAGAAGGGTCAGAGGTCCTATTAGATATCCGAGAGGTGAGAATATAAAGATCCTGGTTCCTCATTAATCAACTTCCAAGTAAAATCGTTGTTAAAATCAGTCAGGATTCTAGTCTAGGTAGTCCTTCCACCATCTGAGTAAAACCCGAGTTTAATTCGTATTCTTTAGTTAATTTAGTTAATCTAGTTTAATTTTAATTGCTTTATTAGGAATTGTTAGAACCCCCCAATCAAACAAACAAATATTTTAGTTCGTGTCTGTCAGAGTTTAAATAGAGTAGTTAACTTAATCAATAGAGTCTCGTGGGTTCGATATCCGGACTTACTTTAGCTATACTAGAGTCGATCGGTACATTTTCCGGTTAGTAGTTTAGTGTGTCTTAGTGAGTCTAGAATATTACTTAGAGTCTAGAATTAGGTTAATTTTAGCTGTTTTTATTAAACTACTTTTAGCACATCTTTTGGAGAGCCAAAGCTAAGTCCAAATACACCGTTTAGTGTAGATTAAGTGAAAAGAAGAAGTTTTATAGAAAAGATGAAGATTTTCATAAAAAGAAGAGTTATGATGAAAACGAAGGTAATCCTTGTGCAAAATCGTAGTAGAAACGTTGTTGTTTTGCATAAAACGGGTTGATTCTTACTTGGAAATCAAAGGTTTTCAGTTTTGGGAGCTCTGGGGCGAACTTGCAGCAAGGGCATCATGAATGGAGGTGCTGGGTATTTATAGGTGAGGAGAAATTTAGTGGGCAGACACCAAGTTCGGGCGAACTTGGCCAGTTTTGCTGGACTCTTTGCAAGTTCGAGCGAACTTGCTTATTTTGGAGTTTTCTTGATGCCTGGTCAAGTTCGGGCGAAGTTGGGGTACCCAATTTCGGGTGAACTTGGCCTTTTGGCTAAGTTTTGTTCGTTATTTTCATGTTAGGTGTTCGTTCGGCGATTTGGTTCGTATTAGATAGTTTTGTTAAGCGTTTTAGCGAAGCGTTAAGCGTTGTTTTACCATGGTAATGAGAGAGAGAGAGTTGCATGAGCATATGAGCCTCTTAGAGATAGCAACACATAACAAAACAAGTATAACACACATATAACATAATTCCACATAAATAACTGCGTTTGCGATGCGACGTGATAAGCGATGTCGAAGGTACAAGTGGTTATTGTTCAACAAGACACTCGGCTCTTAAGGTAACATAGTTACTCGTGATTGTGTTGAGTTAGCGTTGCGTTTAATAGGCGTTTAGATGTGATATAGTTGTGACAAAAAGTATTTAGTAAACATAAACCATTCCCTTAATCAAATATCGGATTACAATGACAGATGTAAACGGAATAAATGGAAACAAGATAACAACGCAAAATACGAGTTGTTACGTGTGAGGCCAGGCAATTCTTCGGGAAAGACATCGGTGAAATCGTGGACGATAGGAATGTCTTCAATCTTTTTCTCGTCCTGGGGCTGCTCAGTGATCAGGGCTAAAAAAGCAAAAGAATTCTTCTTCCGAAGATACTTCTGGGCTTGCATGAATGTGATGATGTTGGTAACGACGCCAATCTTCTCGCCTTGAACTGATAAGACGCGACCGTTGGGAAGGGGAATACCGATAGATTTCTCATGACAGAGAACCTCAGCTCGATTTTCGGACAGCCAGTCCATACCGACTACCACGTCGAAACTGCCCAAGGTATGTTCAGGCACCATCACATCCTCAAGTGCTTGTACAACAAGCACCCATAGTTACACAACCTGCTCAAACCACTGCTAGTCAAGCAGAGGTTGGTCAACAAAGCTTTTTCACACAAAGTTATGTTGACTGGAGCAGTTTGCCTGAAAATTTGACTGATGAAAACTTTGCTTTAATGGACAAAAATGATGTTGAACAATAATTTTGTTTAATGGCTTTAGAGACAATTGCTAAAGGTGTTGAATCTGTGGAGATAGTGTCAAAATCTGATGAAGTTCAAGTTTGTGATGAAATAGTGGTTTCAAGTGAAGAAAGAGAAAATGCTGCTGATAAGGAAAAGAACTCTCCTACTGACCCGTGGAACATTGATGTGTGTGAAGATGAGTGTGACTGTGCTCTTATGGCTGCTACAAAGGTATCACCTCAGATCCTAAAAGATCTATGTTCTGACAAATGCATCATTGCTTTTGCAAACATCAAAAAAGTGAATGAAAACCTGAGAAACAAAATTTTAGAAGATGAACTTAATTTTGAAAAACTGATTAAAGAGTTAAAATCAAAGTTAAGTGAAAAAGATTCTGAAATGAGTAGCCTAAGACATGAATCAAGCATAACAAAGGACCAACTCCAAACTATGGTAGAAAAATACCAAGTTTGTAAAAAGAAGGTTAGAAGAAACCCAAATCACTTGTGAAAATGGGTTGAGTCCTGCAAAGGTTATGAAATTATGCTTGATGCTCAGATCAAGAGCAACATCAAGTTTGGAAACAAAATGTTGCTGAAATTGATTCTGAGTTGGTTGAAGTTGTCCCTACAAATTTGGCTAGTGAAGAGATAAAAATCACAGATAAAGCTGGAAACAAAATTGTTTTGGAAAAACCAGAGGTTTCAACACATGATAAAGAAATTGAAAAATATCAGTTTAAACAAACCTGGTCAGATGAATGTGATATCTTAGAGGACTTTAAGCCAATGGACTTCACAACCACTGATGGTATTAAAGCCCCAAAAGCACTGGTGATCCCTATCAAAGATGTGCCAGCAGAGGTTACAACCTCTGCTGAGAAAAGGTCTGATAGGAAAAGGAGAGTAAAGATTAAAAACTTGTTTTGTAAATTTTGTGAAAAAAGAAATCATGTGGCTGCAGATTGTTTTCTTTTAAAAGCCTATGACATTAACAAAACTTGTGTTATCAAAAACTCTTCAAAATGCACCATCTGCAACAAAACAAATCACTCAACTCAACAATGTGCCTATCTCAAAAACTATGAACAAAAGGTAAAAGAGATTAAGGCAAAAGCACTTGAAAGAGAAAGTTCAAGTTCTGTTGGAAATAAATCCAAGCAGAGTTTTGAACCAATTGAAACATCTAATACAAAAGCCTTAACCAAAACCTCTGTTCAAAGAGAGGTGCAAGTGACAGATGCCCCACCTTCAAACTCATTTCCAAGAGGGTATGGCCAACCTACTTATAAAAAGGTTCCTCATGCTTATAAGGCTACAAAAAGCCTTCAAAGCAAAGAGTAAAGAGGCACCCTTGTGGATACAATCATCTGATAGGTAATGGTCAAGAGCAGATGTTACAAGAAAATTTCAAAACCACTGACCATTGTCCTAGACTTGAGGCTGGACCATCTGTGACCCCATCCAAAGCCATTTTGGTTTTGGAGACCAACTTTAACTGATCTATTTACTTGATGTGCAGGGACCCTCTACTTGCCTTGATTGCTTATGGTATGTAGATAGTGGAGGTTCCACGCACATGACAGGATGTAGAGCCCTTCTCAAGGACTTCATGGCTCATGGGGGGGTGATATGGTAATAACTCAAAGGGAAAGGTCTTAGGGTCTGGGTCGGTTCTGGCTGGTAAACTCAAGTTTGAAATTGTCAATTTGATTGACAATCTGAAATTTAACCTGCTGAGTGTCTCACAAATGAGTGACAGAGGATATGGATCCTTCTTCACTAAGAAAACTTGTCAAATTGTGGGACCAGAGGTTGTCAAAAAGATTGATCAAATCATTGCTGAGAACAAAGCACAACTCACTGGACATAGAAGTGGGAATGTGTATGTGGTAGATATGTTAAAAGATAATCCTATGTCTGGAACATGCCTAATCTCAGTTGCTTCTAGCAAAGAGACTGAGTTATGGCATAGAAGACTTGGACACACAAATCTTAAAACTATCACCACACTCTCAAAACAAAGTCTTGTAAGAGGCTTGCCTCACAAGCAATTTTCCGGTGATGAACATAGTGTTTCCTGTTTAAAAGGAAAACAACATAAAAGTTCTTTCAAATCAATTGAAGAGTCTAAAACAAGCCAGTGTTTACAACTGTTGCACATGGACTTGTTTGGCCCAATGCAAATCATGAGCTTAAAACACAAAAGGTATTGCCTAGTGATAGTTGATGATTTCTCTAGGTTTACATGGACCTTCTTTCTTCATTCTAAGGATGAGACTGCAAGCATTTTGCAAAACATTGTCAAACAAGTAGAAAAGCAATTTGATCTTCCAGTAAAAATCTTTAGAAGTGACAATGGAACAGAGTTTAAAAATAGGGAGTTGAATGCTTTTTGTGAGTCAAAAGGAATTGTTAGACAATATAGCATTCCAAGAACTCCAGAACAAAATGGGGTGGTTGAAAGGAAAAACAGAACCTTAATTGAATCAGCAAGAACTATGCTAGCAGATTCTGGTTTACCCCTGTCCTTTTGGGCAGAGGCTGTAAACACTACTTGCTATGTTCAAAAAAGAGTTTTGATTAACCACAGGCATCAAAAGACTGCCTATGAGATTTTGTATAAAATCAAACCTCTGATTTCATATTTTAAAATATTTTGCTGTCCATGTTTCATTTTGAACTTAAAAGATTCTATATCTAAGTTTGCAGTCAAAATTCATTGTGGTTATTTTCTGGGATACCAATCACTGTCAAAGCCTACAGAGTTTTTAACTCCACGACAAAGTGTGTTGAAGAAACTTTGAATGTGAAGTTAAATGAACTATCATCACTGAAAATCCCAACAAATCCTGCAGAGCTCTTTGATTTAGATAAATTCACATTTGCTGATGTTTCTATCAAGTTAGACAATGCAGGTACACCACAACCATCTGAAGAGGATCAAGATCAAGGATATGACTATGTGCTTAGACAAACAAAAGTCTATTCTTCAAACAGAGGATCAAGTGCTACAACCTCTTGTGTAAACTCTGCCACTTCTGGGTCAACAATTGTTGATCCTCAAACCTCTGCCAGTTCACAAAATCAAACATCTGTTGATAAAAGTCCTACATCTGGGCACCAAAATCATCAGAATGTTACCTCTATACCCCCAATACCGCCACCACCATTCTCATCAGTGGCTGATACTTCAATTTCACCAGCAGAGGTTAGCTTAGATGATACACATTTGCAGCCATCACCTCAAAATGCTATTTTTCCATACCAAGGTGATTTGATTTATCTCAAAAGCCATCCAGCAGATGATGTTATTGGCAACATCAAATCTGGGGTGCTCACACGAAGCCAATCCTAAAATGTTTGTCTTTTTGCTGGTTTTCTATCACTCATACAGCCAGTCAAGTACCAAGAGGCACTGAAAGACAAAAGCTGGGTAGAGGCCATGCAAGAAGAACTCCTTCAGTTCAAAAGACAACAAGTTTGGGAGCTTGTGCCACTGCCAAAAGATGTAAGTCCAATTGGCACAAAGTGGGTCTTCAAGAACAAAACTAATGAAAGGGGTATTGTTGTCAAAAACAAAGCAAGGCTCGTGGTTCAAGGCTACAGACAGGAAGAAGGTATAGACTATGACGAAACTTTTGCTCCTGTAGCAAGGTTGGAAGCTATTCTCCTATTCTTAGCTTTTGCTGCTAACCACAACATAAAGGTGTTTCAAATGGATATAAGGAGTGCATTTTTGTATAGAAAAATCAAAGAAGAGGTGTATGTCTGTCAACCTCCAGGTTTTGAAAATGCATTCCATCCTGATCATGTCTACAAGCTCAACAAAGCATTGTATGGCTTGAAACAAGCACCAAGAGCCTGGTATGAAACTCTATCCACTTTTCTCTTATCAATAGGGTTTACTAGAGGCAAAATAGATAAAACCCTGTTTTTAAAATGGAAAGGAAAAGATTTGATGCTTGTCCAAATTTATGTGGATGACATCATTTTTGGATCCACAAGCACTGCTATGTGTGAAAAGTTTCGAAAACTCATGGCAGCAGAGTTTGAGATGAGTGCAATGGGTGAGCTCTAATGTTTTCTTGGTCTTCAAGTTAAACAATTGCACAATGGTACATTTATCCATCAAAATAAGTATGTGAAAGAACTGCTTAAAAAGTTTGATATGGATGATGTAAACCATGTAGCACACCCATGGCAACCACCAAGCTAGTCACCATTGATGGTAAAGATAACCTTGTTGATCAAACTCTTTATAGAAGAATGATTGGGTCTTTATTGTACCTAACTGCATCAAGGCCAAACATCATGTTTGCAACATGTGTTTGTGCCAGATCACAGGCATTACCTAGAAAGTCTGACCTTATTGCTGTAAAAAGGATATTCAGATACATAAAAGGTGCTCCCACACTTGGTATCTGGTATCCAGCTAATGGGAATATTGACTTTCAGGTTTTTCAGATAGTGATTTTGCTGGGTGTAAAACTACAAGGAAGTCCACATCAGGAGATGTCAATTCCTAGGTGATTGTCTAGTGTCTTGGCAAAGCAAAAAGCAGGTTGCAGTTTCAACATCCACTGCTGAGGCAGAGTATATTGCTGCTGCTAGCTACACTGCTCAACTCTTGTGGCTTCAAAACCAGTTGCTGGATTTTGGTATAACTGCACTAAAGACTCCAATAAAATTGGACAGTCAAGCTGCTGAAAATATCATTAAAAATCCAGTTTCTCATTCAACAACAAAGCACATTGACATCAGACATTACTTTGTGAGAGATTGCTATGAAAAAGGTTTGATTTCTTTGCATCATGTCCATACTTCAGATCAATGGGCAGATGTTTTAACAAAGGCATTGGATGCATCTACCTTTGAAAAATTGATCTCAAGGCTTGGTATGCTAAACATGGATTAAAAACAAGTTTTCTTGTAAATCCATGTGTACGTTTTCAGAAAATCAAAAACACCTTAAAAATAGTTAAAATTGAAACTTTTCAATAAATCTTTAAAAGTCTGTTCATAACATCTGTTTGTCCTAAAGGTCCGTGATCAGGCGGTTCTAGACGAAGTTAGTGGATAAACGTAAACCAATTCGGTAGAATGTTATTACAGAAAGGAGTATAAGTAGAATGCAGCGGATAGTTTCATTCATACCGAAAGAGTATACATCTTTATAAGTCCAGCTGCCGGAGTTCCTGGAGAGAATCCGGCAGCACCTCCCCTAGGGATGCCAAAAACTTAAATGACAAATGAACAACACACCTATATATAGGGAGACAAGTTCGCTGGAGTGTAGGTGAGTTCGGGCGAACTTGACTATGTCAAGTTCGGCCTAACTTGACATCAACATGCACTTCTCAAGCGAACTTGGCCTTTTATAGTCAAGTTCGGGCGAACTTGACTAAAGGCACATCAAGTTCGAGCGAACTTGACCAATATAGGTCAAGTTCGGGCGAACTTGTTCCCTTTTACACTATAATCTCCGTATTTCGGTCGTGTGTTCGATTCTAACCTATACAATTAAGGTGTCTGCTGATGTCGTCGAGACGCGTCAATAGATTCCCCCTTAATTGATGATCCGGGTTTGCATTAACAACTTTCAATACCTCTGAAATCTCCAGTTCAGATCTTTGGTTGCGTGGTTTCCGACTCCTCTGATTTACTTGACTGACAAATTTTCTCGAATAACCATCAACTCAAAGCTAATCAATGCAGCAGCTTCTCCATTTCGATGATAGCCGCATCCGAGTTCAGTTTTTTGAACAAGCGTTGAGCATCGAGAGTTTATTCCGCACACTCCTAAAGTATCAAAAACTCAACTTGCAATTGATAGAAACTTCGAATCACCGCATCGGAAAACTTCAAATCAACGAATACCTTCGAAAATCCGAAATCTCGATTTCCGTAATCGCAGTTAAGTACCCTTCAGAAAGATTTGATTAGCAAATCGGTAATCTGCTCAATCAACAAATCTTCATCGGAAACAGATAATCTGGTAATGCATTGAATCTGAGAAACATACGTCCGCGATCAAAATCACATTCTTCTTCTTCAGTCACAATGTCAGATATATAGCTATCCCCGGTAGACCAGCGCCACTTAATCACCAAACATCATCATCCAACGGCAGTTAGTCCAAAGAGAAGAATGATTCATCTGCTTGAAGATTAAAAATAATGGCCACCAAAGGTTATCATCAGATTTCCTTGGTAATTTTGAAACCATCCGTCTTCGGAGCTAGTCATTAATTCCTAAGATCATCACCGAACGTTTTGAACGTCCTCGGTCCTCACTGGTTTTAACGACTGCAAATCCAGCTAACTGTTCCTTCAGCGGAGATCAGGACTCTAACCCTTAAGCATCAATCTGAATCATAATCTGAATAATCTGAACTTTCTGTGATCACGGAATCCCAAATGTCTAACCTCTTTTGCCAGCAACTGATATACACAACTTTGTCTAGAAGATCCGATCCCATAAATCATCTTCTTTAGTAATAGTACCGCGTACAACCCGGGGCAACTGAAACTACAGAGCATCCCTATCTCCTGGCGGTTAGTCAAGTCAATAGTTCATGTGCAAAGTAGAGTTAAAGATAGGCAGTCATGTGTGCTTCCAAACCATACGCGCGACTCAGGTGTCAATCCACAACCATGACCTCAGAATCTGACACACAACTCCTCCAAGACTCAGTTATGTAACCACCCACTTTCAAAATAGACATCAAGTTGAAATACCCAATGAATCTCAATCCTCTGCATTTCCCGATAATCTGCAATCGGTAACCAACGGATACTGTTGCAGTAGTTACAAATTTCAAAAATGCCGGAATCTTCAAATATTGAAAATTTTTTATTCCCCCTCATTTTTGAAAATTTTGACCATACTGAAACTTTTCACTGAAATTCCCCCTGAAATCTGGAAATTTCAGCTTTTAACAAATGCGGATTGAACGTTTAGGCCCATTACTAGTCACGACACCCAAATGATCAATGTTCTGCATCGGTACCAATGACTCTCCCGTTATCTTCAAAATTATTTGACCGTATACCAAATCTGTACTCTGAAGCTCTAGACGGTGTCCCCGAACATCCCGGTTCGATCACCAATTGAAGGTCCGTGATCAGGCGGTTCTAGACGGAAGTTAGTGGATAAACGTAAACCGATTCGGTAGAATGTTATTACAGAAAGGAGTAGAAGTAGAATGCAGCGGAAGTCTTCATTCATACCAAAAGAGTATACATCTTTATAACTCCAGCTGCCGGAGTTCCTGGAGAGAATCCGGCAGCACCTCCCCGTAGGGATGCCAAAAACATAAATGACAAATGAACAACACACCATATATAGGGAGACAAGTTCGCTGGAGTGTAGGTGAGTTCGGGCGAACTTGACTATGTCAAGTTTGGCCGAACTTGACATCAACATGCACTTCTCAAGCGAACTTGGCCTTTTATAGTCATGTTCAGGCGAACTTGACTAAAGGCACATCAAGTTCGAGCGAACTTGACCAATATAGGTCAAGTTCGGGCGAACTTGTTCCCTTTTACACTATAATCTCTGTATTTCGGTCGTGTGTTTGATTCTAACCTATACAATATTCAACACACGCTCAATCTAGCCTATTCGACAAGTGACAAACACAATAGGGCATCAACATGTTCAAAACCTCTGATAGGCTTAAAAATCTTATCCACTGTTAAAGTGTATCCTCTGAGTTCCATTTTTTTTTTACCATTTTTCAAAACACTGATAGCTATCCAGTGATAGTGTTAAAAATCAATTTTGTCCAAACCTCTGTCCTAAAACTGTGGTTTGCCACATCAACGGTTACTTTTCTCATCAGAGGTTACACGTGGCCAGATGTTAGCCATCAGATCTTGCAACAGATGCCACGTCATGTTCACTTTTTCAAAACCCTTATAAAACCCTTGTTTTATCTAACCAGTGGTTACCCTAAACTGTGTTGATTTCAAAATCTCAAAACAGTTTTTCTCTCAAACACCATGGCTCCCAAATCAAAATCTTCAAAATCCAAAGCTAAATCGCAAGAAGAACCTCCACCTTTCACTCTCATAATCAAAACCCACACAACTACACTACCATACTTGAAGAAAACGACGCAAATACTCGCTATCATCCAATTATTCGAATTTTGCAAAATCTAAATTCTTGCACATGCTAACCATCAAAGCCCCCATTTACATTGATGCTCTTCGTGATTTTTGGAAAAATGCAAAGTTTCACTCATCTGCTGATGGTGTTCCTTATACAATAATTTCAAGAGTAGGGGGAGTGTTGATGCAAATTAGCCCCCAATCGATCTCTCAAGTTTTCAAGTTAAATAACATACAACACCTTGTGTCATTTCCATTTAATGAGATCCAAGCAGAGTTTCTGGAAAGAGGTTATATTGGCCAGATGAAAGGTATGACCATTTTTAAACCTAACATTTCCTGTTGAGATGAGATTTTTCTGTCACACCATTCTTACTTGTCTCTCAGCAAAATCCACTGCTTTCAATGAAATCCCATTGAACATGCAATATCTGAGTATGCAATCTTAACTGAAACAGTTTTTAACTACTCCCAGATATTGTTCAATGATCTTGTAAATAATTTTAAAAATATTGAAAAAAGAAAAGCTTTTTTGATGCATCCACGTTTCTTGAGTGTTTACTTACAGGATCAAATTAAAGGTCCTGCAAGTAAAATTGTCGATGTGGTTAATCCAGAAAGCCTTAATCATGAAACTTTCACCAGAATAACAAACCAAGATAAAGTTGAGAAAACACAAGTAGAGGAGGATGAGCAAGTTTTACCAGAACAAAATGTTCAGTCTCAACCTCTTGCAACTGAGCCCACTGCTCTTGGTGATCAGGGCAACACAACCCTACCCTAAAACCACACCAAAAATTTCCAAAAACAAAACCAAAACAATCTCCAAAAAGCCCACCAAACCCAAAAAGGGTCCTCTGGAAGATGAGATCCCAGAGGTTAACCCTGTGACAGCACCAAAGTCATAAACCACTACTGCTACTTCTTCACAGCAGATGGTTCAAAGATCTCCCACCGGCTTTGAAACTCCTCCTTCTTCCTCACAAAAGGAAAAGGTTGTAGACACAGGGACACCACTTTATAAAGCTCTAGCTCCACTTAGGTCTATCTTCCACAGCCCCTCTCCCAGGGCAATGTCGCTTTCTACTCAACCACCTTCACCGATACCTTCACTTCCACCCACAATTGTACCATTGCTAAATGCAATTGAATTAGTTCAGACACAAACCAGCACTTCTCAACAACCTATTACTGAGAATATACTTCATCCAATGGCTGGGTCTGATCCCTTATTCATTGCTAGCCCATCAGCAAATGAAGAGGCTACATCGCTTGGGTTACATGTAACCCTTGATGATATTTCAACACAAGCAGCCACTACAATTGTTGAACTCCCTAGTTCTCAGTTGGATAGTGGTTTCATTAATAAGACTTGGTTGAAGGCAACCACTGCTGAGGCAACAACTGTTACCTCTATTGTGGGAAGTCCCCAGTACCAAGACAAAGGGGCATCTATGTTTGAAGCTGGTCCTAAAACCACTGCTTATGATAACATAGATATAACTACCACCACTGTTAGGAGTTCAGATGATCCTATTAAATTAGGTGATGATCTAAAATACCAGGATTTGATGGAGAGAGTGACCAGAATAGAAAACTCTGTTGGTGAAATCAAAGATTTACTAAAGCAGATGATAGCTACAAAAAGTCAACCCTCTGTTCTATCCACTGCTGATCTCAAAGAAGCTCTTAACCCTCTGTTTCAACATCAACAACATTATTTGGATTTACAACACAAGCATCATGTGAATAATGTTTGAAACATGTTTGAATCAAGGTATCAAGACACTGCAGCAGACATTAAATCCATCAAAGCACATCTACTTACAACCACTAGCCATGCACCTCCAACGGTTATATTTGTTACAACAGATGAAGCCAAAAATGGGGAGAAACCTTTGGGTCCAAAGAAGCTAACAATAGATGATGATAAGGCCAGACCTACATTGAACATTCCAAGGCCTGATGGTTCAAAGAAGATAGATTCAATTGAAGAACTAGTGCCAAGGCAAGGGCTAGTCACAAGAAGAATGTGATTGAGGAGAGCAGAGTGTTGGTTGAGAAAAAGATTGATCAGCAAAAAGAAAAAGGAGAGGTTGGCACTTCATCAAAAAGTGCTCTTGCTAGAAAAGCCAGGCAACCAACATCCACACCTCCTAAAACTAAGCCTGAAACCAGTCCAAGGATTAAAACCTCTGTCTCTCAAAAACCTATCACATCTTCAAAACCACAACCCACATCCACACAAGCAGATGTTACAGCAACTGTTGTGTCAACATCTGTTGATACAGCAGAGGTTGCAACAGATGCATCTCTATCCACTGCGATAATCACATTTCCCACATCAACTCAACCATTATCCACACCACCAAAAATCCCACAACCACCATCACCTACTTTAAGGTTTAAAAGGAGGAAAATCAGAAAAGTGATAAATAATGATGAGATCTCTCTGCACCTCTTACACTATCATCAACACCAATGATCCCCACATCAGAGCTTACAACTTCTTCAACTCTTAAAGTCATTCCTGCAGCAAAGGTGTATCCTCTTGATTTACCAGCAGTCAGGGAAGAGATTCTAAGTTTCTTTTCAGAGGAGCACCCTGACAAAAGAACAATTCTATCCCTTGATGGCTATCCAAGACCAGCAAATGTTGATGCTTATCTAGAATTGAAAAAGAAGAAAGCAGAGGATATTGCCAAAAGAGAATCAGCTGGTAAAAATGATAGAGAAATACAGATTATCATGTCCTTTAAACTGAGTAAGGTCACCATTCTGCAAAACTTTGTCAAGGATCTGAGCAACCAGTTGTCAGTAAGGGAAGATAAGTTGCTCAAGAGTGAACTCATTGAGTATATCATGGAAAAGAAGATGTATAAGGAAACAAGGCCTCAGTTCAGGGATTGGAGCATAGATGAGCTGAGAGAAGAAATCAATAGAATGCAATGTTGAAAGACCCTCTCAAAAAGCCAACTCCTCCCAACTGGGATTTATACAAGAAAGATATCTCTGAAAATGTCTTGAAGTTGAAGAGAATGAAGCAAGAACTGATCCAAAATCATTATGGTTCCAAAAACCAAGTGATGAGATGGGGTGAGGTGAGGGTGATAGACACCTACAAAAGTTTAGAAGAGAGAAGGAAAAAGGATCCATCCATGCCTCCCAAGCCTGATTACTTAAAAGAAGATGCTATCCTCAGAGCTCAACTCTCCAAAAGGTCCAGCTCAACATCTGCCCACTCCACACTTGCCCTGCAACACAGGAAAAAGCAAGGGGAGATGAATGAAAAGACTGACAAAGAGTTTGAGGATACATTTATCAAAGAAGGGATTCAGAATATGATTAATTATCACACAGATAATACAATTGCCAAGCTGGCTAAAGACTTATCAATGTTAGCTCATTCACAAATCTCAGCAATAAAAGCTCCTTCAAGAAAACCATCAGACCCAAAAATTCTAAAATGGAAGGTCGATAAAGACACCCATGAATTGACATTGCTCAAGTCTGATGGTGCAGCCACTAAACTATCCATGGAAGATTCTTATGAGCTTACAGTAGAAGACTTCCAAGAACTACTATGTTTAGAGCTGGTGAAGGATGCTGATGACATGGAATCTCTTAACTTTGAACTTCAATTAAAGGTCAAATAAGAGAATTCCTTCTGAGGAATAAAAACCAAGAATAAAGTGTTTTTGGCATCATCTGTTCTAGGGGGAGATTATTGGGATTGAACCCTATGAAAGGAACAGATGATATAAAGCTAAATAACACTATCCGAGCTTTGGTTCAACTATCAGAGGTTACACCTCTGATGCACTTACACTACTTTCCATAGAGACTGCTCATCCAATCATCTGCCTTCACAAAGCTACAAGGTCTGCCAGAGTTAACAAGGACAGAGGATAGGAATCGGAGTTTAGTCATTAGCTTAGTTAATCAATGTAATAGTGCCAAGCACTGATAGTTAGTATAAGCAGTGTTTAGAGTTAGTTACATATTGTTTCCTGTCACTATCAACCCTGACGTCATCAAAGATGCTCAGATGTTAGATAGTTAGTATAAATAGGAAACTCTTGTAACCTTTAAACCTGTCTCTTAAAAGATCAACTTTCGCATATCATCTTCTCTGCATTTTCTCATTACCAAACTGTAATTGCAAAGGCTGAGGGGGAGTTTGTGAATCACATGCAAGTTAATTAACTTGAAAGCATGATGATGATGAAAACAAACGACCATTGCTTGTAGTAAAAGTTTTCCATCTTATTCCGCTGCAAATCTCTTTTAATTCAATCATTTTCCATTTTGAAACAAAAACTACAAGTAATTCAAACTCAGATCCTAACAGAGCTTGATAGACACACGAATCTCTGGTTGAACACAAACACACTCGCATACATTCTCTGGAATATCACACTCACCATGCTCTATTTCTCATTGTAACACACTCAATATTTCCAAAGTTATAATCTTTATAGTTCAATATAGTTGGTGATCGGTAGTTTCCATCACCCGAGGTGTTTTATGCCGGAGATCATTCATTGATCAAGGGTTTTTTCCTTGTATAAATCTCGGTGTTTACCATTGTTTACATTTTCAATTGGTTCATACAATTGTTCATCACTCAAGCACTCAACCTCACATTCAAAGTTTGGTTACATTATCCTTGTTGTGATTTTGTACCAAAACAGTTATAATCTTCAATAATGACCAAAACGCCCTTTTGCGAATAAATCAACTTCAATCATATGTAACCTAAATTTTGACATGTAATCTGATCAAATAACATTTTCAAACATGTTTAAGCATTAAAGACTTATCATAACACATATCTAACCATCCTATCACGTGTTTACGCAAATGACCCGTTAAAGTAGCATAAACTACCTTAACGAGCCATTATGGGTCAAAAGCACTTAGGAACCTTTTCAAATCAGAATGTAGACTTTGTTAAACCATTTCATATGAGCTCCATCACTCATTTGGTTTACAAGACCTCATTCTATCCGATCTGCCGATTAAAGTCCCAATGTTTACACAATTATCCGATTTTAGGACACGCTTGATTTCTCGGACTTTTAAGCTTGTTCGATCTTTGATTCAAGGTTACTTAGCAATACCAAGTGAGTACATAGTCCCCTCTTTTATGTTTTATAAATATTTTGGGGTGAACATATTGTGCCTATGACTACTTTCGTGTTTTTCATGACATTATACATGCTCTGATTACATAGTACATATAGTACGTGATTTCCATTGCATTTTGCTTCATATGTTGATTTAGCATATTTAGCACATTGATTTCAAAGGACATTCTTGCTATGTATGTTGACTGAGCATACTAGTACATGATTTTCAAATACATTCTACTTCGTATGTTGACTTAGCATACCTAGTACAGATTTCAAGACATTTTGCTTGGTATATTAACTTAGTATGCAAAGTACATGGTTTCTAAACATTTCCATAACATGCTTACATTGTTCAAGACGTATTGGTGCATTGAATATACAATGATACATTCATTAACATTGATGCCGACCGGTAGTATGTAATGGTACCATAGGTTTGTCACCCCATTCCCGCTTTCTAGGCGTTTGAAAGTATCCATTGGGGAATGACAGAATCCGATGAACATTAATAGACTTTTGGTTTTATAAGGGTTTATTCAATAGTCGACAAGGCTTGAATGTATCCGCCAACAATCCTAATATATGTTTTCACAATAAAAGCAATGGTTATAAGACATAACTTTTGGATTTAAACATAAGCTTTGTTTATTCAAAGATAAATTATATAGAATGACGATTGGTTTATAACAAGGACAATTAGACAATTGGTTTATGGTAAGTGTTTTAGATGACGAGCCGTGTGTAATACAGTAAAAGCATGGTGGATACGCCGCTGGTACTTCCTATATATAAGTGCTTTTATCATATTACATATCGTAGCGTTATCTAACTCACTTTGAACTAAGACAAGACATGACATTTTTATACAAGCCATTGGATATTACTCGACATTGTTATACATAATATCAGTTTATACACAACACTTGGTTTAAACTAGACATTGTTTATACATAACACCTAGTATACACCAAGACATTGATTTATACATGATACTTTATATACAAAGACATGACACATTTCATACAAAGACATGACTATTTTTACAAAAGACATATTTTGGTTATTAAGTTAACCATGCATCATTCTTTTAAATCATTGATTTTCATATGATTTTACAAAAGAAAACATTTTTTACAAAGGTTCATTGGCTACTTTTAGTTAAACATTTCTTTTAACAACTCAAAGTCATGAATCCTCATCAACAAAAACCTATGTTACTCACAGGAATTTTGTGACAACTGTGAAAAAATCCTGGTAAACTTTGACCGGTACAAGTGCGCGGTAATCGGACGTGACATGTGTATCATGATATTTGTTGTGATTATGTGTGATGATACGAATTCTGGAACGTGTTACATCGACTATAATAGGAGTATATGAAAGGTAATTACCAAAAACATGACGTTGATGCCATGTGTCACCTACATGGCAAGACAAAGTCGTGAATAGATTGACGACTCTGGGGAATATGTATTAGTAAACACGCATGACTTGGGTGCTATGCTAAACGATATTTGTTACGTCTCGGAGGAATCTGAGAGCACGTCATGGTTAACATGACACTAATAAGGGCCAACGGTGTGAGGTTGGTTTCCTTAGCCTTAAACAACGTGTTAAACGGGAGCTTTCCGTTTAACAGCGCATTAAACATCTGACGATGATTGTTAGGCAATTGGTGGGGCTGTTTAAGATTCTGAGTTCCCGAAACATCTTAGTTATGTGCCATAGATCATGACATAGGATTTGAAGCAAATCGGAGCTCGGCCACGCTAAACCAGGCAACTTCCCGGTTAGGGAAACGCCTTCGTTTTGAGAGCAACGAAAGACAACCAAATACTGTTTTACCAATGATTTATTTGACGAGTTATAATAGCTTTATAAATTCCCAAAATAATTTTCCTTGAGTCTATATATTTTTTCTGAGTTCTACAAAAATTCCTAGAATTTTATAAAATATATAGATTAAATGAGATTTTTTCGGCTTTTAAAACACTTATTTTAACTAAATTCAGCAGTTTACCGGACAACGAACCTGCCGAAATTGGGAACGGACCAAAACTTATCTTGACTATAATTGGAACAGCGGAAGTATTTTGGGAGGTTCCTGGGTAAGCAGGACACTCTGGGTGTGTTCCACCACCATTCGGGAGGATCCCGACGGCGAGAATGGAAACTTAAATTTGGGCAACCTAGATTCCCCAAACACCAAACTCCCTTAATAAAAAGTTCATCTTTCTTAAATCACAACACATTGGCACTATTAGTATCCCCGTACCATTATCCGAACGTGTCAAACAACCGACTTTGGCTGGCACGCGAACCGGTTCCCGGGAGCCAAACGTGAAACTAATCATACCCTAACATCAATCACCACACCAGGATACTATATGTACAATATGGCCTGAAAATACCCAACCGGGCCCAAGTTATAGGTGTTACCGACTTAGTGACTGATATTGGTAATTACTTGCATGATTACTGTTAGAACCGAACCAGCTTGCATATACTCCTATTGCAATCTATGACACTGCTATCCTGTGAGTTTTACTCCCCCACTTTTAAACAGTTTTACTGTTTTCTGGGGTGATTTGCATGTTACAAAACTGTGTTAATTGCACCAACTTGTGAAGATGTGAATTATCTAACACACGAACACCCATGACATTCCCCACTACAAGTGATTAACGTAAGCCGTGGACAGTGGATAGTACTATTGGTCCGGCAAACCTAGCGCCGCCAGGCTCTGTCGGTGTGACACGGTGTGTCGGCAACCAGGCACTGCACGTGTCCTAAACTTGGTTATGTTGTTAGGCGTAACTGCAGGGGAACATTGAACTGCATGTGACGCAGTTACTGGGATGAAGTGTCTGTCTTGACACGGCCCGGTGGGAAGTGTCTGTGGTGACACGACCCGTGCAATGATGTCTCCATGTGACACGGTTCGGTTATGACAGTCAAGATTTCACTTATGCTTTCGTGTAATTCCATCTGTGACCTATGACCAGTGCAATTAAACTTGTTAACCCATTCTGCTGTGAAACAACCAAACCGGTGAAACTCACCGGCTCGTTTAGCTGGCCCTTTTAAAAACTAACATGCATTTTAGGTAACTTGAGATTGGTGTGATCCGTGTATGTTGTTCAAGACGTGTTTATAGACGAGTACCGATATAGACGCATGCGGCTTAGAAGACTTATGTGGTTCATGGGAACACGCAGTTGTAACATATATGTAGTATGTAATCAACATTTTGGCAATTAATAAAGTGTAGTGTCTTTATAAAAATGCGCTTGTTCCAGAAGTGTCTGTTGCATCCCGTGTTTTACTTCCGTTGCAAATGGGGTGTTATAGAAGATGGTATCAGAGCCATTGGTTATATAGAATTAGGTGCCTTTAAGGAAACCTAGACTATAACTACAGGCTCGGACTTTAGTGGACATCATTGGAAAAAAATTAACCTCAACAAAAAAGTACTTAGTGAACACTGTAAAGTATCCTATTGGCAAGTACCAGGATGGCATTGTGGGGCAAGTGGGTTATTATGGTCCGGAACGTAATAACAGACTTGCTCATACGAGGAGTGTTAGGAAAGTCGCAGTAATAAACACACTTAAATACGTGGAGTGATACATACGTGTACCAAGGTGATAGTGTGTGGATGTTTGGGCGTGGATTGACACATGAATTGGGATTGGTGGATAATGCGTTATACATATGCCTTCAGGATAGGTAGAAAACTGGTATTACAGTCCATTCCACATTCCTACTGCTCACATAACTAATACCCACTAGAGTTGGACTTCTATCACTCATACAGTTGTTACATATACGTTATGATGTGAGAACCAAGGCTATACGATAGATTCATCAACTTATCCTAAATTATTATAACAACGATTGCATACCAGAATGGTATTTCAAAAAGAACATAGATACATCAAGAACGCGTGGGTCATTCTGATAAACTGGGAGGACGTGTACGGATCCTTACTCCGCTTCTCGTTGATTCACATCCGATTGTTATACAATCGTAGAATTTAAACATTTTATGAAACTTTCTCATCCTTGGATCAACGATTCATTTGATTGTCCGTTAGATTTCTCTTCTGCTTACGATATTGGTTTTAGCCTCCACGTCGTGTAATACTATGATGCTTAGTTGTACTCCTTAGCACATGTCCCGATATATGTTATGTGTGAGTTTAATGATCTCCGGTTATGGAGATGGCATGGAATGCGTAAATAAGTTACCCTTCCCGTTATCATTCGATTCCATTGGGTATAAATTTTGTGATTATACGATTCCTTTGAAACGCTTTGCATTGTGAATCCTCGTTTCGTGTGACCGTCGGGTACATTGCGTTCTGTACGATTAATGATTGTTTCGGATTTTAGTTGGTTATTCGCGGAAAGTAATATGAGACCCGAATATCTTGGTGAACGGAACATTGATCATGTATATGGGTGTGTGGTGATATGTTGCGGTACTTCTTATATATAAGCACCCGGCTACATTATCAATGTACCGTTACTCATGGCAGACGAGCTTCATGTTGCGATTCATTCGGTTATTTTTGGGCAATGCAGTGTTGAGGCTTGGACCCGGTTTGATGCAATAAATAATACCACAATTTTCGTAACTACGATGTCTATACACATTTGCGGTAATTCTAAGTGGAAGGTAGTTTGGGTCGCCATATAACGACCTTTGGGTTAATCCTGGGGAAGGTCCTTTTTCGAATTCGTAGTCCGACTTTCTAGGGGTACTAGACCCTAGTAGTACTCTGTACCTAACTTTTTGGGTATAACCAGTGATAACTTACCCACCTCGATTTACCCTATGTTTGCTTCATGAAAGGTATCAATGTTTTTGTCTCTGGTAAGACAATTCAGCATAATTTATTTCTTTCGGTAGAATTTTCTAGAACGTACAGTCATATATTCGAAATCATTACGTTAGAACAAACAACTATACTTATGTCACCAACCTTCGTCAATGAAGCTATTCAGTTGAAGCATATATTTAATTTACTAGCTGTTGTTTGCTAGTGATACGACCTCTAATTCTTAGTAAGGACACCGTAATTAGCATCGGTATTAATAACCCAAGGGGATTTGGGGGTAACACATAAATGGAGAAACTTATCTGATGTAATAAAAGTCGGCAAGAAGTTGTGTGGACGCGGCTCTGCTTGTAATAAGACTCGTGGAGGCGAAAACATTTTTGTCCATATCCCTCGCAACCGTTGATACTTCGTATTAACCGGACACTCATATGCATACGTTTATTTATAAACACGGGTCAATTTAGTAAATCTCGGTTAAGGGTGATGTAACCCCAGTGCGAAGTAAGAAAACTATAATCATAAAGAACCCGATTCATTTTTTTAAATAAATTCAATTCTCCTTACTAACCCTGATGGAAAGCGTTAAGGTCCGGTACATGCAATTACTAATTTGATACACCCTATCCTTTTATTCAATGTTCAGCTATGCTGCGGTACGTTAGCTTCCTTTGGAATTACGCCAGATATTTCGGTAATAGAACCAAGTGGCATACGACCTTGAATCCTATCGATTTAGTTCAAATTAATACAAGGTAAATCCCTAGTAATTCGAAGTAATAATGAATGAGCGATACGAAGGACCCGTAACAAAGCTACCTCTTAATGCATATGTAATAAACAAAAGGACACGAAGCGAATTTTTCGTCAGACGATTATTTTATTCAAAGGACGGTATTTAAAAGAATCATAGTTTTAAGCATTGCATATCTTAGTAAAAATGTTCCAGTGAAGATGAGGTCGCATTTGAGTAGTATTCGAGTATAGTAATCCGATGACTAACCTATGTGTCAACTCTATATACGCGGTCTTGAATCAATATTACTCGGATGAGGGCTATCGCGTAAAGGGATACATGGGTCTTTGATTCCTTTTGATTAACGCTTTTCGCGTCATGATACCTACGACGAATGTGCGATTGGTCCTGAGTAGGGACCAACTCAGATACTTACATGTCTATAAAACATACTGACCTCCCCAGCTCTACAATAATAATACCGAAAACACCCTATGTCTCATCCTCTTCCTTGAAAAGTTCGAGGAGTCCAAATATTTATGCATGATGTTATTCACGATACATAGGGGACGATCGAAATCCCCTTTGGGCCGTTGTAAAGATGTTATTTGGTAACGGTCTCCTACATGTGTAGGGGAATGATGCATGAGATACCCTGACTTTCATGCGTCGATTGGCTACAAAGTGATCAATACCCTACTCTGGTAACCAAGAGTTATACGTAAACAGTGTTGCTTGTCCTCATTACGAGGAGTAAATTCTCTAGATCAGGGGAACATTGTTGAAGCACCCCCCATCTTCCTGTGACAGGTTGGTACCTTCAATTGAGTTTCATTTTAATCGATCTAAATGAGTAATCGCGAAATACAATGTTACCAAGAAACCCGATTTTTTCCGTTATTTTCGAGTCACGAAAATTCTTTTTCTACCTGAAGACAAGAATGGGAGAAATCTTAAATATGATACTATATATATATATATATATAATGTGTGTGTGTGTGTGTTATGTGTATTTGTACCACCTAATTCTAAGAATTAAAAAAAACTACCCCGCATGAAGTAACATGGTCAAAGCCAAACTCTCATTCAAAAGGAGTAGTCATTGGTCGTTAGAATATCATAATTGGTATCTTTTGCACGCTGAACCCACCTGGGGAAAGCTAAACCATAAATCTAGTAGTCCCGATCATTCCAGATAAAAGGACTAATAAATTTTCTGAATACGTCCCTCGGATATCATGTCCATCCAGAGGGGGAAATCCTTTGATAAGCACATATTCTATGCCTAAAATAAGAATAAAACTTCAACGCTACAACTAATTCTCTTCAAAATTGGAAAGTTATGTAACATATGATAAGAATTATAGATACCTCGATGTACGATACTAAGTTAAACCAAATGGCCAAAGTGTAAATCGGTGCTTGGCTGGATGTTACTACATTTCCCAGCAGCACGTATTCCTTCCCTGCCCTATTGAGAAACAGAACTGACTAACCCTAAGACAAAAGGGGCGAGAAACTCAACGACCCTAGTCTTGACCAACACAGGGACCGTGTCTTCTTTTCTTGTTCACATTATTATGGATATGAGACTATCGAACTAGGGTAACTATGGATTTGGGCTTTAGCCCATGGTTTCATAAAACCACACGATTTTCCCAATCTAAACCAGGATAGTTTTGAGTGAGAGAACACAATGAAAACCTTACGTTTACGGTGATGTAGATGGCGGAGGTGCCAAGATAGAAAGTATCCTATCTTTTAATACTCATATATGGTGCATATCATACCAAGTCCAAGTGGGACTCGAAAAACCACGAGACCGAGACAGTCAAGTGGTGATAAACCATCTTGTGAACGGTGCCACCTCACCAAGATAAGGATGAAAAGTACACAATTGGTACCCCCCTTAAACGAAAACATTTATTTCATTAACATAGGCTATAAGGTACAAACTTTGGAGATTTAAACGATACCACATTATTAGACTAAATATCAATTGGTTCACAAAAGTGCACTAGAATGGAAATGATTACTTTTTGTTGTTTCCATTAACGATATCCTTATGAAACGTTAGTAGAGCATGGCTATGTTCCAACCCTGCGGGAGGTACTCTGTTGATGGGGAATCTTGATTTAATGACTCGTTACTTAGTCATCTTTTACAAAGTTACCTGCACGTCTACGGTCAATTTTGATTCCATAATTAGAGGCATCATGGCGATACTTGTGATCGTTAGACACTTATCACGCCTTAAATATTTCTGCGTGATATAGTAGCGTTCTAAACATGGTGTTACTTGAATTAAAACCACATTTGGTATACACTCTACCATTCCCGGTATATGGGAATTTTTATACATTTATCCCCCGGGGAATCACATCGATGTTATCGAAGTTAATAAACAGTTGTACCACAGTTGGAGCTAAGCTCCCGAAGCTCTGGAATTATTATTGTAGAAATTTTATATCTTTACGAAGTAATCCGACTACTCATGAGTAGTTCGGGCACACCATTGAGGTAAGTGTACAGATTCGTTGGTACTCGTGTACATGCTTGTCTTATGGCAACCTTAGGCTATCAAAAGCCTTTCTCTTTCTAATTCTCTACCGTAGAGTGGGGGCTCTCGTGGTCGGTTTAGTAACCAAAGATAACCACGTACACGACAACAAGGGAAGACTGTCACTCACAACTCGGTGAAACCAAAATCGTAAATGCAACTTATGGTGTCTAAATAGTATAAATAATGCATGCGAACGAAACATAATGACTGTAGTTAATTGCAAGCTAAATACGAGACTCCTGTTCTATTGTGAGTCCAACAAGACTCTCACTTTCAGATTGAAAGTGATGACCAACGTTACTCTTATCAATACGTAGGAATTGTGGATGGACAAATTACACAGCTACTATGTAGCACAATTATCATCCTTGTAGGATGATGATACTAAACAAAAAGAGAAAACATACTTGTCTGTCAGATGACTGGCACAAATATAAATACTGAGCTTTTCAACGAATTACTAAACGAAATTTCAAGGATGAAATTCTTTTAACCGGGGGAGACTGTGACAACTGTGAAAAATGTCGGTAAACTTTGACCGGTACAAGTCTGCGGTAATCGGACGTGACATGTGTATCATGATATTTGTTGTGATTATGTGTGATGATACGAATTCTGGAACGTGTTACATAGACTATAATATGAGTATATGCAAGGTAATTACCAAAAACATTACGTTGACGCTATGTGTCACCTACATGGTAAGACAAAGTCCTGAATGGATTGACGACTCTGGGGAATATGTATTAGTAAACACGCATGACTTGGGTGCTATGCTAAACGATATCTGTTACGTCTCGGAGGAATCCTAGAGCACGTCATGGTTAACATGACACTAATAAGGGCCAACGGTGCGAGGTTGGTTTCCTTAGCCTTAAACAATGTGTTAAACGGGAGTTTTTCCGTTTAACATCGCATTAAATATTTGATGATGATTATTAGGCCATTTGGGGCTATTTAAGATTCTGAGTTCACGAAACATCTTAGTTATGTGCCATAGACCATGACATAGTATTTGAAGCAAATCGGAGCTCGGGCACGCAAAACGAGGCAACTTCCCGGTTAGGGAAACACCTTCATTTTGAGAGCAACGAAAGACAACAAAACATGCGAGGAACGGCCAATCAAGCTTAAAAACACTTAAACTACCCTAGTACAAGGCTTTTATGATTAAAACGTAACCGGGTTTGGATTTCAAGACCGTTATACACGGTTTTTAAACTGAGTCTTTTATCACTAAAAACGCGAAAAAAGGAGCCCGTTTGGCGAATCGGGTACGCGTCTGAGACCCGAAAACGAACCTTAACGCGCCACCGAAGATAAACATCATCTTTTAACGTGAAAATACAAAGCACGACAAAGCACGGGTGGGGTAGGGGCACCCCACTTGAACCGGCCCTATATATAATTTAATTTTTTTTCTTTTCTAATTTTTCATTAATTTTCCTTCATCTTCACTCCAAACTCTGCATTTTTCTTCAAATTCATGGCTGTTCATCACCTAATTTCAGCAAATCTAACGTATTTTTACAAGTTTAAGTGATTTTGATGATGATTTCTTGGTTAAACATGATCTAGACCAAGAAAACCCTTTCTAATCCATGATTTTGGATGGGTTAAGCAGGTTCTTGGCTGAATAAGAACACACCAAAGATTTCATGTTGTTATATGGTAGCCAAGATCACAAAACTTTGGCTTTTGATACCCTAATCGACCAAAATCGCATAACAAAGTTATTAACCGAAAAACTACGAAACAAGGCTAGATTGACATGGTTATGGCATGTTTGGATTGTTCTTGGTATATACGTACTATATATGGCTCACACACACTTCTGGACTCAAGAAAAACACTTGGAATCGAAGGAACCGCTAGCTATATCACCCGAAACTCGAATCTAGAATAGGCAGAATATTGTTTGGACTATAACTTGGTCCGTGGGTATTGGATTGGGCTGAAAATTGGTGTGGTGAAGTAGGATATTGAAGGAAGGTCCACGTAAAATTTTAGAATTGTTGGAATTTTCTACGATTTTTGGTGAAATTTTGACTGTTTTACAAAACGAAATTCAGAAAAAATACCAAACGAAGTCGATAAAAACTACCAAAATTTACATGAACACTAAGTAAAATATGGTAAAGCTTCTGGAAAGTTTGGGAGTCTATTGGTTAGGTTTTGATTTGGATTAAAATTTCGCGTTTTATGAGTTTTCGGTAGCCGGAAACGCACTGAAACAAAATCGGAAAAATCCCAAATATTTATAGGCAGTTCCTGGACATATAAAGGAGTTCCTGAAATATTTTGAGAATTTTTGGACATCGGATGATAAGCAAAGTGAATTATTCGGTTAAATACTATTTTACAAATGATTTATTTGAAGAGCTAAATAGCTTTATAAATTCCCAAAATATTTTTCTTGAATCTATATATTTTTCTGAGTTCTAAAAAAATTCCCAGAATTTTATAAAATATATAGATTAATGGGATTTTTCGGCTTTTAAAACACTTCTTTTAACTAAATTCGACAGTTTACCGGACAACGAACTTGCCGAAACTGGGAACGGACCAAAACTTATCTTGACTATATTTGGAACACCGGGAGTATTTTGGGAGGTTCCAGGGTAAGCATGACACTCTGGGTGTGTTCCACTACCGTTCGGGAGGATCCCGACGACGAGAATGGAAACTTAAATTTGGGCAACCTAGATTCCCCAAACACCCAAACTCCCTTAATGAAAACTTCATCTTTATTAAATCACAACACGTTGGCACTATTGGTATACCCGTACCATTATCCGAACGTGTCAAACTACCGACTTTGGCTGGCACGCGAACCGATGCCCGGGAGCCAAACGTGAAACTAATCATACCCTAACATCCATCACCACACCGGGATACTATATGTACAATATGGCCTGAAAATACCCACCTGGGCCCAAGTTATAGGCGTTACCGACTTAGCGACTGATATTGGTAATTACTTGCATGATTACTGTTAGAGCCGAACCAGCTTGCATATACTCCTATTGCTACCTATGACACTGCTATCCTGTGAGTTTCACTACCCCACTTTTAAACTGTTTTACTATTTTGTGGGGTGATTTGCATGTTACAAAACTGTGTTAATTACACCAACTTGTGAAATGTGAATTATCTAACACACGAACACCCATGACATTCCCCACTACAAGTGATTAACGTAAGCATGACAGTGGATAGTACTATTGGTCTGGCAAAGCTAGTGCCGCCAGGCTCTGTCGGTGTAACACGGTGTGTCGGCAACCAGGCACTGCACGTGTCCTAAACTTGGTTATGTTGTTAGGCGTAACTGCAGGGGAACATTGAACTGCATGTGACGCAGTTACTGGGATGAAGTGTCTGTCTTGACACGGCCCGGTGGGAAGTGTCTGTGGTGATACGACCCGTGCAATGATGTCTCCATGTGACACGGTTCGTTTATGACAGTCAAGGTTTCACTTATGCTTTCGTGTAATTCCATCTGTGACCTATGACCAGTGCAATTAAACTTGTTAACCCATTCTGCTGTGAAACAACCAAACCGGTGAAACTCACCGGCTCGTTTAGCTGGCCCTTTTAAAAACTAACATGCATTTCAGGTAACTTGAGATTGGTGTGATCCGTGTATGTTGTTCAAGACGTGTTTATAGAAGATACCGCTATAGACGCATGCGGCTTAGAAGACTTTTGTGGTTCATGGGAACACGCAGTTGTAACATACATGTAGTATGTAATCAATATTTTCGCAATTAATAAAATGTAGTGTCCTTATAAACAATGCACTTGTGCCAGAGTGTCTGTTGCATCCCGTGTTTTACTTCCGCTGCAAATTGGGGTGTGACACATTTTTATGCTGACGTACCTATTTTTACATATGTTTCAGGTTTACTTTTGTGATGATTGTCGCCGCATGCTACACATAGGATGGACTCGGGCTTCAGTGACTTTAAAACTTGAAAGACATTTTCATTGTAATTCATAATCATTATTCTAAGACAATGTAATTCGATGATTCAATAAAACAAACTTTAAGTACCATGTGTTGTGAAACAATTTATAACGTGCCTCCCCAAGTGTTTCCGCCGCGTGTGTTGTATTACGCGATTTGGGATGTTACAGCTCTTGTGAAGGCCAAGCTACCATCAACCATATTGGTCTGAGTAAGCAGGGATACAGTCCTGCAGGGCCGAAATATTGAAAGATAAAATAAATAAGATATTAATGTGAAAAGTGGTAGCCCCCTCTTGTGAAGGCGACGTTACCCTCGGCCATATTGGTCTGAGTCATATAGGATAGAGTCCTGGAAGGCCGGGTAAAGTTTTAATATACACAGACCACAAAAGCCTTCAACTTTTTGTTTAATCAAAAGGACTTAAACATGCGCCAACGACGCTGGATGGAAACTCTTAATGATTACAATTGTGAAATCCGATATCACCCCGGTAAGGCAAAATGTAGTTGCCGACGCGCTTAGTCGCAAGATAAGGGTCAAACCTTTGAGGATTAACGCCAAAAGTATAGAAGTGAGGAACAGCCTGAATGAAAAGTTGCTGGAAGCGCAAAGGCAAGCTATGTTAAAGGAGAACATAGCCAATGAGGAACTAGGTGAAACTATGGAACAGTTAACGCCCGATGATAATGGACTCCTCAGATTCAATAAGCGAATTTGGGTTCCAGTCTTTGGAGGACTTAGAGAACTAATCCTCCAGGAAGCACATAGTTCCAAGTACTCTGTTCACCCAGGATGTGATAAGATGTACCAAGACTTAAAGTCTAACTATTGGTGGATGGGTTTGAAGAAATCCATAGCCACTTACGTATCAAAGTGTCTGACATGTTCGCAAGTGAAAGCCGAACACCAAAAAACGTCAGGACTCCTACAGCAATTGGAGATTTCCACATGGAAATGGGAACTAATAACCATGGATTTCATAACCAAGTTACCCAGGACTAAAAGCGGAAACGACACCATTTGGGTCATTGTCGATAGGTTGACTAAGTCAGCACACTTCTTGCCAATAAAAGAAACTTCTAGTTCGGAAAATTGACAAAGATGTATGTGGACAAGATCGTGTCCCTACACGGAGTGCCTGTGTCTATCGTGTCGGATAGAGATACAAGATACACTCGATTGAACTTTAGTACCGCTTACCATCCGCAAACTGATGGACAAAGTGTGCGATTCAAACTCTAGAGGATATGCTTCGAGCATGTGTGATCGACTTTGGTGGTAGTTGGGATGACCACCTATCCTTGATTGAATTCTCCTATAACAATAGCTATCATACGAGCATTAAAGCCGCACCTTTCAAGGCTTTATATGGGAGAAAGTGTCGGACGCCTATTTGTCGGGCCGAAGTTGGAGAAGCCCAACTATCAGGCCCAGAGATCATACAAGAAACAACGGTAAAAGGTGGACAAATTCTTGGCCGTTTAAAGGTTGCTCGAGATCGACAGAAAAGTTACGCTGATAAGAGGCGCAAACCTTTGAAGTTCCAAGTAGGGGACAAGGTTATGCTAAAAGTATCACCTTGGAAAGGTGTAATGAGTTTTGGTAAAAAGGGTAAGCTAAGCCCAAGGTATATAGGACCATTCGAAATCATCGAATGTATCGGTTCAGCGGCTTACAAGCTTAAACTACCCGAAAAGCTAAGTGGAATACATGATGTGTTTCACATTTCCAACCTAAAGAAATGCCTAGCGGATAAGTAGCTAGCAATGCCTCACGAAGACGTTCAATTAACGAAAACCTGCGTTTCGTAGAGAAACCAATTGCAATCAAAGATCGCCAAGTTAAGAAGCTTCGTAGAAAGCATGTGCCTATTGTAAAGGTTAAATGGGATGCCCGCCGAGGCCCTGAGTATACTTGGGAGGTTGAGTCCACTATGCAACAAAAATACCCAATTAAATCTCGAGGTCGAGATTTCTTTTAAGGGGGTGAGGATGTAACAACTCTTAAAAACCCGTCCCGTAAAATTTCGACACGTGTCCCGCTGATCCTCGTGTGCCACGTGCTTAACGAGAGGGACTAAACTTGCCAACATGTTAATTTATAACCTCTGAGTGGCAAGCTTTAAAGTTGAGGGACTAAAAGTGCAAAAATGCAAAATCTTCATGTTCTGGAAGGGGTTACGGACTGCAAGCCTCTATGGCTACGGTCCATTTGAATGTAGCGGGCGCCAGAAGGCCTTACGGACCGCAAGGCCAAGGCCATAGGTCCGTAAGTGGGTGCCAGCAAGCAGAAACATGGCAGCTTCTGCCTCTGCCACTTATCCCGCGTTTTGCCACCCTCTAGCTACTCAAGACACGTCCTTAGACACTTGTTTCATCATCCCAACACCCCTTGGCACCTGTCATCACCTCCTTACTTCTCCTTCACTATATAAGGGCACTTGATCTTACCTCAAAACTTGCTCATTTGCTTCAAATCATCTCCTCTCCTCTTCTTGAAGTTCCTGGTCTTATAGGAGCTTCCCATCAGTTATATTTTCGTGCTAGGACCTTGTGTAGTGTTCCTAGCCCTCCTTGTTCAGTTTTATTAGGCTTTGAGCCAAAGTCAAAACGTTGACGTAAAAACGCTTTGACTTTCGGCTAAGACCAATACGGTCCAGCCCACGCTCGTAACGAACATGGCTACATGATCGTAATTAGGTAGGTTTTAAACCCTCAAGAGGGCACCTCCTGATTACCACGTTTGCTTGGTCAATTACGGGTCAAAGTTATATTAATAAAAAGTCAAACGGGTCAGTTTTGAAATAAATTCATATCTAGCAATGTAGGTGCTATAAAATCAGCTTCAACACTTCAATAACTTTGTAACAAGTATTAGAACATGTCTAATCTTGTTCGGCCCGTCAAATCCAGGTTTAAGGTCGTTCGCAACCCAAAGTCGCAAAAGCTGACTTTTGCTTTGACTTTCAGTCGTGACCCGATTTAGCAACCTTAGCTACTAACTTAGGTTGCTTGGTGACCATGATATATTGTACTATAACCCCCTGGAGTTATATGACATGGTTGCTTAGTAATCCGAGTGTTTATGCAAGCTTCCATATAATATGCCGAATTTTGCAAAAGTCCCTAAGAGCTTAAAAGCAAAGTTTAAACATACGTGAGCATAAAAATGAGTTACAAACTGATGTACTAAGTTATTGAACTTACGTTAAGGCTAACTTTCTGATTTAAAATCCAAGAAATGGTTATTTCGCATAGTTTACGCATTTTGCGACCAAATTACTTTTTAACACATAAATGGCTTTAAACATAACTTTGGCCTCAAAACTCCTTACCTATTGATGTAATATCATAATTAGGATTATTTGGGATGAAAATTCAGATTATAAACTGGGTTTATATACAAGTCCATGCATTAAGTCCTTAAATGACGATATTGCCCTTTTCGGCACCAAAAATGAGTTTAACCATCTTTAATGAACAAAACCTATTATCTACTGATGTACTATATTATACAATATATTTTATCATACAAACCTAATTATAACATCAGTTTTACCTAAACATCATTTAATTCATCATTTAGCGACTTAAATGGCATTCCGGCGTATAGTATGGTTTAAAACCATATTGGAACATCAAGACATGGTACCTACTAATTTCAAAACTTATTTTAAACATAATTATAGTAGGTACATAGTCTAAGCTCAGATTCCCAAATAATTCGTCAAGTGATGTGTGAAATGACCAAAATGCCCTTTCGAGGCATAGTTTGGTCCTAAACTCAAAACCACACGCATACTTGATATCCTACTAATATAACATCATAATAAAACTATTTTTACAGTAAGTTTATGACCATTACATCAGTTTGCTCATAAAGGCTTTTATAAGCCGTAAAATGACCAAAATGCCCTTTTAAGGCATAAATTGATTTTAAAACCGTAACGGACCAACATATTGATAACTCAATGATATTACAACATGTTTAAAGTATAATGGCATATGGAACTTGAATAGGACTCACCCGGTTACCCGGTTTCGCTTATATGCATATGGTTGGGCCTACGTAACTAGTTTACATAATTTAACCGAAATGGGTTTAGCCTTATCATTCTATTTTCAAAATTCAGAGTGTAACATGTTTACCCATATAAAACAAGTCTTCGTACATGTTGGGTTTAAACTACATTCTATTCCGGTCATCGCTTAATCTAGCGTGTACTACCATTATTATCTTTAAGCTACCCGGTTCGAGTCTACAAAGTAGATAGGAACTGTTAGCATTCTAATTGGTTATAAACACCATCATTTCCAGACTAAGAGCCTCCCGGTAGATTGCCATCTAAGCTTACTTTTGAATATTCGGCTGAGTTAGTTATCTTATTTGAAGAATTTGCTCAGGTAAATACTTTTAACTTATTTTCCCTATACGGGCTTGGGATACGGTATAATAATACCGCTTGGTCGGTATGGGATCATGTTATCGAATTGTGATATACTAAATCCTTATAACCCGTTTTATTCTGTATTGTTTTATAACTTAAACATTGGGGGTTAATTCGACCATGTTTGGGATATCCTTGGCTCATTTAAGTTACTAACGGCCACGACCTTAAGCGCGTGATGTATGCATACACCTGACAGACGCTAATGCTAATAAAATATTAATCCCACTGGTGGATTATTAAAGTGGCGTGTCGATTAATCAGGTTATTCAGTTTCTGCACCGGACCCCATATGTATTGACAAACATGAAAAACTGTAAACAAGGTCATTTTGAACTATCCCAAGTTATTTATAAAACGTGCTAAGTGCATCTAAAACCATTTTCAAGAATATTTTCAAAAAGAGTTGGTTATTAGTATTTACTAGTGAAAACTGACGTATTTTCAAAAGATCAAGTTACAGGTGGCAACACGCAATAGATCAGGAGCTGCGCTATAGTGACAATAAAGGATTTTGCAAGTCTCTAGGTTACATAAAGTCTATTGAACAATTACTTTGTATATATTTATTTCGATCCGCATGTAGATCTTTTTATTACAAGCCTTGTAATTTATTTTTGAACTTTGGACACTCGGTTTGTCATAGTAATTTAAATTCAAGACTTCCGCTGTGCATGTGTTTGTTTGGTTATGATATTATCAACTACGTCACGATATTCCCCAACCGGGCCCTCCGGGTACACGTGGAAACCGGGGTGTGATTGGTTGGTATCAGAGCCAACGTTCGAGTGAATTAAACACTAGCCTTTTGTGTTTAATCTCGAAAATACACAATATGCACATTCCTTAGACTTCTGAGTCTAGGCTGTGACCTAAGAGTATTCATTTCATTATTAAGTTATTATTATTATTGTTTTGCTTTGTTTTAACTCGTTGCTGAAGCAGGAAACATGCCGCCAAAATTCAGACGCAGAGGCAAGGGCAAGGGTCCCATGAGGGGCGGACCCTCTATGACTGGACCATCTTTCAGACCACCATTCAGATCGTCTTTGGCTGGAGCAGCTAATCTGCCGGATCATAACCCTTACGAAGGATCCGGAGATTCTTCGTCTCCATTTAAACCATATAGACATTCGATTTCACACGAATATTCTCCACCCCAATCACACTCCCAACATTCTTACCATTCTCACCAATCATACCATTCTCATTCCCATTCTCACTAGGAGTACTTCAACTTCAACTTTGTCAACCAACCCTCTCCTTAAACCCCTCTAGTTGACTCACCAACGCATATGGAGGAAGATTCCGATATGGAGGAGTTTCCACAAACCGGATCATATGGTCATCCCATTGAGTTGTCTAGTGGCTCGAACTCCTTGGCAGGATCTCCGTTTTGAGGTCCTGATGATTATGAACAAAGATGGGCACAATATGTGTTCACACTCCCTCCTACCACAACACTCCCCAAAATAGTGCCCCATCGCCACATCCTCAAATCGAGGATGAACCTATGCAACCGGTTTAACAACCTCAGCCAGCACCTGAGACATCATCACAATCACGCCGAAGGCATGGTGCACGCATGTCGGTGCGTGCCAGTCAAAGCTCGGGTTCGCTACCACCTTTGCCACCATCATACCATGTCATCCCTAAGGACCCACAAATGGGTGGGACCTCAAACCCTACACTTGTGGCGGTTCCAACCCCACAACCTGCTGCTGACCCGGTGCCTCAACCGACAGTTCAGCCATCCTCATCGGGTTTAGGTAACCCGAATCCCACCTATCTAGATATATCTGGATATGGTACTGATTTTAGTGCTCCTTTATACGATCCGTACCTTGAAGTAGCCATGTACAATGCCCTATATCATTCTCGTTTTCCTAGTTATCCACCTTCTTACCCTTCCTATGCGGCTTCCGGGTATCCGCCATATGTGTACACGCACCCGGTATCCTCAACCTCACCACCTCCGCCTTAGCCTCAACCCAACCACAAGTACAACTTGAGGCCATTAACGAGGCCTTAGACCAGGTCAGGGAAATGCGGCAACAAGTTAAGAAGTCGGAGAAGAAAACAACAAAATTTATCAAGAAACTTTATAAAGCTGTGAAGGGGAGGAAGGATGAGTAGATTTTGTACTTCCACTTATGTAATTTTTAATTTCAAAAAGTCCCTGCGAGGACATTGTTATTTCTCTTAAGCCCCTGCATGGGTATGTTTTTCTTACTATAGTCCCTGCGCGGACTAGATTTTGCACTAAGACCTCTTTAGAGGAAAATTATGTAATCCCTGTCGTTTTAATGAAATTTCAAATTTTGATTTGCTTATGCAATCTTGTTACCTCTTTTAGCGAGCCTCGATTTTAATTCGATTTTATCACCCCGCCATAAATTCCAAAAAGATCTTCCATGGTCCCGATGGACCTAACTTATATGTAAGGAATTCATTGTGATGCTAAAGCCTAAATGGTTTAATCATACCATGGCTAATCTATAAGATTCCTAATTCACCGTATAGTATCGAAGCATAAATGGCTCACTCAGACGGTGCAAGCAGTCACCACAACGATGACGAGCATAATAAGACAAATATAGTCATGAATGAAGATGAATTCCAGGCTCGTATAGATGCAGCCGTAAGCAAGGCTATGGAAAAAGCCTTAGAAAAATTTATGTCAAGTGCTACTCACTCTAAGACAGTATTAAAGGCTGTCTCAAAGCCTCCCACCTCTGAAAAGAGAAAGGGATCTGGACATTCCTCAAGTGTGAGGAATGAAGCCAAGAGACAAGAAATCCTTGACAAGACTAATACTTCTAAGGATGGCTCCACATATAAATACATTGTCTCGTGTAAGCCACGAGACTTCAACTGAGAGAAAGGGGCTATTGAGACCCTGAGATGGCTCAATGAGATCGAGACAGTGGTAGATATCAGCGGGTGTGCTGATAAGATATTCATGAAATTTGTGTCGCAATCGTTCAAGGGTAGCGCCCTGATTTGGTGGAAGGCATTAATGCAATCCTCGGGAAAGGTCCACCTATACAACTTGGGATGGTCCCAATTTGTGGACCTTGTTAAGGACACATACTGCCCACCGCATGAGGTGGAAAAGATTGAGTTGGACTTTCTCGCTCTAACGATGAAGAACCTCGATTGTCGGAAGTTTGTTACCGACTTCGAATCATACTCCCAGCTGGTACCTTATTTAGTCACGCAAGAACCTAAGCGCATCGCGCGCTTCATCAATGCTTTAGCTCCAGAGATCAGGAGCTTAGTTAAGGCTGTTCAGCCTAACACTTATAAATCTGCCATTGAGCTAGCTTTGTCTCTCACTCAAGATAATGTGAGGAGAATGTCGGCCGGAAAGGAAGCTGAGGGAAAGAGAAAAAGGGAGGATGATAACTCCCAATGGTTTAAGAAGAAACGAAAGTTTGGGTCCCATAAGAATCAGAATAAGTTTGTAAAATCTGCAACAAAAGGCATGGGGGCCAGTGCAGGTATGACCAAAAGGCTAAGCCTTGTGGGATTTGTAAGAAAATAGGACACAAGACCCTGGAGTGCAGGGACATTAAGGACGCTACATGCTTCAAGTGTGTCGAAAAAGGCCACATAAAGACCAACTGCACTAAAAATCCGAAGGATAATAATGCAAGATCTGGTGAGACAAAGAAAAGTAATGCAAGGGCCTTTCAAATGAATGCAAGGGAAGCTGTTAATGAAAATAATGTCATTACTGGTACGTTTCTTATCAACGATACCCTCGCTAGAGTTCTATTTGATTCGGGTGAAGATAAATCATTTATGGATATTAAGTTTAGTGAGCTATTAAACTTACCCATAAGAACTCTAGACATGACATATGAAGTAGAACTTGCTGATGGAACCATCAAAACCGCTTCCTCTATTCTGGATAGATGCTTTATATCCATTAAGAATCATTCGATCCCTATATCTCTTTTGCCAATGAAATTGGCGGGGTTTGATGTAGTTTTAGGCATGGATTGATTATCACACAACCAAGCCTGTATTGCCTACGATAAAAAGCTAATCGAAATTAAAACCCCATCCGGTGATGTGCTCACCATCTATGGAGATACGCACTACGGAATACCAGAAAAAGCTTCTATGCTTAAGGCCTCTCGGTGCTTAAAAAGAGGTTGTGTCATTTATATGGCACAAGTAACCATTGATGAACCTAAGCCGAAGATTGAAGACATACCTGTTATTTCGGATTACCCAGATGTCTTTCCTAAGGAACTACCTGGTCTACCCCCTGATAGATAAGTAGAGTTTAGAATTGACATTTTACCAAGATCCGCACCTATTGTGAGAGCGCCTTACCGTCTAGCCCCAACAGAGATAAAGGAATTAAGAACCCAACTCGATGAACTTTTGGAAAAAGGCTTTATTCAGCCTAGTTCATCACCGTGGGGAGCTCCGATCTTGTTTGTCAAAAAGAAGGACGGTTCAATGCGTATGTGCATTGATTACCGTGAGCTCAACAAGATAACAATCAAGAATTGATACCCTTTACCCAGGATCGACGATCTATTCGACCAACTGTAAGATCAAGTTACTTCTTGAAGATAGACTTAAGATCGGGATATCATCAGTTGAAGGTTAGGAGTGAAGATATTCCAAAGAATGCATTCAGAACACGGTATGGACAATATGAGTTCCTAGTGATGCCTTTTGGGCTCACTAATGCACCCGCAACATTCATGGATCTCATGAATAGAGTCTGCAAGCCTTATCTAGATAATTTGTCATAGTCTTCATTGACGACATTCTTATTTATTCTCGTAATCAATCCGATCACGAGAAACATCTTTGAAGCATTCTGGAATTGCTACGAAAAGAAAAGTTGTACGCCAATTTCTCTAAATGTGAAATCTGGCTTCGCGAGGTCCAATTTCTTTGACATGTGGTTAGTGAGCGTGGTAACCAAGTGGATCCCGCTAAAATCGAAGTTATTATGAATTGGGAAGCGCCAAAGACACCATCTGAGGTCCGCAGTTTCTTGGGATTGGCTGGATATTATAGAAGGTTTATTGAAAACTTCTCCTGAATAGCCACTCCCTTAACTGCTTTGACTCGCAAGAATATCAAGTTTGATTGGGGCCCGAAACAACAAGAATCTTTTGAGACCTTGAAGCAAAAACTAAGCAATGCTCCAGTTCTAACCTTACCTGAAGGTATTGAAGAATTTATAGTATACTGCGATGCGTCACACACAGGCATGGGCTGTGTGCTTATGCAAAGAGGCATGGTGATTGCCTATGCATCACGACAACTCAAAGTGGATGAAAAGAATTACACCACCCACGACTTAGAATTGGGTGCCGTTGTATTTGCACTTAAACTTTGGAAGCATTATTTATATGGAACAAAGTGTATCATATACACAGACCACAAAAGCCTTCAACATCTGTTTAATCAAAAGGACTTAAACATGCGCCAACGACGCTGGATGGAAACTCTTAATGATTACGATTGTGAAATCCGATATCACCCCGGTAAGGCAAATGTAGTTGCAGACGCGCTTAGTCACAAGGAAAGGGTTAAACCTTTGAGGATTAACGCCAAAAGTATAGAAGTGAGGAACAGCCTGAATGAAAAGTTGCTGGAGGCGCAAAGGCAGGCTATGTCAAAGGAGAACATAACCAGTGAGGAACTAGGTGGAACTATGGAACAGTTAACGCCCGGTGATGATGGAATCCTCAGATTCAATAGGCGAATTTGGGTTCTAGTCTTTGGAGGACTTGGAGAACTAATCCTCCAGGAAGCACATAGTTCCAAGTACTCTGTTCACCCATGATGTGATAAGATGTACCAAGACTTAAAGTCTAACCATAGGTGGATGGGTTTGAAGAAATCCATAGCCACTTATGTATCAAAGTGTCTAACATGTTCGCAAGTGAAAGCCGAACACCAAAAACCGTCAGGCCTTCTACAGCAATTGGAGATTCCCACATGGAAATGGGAACTATTAACCATGGATTTCATAACCAAGTCGATAGGTTGACTAAGTCAGCACACTTCTTGCTAATAAAAGAAACTTCTAGTTCGGACAAATTGGCAATGATGTATGTGGACAAGATCATGACCCTACACGGAGTGCCTGTGTCTATCGTGTCCGATAGAGATAAAAGATACACATCTCACTTTTGGAAAAGCTTCCAACAATCTCTTGGCACTCGATTGAACTTTATTACCGTTTACCATCCGCAAACTGATGGACAAAGTGAGCATACTATTCAAACTCTTGAGGATATGCTTCGAGCATGTGTGATCGACTTAGGTGGTAGTTGGGATGACCACCTACCCTTGATTGAATTCTCTTATAACAATAGCTACCATACGAGCATTAAAGCCGCACCTTTTAAGGATTTATATGGGAGAAAGTGTCGGATGCCTATTTGTCAGGCCGTAGTTGGAGAAGCCCAACTATCAGGCCCAGAGATCATACTAGAAACAAAGGAAAAAGGTGGACAAATTCTTGGCCGTTTAAAGGTTGCTCGAGATCGACAGAAAAGTTATGCTGACAAGAGGCGCAAACCTTTGAAGTTCCAAGTAGGGGACAAGGTTAAGTATCACCTTGGAAAGGTGTAATGCGTTTTGGTAAAAAGGGTAAGCTAAGCCCAAGGTATATAGGACCATTCGAAATCATCGAATATATCGGTTCAGCGGCTTACAAGCTTAAACTACCCGAAAAGCTAAGTGGAATACATGATGTGTTTCACATTTCCAACCTAAAGAAATGCCTAGCGGATGAGTCGCTAGCAATGCTTCACGAAGACGTTCAAATTGACGAAAACCTGTGTTTCGTAGAGAAACCAATTGCGATTGAAGATCGCCAAGTTAAGAAGCTTTGTAGAAAGCATATGCCTATTGTAAAGGTTAAATGGGATCCCCGCCGAGGCCCTGAGTATACTTGGGAGGTTGAGTCCACTATGCGACAAAAATACCCCTATCCTTTTAATTAATTAAATCTCTAGGTCGAGATTTATTTTAAGGGGTGAGGATGTAACACCTCGTAAAAACCTGTCCCGTAAAATTTAGACACGTGTCCCGCTGATCCTCGTGTGCCACGTGCTTAATGAGAGGGACTAAACTTGCCACAGGTTAATTTATAACCTCTAAGTGGCAAGCTTTAAAGTTGAGGGACTAAAAGTGCAAAAATGCGGTTACGGAACGCAAGCCTCAATGGTTACGGTCCGTAACCATTTGAATGTACCGGGCGCCAGAAGGCCTTACGGACCGCAAGGCCAAGGCCATACGGTTCGTAAGTGGGTGCCACCCTCTAGCTGCTCAAGACACGTCCTGCATTTTGCCACCCTCTAGTTGCTCAAGACACGTTCTTAGACACTTGTTTCATCATCCCAACACCCCTTGGCACCTGGCATCACCTCTTTACTTCTCCGTCACTATATAAGGGCACTTGATCTTACCTCAAAACTTGCTCATTTGCTTCAAATCATCTCCTCTCATCTTCTGGAAGTTCCTGGTTTTATAGGAGCTTCCCATCAATTATATTTTCATGCTAGGACCTTGTGTAAGTGTTCCTAGCCCTCCTTGTTCAGTTTTATTAGGCTTTGAGCCAAAGTGAAGCGTTGACGTAAAAACGCTTTGACTTTCGGCTAAGACCAATACAGTCCAGCCCACGCTCGTAACGAACATGGCTACTTGATCGTAATTAGTTAGGTGTTAAACCCTCAAGAGGGCACCTCTTGATTACCACGTCTGCTTGGTCAATTGACGGGTCAAAGTTATATTAATAAAAAGTCAAACATGCCAGTTTTGAAATAAATTAATATATAGCAATGTAGGTGCTATAAAATCAGTTTCAACACTTTAATAACTTTGTAACAAGTATTAGAACATGCCTAATCGTGTTCGGCCCGTCAAATCCAGGTTTAAGGTCGGTTCGCAACCCAAAGTCGCAAAAGCTGACTTTTGCTTTGACTTTCAGTCGTGACCCGATTTAGCAACCTTAGCTACTAACTTAGGTTGCTTGGTGACCATGATATATTGTACTATAACCCCCTGGAGTTATATGACATGGTTGCTTAGTAATCCGAGTGTTTATGCAAGCTTCCATATAATATGCCGAATTTTGCTAAAAGTCCCTAAGAGCTTAAAAACAAAGTTTAAACATACATGAGCATAAAAATGAGTTACAAACTGATGTACTAAGTTATTGAACTTATGTTGAGGCTAACTTTCTGATTTAAAATCCAAGAAATGGTTATTTCGCATAGTTTACGCATTTTGCGACCAAATTACCTTTTAACACATAAATGGCTTTAAACATAACTTTGGCCTCAAAACTCTTTACCTATTGATGTAATATCATAATTAGGATTATTTGGGATGAAATTTCAGATTATAAACTGGGTTTATATACAAGTCCATGTATTTAGTCCTTAAATGATGATATTGCCCTTTTCGGCACCAAAAATGAGTTTAACCATCTTTAATGAACAAAACCTATTATCTACTGATGTACTATATTATACAATATATTTTATCATACAAACCTAATTATAACATCAGTTTTACCTAAACATCATTTAATTCATCATTTAGCGACTTAAACGGCATTCCGGCGTATAGTATGGTTTAAAACCATATTGGAACATCAAGACATGGTACCTACTAATTTCAAAACTTATTTTAAACATAATTATAGTAGGTACATAGTCTAAGCTCATATTCCCAAATAATTCGTCAAGTGATGTGTGAAATGACCAAAATGCCCTTTCGAGGCATAGTTTGGTCCTAAACTCAAAACCACACGCATACTTGATATCCTACTAATATAACATCATAATTAAACTATTTTTACAGTAATTTTATGACCATTACATCAGTTTGCTCATAAAGGCTTTTTATAAGCCGTAAAATGACCAAAATGCCCTTTTAAGGCATAAATTGATTTTAAAACCGTAACGGACCAACATATTGATAAGTCACTGATATTACAACATGTTTAAAGTATAATGGCATACGGAACTTGTATAGGACTCACTCGGTTACCCTGTTTCGCTTATATGCGCACGGTTCAGCCTACGTAACTAGTTTACGTAATTTAACCGAAACGGGTTTAACCTTATCATTCTATTTTCAAAATCCAGAGTGTAACATATTTACCCATATTAAACAAGTATTCGTACTTTTCGGGTTTAAACTACATTCTATTCCGGTCATCGCTTAATCTAGCGTGCAGTACCATTATTATCTTTAAGCTACCCGGTTCAAGTCTACAAAGTAGATAGGAACCTTTAGCATTCTGATTGGTTATAAATACCATCATTTCCACACTAAGAGCCTCCCAGTATATTGCCATCTAAGCTTACTTTTGAATATTCGCTGAGTTACTTATCTTATTTGAAGAATTTGCTCAGGTAAATACTTTTAACTTATTTCTCTATACGGGCTTGGGATACGGTATAATAATACCGCTTGGTCGGGTATGGGATCATGTTATCGGATTGTGATATACTAAATCCTTATAACCGGTTTTATTCTGTATTGTTTGATAAGTTAAACATTGGGGGTTAATTTGATCATGTCTGGGATATCCTTGGCTCATTTAAGTTACTAATGGCCACGACCTTAAGCGCGGGGTGTAGGCATACACTTGACATACGCTAATGCTAATAAAATATTAAATCCCACTAGTGGATTATTTAAGTGGCGTGTCGGTTGATCAGGTTATTCGGTTTCTGCACCGGACCCCATATGTATTGACAAACATGTAAAACTGTAAACAAGGTCATTTATAACTATCCCAAGTTATATATAAAACGTGCTAAGTGCACCTAAAACTATTTTCAGGAATATTTTCAAAATGAGTCGGTTATTAGTATTTACTAGTGAAAACTTGCGTATTTTCAAAAGATCAAGTTACAGGTGGCAAGACGCAATAGATCGGGAGCTGCGCTATAGTGACAATAAAGGATTTTGCAAGTCTCAAGGTTGCTTAAAGTTTATTGAAAAATTACTTTGTATATATTTATTACAAGCCTTGTAATATATTTTTGAACTTTGGACACTCGGTTTGTAATAGTAATTTAAATCCAAGACTTTTGTTGTGCATGTGTTTGTCTGGTTATGATGTTATCAACTACGTCACGATATCCCCAACCGGGCCCAGCTGGTACACGTGGAAACCGGGGTGTGACATTAATTAATGAAAATTTGTGTTTAATTTATGAGTTTTGTATTTTTGTCATGACAATTGCACATATTCGATTCCTACACGATAACAAACTCTCGAGCGACTTCTTGAAATGAAATCGCAAACTATTGCATAAACGTAATCAGTTTAACGCGACGTACACTCCGGAACAATGACAAAATCTTAACATACCTTAAATAACCTTTACATAACTTAGAAATAAGTTTTGGAGTGTTCGGTATGGCAAAAACATTCTTATGCAACTTCAGGGGCTATTTTGCAAATTCTGTGAAACTATGTCGTTACGCGTATTTCTTAATCCGGGACATGTACTGTGATATCTGTGGCAATCCAAACATGTAAAAATGATAAACAAGTTATCAATGAATGAAATCTTATGTTGTATATGTGAATTACGTTTATTTATTTTGATTATTTACGCACATTTGATTCTTGCACAATTTCGAACTCTTAAATCGCTTCTATGAGCAAAACGGGTGAACCGATACGCAACAAAACCAATTTAATGCAACATATGTTCTGGAATAATGTCACAAGCTAAACATACCTTAAATAACCTTCTCATAACTTAGAAATAAGTTTTGGAGGGTTTGGTATGTCAAAAACATGTTTAATCGAACACAGGGACTAATTACGACAAACTGCGAAAGTCTGTCGATTCTCGCAGTGACGTATGCTCCGGAACAAGAAAACAAGCCTAGCATACAATAAATATCCTTTACATAGCTTAGAAATAAGCTTTGAGGGCTTCGGTATGGCAAATTCACACTTTTGTAACTTCAGGGACTATTTTGCAAATTCGCGAAACTATGCCTTTTTGCGTATATCGCTATCCGAAACACGTTCGGACATTCAAAATTTTTTCTAATCATCAATATATTATATGTTAGTTATTGGAATGGGAAAAATCCATTCGTTACGCATTTACGGTCACGCACGCGTTCGTTACGATTTTCCTCGTAATTAACCGAAAACCGCGATCGTACGACCAAACGAACCGACCTCTGGGATATTTTGGACACAAGTTCCCTATACTTTAACGTCCTTATGGAGCTTTGAAATGAGGTTAACGAGTGTTAGAAGTGCACGAAATGCGACGAAACACGAGCAGGGACCTGTTCTGCCAATTTTGAAACTTCAGAATTGAACATGGGAGCTAGGTGTAGCGCGACGCTCAAAGGGGTTACCCGTCGCGCGTGGCGACGCCCGTGTTTTCCCATAAACATTAGCTGGTAGCAGCACAGCTCATTTCCTTGCCACCAATTCGCAAATTTTGCCACCTAACTCGAATTTTCCACCCTTTAACCTGCTTCTAACACCTCCCACACACTTGTTAACATCCTAAATCATTGCCATAACACTTGGCATGATCTTGAACATCTTTGGATCATTATAATACCATGTTCATGATCATTTTGGGCTTTAGTCACCTTTTGCACTAATCAGCTACAAATCCGAATTTGCAACCATCTTGGAGCTATTTCTCTGGTCTTTGATCATTTATTTGGTGTTTGTAAGTGTTCTACTCATGTCTTGTTCAATTTTTGTAGTTTAAATGGATTAAAAGTCACAAAATTTGACTTTTGTTTGACTTCCAGATTTGATCATGAATTGATCAATATAAAATCCATTTGAACATTGTAATATGATGATAATCAGGATGGTTGTGATCCCTATTGATCATGCCTACTGATTATCACCATTTCTAGTCTTTTTGACAAGTCAAAGCTTCGGTCAAAATGCGATTTTTGTGCATTTTGCATCAGATCTAAGTTCGGGTGTCAAAACAGGTTGTTTTGATGCCAAAACTCTTTTATAAACTTATTTAGACATGTCAAAACATGTCTAAATCATCACTCTCATTGTAGTGCTGCTAAGAGTCGAAATGTTAAACGGTTTGACCACCGCTTTCACTTTCGAATCTGACCCGTTTGGTGGATCTTCGGACCCGACCAAATGCATATTTGTGACCATAAATATATAGGGAATAACCCTCTGAGGTTATACCTTATGGTCATGTCTTTCGGATAGTGTTATGTTAAACAATGATAATATTCCTTAAATATGACCAAAATGCCCTTTTCGCAAGAAAATCAATTAAAAACATATGTAACCCAAATTTTGGCATATAATCTGATAAAATAACATTTTAAACATGTTTAAGCATTTAAAACTTATTATGACAAGTATCTAACCATCCGAATGCGTAGTTACGCAAATGACGCGTTAAGGTAGCTTAAACTACCTTAACGGGTCAAAAGCATATAAAAATGCTCAGCTCGTGCTCAGCCGTATTTGGATAAGTTCATCATTATTTTCATCGACGACATTCTCATTTACTCTAAGTCTCAAGCTGAGCACGAGCAACATCTTCGTCTGACAATGGAACTCCTAAAGAAAGAGCAACTTTATGCCAAATTCTCCAAGTGTGAATTTTGGCTGAAAGAAGTTCAATTTTTGGGTCACATTGTCAACGAGCAAGGTATTCATGTGGATCCTTCTAAAATCGCTGTGATTAAGGATTGGGAAAACACCCACTACTCCCACAGAAGTTCGCTCATTTCTTGGTCTTGCTGGTTACTATCGATGATTTATTGCAAACTTCTCAAAGATCACGGTTCCCCTTACTGCTTTGACTCAAAAGAATAAGCCTTTTGAGTGGGGACCTAAACAAGTGGAAGCTTTCCAAAAACCTTGAAACAAAAGCTCTGCAATGCTCCTATTCTATGTTTACCTGATGGTAATGATGATTTTTTGGTTTATTGTGACGCGTCGAATCTAGTCCTTGGTTGCGTTCTCATGCAGTGAGATAAATTCATAGCCTACGCGTCGAGACAATTGAAAGTCCATGAAAAGAACTACACGACTCATGACCTTGAGTTAGGAGCTGTTGTCTTTGCTCTTAAAATCTGGAGACACTATCTTTATGGTACGAAATGTGTGGTTTTCAGAGACCACAAAAGACTCCAACACATATTCAATCAAAAGGAGTTAAACATGAGGTAACGACGCTGGGTCAAACTCCTAAACGATTACGACTGCGAAATTTGCTACCATCCTGGTAAGGCGAATGTTGTGGCTGACGCGCTTATTCACAAAGAGCGTGTCAAGCTTCATTGTGTTCGAGTTCGATCTGATATCCAAACACGTATTCTTGAAGCCCAACGCACTTGTGTAACACAAGGTCTGTTGAAAGACGAACTACCTCACCAACTCGAACTTCAACTCGAAACAAAAGACGATGGATTACTCTATTACATGAACTGGTTGTGGGTTCCGAATCAACACGATCTCCATACTCTATTGATGGATGAATCTCATAAGTCTCGTTATTCGATTCATCCTGGTGCTACAAAAATGTAGAAGGATCTTCGCACCCAGTTTAGGTGGCCGGGTATGAAGAATGACATTGCCATGCATGTATCTAAATGCCTTACTTGTCGCAAGGTCAAGGCTGAGCATCAATGTCCGTCTGGTTTGTTGGAACAACCAGAAATACCAGTTTGGAAGTGGGAGAACATTGCGATGGATCTCATTACCAAAATACCATGCACGTCTAGAGGTCATGATGCAATTGGGTGATCATTGATCGTCTAACGAAGTCATCACATTTCATAGCATTCGTGAAGACTATTCTGCTGAAAAACTCGCAACGATCTATGTTGATGAGATAATATCTCGTCATGGTGTTCCTTTAAACATCATATCTGACAGAGATGCTCATTTCTCATCTCGCTTTTGGAAGACCTTGCAATCTGTAATGGGAACCAAACTCAATCTAAGTGCTGCTTATCATCCCCAAATAGATGGACAATCTGAGAGGACGATTCAAACATTGGAGGATATGCTTAGAGCTTGTGTGATCGATTTTGGTGGTAGTTGGGATTCGCATCTCCCGTTGGTCGAATTCTCCTATAACAATAGTTATCACACCAGCATCAACATGGCGCCTTTCAAAGCTTTATATGGTCGAAAATGTCGTTCACATGTCTGTTGGAATGAGATCGGTGAGACACAGCTCACTGGACCTGAACTCATTCACGACACAACAGAGAAAGTCAAGAAAATTCGCGATAACCTTCTGACAGCTAGAAGCCGTCAAAAGAGTTATGCGGACAAGCGACGCAAGCCCTTAGAATTTCAAGTTGGTGACTATGTCCTACTCAAGGTATCCCCTTGGAAAGGAGTGGATAGATTGGAAAGAAAGGAAAACTTGCTCCACGATAAGTTGGACCATTCAAGATCGTCGAAAGAATCGGAAAGGTGGCCTACCAACTTGAGCTACAAATAAGTCCAAACATTCCACATGTCCAACTTGAAAAAGTGTTTAGCCGATACAAATCTCCATATTCCACTCGATGAGATTCACGTTGATGATTCTATGCATTTTGTCGAGAAACCGGTGGAGATAATGGACCGTGAAGTCAAGAAACTTAAACGCAGATGAATCCCGATGGTCAAAGTTTGCTGGGAATCCAGACGTGGCCCAGAATTTGCTTGGGAACATGAGGATCAAATGAAAGCGAAGTATCCACACTTATTCTGACGAGTTTCCTCTAATTAAATTTCGGGATGAAATTTCCTGAAATAGGGGAGACTGTGATATCTGTGGCAAACCAAACATGTAACAATGATAAACAAGTTATCAATGAATGAAATAATTATGTTTATTTATTTTGATTAGTTACACACATTTGATTCTTGCACAATTTCAAACTCTTAAATCGCTTCTATGAGCAAAACTGGTGAACCGATACGCAAACGAAACCAATTTAAGGCAACGTATGTTCCGGAATAATTTCACAAGCTAAACATACCTTAAATAACCCTCGCATAACTTAGAAATAAGTTTTGGAGGGTTTGGTATGTCAAAAACAAGTTTATTCGATCATAGGGACTAATTACGACAAACTGCAAAAGTCTGCCGATTCTTGCAGTGACGCACGCTCCGGAACAAGAAAACAAGCCTAACATACCATAAATATCCTTTACATAGCTTAGAAATAAGCTTTGAGGGCTTTGGTATGGCAAATTCACACTTTTGTAACTTCAGGGGCTATTTTGCAAATTTCGCGAAACTATGCCTTTTTGCGTATATCGCTATCCGAAACGCGTTCGGACATTCAAAAATTTTTCTAATCATCAATATATTATATGTTAGTGATTGGAATGCGAAAAATCCATTCGTTACTCATTTACGGTCACGCACGCGTTCGTTACAATTTTCGTCGTAATTAACCGAAACCGCGATCGTACGACCAAACGAACCGTCCTCTGGGATATTTTTGAACACATTTCAAGTTCCCTATACTTTTATGCCAATTTTGAAACTTCAGAACTGAACATGGAAGCTAGGTGTAGCGCGACGCTCAAAGGGGTTACCCGTCGCGCGTGGTGACGCTCCTGTTTTTCCAGTAACATTAGCTGGCAGCAGCACAACTCTTTTTCTTGCCACCAATTCGCAAATTTTGCCACCTAGCCCGAATTTTCCACCCTTTAACCTGCTTCTAACACCTCCCACACACTTGTTAACATCCTAAATCATTGCCATAACACTTGGCATGATCTTGAACACCTTTGGATCATTATAAATACCATGTTCATGATCATTTTTGAGCTTTTAGTCACCTTTTTGCACTAATCAGCTACAAATCCGAATTTGCAACCATCTTGGAGTTGTTTCTCTCGTCTTTGATCATTTCTTTGGTGTTTGTAAGTGTTCTACTCATGTCTTGTTCAATTTTGTAGTTTAAATGGATTAAAAGTCACAGAATTTGACTTTTGTTTGACTTCCAGATTTGATCATGAATTGATCAATATAAAATCCATTTGAACCTTGTAATAGGATGATACTCAAGATGGTTATGATCCCTATTGATCATGCCAACTGATTATCAACATTTCTAGTCTTTTTGACAAGTCAAAGTTTCGGTCAAAATGCGATTTTTGCGCATTTTGCATCGGATCTAAGTTCGGGTGTCAAAACAGGTTGTTTTGATGCCAAAAATCTTTTATAAACTTATTTAGACATGTCAAAACATGTCTAAATCATCACTCTCATTGTAGTGCTTGCTAATAGTCGAAAAGTTAAACGGTTTGACCACCCCTTTGACTTTCGAATCTGACCCGTTTGGTGGATCTTCGGACCCGACCAATACATATTTGTGACCATAAATATATAGGGAATAACCCTCTAAGGTTATACCTTATGGTTATGTCTTTCGGATAGTGTTATGTTAAACAATGGTAATATTCCTGAAATATGACCAAAATGCCCTTTTCGCAAGAAAATCAATTAAAAACATATGTAACCCAAATTTTGACATATAATCTGATAAAATAACATTTTAAACATGTTTAAGCATTTAAAACTTATTATGAAACGTATCTAACCATCCGAATGCGTAGTTACGCAAATAACGCGTTAAAGTGGCTTAAACTACCTTAACGGGTCAAACGGGTCAAAAGCACAAAAAATCTTTCCAAATCAGAATGTAGACTTTATTAAATATTTCATATGACTTCCAACACTCATTTGATTTATAAAGTCTCATTCTATCCGAATCCTCCGATTTCAAGTATCGATGTTTACACTAATATTCATTTTTAGGACACGCGTGATTTCTCGAATCTTTGAGCTTCGGTTTTCTTATTAATCCATGATTTACTTTGCTATCATAAGTGAGTACATAGATCCCCTCTTTTACGTTTTATAAATGTTTTTTGGTGAAGCATATGTGCCTAATACTATTTTCATGATTTTGCTACAATATATGTATGGTTTATATATATATACAAAATGATTTCCAATGTGAGTACATAGTTCCCCTATTTTATGTTTTACAGTTGTTTTGGGGTGATTCATATGTGCTAAATGTTTTCAATTTTTCAAATGCAAATACTATGGTTTATATTAAACACAACGATTTCAATAATGTGAACGAACTTGTTGGTGCAATGTATTTATAACAAGAATGACAGTCATTAACAATGGCCAAGCCGACCAGTAGTAAGTTAAGGCGCCTAGGACTGACATTCCCGTTACCAAAATTCCTGTGGTTTCTATGCACTTTAATAATGACCAAAATGCCCTTTTTGCGCATCAATCAACTTTAAGAATATGTAACCAACATTTTGACTTATAAATTGATGTTAAAACATAATCAAACATGTTTTGGCATATAGGACTTATCATAACACATATCTAACCATCTGATCACGTGTTTACGCAAATGATTCGTTAAAGTAGCGTAAACTATCTTTACGAGTCATAACGGGTCAAAAGCACTCAGGAACCTTTTCAAATCAGAATGTAAACTTTTTTAAACCATTTCATATGAGTCCCAACACTCAATTGGTTTACAAGACCTCATTCTATCCGATCTGCCGATTAAAGTCTCGATATTTACACAATTATCCGATTTTAGGAGATATTTGATTTCTCGGACTTTTGAGCTTGTTTGACCTTTGATTCAAGGTTACAATAGCAATCCCATGTGAGTACATAGTTCCGCTCTTTTATGTTTCACAAATGTTTTGGGGTGACTCATATGTGCAAGTTGTTTTCAAGCTTTCAGGTTACAAATGTTATGGTTTATAACTAACACGACGATTTCAATAATGTGAACGAACTTGTTGGTGCATTGTATACATGACACGAATGACATTCATTAGCTTTGGCCAAGCCGACCAGTAGGAAGTTATGATACCATAGGACTGGCAATCCCGTTACTAAGCTATTCACTTGAATTTGGTGGGTAGTTTGGGGAACGACCGAAACTGTTTACTTTAACAAACCCTTTGGTGGTTTGTTATTGCAATTTAATACCCTTTGGTGGTATAGACGAGTCAACACAGGTTTGAATGTATTCATCGAAATGACCAAATGTTTTCACAATTAAAACAAGGATGATGAACAATTGGTTTATGACACAAACAATGGACAATTGGTTTATAACAAGGACAACAAACATTTGGTTTAGGACATGAACAACGGAGGATTGGTTTATGACACGAACAATGAACGATTGGTTTTGGTAAGTGATTTAGATAACGGGACGTGTGTAATGTGATAAAAGCATGGTGGATACACCGCTGGTACTTCCTATTTATAAGTGTTTTTATCATGTTACATACGTGGCGTTATTCAAATCACTTGGAACAAAGGTTTACAAACAATGACACGCAACGATTTTCAATTAAAGATATAAACCACACAAGATTTCTTTCAAGACGATTTACTACTCGGATTTACAAAATAAATGTTTTGGTCAAGATTCATGGCTTCAAGTCTTTTATAAACTATAAGTAACGGTTTTAGTTGGTTAGTTATCATTACAATACCAAATACTTTTTTATAACAAGGTTTTCAATTAATGACTCTAGTAGTCTAACGAGGTATTACAATACAAATACATGGCCATGAATTGGACACATTCACAAAACCTATGTACTCGCCGGCATATTTTTGCTGACTCGTTTTCACATATGTTTCAGGGAACAATATTTGATAGTTTGATGCATGTTCACATAGGAATGGACGCGGACTCTAGTGCCTTAAAATAAGCAAGATAGTAACTATGTTTATTTAGTTTGTTTTAAATTCCAAAAGACAATGTAACGATGTTAATATTCAAATAAAATGAAACTTCAAATACCATGTGTTGTTGTAACAATATGTTAACGTGACTCCCCGACGTTTCCGCCACGGTTTATCATTTTTACGCGATCGGGGTGTTACAGATTGGTATCAGAGCACTGGTTATAGAGAATTAGGTTATTAGTAATGCTTTGACCTAGACTATAACCTTCCTAGGACCCTAACGCGAGTTTATTAGTAATGTGAACACATGCAACCTGGAAGGGTGGATGCCTGTACCCCAAGGCTAGGGTGTTCGTACAAATCCACTTAATCGGACTAGTCACTCTTACTTTGGAATTCTTGGGGTGAGTGTCCACTTATAGGCTAAAGCATGTCTTTGCGATACATTTTAAGACCCATTTACTTCGATTAGTCCCTGTGTGTCATTTGTTTGTTTTGAGAAACGAACGAATGACCACCATCCTTATTTCGTAGATATTTACAATACCTCTCTTGAATTATGTCAATATGAATCTCACATATCTTCCTTCATGTTTTCTTTTAGAATGCCTCCTTGACGTGATACAACTCAAAATGCCGAAATGGCAGCCATTATCACTCAGCAAATTGTTGTTGTACTCCCGAATCTAGTGACCCAACTAAATCAAGCGAACAACAACAATAACAATAACAATGCACCAGCTCCGTGCAACTATAAACAATTTTGTTCGGCCAAACCACTCTCGTTTTCTGGATCTTAGGGAGCCACTAGGCTTCTACAATGGTTTGAGAGTCTCGAAAGCACGTTCCGATTTGTTCAATGTCCAAATGAGGGAAAGGTTGAGTTCGCGTCGAGTGTATTCAAGAAAAGAGCTCTTACGTGGTGGAATGGTATAATGAGAGACAGAGGTGCCGATGTCGCCTTAGCTCAAACTTGGGAAGAGCTTAGGGCTCTTATGATGAAGGAATTCTGCCCGCGTCATGAAAAACGGGCACTGGAAAATGAGTTCCACAATCTTAAGCAAGACAGTGGTGAGAGTCGTGCTTATACCAACCGATACAAGGAGTTGAGTTTACTTTGTCCTTCGATGGTAACGCCTTCGGATAAGGCGATTGAGAAGTATATCGATGGTTTGCCTGATCCGGTTCAGGATATCGTCACTGGCAGTAACCCCTCTACCATTCGCCAAGCCATTGAGTTGCTGCAACTCTAACTGACTCCCAAGTCAGGATAGGTAAGCTTCATCGCAAGGGCGAAAAGGAATAATCTGACAAAACCACTCAAGAGAAAGAAAATGGAAACAAAGCCGAGTCTTCCAAGCGATCGAGGAAGCGTAAGGCTTCTCAAAACTTTGTCGTTACTCGCACAACCCGCGTCAGCTGCTCAACCCAATCAAGCTCCCCAAAACCAACCAGCTCAACCTCCTATGAGGAAACCATACGCTGGTACTGCACCGTTGTGGAATCGGTGCAACGGTCACCATCAAGTTCATCAACCATGCCTTTCAGTGTATTACTTGCGGAAGATTTGGTCATTTGGCAAACATATGTCAATCTGTTCCAAATCCAACTGTTCAGAATCCTGTTCAACCCCAAGCCAACCCTGCTCAACATCCATTCCCACCTGGTTCATGTTATAATTGTGGTGAAATGGGTCACTATAGAAACAACTGCCCGAGGCTAGCGAATGCCAATCAACCTCATGTATGAGCATTCAACATTAACGTCAATGAGGCTCATGCTGATAGTGAAGTTGTTAACGGTACGTTCTTTGTCAACAATCATCCTGCTTCTGTTTTTTTTTGATTCGGGTGCTGATAGAAGTTTTGTGTCTCTTACCTTTGAACCTTTACTTTCAATGCCGAGAATTAAACTAGGAAAGCCCTAGACAGTCGAAATAGCTAGTGGTAAACCTCTTGTGCTTGATCATGTTATTCGAAATTGCCAGTTAAACCTCAACAATCATCTTTTTCCTATTGATCTCACGCCAATGCAACTTGGGAGTTTCGACATTATTGTTGGAATGGATTGGTTAACCAAGCATCATGCCGAAGTTATTTGTTTTGACAAGATAGTTCGAATACCTCTTCCCTCTGGTGAAGTCTTAGAAGTTCGTGGAGAGAAACCCGCTAATAATCTTAAATTCATGACTTGTACCCAAGCTCAGAAATACTTACGAAAGAACTATGTAGCCTTCCTGACACATATCGTAGAGGAGAAAGGCAAAAGCAAAACTGTTTAGGACATCCCCATTGTTTGGGATTATCCTGAGGTGTTTCCTGATGAACTACCTGGTTTACCTCCTACACGTCAAGTTGAGTTTCGTATTGATCTTGTACCCGGTGCCAACCAAATAGCCAAATCTCCTTACCGTCTTGCACCGTCTGAGATGCAAGAGTTGTCAAAACAGCTTTAGGAATTATCAGGTAAAGGTATCATTCGTCCGAGCTATTCACCTTGGGGCGCTCCTGTCCTATTTGTGAAAAAGAAGGATGGATCTTTCCGTATGTGTAACGATTACCGTGAGCTCAACAAACTCATGACAAAAAGTTGATATCCCCTACCTCGAATTGACAACCTTTCTAATCAACTACAAGGTGCTACATGTTTCTCCAAGATCGATCAGCGTTCTGGGTATCATCAGCTTTGTGTACTCGAGGAAGATATTCCCAAGACTGCTTTCCGCACAAGATACGGCCACTATGAGTTCACTGTTATGCCATTTGGCTTGACGAATGCTCCAGCCGTATTCATGGACTTGATGAATCGGGTCTGTAAACCTTATTTAGACAAGTTCATCATTGTATTCATCGACAACATTTTGACCTATTCAAAGTCTTGAGCCAATCACGAACAACATCTCCGATTAACAATGGAACCTTTAAAGAAAGAACAACTTTATGCTAAATTCTCCAAATGCGAGTTTTGGTTGAAAGAAGTTCAATTCTTGGGGCACATATTTAATGAGCAAGGTATACATTTGGATCCTTCCAAAATCACTGCGATTAAGGATTGGAACACACCCACTACACCCACAGAAGTTCGCTCATTTCTTGGTCTTGCTCGATATTATCGCCGATTCATCGCGAACTTCTCAAAAATCTCGGTTCCCCTCACTGCTTTGACTCAGAAGAATAAGCCTTTTGGGTGGGGACCCAAACAAGAGGAAGCTTTCCAATTCGTTGAAACAAAAGCTCTGTGATGCCCCTATCTTATCTTTACCTGATGGCAACGATGATTTTGTTGTCTATTGTGAACATCGAACCTAGGCCTCGGTTATGTTCTCATGCAACGAGATAAAGTCATAGCCTATGCGTCAAGACAATTGAAAACACATGAGAAGAACTACACGACTCATGATCTTGAGTTGGGTGCTGTAGTTTTTGCTCTCAAGATTTGGAGACACTACTTATACGGTACGAAATGCGTGGTTTTCGTGGACCACAAAAGTCTCCAAACATATTCAATCAAAAGGACTAAACATGAGACAACGACTCTAGGTGGAACTTTTAAACGATTACGACTGTGAAATTCGATACCATCCTAGTAAGGCGAATGTTGTGGCCGATGCGCTTAGTCGCAAGGAACGTGTCAAACTTCATTGTGTTCGAATTCAATCTGATATCCAAACACGTATCCTTCAAGTTCAGCGTGCTTGAGCTACACAAGGCATGATGGATAGTGAATTACCACATCAACTTGAGCTTCAACTCAAGACAAAAGACAGTGGGTTACTCTATTTTGAATCGTTTGTGGATTCCAAGTCAAGACAATCTCCGCACTTTATTGATGGACGAAGCTCATAAGTCTCGTTATTCAATCCATCCTGGTGGAGACATAATGTACAAGGATCTTCGTACCCAGTATTGGTGGCCGGGTATGAAATCGGATATTGCCTTGTATGTGTCGAAATGCCTAACTTGTCTTAAAGTCAAGGCTGAACATCAACGCCCATCTGGTTTGCTTGAACAACCAGAAATACCAGTATGGAAGTGGGAGAACATTGCAATGGATCTCGTCACTAAACTACCGCGCAGATCTAGAGGTCATGATGCTATTTGGGTAGTTATCGATCGCCTAACAAAGTCAGCACACTTCTTGGCAATTTGTGAAGATTACTCTGCTGACAAACTTGCAAAGATGTATGTCAATGAGATTTTATCTCGTCATGGTGTTCCTTTGGACATCATATTTGACAGAGATGCTCAGTTCTCATCTCACTTTTGGAAGACCATGCAATCTGCTATGGGAACCAAACTCAATTTGAGCACTGCTTATCATCCTCAAACGGATGGACAAACCGAAAGAACAATTCAAACATTGGAGGATATGCTTAGAGCGTGTGTGATCGACTTTACTGGTAATTGAGATTCACATCTACCGTTGATCGAATTCTCTTACAAAAATAGTTATCACGCCAGCATCAACATGATGCCTTTCGAAGCTTTATACGGTCGAAAATGTCGTTCATCTGTCTGTTGGAATGAAGTTGGAGAGTCTCAGTTTACTGGACCTGAACTTATTCATGACACAACAGACAAAGTCAAGAAAATACGTGATAATTTTCTGACAGCTAGAAGCCGTCAAAAGAGTTATGTGGACAAGCGACGCAAGCCCTTGGAATTCCAAGTCGGTGATCATGTCCTACTCAAGGTATCCCCTTAGAAAGGAGTGGTCATATTTGGAAAGAAAGGAAAACTTGCACCACGATACGTTGGACCATTTAAGATCGTTGAAAGAATCGGAAAAGTGGCCTACCGACTTGAACTACCTCATAAACTTGGGAACGTTCACCCAACATTCCACGTGTCCAACCTAAAGAAATGTTTATCGACGCAAAACTTCGCATCCCCTCGATGAAATTCACGTTGATGACACAATGCACTTTGTCGAGAAACCAGTAGAGATTATGGACCGTGAAGTCAAGAAACTTAAACGAAGATGATACCGATAGTAAAAGTTCGTGGAATCCAAACGTGGCCTTGAATTTACTTGGGAATGAGAGGATCAAATGAAAGCAAAATACCCACATCTATTTCCACAAGTTTCCTCGAATTAAATTTCGGGACAAAATTTCTTAAAGTAGGGAGACTGTGACATTTGTGGTGATTCGATCATGTAACAATTCCAAAACAAGTTATCAATTAATGAAATTGGTGTTTTATTTATGAGTTTTGAATTTTTATCATGACAATTGCACATATTCGACTCTTACACGATAGCAAACTCTCGAGCGACTTCTTGAAGTGAAATCGCAAACTATTGCGTAAACGTAATCAGTTTAACACGACATAGACTACGGAACAATGACACAAGCTTAAAGTACCTTAAATAACCTTTCATAACTTAGAAATAAGTTTTGGAGGGTTCGGTACGGCAAAAACATGCTTATGCAACTTCAGGGGCTATTTTGCAAATTCTCAGAAACTATGCAGTTACGCGTATTTCTTAATCCAGGACATGACATGCATCCAAAAATTTTTGTAATCATTAAAATCTTGTCTATTAATGATTGGAATGCAAAAATATAATTCGTTACACGTTTACGGTCATTTGCGCGTTCGTTACGATTTTCGTCGTAATTAACCGAAAACCGCAACCGTACGACCAAACGAACCGTCACCCAGGACATTTTTGGACTTATTTCAAGTTCCCTATGCTTTATTGTCTTTATAGAGCTTAAAAATGTGGTTAACGGGTGTTAAAGTGCCAAAACGCGACGAAACGAGTGCAGGGGCCTGTTCTCCCAATTTGTGAAACTTGCTGCCAGCTGAGGGCCATGCGGACCACATCCGGAACCCCATACGGTCCACATAGGGTGCCCAGCACAGCAGCAAGTTGGCAGCAGCTGGTTAACTCTCTTGTTGACCAAGCATAGGATATTGCCACCCTCTCTTCTGCTTTTGGCAAGTTTTATGACAGTAATCAAACCCCTTGATGACTCATGGACACTTGTAATGACCTTTTAGCTTCAACTCAACTATAAACAGGCCTTTGATCATTCAATCCAACTTGCTCATTTCCATCTTCTTCCTCTCTTGCTCTAAGTGGAGACTACCACCTTGATTGGAGGTCTCCTACCTGAGTTCTGTGGTTCCTTCTTCAACTTTGGATCACAAGTAAGTGTTCCATCCTAGTCTTTTTATTTATTTTAGCTATTTCAAGCTAAAAGTCAAATAGTGTTTGAATTTTCGCTTTGACCATTAATTGTTCAAAGCAAAGTACAATTGGACTTTACCACCTGATCGTAATCACGATGGTTATGATCCATAGCGATCATGCCTACTGCTTACCACGTTTACTAGTTGTAGTGACGAGTCAAAGTTTCGGTCAATAATGCACAAAGTGCGCATCATACGATGGAACTTTTTTCGGCAATCAAAGCACTTTGTTTTGATACCAAAACACTTTTATAACTTAGTTAGACATGTCAAAACATGTCTAACTCGTCACTTTTAGTTTAATGCTTAGTTAGGGTCGTAAGTCGAGCGGTCTTGACCACCGCTTTGACTTTCTAATCTGGCCCGTTTGGTCAATTTTAGAATCCGACCAAACCCATATTTATGACCATAGTTGTATAGGGAATAACCCTCTGAGGTTATAACTTATGGTCACTTCATTTGGTTAGTGTTATGATATGTCATTTCAATGCACTTTAATAATGACCATAATCCCCCTTTTTGCGCATGAATCAACTTTAAGCATATGTAACCAACATTTTCACTTATACACTGATTTTATAAAATAGTCAAACATGTTTTGGCATATATGACTTATCATAACACATATCTAACCATCCGATCACGTGTTTACGCAAATGATTTGTTAAAGTAGGGTAAACTACCTTAACGAGTCATAACGGGTCAAAAGCACTTAGGAACCTTTTCAAATACAAATGTAGACTTTGTTAAACCATTTCATAAGAGTCCCAACACTCATTTTGTTTACAAGACCTCATTCTATCCAATCCGTCGATTAAAGTCTGATATTTACACAATTATGCGATTTTAGGACACATTTGATTTCTCGGACTTTTGAGCTTGTTTGATCTTTGATTCAAGGTTACAATAGCAATCCCATGTGAGTACATAGTTCCCCTCTTTTATGTTTTACAAATGTTTTGGGGTGATTCATATGTGCAAGTTGTTTTCAAGTTTTCAAATTACAAATGTTATGGTTTATATCTAACACGACGATTTGAATAATGTGAACGAACTTGTCGGTGCGTTGTATACATGACACGATTGACATTCATTAGCTTTGGCCAAGCCAACCACTAGTAAGTTATGGTACCATAGGACTGACAATCCCGTTACTAGGCTATTCACTGGAATTTGGTGGGTAGTTTGGGGCACGACCGTAACTGTTTACTTTAACACAACCCTTTGGTGGTTTGTTATTGCAATTTAATACCCTTTGGTGGTATAGACGAGTCAACATAGGTTTGAATGTTGTTGATGCATTTTGTGTTCGTCACTTGTCGAATAGGCTAGATTCAGCGTGTGTTGAATATTGTATAGGTTAGAATGGCACACGCGACCAAAATACGGAGATTATAGTGTAAAAGGGAACAAGTTCGACCGAACTTGACCTATATTGGTCAAGTTTGCTCGAACTTGATGTACCTTTAGTCAAGTTCGCCCGAACTTGACTATAAAAGGCCAAGTTCGCTTGAGAAGTGCATGTTGATCTCAAGTTCGCCCGAACTTACCTCCACTCCAGCGAACTTGTCTCCCTATATATAGGTGTGTTGTTCATTTTGTCATTTAAGTTTTTGGCATCCCTACGGGGAGGTGCTGCCGGATTCTCTCCAGGAACCCCGGCAGCTGGACTTATAAAAATGTATACTCTTTCGGTATGAATGAAGACTGCCACTGCATTCTACTTCTACTCCTTTCTGTAATAACATTCTACCGAATCGGTTTACGTTTATCCACTAACTTTCATCTAGAACCGCCTGATCACAGACCTTCCATTGGTATCAGAGCTACGTTTATCACCTACGCTATTGAATTTGGACATTTATGGACATTAGGAGGGGTTTTAGACGTAAATCATCAAATAAACATACAATCCATGGACAAAATCTAAAATTGAACGGATACAATTTTTAGAAAACCCTTTTCGACCAGATCTATGGTGGAATCATCTCGAAATTCGAAGAAATAAGGATTTTGGATCGAAAATGTGAAAATAGGCTGATTTGGGAGATCAAGTTCGCCCGAACTTGACCTGTGTAGGTCAACTTCGCCCGAACTTGACAAGGATTTTCATGATTTTTCATCAAGTTCGCCCGAACTTGACTGATTTTCATTGAAATTAAGCATAAGTTCGCCCGAACTTGTCTTTTTCATGCAAGTTCGCCCGAACTTGGAAGTGACCAACCAAGTTCGTCCGAACTTGTCTCAACCGACTAAGTTCGACCGAACTTGTCACATAGTGACCAAGTTCGCCTGAACTTGTCACACAAGTTCGCCCGAACTTGTCAGGATGCCTAAAAAAAGGCGTTGAAAAAAAATTTATTGCTCGGTTAGATGAGACGGGTGTCTAGAAAAAATTTGGTGATAGGAATTTTTTCGAAATTTTAACGTCTGATACTGACTATTCAGGGACACCATCGGAGGCCTTAGAGAGAGGCTGAGATGAAGAGGTTAGAGATGGTTGAAGATGAGAGGGTAGTCATTGATACCAAAGCAATTTGGTGATCATTAGGGTTGAAGACTACCGATGGGCCTTAAAGTAAATTCTGCATTTGTTAAATACTAAAAATTCCGGATTTGAGGGGGAATTTCAGTGAAAATTTCAGTATGGTCAAAATTTGCAAAAATGAGGGGAATAAAAAATTTTCAATATTTGACGATTCTAGCATTTTTGAAATTCGTGACACTACAACAGTATTCGGGTGGTTTCCGACTACAAATTAACCGGGAAATACAGAGATTTGAGATTGATTTGAAAATTGATCAAGTTGATGTCAAGTTTGAAAGCAAGTGGTTACATAACTGAGTCTTGGAGGAGTTGTTTATCAGATTCTGCGGTCATGGTTGTGGATTGACACCTGAGTCGCGCGTATGGTTTGGAAGCACACATGACTGCCTATCTTTAACTCTGCTTTGCACATGAATTATTGACTGGACTAACCGCCAGGAGATAAGGATGCTTGTAGTTTCAGTTGCCCCGGGTTGTACGTGGTACCATGATTAAGGAAGATGATTTATGGGATCGGATCTTCCAGACAAAGAAGTGTACCAGTTGCTGACGAAAGAGATTATCCATTTAGGATTCTGTGATCATAAGAAGTTCTGGGTTTTTAGTTCATGATACAGAGTGGTGCTTAAGGGTTAGAGTCCTGATCTCTGGTGAAGGAACAGTTAGCTGGATTAGCAGTCGTTAATGCCAGTGTGGAACTGAGGACGTTCAAAACGTTCAGTGATGATCTTAGGATTAATGGCTAGCTCCAAAGACGGATGGTTTCAAAATTACCAAGGAGATATGAAGTTATCCCATATACGCTAACTGATGATAGCCTTTGGTGGCCATTATTTTTAGTCTTCAAGCAGATGAATCATTTTTCTCTTTGGACTAACCGCCATTGGATGATGATGTTTGGTGATTAAGTCGCACTGGTCTACCGGAGATAGCTAATATCTGGCATTATGATTGTAGAGGAAGAATGTGATTTTGGTCACGGACGTATGTTTCTCAGATTCGATGCATTACCAGATTATCTATTTCCGATGAAGATTTGTTAATTGAGCAGATTACCGATTTGATAATCAAATCTTTCTGAAGGGTGCTTAACTGAGATTACGGAAATCGGGATTTCGGATTTTCAAGGGTATTCGTTATTTGAAGTTTTCCGATGCGGTGATTCAAAGTTTCTATCAATTGCAGGTTGAGTTTTTGATACTTTAGGAGTGTGCGGAATAAACTCTGATGCTCAACGCTTATTCAAAAACTAAACTCGGATGTGGTTATCGTCAAAATGGAGAAGCTGCTGCATTGATTAGCTTCGAGTTGATGGTTATTCGAGAAAATTTGTCGGTCAAGTAAATCAGAGAAGTCAGAAACCATGCAACCAAAGATCTAAACTGGAGATTTCAGCGGTTTTGAAAGTTGTTAATGCAAACCTGGATCATCAATTAAGGGGGAATCTGTTGACGCGTCTCGACGACATCGGCAGACACCTTGATTGAAGTTGCAGAGAATATTCAAACACGGCTCAAAGTTTTGAAGTTCAAGATCAAGCCTCGACAGTAACGAACAAGGGGGAATCTGTTGATGCATTTTGTGTTCGTCACTTGTCGAATAGGTTTGATTGAGCGTGTGTTGAATATTGTATAGGTTAGATCAAACTACGGAGATTATAGTGTAAAGGGAACAAGTTCGACCGAACTTGACCTGTATTGGTCAAGTTCACTCGAACTTGATGTGCCTTTAGTCAAGTTCGCGCGAACTTGACTACAAAAGGCCAAGTTCGCTTGAGAAGTGCATGTTGATGTCAAGATTCGGCCGAACATGACATAGTCAAGTTCGCCCGAACTTACCTCCACTCCAGCGAACTTGTCTCCCTATATATAGGTGTGTTGTTCATTTTGTCATTTAAGTTTTTGGCATCCCTACGGGGAGGTGCTACCAGATTCTCTCCAGGAACTCCGGCAGCTGGACTTAGAAAGATGTATACTCTTTCGGTATGAATGAAGACTTCCGCTGCATTCTACTTCTACTCCTTTCTGTAATAACATTCTACCAAATCGGTTTACGTTTATCGACTAACTTCCGTCTAGAACCGCCTGATCACGGACCTTCAAATTTATTCACCGAAACGACCAAAAGTTTTCACAATTAAAACAAAGACGCTGAACAATTGGTTTATGACACAAACAATGGACGATTGGTCTATAACAAGGACAATGAACATTTGGTTTATGACATGAACAACGGACGATTAGTTTATAACACGAACAATGAACGATTGGTTTTGGTAAGTGATTTAGATAACGGGACGTGTGTAATGAGATAAAAGCATGGTGGATACGCCGCTGGTACTTCCTATATATAAGTGTTTTTGTCATGTTACATACGTGGCGTTATTCAAATCACTTGGAACAAAGGTTTACAAACAATGACATGCAACGATTTTCAATTAAAGATATAAACCATACAAGATTTCTTTCAAGACGATTTACTAATTGGATTTACAAAATAAATGTTTTGGTCAAGATTCATGGCTATAAGTCTTTATAAACTATAACTAACTGTTTTAGTTGGTTAGTTATCATTACAATACCAAATACTTTTTGATAACAAGGTTTCCAATTAACGACTCTAGTAGTCTAACGAGGTATTGCAATACAAATACAAGGCCATGAATTTGACACACTCACAAAACCTATGTACTCGCCGGCATGTTTTTGCTGACTCGTTTTCCCATATGTTTCAATGAACGATACTTGATGGTTTGATGCATGCTCACATAGGAATGGACATGGACTCTAGTGCCTTAAAATAAGCAAGATAATAACTATGTTTGTTTAGTTTGTTTTTAATTCCAAAAGACAATGTAATGATGTTAATATTCAAATAAAATGAAACTTCAATTACCATGTGTTGTTGTAGGAATCTGTTAAGGTGACTCCCCGACGTTTCCGTCACTGTTTGTTGTTTTTACCGGTCGGGGTGTTACACTAAGCCTCTAAACTTTCTGTTTTAACAAGGGTTTTAACCCACAGTGTTGAACAAGCCTTGAGCTTGTGTAAGTGTGATTACTTGGAAAGCTTGGCTATCCTACTATCAATCCATTCCTCACTTGATGATTTTACCTTGCTATCCTAAGTGGCTTGCTAGCCTTAAAGATGATTAGCCCTGTTTAACCGCCGACACTTAGTTAACTCTTTCCATGTTGGAAGTGGAAACCCGGGTTAAAGATTGTTGGTCACTTGGTATAGTAAGAGCTTGTAAGTTCTTTGTTTTGTTGGTGCATAATGTCTATGTCTTAGTCTTATATCGAGTATGTATAGTATAGAGCTGAATAGGCTAGGTATATGAAGTATTTATGTTTGTAGTAGCAAGTCCGCCCATGAAGTGTCATGTAAGGCATGTTCGGCCGAACTTGCAGTAGCAAGTTCGGGCGAGCTTTTATCTCCCAGGGGCGAACTTGTGTCTCTATAAATACCTAGCTTGCCTCATTCATTTGTAACTTTGGCATTTCAGAGGCGAAGCTCTGTCAGTTTGTAACCAGAACGTTTGATCAATAAAATTGACGATTAACTGATTAAATCTTGTCTATTGGTAAACACGACGTAATATTTCCGCTATTATGGACGTTAGATATCAAATTTAGGTTCCTAAGCATCGAGGATCGGTCCTACAAGTGGTATCAGAGCTAGAACAGCCTGATTTGATAGTATCAAGACAAGATCACTTCTATTTGTACTCCATTCTTCTATTTTTCTTAACTTTTGAACATAAAATGAAGAATTCATGGTCAAAATCTTTTCAAATTTGAGTATATCATGTAAAATACAATAAAGATAAACCCTTGAAAGATTGAGACCAAATTCAACTGAATTCATGTCAAAATTTTGAAAAAAACCATGTTTTGGAAAACCATCAAGATCGAACTTGTTAAGCATGTTCGGCCGAACTTGGTCTAAAAACATCACTTTCAAGTGATTTTTTAGTAAGTTGGCTCGAACTTGAGGTATTTTTGAGGAAATTCTTGCCAAGTTCGCTCGAAGTTATCAATTTTCCACTGATTTTATAGTAAGTTCGACCGAACTTGTGTAATATCAAGGAATTATTGAGTAAGTTCGCCCGAACTTGCTTGTGTTTCATCAAAATTCTGATAGCAAGTTCGCTCGAAGATACACTGGATTTGTTTCTTTCAAAAGTTCATAAGTTCAACCGAAGATAACACAATTTTTCAAAAAAAAATATCACAAGTTCGACCGAACTTGTGATAAATTCAAGAATTCTTCATTCCAAACTACAAGTTCGACCGAACTTGTAGTATTTCTAACATTTTCAAAAGTTTTTGAATATTTTCAGTATACACATCTCGTTATTCACAATGGATGATATGGAAAGAGCTTTTATGTCCGGAACTAGTTCGTCGAATGCCAAAGTGATTCATCAAGTTAATCTTGATAACGAGATGGGGACGACTGTTAAACCGCCCAAGCTGATGAGCATGGACGAATATGAAGCATGGAAGGAGAAATTTACCTATTGGGTTCAAGCCATGCATTTTGCAGGCTGGGTGTCGATTGAAAGAGGCTACACTGTTCCTGTAGATGAACATCAGCTAGTCCTTGAAAAGTACAACTACTCGACAGCACACAAAGACGAATACATTGCTGAGAAAAAGATGATCAGTCTCATCCAACAGTCTGTCAAAGAAGATATCCTGATTTTGCTACCAGAGTATACAACTAAAAAAGATCTTTGGTTGTTATTACAGAAGAAATATCAAGGCAGTGCTGAAATGATCAAAAGTAAAAAGGCGCTTATTCTAAAAGAGTTCAATATCTTCACCATGTTAAAGAATGAGACCATGAAGCAAATGATCAAGCGCTTCTGTCATCTTAAAGTTCAAATGCGAAGACACGGTCTCAAGAAGACAGAATAAGAATACATCGACAAGCTTGCTGATGCACTACCAGATGGTGAAAGGGCTACTTATTTGATGGTTCTGAAAATAGTGATAAGTGGGAATTCTTCAAGTTGTCAACGTTTATCGACAAACTCGAAGGCCACGAAATGTAGCTTCTGAAGATTGCAAAGTCAAAGAACGCTAATGTAGTTCAAGATGTTGGGTTGTACTACAAAAGTGGAATGCAAGACAACATTTCAAGTCTGAAAATTGGAACAGCGTTTAGTGCAAACATGAATGCTTCTCCACATAACCAGAGTCAATCACAACCTCATTATGATCAGAGTCCACACAGTTCGTTCTCAAACACTGGTTCAAATTCATCATATCAAAGCCAAGCAAATCAGAATCAACAGCAAAATTCTGATCCAAATGTATACAAATGGAATATAGCAGTGAATCTGAACAATGTTGTTTCCGAACAAGTTGCAAAACAACATATGTCTCTTCTCGCCACTGTTCTGGAGTCGTACGAAAGTCTTGTAGCCAGTAAAATTGGAAATCCTGAAATGATGGCAGAAGATTATGACCAAGTGGATGAAGAAGAACTCGAGTTGATGGATATCAACTGGTGTTTAGCATCTATTATCTGAAGGGTTACGAAGTTTGTTGCTCTCACTGGCCGAGATATCAGAAATTCTAGCAACAAGTTGGGCTTCGACAAGTCAAAGGTTACATGTTTTCGATGTCGCCAAAAGGGTCACTTCAAAAGAGAATGCAAAAAACCTGAAGCAACGGGAAATCAAAGTCCGTTCGGAGGAGGCAACGAGTATTATAAGAAGTCACTTCAATACAAGCCATTTCCAAAGAAGACTCAGGTTGAAATTCAAGAGAAACCGAATAGCAGCAACACTGAAAAAGCTATGGTTGCTCAAACGAAGATGATGGTTTCGACTGGAATTCCTACATCGGTAAGAAGACCGGAGTTGCATTGATGGCTGAGATAGTTGAAGATACTTCTGCAGAGGAAGCAGCGGCAGCGGCAGAAGCAGCGGTTGTAGAATAGATTCTGCTGGAACAATACTTGCATCAACAATGAGTAGAAGAGGAGTATATCCACATGCAGAAACAAGGAATTTTATCTCCTAACTCATGTGATAGTTTTGCAGGTCATTTTGATGGAAGCTCTAAAGAACAAGTGGTTGAGGAGAAAACAATTGATGAAGAGATCATCAATGTTACACAAGAAGTGAATGCCGAAAACCTCAAGAACATGGCAGATAAAGCTTTAATGGCAAATCTAACAAAGGTAGGTCCAGAGGTAAAAGAAGTTGTCAAAGTACAAGTTGTAGAGGTTGAGAAACCTTGTACAAAATGTGCTGAACCATGTTCTGAGTGTGCCGAAAAATCAAAAATCATCACTAAAAACAATGTGCATAATGACCTTTTGAAATATGATTATCGCACAATGAAGGAAGCGTATGATAAAATGAAAAATGATTATGGTAGGCTTGATAGAAATAACATCGAACAACATGATACCATAAGGATGTCAAAAGGAACAGTAATGGATAAGAAAAAAGCGATTAATATCTATATTAACACCATTGCTGAAACTAAGCAACAACTTCAGGACATGACAATTGAAACAGAGCGCGTTCAACAACTTTTGATAAGTTACACCTTTAACGCATATGTCATTGATCACATCCTTCCGACAATTCCAACGGAAAAGAAACCTAAAAAGAAAGTTGGTAAAGAATACACCAATGTTCCTCCACCCCTATGCAAGAAGTATTGTCGCAAATCCGCTGATGGGATGGATAAGGCACTCAATATTGAATTGTTATCTGAAAAGAAAACTGAGTTGCTAGAGAACATTGATGTAATCTATACAAAAACAAATGATGACAATGTTGTGGTTAAAAAGGTTGTTGAAAATGTTTTGGACAATTCTGATGAAGGCAGCTTTAAAAGCGCCGACTCGAGCTCAAATAATTCTGATTCACAGTCCGAAAATGATGATACATCATTGGAGAATGATCTATGTGATGATCCAAATGTTGTCATGTACAAGATTAAGGAATCTGATAGATTATACTTTGATGACAGTTTTCCGATTCAGAATGTGAAGGAAGAATTGTTAGACAAATTCTTTAAACTCGTGGAAGTCACATCAGATGATCTGGAGATCAATGAAAAGAAATTCTATTCCAAACCTAAAAGAAATACTACCAAAAGAATGGTGGTGATCATCTGGAAAACCGGAGAGCTGGGTTGGGATTATAGGAATCAGATGAACCTAAAAGGAAACCATCACCATTTCATGAATACAAGAATAAAAATATGAATTTTGTATATGGGACAAACACAGTTCATGAGGAAAGTTTGATCGGGAAACAATCAAACGATGAGTTTAAGAAACAAAAAGAACTTCGAGATAAAGCCAAAATTGCAAGTGGTGCCAAAATAAATGGTGTAAAACCCACTAAAGGACATCCACATGATTCTCGGACTCTTTTCAAGTGCAACAAAATTGGTCATATTGCACAATACTGTCCGAAATCAAAGCCGGCTTATCTTCGAAGGAAAGAAATTTCAAATGTTGTGAAACAAAAGCAACTAGTGTTTGTAAAACCTTTAAAGATTTTGAAAAGAAATGAATCAAAAGATGAAGTCAAACCTAAGTTTGAAAATTCAATTTTCGAAAAAGGTGAAACTTCAAAGGCTAATGAAAACAATTTTTACATCAAGAAGGCTAACATAAAATCTCAAGCCTGGATTGCAAAGAAACGCTCAGCAACATCTGAGAACACTAAGTCTGAGCTTGTTAAGACTAGTGATAGCAAGAAAGAATCAAAATCCGAAATCATAATTGAAACCACATCTGAAAATCTCAAAACTACAAGTGGTAACAATTCGAAAGATAAAAAGACGGTAAAGTTTTCAAACATAAACATCATAGAAAATTCAGATGAAGAATGGGAAGTTAATTTTGTAGATGAGTGTGGATTCAATTATGCGGATGAATGTGAATTTGATTTTGATGATGGTTATCCAATTCAACCCAAGACTAAAAAGGCTTGGGTCTCGCTTTTTAAATAGATTGTTGAAATGTGCAGGGGCTCCAGAGATCCATACTTTCTAAGTGGATTATGGATAGTGGAGCGTCTAGACATATGACGGGAATGAAAGCTTTGCTATTCGACATTAAAGCTATCAATGGTGGATATGTTGGATTTGCGGGTAACCAGGGTGGAAGGATAGTCGCCGAGGGAAAACTCTCAAACGGCGTCGTTTCATTCGATCGCGTGAACTATATTGCAGAACTTGAGAATAATCTTCTGAGTATATCGTAGATTTGTGACAAGAAGTTCACGGTCCATTTCAACGACAAAGAGTGTATTATCTTGAAGCAGGGATTCAAAATACCAGATGAGTGGATTCTGATGCGAGCACCTCGTGAGAATGATCTATATGTTCTTGATATGGGTGTTGCTACCACTTCATCAAAATCAGCACAATGTTTTGTGTCAAAGGCTACTGAAAAGGATTCTATTCTTTGGCATCGCAAGGTGGGGCATATTCATTTAAGAAAAACGAATTTCTTGGTTCATAATGATCTTGTAGAAGGCGTAAATGTTTGGAGTTTTCAGATGTCTGATCATTGCTTAGAATGCAAAAAGGGAAAGCATATCAAGAAATCTCATCTGAAGAAAATTCTAAATTCAATCAAGTTGCCATTAGAACGTCTCCACATGGATTTATTTGGTCCTGTAAATGTTCGAAGCATCTCAGGAGACTTATACTGCTTGGTCGTGACATATGACTATTCGAGATATTCGTGGGTATTCTTTCAAGAATCAAAAGACGAAACGTTCGAGAACTTGGTTATTCTACTCAAGAAACTCGAGAATCTTTATCGTCTGCCGGTTAGATGCATTAGAAGTGATAACGGCACAGAGTTTAAGAATAACAAAATGAAGGAATTCTGCAACGCAAAAGGGATTCTACACGAGTTTAGTGCTCCCTATACTCCACAGCAAAATGGAGTAGCTGAACGGATAAACAGAACTTTGATTGAAACTGCGAGAACCATGCTTGCAGATTCTAAACTTCCAATCAGCTTCTGGAGTGAAGCGGTTGTTGCGGCTTGCTACACGCTAAACAGGGTTCTCACTATCAAACCAACAAAGAAAACATGTTTTGAGATGATAAACCGATGGAAGCCAAATTTGAAGTTCTTAGAACCATTCGGTGCGCCATGTACCGTAATAGATCAAGATGGCAAATTCGGAGCTAAATCTCTTGAGGGTTTCTTTGTCGGATATGCGAGTCCGTTGAGAAGAGTATATGTTCCTTCGTTGAGAAAGGTTATTGAAGCACAGCACGTGGATTGTTTCAACTATACAGATCCTATTCAAAGGAGAGGTGACGCGTGGCTGTTTAACTATTACCTTTGGAAGTCATTTGACTTGCCGGAAGAACTTTCTGACGATGAAGTTGTAGCGTTATATTATCTTCAGCAGTCAGCGAATCAAGAGCAAATTGTTCGACCAATTGTGGTTAATCAACCCACGTTGGATCCATCTTCTTCTGGTGCAAGTTCAAATAATAGTAGTGTTTCGGCTGAAATTGTTTATGAAACATTAACAACACCTACTACTCCTCTAACAAATGCCTCTACTGAACCAGTGAATACAACAACGGAGCCCAGTGTGCCTCAGAATCAGAATTCTGACTTAGATGAAGCACCGAGATTTGATGATGATGGGAATCATCTTCTTCAGATGAAGAAGTGGAGCAGATAACTAGTCTTTTAAACCAATCTGCAGGCCCGAACAACAGAAATGACGCTTCATCAAGCTCTCCAAATGTTAAATTGGTCCTTGATCTCAACATCACGAATCAGCAAAACTCAGTAGATGTTCCAAGTGAAGAATTGCCGCGATCATATTCCTATCATTTGTCAACAAATATTATCGGAGAACTTCAAACTGGTGTTAGAACTCGAGGGCAAATTAACAAAGCACTCAGTTGTTTCTACACTCACGTTGCTCCAACTCAGAACTATTGCTTCTATTAATGTTTCATTTCGCAGATAGAACCAAAGACAGTTAATGAAGCTTTAGCCGATGAAAACTGGGTACAAGCAATGCAAGTAGAACTATTGCAGTTTGAGAAGTTGGGAGTGTGGAAGCTTGAAGACCTACCAAAAAATCAGAAAGTGATTGATACAAAATGGGTCTTTAAGTGTAAACGTGATGATAGAGGGGTTATTGTTCGTAACAAAGCTAGGCTTGTTGTCAAGGGATTTCACCAACGGGAAGGGATAGATTACACGGAAGTCTACGCACCAGTAGCACGCTTGGAATCTATTCGAATCTTTCTAGCTTTCGCATTATGGAAAGGAATTAAGGTCTATCAATTGTATGTCAAATCGGCTTTTCGATACGAAAAATTACGCGAGAAGGTGTACGTTGGACAACCACCGGGGTTTGTCGATCCACTCAACAAGAAGAAAGCTTACCTACTGGATAAAGCTCTTTATGGTCTACACCAAGCCCCGGGAGCTTGGTACGAGACGTTATCGCAACATCTCGTCGGCAACGGCTTTATCAGAGGAACTGTGGATAGTACTCTTTTCACCAGATAAGTTGATGGTCATATGATTATTGTTCAAACCTACATCGACGACATCATCTTTGGATCTACAAACGATAGTCATTGCAAGGAGTTTGAGGGAATCATGAAAAAGAAATTCGAAATGTCCTCGATGGGCGAAATGAAGTTCTTTCTGGGTTTGCAAGTAGATCAGCTTCCGGATGGTATTTTCATTCATCAGACTAAGTATGTTCACGACATCTTGAAGAAGTTTGGAATGGAAAGCTTGAAGCATCTTTCTACGCCTCTTGCTCTCAACCACGACATTTGCGTTGACGAGACTGGAGCCAAAGTTGACGAGACGTTATACAGATCGATGATTGGATCGCTGATGTATCTGACGGCATCGCGCCCAGATATTATGTATCCAACCTGCCTCTGCGCCAGATATCAGTCAAGCCCGAGGATCTTACACATGCAGATCGTGAAGCGAATCTTCAGATACCTGAAAGGATGCCCAAGCACCGGCTTGTGGTACCCGAAGAACGACAATTTCGAGCTCACAGGCTATGCTGATTCTGATTTTGGTGTAGATAAGTTGAATTCAAAATCAACTACAGCGGGATGCCAGTTCTTCGGAACAAGAATGGTAACCTGGCAGTGTAAGAAACAAACTACAACCGCTCTCTCTACCTGTGAAGCTGAGTATATCTCGGCCTCCAGCTGTTGTTCATAGATTCTATGGATTCAACAGCAGATGAGAGATTATGGTCTGCAATTTCTAGACACTCCGCTCTTTGTTGATAATAAGGCAGCCATAGATATAACTAAAAATCCGGTTCATCACTCACGCACAAAACACATTGAAATTCGTTATCATTTCATTCGTGATTGCTACGAAAAGAAATTGGTGCGAATAGAAAAATCCACACCGACGAACAAAAGGCTGATTTTTATACCAAACCATTTTCTTTATCACGGTTTAAATACTTGTTGAGAATTAATAGTATGAAAAATTTGCTGACAGGTGTGGACGCTGAGGATGAATACAGATCGGACGACGAGTTCGCGTGATCCTCATTGGTTTGTAAATATCTTTCTAGTTTACAATTTTGTTAAAAACTAAAATCCAAAAAGATGTTTTTGATTTTAGGGGGAGAAATGTTAGAGAAAATACAAAAACATTCGAAAATTTTTTAAAATCCAAAAACATATGAAAAAATTCAAAATGTACAAAAACATTGAAAAAGACAAAAAGAATTCAGTGTCATATAAGGAAATGATAGTACATCAGTGGACTATAACAGTATGCTAAAGAAATGAAAAGTTTAAAAGTGATAAACGAGTCTTACTGTGGATGTGTCGATAGGCTTAACACGTTCAGTAAACTGTTTTCGAGATATAAACTAAATTTTACAACTGCTTAATCTTGTGGATTAACATATCTTGGATATATGGACTTAGTACTCCGAAATTTCGTTTGAAAGATTGCCTGATTCTGAGATACGAGGTCTTTATAGATAGTTAATATCTGGGGTATTATACAAGTTCTTCTGATTTTGCGGAAGCAACAGCCTAGAACTTCTACAATACTTTCGCCAAAATTCCTCTAATTGCATGCAAAATTGATATGTATCGAAAGATCTAATCATTTGCAGTGTTAAAAGATTCCTTAATTGGAACACACCTTAAAGTCGAGCCTTCATCTCTTTGTCTGTACGATAGTACTAACCTGAGCTATCAAGGTCTCGCACAACCCAGATACAGATATCAGTTACGCTATATTCACCTGTAAGATGAAATCTAGGGAATCTGGATACGGGAATATATTCAAGAAGTGGGAACCACAGATAAGTAAAGTTTCATAAATCATACCTTAACATATCTTGAAACAGTTGAGAAATGTGGTAAAGCTTAAGTGGACAAACATATCAACAATCTAGGTAAACGAGTTTAAAACTTAAAGTCTGTTAAAGGTCAAGGTACTTGTGATATGTCTCAATTAACTGGTATGATCCTTAGACACGAATTCACAAAAATATGTCTGTAAATATGTTTATACATAGTTTACATTGTTCTGTACATAGTATTTCAGCTTTACAGATTAAAAACAAAAAGATTTTTGGCGTGTTTTAGCATAAACTTGCAAAAATACAAAAAGATTTTATTTCTACATTGTTCAGCAAACAATGTTGGAGAATGGATCTTCGAAGTCTGGAATGATGCTAGAACTGGTGGGAATCTCTTTGACAACGGGCTGGGAGCTAATCTGTAAAATCTGAAAAGTCAAAACGATAAAAAGTTCATTAATTGAAACTTGATTTTGAAAATATCAACAGTTTGTTCGTAACGGGTCAAATCGGGGTCATTAACTTGGACTCGGCAGACAATAGGTTAACCAAGGTCATTAGCTTGGACTTGGTCAACTGAGTGGATTTTTAATAACTGGTAAAAAGTTGGAAAGTCCAGGGGTTAAAATTTTAAAATTTGAAAAAGTTTTGAAATTGTGTTTGGCAAGTTTGGCCGAACTTGCTAAGCAATATCAAGTTTAACAAACAGCAAGTTCGACCGAACTTGCTAAGTAATGGCTGTGTTGATTAAAATATAAGTTCACTCGAACTTCTGATGGGCTTTTGTTTGCTTAGGCCTTGTAAGTTCGGCCGAACTTGACATGGTATAAATACCAGTCAAGTTCGGCCGAACTCATTTATCAGCAAACTAACTCCTCTGAAGCGAACTTGATCCTCCGAGAGATTTTGAGTGAAATTGACAATTTGACACCGTTACTCTGCCCAAATCTGCTTGTTTTTGGTGATTTACACACCATCTACAATGGCCGAGGTATAAAATCGATGATTGAACCATGGATTGAACTATTATTGAAGTTTCAGATCTGAAAAGTTTAAAAATTGATATTTCTAGGTTTTATTGGACAAAATTGAACTCAAAATCATAATTTACACATAAAATCAACAAAGTAAACATTTTTAATTAGAATGAAAGATTGTTTGTATGTTCAAATAGATTTTTGAATTTGGAGAAGACGACAAGTTCGGCCGAACTTGTTGTCAAGTTCGACCGAGCTTGCATAAAAATATCTTATTAAACTGGTGCAAACATGTTCGACCCAACTTATGCTAGTGAAATATGAATTGCTTAGAATGCAAGTTCGCCCGGACTTATTGATAAACAATGAACATGTGATGGTTACATGTTTGGGTGAACTTGTACAAAACAGAATGTTGTAACACCTAATCAAGTTCACCCGAACATGATAAAGTGTTAGAAAATTTTGTGATTTTTCTCGATAAACGTGCTAATTGTTTTGCGTCATTTTTCAGGCACAGGTTCCAGCACGTGTAATTTCAGTAGAGTTCTCGAAGACTCACAACACGTGCATCACGCTCGACAAAACGATCTGTCCGTCACTTAAAGAATACGACAGTATATAGAAGTTTCTGGAAGAAAGCCCTATTCGCAGAGCGATTACAGAGCGCACAGTGTCGTATCGATCACACATTGTTCATTTCTGGATGAATGCAAGTTTGAGTGCTGATGAGAAGACAATTACTTCTACCGTGCAAGTTGGTAATGAAGTTCAGCCGTTTACTATAACGGAAGATGATATTCGCAGAGTATTATAGTTCAACGATAAAGAAGATGATCCAATTTACCTCGACGAAAAGATGGTTCGTGGTTGTTTCTTCTGTATGGGATATAAAGGAAGTATGAACAAGCCAACGCTGAAGAAAGGGGAAGTGCTAAACTCCTACAAGCTCCTGATGCACGCCATAATTTATACATTTAGTCATTGCAAGGCAGGGTTGGATGATGTTCAAGATTACTTAGCTTGCATGGCAACGGCACTGATTCTGAAAAAGCCGTTCAATTTCTCGAAGTTAGTTTTCACTCACATGTCGAAGAACATGGAAGATTCAAGGCTATGCTTATATCCGAGATTTTTTCAAATGTTGATTGACGAGAAGTACACGAACATTACGAGAGATCCGAACGATGTGTTATACTTAGTTCATCTTGATGAGACTAAAGTGAAGAAGCTCATAAAGTTTCAAAAGCAAGCTTCAGCTCCTGTTGCAAAACCTATATTCGGAGCGATCAAAGATTCTAACTATATTTCGCCACCAGAAAATAAATGGAGGAAAGATGGTAGCGACGATAAGAAAGAGCTTAACACTGAGAAGGAGTGGTTTCAGGAATTCAAACCAAAGGCAAGGAGCGAATGGTTCTTAAAGGTAGAAGCTGATAAGCCTAAAAAGAAACGTGTTGCAAAGAAAATGAAACTATGCATGTCGACAAAGATGAACTAGAGAATGTTGAAGCAGTTGCTGGATCAAGTGCTGCAGGTGTTATTGAGAGTCAAGAGACTGTGAAAATGACTCAAGACGATGTTATTTCTGCTACTTCTGAAAACGAAGATGATTCTGATAATGAAATTCCGGTGAAAGAGCCAGAAAAGACCGAGGCAGAAATTAGAGCAGAGAAAGAAAGAGAACTGGATGCTGATTTTGATCCTAATGCAGAAAAAGAGTCCGATGAGGATAGGCCTAAGAAATCTAAATGTGTTAAGTATGCAACTGTTTCATCGACAAAGACTACAGGGCCTCCTCAGACTAAAGGAAAGAGAAAGTCGAAGAAAGAGCAAAAAGCAGTAAGCAAAAGGTACAAAAGATCTTTGAAAAGCGCAGGAGTGACACAAGAACCTTCTGGCGCACAGAAGAAAGGAGTTACACAAGAACCTCCGACACAAGAACCTCCTGTTGTTGATATAAGTGAAGTTGAACATCCAGGAGTCACACAAGAACCTCCTGTGATTGGTGCATCGGAAGTTGAAAGGCCAGGAGCTACACAAGAACCTCTTGTGTCTAGTTTTGTGGAAGTACCAATTATTCAATCGCCTGTTGCTCCAACGACTTCTGTTCCTGAATAGTTCTACTCCAAGGAAGTCAACACCAAAAGCTGCAACACCAAAGTCAACACCGAAGGCTCCAGGAGGGCCTAATGTGTTTGGTGATATGCACAACGATCTGATAAGTCTGCAGGATCTAAACGATTTCTTTCCAGAAACAAATGTTGAACTTCTGGAAAAGCGCGTGAAGGTGTTAGAAGAAAAAGTAGCGCATAATGAAGTTGAAAAAGCAGAGCTTATTAACAAGATGAATCAAAGCGCTGTCGAAAAAGAAATGTTGGATGACAAGGTGAAGGTGTTAGAGAATGAAAGAGAGTACTTTAAAGCCTTGATTGAGAGTCTGCAGGACACGAATGAGAAAATGCAGACAGAAATTTCTGATCTGAAGTTTGTCCAAGCCCTAAATGATCGAAGATTCTCCAGGATGCAGAAAGTGTTATCTAATGCACTGGGTATCGACTTCATCGCTGAATATGATCGTCTAGATCAATAGGAAGCTAAGGAATGAGCTGAAAAGGAATTAGCTGAAAGCGGTAAAGGTAAAGGGGTTGAAGGTGAAACTCCTAAGTCTTCTGATGTTCCAGGGAAACCTGTTGAAGAAAATGTTGTCATAGCTTCTGAGTCTGATATTCCAAAGGTTGACGAATCTGTCAAGCCTTCTGATCCTATCACTGCTTCTGAAGAAAAAGACGATGAAGAAGCAGAGAAAGATGATAAAGAGGATGAAGAGGAAGGAAGTTACGAGGATTGGAATGTTGGTGATGATGATGATGACGATGATCAGGGTAATGTTGGTATTGGAGTTTCTGAAGCCAAAATCTCTGATGATTTTGATTTTACTGCCATAATGGACGATGAATCGAACAGAATGGAAGATAAAAGTCAGGGGGAGTCAGGGCAGAAAGGGCCAACTAATGATGATATAGATATGGCAAATGTTGATCGTTTTGCAAAGCCAGTTGCTGCTATTCCCGCGAAGCCTTTAATGTTAATGTTAGAACACAACGTGGAGGAAGGTGAATATGTACATAACTACACGAAGGAGGATTTAGCTAGATTGATTGAAGTTGAAGCTGAATCGTTTAGTTTGATTTTGAGGAGGATGTGATGACTGTAAATTCTTTCGAGCCAAATGATTATCAATATCAAAGACAATTCGAAGCTGATGAATACAATCGAGTAATTATTGAAGATTGGTCTTCAGATGACGAATCAGATCAGAAAGCGAAGTACGTCGGTTCTAATTCAGAAGTTTTCCTACTTTTGAAGAGATGTACAAGCAGCTTGATGAAGATATGTTGAAGGAAAGGATTGCTGAATCAGTTCGAGAGCGTAAAGTACCTAAGCCCATGACCAAAGAAGCGATAGCTCAAGCGAAAAAGTCTTGGTTTAAAGAGATGCCACGCGAACGCAAGTTTCGATGTCCTCTTGCATTCTTTACCAGAGACAAAGACGTTTCTTTGGGTGATATTTGAGCTGGGGATGGTTCAAATAGCTTAACGTATATACAATCAAGAGGGAGTTTGGAGTGCAATACTTCAAATACCTTGCTGGTTTCAAGACATTACCGTATTGGGATGTAGAAGAGTTGGTGCAGACTGTCAATGTCACATACCAAATGAAGGTGATAGATCAACTGTTGTGGAAGATGATTAAGTATGAAGCGGTTAAAGGTTGGAATCATTGGAAGCCTTTTATTCCTGGTCAAGAGTTAAGATAAACAAGGTAACTGGAGAAAAGGACATAACGTTAATTATGAAACGTCCAAGAGCCATGAGGAATATGCCGCTAATGCCGATTGAACAAGACTTCTATCCTTTATTCAAGTGGTGGCAGATTGATCCAGCAACGTGTGAAGCTGTGATTGTGCTAAAGTTTGAAGAACATCTGGATATTACCAAGGAACGGGTTGAAGTGATGGGTTATCAAGGCATGGGGGGTTTATGGAGGACGATAAGGATTCTAGATCCTATGTGGCTTGTGAACTACTCGAGAGAAGACATCAAAACCTTGTTCTATAACAAGATTGTTTTTGAAGAACGAGAAAAGATACAAGCGATACAGTTTCAAAAGGTTGTGAACGTTTTTTATGCGCGCGAAGTCAATTCTGGAAAGATGTGGCAAACGAAGTGGAGGGATCTGAAAGAGCTGAGTTTTTAAAGGAGGAAAACAGAAATGAGGCGATTAAAGAAAGAATAGAAAAAGCGGTAAGGCAAAGTTCTCTAAGAATGGCTAATTTTAAAAGACCACCACCAACTGATCAAACGCCTGATCCAAAGCAAGAACGACGAAGGAAGCCGTTCAAGAACTTCTTCGGTCGTGTGCGTTAATGTTTATACGAAGACAGAGTTTTGGAGACTAATACAAGACGAAGACGATATCCAAGGGGGGTCTGTTGGTGCATAATGTCTATGTCTTAGTCTTATATCGAGTCTATATAGTATAGAGCTGAATAGGCTAGGTATATGAAGTATTTATGTTTGTAATAGCCAAGTTCGCCCATGAAGTGTCATGTAAGGCATGTTCGGCCGAACTTGCAGTAGCAAGTTTGGGCGAACTTGTATCTCCTAGGGGCGAACTTGTGTCTCTATAAATACCTAGCTTGCCTCATTCATTTGTAACTTTGGCATTTCAGAGGCGAAGCTCTGTCAGTTTGTAACCAGAACGTTTGATCAATAAAACTGATGATTAACTGATTAAATCTTGTCTATTGGTAAACACGACGTAATATTTCCGCTATTATGGAGGTTAGATATCAAATTTAGGTTCCTAAGCATCGAGGATCGGTCCTACATGTTTACTAATGTTCTTGACCCTTGTGTAGTGGTGAACTTTATATGAGGTTCCTAAATGGAAGATTTATCTTCCTACCTCCTACATGACTTCCATGACATTCTTGAAGGACTTATGATATAATATATGTAAATAAACTATATATAATATCTAAAAACCTAACCCTTGATGATAACCAAATGGTTATTTGTCAAGCTACTAAGTTACATCACCAAAGTGTGTAGTTCCTTGTTGCGATTCTAATAGGTGTTAACCAATGAAATCATATAAACCCTAATGGGTTCTCATAGTGTCAAAACGAGTGCTAGACCTTAGTGAATATTCTCGTATACATTATTTTGTTATGCTTTATTCCGAATTCCGAATCCTCCATCAGCATCCAATACTCACCCCTACTTTTCCTATTATAGGATAACTCGTGTTCCTCCAACAACCAAACAACTCCTCACGGAATCATCAAGTTGGAAAGCTTGCAAAACCGTGAATACGCATGACCCTTTTTCTTTTAGATCACTTTGGGTGGACAAGTTTACCTTATACAAAAATCACTAAACTTAAACTTTATGCAATGCACGAAACAATCCAACATACATGAATACTTTGATACATTACTTGATGCTTATATTTGGACTATTCTTATGTGATACTATCGTCATTAGCTTTATACGAGCCTCCATTAGACATGTATAGCGCTATAGGAATAACGCACCACCCGTGAACGAGAGGTCATGTTAAATTATCTTTATTTTGCGTGAGCAAGAGGTTGACTAGAAGTATTGCATGCCATGTATGATGCTTTTGTATAAAATTAGTTGCCATGTGGATTCGTTTTAAACTTTATGCTTATACGTATGCTTATACATAAACTTGTGTACTCGCCTTTGCTTTTGCATTGAACTTTATTTTAAACATGTTACAGGTTGAAGGATGATGCTATGAAACTGAAGTAACAATGATGCTAGATACACATATAGACACCTTAGGTTTATTTATATTGTATCAATTTTGTCTTTTGTTTATTGTTATTTGAAATTCCATGTATTGTAATGACAATTTTATTGTCACCATTAGCGTTGTGAGCAATGAGCAATCTATTTGTCCCGCCTCGATGTTTCCGCCATCGGTTGGGGTGTGACAGATTGGTATCAGAGCCATAACTATAGGGAATTAGGTAGAATTTCCATGTTCGATCTAGTCTATAGTTCATGTGTCCCATTTTTTTGACCATTCTTATTTCATGCTTAAAACATTATTCTTCCTACATTGCTTCTTCCTTTCTTTTGGTCTTAAAGCTTACATAATGTCTTTCCTAAGACATTTTACACAATACACTTTCAATACTTAAAGACACTCTTAATGCAAACGAGTCGATTTGCACCAAGATTGGCCCTATGGCCCACAATTTTTGGTGAAATCTCTCATTCCGCATATTCGATTTTCACGAAGTTACACCATCAAGTAAGGAGTGACATCCACATCTTGATGGAAAACTTCTCATTTAAACTCTAGTGGACCCTCGTCAGAGTGTCAAAATTAATTTTGACCCGATGAGTACCAACCACACTTAGGGTACGAAATCGTCAAGTTAGGGGCGAAACTCGCATCTTGTCGATTAAGTCTCATTCCTCAATTTTCAATCTCGCGAAAGTCGTGAATTTTCGATCGACTAGGGACATGTAGTAACTGGAAGGATAGAATACCGTAATCGCTTCTCGATGAGAGTATTTTACCTATTAGGCCAATGCATGCTCCCTAACTCGAAAGATCTTACGAACCACTTTGGAATAGTCGACGTTTCTTACCCGAAACATTCAAATAAATTATTGAGCCCAACTTTTATGTTATCTCAATTTTTATGTGATTTTATTCTTGTTATCTCGTTCATTTCAAAACCGTTACACAATTCGCACGTCACTCACAATAAAAAAAAATAATTCTCGTGAACACACTAAATTTATACTCTTTATATGCATTCATACGTGATTATACATGCCAATACTTAATGAATACATGCGAACTATGTGAGTCATATGAGAACATACACATGCTTATACATGCAAAAACTATTTTAAAATTATGATCAAGTCTCATCCTTTTCTATTTCAACCCCTAGATGTCTTCTCCAAGCTCCTCAAATAAGTCCAATAACTCTAAGAAAGGTTCCAAAAGAAATGAGGACTCCATCTCGAAGAAAGACCTCGTAGGTTGGTGTGCGTAAAGCGTGTTATAAATTTACTAATATTTTGAGCCTATTTTGCGTGTTAGTCAAGTTTTACATTTATAAAACACGATATTTAACTAATACTAAACACACACTTGGGCAAGTGCACCCATCGTTAGCGTAGTATGGTGTTGGTAAGATACTAAGATCGTCCAAGGACACAAGAGCTTTGAATACCAGTTTAGCGACAATGTCTAATCGATCTAAATTTGGATAAAAGTTTTGAAGCATAAAAATAAATAAAACGAAAATAAATAAAATGAAATACAAATAGACAAGATAGAATCACTTGGATCCAACTTCTCTTTTATATATCCTTTGATAGTTTTCGCACTTTCGGACTTTTTAAGGGATTATCTAGTTATAGTAGTAGGCCCCTCTTTTGAAGGTGACGTTACCCTAAACCCAGTGGTTTGAGTCAGCAGGGATACAATCCCAAAGGGTTGGAATATTGGTAGATAATTAAATAAGTTATTAATGTGAAAAGTGGCAGGCCCCCTTTTGAAGGTGACGTTACCCTCGGCTAAGTGGTTTGAGTCAGCAAGGATACAATCCCAAGAAGCCGGTTTAATGTTTCAATAGTAATTTACGTATGAGGGGTTCAAGCTATTCGCACCCCCGCCATCCAATACCAATTAGGGCATTGAAGAAGGTCCTAGTAAGCTTGAACCAAGTCCTTCCAGGATCTATACACTGAACGAGACAAGAACTTTACCAAACCACCTTTCTAACCCCCACCAGGTTAGTTAACGCGCTTTATATAGACCGTAAAGACACAAATGAGCAAATCAATGACATCATGAAGAAATGGTAGGAAAATTCACTTTCAACGTAGAAAATTAGATATTAAAGTCATTAATACATACCCAATTAAAAAGTGCCAAAAGATTAAAAACTAAAAGTAATACATAAAAGATTAGTCTTCACCAAGTGATGTAAGGAATTTAGCCAAGCATAGCCTTTGTTTGAAAAGAACCCTTACAATCAATCTTGGATCCCGAGACTACTACACACTCTAAAGATGATTGATGGATGATGGTGGTGGGTGTTGGTGTTGTAGTGGTGGTGGAGTGGTGGCAAAGTGAGAGAGAAGTGGTTTTCCAATGGATGCCTTTGAAGTGAATAAAGCACCTCTATTTATAGCCCTAACAGTAGCCCGACCACGGCCCCGTGCCCAGTGGACACGGCCCGTGGCCATCTCCTTCTCTTCGGTCATTAATTGCAGCTGTCAGCAAAGGGCCCCACACGACCCCGTGCCTTCTGGGCACAAAATCCGTTGTCAACTCTTCACTGTACTATTTTGGATTCTGCGAATCTGATAGTTGACCACGCCCATGTTGAGCTGGGCATGGCCCCGTGGTGGGCGTGGAAGCTTCTGCAGGTTTTGTCTTTAAGTGTTTTGGCTGGCCACGCCTATGCCTGGCTGGGCACGGCCCCGTGGCCAGTCTTCAGTCTCTTATCTTGTCTTTTGGGGTGTTGCTGAGGGGTCAGGCAGGCGACATTATTCCTTCTTTTTGTTTTTGTGTTGGTTTTGGCTACTTATTTGCTTCTTTTGTTCTTTTAAGCTCATTTTATACTGAAAAAAGAAAAGGAACAAAGAAATGTGCTTTTTCCAACATTAGTACTAAAAAAAGTTAGTTTTATGCCTTGTTTGATGTAATTTATATGTTGTATTTTGTGCACATTAAATACCAAGCGGCTATTCACACAAGAAACGAAAATGAGCATTTACTCAAAGGATGTATGTGTGTGTGCTCGATAAAGGTTCAAAACTCACGTAATGTGGGAACGGGTTTATATCATGAACAAGTATATATAATCAAATTTTAAAAAGATTTGTCATGCTTTTTTTGTAATTTTCTTGTTTGGTTCTTTTTATCACGACGCTATCGGTTGTAAACTTGTAAAAACATAACTTCTTTTCGATCTTGTTATTCCTGAATTAAACCAAGACAAATAAAAATTTGAAAATTTTGAAAAAGATTTGGGGTGATTAGTTGTTCCAATAGAGTTTTGTGTAAGGCTTGTTATTAGGATTTGCTAGATTCGAAGTGTTAGCTCCCCCCCCCCCACACTTAAATTACACATTGTCCTCAATGTGTCAAAAATTAGTTTTTCGGTTGAGTTAAATGTGAAAAAGCGTATTAAAAACAAAAATTTGTCTTACTGGGCACCTGGACACGGGCCCGTGGTCATTGACCACGCCCCCGTGTTCAAAATGCCAGTACTTAAAACTTACAGGAGGCTAACCACGAGGCGTGCCTGGTAGACACGGCCTGTGGTCAGAGCTTAACTAGGAGGGTAGCAGGTAAGTGAAATGGGCATGGGGCATGGTCAGTGGGTACGCCACCATGGTCACGGTCTGTAAAAGCATGAAGTTTAGGCCTCGGGTTTCTGCGTCCTGTTTCTGGGCTTATGTAGCACCATTGCGTAGTGCATTCAGCCCTCCGATCCCTGTCTTATCAATATCACCCACAACAAGCCTACTACAATATGAATTCTAGCATTACGAGTGTTTTAACATCCAACATCACAATCATAAAAGTAAAATGCAGAAAAGTAAAAGTTGTTCAAGGGTAAATGTTCAAATCACGGCACGCAGGCCGGCCAATTGTTCAAGAGGGTTGAGAGGTTAACCTGAGACTGCTTCCGTTAACTTAACCATTACCACCATCATCACCACCTAGTCCATGTCCTTGTCCTCATCGTCCTCCTCCTCACGATACTCCATATGATCCCGGATATAGCTGATGTCTCCTTGCATGGTGTTGATGGAACGTTCCATCGCTCCGATCCGGGTGTTGGTGTTGCTACCCATGTTGTAGGTGTTGCGGGTACACAAGAGGTTTTCCTGCAATAGATCAGTCAAACTTTTAAAATTAGGAAAACCGGCTCCTTGAGAGGAGGAACCCGTATGGTAGCCGTGATATTGTGGAGGATGGCGGTTGGGGTCATCTCCAAGGGCTAGTACTTCTTCCGGGTTCCACGTGTTACCTTGGGTGTTCCGGAAAGGGACAGTCCCATCATCCATGTCTTGGATGAGACCCATGTTTCGGCATTGAGAGAGGTCGACCTTTTTGGACTTTGCACCTTGATTGAGGTTCTTTGCAACTTGTAAATCCACCCTCCGAAGAAGATTAGGGTAGGTGGGCTAGCCATTTGGTTTAGGTGCATGTTCTTCAAAAGCATGTAAGTGACATCGAGAGGCTGATGGTTGTGGATGTAGTGGAGGCAGGTGAGGTCACGGAGGTTCACTACTCCCGAGCTGTCTCGTCGCTGGTTGAGTGAGTTGCTCAAGACCCGGTGAATGTAGCGGTAGATTGGGTCTCGCAACTAAGAACTTTTGGTGATGCTTGGGTTGTAGGGTCCATCTCCAATTTGTGACCATGCAGTTTGTCTCATGTTGATGGGAATTTCACGGAGACCACCCGTGAACTCATCTTCAACTGAGTCTTCCTCAGTGAATAGCCCGATGTTAACATCGAAGTTTGCTTTTAAGATGGAGAAAAGATGTCCAGCACACCTAAATTCAACAGCGTCGATGTCGAACGGGTCCGCTTTAGCATCAAACTCGAATGTGCTATAGAACTCCATGTTGTACTCGTAGATGGAATGGAGCTTCTTTTCTAGAACGGTTCGCAGGGGACCTGTGACCAGCATATCATATCGACCCTTCTGTCCCACGGCTTCGAAGGTTTCGTAACATGTTTGCCTTGGTGCTTCTTCCGGCCTTGTTTGGAGGACTACAAAGCGGTTTTGGTACTCCCATTCTGACGTTTTGAACTTCAAGAACTTGTTGGCCATTTCTGCATAAGAAAACTGACAGACAATCAGTGCGTTACAATGAGATTTTGGGAAAACATGAAAACACAAGCTGGACGCGGCCACGTGGTCAATGGCCACGACCCGTGTTCAGCTGTTCTTCTCCAGCCATGCCCCGTGGCCACCGACCACGGCCCCGTGGTCAGGCCATTGTTACTAAAATATTTCATTTTTTGTCACGGTTTCGATAATTTGAAAATTTTTTGTTCAATAGGGGCGGTTCTCCCCGAAAATGAAACCCCATGTGACGTTTTTCCAAAAACAAACCGTTTACCCCATCAATTTTAACTTTTTCGGTTCAAAAACTAGGATTCATGGTTTAACCTTGAAGTTGGATGATTCTATGAACAATGGTGGTTGTTTTACTCTCTACAACGTGAATGCAAACTATTATTACTAGTCCTATTTGAAAATTTAGGGTTTGATTTGGTTCTAGTTTGTTGGTGCAGAATGTCTATGTCTTAGTCTTATATCGAGTCTGTATAGATTAGAAATTAATAGGTTAGCGAAACGAAGTATTTATGTATGTTTGGGCCAAGTTCGCTGGAGATGTACATGGAATGTCAAGTTCGCCCGAACACATCTCCTCCACCAACGAACTTGTAACCCTATATATAGCTAGCATGTCTCATTCATTTGTAACTTTGGCATCTTTGAGCGGAGCTCTGTCAATTTGGAGACTTGACGTTATATCAATAAAATTGATGATTAATTGACTAATTCTTGTTATTTGGTAATCGTGTCATAATATTTCCGCTATTATGGACATTAGATATCAAATCAAGGTTCCTATGCACTGAGGATCGGTCCTTACAAGTGGTATCAGAGCTAGAATAGCTTGATTTGATTGATATCAAGACAAGAACACTTCTAATTCTACTCCATTCTTCTATTTTTCTTAACTTTTACACAAAAATGAAGAAATTCACGGGCAAATTCTGTTCAATTTTAAATATGACATGTTAAATAGATCATCGATAAACCCCTGAGAGTTTGGAGACTAAAATCAAACGAATTGGTGTCAAATTGTTGCAAAAACCATGTTTTCCAAACTCATCATGATCGAACTTTTTAACCAAGTTCGACCGAACTTGACATAAAAAGTGACTTTTTGAGTGAGTTTTTATCAAGTTCGACCGAACTTGAGGGTTTTTGTTAGTAATTTTGCTAAGTTCGCTCGAACTTACTAAAAATTCAGTGATATTTTATCAAGTTCGACCGAACTTGATAAAAATCAAGAAAATTTAGCTAAGTTCTCCCGTACTTGTAAGAATCTTATAAAATCCATTCAGCAAGTTCGCTCGAAGATAAATCCGGGAAATCTTTCAAACCAGAAGTCAAAAGTTCGACCGAACTTGTGACTAAATCTGAAATTCTTCATTTTCAAACTACAAGTTCGACCGAACTTGTAGTAAAACTAACGTTTTCAAAAGTTTGAACGTGTTTTCAGCGTACGTGTCTCGATATTCGTGATGGATGATATTCAGAGAGCGTTTATGTCAGGAGTGGGTACATCCAATGTTAATATAATACAGCAAGTCAACCTTGACAACGAAATGGGCACGTCCGTTAAACCTCCGAAGTTAATGAGCATGGACGAGTATGAAGGATGGAAGGAGAAATTCACCTATTGGGTTCAGGCCATGCATTTCCAAGGCTGGGTGTCGATTGAGAGAGGTTATACTTTCCCGTTGGATGAACATCAGCAAGTTCTGGAGAAGTACAAGTACTCCACAGCACAGAAGTATGAGTATATTGCTGAGAAAAAGATGATTAGCCTTATTCAACAATTCGTTAAAGAAGATATTCTGGTGTTGTTGCCAGAATATACGACTGCAAGAGATCTCTGGCTATCACTGCAAAAGAAATACCAAGGAAGCACAGAGATGATCAAGAGTAAGAAAGCTCTCATCATGAAGGAGTTTGATATCTTTAACAAGTTGAAGGGCGAGACAATGAAACAGATGATTTAGCGCTTCTGTCATCTGAAAGTCCAAATGAGAAGACACGGTCTTGAGAAGACAGAACAAGAGTTCATCGATAAGCTTGCAGATGCGTTACCTGACGAAGAGTGGACTACTTACCTGATGGTCCTGATAGAAAGTTTGAATTGGGAATTGTTTAAGTTGTCTTCATTCATCGACAAACTTGAAGGTCATGATATGGAACTTTTAAAGATCGCAAAATCGAAGAATGCTAACATTGTTCAAGATATGGTCTGTATTATAAGAACGGGATGCAAGACAGCATTTCGAGTCCAAAGATACAAACAGCATTCAATGCTTATTTGAACTCTTCGCCACAGAATCAGAACCAATCATATCCTCAATATGATCAAAGTCCATAGAGCTCTTCGTTCTCAAGTATTGGATCAAATTCATCATATCAGAGTCAAGCAAATCAGAATCAACAAACAAATTATGATCCAAATGTGTACAAGTGTAACATTGCTGTCAATCTAAACAATGTTGTTTCTAAGCAAGTTGCAAAACAACACATGTCACTTCTCGCCACTGTTCTAGAATCTTATGAAAGTCTTGTAGCTGGAAAGATCGGCAATCCTGAGATGACCGCCAAAGACTACGATCAGGTGGATGAAGAAGAGCTTGAATTGATGGACATAAAGTGGTCACTAGCTTCTATCATTCGAAGGGTCTCAAAGTTTGTTGCACTCACAGGCCGCGGTATCAGAAATTCAAGCAACAAGCTAGGGTTCGATAAATCAAAGGTCACTAGTTTCAAATGCCGACAGAAAGGACATTTTAAAAGAGAATGCAAAAACCCTGAAGCAACGGGAAATCAGAGTCCATTTGGTGGAGGCAACGAGTATTACAAGAAATCTCTTCAATACAAGCCTTTCCCAAAGAAGACACAAGTTGAGATTCAGGAAAAACCAAACAGCAGTAACACTGAGAAGGCAATGGTTGCTACCAATGAAGATGACGGTTTCGATTGGAACTCTTATATCGGTAAGAAGACCGGAGTTGCTTTAATGGCTGAAATAGTTGAAGATACTTCTGCCGAAGAAGCAGCAGCGATTGAAAATGCTTTACTGGAACAGTATCTGCAACAACAGGAAGAAGAAGAGATGTATCTTCACATGAAGACACAAGGTATTTTAACTTCTAATTCATCTTCTAGTTTTGCAGGTAACTTTGACGAAAGTTCTCAAGAGCAAGTGATCGAGGAGAAATCAAATGAAGAAGTTATTGATGTTGTTCAAGAAGTGACTGCTGAAAACCTCAAGGACTTTGCCGATAAAGCTATGATGGCAAATCTAACCAAGGTAGGTCCAGAGGTAAAGGAAGTTGTCAAAGTACAAGTTGTAAAGATTGAGAAACCTTGTACAAAATGTACCGAGCCATGTGTTGAATGTGCAAAGAAATCACAAATCATCGCTGAACTCAATGTACATAATGAACATTTCAAATACGATTATCGTACAATGAAGGAAGCGTATGACAAAATGAAAGAAGATTATGGCAGGCTCGATAGAAATAATATTGAACAAGATGATACTGTAAGGATGTTGAAAGGTACAGTAATGGATAAACAAAAAGTAATAAACATATGTATAAACACCATTGCTGAGACCAAACAACAACTCCAGGACATGAAAATTGAAACAGAACATGTTCAACAATATTTAAGAAGTTACACAACTAACGCATATGTCATTGACCACATTCTTCCCACAATTCCATCGGAAGAAAAACCTAAAAAGAAAATTGGTAAAGAATACAGCAATGTTCCTCCTCCTCTATGCGAGAAGTACTAGTCGCATAATCGTTGATGGGATGGATAAGGCACTCAACATTGAGTTGTTATCTGAAAAGAAAAATGAGTTGCAAGAGAACATTGATGTAGTCTATACTAAATCAGATGATGACAATGCGGTAGTGAAAAAGGTGGTTGAAAATGTTCTGAACGATTCTGATGATGGCAGCTTTGAGAATGCCACCTCGAGTTTGAACAATGCTGACACAAATTCCGAAGATGACGATACATCATCGGAGGATGATCTATGTTATAATCCTAAAGTTGTAATGTACAAGGTTAAGGAATCTGATATATTGTACTTTGGTGACAGTTTTCCGATTCGGAATGTCAAAGAGGATCAATTGGATAAACTGTTCAAGGTGGTTGAAGTCACATCAGATGACTTGGAGAAAAATGAAAAGAAATTCTATTCAAAACCCAAAAGAAATTATAATAACTACCGAAGGAATGGTGGTGATCATCCGGAAACCGGAGAGCTGGGTTGGGATTAGAGGAATCTGATGAACCTAAAAAGAAAACATCACCATTCATGAGCATAAAGATAAAAACATGAAATTTGTTTATGGGACAAACACGGTCCAAGAAGAGAGTTTGATCGGAAAACAATCAAACGACGAATTTAAGAAACATAAAGAACTTCGAGATAAGGCGAAAGCCACAAGTGTGTAAAATCCACTATTGGTCATTCACATGATAATCAGACTTGCTTCAAGTGCAACGAAGTTGGTCATATTGCACGCAAGTGTCCGATGTCTAAACCAGCCTATCTTCAAAGAAAAGAAAGTTCAGATGTTGTGAAACCAAAGCAACCAGAGTTTATAAAACCTGTAACGATTTTGAAAAGAAATGAATCAAAACCAGAAGATAAACCTAAAACTGAACAGAAATTTGAAAACTCAACTTTCAAAAAAGGTGAAACTTCTAGGGTAAAAGAAAACAAGTTTTACATCAAAAAAGCTAACATAAAATCTCAAGCCTGGATTGCTAAGAAGAAGTCAACAACATCCGATGTTATTAATTTCTGAGCTTGTAAAGACTGATAACACAAATGAATCAAAATCTGAGACCAAATCCGAAACTTTCAAAATTATAAGTGGTAAAAATTCAAAAGGTAAAAAGAAAGTAAGTTTTGAAAATGTAAACGACAGTGGATGTTCAGATTACAAGATGATTACCAAGCTTTCTATCCAAAACCCAAGACCAAAAAGGCTTGGGTCGTGCTCTTTAACTAGATTTTAACATGTGCAGGGGCTCCATAGATCCATACTTTCAAAGTGGATTCTGGATAGTGGAGCATCCAGGCATATGACGGGAATGAAAGCGTTGTTGTTCGACATAAAAGCTATCAATGGTGGATATGTTGGATTTGCTGGTAATCAAGGTGGAAGGATAGTCGCTGAGGGAAACTCTCTAATGGCGTTGTTTCATTTGATCGCGTGAACTACATTGCAGAGCTGGAAAACAATCTTCTGAGCATATCGCAGATTTGCGACAAACAGTTCACGGTGCATTTCAATGACAAAGAATGTATTATCCTGAAGCCGGGTTTTATGATTCCAGATGAGTGGATTCTGATGCGAGCCCCACGCGAGAATGATCTATATATCTTGGATATGGGCATCGCTACCACGTCATCAAAGTCAGCGCAATGTTTTGTGACAAAGGCTACTGAGAAGGATTCTATTCTTTGGCATCGTAAAATGGGATATATTCATTTATGAAAAATGAATTTCTTGGTTCATAATGATCTGGTAGAGGGTGTAGATCTTTGGAGTTTTCATGTGTCTGATCACTGCTTAGAATGTAAAAAGGGAAAACAGATCAAGAAATCACATCCGAAGAAAATTCTGAACTCAATCAAGTTGCCGCTTGAACGTCTCCGCATGGATTTATTTGGTCCTGTCAACGTTCGAAGTATTTCAGGAGACTTATACTGCTTGGTCGTAACAGATGACTATTCGCGTTATTCATGGGTATTCTTCCAAGAATCAAAAGATGAAACATTTGAAAACTTGGAGATTTTTTTCAAGAAGCTAGAAAACCTTTATCATCTTCCTGTACGACAAATTCGCAGTGACAATGGCATAGAGTTCAAGAATAATAAAATGAGAGAATTCTGCAATGCTAAAGGGATTCTGCACGAGTTTAGTGCACCCTATACTCCGCAACAAAACGGTGTCGCTGAAAGGAAGAACATAACTTTAATTAAATCTACGAGAACCATGCTTGCAGACTCAAAACTTCCGGTCAGCTTCTGGAGTGAAGCGGTTGTTGTGGCTTGCGACACACTAAATAGAGTTCTCACTGTCAAACCAACGAAGAAAACATGTTTTGAGATGATCAACCGACGGAAGCCTAACTTAAAATTCTTAGAGCCATTTGGTGCGCCATGTACTATAATCGATCAAGATGGTAAATTCCAAGCCAAATCTCTTGAAGGTTACTTTGTCGGGTATGCGAGTCCACTAAGAAGAGTGTATGTTCCCTCGTTGAGAAAGGTAATTGAAGCACATCGCGTGGATTGTTTTAACTATACGGATCCTATTCAAAGAAGAGGTGACGCGTGGCTGTTTAACTACCAAGATCTTTGGAAGTCATTCGACTTGCCAGAAGAACCGTCTGAAGAAGAAATTGCAGCGTTATACTATCTTCAACAGTCGGCGAATCAAGAACATCATTAGACCAATTGTGGTTAATCAACCCACGTTGGATACTACATCTTCCGAAGCAGGTCCGAGTAATAGCGGTGTTCAAGTTGAAAATGTATCTGAAGTAGAAGTAACACCTGTTACACCTCCAATGAATGCTTCTAATGAACCAGGAAATACAACATCAGAGCAACATGCCTCAGAATCGGAATTCTGACTCAGATGAAGCGCCAACATTTGATGCTGATAATGAAACCTCATCGGATGAAGAAGTTGAGCAGAGCTCTAACATGTTAAATCAATCTGCTAGTCCGAGGAATCAGAACAAAGCTTCATCATGTGCTCCTAATGTTGAAATGAACATTGATCTGATTGTTTCAAATCAGCAAAGCTCAGTTGATGTTCCAACAAAAGAAATGCCGCGATCATATTCTTACCATCCTTCAACAAATATCATTGGTGAACTACAAACTGGTGTGCGTACACGAAGTCAAATCAATAAAGCACTTAGTTGTTTCTACACTCGAGTTGCTCCAACTCAGAACTACTACTACTCATATTTCATTTCTCAAATAGAGCCAAAAACCGTTAATGAAGCTTTGGGTGACGAGAACTGGGTGATAGCAATGCAAGAGGAACTGTTACAGTTTGAGAAGTTGGGTGTTTGGAAGCTTGTAGACTTGCCACCGAAGCAGAAAGCTATAGATATGAAGTGGGTCTTCAAGTGTAAAAGAGACGATCGGGGTGTAATAGTCAGAAACAAAGCTAGGTTGGGTGTCAAAGGTTTCCACCAGCAAGAGGGTATTGATTATACAGAGGTATATGCACCGGTTGCACGATTAGAGTCTATCCGCATTTTCCTCGCGTTCGCAGCTTGGAAAGGATTTAAGGTGTACCAGTTGTATGTAAAATCATCATTTCTCAACGGTAAACTTCGTGAACAAGTGTATGTCGGCCAACCACCGGGTTTTGTCGATCCACTGAACAAGAATAAAGCTTATCTCCTAGACAAAGCCTTGTACATATTACACCAAGCCCCGAGAGCTTGGTACGAGAAGTTATCGCAACATCTTCTTGGAAACGGCTTTATGTGAGGAACAGTGGACAGCACTTTGTTTACCAGAGAAGTTGGATCGCATCTAATCATCGTACAAATCTATTTGGATGATATCATCTTCGGTTCTACGGATGATAGTCTTTGCAAAGAGTTCAAAAAAATCATGAAGAAGAAATTCGAGATGTCCTCCATGGGTGAAATGAAATTCTTTCTCGGATTATAGGTCGATCAGTTACCAGACGGCATATTCATTCATCAGACAAAGTATGTTCACGACATTCTCAAGAAGTTTGAAATGGATAGCTCGAAGCCGCTTTCGACTCCGCTGGCACTGAACCATGGCATTTGCATAGACGAGACATGAACCAAAGTTGATGACACACTTTATCGATTGATGATAGGATCTCTGATGTATCTGACGGCATCTCGCCCAGACATCATGTATCCTATCTGCTTATGTGCGAGATATTAGTCTAGTCCTCGAGTGTCACACATTCAGATAGTCAAGCGAATCTTCCGTTACTTAAAAGGATGTCCAAGCACTGGCTTATGGTATCCGAAGAACGACAATTTTGATCTAACAGGATACGCTGACTCAAACTTCAGAGTAGATAAGCTGAACTCGAAATCTACAACAGCAGGATGCCAGTTCTTCGGAACACGTTTGGTAACGTGGCAGTGCAAGAAACAGACCATTGTCTCTCTCTACCTGTGAGGCAGAATACATTTCTGCTTCCAGCTGTTGTTCTCAAATCCTCTGGATTCAACAACATATGAGGATTATGGTTTGCAGTTTCTTGATACGCCTTTATTCGTAGATAATAAAGCAGCCATCGATATAACCAAAAATCCGGTTCATCACTCACGTACTAAACATATTGAAATTCGTTACCATTTCATTCGTGATTGTTACGAAAAGAAATTGGTGCGAATAGAAAAATCCACACCGACGAACAAAAGGCTGATTTTTATACCAAAGCATTTCCTTTAACAAGATTTAATATCTAATGAGGCTTAACGGTATTAAAAATTTGCCGACCGGTGCGGAAGCTGAGGTTGAATACGGATCGGACGATGAGTTAACGTGATCCACATTGGTTTGTATATATTCTTTCTAGATTAGTATTTCTTAAAAATCTAAAATACAAAAATATGTTTTTGATTTTAGGAGGAGAAATACTTGGGAAAATACAAAAGCATATGAAAATTTTCAAAAATATACAAAAACATTGAAAAAGACAAAAAGAATTTGGTTCACAAAAAGGAAATTATCGTACATCAGTGGACTATCACAGTATGCTAAAGAAATGTAAAGTTTAAAAGTGATAAACAAGTCTTACTTTGGATGTGTCGATAGGTTTAACACGTTCAGTAAACTGTTTTCAAGATATAAACTAAATTTTACAACTGCTTAATCTTGTGGATTAACACTTCTTGGATATATGGACTTAGTACTCCGAAAATTTGTTTGAGAGATTGCCTGATTCTGAGATACGAGGTCTTTATAGATAGTTGATATATGGGGTAATATACAAGTTCTTCTGATTTTGCGGAAGCAATAGCCTAGAACTTCTATAATACTTTCGCTATAAACCCCAAAAACTGCATGCAAACTCGAAAAGTATCGAAAGATCTAATCATTTGCAGTGCTAAAAAGATTCCTTAAGTGGAACACACCTAAAGTCGAGCCTTCATCTCTTTGTCTGTATGGTAGTACTAACCTGAGCTCTCAAGGTCTCGCATTAACCCAGATACATATATCAATTATGCTATATTCACCTGTAAGATGAAATCTAGGGAATCTTGATACGGGAGTATATTCAAGTAGTGGGAACCACAGATAAGTCAAGTTTCATAAATCATACCTTAACATATCTTGGAACAGTTGAGAAATGTGGTAAAGTTTAAGTGGACAAACATATCGATAATCTAGGTAAACGAGTTTAAAACTTAAAGTCATCTAAAGGTCAACGGTACTGGTGATATGTCTCATTTAACTGATATGATCCTTAGAAACGAATTCACAAAAATATGTCTGTAAATATGTTTTTGTACATAGTTTACATTGTTCTGCTTTACATATTAAACCAAAAAGATTTTCAGTGTGTTTTAGCATAAAATTACAAAAATACAAAAAGATTTTGTTTCTACATTGTTTTCAGCAAACCAATGTTGGAGAACGGATCTTCGAAGTCTGGTAAGGTGCTAAACTGTTGGGAATCTCATTGACAACGGGCTGGGAGCTAATCTGTAAAATCTGAAATGCCAAAAATGATGAAAAGTTCATTACTTTGAAACTTTGATTTTGAAAATATCAACAGTTTGTTTGTAACGGGTCAAACCGGGGTCATTAACTTGGACTCGGCAGACAAATTGGTTAACCAAGGTCATTAACTTGGACTTGGTCAACTAAGTGGATTTTTAAAACTGATAAAAATTGAAAAGTTCAGGGATTTAATTGCAAAATTTGAAAATTTTGAATTTTTTTTTGAAAATTGGGTTTGGCAAGTTCGGCCGAACTTGCTAAACTTATTAAAGTTTCACTTTGAGGCAAGTTCGACCGAACTTGTCTGGATGGCTGGTTGAATATTTTAAGTTCGCCCGGACTTCGTGGGCCTTATAACTTGGGCTTGCAAGTTCGCCCAAACTTGCTAGGGTATTTATATCCTGCAAGTTCGGCCGAACTTCATTATTCACTATCACACTACTCTGAGCGAAGTTAGAACTTTTGAGCGATTTGTTAAAATTGGCAAGTTTGTACCGTTACTCTGCCCAAAATTCGATTGATTGTGGTGTGTAATCAAGTTTTGAACCATGAATTGCACCTAATAGATAAATGAGATCTGAAACTTGTTAAAAATGATAGATCTAGGGTTTGTGTGGTCAAATTGAACTAATAATTGTAATAGTCATCATAAATCGACCATATAAACTGAGATGAGCAGTTTGCTTATTGAAGAAGATAACAAGTTCGGCCGAACTTGTTATCAAGTTCGACTGAACTTGCTAACCAAAACAATGAATAAAACTTGATGAAAATTACAAGTTCGACCGAACTTCAGTTAATTTGAATCTGAGTGTTATCTGAGAAGTTCGACCGAACTTAGTGTTTAGAAAATTGAATGATAATGATCATAAGTTCGCCCGAAACTTATGTTGTAAAGATTGAACATGTTAGTTGAGCATGTTCGGGAAAACTTGACTTAATCAGTTTGTTACACCCACATCAAGTTTGCCCGAACTTGATGAAATGTGTTGAAAAATTTTGTGATTTTTCTGAAATGTGTGCTAAGTGTTTTGCGTTGTTTTTCAGGTTCAAGAACCAGCGAGGGTGATCACTATGGATTTCTCTAAGTTCCATAATACATGTATCACGCGTGACAAGGCGTTATGCCCGTCGCTAAAGGAATACGATAGCATATTGAAGTTTCTGAAGGAATGTCCGATACATAGAGCTATTACGAGCGTACTGTGTCGTATAGATCACATACATATCATTTTTGGATGAATGCTTCGCTTAGTGCAGACAAAAAGACCATTACATCATCTGTTCAAGTCGGAAACGAGGTCAAAGCGATCATTGGTACTGAAGATGATATTCGAAGGATCTTGCAATTCAATGATGACAAAGATGATCCTATTTTCTTAGACGAGAAGATGGTCCGTGGTTGTTTCTATCGGATGGGCTACAAGGGGAGCGCTAATAAGCCAACGTTGAAGAAAGGGGAAGTGCCTAACCCCTATAAGCTCCTCATGCATGTGATTATTCATACTTTTAGCCACAGAAAGGCGGGCCTTGATGATGTTCAAGATTACATGGCCTGCATGGCAACAACATTGATTTTAAACAAGCCATACAACTATTATAAGCTTGTTTTCACACATATGACAAAGAATATGGAAGACCCGAGATTATGCTTATATCCGAGATTCGTGCAGATGCTAATCGATGAGAAATTTACAGACATTGCACGTGATCCAAACGATGTTTTATATCTCTGTCACCTTGATGATACTATAGTGAAAAAGTTGATCAAGTTCCAGAAAACAAGATTCAGCACCGGTGGCAAAGCTAGTATTCGGGGCGATTAAAGATGAAAATTATATTGCGCCGGCCGATAACAAGTGGTGGAACGATGGTAGTGATGATGAGAAGGAATTGAACACAGAGAAGGAATGGTTTAAATCATTCAAGACTAAAGCTCGAAGTGATTGGTTCCTTAAAGCTGAAGTTGATAAGCCTAAAAAGAAGCGAGCGGCTAAGAAAGTTGATACAATGCTTGTCGATGAAGATGAACCAGAAAATGTTCAAGCCGAAGTTGGTTCCATCGCAGCGGTTGTTATAGAAAGTCAGGAGACAGAAAAGGCTACGCAAGAGGATGATGTCTTATCAGCTACTTCTAAAAATGATGATGATTCTGATGATACACCAGAGAAAGAACCAGAAAAGTCAGAAGCAGAAAAAAGAAACTGAAAAGGAAAAAGAAACAGATGCTGATTTTGATCCTAATCAGGAAAAGGATTCTATGAGGAGAGACCCAAGAAAAGAACGAAACGTGCAAAGTCTGCAGTTGTTTTTACAGCAAAAACTACAGGTTCTCCACAGACTAAGGGCAAGAAAACAAAGAAAGCCCAGAGACCAGCTAGTCGACGATACAAGGGAAAGCCGAAAAGCGCAGAAGTTACACAAGAACCTTCTGGCGCACAGGAGAAAGGAGTAACAACCAAGAACCTCCTGTTGTTATTACTGCTGAAGCTGAACGTCCAGGAGTTACACAAGAACCTCCTGAGACCGTATTGTTAGAGATTCCGGTGATGCAATCTCCAGATCCAAAGTCTGTTCAACCTAAAGGATCTACACCAAAAACAACACCAAAGGCTGCTACTCCTAAAACTCCAAGATCAAATATGTTTGGGGATATGCAGAATGAGCCAATTAGTCTTCAAGATCTGAATGATTTCTTTTCGGATACTAATGTTGATCTTCTTAAAAAGCGTGTGAAAATTTTAGAAGAAAAAGTTCAACAGAATGAAGCTGAAAAAGCCGAGCTGATCAAAAGAATGAATCAAAGCGCAGTTGAGAAAGAGATGATGGACGATAAAATCAAAGTGTTAGAAAGCGAAAGAGAATTCTTCAAAGCTTTGATCGAGAGCTTGCAAGACGCAAATGAAAAGCTGCAAACAGAGATTGCTGAATTGAAAACGATTCAAGCCCTAAACGATCGAAGGTTCACAAGGATGCAGAAAGTATTATCTAATACTCTGGGTATTGATTTCATTTCTGAGTATGATCGTCTGGATAGGCAAGAGGCGAAAGAAAGATCTGAGAAAGAACTTGCAGAAAGCGGCAAAGGCAAAGGTGTTGAAGGTGAAACACCTAAATCTTCTGAAGCTACAGAAAAGTCTGTTGAAGAGAATGTTGCTGAAAAAGCTTCTGAGTTCGATGTTATAAAGGTTGTTGACGAACCTGTCAAACCTTCTGATCCTATAATTGCTTCTGAAGAAAAAGACGATGAAGAAGCAGAAGATGAGGATAAAGATGCTGACGATAATAAAGACGACTCTGATTATGAAGATTGGAATATGGCTGATGATGATGATGATGATGATCAGGGAGGAGTTGGTATGAAAATTAGTGAAGCAAAAGTCTCTGATGATTTTGATTTTTCTTCTCTGGTGATGATGAATCAAACAAGATGAATGATCAAATTGAGGGGGAGTTAGGGCAAACAGGGCCTACTGAAGATATTGAAATGTCTGATGCAATCACTATTGCTAATCCTGTTGTTACAGTTCCAACAAAACCCTTGATACTTATGCTTGAACATAATGTTGAAGAGGGAGAGTATGTGCACAACTATACGAAGGAAGATCTAGCAAATTGATTGAGGTTGATGCAGATTCTCTGGATTTTGATTTTGAGGAGCAAGTGCTGAATGTAAACACATTCGAGCCTAATGATGAGTATAACAGGGTGATAGTAGAGGATTGGTCTTCTGATAATGAAAGCAATGAAACTGCGAAGTACGTCGGTCCTAACACTGATAGTTTTCCTACGTTCGAGGAGATGTACAAACAGTTAGATGAAGATATGTTGAAAGAGAAAATTGAAGAATCGATACGTGAAGGCAAAGTTCCGAAACCGGCGACAAAAGAAGAGATCTTACAAGCGAAGAAATTCTGGTTCAAAGAGATGCCATGTGAACGTAAGTTTCGACGTCCTCTAGCATTCTTTACCAGAGATAAAGATGTGTCGTTGGGAGATATCCTAAGTTGGGGGTGGTTCAAGGAGTTGAATGTGTATGCTATTAAACGGGAGTTGGAGTGCAATACTTCAAATACTTAGCAAATTTCAAGACACTATCTTAATGGGATGTGGAGGAGCTTGTTCAAACCGTGAATGTCACTTATCATATGAAGTATATTGATCAGTTACTATGGAAGATGATTAAGTTTGAAGCGACAAAGGGATTTAGATATTGGAAGCCGTTTATTCCAGGTCGTCGCATTAAAACAAACAAAAAGACAGGAGAAAAGGATATAACGTTGATTATGAAATGACCGAGAGCGATGAGGAACATGCCCTTAATGCCAATCGAACAGAATTTCTATCCGGTGTTTAAGTGGTGACAGATTGATCCTACTAAATGTGAAGCTGTTATAGTGTTACGATTTGAGGAACATCTGGATATCACGAAGGAAAGGGTTGAGATACTTGGGTTTCAGGGTATGAAGGCTTGTGGAGAACGATCAGGATACTAGACCCGATGTAGCTAGTGAATTGCTCAAGAGAAGATATCAACTGCTTGTTCCACAGCAAGATTATAATCGAGGAATGTGAGAAAGAGCAAGCCATGCAGTATCAAAGGGTCGTTAATGTTTGGTATTCTGGAGAAGTTAACTCCGGGAAAATGTGGGAAACAAGTTGGAGGGAACTTGAAAGCGTTGATTTTTTGAAGGAATAGAAGGGTCTTGAGGCGATACACGAAAAAGGTAGGGCGGCAAGGCTTAAAGGTTTCAGTACATAAACAAAGTGCCTCCTACGGATCAGACGCCAGATCCGAAACAAGAACAACGTAAGAAGCCATTCAAGAACTTATTCGGTCGTTTTCGTTAAAGTTTATTTGAAGACAGAGTTTTGAAGACTGAAACAAGACGAAGACGATATCCAAGGGGGAGTCTGTTGGTGTAGAATGTCTATGTCTTAGTCTTATATTGAGTCTGTATAGATTAGAAATGAATAGGCTAGCGAAACGAAGTATTTATGTATGTTTGGGCCAAGTTCATTGGAGATGTACATGGAATGTCAAGTTCAGCCGAACTTGCTTAGGCAAGTTCACCCGAACACATCTCCTCCACCAGCGAACTAGTATCCCTATATATAGCTAGCATGTCTCATCCATTTGTAACTTTGGCATCTTTGAGGCTGAGCTCTGTCAATTTGGAGACTCGACGTTATATCAATAAAATTGACGATTAATTGACTAATTCTTGTTATTTGGTAATCGGTCATAATATTGGCTATTATGGACATTAGAGATCAAATCTAGGTTCCTATGCATTGAGGATCGGTCCTACATAGTTCAAGAACCCTAGATTTTCCCCAATTTTCATGATGTTAATCTACATGCAAATCGTTAATCTAACTAAAGAAGATGTTAGAATCGTACCTTGTAGTTGTTTAGTGGTAGGTAAACATGAAAAATGGCAGGAATCTGCAGCGGAATCAAAGCTTTTTCAGGGAAATGGGTCGTGGTGAAATGAAGAACTAACAAAGAAGAGGGGTTTATACCCGTCTGTACACCGACCACGGCCCCGTGGCCATTGGCCACGGCCCCGTGTTCGGATAAAAACATATATACATATATATATATATATATTCGAAAGCGTGAGTGACCGTTTTCCCGAAAGAGGTTCCCTATGTTATCTTACCTGTTTTGAAGCCTTTCTTTCGTTTCTTACCTACAAGACATGATTAGATAGCGAATGGCCGCATGGTCTGTATAAACTACCATCTTAGAAAGAACAACATAAAAACGAAATTTATCAAAAGCAAATACTACAGCTAGTAACTCTTTTTCAGTTGTGGTGTAGTTTTCTTGTGCATCATTAAGAGTTTTACTAGCATAGTATATTGGATGAAAATGCTTATCTTTTCGTTGTCCCAAAACTGCTCCAACCGCAAAGTCACTTGCATCACACATGATTTCAAAGGGTAATTTCCAATCGGGTGCTATCATGATGGGTGCATTGACTAGCATTTCTTTTAGAGTTAAAAATACTTGGTTGCAATTCTTGTCCAAAAACAAATGGTGCGTCTTTTTCAAGTAATTTAGTTAGAGGTCTTGAAATTTTTGAAAAATCTTTGATAAATGTCTATAAAACCCGGCATGCCTTAGAAACATCTTATGGCTCTAACGGAGGATGGAGGTGGTAATCGATAGATGGTGTCAATTTTAGCTTGTTCAACCTCCATTCCTTCGCTTGATATTTTGTGACCGAGCACTATTCCTTTTGTTACCAAGAAATGGCATTATTCCCAATTAAGGGCGAGGTTATTTCCTCACATCAGGATAGCATTAGTTCAAGGTTATCAAGGCATTGGTCGCATGAATCTCCAAAGATAGAAAAATCATCCATGAAAACTTCCATGGTTTTTCTATCATGTCATGAAAAATGGCCACCATGCAACGTTGGAAGGTTGCGGGGGCATTGCATAGACCAAAAGGCATGCGTCGATATGCGAAAGTTCCATAGGGACATGTGAAAGTTGTTTTTCTTGGTCTTCCGGAGCTATTGGTTTTTGAAAGTAACTTGAAAAACCATCTAAAACAATAAAATTTGTGACCGGATAATCTTTCTAACATTTTATCAATAAAAGGTAAAGGGAAATGATCTTTCCTCGTTGCCTCATTTAATCATCGATAGTCTATACAAACTCTCCATCCGATGATGGTTCTTGTTGGTATTAATTCATTTTTCATTAGTTATTACCGTCATTCCTCCTTTTTTTGGGAACTACTTGAACGGGACTCACCCTGGGCTATCAGACATTGGATTGATGAGTCTGGCATCAAGTAGTTTGATGACTTCATTTTTAACCACTTCTTGGACATTTGGATTTACCCTACGTTGTGGTGGTATTACTGATTTGTAGTCATCCTCCATTAAAATTTTGTGCGTGCACATGGAAGGGTTTATTCCTTTAATATCTACAAGCTTCCATGCAATCGCGTTTTTATGTTTTTTTCAAAAGTGAAATTAATTTTTCTTTTTCTAAACTAGTTAATTTTGAAGAAATAATTATCGGTAATTTACCATGCTTGTCTAGAAAAGCATATTCCAAATCTTTTGGAAGTTCTTTGAGCTCAAGTGATGGTTCTATAGGAGATTCCTCATCTGATTGTTCTTCAGTTTGGTCGAGAACCAAAAAGGCTTGTTCAATGGCATCCTCCTCTTTAACAAGTTGGTCGAGTTCTTCCTCCGTATCAGGTGGTTCATCTTCATCTTCGATTAAGGGGTCATCATTGTCGAATGGGTATTTCATGGATTGGTCAAGATTGACATACCTTTTGTCGCCCCCAATCGAAGAGGTAGGTTGTTTTGCTTCCGGTTGATCAATGCTTGATGGGTTTTCACAAAGGGTTGTCCCAACATAAGTGGAGCATCATCAAGAATGATGAAGTCGGTTGGGACCACAGTTTGGTTTGTTTGTACTAACACGTCCTCTACTACCCCCTTGACCTTAACATTTTCCGATTAGATAGAGAAATGGGTATTTGAAGTGGAGAAAAATTAATAATATTCAATTTTTCGAAAATGTAGTTAGTCATTATATTAACACTAGGTCTTTGTCAATTGTGATATTACTAATAAAGGTGTTTTGAAAGACACATGGAACCGGTGTTATGTTAATTTCAAAATGTTCATTTTGTATTAGCACAGTTTGATCGCTTGTTAATTAAATGCTAACTATTTCGCAATTTTAGTATTAGTATTTAATTCTTTTAAAAACTTAGCATTAGTGGGTACTAAACAATGACTTTCAAAAGAAGGTGATAAAAGATAAATTTCTTTAAAATTTAATTCTTCTTTGAAATTATCGTTTTCGGACTTACTTTTTTCATCGTTTAATTCATGCGTTGGTTTTTCACTTAGTTGTTCTTCCGTTTTTACTTCTTCGCTTATCACTTCCTTAGTACAAATAGCCTCTTCCCTTTCTCGGGATTCTTTTATTAAGCGTTCAATCTTTTTGAGTCTTTGTATAATGCTTTCAGCTTCGGGAAGGATAGTTGGTGGTGTGTGGTGTTGTTGAGAGGAATAAGTGTCCCAAACAAAGCTTGATTGCGAAGTTCATACCTTGGTTCCTCATAGTAGTCATATGAGGTGGATGGTTGAAAAAGGTCGCAATATTGTACCGAATGAGGGTTGCCGCAAATGGTACAATATTCTTATTCGTAGTCATCCTCTATGTAGTAGCAAGTGTAATCTCCTAACTAGTGGTCCATGAGGTGATACTCAGCAGATTATAGAGTCTCGGGACCAGGAAACAAAAATTAAAAATAGAAACAAAAGTTCACCACGACCCCATGTTCCGTGGGCACAGCCCGTGATCAAACTCTATATGCATTTTTTAAAGTTGTGACTGGTTACTTGCAGCACGGGGCGTGTCCAATGGGCACGGCCCGTGTTTTGAAAATGTTTTGAAAAATGATTAGGCCGTCGATTCTAAACTTTCTTAAAATCCTTGTGTCCCTGGAAACGGCGCAAAAAACTTGGTGTGCATAAAGCGTGTTATAAATTTATTAATATTTTGAGCCTATTTTACGTGTCAGTCAAGTTTTACATTTACAAAACACGATATTTAACTAACACTAAACACACACTTGGGCAAGTGACCCCCATCGTGAGCTAGTATAGTCTTGGTAAGATACCGAGATCGTCCAAGGACACAAGATTAATACCGGTTTAGCGTCAACATATAACATTTGGATAAAAGTTTTGAAGCATAAAAATATTATAAAACTAAAATAAATAAAATGAAATACACATAGATAAGATAGAATCACTAGGATCCAACTTCTCTTTTATATATCCTTTGATAGTTTTTTCGCACTTTCGAACATTTTAAGAGATTATCTTAGTTATAGTAGTAGGCCCCTCTTTTGAATGTGACGTTACCCTCAACCCAGTGGTTTGAGTCAGCAGGGATACAATCCCAAGAAGCCGGTTTAATGTTTTAATAGTAATTTACGTATGAGGGGTTCAAGCTATTCACACCCCCGTCATCCAATACCCATTAGGGCATTGAAGAAGGTCCAAGTAAGCTTGAACCAAGTCCTCGCAGGATCTATACACTGAACGAGACAAGAACTTTACCAAACCACCCTTCTAACCCCCTACCAGGTTAGTTAACGTGCTTTATATAGACCGTAAAGACACGAATGAGCAAATCAATGACATCATGAAGAAATGGTAGGAAAATTCACTTTCAACATAAGAAATTAGTTATTAAAGTCATTAATACATACCCAATTAAAAAGTGTCGAAAGATTAAAAACTAAAAGTAATACATAAAAGATTAGTATTCACTAAATGATGTAAGGAATTTAGCCAAGCATAGCCTTTGTTTGACAAGAACCCTTACAATCAATCTTGGATTGCGAGACTATTACACACTCTAAAGATGATTGATGGATGATGGTAGTGGGTGTTGGTGTTGTAGTGGTCGTGGAGTGGTGGCAAAGTGAGAGAGAAGTGGTTTGCCAAGGGATGCCTTTGAAGTGAACCAAGCACCTCTATTTATAGCCCTAACAGTAGCCCGGCAACGGCCCCGTGCCCAGTGGGCACGGCCCGTGGCCATCTCCTTCTCTTCCATCATTAAATGCAGCTGTCAGCAGAGGGCCCCACACGACCCCGTGCCTTCTGGGCACGGCCCCGTGTTTAAATCTTCACTGTACTATTCTGGATTCTGCGAATCTGATAGTTGACCACGCTCATGTTGAGCTGGGCACGGCCCCGTGGTGGGCGTGGAAGCTACTGCAGGTTTTGTCTTTAAGTGCTTTGGCTGGCCACGCCCATGCCTGGCTGGGCACGACCCCGTGGCCAGTCTTCTGTCTCTTATCTTTTCTTTTGGGTGTTGCTGAGGGGTCGGGCAGGCGACGTTATTCCTACTTTTTTGTGTTGGTTTTGCTGCTTATTTGCTCCTTTTGTTCTTTTAAGCTCATTTTATCTTGAAAATACAAAAGGAACAATAGAAACGTGCTTTTTCCAACATTGTACTAATAAAAGTTAGTTTTATACCTTGTTTGATGTAATTTATATGTTGTATTTTGTGCACATCATGGGTCTCGTCTCTAAGCAAATGGTCGAGCAAATGGCCCAGTTATACCTGATATTGTAAGCCAAATTCAAACCTTCCATGATACCCCCAAATCGTTGTCGATTCCAACGTGGAAACACCAAAAGCATCGTTCCAATTCAAACAATTCATGGCCTATAAGCCTCTATAGTTTACTAGCGAGGATGGAGCTGCATCCATGATGAATTGGTTCAATGCGATCGAACTTACCCTCCTGTAAAGTGGTTGTCCCGACGAACTCCGAACCCTAAACGCCACGGGGGTCTTTCGTCGGAGAGCCCTTGAATGGTGGACCACCGAGAGGAACAAACGAGGTAATGAAGTAGCCCACACTTTACCTTTGGACGAGCTTAAGCAGCTCATGATGGACCATTTCTGCCCCCCCCCCCCCACACGAGATCCAAAGGTTGGAGAACGAATTTGGAAATCTCACATAGAAAGGGAGCGACGTGGAAGGACTGGTCACGCGCTTCAAACAACTCAGTGTCCTTTGTCCTGGACAAGTCGATACTGCTCCCAAGGCGATATTTAAGTTCATTCGTTGCCTCACACCTGTCCTGATCAACCATGTAGCTTCAGCCAGCCCTTGAACCATTGAGGATGCCTATAGTATCGCCATAGAGCTGAACAACAATTGTGTTCTTCATGGGGCCTACGACAAGGTCTCTACGAAAAATGCACACCAAGCCACCACCGATACCACCGCCATTGTTGAACCCTCACCCTCCTAAGAGAAGAAGAACAAGTACAAGAAGCGGAAGGCTTCCATTCAAAATTGTGCGGTTGTTACTCCGCCAAACCCTCAACTCATCCAAACAGTAGCGGCCATTACCCCTGCCAACCCCGAGCAACCAAAACGAGGCTACACGGATCTCACCCCCAGTGTGCTAACTGCACCTACCATCACCCTACCAATGCTCCATGCCGCAAGTGCGCCCAATGTGTGACATTTGTGACTTTTGATCATGTAACGATTTTTGAACAATTTTATGATCAATAAAATATTATGTTTTATTCCCAAGATTTGTTTAAATTCATAACATTTGTGTATTTTCGACTTTTGTTCAATTTTGATCTTTCGAACCTTTTCTGGAAGTGAAATCGCAAACTGTTACACAAACGTAATCAGTTTAACGCGATGTACACTCCGGAACAAGGACACAAGCTAAAGATACCCTAAATACCCTTTACATAATATAAAAATAAGTTTTGAGGGCTTCAGTATGGCAAAAACATGCTTATGCAACTCTAGGGACTATGTTGCAAATTCTGCGAAAGTACGCCGATTCGCGTATTTCATAATACGGAACATGTACGTACAACCAAAAATTTTTATAATCATTAATATTGTGTTTTAGTGATGGGAATGCAAAAATAACTTTCGTATTGCAATTTGGATCGTTTTCGCGTTTGTTACAACTTTCGTCGTAATTAAACCATTTCATATGAGTTCCGACACTCATTTGGTTTATAAGGCTTCATTCTATCTTAATCCTCCGATTAAAGTCCCGATATTAACATAGTTATCCGATAATAGGACATACTTGAATCTTTGGACTCTTGAGCTTTTGTTTACTCTCTTGAACAAGGACATTCTTGCAATCCCATGTGAGTACATAGTCCCCTATTTTACGCTTTTCAAATGTTTTGGGGTGATTCATATGTGCCTATCATTACTTTCCCGATTCATGACATTATGTATGCTTTGAATACATAGTACATATAGTACATGATTTCCATTTCATTTTGCTTCGTATGTTGATTTAGCATGCCTAATACATTGATTTCAAATACATTTTTACTTCATATTGACTTAGCATACCCAGTATACGATTTTAAAGACATTTCATGGTATATTGACTTAGTATACCTACGTATGTTTCAAAGACATTTTACTTCGTATGTTGACTTAGCATACCTAGTACACGGTTTCAAAAACATTTTTGCTTCATATATTGACTTAGTATGCCAAGTAGATGGTTTCAAAACATTTTTATGATAAGCATGCATTGTTTTAGACATATTGGTGCATTGAACTCGACAATGATACATTCATTAACATTGATCACGCTGACCGGTAGTATGTAATGGTACCATAGGATTGACAATCTCGTTCCCACTTCCTAGGTTTGTTTGGAAGCGACTTTATGGAATGACAGAATCCGATGAACATTGATAGACCTTTATCTTTATAAGGGTTTGTCCGACAGTCAACAAGGCTTGAATGTATTCGCCAACAATCCTAATATATGTTTTTACAATAAAAGCAATGGTTTATAAAACATAACTTTTGATTTAGACAAAACCTTTGTTTATTCAAAGATATTGTTTTATACAAGACATTATGGTTATTCAAGACATGACACTGGTTTATACACGACATTTTTGCTATTCAAGACATGACATTGGTTTTACACATGACATTTGTTTATACAACACATTACTTTGGTTTAAACATGGCTTTTCGTTGGTTGGTTTATGGTGAGTGATTTAAATAACAAGACATGTATAATATGATAAAAACATGGTGATGCGCCGTTGGTACTTCCTATATATAAGTGTTTTTGTTAAATTACATATCGTAGGTTATTTAAACCGCTTCAAACAAAATACAAGACGCGACATCTTTTATACAATACATGACATTTTTTATACGAGAAAATACAAATTTTGGTTATTTACTTAACTTTGCATCATTATTTTTACATCATTCGATTTTCATGTGATTTACATATAAGAAACGTTAATGGTTCACGGTTGCTTTTGTATCAGTTAAACAATTCTTTAAACATTCAAGGCCATGAAACATCATCAAAAAGTGTTACTCACAGGCATTTTTATGCTCACGTATATTTTCACATATGTTTCAGGAACAAATGTTTGAGACTGATCACGACGGACTTTGGGCTTTAGTGACTTCAAAATCTGAAGACAATTTAATTTTAGTTATGCTTTTCGTTTAAACAAAGACAATGTAATCAAATTCTAATTCAAAAAAACATAACTTATGTACCATGGTTGTTGAAACAATAGTACTGCTACGACACTCCCTGATGTTTCCGCCGCGGTTTGTTGTTTTACGCGGTCGGGGTGTGACAGAAAGATTGGTATCAGAGCTAATGGTTATAGGGAATTAGGTTATTAGTAATGATTTGACCTAGACTATAACCTTTCTAAGACCCTAACACAAGTTATCTTATGTTTAGATCATAAAACAATACCATCACCTATCCTTAGGTGAATACCCAAAACAGAAACACAATTTTCAAAACGAGTTTGAAATCAATCGTCTATTCTTGGATGATTCATTTTTGGCATAAAGCCTTCCAATGTTTTCAAAATCCCGTCAAAGTTTGGGTTTTAATAATGTGAACACATGCAATCCAGAAGGGTGGGTGTCTGTACCCTGAGTTTTCTGTCTAAGGCTAGCGTGTTCGTACAAATCTACTTAATCGGACCAGTCACTCTTACCTAGGAACTCTTGGGGTGAGTGTCCACTTATAGGCTAAAGCATGTCTTTCGATACATTATAAATACCCATTTACTTTGATTAGTCATTGTGTGTGTTTGTTTGTTTGGTGTAACAAACAAATGACCACCATCCTTACATTTCGTCGATATTTATAACATTTTATTTTGAGTATCCAACATTCATCTCACTCGTTTTCTCTCATGTTTTTCCTCCCTTTTAGAATGCCTCCTCGTCGAAATGTGAATTCGGATGCCGATATGGCAGCATTGATAGCTCAGTAGTTTGCTGCTGTACTACCCAATCTCATAACTCAAATAAACCAAGCCAACAATAACAACAACGCACATGTTGCGTGCACTTTAAACAGTTTAATTTGGATAAACAACTCAAGTTTAGTGGTTCTGAGGGAGCAACTGGGCTCCTATAGTGGTTCGAGAGTCTTGAGAGTACATTCCGCCATGTCCAATGTTCGAATGAACGAAAGGTCGAGTTTGCTTCGAGCGTGTTCCAAAAGAGGGTGCTCACGTGGTGGAACGGAGTGGTGAGAGGTAGGGGTGCTGATGTTGCGATTGGTCAAACTTGGGAGGAACTCAAAGCTCTTATGATGAAAGAGTTCTGCTCGTCATGAAAAGAGAGCGCTTGAGAATGAGTTCCATGATCTAAAGCAAGGCAATGGTGAGCACCGTGTGTGTACGATCGGTATGAGGAGTTGAGCTTGTTGTGTCCTGAGATGGTGACGCCTTTGGATAAGGCAATTGAAAAATACATAGATGGTCTTCCTGACCCAGTTTAGGATATTGTCACCGGCAACAACCCTACTACTGTTAGACAAGCCATTGAGCTATCTGCAACCCTGACTGAATCCCAGATCAAAAAGGGTAAGCTCCACCGTAAGGGTGAAAGAAACCGTCCAAAAAGTCTGAGAAACAAAAGGGTAAGAAAGCTGAAAGTTTGAAGAAGTCTAGAAAGCGTAAGGCTTCTAAGAACTTTGTTGTCACTACACAACCCAACCAAGCTGCTCCTAATCAGCCTGCTCAACCACCAGCCAAGAAACAGTATGTCGACACTACACCTTTGTGCAACAAGCGCAACAGTCACCACCAACCCAGTTACCATGCCGTATTTGTATAAACTGTGGGCGATCTGGCCATCTGGCCAACAATTGTCGCTGTCTCCTTCTCAGAACCAAGTTTACATAACCCTGTTCAGCCAGCCAATCCAGTACGACCACACTATCCACCCGGTTCTTGCTACAATTGTAGGGATCTTACCCATTACAGAAACAATCGCCCAAAGTTGGCAAATGCAAACCAGGCTCGTGGATGAGCTTTCAACATAAATGCAAATGAGGCACGGGCAAACAACGAAGTGGTGAATGGTATGTTCTTCGTTAAAACCAACCTGCTTCAATTCTTTTTTATTCAGGTGCCGATAGAAGTTTTATGTCCCTAGCTTTTGAACCGTTGCTTTCAATGCCTAGAACCAAACTAGAAAAGGCCTTGACAGTCGAAATAGCTAGTGGCGAACCCCTTAAACTTGATTCTGTCATTCGTGATTTCCAGTTGAACCTCAATAACCATCTTTTTACCATTGACCTCACGCAAATACAACTCAGGAGCTTTGATATCATAGTAGGGATGGACTGGTTATCTAAACATCATGCTGAGGTGATCTGTTTTGATAAGATCGTTCGTATACCCCTTTCGTCTGGTGAAACCTTAGAAGTTCGTGGAGAAAAACCCGTTAGTAGCCTCAAACTCATGACATGTACCCAAGTCTATAAATACCTGTGAAAGAATTATGTGCCTTCTTGGCACGTATCGTAGAGGACAAAGGCAAGGGCAAAACTATTCAGGACATCCCCGTTGTTCGGGATTATCCTGAGGTATTTCCTGAAGAGTTACATGGTTTACCCCCAGCATGACAAGTTGAGTTTCGTATAGATCTTGTACCTGGTGCCAACCCTATTGCTAAATCTCCATACGTCTTGCACCGTCTAAGATGCAAGAGTTGTCAAAATAGCTTCAAGAGTTATCTAACAAATGATTTATTCGTCCGAGCTTTTCACCTTTGGGTGCTCCAGTCCTATTTGTGAAAAAGAAAGATGGATCTTTCCGTATGTGTATCGATTACCGTGAGCTCAACAAACACACAATCAAGAATCGATATCCCTACCTCGCATTGATGATCTCTTTGATCAGCTACAAGGGGCTACCTGCTTCTCAAAGATTGATCTACGTTCGGGGTATTATCAGCTTTGTGTACTCGAGGAAGATATTCCCAAGACTGCTTTTCGCACACGTTACGGCTATTATGAGTTCACAGTTATGCCTTTTGGTTTGACAAATGCCCCTGCCGTCTTCATGGACTTGATGAATAGGGTTTGCAAGCCTTATTTAGACAAGTTCATCATTGTTTTCATTGATGACATTTTGATTTATTCAAAGTCTCGAGCCGATCCCGAGCAACATCTCTATCTAACGATGGAACTCCTAAAGAAAGAACAACTCTATGCCAAGTTCTCCAAGTGTGAATTTTGGCTCAAGGAAGTTCAATTCTTGGGACTATTGTCAACGAACAAGGTATACATGTAGATCCCGCCAAAATCAGCGCGCTTAAGGAATGGGATACACCTACTACTCCTACCGAAGTTCGTTTATTTCTTGGTCTCGTGGGTTATTATCGACTCTTTATTGCAAACTTCTCAAAAATTGTGGTTCCCCTCACCACTTTAACTCAAAAGAATAAACCTTTTGAGTGGGGACCTAAACAAGAACAAGCATTCCAGACCTTTAGCAGAAACTTTGTAATGCTCCTATTTTATCTTAACCTAAGGGTAACGACGATTTTGTCGTATATTGTGATGCATCAAAGTTAGGGCTTGGACGTGTTCTCATGCAAAGAGACAAAGTTATAGCCTATGCATCAAGACAATTGAAAGTTCACAAGAAGAACTACACCACTCATGATCTTGAGTTAGGTGCTGTTGTTTTTGCTCTCAAAATTTGGATACGGTATCTATACGGTACAAAATGTGTGGTTTTCACGGACCACAAAATTCTCCAACACATTTTCAATCAGAAAGAACTAAACATGAGACAACGACGATGGGTCGAACTTTTGAACGACTACGACTGCGAGATTCGCTACCATCCTGGTAAAGCGAATGTAGTAGCCGATGCTCTTAGTCGTAAAGAACGTGTCAAGCTACATTGTGTTCAAGTTCGATCTGACATTCAAAACCGTATCTTCCAAGCTCAACGTACTTGTGTTGCACAAGGCTTGATGAGTGATGAATTACCACATCATCTTGAACTTCAACTTGAAACAAAAGACAATGGGTTTTATATTTTTTGAACCGTTTATGGGTTCCAAGTCAAGACAATCTTCTCACCTTGATAATGAAAGAGCCCATAAGTCCCGATATTCAATTCATCCTAGAGCAGACAAAATGTATAAGGATCTTCGTACCCAGTATTGGTGGCCGGGTATGAAGAAAGACATTGCCTTGTACGTATCCAAATGCCTTACTTATCTTAAGGTAAAAGCAGGACATTAGTGTCCTTCTGGTTTACTTGAACAACCAGAAATTCTTGTCTGGAAATGGTAAAACATTGCTATGGATCTCATTACCAAATTACCACGCACTCCTAAAGGTCACGCTGCCATTTGGGTAGCTGTTGATCGTCTAACAAAGTCAGCACACTTTATAGCGATTCATGAGGATTTCTCTGCTGACAAACTTGCTAAGATTTATGTTGATGAGATTGTATCCCGTCATGGTGTTCATTTGGACATCATATCAGATCGTGATGCTCGATTCTCATCTCACTTTTGGAGAACCATGCATTCTGCCATGGGAACCAAGCTTAACTTGAGCACTGCTTATCATCCTCAAACGGATGGACAATCCGAAAGGACAATTCAAACATTGAAGGATATGCTTAGAGCTTGTGTGATCGATTTTGGTGGTAGTTGGGATTCGCATCTACCGTTGATCGAATTCTCCTACAACAACAGTTATCACTCTAGCATTAACATGGCACCTTTTTAAGCTCTTTATGGTTGAAATTTCGTTCACCTGTCTGCTGGAATGAAGTTGGCGAATCTCAATTCACTGGACCTGAACTCATTCAAGACACAACTGACAAAGTCAAGACAATTCGTGATAATCTCTTGACAGCTAGAAGCCGTTAAAAGAGTTATATGGACAAATGACGCAAGCCCTTGGAATTCCAAGTCGGTGATCACGTCCTACTCAAGGTATCCCCTTGGAAAGGTGTGGTTAGATTTGGAAAGAAATGAAAACTTGCACCACGGTATGTTGGACCATTCAAGATTGTCGAGAGAATCGGAAAGGTGGCCTATAAACTTGAGCTACCTCCTGAACTTGGTAATGTTCATCCAACTTTCCATGTGTCCAATCTAAAAAAGTGTTTAACCTCCACATCCTTCTTGATGAAATTCGTGTTGATAACACGATGCACCTTGTCGAGAAACCTGTGGAAATTTTAGACCGTGAAGCCAAAAAGCTTAAGCGCAGATGAATACCGATTGTTAAAGTTTGATAGGAGTCCAAACATGGCCTAGAGTTTACTTGGGAACGAGAGGACCAGATGAAAGCGAAATATCCACATCTTTTACCACAAATTTCCTCTAATTAAATTTCGGGACGAAATTACCTAAAGTAGGGGAGACTGTGACATTTGTGACTTTCGATCATGTAACGATTTCTGAACAATTTTATGATCAATAAAATATTGTGTTTTATTCCAAAGATTTGTTTAAATTCATAACATTTGTGTATTTTTTACTTTTGTTCAATTTCGATCTTTCGAACCTTTTCTTGAAGTGAAATCTCAAACCGTTACACAAACGTAATCAGTTTAACGCGACGTACACTCCAGAACAAGGACACAAGCTAAATATATCATAAATACCCTTTACTTAACATAAAAATAAGTTTTGAAGGCTTCGGTATGGCAAAAACATGCTTATGCAACTCTAGGGAATATGTTGCAAATTCTGTGAAAGTACGCCGATTCGCGTATTTCATAATACGGAACATTACGTACAACCAAAAATTTTTGTAATCATTAAAATATTGTATTTTAGTGATGGGAATGCAAAAATAACTTTCGTTTCGCAATTTGGATCGTTTTCGCGCTCGTTACAACTTTCGTCGTAATTAAACCATTTAATATGAGTTCCGACACTCATTTGGTTTATAAGGCTTCATTCTATCTGAATCCTCCGATTAGAGTCCCGATATTAACATAGTTATCCGATAATAGGACATACTTGAATCTTTGGACTCTTGAGTTTTGTTTAATCTCTTGAACAAGGACATTCTTGCAACCCCATGTGAGTACATAGTCCCCTCTTTTACACTTTTCAAATGTTTTGGGTGATTCATATGTGTCATTACTTTCCCGATTTCATGATATTATGTATGCTTTGAATACATAGTACATATAGTACATGATTTCCATTGCATTTTGCTTCGTATTTTGACTTTCATGCCTAGCACATTGATTTCAAATACATTTTTACATCGTATGTTGACTTAGCATACCCAGTATACGATTTTAAATACATTTCATGGTATATTGACTTAGTATACCTACATATGTTTTCAAAGACATTTTACTTCGTATGTTGACTTAGCATACCTAGTACACGGTTTCAAAGACATTTTTGCTTGGTATATTGACTTAGTATGCCAAGTACACGGTTTCAAAACATTTTATGACAAGCGTGCATTGTTTTAGACATATTGGTGCGTTGAAATCGACAATGATACATTCATTAACATTGATCACGCCAACCGGTAGTATGTAATGCTACCATAGGATTGACGATACCGTTCCCACTTCCTAGGTTTGTTTGGAAGCGACTTTAGGGAATGACAGTATCCGATGAACATTGATAGACCTTTATCTTTATAAGGGTTTGTCTGACAGTCAACAAGGCTTGAATGTATTCACCAACAATCCTAATATATGTTTTTACAATAAAAGCAATGGTTTATTAAACATAACTTTTGATTTAGACAAAACCTTGGTTTATTCAAAGACATTGATTTATACAAGACATTATGGCTATTCAATACATGACACTTGTTTATACACGACATTTTTGCTATTCAAGACATGACATTGGTTTTACCCATGACATTTGTTTATACAGACATTACTTTGGTTTAAACATGGCTTTTCATTGATCAGTTTATGGTGAGTGATTTAAATAACGAGACATGTGTAATATGATAAAAGCATGGTGGATACGCCGTTGGTACTTCCTATATATAAGTGTTTTTGTTATATTACATCTCGTAGCGTTATTTAAACCGCTTCAAACAAAATACAAGACACAACATCTTTTATACAATACATGACATTTTTATACAAGGCAAGACAAATTTTGGTTATTTACTTAACTTTGCATCATTATTTTTACATCATTCGATTTCCATGTGATTTACATATAGGAAATGTTTTATGGTTCATGGCTGCTTTTGTATCAGTTAAGCAATTCTTTAAACATTCAAGGCCATGAAACATCATCAAAAAACCTATGTTTCTCATAGGAATTTTATGCTGGCGTATTTATTTTCACATATGTTTCAGGAAAAAAATGTTTGAGGCTGATCATGCGACACTAAGGACGGAATTTGGGCTTTAGTGACTTAAAATCTGAAGACAATTTAATTTTAGTGATGCTTTTCGTTTAAACAAAGACAATGTAATCAAATTCTAATTCAATAAAACATAACTTATGTACCACGGTTGTTGAAACCATAGTTCTGTTACGACACTCCCCGACGTTTCCGCCACGGTTTGTTGTTTTACGTGGTCGGGGTGTGACACAATGTCATAGGTTGAGGCATTTTTATAAACGTTGCCAAAACATCCCTCAACCCCAAAACCACCAACCTCAGGCCAGCGCCCCAAACCGTGCCCCTAACTAAACTCATCCTCAAGTTTCTTCCGTGTGAGCGTGTTACAAGTGTGGCGACCCTAATCATTTCGCCAACGTTTGCCCCCAGCACACCACCAACCGCAACAGCAACAGCAGCAACCTCAACCAGCTCGAGGCAGAGCTTTCGCCCTCACTACCGCTCAGGCACAGAACGCGAACGATGTTATAACTGGTACGTTTCTTGTCAACCATGTCTATGCTTCTTGTCTTTTTATACGGGCGCATATAGAAGTTTTGTGTCTATTGAATTTGAACCCTTGCTTAAGTGTGAACGTTCTAAGTTGCCCAATCCATTCGCAGTCGAAGTCGCTAACGAAAAATCCGTCACTGTTGATTCTGTCCTCTCTAAGTGTTCCTTAGATCTCAACGATCATACGTTCTCGATTGACCTCACACCCATGCAATTGGGAAGCTTCGATATCATAGTAGGGATGGATTGGCTTAGGCGAGTTCGTGCTGAAGTTGTTTGTTCTGAAAAGTTCATTCGCCTTCCTCTTCCAAACGGTGATTCCTTGCACGTCTATGGTGAGAAACCCTCTAAAGATCTCAAGCTTATTTCATGTATCCAAGCGAACAAATACTTACGTAAGGAATACTTTGCTTTTCTCGCCCATATTGTTGAGAAGAAAGACAAAGGTCCAAGCATAAGTGACGTTCCAGTTGTTTGTGATTTTCCCGACGTTTTTCCAAAGGATCTTCCTGGTCCTCCTCCTCCTCGTTCTGTTGACTTTTGTATTGATCTCATTCCTGGCGCAACTCTGGTTGTGAAAGCCCCCTATCGTTTAGCTCCCTCGGCAATGCAAGAGCTATCAAGCCAGCTTCAAGAACTTCTTGATAAAGGCTTTATACGCCCTAGTACTTCCCCTTGGGGCGCTCCCATTTTGTTTGTCAAAAAGAAAGATGGATCTTTTCGGATGTGCATTAACTATCGTGAGCTCAACAAGCTTACTGTCAAAAACCGATATCCTACTCCTCGCATTGACGATCTCTTCGATCAAATTCAAGGTAAGACCTGTTTCTCGAAAATCGATCTTCGTTCTGGCTATCATCAACTTCGAGTTCTCGAAGAAGATATACCAAAAACAACTTTCCGCACACGTTATAGACACTATGAGTTCGTGGTCATGCCTTTTGGTCTTACCAACGCACCTGCAGTGTTCATGGATCTAGTGAACCGCGTGTGTAAACCTTTTCTCAATCGCTTCGTAATTGTCTTCATCGACGATATCCTCATCTACTCCAAGACGAAAGAAGGGCAGGGGTGACATTTGCATCTCATCCTTCAGCTTCTGCGTACTGAACGTCTTAACGCCAAATTATCCAAGTGTCGAATTTTGGCTTAAGGAGGTTCAATTCCTCGGTCACACAGTCAATGAACTCGGTATTCACGTTGACCCCACAAAGATAGAAGCTGTGAAGAATTGGATTGCACCTAAGTCTCCTTTTGAAATTCGTTCGTTTCTTGGCCTAGCTGGGTACTATCGTCGCTTCATCTCGAACTTTTCCAACATTGTTGTTCCTCTTATGTCTTTGACTCAAAAGGATAAACCTTTTGTCTGGGGACCTGAACAAGAGGAGTCTTTCCAAACCCTCAAGGACATGCTTTGTAATGCTCCTATCCTTACACTTCCCGATGATAACAATGATTTCATCGTGTATTGTGATACTTCAAACCAAGGTCTGGGTTGCGTTCTTATGCAACGAGACAAGGTTATCGCTTACACATCGAGACAACTCAAAATCCATGAGAAAAACTATACTACGCATGACCTTGAACTTGGTGCAGTTGTTTTGCATTGAAGATTTGGCGCCACTACCTTTATGGTACTAAGTGTACGGTCTTCACTAACCACAAGAGCCTTCAACATATCTTTGATCAAAAGGAACTCAGCATGCGTCAACGTCATTGGGTAGAATTATTAAACGACTACGACTGTGATATTCGCTACCACCCTGGTAAAGCTAATGTTGTAGCCGATGCACTTAGTCGTAAAACTCGTGTAAGGAGTATTCGTTGCTACCAAACCGTGGGAAAACTTCACGAGCTAATTTGCATGCGCAATTCTCAACCATTAACGAGGGTAACCTCGATAACGAGTTGAATTGTGGAGTTTAAAACCCGCTCGAAGCTAAACCTGATGGTATTCTTTACTACCACAACCGCGTTTGGATTCCCGACCGTGTCAACCTTCAAAACACCTTGATGAATGAAGCCCACAAATCTCGATACTCCATTCATCCTGGCACCGACAAGATGTACCATGATCTTCGAGAATCTTATTGGTGGGGGGATGAAGAGGGATATCGCTCTTTACGTCTCGAAGTGTCTCACTTGTTCCAAAGTTAAAGTTGAACATCACGCCCCTCTGGCATACTCGAACAACCAGAAATTCCTGTCTGGAAATAGGAGAGTATTGCTTGGATTTCATTACCAAGCTTCCTCGCACTTCGTCTGGTCACGATAGCATCTGGGTCATCATTGATCAATTGAGCAAATCCGCTCACTTCCTCGCCATTCGTGAAGATTACAAAGTCGAGAAATTGGCTTGTATCTACACAGATGAAATCATTAGCCATCATGGTACCCCCATTGACATCATTTCTGAACGTGATGCTCATTTCACCTCTCGCCTTTGGCAAACATTTGAATCCGCCTTTGGCACTCGTCTCAACCTTAGTACCGCTTTTCACCCTCAGTCTGATGGTCAAACCGAGGCACCATCCAAACTCTCAAGGATATGCTTCGTTCATGCGTAATCGATTTTGGTGGCAACTGGGATTCGCACTTACCCTTGGTAGAATTCTCGAACAATAGTTATCACGCTAGTATTCAAATGGCACCATTTGAAGCATTGTATGGTCGTACGTGTCGTTCGCCTATTTGTTGGCATGAGATCGAAGAAGCTCAAATCACCGGTACTAAACTTATAAAGAGACAATGGACAAGATCCTACAAATTCGTGATAATCTTCTCAAAGCCCAAAGCCGACAAAAGAGTTATGCTAACAAAAGGAGCAAGCCATTAGAATTCAATGTGGGTGATAACGTACTTCTCAAGCTATCCCCTTGGAAGGGTGTTGTTCGATTTGGTAAGAAAGGCAAACTCGCTCCTCGCTATGTAGGTCCCTTCAAGATTCTTGAAAGGATTGGTAAGGTAGCGTATCGATTGGATCTACCGCAAGAACTCAACAATGTTAGTGCATAATGTCTATGTCTTAGTCTTGGATCGAGTCTGTATAGTTTTGGCTAGATTAGACTAGAAAATGAAGGTTATTTATGTAAATAGGTTACAAGTTCACTTGAAACTATATTGTAAGATCATGTTCGGCCAAACTTGATCAGTCAAGTTCGCCCGAACTTGATCACCACCCAGTGAACTTGCAACTCTATAAATAGGTGCCTTGGTGATTTCATTTGTAACTTCTGCAATTTTGGCAAACAGACGGCGAAGCTCTGTCGGATCTGGAACTGAATGTATTGAACTATTATGATCAATAAAACATCAATTAAACAATAAATCTTGTCTATTTGGTTAATCTTGTCATATAATTTCCGTTTGTATGGACAATAGAAACAATTTAGATTCCTAAGCTAAACGAGAGACGATCTAACAAGTGGTATCAGAGCCACGGTACCTAAATTGGTGAAATCATAGCAAGATCTACTCTAATTCTACCTCTTTTTACAATTTTTTTCTTCATTTTTCAAAGAAAATAATGAATTCACGGATAAAAGTTGCTAATTTTTTAGTATGTCATGTAAAATACACTTGTGGTAAACCCCTAAGAGTTTGGACATCAAATTCAAACGAATTGGTATCAAAAAGTTCAAAAACCATGATTTGAAAACTCATTCTGGTCGAACTTGACATCAAGTTCGCCCGGACTTGATTAAAATTATTTGGATTTTAATCAAGTTCGCCCGAACTAGACTGGTATTTCAAGGTTTTTATACCAAGTCCGCTCGAACTTATCTGATTTTTCTTCAATTTTATCAAGTTCGCCCGAACTTGATTAGAATTTGTTGAAATCTTAGCATAAGTTCGCCCGAACTTATAATTTCACTTGAAACTCAACATAAGTTCGCCTGAACTTATTCAATTTTCTTGAAAATCATACATAAGTTTGCCCGAACTTAGTCAGGGAAAATTTTCAAAATTAAACCATAAGTTCGCCCGAACTTGTGTGAACTCAAAATCTGATTTTTCTCCAACTGCAAGTTCGCCCGAACTTGTCAGTGTACTGATAATTTTTCAAAGTTTGTGAACCTGTGTTTTCAGCAAAATTCGTCAGTTTTTCAAAATAGAAGATCTTCACACTGCATTCATGACTGCAACAACATCAAACGCTCAGAAGGTAAATCAAGTGAACGTCGACAACGAGATGGGCACGTCTGTAAAACCTCCAAAACTCATGTGTATGGACGAATATAAGGGATGGAAAGAGAAGTTTATGAATTGGGTCCAAGCTACATATTTCCACAGCTGGGTGGCAATAAGACTAGTTATACATGGCCCAGGGATGAGAATGATAATGTTATCAACATCAGCAAGTTCTCAACTTTACAGAAAGATGCTTACGTCGCTGAGAAGAAAATGATAAGCTTGATTCAATAATCGGTGAAAGAAGATATTTTGGTACTTCTACCAGAATTCAAGACCGCACAAGAACTATGGAAATCCTTGAAGAACAAATACCAGGGAAGTGCAGAAATGGTCAAAAGCAAGAAAGAATTGATCATGAAAGAATTCGACATATTCACAATGATTAAAGGAGAAACGATAAAACAAATGATCGAAAGATTTTGTCATCTGAAAGTGATCATGAGGAGATACGGGCTTGAGAAGACGGAAAAAGAGTAAATTTATAAGCTAGCTGACGTTTTACCAGAGGGTGAATGGACGACTTATCTCATGGTGCTCAAAGAAAGTCCGAGTTGGGAATTCTTCAAACTGTCAACTTTCATTGATAAACTGGAAGGGCACGAAATGCAGCTATTAAAGATAGCTAAATCGAAAAATGCCAACGTGCTTCAAGATGTAGGGTTGTACTACAAGTCAGGAGCTCAATGACAATATCACTGGCCCGAAGATCCAAACCGCTTACAACGAGAATCTAAATTCTTCGAATCATTCACCGTAGGGTCAAAATCAATCATATCCAAAATATGATCAAAGTCCGCAGAGTTCATCGTATTCAAGCACGGGTTCAAATTCTACATATCAGAATCAAGCAAATCAGAATAATTAATCGAATTCTGATCCAAATGTATTCAAATGCAACATTGCTGTCAACCTAAACAATGTTGTTTCTAAGCAAGTTGCTAAACAACACATGGTACTTCTTGCTACTGTTTTGGAATCATATGAAAGTTTGGTCGGGAAAATTGGTAATCCGAAATGACCGCCAAAGACTACGATCAGGTAGATGAAGAAGAACTTGAGCTGATGGATATCAAATGGTCCTTAGCATCGATCATTCGGAGGGTTACGAAGTTTGTTGCTCTTACTGGCAGAGATATCGGAAATTCAAGCAACAAATTGGGATTCGACAAAACAAAAGTCACTTGCTTTAGATGCCGACAGAAAGGGCACTTTAAGAGAGAATGCAAGAATCCTGAAGCAACAGGCAATCAAAGTCCATTTGGAGGTGGCAATGAATACTACAAGAAGTCTCTACAGTACAAGCCATTCCCAAAGAAGACTCAGTCGAAATCCAAGAGAAACCAAACACAAATAACACAGAAAAGGCAATGGTCGCTTCAAATGAAGATGACGGTTTTGACTGGAACTCTTATATTGCCAAGAAGACCGGTGTTGCTCTTATGGCCGAGATAGTAGAAGACACATCTGCTGAGTATGTAGCCATGGAGAGTGCATACTAGAAGAGTACATGCAACAAGTTGAGGAGGAGGAAATTTATCAGCATACAAAGATGCAGGGTATCCTTTCCCCTAACATGTCTACTAGTTTTGCAGGTTATTTTGGAGATACGACATCTTCAAATAATGTTGCTGAGGAAAAGCCTGTGATTGAAGAAGTAATCAATGTAACCAAAGAAATGAACGAAGAAAATCTTACAGAGATTACCAACAAGGCTATGATGGCAAATCTGACGAAGGTATGTTAAGAGGTTCAGGTAAAGATTGTCGAGGTAGAAAAACCATGTAAAAAATGTGCTGAACCATGTATCCAATGGGCTGAAAAATCTCAGATCATATGACACAATGAAAGACGATTACCGCAGGTTGGATAGATATAACATTGAACAAGATAATACTATCAGAATGTTAAAAACTACTTTAATGGAAAAAAAAGCTATTAATGTTTATATTAATAACATTGCTGAAGTAAAACAAGAGTTACAAGACATGAAAATCGAAACCGAAAGGGTTCGACAGCTTCTAAAGAGCTATACCATGAATGCCTATGTCATCGATCACATTCTTCCAACGATTCAATCGGAAGAAAATGTTCAGAAAGCCAAAGGTAAAAAACGTGGAGACTATACCAATGTTCCACCACCCCTATGCGAAAAGTATTGTCGCAAAAAGTCTGAGGGAATGGAAAAGGTGCTCAACATTGAACTTTTAACTGAAAAGAAAAATGAGCTGCCTGAGAACATTGATATAACCTACACGAGTGATGATGGTGAAGCGGTGGTTAAGCAAGTTGTTGATAATGTCTTAAGTGAGTCTGATGATGGCAGATTTGAAAGTGCCAACTCGAGTTCGAACAATTCTGATTCACAATCCGAAGATGACGATAAATCATAGGAAGATAGCCTAAGTGATGATCCTAACGTTGCCATGTACAAAGTTAAGGATTCTAATAGACTATACTTAGACGATAGCTTTTCGATTCGGAATGTGAAGGAAGATCAGCTTGATAAATTCTTCAAACGCGTGGAAGTGACATCAGAAGAATTGGAAATCAATGAAAAGAAGTTTTACTCCAAACCTAAAAGAAATAACTACCGAAGGAATGGTGGTGATTTTCCTGAACATAGAAGGGCTGGGTTTGGTTTGGATGTGGAAGAAGAACCGGTTAAAAAAAAGTCACCATTTCACAAATACAAAGATAAAAACATTAAATTTGTGCATGGAACAAGCACGGTTAAAGAGGAAAGTTTGATTGGTAAGCAATCAAACGATGAGTTTAAGAAAGAAAAGGAACTTTGAGATAAGGCAAAAGCCACAAGTGGTGTAAAATCCACTTGTGGACAGTCTCATGATGATCGGACTTGCTTCAAGTGTAATGAAGTTGGTCACATTGCACGTAAGTGTCCGAAATCTAAGCATGTCTATCTTCGAAAGAAAACAAGTTCAGATGTTGTAAAATCTAAGCAACCAGAGTTTGTAAAACCTGTCACAATCTTGAAAAGAAATGATTCTAAGCTTGAAGTTAACCCTAAAAATGATAAAAGGATTGAAAACTCAACTTTCGAGAAAGGTGAAACTTCCAAGGCTAATGAATCAAGGTTTTACATAAAAAAGGTAAATATAAAATCACAATCCTAGATTGCTAAAAAGAAGTCAACAACATCTGAAGTTATCAAGTCTGAGCTTGTTAAGACTAATAACAACAAAGAATCAAAATCTAAGACCAAAACTGAAACTGTCAAATCAACAATTGGTATCAAATCATCAAAAGGTAAAAATAAAGTTAACTTTGAAAATGCTACTAACAGTGGAGGTTTAGATGGAGATTTTGAGGATGATTACAAAGCTTTTATCCCAAACCCAAGACCAAGAAGGCTTGGGTCGCGCTTTTTAACTGAATTTTAAATATGTACAGGGGCTCCAGAGATCCGTTCTTTGAAAGTGGATTCTGGATAGTGGAGCATCAAGGCACATGACAGGGATGAAAACTCTTCTCTTCGACATCAAAGCCATAAACGGAGGATATGTTGGCTTTGCCGGTAATCAAGGAGGAAGGATAGTCGCCGAAGGAAAACTTTCCAATGGCGTAGTATCGTTTGATCGTGTGAACTACATTGCTGAGCTAGAGAACAATCTTCTGAGCATCTCGCAGATTTGTGATAAATAGTTCACGGTGCATTTCAATGACAAAGAGTGCATGATATTAAAGTCGGGTTTCAAAATACCTGATGATTGGATTTTGATGCGAGCCCCGCGCAAAAATGATCTCTATGTGTTAGATATGGGCAATGCTACCACATCATCAAAATCGGCACAATGTTTTGTCAGGAAAGCCATGGAGAAAAATTATATTCTATGGCATCGAAAAATGGGGCACATTCATCTACGAAAAATGAATTTTCTGGTTCATAATGATTTGGTTGAGGGGGTGAATCTTCGAAGCTTCCACATGACGGATAACTATCTTGAATGTAAGAAAGGGAAGCAAAAGAAGAAATCGCATCCTAAGAAGATTCTGAATTCCATCAATTTGCCGCTTGAACGTCTTCATATGGATCTTTTCGGTCCAGTGAACGTCCGAAGTATTTCAGGAGATTTATACTGCTTGGTCGTCACATATGATTATTCTTGATATTCATGGGTATTCTTTCAAGAGTCAAAGATGAAACGTTCGACAATTTGGTGATTCTCTTCAAGAAGCTCGAAAATCTATATCATCCCCCTATCAGACGCATTCGCAGTGAAAACGGCACAGAATTCAAGAACAACAAGATGAAAGAGTTTTGCAACGCCAAAGGAATTCTGCACGAATTTAGTGCACCTTATACTCCACAACAAAATGGCGTAGCTGAGAGGAAGACTAGAACATTGATCGAAACAGCAAGAACCATGCTTGCAGACTCGAAACTTCCTATTAGCTTCTGGAGTGAGGCGGTTGCAGCGGCTTGCTACACTTTAAACAAAGTCTGAACTACCAAACCAACTAAAAAGACATGTTTTGAAATGATCAACCGTAGGAAACCAAATTTGAATATCTAGAGCCATTTGGTGCACCATGTACGGTAATCGATCAAGATGGAAAGTTTGGTGCTAAATCGCTTGAAGGTTTCTTTGTCGGGTATGCTAGTCTGCTTAGACGAGTTTATGTTCCCGCGTTAAGAAGGGTGATCGAAGCACAACACGTTGATTGCTTTCGGTACACAACTCCTATTCAGAAAAAAGGTGATGTGTGGTTGTTCAACTACCAAGATTTGTGGAAGTCATTCGACTTTCCGGAAGAACCGTCTGACAAAGAACTTGCAGCGCTTTATTATCTTCAACAGTCGGTAAACAAAGAACAGATTCTAAGGCCAATTATGGTTAATCAACCCACGTTGGATACTTCGTCTTCTGGTGCAGGTCCGAGTAATAGTGGTGTTCCGTTTGAATAAGTTTCTGAAGCAGAACCTACTACAACTCCAGCAAATGTTTCCACTAAACCAGGAAATGCAACTACAGAGCCCAATTTGCCTCAGAATCAGAATTCCGACTCTGATGAAGCTTCGTCTTTCGATGCTAATGGAGAATCATCTTCAGATGAAGAATTCGAGCAGATATCAAACATGTTAAATCAATTTGCATGCCCGAGCAATCAAAACGAAGCAACATCGAGCACTCCTAACGTTGATTTGATCGTTGATCTAAATATTTCAAATCAGCAAAGCTCAGTTGATGTTACTAGTGAAGAAATGCCACGATCTTATTCTTATCATCCTTCAACGAATATTATTGGTGAATTACAGACTGGTGTGCGAACAAGAAGCCAAATCAACAAAGCACTAAGTTGTTTCTATACCCGAGTTGCTCCTACTCAAGACTACTGCTACTATTCATGTTTCGTATCTCAAATAGAGCCAAAGACTGTGAACAAAGCTCTGGGTGAAGCAATGCAGGAAGAATTACTACAGTTTGAGAAACTAGGAGTCTGGAGGCTTGTCGACTTACAACCGAAGCAGAAAGCTATAGACACAAAGTGGATCTTCAAGTGTAAAAGGGATGATCGAGGTGTGATTGTCGGAAACAAAGCTCGGTTTATTGTCAAAGGTTTCCACCAGCAAGAAGGAATTGACTACAAAGAAGTTTATGCACCGGTTGCACGATTAGAGTCAATCTGCATTTTCCTTGCATTCGCAGCTTGGAAAGGTTTTAAGGTGTACCAGTTAGATGTGAAATCCACATTTCTCTATGGTAAGCTACGCGAACAAGTGTATGTCGGCCAACCACCGGGGTTCATCAATCCGCTAAACAAGAACAAAGCTTATCTCCTAGACAAAGCCTTATACGGATTACATCAAGCCCTGAGAGCTTGGTACGAGACGTTATCGCAACATCTCGTTGGAAACGGTTTTACGAGAGGCACAGTGGACAGTACATTGTTTACCAAGGAAGTCTGAAATCATCTAATCATCGTACAAATCTATGTGGACGATATCATCTTTGGTTCAACGGATGATAGTCTTTGCAAAGAGTTCGAAAAGATCATGAAGAAGAAATTCGAGATGTCTTCTATGGGCGAAATGAAATTCTTCCTCAGATTACAGGTTGATCAGTTACCAGACAGCATATTCATTCATCAAACGAAGTATGTTCATGATATTCTCAAGAAGTTTGAAATGGATAGGTCGAAGCCGCTTTCGACTCCGCTGGCACTGAATCACGGGATTTGCATTGACGAGACAGGAACCAAAGTGGATGATACACTCTATCGGTCGATGATTGGATCTCTGATATATCTGACGGCATCTCTCCCAGATATCATCTACCCTACCTGCCTTTGTGCGAGATATCAGTCCAGTCCTCGAGTGTCACACATGCAGATAGTCAAAAGAATATTCCGTTACTTGAAGGGATGTCCAAGCACCGGCTTGTGGTATCCAAAGAATGATAATTTTGATCTAACGGGATACGCTGAGTTGGACTTCGGGGTGGACAAATTGAACTCTAAATCTAAAACGACTGGTTGCCAGTTCTTCGGAATTCGTTTGGTAACGTGGCAATGCAAGAAACAAACCACGGTCTCTCTTTCAACGTGTGAGGTAGAATACATTTCTGCTTCCAGCTGTTGTTCTCAAATCCTTTGGATTCAACAACAGATGAGGGACTTTGGATTGCAATTTCTTGATACGCCTTTATACGTAGATAACAAGGCAGCTTTAACAAGATTTAAATATCTCATGAGGCTTAACGGTATTAAAAATTTGCTTACAGGTGCGGAAGCAAAGGTTGAATACGGATCGGACGACGAGTTCACGTGATCCACATTGGTTTGTTTTTATATCTTTTAGATTAGTACTTCTTTAAAACTAAAATACAAAAATATGTTTTTGATTTTAGGGGGAGAAATATTTGAGAAAATACAAAAACATATGAAAATTTTCAAAAAAGTACAAAAATTTTGAAAAAGACAAAAAGAATTTGTTGTCACAAAAAGGAAATGATAGTACATCAGTGGACTATCACAATATGCTAAAGAAATGTAAAGTTTAAAAAGTGATAAACAAGTCTTACTATGGATGTGTCGATAGACTTTACACGTTCACCAAATTGTTTCTGAGATATAAACTAAATTTTACAACTGCTTAATCTTGTGGATTAGCATCTCTCGGATATATAGACTTAGTACTCTGAAATTTCGTTTGAGACATTGTCTGATTCTGAGATACGAGGTCTTTATAGATAGTTGATATATGGGGTATTATACAAGTTCTTCTGATTTTGTGGAAGCAATAGCCTAGAACTTCTATAATACTTTCTGCTATAAACCCCCAAAATGCATGCAAAGTTTGAAAAGAATCGAAGATCTAATCATTTGCAGTGCCTAAAAGATTCCTTGAATGGAACACATCTATAAGTCGAGCATTCATCTCTTTGTCGATACGGTGGTATTAACCTGAGCTCTCAAGGCTTCGCATGAACCCAGATACAGATATCAATTACGCTATATTCACCTGTAAGATGAAATCTAGGGAATCTTGATACGGGAGTATATTCAAGAGGTGGGAACCATAGTTAAGTCAAGTTTCATAATTCTTATCCAACATATCTTGGAACAATTGAAAAATGTGTTGAAGTTTAAAGGGACAAACATATCGACAATCTAGGTAAACGAGTTTAAAACTTAAGGTCATCAAAAGGTCAACGGTACTGGTGATATATCTCAATCAACTGATATGATCCTTAGACACGAATTCACAAAAACATGTCTGTAAATATGTTTGTACATAGTTTACTTTGTTCTATACATAGTTTATCTGCTTTACAGATTAAAACCAAAAAGATTTTCAGTGTACTTTATCATAAATTTACAAAAATACAAAAATATTTTGTTTCTACATTGTTTTCAGCAAGCCAATGTTGGAGAACAGATCTTCGAAGTCTGGTAAGGTGCTAAACTGGTGGGAATCTAACTGACAACGGACTGGGAGCTAATCTGTAAAATCTGATAATCCAAAACGATTAAAAGTTCATTAATTTGAAACTTGATTTTGAAAATATCAACAGTTTGTTCATAACGGGTCGAACCGAGGTCATTAACTTGGACTCGGGAGACAAATCGGTTAACCAAGGTCATTAGCTTGGACTTGGTCAACTGAGTGGATTGTTAAAACTGCTAAAATCTGAAAAGTTCAGGGTCTAAATTGAAAATTTTGAAAAATTAAAGTTTGAAATTGAACAAGTTCGCCCGGACTTGTAAACAAGTCCGACCGAACTTGTACAAGCTTTAAAAGTGATTAACAGTCATCAAGTTCACCCAGACTTATGAAAAATCTTAACTGATTGATTCATAAGTTCGCCTGAAATTGTCATCTATAAATAGTTGACAAGTTCGCCCGAACTTCATCACTTGTTATCAGAATACTTAGAGCGAACTTGAGAGAGAAAAAGGCGCTTTGTGAAATTGGCTCGTTTAAGTCAAAGTGCTGTCTGATTGATTAGTGATTTGTAGTGATTTGTACATCACTTATCATGGATATGGTGAGTATTTGAGGATTGGACCTTAGAATGAACAAGTTTGAACGATTTCGATCTGAACTGGATTGTTTGACATGTTATGGACCTTTAATGATCAATTTAATCCTTAAAACATGATTAACAATGATAAACGACCACAAAAATATGTTAAATTTGAATCAGAACATCATGTAACATGATTGCAGGTTTTTTGGTGAACAAGATGACAAATTCTCCCGAACTTGTCATCAGGTGTTTCATATGATAATACATAAGTTCGCCCAAACTTACCTGATGAAATTTGAAAATGTTTTTTTCTACAAGTTCGTCCGGACTTGTCTAAATGTGTTTTGTTAAATCCTAAACAAGTTCGCCCGAACTTGTAGGGAAATTGATTAAAATCTGATTAAGAAGTTTGCCCGGACTTGATATTCTTGAAATGTGTATGTTTGTATTGCAAGTCCGCCCGAACTTAACCAATTGGAATGTCATAATTCATAATCAAGTTCACCCGAACTTGATGGAAAATTGTTAAAATTGTAAAATGTTGACTAATTTCGTCTCGATTTATGTGTTTGCAGAATATTGAGCTTTCGTTTAATAAATTTCACAACACATGCATCACGTTGGATAAAGCTATCTGTCCATTGCTCAGAGCATATGATGATATTCTTGCGTTTATGGAACGGATTCCAATACACAAAGCTATCATGGAAAAACTGTGGTGTATAGATCACACGTCAATAGATTTTGGATGTCCGCAGCAATGAATGATGAAGATACAACAATTACATATGTGGTTCGTGTTGGCGAAGAAGATAAAGAAATCACAGTGATTGAAGCAGACATTCGAAAGAATGGTTAGAGGTTGTTTCTATGGAATGGGGTATAAGGGGCATGTCAATGAATCTACGTTGAAGAAAGGATCAGTCCCTAATCTATACAAGTTCTTGATGCATGCGATTAACCACTCCTTCAGTCATAGAAAGGCCGGTTTAGATGACGTTCAAGATTATATGGCCTGCATGGTAACAGCGCTCATTCTGAAAAAGAGGTTCAATTATTCGAAGCTAGTATTCATTCATATGAAGAACAACATGGGGTCAGAGAGGCTTGTCATGTACCCGAGTTTGTACAGATGTTGATAGATGAAAAGTTCAAGAAGATTGCAAAGGATCAGAATGATAGTGTGTATTTGAGCCATCTGGATGATACTATAGTGAAGAAGCTTATCACTTTCTAGAAAAGTCATCTGCACCTATTCCAAATCCTTTATTTGGTGCAATGGCCTCTGAGAACTACGTCGCGCCGCCAGAGTATAAGTGGAGGAAAGACGACAGCGGTGACGAAAAAGAACGTAATGCTGAGTTGGAATGGTTATTTACTTTCAAAGAGAAGCGAAGTGATTGGTTCTTGAAGAAAGTCATAGTTCAAGAGAAAAAGAAAGCATCACGAAAGCCGAAGAAGGTTGAAACTATGTTAGTTGATGAGGAAGAGCCTGAAAACATTCAACACGAGGCTGGTTCTAGTGTTGAAGTTGTTACAGATAGTCAAGAGGTTGAAAAGACTACTCAGGAAGATGATGTAATCTCTGCAACTTCTGAAAATGATAACGATAGTGATGTTTCATTGGAAAAGGCCTCTAAGAAGTGAATTGCTGAGAAAGAGGCCGAGAAAGTGAAACAAACTGATGCAGACTATGAGCCTGAGCATGAGAAAGATTCAGAAGAGGAGAGACCAAAGAAAAAAGCAAAGCGTGTAAAGTCTTCTGCAACTGCTGTATCAATGAAGACTACAGGGTCTCCAAAGACAAAAGGCAAGAAAAGTCAGAAATCAAAGAGCCGACGTTATGTAGGGCAAAAGAAAGGCACAGAAGTTACACAAGAACCTTCTGCTGCACAGCAAATAGGAGTTACACAAGAACCTCCTACGGCCGAGAATATTCAAATATCTGCTGTTGAAGAAACATTAGTACAGACAGGAGTCACACAAGAACCTCCTGAGTCTGAATTGCTCGAGATTCCTGTTACTCAATCTCCAGATCCTCCAAAAGCTTCTCAACCTGAAGGATCAACACCTAAAGCTTCTACACCGAGGAGTACGCCAAAGTCTACACCAAAAGTTACTCCAAAGTCGAAGTTATTTGGTGATATTCTGAATGAGCCGGTGGATATTCAAGATCTGAATGATTTCTTCCCAGAATCAGATGTCGACAAGCTCGAAAAGCGTGTAAAGATTCTGGAAGACAAAGTTACTAAGAACGAGTCAGAGAAAGCCGAGTTAGAGAAGCTGGTAAAACAAAGTGAAGTGGAGAAAGAGATTTTGTCTGATAAAGTGAAATTCTTGGAAGGCGATCGATGGTATCTAAATTCCGACATCCTATCCAACCAATCAATTTCATTAGCAAGCTTCATAAATGACATTTTTAGTTAAAATCAATTACATCCGATCGCAAACCATAGACTCTTCGTGGTTCGACCCCTTTACTACCACTAACATATTGTTGAGGGTAATTCGGGATTATAAATATTATCTTTGACCGGAGAGCGACACTTCGATCAACGCGCGGAAGAGTACCGGGACACGTGTCACCAGATCGCGACAAGTGTCCAGCCTATACCCTTGACGAGGCTAATCTAGGCCTAGAGGACAGCTGCCGCGCCACGCGCTGGGATCCCCAGATCCTGGCGCGACGCGCGGGGGAAACCCTTTTGGGGTATATAAGGAGCGGCCTGGGAACGAGTTCAGTGCTCATTTTTTATTTCTAAATCGATTCTCTTTCTCCCTCAAAGCTCTGTCCGAGTCCCAAACCCCCTAAACCTGCGAAACTCTGCCCCGTTGTAAGTGTTTTAACCCCTGATCACTAATTCGTTACCCTACCCGATTGATTTAGGACCCACCAACGCATGTCGAGGCTCTGCCTGACTAAGTTCGTGGGGTTCTGTCTCGTGATGTATGGGCATCCTACCCGATTGATTTAGGACCCACCGACGCATGTCAAGGCTCTGCCCTACTAAGTTCGTTGGGGTTCTGTCTCGTGTTGTATGGCTAAAGTGACTTGGATTATTTTACTAACACGTGTGCATTATATGTTTTAATATAACCTTAAGAAGGTAATAAGAAAATTGTCACCAGAAATCCCGTAGGAATACCTAAGTTTTCAATGTGAGTCATTCTCTTTTTTTCAACTGATTTGCAAAACCCTAAATGTTTTTCAGTTATATTACAGTGATTAAGTCTTTGTATTCTTAATGGGCAACTACCTTCAGTATTTGGAGTTTTGTATACATTACTTGATAAGCTTCACCATTGGACAATGGGTTAGCCAATGTGTGATATGACTGATCGGAGTGTCGCGCCCCAGTCAAAGATAATACTTATTTGCCCGAATTACCCTTAACAAATGCGTTAGTGGCAGTAAGGGGTCGATCCATGAAGAGTATGTGGTTTACGTATGGACTAGTTTGATTATGAAGTTGTCACGTTATGAAGCTAGCTATTTTGATTTAATTAGTTTGTTAATTGGAAAAGGTGTCGGAATTTACCGACGATGGTTTTGGATTCGATTGATTACCACAATTACTTAATAACAAGTAAACAAAAATGCAACTAACAATTCAAACAATTATGAGAAAAGGGTTCACACCCGGTTTTGGTAATTGCAATCCTAGGGTTTCTACAAGTTTTAGAATTGACCTAATTGGATAAACGATTAACGGATTTAGTGTACCGTGACTTGGGTGTCAATAATTATCAACATTCATGAGAATGGACAAGAATACACTTTATAATCAACACAAATAAATCCTAACCAAGATAACGCATAAGTGTACAAATTCATTTCACAAAGTCATAACTTTATCATCGTTCGACAGTTTGCAAATTCAATTCAAATACACGACAATTATCAAAGGTGTTCTAATCAAAAAACATGTTGTCACACAAGTCAAACCTAAACATAAATCAAAACCCTAGATAATACAACTACCTACACCGGGTGGAAACCGAGGTGATTAGCCGCTCATGACGAACGGAACATGATCAACAACGATTTGAAGCTCGAACTTGCAATCGAAGGCCACTCGTCCCCGTGGTGGTGGTACAATCGGAGAGTCATTCTCCGAAATCATGGGCCGAAATCGACCATCGACTCCTTGTGGCAGTAGGCATTAGTTGTTGTTACGGTTATGTCTTGGTGGACCATCCACCTCTTGATTCACCGGTGGTCCATGATTCACCCATCGATTCGGGTTTTGATTTGCCATACCCACAAAATTAGGAATCCGTGCATTGTTGTTGTTGTAGTTGTTATTTGGATTCCCTCAATTGTTACTCCGGGGTTGGCGGTTGTTTCCGTAGCCTTCATTCCAATTGTACTCACCATAGTACTCCCATTCATTATAACCATCGCCGTTATCCCACTCATCATTGCCATCATAATTGTTGGCATTTTGATATCCCTCACCTTGATCGAAACCCCTACCGTTGTAGAAATTCCCGTTGACTTCATTCTCCTCATATTCATAATTCTCCTCCTCTTCCGAATGATATGTATGAACACTAACCCGATCTGGTGAGTGATAACTTGGAACACTATATCTTTCGTCATCCGGGATGTTATTCCTTAACTCGTCGTAGTTTGGTTCGTGGTACTCCGCATGGCCGGGATTTACTTGTTCAAACTCTGGTTGGTTGAAATCGAGTCCGACACTCGGGTTTTGGTTCCGGTTGCGGTTGTTAAGGTTGGGAGGTAGATTTTGGTTTTGAAGATCGGGTTGGCGAAGTGGATTGGCCGGAGGGCGATTGTTGTTACCTCCTGATCGGTTGGTACGGGTTTGGTTGTTTTGTTGATCCAATGGATCAGTTACAACGGATGGTGTTGATGGTGAGTTTTGGGTACTTTTGTTAGGGGTAAGTGTTGCCTCTAACCGGCTTGCTAAGTTTCTCCTTGCCACTCGCTCGATTTCCGGTTCGTAAACTAACGGTGATGTTCGCCCGGAATTCCGTGTACGCATGCACTACCTATAATCTGCACAAGTAACACACCCCGCGTAACACAAAAGCAAATAACTGAACATTCAAATGTTTTGTTGAGCCAATCTTTTATGTTATCTCAATTTTTATGTGAATTTTATACTTGTTACCTCGTTTAATTTAAACCCTTGCACAATTTGCACGTCTCTCGCAATCAAAAACAATAATAACCCTCGTGAACAAACTAAATTTATACTCCTTATACGCATTGATACGTGATTATACTTATTGAACACTTGTTGAATACTCGTCAAATACATGCAACATACGTGAACTTACACATGCTTATACATGTAAAACTTACTTTTACATTATGGTCAAGTCTCGTCGTTTTCCTTTCTATTTCAACCCTAGATGTCTTCTCCAAGCTCATCAAAGATATCCAAGGGTTTCAAGAAGGGTTCCAACAACAACGACTCCATATCAAAGCAGGAACTTGTAGGTCTAGTCGCCAAGCAGATGGCTAAGATAATTCCCGATATTAATTTGATCCATCCATGATACCCCCAAATCCTCTGTCGGTTCCAAGGTGGAAACACCTAAGGCATCATTCCAGTTCAAGCAATTCATAGCCTATAAGCCCATGGTATTTACTGGCAATGATGGCGCCACCGCCATGATGAATTGGTTCGACGCGATCGAACTCACTTTTATGCAAAGTGGATGCCCCAACGAACTCCGATCCCTGAACGTGACGGGGGTTTTCCGTTCAAGAGCACTTGAATGGTGGACCTCTGAAAGGAACAAAAGAGGGAATGAAGTAGCCCACACCTTGCCCTGGGCAGAACTAAAGGAGCTGATGTAGGACGAGTTTTGTCCTCCACACGAACTTCAGAAAATCGATAATGATTTTGGAATCTGAAGCAAGTCGGGAGAGACACTACGGGTCTGGTTGCGCGATTCAAGCAACTCAGCATACTTTGCCCCGGCCAGGTTGATACCACCCCCAAAGACATCGCCAAATTCATCCGTTACCTACCTTTCATCTTGATCAACCATGTTGCCTCCGCTTGTCCCAAAACCATCGAAGATGCTTACACCATCGCAATCAAGCATAACAACAATTGTGTTCTTCACGAGGCCTACAACAAGGTCTCTACGAAGAATGAACACCAAGCCACCACCGATACCACCGCCACCGTTGAACCCTCACCTAAACCTCCATGAAACAACAACCCCAAGAACAAGAAGCAGAAGGCTTCTAGTCAAAATTGCGCAGTTGTTACTCCGCCAAACCCTCAACCCATCAAAGCATTAGCAGCCATCACCCCTGCCAACCCCGAGCAACCCAAACGTGGCTACACTGGATCTCATCCCAAGTGTGCTAACTGCTCCTTCCATCACCCTGCTAATACCCCATGCCGTAAGTGCGCCCAATGTCAAAGGTTGGGGATTTCGTTAACCGTTGCTGAACCTTCCCTCAACCCCAAAACCAGCAACCCCAAGCCATCGTGCCGAACCCTAACCCTGCTCAAGCTCAACCTCAAGCTGCTCCTGCGCGAGCGTGTTACACATGTGGCGACCCTAACCATTTCACCAATGTTTGCCCCCAATGCGTCAACAACCAGCAACAGCAACAGCAGCCTCAACCAGCTCGAGGCAGAGCCTTCGCCTCACTGCCGCTCAGGCACAAAACGCGAACGACGTTATAACGGGTACGTTTTTGGTAAACTGTAACAACACTCAAAAACACCATATAAGGATCCTTAATCACAACCCCGGACTCGTACAGCACGAACCAGTATGAAAAACGAAGAAAACTGATATGGGCGTCTCAGGCGCCATGCGCCAGAATCCCTGGTATCTCCCGTGACGCGTGATGCGTGGGTGTAAACCGGCGTTTGTTATGGTTTAAGTTAATGTTTTTACGTGAATTTTAATTCCGGATAGCCTACTTTTAATAAGGTTTGTGTTTTACAGGTCTTATGGAGTTTAAGGAGTTAATAGGGAGCCAAACGGCGCACCGGGACGCGAATTGGATCAACCGGAGCCAAGAAACGAAGAAATCAGAAAGTTGCTTTTACGGGCACCGTCGCCGACGCCATGCTGGGCCGTCGGCGACGCACCATATTATCTTTCGTCGCCCAGAATTATGCGTAAACAGGAGGTTAGAGCGTCGGGAGAAAAGCCAGAAGACACAGGTCGTCGCCGACGGGGCATCAGGCTATCAGTGACGGGCCTCCAAAACCTGTAACGCGATTTTTTTTGTTTTTGAGAGTTGGGGAACAAGTTAAGACCTACTTTTTTACCTATTTTGAGGATTACGAGTTCTTGGAGTTTGAAACTTGTTCTTGGAGCCACAACCTTCCACCAATCCACTTCAAATCACCTTCAATCCATTCGATTCATCCACTTCGATTCTAACCCTAATCCATTATCATCACCATCAATCATCAATCACCAATCTTATCATCATCACCTCATACAAAAACCCTAATCACACCTCATCTTCATCCCCAAGCTTCAACATGTTCAAGTTCAAGGCTTTATCATCCGTTGATCGTGTTCCGTTCACCATGAGCGGCTAATTCCCGAAGGTTTCACCCTGGTGTAGACTTTTGTAAGGTTCTAGGGTTTACTCTTTGTTAAACATTAGGTTTGTGACTAGTTGAATTGCATTTGATCATTAGATAATTGTCCTACGTTTGTATTGTGTTTGCGAATTGACGAATGAGTTATGAAATTTGTCTTTATGAAATGAATATGCGTATTTATGCTTTATCTTTTGATAGGTTTTAATTGTCCAAGGTAACGAAGTGCATTGTGGTCCGTTGTCTATGACGTTGATAGCAATTGGCACCTAAGCCTTGTGATTCTAAATCGTTAATAAGCTAATTTGATTAAGCCAAATTAAAACACTTAGTAACCCTAGGCTTTACAATTGTTGAACCGGGTGTGAACCTTGTTTTCTCACTATTGTTTTACAATCGTATTTACTTTCGTTGCAATCATTCTCAGTTTTTATTAGTTAATTAATCAAACAAACTCGTCGGTTAATTCCGACATCCTTTCCAACACATCAATTTCATTAGCAAGCTTCATAAAGTGACATTTTTAGTTAAAATCAATTACATCCGATTGAAACCATAGACTCTTCGTGGTTCGACCCCTTTACTACCACTAACACATTGTTGAGGGTAATTCGGGATTATTAATATTATCTTTGACCGGAACGCGACACTCTGATCAAATTTTGGCGCCGTTGTCGGGGAGTTTCTGCGCTTTGCGTTTGGATTTATTGAATTTTGTGATTATCTGTTTAATTGCTTGCTTCTTTCAGTTTATTTGCTTTTGTGTTACGCGGGGTGTGTTACTTGTGCAGGTTACAGGTAGTGCATGCGTACACGGAATTCCGGGTGAACTTCACCACTAGTTTACGAACCGGAAATTGAGCGAGTGGCAAGAAGGAATTTAGCAAGCGGTTAGAGGCAACACTTGCTCCTAACCAAAACACCCAAACCTCACCATCCACACCGTCTGTTGGAACCGTTCCAATAGACCAACAAAACCCAAACCTTCAAAACCGTAATAACCGCTCGGGGGGCAACAACAATCACCCACCGGCTAACCCACTTCGACAAAATGAACCCCAAAACCAAAACCCTCTACCCAACCTTAACAACCGTAACCGCAATCAAAACTTGGGTCCTGAGCAAAACTTTAATCACGCCGAATTTGAACGGGTAGACCCAAATGATGCGAATCAGTATGAATCGAATTACGAAGAGTTAAGGAACAACATCCTGGATGATGCTAGATTTAGTGTTCCAAGTTACCGGTCATCGGATTGGTTTTAGCGTCAACACATGGAAATCGGAAGATGATGGGGAAGATGGCTTCAGGGAGAATGAAAATGATGGGAACTTCTATCATGGTAGGAGTTTCGACCGTGAAGAGGGGTATCAAAATGCCAACATCAACTATGGGAATGAAGAGTGGGATGACGGGAACGGTTATGGGAATGAGTACGATGGTGGGTACAACCAAGATGTCGGTTATCAAAACAATCGCCAACCCTGGAACAACAATCAAAGGAATCCGAACAACAATCGAAACATTAACAACATTCGGATTCCCGCGTTTGTGGGTATGGCTAATCAACCACAGCAACGACGAGTAAATCGTGGACCACCGGTTAACCAAGAGGTGAATGGTCCGGTAAGAAATGACAACCGCAATAACTAACGTCCACCACAAGGGGTTGATGGTCGATTTTGACCAATGATATCGGAGAATGATTCTCCAATCGTACCACCTCAAGGAAGATTAGTATTCGATTGCAAGCCCAACTACATCAACATTCTTCCGCATTTCAATGGGCGATCAAATGATGAGCCGTACACGCACTTACAAGAATTTTCGGCAATTTGTAGTACCATTGGGGGGAACTTTTGAGATTCGCCTTCTATTGTTTCAGTTCTCTTTAAAAGACAAGGCAAAGCAATGGTTCTTGACCCTTCCTACCAATAGTATTCGTACATGGGTCGAGATGCAACAAGCGTTCTTGGACGAATACTATTCAATGTCCAAAACTGATGATAACTTTCGAGTGAACCGTTACACGAAGCATTCATAAGGTACAAAGAACTAATTCAAAAATGTCCACATCATCAAATTGAGAAGTGGGAGATGGTGAAATGCTTTGTATGGGGTTTAGATGGTGAGACATGGAACCATCTCGAGTCGACTAGCAATGGGACGATACTAAGCAATCATGAGGACGAGGATTGGGAATTCCTCGAGAGGATTGCGAAAAGATCAAAAGCCAAAGAGTCGGCCGACCGAGCTAAAAAGCACCCTATCTCCTGGTCACTTCCCGATCTTGATTCTAACTCCAAAGATCGAATCGCTACTTTAGAACGGGAATTGGCCCGTATGAAGAAAAAGGAAGTTAACGCGGTACAATTTGCGGGTTACGATAGGTGTGGGGGACTTGATCATAGAACTGTCGAATGCCAAATGGGAAAAGCCAAAGATACCGAAGAAGTGCACCAAGTGTTCGGTGATCGCAAACATAATGACATGAACTCAAACACTTACCATCCCGGGTTGACGAATCACCCTAATTTCCGTTATGGGAACGCCAAAAATCAAATGAACCCGAACTTTCATGCGGGTAACCAAGGCGGATCATCATACCAAAACCGCCAAGGCGGTAACCACGGGGGCTATCAAAGAAACTACAACCAAGGTAGTAATCAATCATATCAGAACCGTGAAGGAAATTATCAAAGGGGTTACAACCAAGGTGGTAACGGGGGAGGTAATTCGAACTCTCAAGACGGTGGTGATGATTTGAGTGCCAAGATTGTTGCGCTATTGAATGTAGTGAAGGAATCTAGCAGTGACATCAAGGAGATGAAAAAGGCAAATGAGATGAGGGATAAATCTCATGATGTATTGGCAAAGCAAGTGGGGCAACTTGCTGAGGAGGTAGCTCAGATGCGAGGAAATGGAGGAAGACTTCCAAGTGATACCACCGTGAACCCTAAGCATCAAGGGTCCAACTCGAAGAACACACGTGAGGTACCAATTAATAAAATTCCTTTATGTAATGGTCGAGTCATAGATAATGGTGTCGAGTCACCACCACCCCAGTTTGCTGAAGGGGTGGTGGAAGATGTTAGTGATGAGGAGTGTTGACGGTCAAACGGGTCAAAATATAAATGTTCCTGAAAATATTAAAAATACTCCCGTTGTGACCGTCCCAGTCCCAAAGGCTAAAGAAAAGGGTGTGGAGGTTAATACCGCCCCTTATCCCGAGGCTTTGCTGGGACCATCTAAGAAGGTGGTTACAAAACGTCGCCCACAACAAGAGGAAATGTGGTAAATTTTGAACAAGTAAAAATCAACCTACCTCTCTTAGATGTGATCAAACAAGTACCCTCATATGTAAAGTACTTAAAGGAATTATGCACCCAGAAACGAACTAACAAGTTTCCCAAGAAACTTGATTTGACTGAAAATGTTAGTTTGATTCTTTCGGGTGCACTTCCACCAAAGCTACAAGATCCGGGGGCGCCCATTATTTCTATTCAAGTTGGCGAATTCAAAATGACACGGGCACTTTTGGACCTTGGGGCGACTGTCAGTATCTTGCCGGGTAGTTTGTATGACCAATATGAGTTTGGTCCACTTCAGTCGTCTAACACCACCGTGGTGTTGGCGGATTTAACTCCTAAACTACCCCGTGGGATAGTCACCGATGTGATAGTAAAAGTTGATGACTTTTATTATCCGGTGGACTTTCTTGTACTTGACTATGTTTCTTTGAACCGAACCAAACAACCAATGGTTATACTCGGTCGACCATTTTTGGCAACATCAAATGCCCAAATCAATTGTAAAACGGGTACGGTCGACATGACTTTTGGTAACCGTCGGTTGCGGTTAAACGTTTTTCCGGGATTGACGAATCCTCTAGTTGGTGATGAATGCTATATGGCGGACGTCATTGACGAGTGTATACCTCTATTCGACATTAGTGTCGAAGAGGAAAACACAATAGAGGAATGTTTCATGTTTGACAGGTTGCAAGTGGAAACAAATCGAAGCATGGATGAGGAGGTGGAAAAGATAGAGGTGATGGCGGCGAAGGAAGGAAGACCCATTTAGACTCATCAAGTGGAAAGTCTTCCGGAAAAGAATGATACGAAATTGAAGCCGTCATTAGAAGAACCTCCGGTTGTTGAATTGAAGGTGTTGCCCAAGCATTTGAAATATGCTTATGTGGGTAAGAGCAACACGCTTCCGGTGATCATCGCGGCTAATCTAACCGGAGAGCAAGAGGAAAAACTCATGGAGGTCTTGGTCACCAATAGAGCCACTATTGGTTGGACCATTGCTGATCTGAAGGAATTAGTCCCTCAGTGGTGATGCATAAAATCATCACCAAAGATGGTATCACTCCTTCTCGTGACGCACATCGGAGACTAAATCCGAATATGCGAGATATGGTCAAGAAGGAGATTTTGAAGTAGCTCGATGTGGGTATCATATATCCCATCTCTGATAGCCAGTGGGTAAGCCCAACGCAAACAGTCCCGAAAAAGTCAGGCATTCAAGTCGTCACAAATGACGCAGGTGAAGAGGTTGCCACCCGGTCGGTAACCGGGTGGCGAATTTGTATTGATTATAGGAATTTAAATTCTGCAACTTCTAAAGACCATTTCCCTTTACCTTTTATTGACCAAATTGTTGAGAAGTAAGCGGGTCAAAAATTTTATTGTTTCTTAGATGGGTATTCGGGTTACAATCAAATAGCTATCCATCCTAGAGGATCAAGCTAAGACCAACTTTCGCATTTAGGCGAATGCCGTTTGGGCTATGTAATGCCCCCGCCACCTTTCAAAGATGTATGATGAGTATATTCTCAGACATGGTGGGGGAGTCTTTAGAGATCTTTATGGATGACTTCTCAATTTTTGGGTCATCATTTGAAGCTTGCCTTGACCAACTCGAAAAAGTTTTGAAAAGACGTGTGGAGAAAAATTTAGTTTTGAGTTGGGAGAAGAGCCATTTTGTGGTTCAGGAAGGGATTGTATTGGGGCATGTAGTGTCAAGTCGTGGGATAGAGGTTGACCGTGAAAAGGTGCAAGTCATCTCTACCTTACCATATCCCACGAGTGTTAAAGGGGTTAGGTCATTTTTAGGTCATGCGGGGTTTTATAGAAGGTTTATTAAGGGGTTTAATGACATCACGAAGCCTTTATGTAAATTATTGCTTAAAGACCAACTGTTTGATTTTAACAAAGAGTGTCAAACCGCTTTTAACATTTTGAAAGATAAATTAGTGGAGGCCCCAATATTGCAGTCGCCGAATTGGTCTTTACCGTTTGAAATTATGTGCGATGCAAGTGATTATGCGGTTGGGGCCGTGTTGGGTCAAAGGGTAGAAAAGAAACCCATTGCTATTTACTATGCAAGTAAGACTCTTTCGGATGCGCAATTGAATTACACGACTACCGAAAAAGAGCTACTTGTGGTGGTATACGCATTGGAAAAATTCCGGGCTTACATATGGGGTAACAAAGTTGTGATATATTCTGACCATACTGCTGTTAGGTACCTCATGGAGAAAAAGGATGCAAAGCTGAGATTGATTCGTTGGGTTCTCTTACTGCAAGAGTTTGACTTAGAAATACGGGACAAGAAGGGTAACGAGAATGTGGTGGCGACCACTTGTCCCGATTGATGGTGGAAGAGGGTTCTTCACGTCTGGAGATTGATGATGCCTTCCCAGATGAGCACATTTTGAAAGTTTCTATTTTACCCTTGTATGCTAACATTGTGAATTATTTGGTTACAGGAGACTTGCCGGCTCATTGGGATCGGAGGAGAAGGTTGCACTTCATGTCGCAAATCAAATACTATACGTTGGAGGAACCGGACTTGTTCAAAATATGTCTGGATCAAGTTGTTCGAAGATGCATTCCGGACGAGGAGATCCCGAGTGTTTTGACGCACTTGCATTCATTTGCTTGTGGGGGCCATTTCAGTGGTCACAAAACTGGGCACAAAGTGCTTAATAGTGGGCTTTATTGGCCAACTATTTTCAAAGACGCATTTACTTTTGCGAAAAATTGAGTTGAGTGTCAAAAATTGGGGGGTATCTCCAAACGGATGAGATGCCCATGCAACCGATCCTCATTGTAGATATTTTTGATGTACGGGGGATCGATTTTATGGGCCCCTTTCCAAATTCACATGGCAATATGTATATCTTGGTGGCGGTCGACTATGTGTCGAAATGGATTGAAGAGATCGCTACCAAGACAAATGACCATACCGTGGTTTGCAGTTTTGTTCAAACGAATATAATTTCTAGATTTGGGATCCCCCGAGTAATCATTAGTGATGGAGGGTCTCACTTCAAAAATTTTAACTTTGGCAAACAATTGAAAAGGTATGGTGTTGACCATCGAATTGCTACCCCCTATCACCCACAAACGAGTGGTCAAGTAGAAGTGTCTAATAGGCAAATCAAATAAATTTTGCAAAAGACCGTTCGACCAGACCGAAAGGATTGGTCAACGAAGTTGAATGATGCTTTATGGGCCTATCAAACGGCTCATAAAACACCTATTGGCACTTAACCTTACCGCTTAGTTTATGGTAGAAATTGTCACTTACCATTAGAACTTGTACATCGTGCTTGGTGGGAGATTAAAGAGGTTAACATGAAATATGATGATGCAGGTAAGGTGCGAAAGTTAAAGTTATGTGAGTTAGAAGAGCTTCGGGAGGAGGCGTATGAGTGTGCTTCGAAATACAAGGATGGAATGAAGCGAGCACATGACGCAAAATTGAAGCCAAAGGAGTTTGTGGTAGGGCAAAAGGTTTAAGTCTACAACTCAAGGCTTAAATTCTTTCCCGGGAAGCTCTAGAGTAAGTGGATAGGCCCATACGTGATCACACGGGTCGGAAAACTGGGTGATGTCACCATTGAGGACCCGAAGGATGGGTCAAGGCAAACGGTTAACGATCATCGTCTAAAACCATTTCTTGATGGTAATGATGATAAGGGTGAGAAGAAGCCGGAAGTGGTAAGCTTCAGGGTGTGCACACCACATTACGAGGTCATTTGAGAACAGGTAACACGTTTTGTAGAGTTATGTACTATTTTTAATTGTTTGGGTGCATTGTTTTAAAATAGTTTTGCTTATTGTTATTATATAACAACTCTTTGAGATGTGTGAAGTTCTGGAAGCTATAAACGAGTCTTTAAGACATAAGGTATGTTATCGAACTCTTTTATGTGTATTGGGGACAATACACGACTTTTTGGGGGGTGGTAGGATCGTTAACGATAGGTTGTTAGTGAATATTAAAACCAAAAATGTCACATAAAAAGATTTTGTTTTAATTTTTAGGATTTAAATTAAGCTAGGCTCCTGTTGTAAAAAGTTCATGTTTTTGCCCATAGTTTCCGAAAAAAATTGAAATTGGGGGTTGCGTCGGCGACGGGGCACCAGGCCGTCGCCGACGGGTTGCGTAAAAGTGTCGTCGGGTGAAAATGTACGTAGACATGAGGTTAACACGTCGCCATTTGTGGGAATATTTAAGGGGCATCGGCGACGGACCAATAGCCCGTCGGCGACGGGACGTGGTTTGTCAGCCGACGCTGGTTGAGTTTTTGCGTTAAATCTCGACCCAAAACCCATTTGTGACCCGTTTTCACCTCTCCAAACATGTTTTAAGCCATACATTCAACTCGGTCGACCCCATAACTGATTCACAACTTAAATCCACCACAAAATCTCGCATTCATCACCACCACAACTCCCTTCAACTTCATCTTCTCCATCTTCTTCATCTAAGAACCCTAACCTTCAACCTTTCATAACTCCTTCAAATGTCCACCAAATCTAGTGATTCTTGAGCCTATTTCGCTTAGTTTTTCGAGAGGAACAAAACCCCTAACCTTTTTCAGTAATTCTTGCTAGTTTGCAAGATTTCCACCTTTTTCTAGTTCTTCTTGCTTAAACAACATCAAAGGTATGGTTTTTACTCAAAGTTAAGCATGAATATCATATGGTTAGTTGATTTCTTCTGAAATTTTTAAGCTTTTTGCTTAGAGTAGGTTGTTTATTGCAATTTATGATGTTAGGACTTGAAGTTGGGATTGAATCTTTGATTTGGGTGGGTTTTGAGCATGTAACAACTTAGTGACATGATTACACTTGTTGTTTACATGATTGAACATACATATAATGTTGAATCTTGTGAAACTTTTAATAATTTAAGAGTGAAACATGAAAGAATTAGTATTAAATGGTAAAGTTTGCAACTTTTCAAGTTTAAACAAGCTAATATGCATCTAAATTCTGATTGTTGGTTCAACGTTATGACTATGTTCAAGGTTTGAGAAGTTTTTGAAGTGGGTTTAGCTAATTGTTTCCTTTGTTTGTGATTGTAGCCATGTTTGGAAGGAAGAGGAGTAAGACTTCCGGTGAAGGCTCATCCTCAGGAGCCGATTCTGGCTCGGGTTATGTTCAACGAAAATGGGAACAATTGAGTGCAGTAGAAGAAAGGGATGCACAACTGTATCGACAAGATTGGGCTTGGGAAGAGTTCAAGAATAGTCGTACTGCATCGGCATGGAACAACGAGAAGAAGAAACCTCTTTCGTGATACAACAACAAAAAGTTAGAAGATAAAATGTGGAAATGGAAGATGGTTTCAGGGAATGTTACCACTTCGGTGCCGGAACGAATTGTGCCGGAAAGATCTGTTAATGTGGAGGAATTCAGAGCGATAGGGATTGTTCAGAAATTTGAAAAACTTGGTTGGGAACGTCGGCTGGATTGGTGTGAGGATATCACACCCCGAGTCTATTTAGCGGTTGTATGTGAGTGGTTGTCAACGTTAAGATTTGTTAATCAGGATGGGGCCGCCTACACGTGGAAGTTAGTGGGTGACATTGGCAAGAACCAAATGATTATGTCATTTGAACATATGAACGTGATAGCTTGATTTGACTCATTGGGGGTCAATGCTTAGTATTACTACATAAGTGATCAGTTTCTGGATAACAAGATGAATGGTGCTGATCCGCTGGGTATGTTGGCGGCGGTGTTGGTGAAATCAGGAGGTTTGGGAGAATCAAGGAATGATTTGCCTTTGGAGGGAAAGATTCTTCAAGGTATTTCATTGAACGTGAGGTGCGTTGAGACGCAGAAAGGTGAAAGCTCCCGATTGCCGGGTGTTGCATGCTCTGTTATACGGTTCGCCAAAACTGTCGTGGCGCCAGATAGTCATGATGAATACATGGGATACAAGAGAGGCGTGCAACAGAAAGATGATCCCATACGTGAGGATAATCAGTGCCATGATTTTGCAGCAAAACACGCTACCTGCAGAGTCACTATGGGTAGATAAACTAATTGATCAAATTTCTTTTGCATCAATGAAGCGCCACTGGAAGTTCCATGTTTTGGTTTTTGGGAACCAGTACACAGTTAAGGATGAGCAGGGCAACAGTTTTCAGTTTGTGGATCAAGAAGCCCAAGGGGATGTACAGATGGGTGAAGAAGAAGAAGAAGAAGAAGAGGAGCATGGGGTTGATAGGAGACCCCGTCAAAGATATGCACGAGCCCACCAAGAGGTCTCGAATGAGGTGGCTCGGGTTGTGGTCTCCTGATGAAAACCTGACCATTGCAATTACAATCGGGGAGACCAAAGTATCTATGATAATGTATCTGCGGGCATTGGGGAGAACCGCGGATACCATGAGGAAAGACACCAATGGGAGCAAAACTTTCAAACATAGTACCAATCTCATTGGAATGAGGAAGCGGCCCATCGGGCCAAGGTTGAGCAATATTGGGAAGAGCAACAGTTGTTTCAAGCTCACAATAATCTCAATTGGAGTTGATGGAGCAACGGAGGACCCAAGAGAATACCGGACGAAGAGAATGGGAGGAAAACCAAGATCTCCTCCGGATAGAACGAAATGCCTATGAGGATCGGCGTTGGATGGCGACCGGTACAGATCAACAAATAGCCATCAATAACAACAAGATTCTGCATGATCAAGAGAGGCATCAGCGGAATTTGATGGCCAAGTTGCCATTTTAGAAACATACACCATGGCACAGTTATGAGGACCTTCCCGTGCTCCGACCCATGTCCACATTGGCCCGAAATGCCGGGCTCAAGCTTTTTCCCGATACAGCCACCACCACCAGCTGAAGGGGAACCTGGACCACTCGATAATTGGAAGGATATCTTGTCTTCTCTCACCGGGTTCCCATATAACCCGTACCCGCCTAAAGACCCAAACGAGCGTTACCAAAGGTAGGCGAGGTATGTTTAATGTTGTTGTAATTTGTATTTTTAGTCTCTTTATTAGATAGTTTTTATTGCTTTCTTAGTTAAATGAACGTTGTGGGCGTGTTCTCTATATAACCCTCACGAGATCTACTCGTCCTTCAGAGCTATCGGAAGGTTTAAAAGGGCTTGTTGCATAAGCTAAATGCAACCGTGATTCCTACGAAAGTGAGTTAGGATTGTTATTGTTGTATATTACTTTCCACATAATTCAAAAGTAAACTAACGTATGGCTTGGTAAATGTTCATAAAAATGGTAGAAGTAGGTTGCTAACAAATTTTGATGGTTGTGAGAAGCATGCTTCTACACAAGGATTAAGACTTGTAGGTACATCATGTTCGTGAGGCGACCATTTTGTTGAAGAATGAAGAGCACATGACGAACGAGCTCGAAATATCAGGTGCATACGTTTCTTTTTACTTTTGATATTTTAGTTAGAAAATAAGTGGATTGTAAATTGTATAGTATTTTCGGGGTGAAATTTCAGGGAAGTTAGCCGTGTCACATCCCTTGTGCGATTCAAAAAGCCTATTCTTGCACATTGAGGACAATGTTTACCTCAAGTGTGGGGATGGGGGAGTAAAAGTTTTTCGATTTTGACCCGTTCATTTAAAACTACACATTGAGGACAATGTTGACCTCAAGTGTGGGGATGGGGGAAAATTTCAAGAATTTTTCAAAAATGTATTTGTTTGAAGCAATCTAAAAAAACACAAGTAACTAAGCTACCGAGGGATGGCACGAACCATTTGGTCTTTTGTCATGGTCGAGTTCACGTTAAGGAAAGCATGAAAAGTATTTAATGGGTGGTTATTTGGGAATAATTCGCCTAAGAAACTTGTAAGTGTGCATATCACATTTCAAACCCTTAATATGTGAGTTTTTGAGCCACTTGTATACATTATGCATATACATGTTTCTTTGTTTGAGTGGTCCGTTAGTCATTTATTGTAGAACTTGCATCTTTTGATACGTTTGAGACCATAGACCGAATGCAAGCACGAGAATGATTAAGGCAATAGGTAAACCTTTTTGTTTTACACCATTTATCTAGCCTTACCCGAACATATCCCCTAGTAGCCAATGTTGAGCCTAATCCTTTCGTTTGATCACCCAAATTAGCATTTAACCTTAAACCTTTCTAACCCGTGTGATGGAAATCGATCATAGTATTAGTTGTGTATATAGTTTGAAAAAAAAATTTGCAGAAAATACTATGAAAAATAGTGAAGAATGATTGAAGAAAAACACAAAAAGATGTGTGGTAGTTGTGAATAAAAGGCGAACGTTTTAGCCTATTAGTTTGTCGACTTGTGTTTAGTCGGTTTAGTGTAATTGTAATAAAGATCGAATTTTCATCGCCTTAGCCACTTTAAATATCCTATTCCATACCCTTAGCCTGGCCCCGTTACAACCCTCTAAAGACCTTTTTGACTTGTGCTTAGTATTCGTGTTCGGTGGTGGAGAATGATTGAGTTGCAAGCCTATGCGGTATATGTTCTATTCGGTTTTGAGTGATCACTTTTAAAAGCGCTAATACATCATATAAATTAGCCAAATTGTAAACCGAGTGGAGTGAACATTGTGAGGGATATGCACATTTTGTGAGTTTTGAGGGCGAGTTAATCTTGAATAACCATTTTTATGAGATTAGTCCATTCTTGTTAAATAACTTGAAATTGCAAGATAACTTGAGTTAGGTATGACTGGAGACCTTAGCTTATGTCTCAAGAATGGGGAGTGTATTTTTCGTTTGACCCACCTGAAAGTGAAAAACAGATTTGCTTGAGGGCAAGCAAAAGACAAGTGTGGGGATGTGATGCGTGGGTGTAAACTGGCGTTTGTTGTGGTTTAAGTTAATGTTTTTACGTGACTTTTAATTCCGGATAGCCTACTTTTAACAAACGGCGCATCGGGACGCAAATTGGGTCAACCGGAGCCAAGAAACGAAGAAATCAGAAAGTTGCGTTTAGGGGCACCATCGCCGACGCCATGCTGGGCTGTCGGCGATGCACCGTATTATCTTTACGTCGCCCGGAATTGTGCGTAGACAGGAGGTTAGAGCGTCGGGAGAAAAGCCAGAAGACACAGGTCGTCGCCGACGGGGCATCAGGCTATCAGTGACGGGCCTCCAAAACCTGTAACCGATTTTTTTGTTTTTGAGAGTTGGGGAACAAGTTAAGACCTACTTTTTGACCTATTTTGAGGATTACGAGTTCTTGGAGTTTGAAACTTGTTCTTGGAGCCACAACCTTCCACCAATCCACTTCAAATCACCTTCAATCCATTCGATTCATCCACTTCGATTCTAACCCTAATCCATTATCATCACCATCAATCATCAATCACCAATCTCATCATCATCACCTCATACAAAAACCCTAATCACACCTCATCTTCATCTCCAAGCTTCAACATGTTCAAGTTCAAGGCTTTATCATCCGTTGATCGTGTTCCGTTCACCATGAGCGGCTAATTCCCGAAGTTTTCACCCTGGTGTAGACTTTTGTAAGGTTCTAGGGTTTACTCTTTGTTAAACATTAGGTTTGTGACTAGTTGAATTGCATTTGATCATTAGATAATTGTCCTACGTTTGTATTGTGTTTGCGAATTGACGAATGAGTTATGAAATTTGTCTTTATGAAATGAATATGCGTATTTATGCTTTATCTTTTGATAGGTTTTAATTGTCCAAGGTAACAATTAAGCCAAAGTGTGCGTAGACAGGAGGTTAGAGCGTCGGGAGAAAAGCCAGAAGACACGGGCCGTCGCCGACGGGGCATCAGGCCGTCGGCGACGGGCCTCCAAAACCTGTAACTCTAATTTTTTGTTTTTGAGAGTTGGCCGACGAGTTAAGACCTACTTTTTGACCTATTTTGAGGATTACGAGTTCTTGGAGTTTGAAACTTGTTCTTGGAGCCAAACCTTCCACCAATCCACTTCAAATCACCTTCAATCATTCGATTCATCCACTTCATTCTAACCCTAATCCATTATCATCACCATCAATCATCAATCACCAATCTCATCATCATCACCTCATACCAAAACCCTAATCACACCTCATCTTCATCTCCAAGCTTCAACATGTTCAAGTTCAAGGCTTTATCATCTGTTGATCATGTTCCGTTCACCATGAGCGGCTAATTCCCGGACCCCGGTGTAGACTTTTGTAAGGTTCTAGGGTTTACTCTTTGTTAAACATTTGGTTTGTGACTAGTTGAATTGCATTTGATCATTAGCTAATTGTCCTACGTTTGTATTGTATTTGCGAAATGACGAATGAGTTATGAAATTTGTCTTTGTGAAATGAATATGCGTATTTATGCTTTATCTTTTGATAGGTTTTAATTGTCCAAGGTAACAAAGTGCATTGTGGTCGTTGTCTATGACGTTGATAGCAATTGGCACCTAAGCCTTGTGATTCTAAATCGTTAATGAACTAATTTGATTAAGCCAAATTAAAATACTTAGTAACCCTAGGATTTGCAATTGTTAAACCGGGTGTGAACCTTGTTTTCTCACTATTGTTTTACAATTGTATTTACTTTCGTTGCAATCATTCTTAGTTTTTATTAATTAATTAATCAAACAAACTCGTCGGTTAATTCCGACATCCTTTCCAACCAATCAATTTAATCAATTTCATTAGCAAGCTTCATAAAGTGACATTTTTAGTTAAAATCAATTACATCCAATCGCAAACCATAGACTCTTCGTGGTTCGACCCCTTTACTACCACTAACACATTGTTGAGGGTAATTTGAGATTATAAATATTATCATTGACCGGAGCGCGACACTCCGATCAACGCGCGGAAGAGTACTAGGACACGTGTCACCAGATCACGACAAGTGTCCAGCCTATACCCTTGACGAGGCTAATCTAGGCCTAGAGGACAGCTGTCGTTCCACGTGCGGGGATCCCCAGATCCTGGCACGACGCGGGGGGAAACCCTGTTGGGGTATATAAGGAGCGGCCTGGGAACTAGTTCAGTGCTCATTTTCGATTTCTAAATCGATTCTCTTTCTCCCTCAAAGCTTTGTCCGAGTCCCGAACCCCCTAAACCTGCGAAACTTTGCCCCGTTGTAAGTGTTTTAACCCCTGATCACTAATTCGTTACCCTACCCGATTGATTTAGGACCCACCAACGCATGTCGAGGCTCTGCCTGACTAAGTTCGTTGGGGTTCTGTCTCGTGTTGTATGGGCATCCTACCCGATTGATTTAGGACCCACCGACGCATGTCAAGGCTCTGACCAACTAAGTTCGTTGGGGTTCTGTCTCGTGTTGTATGGCTAAAGTGACTTGGATTATTTCACTAACACGTGTGCATTATATGTTTTAATATAACCTTAAGAAGATAATCAGAAAATTGTCACCAGAAAGCCTATAGGGTTACCTAAGTTTTCAATGTGAGTCATTCTCATTGTTTCAACTGATTTGCAAAACCCTAAATGTTTTTCAGTTATATTACAGTGATTAAGTCTTTGTATTCTTACTGGGAAACTACCTTCAGTATTTGGAGTTTTGTATACATTACTTGATAAGCTTCACCATTGGACAATGGGTTAGCCAATGTGTGATATGACTGATCGGAGTGTCGTGCCCCGGTCAAAGATAATACTTATATGCCCGAATTACCCTTAACAATTGCGTTAGTAGCAGTAAGGAGTCAATCCATGAAGAGTATGTGGTTTACGTATGGACTAGTTTGATTATGAAGTTGTCACATTATGAAGCTTGCTATTTTGATTTAATTAGTTTGTTGATTGGAAAAGGTGTCGGAATTTACCGACGATGGTTTTGGATTCGATTGATTACCACAATTACTTAATAACAAGTAAACAAAAATGCAACTAAAATTCAAACAATTATGAGAAAAAGGGTTCACACCCGGTTTCGGTAATTGCAATCTTAGGGTTTCTAAAAGTTTTAGAATTGACCTAATTGGATAAACGATCAACGGATTTAGTGTATTGTGACTTAGCTGTCAATAATTATCAACATTCATAAGAGTGGACAAGAATACACTTTATAATCAACACCAATAAATCCTAACCAAGATAACACATAAGTGCGCAAATTCATTTCACAAAGTCATAACTTTGTCATCGTTCGACAGTTTGCAAATTCAATTCAAATACACGACAATTATCAAAGGTGTTCTAATCAAAAAACATTTTGTCACACAAGTCAAACCTAAACATAAATCAAAACCCTAGATAATACAACTACCTACACAGAGGTGAAACCGAGGTGATTAGCCGCTCATGACGAGCGGAACATGATCAACAATGATTTGAAGCTCGAACTTAGACATCTTGAAGCCTTGGAAGTGATGAGGATGATGATTAGGGTTTTAGGTGGATGATGTGTATGGATGAATGGTGGAAGGAATGGATGAAGATGATAGTGTTCTTGGCTTAAGGTGAGGTTTTTAACTCTCCAATTGCGTAACTCCCCAAGAATAGGTCAAAAAGTGTGTTTTAACTCGTCCCAACTCAAAAAATCATGTTTTTCGCAAAGTGGGAATGCAGGTGGCGTCGGCGACGGCTCGTGCTTCTTCTGGTATTGTCCGACGGCTAAAACTACTGTTTACGGAGGTTTTTGGGCAACATGAGTATACACGGGGCGTCGCCGACGGCCCTTCTGGTCGTCGCCGACGGTGCCTCTAAACCCCAGTTTTTGTTTTAGCTATAACTTCTTCGTTATAGCTCCATTTTACTCACCGTTTTCGCCCACGTACTCGTAATTCAGCCCTCTATCATGCCATCTTCAAATATCTTCATTTTAAATCCATTAAGCTCCCCCCAAAACACATCCAATCTTGCAGTTATCCCGTTTTGTTCATTTCACATCCCCGGTTGATCCTGTTCGCTCCCGGTGCTCCGTAAAGCTCCCGAATAGCTCCTTAAACTCTCTTAGACCTGTAAAACACAAATACCATTAAAAGTAGGCTATTCAAGATTAAAAGCTATGTAAAAACATAACTTAAACATAAACAAACACTGGTTTTCAACCATGTATCAGTGACCACAGTCACAGGAACTGCCACCGAGTGAAAAATACTAATTAAAATAGTTTCTTTACTATTGGACAATGAGTTAGCCAATAGCAGTTTGGTAAGATAAATAAATATAAAAACTTTTAATGCTGTTAATATAAGAATGTATCATTTCATACAAACTGAATGAACTCACCAGTATTTCCTGCTGACAAAATGTTTTTAAACATGTTTCAGGATATTACAGTAGATATGAGTAAGAGTTGTGGGACGACACCAGAAGGCTTAAAGAAGTGGCTTATTTTATCAATTAAATAAAGAAACGTTGTTTTATAAATTCGGGTGTATCCCTTTTTAAAAGCTACCTTTATAACATGGATTTTATTCCCATCTGTTTAATAAACAAAATCCGGTGTTTCTAAACTCTGATATTTTTCCTAACTACGGTCCTAATGAAATTTCCGCTGCAATGTTTTTTAAAATAACCACCGGTACCATTTGACTGGTTCACGGCTCCTGCGCCCAGGGTGGGGTCGGAGGCTGTGACATCAACCATGTTTACGCTTCTTGTCTTTTTTATACTGGCGCATATAGAAGTTTTGTGTCTAATGAATTTGAACCCTTGCTTAAGTGCATACGTTCTAAGTTTCCCAATCCATTCGCAGTCGAAGTCGCTAACGGAAAATCCGTCACTATTGATTCTGTCCTTTCTAATTGTTCTATGAATCTTAACGATCATACGTTTTCGATTGACCTCATACCCATGCAATTGGGAAGCTTCAGTTGGCATGGATTGGCTTAGGCGAGTCCGTGCTGAAGTTGTTTGTTCCGAGAAGTTCATTCGCCTCCCCCTCCCAAACGTGATTCCTTGCACGTCTACAACGAAAAACCTTCTAAAGGTCTTATGCTTATGTCGTGTATCCAAGCAAACAAATACTTACGTAAGGAATACTTTGCCTTTCTTGCCCATATTGTGGAAAAGAAAGACAAAGGGGCAAGCTAAGTGATGTTCCCGTTTTTTGCGATTTTCCTGATGTCTTCCCAGAGGATCTTCCTGGTCCTCCTCCTCCTCGATCTGTTGACTTTCGTATTGATCTTATTCCTGGCGCAACCCCAGGTTGCGAAAGCTCCTTATCGTTTAGCTCCCTCGGAAATGCAAGAGCTATCAAGCCAACTTCAAGAACTTCTTGACAAAGGCTTTATACGCCCTAGTACTTCTCCTTGGGGCGCTCCCGTTTTGTTCGTTTAAAAGAAAGATGGATCATTTCGGATGTGCATCAACTATCGTGAGCTCAACAAGCTTACTGTCAAAAACTGATATCCTCTTCCTCGTATTGACGACGTCTTCGATCAATCACAAGGCGCAACGTGTTTTTTCAAGATTGACCTTCGCACTGGCTATCATCAACTTTGAGTTCTCGAAGAAGATGTACCAAAAACCGCTTTTCGCACACGTTATGGACACTATGAGTTCGTGGTCATGCCTTTCGGATTGACTAACGTACCTGCAGTTTTTATGGATCTCATGAACCGCGTGTGTAAACCTTTTCTCGATCGCTTCGTAATTGTATGCATTGACGATATCCTCATCTACTCTAAGACGAAAGAAGAACATGGGCGACATTTGCAACTTACTTCAGCTTTTGCGTACCGAACGACTTTACGCCAAATTCTCCAAGCGTGAATTTTGGCTAAAAGAGCTCCAATTCCTTGGTCACACCGTCAACGAACTCGGTATTCATGTTGACCCCGCAAAGATAGAAGCTGTGAAGAATTGGATTGCACCTAAGTCTCCTTCTAAAATTCGTTTGTTTCTTGGTCTAGCTGGTTACTATCGTCTTTTCATCTCGAACTTTTCCAAGATCACTGTTCCTCTTACGTCTTTGACTCAAAAAGATAAACCTTTTGTTTGGGGTCCCGAACAAGAGGAGTCTTTCCAAACCCTCAAGGACATGCTTTGTAATGCTCCTATCGTTACACTTCCCGATAGAAACGACGATTTCGTCGTGTATTGCGATGCCTCAAACCAAGGTCTTGGTTGCGTTCTTATGCAACGGGACAAGGTTATCGCTTACGCGTCGAGACAACTCAAGATCCATGAGAAACACTATACTACACACCACCTTGAACTTGGTGCAGTTGTTTTTGCATTAAAGATTTGGCGACACTACCTTTATGGTACAAAGTGTACGGTCTTCACCGACCACAAGAGCCTTCAACACATCTTTGATCAAAAGGAACTCAACATGCGTCAACGTCGTTGGTTAGAATTGTTAAACGATTACGACTGTGATATTCGCTACCACCCTGGTAAAGCGAATGTTGTAGCCGATGCATTTAGTCATAAAACTCATGTCAAGAGTATTCTTGCCACCAAACATGGGAAAGCTTTCATGAGCTAATTCGCCAAGCACATTTTTCCATCATTAACGAGGGTAACCTCGATAACGAGTTAAATTATGGAGTCGAAAACCCACTCGTAGCTAAACCGATGGTATTCTTTACTACCATGATCGCATTTGGATTCCCAATCGTCTTAACCTTCGAAACACCTTGATAGATGAAGCCCATAAATCCCGATGCTCCATTCATCCTGGCGCCGACAAGATGTACCATGATCGTTGAGCATCTTTTTGGTGGCTTGGGATGAAGAAGGATATCGCTCTTTACGTATCGAAGTGTTTAACTTGTTCCAAAGTTAAGCCGAACATCAATGCCCCTCTGGCTTACTCGAACAACCAGAAATTCCTGTCTAGAAATGCGAGAGTATTGCTATGGATTTCATTACCAAGCTTCCTCGCACTTCGTCTGGTCACCACAGCATCTGGGTCATCATTGACCGACTGACCAAATCCGCTCATTTCCTCACCATTTGTGAAGATTACAAAGTCAAGAAATTGGCTCGTATCTACACGAGTGAAATCATTATTCTCATGGTACTCCCGTTGACATCATTTCCGATCGTGATGCTCGTTTTACCTCTCGCCTTTGGCAAAATTTCAATCTGCCCTTGGCACTCGTCTCAATCTTAGCACCGCTTTTCACCCTCAATACAACGGTCAAACCGAGCGTACTATCTAAACCGTAGAGGATATGCTTCGTTCATGCGTAATCGATTTTGGCGGCAACTGGGATTCGCACTTACCCTTGGTAGAATTCTCGTACAACAACAGTTATCACGCTAGTATTCAAATGGCACCATTTGAAGCATTGTATGGTCGTAAGTGTCATTCGCCTATTTGTTGGCACGAGATCGGAGACGCTCAAATCACCGGTCCGGAACTTATACATAAGACAACAGACAAGATTCTACAAGTTCGTGATAATCTTCTCAAAGCTCGAAGCCGACAAAAGAGTTATGCTGACAAAAGACGCAAGCCTCTGGAATTCAACGTAGGTGATAACGTACTTCTCAAGGTATCCCCTTGGAAGGGTGTTGTTCGATTTGGTAAGAAAGGCAAGCTCACTCCTCGCTATGTAGGCCCTTTCAAGATTCTCAAAAGGATTGGCAAGGTAGCTTATCGACTGGATCTACCTCAAGAGCTCAACAACGTTCACCCAGTTTTTCATGTTTCCAATCTCAAGAAATGTCTAGCTGAAGAAGGACTTCAAGTTCCACTCGAAGATCTTCAAATCAACAAGACATTGCACTTTGTGGAAAAACCAGTCGAAATCATGGACCGGGGAATCAAACATTTGCGGCGTAGTCGAATTCCTATCGTCAAGGTTTGATGGGAAGGAAAACGTGGCGCTGAATTTACTTGGGAACTCGAGAGTGATATGAAAACTAAGTATCCGCATCTTTTCGTTGCATCTTCCTAAATTTCAGGACGAAATTTCTTAAAGTAGGGGAGACTGTAACACCCGGCTTATTCATACTTTCCATATTTAGAAAGCTCGTCTTGTATTTCTATTTTTTGGAAACCTTTGTACCTTGTATTCGTTCTTTCGTTGTAATCCGAGACTTGAATCATAATGAAAACTAGTATTTTTGTTCCTAATCATGTTGTATTTATTCGTAATCATTTTATACTTATGCATATTCATACATTCATGCTCATACTACGTGATAGTCGTAAACGTGTGACAACTTGTAAATACGTGACAATCATACTTCATACGAGTGAAGGTCCTGATTAGGCGGTTATAGACGGAAGTTAGTGCGTAGTATGACGGTTTTGGTAGAATGTTTTTACAGAAAGGAGTAGAAGCAGAATGCAGCGGAAGTCATATGTTATTCATTCATACCGAAAGAGTATACATCTTGTCAGGCTACCGGAGTTCCTGGAGAGAATCCGGCAGCACCTCCCCGTAGGGATACCAAAAACTTAAACACAAATAAACACACACCACCTATTTATAGGGAAACAAGTTCGCACCAAAAACCATGGACCAAGTTCGTACGAAGTGTGACTTCGTGCGAACTTGTCCTCTACATTACAAGTTCGTGCGAACTTGCTCCACTTCATACGAAGTGCTACTTCGTATGAAGTAACCTATTTACACCTAGTCTCGTTTGTACTTTGGTCGTGTGTTCGATTCTAACCTATACAATATTCAACACACACTCTATCTAGCCTATTCGACAAGTGACGAACATAAAGTGCATCATTAGATTCCCCCATGTTCGTTACTGTTGAATCTTGATCTTGATCCCCAAATCTATGAGCCGTGTTTGAATATTTTTGCAACTTCAATCAAGGTGTCTGTTGATGTTGTCGAAACGCGTCAAAAAATTCCCCCTTAATTGATGATCCAGGCTTGCAGTATCAACATTGACTTCCCTTGAAACTCCAGTCCAGAACTTTGTTTGCATGGTTTCTGACCTCCTCTGATTCGCTTGACCGACAAATTTTTTTGAATACACACCAACTCGAAGCTAATCAATGCAGCAGCTTCTCTGTTTCGACGATAACCACATCCGAGTTCAGTTTTTGAATATGCATTGTAGCATCGAGACTTTATTCCGAAAACTCCTAATATATCAAAAACTCAACCGGCAATTGGTAGAAACTTCGAATCACCGCAGCGAAAACTTCAAATCAACGAATACTCTCGAAAATCTGAAATCCCAATTTCCGTAATCACAGTTAAGCATACTCCTGAAAGATTGATTAGGAAATCGGTAATCTGCTCAATCAGCAAATCTTCATCGGAACACATCATCTGGTAACACATCGAATCTGAGAAACATATGTCCGCAATCAGAATGACATTCTTCTTCTTCAGTCACAATGCCAAATATATAGCTATCTCCGGTAGACCAACGTAACTTAACAAACATCGTCATCCAACGGCGGTTAGTCCAAGAAGAATGATTCATCTGCTTGAAGACTAAAAATAATGGCCACCAAAGGTGTTGATGCATATGTCGTTGCCTACGTCATCGTATAATATCGAGTCTGTATTTAGGAGCGAAACGTCGAAGTTTATGTATGTCTACGGACAACTTCGCCCGAACTTGTCATGCCTAGGACAAGTTCGCCTGAACTTGTCACAGCTAGGATAAGCTCGCCCGAACTTGTCCATGACACAGTTCACACGAACTTGTAACCCTATATATATGTGTCTTGTGATTTCATTTGTAACTTTCAGAGATTTTGTGTACTGGATGGCGAAGCTCTGTCGAAGTGTTTCCAGGATCTGTAACGTCTTCTAATCAATGAAACGGTGTTAAACAGGAAAGAATTTGTATCCAATGTCGCCTATGCAAACGGATTCCGCACGTTTACCTTAGGTTTGCCAAATTAGTGCCTGAACGATCTGTACAACGGACCTACAAGTGGTATCAGAGCAGGATTGGCCTAATTTGAAGAAATTAGACATAGAACATCTCACTTTCTACTCATTTCTTTATTTTTAAACTTTTCTTGGACATTTCAAGGACAAAATGGACAATTTTCAAGTATAATACGTAAAATCCATAATACTAAAACCCTTAAAAAGATTAGAGCTAAAAACGATCAAAATCATGTCTAAATTTACAGAAAATCAAGTTTTGGAAACTCATTTTGACCGAACTTACTGAACAAGTTCGCCCGAGCTTGTCCAAAATTGAACAAGTTCGCCCGAGCTTGTCCAGAATTATACAAATTCGCTCGAACTTGTCCAAAAGTGAACAAGTTCGCCGAACTTGTCCAAAAGCGAACAACTTCACGCGAAGTTGTCCATTACGAGTTCGCCCGAAGTTAAGGTGAGGTTCTAAAAAAAAGGCATGAAAATCCCGAAAAACGTCTCGGACATTATATATCATTAGATTCGTATCGACGAGACGATTTTAAAGATATAATCAGGTAAAAACAGTTTTCGAAAAAAATAAACGTTTAGCAAACCGATACGTGAAAATTGTTGATTTAAAGGTCAAATTTTGCATAAAATTTCAGAAAACAAAATTTTTGGTCGGAAATGTAAAATATTAATTTTGAAAAATGAATGAATGGAAAGAGGACCCTGGCTATTTGAATCCTCCTAACGTTTAACTATTTGGATTAAATATATTTGAGAATTTTAAATGTAAAAAGGATGAATCTGTGAATGATCTGATAGATCGATCATGAAAAGATTTTAAATTTTGCAGATGCATTTCTATCAGAGCGGGACGGTTATTCGAAAAAACTACTAAAGGAGCCTCGTTTTTCACATAAATTTTTGAAAAAAAAATCAAGGATCACATTCCTTTAACTGAAAAAATGAAAGTTTTAAAACAAAAGAAGGAATGTGAGTCTGAGATTAAATTGAAAATGAAAATGATTGTCATAGTTTTAATAATCCTGAAGTTTGTCAATCTTTTGCAGGTATAATCAGGGATCAAGGAAATAATCTGGAAACGCAAAGTTTAACTGTTCAGATAAAGAAAGAAAGAAGTATAATGCATGAGAACTGTGAAGAAAAGGTTTCAAGTACATCTACAAATGAGTCTTCAAGTTCTAAACCAATCTGCCTAGTCTATGATGAAGATCTGAGTGATTATCTAGCAGATAATGCCAAACTCTTGAACAATCTGGAGAGTATGACATTAGAAAATAAAACGTTAAAAGAAAATGAAAAGATTTTTGAAAATAGAATAAAAATTTTAGAAAATAAAAAATTTGTTTTAAATAAAAATGATTTTGAAAAACAAATTATAATAAACTCGCATCTTAAAAAATCAGGAAACTTGAACAAGATGTTGAGAATGTTGAAAATAAAGCTGTTGATTTAGAAAAGAAGTTGAAAGGTATTGTGACCTCGTCATTGATTCTAGATCAGATATGTCCAAAACCGATCAATGAAAATAAAAAAAAATCCCAATAAGTGACAAGATCACAAATTATGATGATGTCATAATTGAGGATTGCGATGATGATACTGATGATGAAAGTGTTAAAAAGGATAAAAATGAAATATTTTTAAAACTAAAAGAAAATTTTCAAGAAACTGTTCTACAATCTACTGAAAAAGGTGAATGCTCAACGCAAAAACCTTCTAAGCAGAATGCAGAACGAAAACAAAAAGAAAAACGAAGTTTAGAAATTCTAAATAGTTTCAAAAGAAAAATTAAAGTTCATCGGTACGATCATCCAATCATTGTAAAAATTTACAAAAAATTGAAAATAAGTGGTGCAGGTCAGACCACAGTGCTTCAAAGTCAAATCAAGTTTATAGAAGAAACATTAAAGATGGTTACCACACATCAAATTAATGTTATGATTTGAGTGTATGGTTTGCTAAAAAGGATCAGTATGATAACAGGGTGTGTCATAAATGTGGAATAACTGGACACATTGCTAGAAAATGTCTTCAAATTAATCCTAAACCTGTTCATATTGATAAGAAAATTTTTGAAGATTTGAAAGTACCAACTCAGGTTTGGAAACAATATACAGAAACGACAAACAAGGTGAAATCAGTTATTACTAAATTTTCAAATTTTGAAACTGGTGAAATCTCAAATAGTAATAAACAAAAAGTTTCTACATTGTATTTCAAGAAAGCTTTTAAGAAAAATCAAACATCGTTGGAAAAAGAAAAAGAAGTTACACAATCAGTGAAGATTGAAAGTTTAGAGGACTTTCCGAAACTTGAGAAAGTCCTAAATAAACCTGATTGTGTAAAGAAAATCAAAATTAAGATTGAAGAAACAACGCCTAAGACTGAAAAGGCTTAGGTGTCATTATTCAACTAATTGTTTGAATTTTTGTGCAAGAACTTCTAAAATGAAATTAAATTACTTAGAATGGAGTTTCGTGGCACACAATGAAGACGAGCCGGGTTATCAAGTTCTATATAAAGGCCTTATTACATTTCCAATAACGTTTACTTGAAAGTTTTACATATTTTTGAAGAAAATTTGAAAACTATCACAGAACCCTCACTGTTGAACAGACAAAACTCAGGAATATAAATGTTTTATTAACATAAAATTGTCAAGGTTTGTGTCATCATGAGGGGGAGAGATTTTTAAAGATAAATTGTGAAGCAGTAATGGATGGCGAATTAAAGTGATTCTCATCGGTTGGTCAATGTTATTAAAAAATTCCAAAAATATGTTTTTGAATTTTAGGGGGAGAAAAAAATTTCAGAAAATCCAAAAACATATTAAACTCAAAAGTACAAAAACATGAAAAAGGCAAAAAGAGTTTTGTGTGTATAAAGGTAATTATAGTACATGAGTGGACTATCACAGTATGCTAAGGATTTGTAAAGTTTAAAAAGTGATAAACAAGTCTTACTGTGGATGTGTCGATAGGCTTTAAACGTTCAGTAGATTGTTTCCAAAATATAAACTAAATTTTACAGTTGCTTAATTTGTGGATTAACATCTTTTGGATATATGGACTTAGTACTCTGAAATTTTGTTTGAGAGATTGCCTGATTCTGAGATACGAAGTCTTTATAGATGATTGATATCTGGGGTATTATACAAGTTTTTTTGATTTTGCGTAAGCAATGGCCTAGAACTTCTATAATACTTTTGCTAAAATCCCCTAAACTACACCAAAATTGAAAGAATCAAAAGATCTAATCAATTGCAGTCAAAGATTCCATAATTGGAACAACACCTTAAAGTCGAGCCTTCATCTCTTTGTCGATACGGTGGTATTAACCTGAGCTCTCAAGGCTTCACATAACCCAGATACAGATATCAATTACGCTATATTCACCTGTAAGATGAAATCTAGGGAATCTTGATGCAGGAGTATATTCTGAGATGGGAACCATAGTTAAGTCAAGTTTCTTAATTCTACATAACGTATCTTAGAACAATTGAGAAATCTGTTGAAGTTTAAGAGGGCAAACATATCGACAATCTAGGTAAATTTGTTTAAAACTTAAAGTCTCAAAAGGTCAATGGTACTAGTGATATGTCTCAAAAACTGATATGATCCTTTATAACAAATGTAACAAAAATATATTTGTAAATATGCTTGTACATACTTAGTGTTTGATATTCATTTCATAAAACAAAAAGATTAGATTATCTTTTAGTTTCGACCACTGATGATGTAAAGCTGATTTTCAAAGTCTAGAGTTGTTGAACAAAATCTAAAAATTTTTGAAAATTGATCTGAAAAGTTTATAAGTTCATTAAGTTGAAATTTACATTTGAATAAATTTGTCTAGTTTTAACTAGTTTAAAAACATTTAAAATAAGCAAGATACCTAACCAAGTTAGTTAATTAAAACTAGTATAGTTAGTATTGTGAAGGGGTCATCTTGTAATTGCTTAAAACTTGGAACCTTTCAAAATAAAACAAAAAAAGAACAAAAACAGCGCAGACTGCGGGACTCGAACCCAGGTCTCGCACAAGGACAAGCAACAACTTAACAGTTCCACCACCATCTTGACATCGATATAGATTAGGAAAGTATAATATATATAAACAACTTACGTTTAAACCTTTTTCGAGTGTTGCCGCCAAAAACGTGTAACAGCAAGGATGAACTTGTTTCCTTTCGGGCTTTCCTGATTTTTCGAGATTAAAAACACAGCTCTGTGTTTCCATTTTTCTTGTCTATCATGAACCTATCTCAAGATCTTTACTGCATAAACTTCACGAAAACACCTATAAATTGTAACATCCGTCAAAAACGGATTTTACCAAACCCGCTCCGTTTATTAACCGAACAGTCAGTTAAAATTTTCGTTACGAATTAAATGCCCAAAATAATTTTAAACGATACATAATCAATTATTATACGGGAATATATATTTAGTTTTTGAAAAACTGTTAAAAATCGCAAAATAAAAATATTTTGGTTCTGCCGGGTTTCGAACTCGGGTCAGTAACCGGTTCACAAACAACTTAGCACTCAACACACAAACCACTGCGCCACTGATGTTACTTGTTATTTATTAAGATCATTTAATTCATATCATAACTTTCCGAATTCAAAACCGGCGCCCATTGTTGCAGTCGTCGGAAATCCCGGTAATCTCGCGAAACTTAACGTTTCTTTCAGTTATAACGTAAATCATAAACGCCATATCGGTTATAACCGATGTTTGAGTCCGCGACCAAAGTCATAACCGCCGGAGAAATTCAAACCAATGAATCCAGTTGGAAATCGGGCCAAATACATCTCGGTTTCTCCCTATAAATTCACCCACAACCCACCGCAAGCTTTTTCGCTCAAAACCACACCTTTACCGGACGTAATTCCACTCGCCGGAATATCTCTGCTCATCATCGGAAAACCGGGTTCTTCATTTCTGAGCCATACTGAACCCCCTAAGCTTATACCGAAGTCACCCTTACCTTTTTCAAACTTTCTGAAGACTCTCTGCTGCAAGACCCACGTCGCCGGAAGGGATTGCTGTCGCCGGAGTTTCGCCGGAGAAACAGAGGAATTCAATCGGTATACCTCATGCTTAATTTCTTCATTCTTTTTATGTAATCTCGCTTGTAATTAACCCTCTGTCACTAAAGAACATGTTTTAATCATCGAACCAGTCGATTTCCGATTCTGATTAAAACCAGTGAAGAAGACGATGTTCGGTAATGTTTAAGTATAATTAAAAGCAAGATATTACTCGGGTTAGACACACAGTCCAGCGGTGGACTGTGTGCACAATAAACACACAAAGGTCTCGAGTTCGAATCCTGTTCCACACACGCTGCGTAAATGAAAATGTTCTTTTTTGTTAACTGAACCGGATTCATTTTATATATATGTTAAGTATATTAATAATCGGAAAAATAACCAAGTTAGACACACAGTCCAGTGGTGGACTGTGTGTATGTTTAATCAAAGTGCACGAGTTCGAGTCCGGTCTTCTGCATCGACCCGGACAATTATTAAGCTTTTTAAATAAGTCAGAAATGAAAATAATTAATTTGTGTTTAAGTTTAATAAAAATCAGTTAAGTTAACAAGTTGTACACACAGTCCAGCGGTGGACTGTGTGTTATCATAACCCACAGGTCCCGGGTTCGAGACCTGTGGAGCGCACCGTCCGTATAAATTAAAATTGTTTTTAAAAATAAAGGATTTTCTGTTTAACATAATTAATATATATATATAATTAAAAACAGATATATAACGGGTTAGACACGTAGCTCAGTTGGTAGAGCTGCGTGCACGCGTACGGGAGGTCTCGGGTTCGAGCCTCACTCAGCGCACTTATATTCGCACTCGAACCGGTCAACGGTCAGTCAACGGTCAAAGTCAAAGTCAACGGTCAGAAAAAGTCAAATTTTTTTAATATTTTTATTTAATTATTTTAATTAAAAATCAATTAAAAATACTTAAAAATAACATTTTTAAGGTTAGAAAATAGCCTTAAACTCACAGAAATACACCCAACAATCCTACTAAAATAGATTAATAAAATCCGTTTACTTACCAAACCATAATGCGATTTATCTAGGTTAATCTCACTCGTGGTTAAAACCACTTCGCGTGCATTCAACATCATCAACCGAACGCACCCACTGTGAGTGAATCTTACAACTCCCCCCTTTTAAATTACACGTTTTGGGGTGTGTCATGTGTCATAAAAATAATTAACTCGTTTATTTAAACTTGTGCCATACCATATCGTGAACTAAATTTAGATTGTTTATATTGTTGTGATTACTTATTTCATTTTGTCAAATTATATGGAATTCATTCATTAAGCCCATCAGTTCCTCGTGGGAGACGAGTTGAACAACGCGTGCCTCAAAACCAATTCATTATTGTTCATGTGTGTATCATTGAGTTTATATTGTTTGTGGTTGTGTCATTCATATGATCATGTTTATGCAATTCATTCATTAGGCCCATCAGTTCCTCGTGAGAGACGAGTTGAGCAACGCGTGCCTCTAAATGTTCCATTATTGTTCATGTGTGCTTCATTTAATATCTTATGATTGTTGAATAAGTTTACATCTATTTTTACTCATGTTTGGTTGTGCACATATTTCATAATCAATTTAAATAAACTTGTTCAAATGTTTTCCATAGGATTCACTCGCCAACATTATGTTGATCCAAAAAAAAACCTTTTACACATGATACAGGTGAACGGTTGAAGCAAGGAAAACATAGGAAATGCCTTAGAAGAGAACAAAGAAGCTTAGATTGATAGTTAGAACATGTTGTAATTCTTACTGTAAATTTCCATTAAATTGTATTAATGAATATGAAACGCATAATAAATGTCATGAGCTTTGATGATAACCCAATCATGCCCCGATCACCTTTTCCGCTGCGGGTCGGGGTGTGACAGATTGGTATCAGAGCCATGACTATAGGGATATAGGATAGGTTATTAGACCCTTAGAGCCTATACTATAGTCTGTCTAAATTTTAATTAATTAGGTGGTTACATACAAACTTGTGATATTTATTTGTTTCATATCTGTTTACATTTACAGTCAAACATACATGCTTATATACATATTCATTATACATATATCGATGTTCATGTATTCAATTTATTTTCATACTCTCATTATCCAAAGATTTTGTTGCAATTTTCAAATCTCATCAAAGTAAGTTCTGCGACGGGCATGTAGTAACTGGAAGGGTACAAGTACCGGTAGTCGGAACGTCCTGTCTAGGTTGGCATTCGTATAAATCCAATATAACGGACCAGTTTGCCTACCTGGGGACTAACGATGAGAGTACGAAGGACCTATTAGGCCAAAGCATGCCACACCAAACGTCGTTCGAACTAACCCCACTTTGAGGTGTCACCGTGTCTACACCTGGACACATTCCGAATATCACACATTGTATACATATTTCTCAATTTTCTCCGGGTTTTTGTGTACGCAACCTGGCAAACCCGTGTGAACCATATGAAAAACCGGTATTCATGGGGGCCCACATGATTACACAGGTAAAGTATGGCGGCATGTAGGGCCTAATGGCGAGCAAAACCCAAGACATCCTATGGATGTAGTAGATTTATTTTTCTATAATTATTTTATGAATGTTCATTCCTAATGCGACCCATGAACCCAAAAACATCCAACTCATACTCTTGTCATGTATTCCTTGTAGATGTCTTCTAACCTCGCCCGTAGGAAGACGAGGGCAGGAAAAGCCCGCGAACGCATGGCTGCCTTAATCGCTCAACAAATGGCTGCCGTAATACCCAACATTGTAATCCAAGTTCAACAAGCACTTACCGCTAATCCTGTCAATCAAGCAAACCAAAACATTATCAACTCTCCCCCAAATACCACTAAATGCACCTACAAGCATTTCAAATCATGCGACCCTCCGAAATACAAAGGGACTGAAGGCGTCACTGCTCTTCTCCATTGGTTTGAAGAAATGGAGAACACTTTTCTAAATTGCGATTGCCCTGACGATCGCAAAGTGCAATATGCTACCGGTCGACTATATGGGATAGCACTTACTTGGTGGAATACAGAGAAGTCCAAACGAGGTGTTGAAGATGCTATGACCTTAACTTGGAACGAATTGAAGGAAATCATGATCAGACGATTTTGCCCAAGGAGCGAAATCAAGAAATTAGAAGATGAATTTTATTCGTTAACGCAAATGGAAGGAGACCACATCACATACAACAAAAGGTTCCTCGAATTACATCAAATGGTTCCCAACATGTTCACTCCACTCTACCGTTTGATCGAGCACTACATTCGTGGCCTTCCGTCAAAGATTCAAGACCCTGTAATAAGTACCAAGCCTGCAACTTTGGAAGCAGCAATGGAGCTAGCAACAGAGCTCACCGAGAACCGAATCCGAAACAAAGACTTCAAGGAGGATAAGAAGAAGGATAAAGAATCGACTGAAACCTCCGACTTCACCCTAAACCGAATCCCCTTCTCAACCCAATCCTAAGAGAAGAAGAGACGGGCAACTTTTCGCTGCTACCCAACGTAATCAACCAGTTTTACACGCCATACCCATCCAAGCTATCCCAATCACTCAAGTGGCACCCAACTCAACTTACCCAAATAAGAAACCCTATCTTGGACCTCACCCTCGATGCAACAACTGTTTTTATCATCATCCCCTTACCTTACCTTGTCGGCTATGTACAACTTGTGGACGCTATGGTCATTTGAGCAAGGTTTGTCGCACTTTTCAAAACCAAACCTTTTCCCCTACTCAAAACATGGCCCAAACCTATCAACAACCCCAATACCCCATGTTCCCATATGCTCGAGCTTGTTTCAATTGTGGCGACCCTACCCACTTTAGAAACACATGCCCTCAATTGGTTAACGTCATCAACACTCAAGCCCAATCAAACCCATTAACCAAGTAAACCAAGAAAACCCAACCACTAGGCCGCCAGCAAGAGGAAGAGTCTTCATATCAACGCCAATCCTGTCGAAGATAATGACGGCCCAAACGAAGATACCCAACTAGTCCTTTTCACCGAAGATCCAGATTCAACTTCTATCGTTTAGTTTTATGTTTTTCTTTATCACATCGAACCAATCATAACTTAAGGATAAAGCCAATGAAACTTTGACAAGAATACGGTGGATACGCCGCTGGTACTTCCTATATATAAGTATTCTTGTCAAAGGATCAGAAGCATTATCTGGCGTTATGAGAGGTTCCATGTGTAGACTGTTAGAATAATTATTGTTTATTGTTTTCAATATATGCATTTGCCGAGGCCGCCTGCTCCCCAATTATGAGGTTTGAGCCTGTTCCCCATTTTATTATGCGGTTGAACCTGGCGTGCCCGCAACGATCGGCTCCGTTTGATTGAGCCTTGATCGGTCATTTCATTTTACATTTCAATACATGCAATACGATCAGCTCCGTTTGATTGAGCCTTGATCGCACAGTTCAATTTACATTTCCAGTTCATGCAATACGTTCGGCTCCGTTTGATTGAGCCTTGAGCGCACATACATTTTCATTATCAGTATCTTGTGGTTGTGGTGTTTGTTGTAGAGTCGCATAGAACTAATCATAACTTGCGGATAAAGTCAATGAGAATTTGACAAGAATATGGTGGATACGCCGCTGGTACTTCCTATATATAAGTATTCTTGTCAAATGATCGGAGGCATTATCAGGCGGTTATGAGAGGTTCCATGCATAGGCTGTTTGTGTGATTGTTGTTTAGATTAAGTTGTTCATTTTCAGTACATGCAATACGTTCGGCTCCGTTTGATTGAGCCTTGAGCGCACATACAATTTCATTTTCAGTACATGCAATACGTTCGGCTCCGTTTGATTGAGCCTTGAGCGCACAGACAATTTCATTAGCAGTATCTTGTGGTTGTTGTGTTTGTTGTAGAGTCGCATAGAACTAATCATAACTTGCGGATAAAGTCAATGAGAATTTGACAAGAATATGGTGGATACGCCGCTGGTACTTCCTATATATAAGTATTCTTGTCAAATGATCGGAGGCATTATCAGGCGGTTATGAGAGGTTCCATGCATAGGCTGTTTGTGTAATTAAGTTATTCATTTTCAGTACATGCAATACGCTCGGCTCCGTTTGATTGACCTTGAGCACACAGACAATTTCATTTTCAGTACATTCAATACGTTCGGCTCCGTTTGATTGAGCCTTAAGCGCACAGATATTTCATTTTCAGTACATGCAATACGATCGGCTCCGTTTGATTGAGCCTTGATCGCACAGATATATTTCATTTCAGTATTTTATGTTTGTTGTATTGGTTGTAGAGTTATAGGACTAATCATAATTCACTGATAAAACCAATGAAAATTTGACAAGAATATGGTGGATACGCCGCTGGTACTTCCTATATATAAGTATTTTCGTCAAAGGATCAGAGGCATTGTCGGACGGTTATGAGAAGTTCTATGTAGGATTTATTAGTTTCTTGGTAACTAATCATAATTTGTGGATAAAACCAATGAAAATTTGGCAAGAATATGGTGGATACGCCGCTGGTACTTCCTATATATAAGTATTCTTGACAAAGGATCAGAGGCATTATCAGGCGGTTATGAGAAGTTCCATGTAGGATTTACTATTGCCTTGGTTGGAATTTGTGCTACATTTATATCATCTTGCTATTTAAAGAGATTGGATTGTGTTCCATTTCTACATAAACTAACCTCTCCATCATAACAAACGAGAGAGGAATTTCCACCATTCAAACATATATGCTATCAGATTGTGGATTCAAATATTAGCTGTTGTGTTTATTTATGTTCAAATATTAGCTGTTGTGTTCATTTATGTTCAAATATTAGCTGTTGTGTTTATTTATGTTCCATGTAGGTTGTAGTGTTAGAAGTTTTGCCTTAGGATATAACCATACTTTTCCAAACGTATCCAAACTCTTATGCATGATATCATTTTTAGCGAATCATTCCTGCTTATCAATACTTATACGGTAGGCAACAAAAAAAGATTCCTGTAATAGGATACTTAACCTTTACAAGGAACGTTACCGCCTCAAACAAAAACTTAAACCCTTACTTTTTCTAAGCATGTAACTGTCAAAACTAAACACCATCATTCTTTTAGTCAAATATATCACTATTTAAATTTCGGGACGAAATTTCTAAAAAGCAGGGGATACTGTAACATCCGTCAAAAATGGATTTTACCAAACCCGCTCCGTTTATTAACCGAACAGTCAGTTAAAATTTTCGTTACGAATTAAATGCCCAAAATAATTTTAAACGATACATAATCAATTATTATACGGGAATATATATTTAGTTTTTGAAAAACTGTTAAAAATCGCAAAATAAAAATATTTTGGTTCTGCCGGGTTTCGAACCCGGGTCAGTAACCGGTTCACAAACAACTTAGCACTCAACACACAAACTACTGCGCCACTGATGTTACTTGTTAATTATTAAGATCATTTATTTCATATCATAACTTTCCGAATTCAAAACCGGCGCCCATTGTTGCAGTCGTCGGAAATCCCGGTAATCTCGCGAAACTTAACGTTTCTTTCAGTTATAACGTAAATCATAAACGCCATATCGGTTATAACCGATGTTTGAGTCCGCGACCAAAGTCATAACCGCCGGAGAAATTCAAACCAATGAATCCAGTTGGAAATCGGGCCAAATACATCTCGGTTTCTCCCTATAAATTCACCCACAACCCACCGCAAGCTTTTTCGCTCAAAACCACACCTTTACCGGACGTAATTCCACTCGCCGGAATATCTCTGCTCATCACCGGAAAACCGGGTTCTTCATTTCTGAGCCATACTGAACCCCCTAAGCTTATACCGAAGTCACCCTTACCTTTTTCAAACTTTCTGAAGACTCTCTGCTGCAAGACCCACGTCGCCGGAAGGGATTGCTGTCGCCGGAGTTTCGCCGGAGAAACAGAGGAATTCAATCGGTATACCTCATGCTTAATTTCTTCATTCTTTTTATGTAATCTCACTTGTAATTAACCCTCTGTCACTAAAGAACATGTTTTAATCATCGAACCAGTCGATTTCCGATTCTGATTAAAACCAGTGAAGAAGACGATGTTCGGTAATGTTTAAGTATAATTAAAAGCAAGATATTACTCGGGTTAGACACACAGTCCAACGGTGGACTGTGTGCACAATAAACACACAAAGGTCTCGAGTTCGAATCCTGTTCCACACACGCTGCGTAAATGAAAATGTTCTTTTTTGTTAACTGAACCGGATTCATTTTATATATATGTTAAGTATATTAATAATCGGAAAAATAACCAAGTTAGACACACAGTCCAGTGGTGGACTGTGTGTATGTTTAATCAAAGTGCACGAGTTCGAGTCCGGTCTTCTGCATCGACCCGGACAATTATTAAGCTTTTTAAATAAGTCAGAAATGAAAATAATTAATTTGTGTTTAAGTATAATAAAAATCAGTTAAGTTAACAAGTTGTACACACAGTCCAGCGGTGGACTGTGTGTTATCATAACCCACAGGTCCCGGGTTCGAGACCTGTGGAGCGCACCGTCCGTATAAATTAAAATTGTTTTTAAAAATAAAGGATTTTCTGTTTAACATAATTAATATATATATATAATTAAAAACAGATATATAACGGGTTAGACACGTAGCTCAGTTGGTAGAGCTGCGTGCACGCGTACGGGAGGTCTCGGGTTCGAGCCTCACTCAGCGCACTTATATTCGCACTCGAACCGGTCAACGGTCAGTCAACGTTCAAAGTCAAAGTCAACGGTCAGAAAAAGTCAAATTTTTTTAATATTTTTATTTAATTATTTTAATTAAAAATCAATTAAAAATACTTAAAAATAACATTTTTAAGGTTAGAAAATAGCCTTAAACTCACAAAAATACATCCAACAATCCTACTAAAATAGATTAATAAAATCCGTTTACTTACCAAACCATAATGCGATTTATCTAGGTTAATCTCACTCGTGGTTAAAACCACTTCGCGTGCATTCAACATCATCAACCGAACGCACCCACTGTGAGTGAATCTTACAACTCCCCCTTTTAAATTACACGTTTTGGGGTGTGTCATGTGTCATAAAAATAATTAACTCGTTTATTTAAACTTGTGCCATACCATATCGTGAACTAAATTTAGATTGTTTATATTGTTGTGATTACTTATTTCATTTTGTCAAATTATATGGAATTCATTCATTAAGCCCATCAGTTCCTCGTGGGAGACGAGTTGAACAACGCGTGCCTCAAAACCAATTCATTATTGTTCATGTGTGTATCATTGAGTTTATATTGTTTGTGGTTGTGTCATTCATATGATCATGTTTATGCAATTCATTCATTAGGCCCATCAGTTCCTCGTGAGAGACGAGTTGAGCAACGCGTGCCTCTAAATGTTCCATTATTGTTCATGTGTGCTTCATTTAATATCTTATGATTGTTGAATAAGTTTACATCTATTTTTACTCATGTTTGGTTGTGCACATATTTCATAATCAATTTAAATAAACTTGTTCAAATGTTTTCCCTAGGATTCACTCGCCAACATTATGTTGATCCAAAAAAAACCTTTTACACATGATACAGGTGAACAGGTTGAAGCAAGGAAAACATAGGAAATGCCTTAGAAGAGAACAAAGAAGCTTAGATTGATAGTTAGAACATGTTGTAATTCTTATTGTAAATTTCCATTAAATTGTATTATTGAATATGAAACGCATAATAAATGTCATGAGCTTTGATGATAACCCAATCATGCCCCGATCACCTTTTCCGCTGTGGGTCGGGGTGTGACATAAATACCGAACCCAAATCCTCATTGTTTACCCCTCATAGCCACTCTCTAACACCATCCTCTCACCCTCTCTGTTACAAATACAAGGCGCCGGAAAATCTTGCAACTCGCCGGAGGAACAAGAAACTGTCGGAGAAGACGACCGGAATTTGTGACTTCTCGGTTTCGGTATACCTACTCCCTATCCTACCTTCTCTGATTATTTCCTTTTCGCGCTTAAATAAAGAACTTAAGTGATGTTTTGGTCATTGGTAAAATAACAGTGTTCGGTTTTGGCTTTATAACAAAGAAGATGACTCGCCGCACCTCTTAAAACTAATAAAAACTGGACGTAGTCCAGTGGTGTTGGTGCGTGTGGGATCAACAGCGGGTCACGGGTTCAAGACCCGGCCCCTTTTTTTGCTGGGTTTGATCCTTTTGATACTTTAGCAGAATATACTGTAGTGAAAAGTTAGCTTAAATGAATTAAAATCCTGGATTTAAATGGGTGAGTCACGTAGCCCAGTTGGCCGGGCTACGTGCATGTATACTTGAGGTCGCAGGTGTCACACCCCAACCGATGGCGGAAACATCAGGACGAGACGAAATAGATTGCTCATCACACATAACACTAATTGTGACAATATTAAAATCAAACCGTTTTCATTGCATAACTCAAATTGTCAAATTACATTACATGAAATTCCAATTACAACAAACAAGGGACAATACGACGAGTTCCGCATAACATAATAAATTAAATCTAGTAATTTCTTGAGCGTGTTTCTAGTCAAGCCTACTAGATTCGTACATGCATCATCATCAACCTATAACATGTTTAAAATAAAGTCAATGCAAAAGCAAAGGCGAGTACACGAGTTTTGTATAAGTATAGCATAAGTATAAAAGCATTTCCTCGAATCCACATGGAAAATTGTAAACAAGGTAACTAGCATGCAAAATAATATGTCAAACCCTAGTGTCCAATTGTCACACCCCGACCAATGGCGGAATCACCGGGGTTAGTGGCACTAGGCGACCAGATTGTTCTCACGAGAAATTCCATAACAATTATTCACAACATTACTAAACGTTTAACATCCCATACTATTAAACATAATATTCTAAATAATCATTACAAAATCCAAATTTTTCTCATAAAAACAAAACGGTTCGATTTCCCCTAGATTTATTACATTCCAACTAAACAAAACAAAAGAAAATTGTCACACCCTCAATTTCCACTTGCGGAGTTTTACCGCGAGGCGTGTGAACAAACCAGAATCTGAGACAGTAGTAACGTCGAACGACTCTATATGATTCATTAATACGTTTTCCAAAATCATTTGTTTAACCATTCATAGTTAATTTTAGATTGCCTTAGTTTGTTTCAATGTTTAGCGGAAGCATTAGTTTTTAAAGTTGAGCGAAAGCATTTAAAGTAAAGTAAAGGAACGGGCGCCAACACAAACGCCAAAACTAAAGAAAAACTCAAACAATGTTCGTAAATGAGACTCGATAAAAAGATGTCTTGATCAATGCAAGTGAGTGCACCTAGAGCTCCTAGCGTCCTGAGAAACATGTAAAGAAACAAGTGTCAACATTAAAGAAGAGTGAGTTCACAGTTTTCATAAGTTCATTTGTTCGGTTATAAGTTTGTTTCCCCCGTTATCCCTAACCCGGGATAACGATTTAGTTCCATTATTCCCAACCCGGAATAATACTGATGGTTCCATTATTCCTTACCCGGAATAATAATGATGTTCCATTATCCCTAACCCGGAATAATAACGTTGTTGGTTCCATTATCTCTAACCCGGAATAATATTGTTGATTCGTAATTAAGTTCAATGTTAACATGTAGGTAGCTAGCCTAAAGTTATGTCACGTAAGTGTTTGCGATCGAAGCTGACTGTTGTGCCTCCGTGTTGCCAGGTTTATCACTGACCATGGCGAAGTTAGGCCAAATTATTCACCCGTTGACCATACCCGGTCGGCTAGCGCGACTAGCTCGGGTGGGGCTTGCGGGCCCAGTAGTACTACTTATAAAATTCCCCCGCTATCTCACCCAATACTAACGATCCGAGAGTTTGTCGAGGACTTGTGTGATATAGCTGCTTAGTGACCATAACATACATTAACATTAACTTAGTTACCGAATAGTTTAATGACGTTAATTTCGTATAACGTAAAGAGATAGAGTTGTAGAGTGTATACATGTTTCTCCCCCTGTTGTTTAAAACCGGATAAATTAGGGGCCGTGAACTCACCTTTAGTTGCTCGGTTAGTTAACACAGATGTAGCAATTGATGGGACCGCAAATTGCTTCCTAACAAGTCAATTGATTTACAGTTAGTGTGTGATCACACTGATACAATCCCTACACATACTAACACACAATGCGGTACATACAATGACAATTCCTAAAACTCAAATCATGCATGCAAGTATCATCATACCAATATAGTGATCAAACCAACCTATCATGAACACAAATCAATCCATACAACACTTTGGTACACACATTCGCAAGTTATCAAGTTTCAGCGTATATACTCATAATTAGGCTGTTTTCGAGGATTTTTATAAAATAGTTCCAACATTCCAAAAATTCCAATTATTTTACATAAGGTGGAAACTATACTGTAGAATTTTTATAAATTTTTCAAGTCCTAACACTTTACCAATTATTCATAAATATTAATATACTAGGCTGCAGTCAGATTCGTCGCTTTCTGACTGCAGTCCACGGGAAATTTATTTAAAAAACACCGTTCGTCCAGTTAACAAAATTCCAGTGGGAGTTTTCCGGAAATTTCCATATCTAGTTGCTGTACAAATTTCGTGATTCGACTCTCTACAGATTATTAGATCCGATTCAATAAACAACTAACAAATTTTCAGCATTTTCACAGCTTCAGTTACTGCACTTAATTTGCCACTTAAAAATACCAAACGACTTCAGAAAAATATGAATCCAGCGCCATTAGAAGCGTTTTTTCAAAAATCTACGTTTTGGACATCAGAAAATCCGTTTTCCGATAAATAATAACCAAGTTACAGCCAGTTGAAGTTGGCTGTAAACACCATTCAGCCTCCTGATTTCAGCATTTTATCGCAATATAACACGCTTAAGCAATCGATATGTTAAATATAAACGATCAAGAACAGATTTTACCAATCATATATCATCATATACATCCTACCCATGCAAACCCTAATCCTAATATATGGTTCTTATCACACAAAACTCAGCCTAATGATTCTTGATTCCACTAATCATCATAATCGCAACTAGCATAATTAATCGACTAACATCATAACACTTTCTACCATTATATGCAAACATGATCCATAGTTCATAAACCCTAGTATGACTTTGTAAACAATGATAAACTCTAACCTTTAACAATGAAGATCAATGATCCGAGAGTTAGATGGGAGCCGAATCGGATGTCGCGACCGAGAAGGAGAATGGCGAGGGGGCTGCCGCGATCAAGAGGAAGTGTAGGGAGGCTTGCGATCGAGAGGGATGTAGCAAGGCTGCGTCGGCTGTTTCTTGATTAGGGTTTGTGTATGTTTTGTTTTTGAAACAATGCACATGCATGTATGTGTATATATAGCGCAAGAGGTCAAGAAAAAGGGGAAGGGTTTGCGGTTGGGTGGGTGCTCGCGGCCGCAAGGGGTTCGGGTGGGTCGGTTTGGGTCTATAACTTGGTCCTCAAGTTTCGGTTAACTACTTGAGTCGCAAGGAAGTGAGGTCTACTCGTTTCGCGGCTCGGTTCGATTCATTTATCTATTTACTAAATCTATATTTTATAACTAAAACAAATCACGAAATCGGAACATCACATAATAACTCACCAACTTATAAACGTTTAATACACATAGCACGTAATTCATTTGACAAGTTCACGAAATTATCGTAATTATTTCGAGCGTGCAATTTAAGTCTCCGAATCAATTTAGCGTAGGAACGAATAACCGTGAAGTAGTGCGTTTAAGATGTCTGAAAAACCGGTATGTCACATTATCCCCATGTTGAAAGAATTTTCGTCCCGAAAATTGAGTAAACGCGGTTTAGAATGCAGCGTACATGTTTAGAGTGCCACGCACAAAGATTTAGTTCGTTAACAATGGTACACAAAATTACCAGAAATTCTCAGGTTGTCACAAAAATAAACTAAGCTAAGCATGCAATCATCCAGGCATCCATAGCTAAATCCTCAACCTGTTACATACGTTAAAATACAAGTCAACACAATTAAGTAAAGGTGAGCATACAGGTTTGAATACTACTAGCATAATCGAGAAAAGCGTTTGTGAAACAATCTAATTACATATCATGATACGCCAAAACACTTAACATAACATAGGCTCATTTCTCATGCTAACTACCATGAGAAGGCTTGCGCGTCCATCCTAACTAGACCTCGTCGGGTGTAAGCCACACTATAGTACCATACTAGCTAAGGAGGCAAGTTAATGAAAATAAGTCCTAGTCACATGTTTCTTAGTATCACGTGAGAGCATATACAATCAGATTATTCGTGTGTGATAAATAGTTTTGATTTGTGAGGTGATTTTGATATAGCAACGTATGTAACACCCTAAAAGTGCGTTAAAGCGAAAATGGGTAAAGTATACTCACTGTGGGTGCGTTTAGGGTAAGTTGGAGATTCTGCGAGGAGTTGCGGAGTGCGCCGGATCAGCCTGTAAACGAGCAGAAGTGCATCAGTCTTCTGAAAAGCCGAAACGGTGAACTTAGAGTTGGGCAGTAAGCAAGTTTGGGCGAACTTGTGTGTAGTCACACTAGTTCGAGCGAACTTATGTTGTTTTAGTGATCTTGAACTCAAGCTCGGTCGAACTTGATGAGATCCCTTGGGAATCTTGTCAAGTTCGGGCGAACTTGTAAGATTTTCTTACTGAGGAGACAAGTTCGGGCGAACTTGTGTAGTTTCTTAAGAAACTAAGAAAGTTCGGTCAAACTTGGTAGGAATTTGATGAAATTTAGCCTAAGCTCGGTCGAACTTGACCCATTTGGGTACAAGTTCGGTCGAACATGACCAGAGGCTGCTGAAATCTTGAGCGAACTTGGTGTTTCTGAGTCCAAAATCATGCGTTTTCACGTCGTTTGCTGAGTAAATCGAGTGTTCATCCCTCCGACCTTGTGCTACTAACCGAACTTAGGTCAGAGAGGTCATTTCAGAGCAGTTTTAGCCGTTTTACAAAAGCGTAGGCTAATCCGGACGAACTCGGGGTTCGTTCGGGTTAGTTCGGCTTGTGTAAACCGTCACAAACGTCCTGTGCATCCAGATCTGGGATCTTGAATGATAGACGCTTCGTTTCATACCAGAAAATGAACAAAACATCATCAAATTTGTATCTTGTGTCAAAATCAATGGTTTTCAAAGGTTTTTCTCAGATCTATCACTTATAAGCCAAGATCTCACAGATCTCGTGTTTGGGAAGTCTCTACTATCACCAAACAAACTCGTATTGCGTAGATCTAAGCTTAAAACAGAAGTTTTGAAGAAAAAGATGAAGATTTTCGTAAAAGAATGAGTTTTGATGAAAACGAAGGCTATGCCTTGTGCCAAAATCGTTGTAAACGTTTGTAAAACATCGATAAACGTTGTTGTAGTTGAAATCAGGTTGATTCTTACTTAGAACATGAAGGTTTCGGGTTTTGAGAGTTCTGGGCGAACTTGCAGCAAGTTCAAATGAGAGAAATGAGCTTGGTATTTATAGGAGGAGAGCTGGTGGAGGCATGTTCGGCCGAACTTGCATGAAATTCATGCAAGTTCGCGCGAACTTGATAGATTTTGGGAAGAATTATGAGTAAGTTCGGCCGAACTTGCATATATTCATGCAAGTTCGCGCGAACTTGATAAAACAAAGGGGTTCCTGTTGCCAGGCAAGTTCGGGCGAACTTGTGGTAGTCAAGTTCGGCCGAACTTGGCCTGGTGACCAAGTTCTGTTTGCTGATTTGCGTTAAGGGTTTGTTTGGCGATTTGATTTGTATTAATTAGTTACATTAAGCGTTATATTAAAGCGTTAAGCGTTATATTTGAGATAATGGTGCGATTTAGCGATTCGAGAGTGCGAGAGCGATGCGATAGCGACTGTAAACATAACCACAAACACACATAACACATAAATAACACAAAAACCACATAATGAACTGCAATGCGATGCGATGAGATTGGCGATGCGATTTAATAAGCGATTAGATGCGATAATAACGTAATACACCATAATTAATTAACATAAACTTTATTATACTCGAATCTCGGGAATACATAAGACGGAAACAATTGAAAAAGATAACAACGAAAAACAGAGTTGTTACAGTCTCCCCTACTTTAGGGAATTTCGTCCCGAAATTAGGCAGCGGCCGTAACAAAGAGATGCAGATATTTCATTTTCATATCACTTTCGAGTTCCCGAGTGAACTCGGCGCCGCGTTTGCCTTCCCATCGGACCTTCACAATAGGTATGCGAGAGAATCGGAGTTTCTTGGTTTCCCGATCCATGATTTCAACGGGTTTTTCCACGAAATGGAGAGTCTCATTGATTTGCAGATCTTCAAGAGGCACATGGAGATTCTCTTCGGCGAGGCATTTCTTGAGGTTAGATACGTGGAAAGTCGGATGTACATTATTAAGTTCCTCCGGTAATTCGAGACGATAGGCTACTTTACCGATCCTTTCCAGAATCTTAAAGGGACCAACGTATCGAGGCGCTAGCTTTCCTTTCTTGCCGAAGCGGACCACTCCCTTCCAAGGCGCAACCTTTAGGAGAACGTGATCTCCCACTTCGAACTGTAGGGGCTTGCGGCGTTTATCGGCGTAACTCTTTTGAAGACTCCGAGCTTTCAAGAGATTGTCTCTGATTTGGAGGATCTTGTCGGTTGTTTCTTGAATTAACTCGGGACCGGTGATTTATGCTTCTCCGATCTCATGCCATGCAATAGGCGATCGACATTTTCTTCCATACAGTGGCTCAAAAGGAGCCATTTGAATGCTGGCATGATAACTATTATTGTACGAGAATTCAATCAAAGGTAAATGCGTATCCCAGTTACCACCGAAATCTATGATGCACGCACGAAGCATGTCTTCGAGGGTGCGGATCGTTCGCTCAGTCTGACTGTCGTTTGAGGTGAAAAGCGGTACTGAGATGAGAGTAGTACCGAGAGCGGATTGAAAAGTCTCCCAGAGATGCAAGGTAAAACGACCGTCTCGGTCAGAGATGATGTTACGAGGCCTCCCGTGTCGACATATAACTTCGTCGGTATAGATTCGGGCTAAGTTCGACCTTAAAGTCTTCTCGTATAGCAACAAAGTGCGCGGATTTAGTAAGACGATCAACGATAACCCAAATGCTATCGTGACCTGAAGAAGTACGCGGGAGTTTAGTAACGAAGTACATAGCTACACTCTTCCACTTCCACATTGGGATTTCGGGTTGTTCGAGTAAACAAGAGGGCCTTTGATGTTCGGCTTTGACTTTCGAACAAGTTAAGCACTTTGAGACGTACAAGGCGATATCCTTTTTCATGCCCAGCCACCAGTACTTAGGACGAAGGTCCTGGTACATCTTGTCGGCATCGCGGTGAATGGAATATCGAGATTTATGAGCTTCGTCCATTAGCAACTTACGAAGATTATTATGACTGGGACTCCAAATGCGATTGAGATAGTAATAAATACCATCAGATTTAGATACAAGATGCGTTTCGGCACCACATTTCATTTCTTCTTCCAAAGTATTCTCGTTAAAACATGCGTGTTGAGCGGCATGGATGAGGGTTTCAAGTTTAGCACAAGCTTGAGAGTCACGAATACCATATACATAGCTTCGTCGACTTAGAGCATCGGCGACGACGTTTGCTTTGCCGGGATGGTAGCGTATCTCACAATCGTAGTCATTGAGAAGTTCAACCCATCGGCGTTGTCGTATGTTTAGTTCTTTTATTAAAGATATGTTGTAAGCTCTTATGGTCGGTGAAGACCGTACACTTAGTACCGTAAAGGTAGTGTCGCCATATCTTTAATGCAAAAACAACTGCACTGAGTTCGAGATCGTGGGTTGTGTAGTTCTTCTCGTGGATCTTGAGTTGTCGAGACGCATACGCGATAACCTTGTCTCGTTGCATGAGAACACAACCAAGACCAAGGTTTGAGGCATCACAATAAACAACAAAATCGTCGTTTCCGTCGGGTAAAGCGAGAACGGGAGCGTTGCATAGCATACACTTGAGAGTTTGAAAAGCTTCCTCTTGCTTGGAATCCCAAACAAAAGGTTTGTCTTTATGAGTTAAAGCGGTAAGCGGAATGGCGATTTTCGAGAAGTCGGCGATGAATCGACGGTAATAACCCGCCAATCCAAGAAATGAACGGATTTCGGAGGCATTCTTCGGCGTAATCCAACTCTTGACGGCTTCAATCTTTGCAGGGTCGACATGAATTCCTTGACTATTAACGATGTGGCCGAGAAATTGGACTTCTTCGAGCCAGAATTCACATTTAGAGAACTTAGCATAAAGGCGATTTCCTTGAAGAAGTTCGAGGACTAAACGGAGATGATGCGCGTGTTCGTCTCTCGACTTCGAATAGATAAGAATATCGTCGATGAAAACAATAACGAAACGATCTAAGAAAGCTTTGTACACACGGTTCATTAAATCCATGAAGACCGTAGGTGCATTGGTAAGACCAAAAGGCATGACCACGAATTCGAAATGGGCATAACGGGTACGAAAGGCGGTTTTTGGAATGTCTTCTTCCAACACGCGTAACTAATGATAACCGAACGAAGATCGATCTTGGGAAAAACAAGTAGCACCTTGAAGCTGATCAAACAAATCGTCAATACGAGGAAGAGGGTAACGGTTCTTTATCGTGTGTTTGTTAAGTTCATGATAATCGATGCACATACGGAACGATCCATCCTTCTTTTTCACGAAAAGGACAGGAGCGCCCCATGGCGAAGTGCTCGGGCGTATGAAACCTTTATTAAGAAGCTCTTGAAGTTGGGTTGATAGCTCGCGCATTTCGGATGGTGCGAGGCGATAAGGAGCTTTAGCAACTGGAGTAGCTACGGGAACTAAATCGATACGGAGTTTAACATCTCGAGTAGGGGGTAAACCGGGTAAATCGTCGGGAAAGACCTTAGAAAATTCACAAACAACGGGAACATCTTTATAAGTCTCATTTTCTTTCTCCGGGTTCACGATATGGGCGAGGAAAGCAACACATTGCTTTTGCAAGCATTTGTGTGCTCGAGTACATGACAAAAGCATCAACTTCTTTGAGGGATTTCACCATAAACATGAAGTTGATCACCGTTCGGAAGGGGGAAGCGAATCATTTTATCGAAGCATACAACTTCAACATGATTCTCACGAAGAAAATCCATGCCTACTATGATATCGAAGCTTCCTAATTGCATAGGTATGAGATTGATCGAGAAGACATGTTGTTGAGATCGAGATTACAACCACGTAAGACGGAATTAACGGTAACGGTTCTTCCGGTGGCGACTTCCACATCGAAAGTCTTTGGGAGTTTAGCGCGATTACATTTTAAAACCTTTTCGAATTCCAACGATACAAAACAATTATCGGCACCAGTATCAAATAAACATGAAGCATAAATACCATTAACGAGAAACGTACCATTGACAATATTGTTGCCATTCTGGGCCTGGCGGTGATTGAGGTTAAAGGCTCTTCCACGCGCAGCTTGTTGTTGTTGTTGAGGCTGCGGTGGTGGCTGCTGCTGCTGCGGCTCTTGTTTCACGGTGTGGTTTGGGCAAACATTAGCAAAGTGGTTCGGATCACCACACACGAAGCACACTCGTGCCTTTGGAGCTTGTTGCTGGTTGGCTTGAGGAGGAGCAGGTAAAGCTGGAGCTGCGGGAGCTTGAGGAGCTGGCTGGCGAGGACCACTACGGAAGCTGACAGTGAAGTGGCGTAGATGTTGCAGTTTGTGCAAAAACAGCAATTGCCACCAACGGCATGATGATATGTGCACTTAGGGCACATAGGGTGCGGACCAGTGTACGCACGCTTTGCTGGCGGTGCGTTTGGTGCTGCTGACTGGAGTGGCTGAGGGTTCGCTGGAGCAGTAAGAGCAAAGTTCTTGCTCGGGTTTTCCCTTTGCGACCACGACGACTGTTCTTTGGCTCTCGAGGCTGTTCGGTAGAAGGAGCTGCTGATTCGGTGACTGCCTAATTTGCGACCTTGCTGCTTTTAAAGTAACCTGACTGAACTCGTTTGTCATTAATCTCGGCGGCTAGTTTGTAAGTCTCCTCGATAGTAGCAGGGCGTGCTGCTTGAACAAAGTCAGCGACGCAATCGGGGATTGCATTGAGGTATTTCTTGATTGCCTTTTCGGTCGTATCCACTTGACTGGCCAGATGATGCTCAACTGTTTGAATCGAGCAGTGAGACCAGCGTTATCGGGACCATCTTGCTTGATATTCCAGAATTCGTTCTCCAGCTTCTGGATTTCATAGGGAGGACAGAATTCCTTGATCATAATTTCCTTAAGTTCCTCCCAAGTGAGTCCGTAGGCTTCATCGTTCCCGCGCCTGTTGCGCTCGGTTGTCCACCAGTCGAGAGCCCTTGATTGAAACACGCCGGTAGCATTGACAGTGCGTAGAGCCTCGGACATCCACTCTGGCGGAATGTGACCTCGATAGAGTCAAACCAGTGGAACATGGCACTCGGCCCTTCGGTTCCTGAGAAAGTAAGCGGTCCACATGCTTTGAACTGCTTAAAGCTGAAGCGGGGTTTCGGGGCATCTCCCTTGGAGTCTACAGATGAGTTGCTACTAACCGCTTAAATTTCGCTGACAATCTGTGGGATCACCTTAGCCATTTCCTTGGACTACCATAGAGGCGATGCACTTGTCGGCGTTGCTGCGCTGGAGATTTCTTCGGGTGTGCGATCCCATAGAAGACATCTACACGAAGGATTTAGATTAGAAGAGATTCGATTATAATAGATTTATGTTTAAATATTATTATTATTATCATTCACACAAGGCACAAAAACACATAATCACGTGACCACATAGACACATAAGCACGTAAGCACATAAGCACGTAAGCCATAATCACATAGGCACATAAGCATATATTTCGCACGTATTCACCTTCTAATTAACCATCATGCGTAGCGCGATATGAGATGCGAGATGTAAGCGAGATATAAGCGATACATAATAGCGAGATAATACAGCGTATGAGGCACACATCCTCATAGGCGTAAGCGAGTTATGCGATTAGTTTGTTTGATGTATTAATTAGTGTTTTAGGTTTTGAGAGCTGTGCGAGTTGTGCATACATTCGGTGGAGCGTAAATGCGATAAATCGAGAAAACGATGATATGATAAATCATCAAAGCGAGAAATCGAATAAAGTGAAATTCTCATAATTTTACACACGTAAATAGTAATAAACTCGATGATGCGTAAATCGACGATATAGGCTTAAATCAATTGGGAGTGTCCTGGGTTTTGAGACATTTGACACGCCAAAGTGATTTGACTACCCTTTGCATTTAGACCCACGTTTTGGCCTAATAGATAAACGTTCTCACCGCAAGCGGCTAACGACGTTTACCCTTCCAGTTAATACGTGTTCCAAATCATCGGTATAACCGAGACTTTGGTGAGATTGAAAATCGAACTACGGAATAAGTTACTAAGATGCGGGTTTCACCCCAAACTTAACAACTTTATTCCTAGATAGAAATGGAGATTTCGTCGAGGTTTGGATGTCACTCCTAACTCAACGAAGATATCTCGTGCGATAGAGAATGCGCGGAGTGAATGATCTCATCGAGAGTTCTCGGTTTTCACACCTATTCTCGACTTGATCACTCTTTTGGTGTGATGCGAGCGTTTCCAAGCGTGTATTATTGTCTAGCCTTAGGAAAGGCATATTTAAGATTTATGGCAAGTAGTTTAACATTTAAGTCATAGGTAGGTCAATCGAGTACTTAAACATGCTACTAGGTCGAATCATGGCAATTCTACCTATTATCCTAAGTTATGGCGCTCTGATACCAATCTGTCACACCCCGACCGATGGCGGAATCACCGGGGTTAGTGGCACTAGGCGACCAGATTGTTCTCACGAGAAATTCCATAACAATTATTCACAACATTACTAAGCGTTTAACATCCCATACTATTAAACATAATATTCTAAATAATCATTACAAAATCCCAAGTTTTCTCATAAAAACAAAAGGTTCGATTCACCTAGATTTATTACATTCCAACTAAACAAAACAAAAGAAAATAAACTAAGCTAAGCATGCAATCATCCAGGCGTCCATAGCTAAATCCTCAACCTGTTACATACGTTAAAATACAAGTCAATACAATTAAGTAAATGTGAGCATACAGGTTTGAATACTACTAGCATAATCGAGAAAAGCGTTTGCGAAACAATCTAATTACATATCATGATACGCCAAAACACTTAACATAACATAGGCTCATTTCTCATGCTAACTACCGTGAGAAGGCTTGCGCGTCCATCCTAACTAGACCCCGTCGGGTGTAAGCCACACTATAGTACCATACTAGCTAAGGAGGCAAGTTAACGAAAATAAGTCCTAGTCACATGTTTCTAGTATCACGTGTAGAGCATATACAATCAATTATTCGCGTGTGATAAATAGTTTTGATTTGTGAGGTGATTTTGATATAGGAACGTATGTAACACCCAAAAAGTGCGTTAAAGCAAAAATGGGTCAAGTATACTCACTGTGGGTGCGTTTAGGGTAAGTTGGAGATTCTGCGAGGAGTTGCGGAGTGCGCCGGATCAGCCTGTAAACGAGCAGAAGTGCATCAGTCTTCCGAAAAGCCGAAACGGTGAACTTAGAGTTGGGCAGTAAGCAAGTTCGGGCGAACTTGTGTGTAGTCACACTAGTTCGAGCGAACTTATGCTGTTTTAGCGATCTTGAACTCAAGCTCGGTCGAACTTGATGAGATCCCTTGGGAATCTTGTCAAGTTCATGCGAACTTGTAAGATTTTCTTACTGAGGAGACAAGTTCGACCGAACTTGCGTAGTTTCTTAAGAAACTAAGCAAGTTCGGTCGAACTTGGTAGGAATTTGATGAAATTTAGCCTAAGTTCGGTTGAACTTGACCCATTTGGGTACAAGTTCGGTCGAACATGACCAGAAGCTGCTGAAATCTTGAGCGAACTTGGTGTTTCCGAGTCCAAAATCTTGCGTTTTCGCATCGTTTGCTGAGTAAATCGAGTGTTCATCCCTCCGACCTTGTGCTACTGAGCGAACTTAGGTCAGAGAAGTCTTTTCAGAGCAGTTTTAGCCGTTTTACAAAAGCGTGGGCTAATCCGGACGAACTCGGGGTTCGTTCGGGTAAGTCCGGCTTGTGTAAACCGTCACAAACGTCCGTGTGCTTCCAGATCTAGGATCTTGAATGATAGACGCTTTGTTTCATACCAGAAAATGAACAAAACATCATCAACGTCCGTATCTTGTATCAAAATCAATGGTTTTCAAAGGTTTTTCTCAGATCTATCATTTATAAGCTGAGATCTCACGGATCTCGTGTTTGGGAAGTCTCTACTATCACCAAACGAACTCGTTTGCATAGATCTAAGCTTAAAACAGAAGTTTTGAAGAAAAAGATGAAGATTTTCGTAAAAGAATGAGTTTTGATGAAAACGAAGGTTATGCCTTGTGCCAAAAATCGTTGTAAACGTTTGTAAAACGTTGATAAACGTTGTTGTAGCTGAAATTGGGTTGATTCTTACTTAGAACACGAAGATTTCAGGTTTTAAGAGCTCTGGGCGAACTTGCAGCAAGTTCAAATGAGAGATATGAGCTTGGTATTTATAGGAGGAGAGCTGGTGGAAGCATGTTCGGCCGAACTTGCATGAAATTCATGCAAGTTCGCGAGAACTTGATGGATTTTGGGAAGAATTATGAGTAAGTTCGGCCGAACTTGCATATACTCATGCAAGTTCGGCCGAACTTGATAAAACAAAGGGGTTCCTGGTTGCCAGGCAAGTTCGGGCGAACTTGTGGTAGTCAAGTTCGGCCGAACTTGGCCTGGTGACCAAGTTCCGTTTGCTGATTTCGCGTTAAGGGTTCGTTTGGCGATTCGATTTGTATTAGTTAGTTACATTAAGCGTTATATTAAAGCGTTAAGCGTTATATTTGATATAATGGTGTGATTTAGCGATTTGAGAGTGCGAGAGCGATGCGATAGCGATTATAAACATAACCACAAACACACATAACACATAAATAACAGAAAAAACCACATAATTAACTGCGATTGTGATGCGATGAGATAGGCGATGCGATTTACTAAGCGATTAGATGCGATAATAACGTAATTCACCATAATTAATTAACATAAACTTTATCATCTCGAATATCGGGAATACAAAGACGGAAACAATTGAAAAAGATAACAACGAAAAACAGAGTTGTTACACCAATAGTATTTAGCATCCCTTGCCACACATATGACAAGACCGTTTTAGAATGAAAACTTAACAAGACCCCGATGGGTGGTGTGCTACTCCTATAGCGCTATATATGTTAAGTTCGGGCTAACAAGCATGTATGATTCTAGCATGGACCTAAGTAAACGATAGCATGTATAAGGATTGAGATTTCAAAGCATGATTAAGTGTGTGTTGTGAATTTGATATATTAACATGTTACAACCCAAAGTGTTTTAAAAGTAAAAATGGGTCGAGTGTACTCACGGTTTTGCAAGCTTTCCACTTGGTGAGTCCGTGAGAGTTGTTGGTTGTTTAGGATGGAGCATCTTGTCCTTCTACACGATGAAACATAGGTGTGAGTATTGGATGATTAATGGAGGAGAATTCGGAGTTTAAAGTACATGAAATTAAATATATGGGAAAGTAATCATCTAGTCCATAACACTTGTTTTGACACTATGAAACTCAAAAGAGTTTAAATGTTTTCATGGGTCAAAATGCTCATTAGAATCGTAACAAGTACTATGGTCTATAGATGATGTCACTTAACACTCGACAAATAACCACTAGGCTATCATCAAGGTTTAGTCATTTAGATATCATATAGGTTATATAGTATATGTATTAATTATATAAGTCAAGCATGAGGTAGGGGGATTAACCATCCATTTAGGAACCTCTTTTGTATTTCACATAAGTCATGTATGAGATAGGAGGATTAACCATCTATTTAGGACCTCTTTTGGATTCACCATTACACATATTGTCATAGACAATAATATTGTTAAAAGTTTACAAACGAGCCGAGGCAAGCAAAATAAAATACATAAGTAATGTTAGTCTATCCCAAATTAAATCACTAAATAAAAAAATAACAAAAAGTCGGATAAATAGTAATGGCTAGTGGAGTATACGTTTTGGAGGTCCTATTTTCAAGAAATAAAAAAGATCTATAAAATAATAATATACATGATGTTATGCTTTAAAAAAAAACCAAAACTCAACAACTATCTTCTTCATTACTTTTTAAGTTGCAGATCTTCTCTCTGGTGGGAAAAAAGCTACGGCTTTTCAAAAATAATCCATTAAGTACCTTCTTCATCATTTCACTCAAAAAACCATGTATACATGCCTATATATAGTCGAAAAAACATTGTTGTCCCATGAAAACAGTCTCGTATGTATACCTCCGCCCCTGGTGGCGACGACGGTGGGTATGGAAAGGAGTGGAGGTGGCGGCTGGGTGGAGAAGAAGGTGTTAGGGTTTGTGTTTTGAAAATAGGACAGAGGAGGAAAAGAGGTTAGAAGAGGTGAGTCAACATCTGAACTAAAAAGAGGACGCGCAGACCTTTTTGAATGAAATGTCTTCGAGAAAACAAACAGTCTTCAGACCCAAAGGTCTGCGCGTGATCTGTGCGACGCAGAAATAAGAGGCCAGGAAGCTCTTCTTGCAAAAAACAAATATCACCGGTCAGTATTGGCGTGTGAATTAAGAGGTATAAGTAGACTATGCATTAACGTACAAGTGGTTAAAGCCTAACTATATTATAATATATGAGAGAGATACATTTTAGAATACCTAAAAAATAAGAACTTTTCTCCTTAATGCGTAAGGGACAACCCTAAAACGAGGGTAAAATAGTCTTTTAAACATTAATTAAATTTTAATCTTCTCATCTTATTACACTTTAATCCCTCAATATTAACAAAATTATGAATAATTAGGTAGTACTTGCACTTTTCCCTATCTACTATAATTCTTTTTTGTTTTCTTGTCATATCTTTTAAACTGTGAAGTTATAAAACAATTGAAAGTACTGTGATGCTCATTTTTGTCGACGTTTTAATATTCGTCTTGGTCAATATTGACGTGCGGATTATAATGTACAAGTAGATGATTGCTTAGTGTACATATGATCATTGCATAGAAATATAATAAAATAAATCAATAAACTTATGCAATCATTTTAAGAGTTAAATTTATCGGTTCTACCATTATTGAATAATTATGTCATATTTGTTTTTGATTATACTAGAAACTATAAAATGTATTATAGTATAGATAGATTCAATGCTTAAATATTAGTAATATTATAAAACTCAAACAACCTATGTGAATATTTTGATTTTATATAGATATTATTTGACAAAGTAAAAAATAAGTAGATATATGCTATTTATTAGCATGGGTTTGACTCGTTTTAAATATATATTCAGATTTTGTATAGATATTATTTTAGAAAGTAAAAAATGACTAGATATATGTGTATTTTTTAGCATGAGTTTGACTCACTTTAGAATAAATATTTCGTCACATGTTAGTATAGATGCTATAACAAACAATCTACGAAAAGGGTGGCAAAAAACTAAGTGGAAAATAATTTTTAAAATTTAAAACATATAGCGTTTTACCCTATAAATTTTTATCTATATCTATATTGTATTATTATATTTTTAAATGGTGAAAGTTCAATGTTTATTTTAATTAGGACTTAACTAAATCGTAAATTTTACTCAAGCAAACATTTTTAAAAGAGTAAATGAGTTTTTTTTCTAAACTAGTGTTGTCGAAAACTATTTACCAAAATGGTAGTGTTTTTCAATTTATCTTTTTTTATATTTGAAAGAAAAAAAGTCTTTTTTTATAAACTGTCTACCCCGACGTTTCAGTTGCAGCAAAATCGAATCGGCTTCCCACGCTATTGTCGTTTACAATCGAATCATAATCTTTGCAGCCGCCCATTGAACTAGAATCCCTCTCTGTTGCAGCTGATTTAATTAAGACTGGGTTTTGATGTTTAATTTTTTTTAATTTCATATTAAGATTGATTTTTGAAAATCTCATAGTTTTAACAGGAGAATTTTGCCTCATAATCGATCAACATTTATATGGAACTGAAAATTTTTGGCTTAGAATCTTGTCTCAATTTGATTTTTGAAACTTCAGAATGAATTTTGCCTCTGAATGTATATTTTTACAGTCACAGGTTATTTTTTCTGAAAATGGATCTTTTGCAAATCAGTTTCACAAATGTTAGAAACAGAAAGAATAAAGGAAGGAGTTTGAAAATAAGCATATTTTTATATGAAATTCGAATTCATATATATTAGGAACGTAAGAATAAAACTTGCTTTTATGATTTCAGATATGATTAGAACATGAATAATCATAATCGATTGCATTTGTTTTACGTAATGAAGTCATGAACCCAGTTAACGCAATATCACATATGATTTAAAATAGGGATTTTAACACAAACTCCAAAATTGCTGGTGTGAACGGTGATGTTGGATGAACTGAAACCGTCAAACCGGTATGGATGATTTGTCATGAGAAGATGAAATTAATTAATTGAAAGAAAAAAAAAAGTATGTTAGATTAACTGAATTTAAAAAAAAAGTATGTTAGATTAACTGAATGCTCTTATATGTTGTTTAAAAAGTAAAGGTAGTAAAACCACCATTTTAGTAAATTGTTTTTAAGAAACAGCATTGTAGTAAATAGTTTTTTATCAACAATAGTGTGGGAAAAACCTCGAGTAGAACCATAAGATTTGAAAAAATGTTTTATGGTGTGTTCTTTCACATTTTGTTTGTTGTTTAAAAAGTATTAATATAGTGTAACTACGAATGTTTGGAAAATCATAACATAAAAAAATAAAATAAAAAAGGTATGTAAAAAATATAATAGACTTTTGTAAAATAATTACGAATAAGAAACAAACAAAAGTACTATACAATATATTACGAGATGATTAATAAACTAACATAAATGAATATAGCGCTGTTAACTGTCGCCCCGCAATATCGTGTCGGTATCCTACTAGACTAACTAATGGCTTCAGTTCAGGATAATTACTAAACCGACCGTACCATGCACACCATAGTGAAATGGACTAACCCATGACTTCGCTTATAACGTATATCCACCATAATAATGCTACAATATATATTATACGGATAAGAAAACTATTAAAAACGAGTACCACAATACAAAATGTCGCCCCTTCCGCATCGTGTAGGCACCCTACTAGTTTTTTTAATATGTATTAATAGTAAATGGAATAAGCAACCGGATTAAAGGAATAAGGTTTGTGCGGTGGACTCTGGAGCACTTCAATTAGTGACGGCTACACACAAAAATTAGGGTGAAATTGAGATGTCGACATTTGTGAATTGCGATATGTAGGCGATTGAGATTTGAGTCACTAAGCATTTGAACGATTCTAATTTCCAATTCTGATTTTTTGATTTCTGGCTCCAATTCTGATTTTTTTGATTTCTGGCTTTCAAGTCTTTAACAGTTCAACCATTATGATTTTGGACTTCTGGTTGGTGTGTGGTAGGAAATATATCGACATAATTAGGGATGTGTATGTTAGGTCTAAGACTAGTGTGCGTGCACCTATAGGAGATATTGATTTCTTCCCTGTGGAGGTAGGCCTCCATCAAGGGTCTGCGTTGAGCCCGTTTCTTTTTGCGGTTGTCCTAGATGAGTTGTCAGAGTCTATTTAGGAGGCAGTTCCGTGGTGCTTACTTTTTGCAGATGATATTGTGTTAGTAGCAGAGAGTAAGCAAAGCTTGAATGCAAGGTTAGAGGAGTGGCGTGCAGCTTTAGAGGGTAAGGGTCTAAGGATTAGTCGCGCTAAGACTGAGTATCTTTATTGTGATTTTAGCGGTGTACGTGATGACCAGGACACTCATATCACCATTGGGGGCCAAGTCGTTCCGGAGGTAACTAAATTCAAGTACCTAGGATCGTTTGTACAAAATGATGGGGAGATAGATGGTGACGTAGCCCATCGCATTCAGGCAGGATGGTATAGGTGGAGAGCAGCTTCGGGGGTATTGAGTGACAAGAGATTCCCAGCTAAATTAAAGGGGAAATTTTATAGGATTGGAATTAGACCTGCTATGTTATACGGTACAGATTGCTGGGCCATAAAGAAGACACAAGTGCTTCAGCTGGAGGTAGCAGAGATGAGGATGCTAAGATGGATGTGTGAGCATACTAGGTTGGATAGGATAAGAAATGGGGTTTTTAGAGAAAGACTGGGAGTGACTAGTATTTCAAATAAGATAAGGGATGGGAGATTGAGATGGTTTGGGCATGTAAGTAGGAGACAAGTGACAACGACTGTTAGATCAGTAGAAACTCTCACCGTGGAGGGGAAGAGGAGTAGAGGTAGGCCGAAACTAACTTGGGAAGAGCGAGTTAGAAAGGATTTGTTAGACTTACACCTCTTTGAGGACATGGTCGAGGATAAGAGTTCGTGGAGACGTAGGATTAAGGTTAAACAATTGTAGGGGGCTTTCTTGGTTTAAAAGCTTTAGATTTTTGTACTCGTTTTTTTTTTTCTGGGTGTGATTCTAAACCAAATATGTTTTTCTGCTTTTTATGCGTAGTTGTGTGCATATGTATACTGTTATGGTCACTTACACCTTTATTTGTATTTGGAGCCGGGGGTCTTGCAGGAAGCAGCATCTCTATCCCTTAAGATAGAGGTAAGGTGTGTCTATATCTTACCCTCCTCAGACCCTACTAATTAATAGCTTTATAGCTATAGGTGGGAAAAATTGAGTAAGGTTGTTGTTGTTGGTGTATGCAAACAGTTCAACCATTATGATTTTGGACTTCTAGTTGGTGTATGCAACTTCAATTTACACGTATTAAGTTTCTTACATTGTAATTTTGCTGGTAAATTCACTTGATTCATATTTGATTAAAAGAAGAACATCAAAAATTTATAGATTGTTTGTTTGCTACTTTGTTATTGTTGCACTGTTGCATTACAGGTGAATTGGTTGTTACAAATTGCAAATTACTAATTTTTTAGTTGACTTCATCTTTTATTATTTGCCTCTTTGGTATTTGTTATACTTTTACGAATAATTTCAAAGTCAAATCGAAACTGAACTTAAACGTCAAACATTATGGGTACCAGACCAGATATGAACCAGTACCATTTGATCTAACTTGTTTTTGTGCATTAACGTATCTAACTTATAATAAAAGACTACAAAAAATACCACATGGCATTCTCTCTTTCAACCTTATAAATTTTATTAATATTTATTTAATTAATATTAATATTAATATTAATAACTAATATATATATCACTTATTTTAATCCTTATCTTTATCTAAGATTAATAAATAACTTCAATTTTGTAATTTAGACCCTTTGTTTTCTTATTTTTAACCCAAAGCTTTTCATCTTTTGCAATTTAATCCCAACTCTTTTTTATTTTCAGTTTTGGTCCACTGTACTTTTCATCTTTCCCAAGTTTTTTCGTTTCGTTCTAAATTTTGTGAGTTAACACACCGCAACGTGCGTGTGGGGTTTAACATATTTTCGTATATTTTTCCCGTTTGACTGGCCCGTCGCAACACAATTATTTTTCTCTGTTTGACAAATTCGTCCAACATGCGGGTCCTGGATTGATTTAGTTACTTTTTTCTATGTTTTACATTTCGGTTTAATTTCTTTGCAACGAACATTCGTGTTGTGAATCGTTATAGACACAACGAACAGTAATCAAATTAGGAACAATAAATTGGACTTCTATTACTTTTCTAGATGGATTACAATTGATAATTGAAGAAAAACAAATAACATAGAAGGGGATGGGAAGCTCAAAGCCTACATAGTCGAGATGGGAAGAAGAAGATACACACATTCATTTAGCATATTCGTTATCCCTTAATCTCTGGTTATCGCCTCCTTATATTCTCCCCGTTCCTTTCAGCGAGCCCCATTTCCATCCAGTCTATGTTGGTCCTCGAAGTGGGCTAGTTGGTTGGGCTTGTTGGTTGGGCGGGTTCATAACAGTTCGTGATTCAAAGATTTTACGTCCACTTTTCGCTCGGCGTTATTTTTTTTGTTTTTACGAGCTTTTCCGGTGTTGGTGGTTGCTGACAATGGTATAGCATTGATACTACTTGACAAAAATTTACGACAACCGCTGCAACGCAGGGGCTTAATACTAGTTAGTGTAATGAGGTATTACATCGGTTCAGGTTTTGTTATCATCCCTATTGTTCTTCAATATTTAAGTAATCTATTTAAATTTTTAGCCAATTTAAAATACGTTTTATGTTATCTTTCATTTTATCTTAAAACCTTTTTGATCCTAATTAAAATGGCATATTTTATATGATTTGCGATTAGAGTGCCGTCCAAACCAGATTGGATAGGATACAAACCAGTTTCACCATCTGTTTTGGATCAGATCGGATGCCTTTCAGATCTAGAAAATGGTTTAAACGTGCACCTTTATCATGATTGTTGGGTGCAAAATAGAAAGCTTTGCGACTAAGCACATGTGCCACAAAAACTCTTGTTGAATAACAGAACGAAAAAAAATACAAAGTTACTGGACAAGCAGCAATACCAAACAAACAAACTAGTCCAACATTAGCAGCTGTTGAATCGTATGATGTAAATTTGCATACAAACAAAGTCATGAAAAATATCAAATAGGTTGAACTTGTACACTGTGATGCCGAAATTGCATCCTAAGCATAGTAATTTAAGCTTGCTTTCTTCTTAGCTTGAACTTGGATGATACCTTCATTAAAGTCTTCATGGTTTACCTGCAAGTCCCCGTTCAGCGTTGTTACTTCTGGATCGAGTTTATTTAAAGTAAACAACCAAAATGTTGCTCATAACGATCATCTCTTTAATATTAGTAAAAATAACTATTTCCAAAATATGACTTGCTGCTTCATCAATCACCACGACGTTCATCGTTCATAGCAGGGCGTTCATAAACTGTCGAAACCGACCAAACCACCCAAACCAGAGCAAGTCTACTGTTCAACCAGTTCGAGATTTATAGATTCGGTTTTTGACCGTTTAATGGTCCAACTGTGACAGTCTAGAACTTGAAAGCGGTCTTGTTGTAAATTTAAATGTTTTTTATTATTTAATTTTTGCAATTTGCAATAAGCAGTTATATATATATTTTATTATATGTATAATCTTAAAAAAAAATTAATAAAAAATTTAAAATAAAAAGAATCAGTTGAAACCACCAAACTCCCAAATCGGAGTTAGCAGTTCACCTAAAATTGTCGTCAAAAGTGGCCAAACTGCACAGGGAACACACCCTAGATAAGATGTTGCAGTGCGGCACACAACTGGTTACATGTCATAGTGAAGCATAAAATCTAGCCACAACACTTTTATTTATTATAACAAAAAAGTAAAAATGATATATCCTATACTAAGTAAGATTTAACAATCATTTTCTAGTAGTACCGTTACCCTAAGTTTTAATTCCATAGTATAGTACCTCAGTTGCATCACGGCGAAGAGCGAGCATGCCAGCTTCCACACATACAGCTTTCAATTGTGCCCCGTTGAAGTCATCCGTAGAGCGAGCCAGCTCTTCAAAGTTGACATCTGGGTGAACGTTCATCTTCCGGGAATGGATCTAAAAAAAGAAACACAAATGTCGACGATATAGAATTTAACAAACATGAACTAATAAGATCATTTGATGATGCATACAAACACGAGGATGGATTCAGTAAAGGCACACCTGCATGATCCGGGCCCTGGCTTCCTCAGTAGGATGAGGAAACTCAATTTTACGATCCAACCGTCCAGAACGCATGAGAGCAGGGTCTAAAATATCAGCACGGTTTGTTGCTGCTATCACCTGCATTATCAATAATCTCACTTTGTAACAGTTACTTTTTTAGAAACTTCCTATCATCTACTGGCTGTTTTTCATTCTGTAGTACCTTAATTCGCTCATCACTGCTGAAACCATCCAACTGATTAAGTAGTTCTAACATAGTTCTCTGGACCTCCCTATCCCCGCTTACTTCACTGTTCAAACGCAAGAACTTGTATCAGAAAAACGTGTGACGAATACATAGCTATATGAGAGTATTTTCTGCTCATTGCAAATGAAAAGATGAACGCTTTAATATTGACTGACAACAATATTCTAGATTAAAGAAATTACAATCATACCTATCAAACCGCTTTGTACCAATAGCATCAATTTCATCGATAAATATGATGCAAGGAGATTTCTCTTTTGCAAGTTGAAATGCATCACGAACAAGTTTTGCACCATCACCAATAAACATCTACCCACATGCAAACAACCAAGATTCATTAGTGCACTAGCATAACTAATCAGAAAGTTAAAACTAAAAAAAATGAATACCTGAACAAGCTGGGGTCCTGCTAGCTTCAGGAAAGTAGCATTCGTTTGTGCAGCACACGCACGAGCCATTAAAGTTTTTCCGGTTCCCGGTGGGCCATACAAAAGCACTCCTTTAGGTGGACGGATCCCTAATTTTTGAAACCGCTCTTTATGAGTCATTGGCAAAACTATAGCCTCAACTAGCTCTTGTATCTGTCATGTAACAAACAATCCACAAGGGATTAAAAACAAGATAACGCAAATCTGTGAAGTTTAGCATGCGAATAATGTATACAAGAAAAGCTTGCCTGTTTTTCAAGGCCTCCAATGTCATTGTAATCTTCAGTAGGTTTTTCATCAACCTCCATGGCTTTAACTCGAGAATCATACTCAGATGGCAATGTGTCCAATATCAAGTAACTATCTTTGTTCACACCCACCAAATCACCAGGTTTCAGCTTATCCGGGTCCACAAGACCAACCACAGGTAAGAAAATTGTCTGCAACAGATACCAAAATGTGAGTATATTGGTGATCAGGATATGTGGCAAATTTAATGTGTTTACTTGTGAATGTGTTGAATTGTCAAACAAGTCAAATGACTCAAATCAAACAATTTAGCTAAAAAGTGAAAGTTAACAGAGATGTTTCAGATCAAACAGAAGTCTATTTCACATGGAAACAATCTCCTGAAGTGTTTCTATTCAATTATTCAAATATTTGAGTTGTTATTCTAACAATATTGCCTTTGAATGAGTATTTGAAAGACTAAAAATTAAACAAAAAAGTGTCTGTTTCTGACTGGCATTATTATAGTTTTCTAACCCAAACTTGTTTTGACTCGTTAAGTGATGACTATATAAAGCCTAGAGTGTACAGCTTCAAGCTAGAACTGAAATAGACTACAATATTACTAGATGGCTCACCATATATATGCAAGAAAGGTGACTATAAGATAATTAGATAAACAACATGCATGATGCCTTGTTGGCTACCTGACGAGTAGAAGTTTTTAGCACAACACATTTACCCTTCCTTTGCGAGTCAAGGTCAATATTAGCACCATCTTCCTCAGCTTCATCCTCTGGGTTCATTTCCAAAATCTGAAGCACAAAACATAAAATTGGTAGAAAACCAAAAAACACACACACATTACACACTTGGAACCATAGTTGTCAACAGCGAATAGCGGACAATAGCGACAAGCTACCCATATGCTACATAGCGATAGAAATTAAATAGTGGGCGCTATTTCATGTTTAGTGATACACAAGAAGAAAATTTAAGAAATATTTTATATGTATACTTTATCAAAATACGCTGTTTTACATGTATTTGTATTTCATCTAAATACACTATTTATATTAAATAGTTATATTAAAACAGATATAAAACCCTAATAGCATAGCTATTTAGATTAAAACAAAATGAAAACTAAAATCCAGCTATTTACCCACTATGAAGTCGCTAACCATCAGATTGCAAGATAAGGTCGCACCGCACGATAGCGGCGGCTATCATCGCTGTTGACAACAGTGCTTGGAACACAATAAATCTGACAATATCAACATGTCTTTTCAACTTATATAAAGTTTTTCACCCAATTACATTTTAAGCTAGCCCTCCCTTATGCCCTTCATAAAACGCAACCTAAAACAAGCCTTAATCTGAAACTAAAACAACAAGATCTAAATACTCAGCACACAAAACAAACTTCTTCATCCCATAATCATCTCTAGCTTCCAATAATCTACCAACCAAACAAACCAATTGCACAAACTAAACTTAAAACCAAAACCTACAAAAATTAGGGTTTTGCTACATCAACAATTCAACAAAATAAAACTAACAGAGTTCAAAACCATTACCTCAACAATATTTCCAACCAAATAAGGAAGTTGCTTGTTGAGTTTAATCTTCTCCTGATTCTCCTTGATCTTCTCCTTAAACGAGTCCAATTCGAGATTAGTTCTCTGCAATTCTTCCTATTCGTTGCCAACAAACAACAGTTACAGATATTGGTTAATAAGTTAGATATATGAATATACGGAAAAGAGATCCGGTAACAAACCTTGAGGATTCGAATCTCGTTATCGAGAAGACGAGAAGCTCTTTGAATATCTTCCGTTGACATAGACGCTAGCTGATCGTCTTCGAAGCTTGTGTCTTCTACCATCGGTGTCGCCATTGTTGTTGCTTGTTGTTGCTTCAAGTGACGAAGATGAAGAACAGATGTGTCTTTTTAAAGAAAAACTTGTAGCGTCTTGGAGCGGAAGAAAAGTACTTATATTCGGATCTAGGTTCTGGTTAGACAGCATCGGGTCGAATCGGAAACATTAAAAATGGGTTACCCATTTGAGTTCAAGGATCTAAACATAATGTTATATGGATCCAACTAGGGGTGAGCATAAAACCGAATTAACCGAATCGCAACTGAAATAACTGAAAAAATCGAACTGAAAAAATCGAAAACTGAAATAACCGAAGGGTCGGTTATTTATATTTTTGATAACCACATGTTGTGGTTTGGTTATAGTTATTATTAGTTTCATTACTGCAAATAACCGAACCGAATGTTTTAAACATGGTCGAATCCATAAGACCATAGGTTTTTAAGTTAGTGTTTAACCATGGCCCAATTCATATGTTTTTTTATGAAGTGTTTAAGTCTTTTAACCATGACCCAACCTCATTGAGTTTAAAACTCTTGTCACTTTGTGTCCGTATGTATGCTTCCACATAACATGTTGAATTGAATATAATTGATAATTCTACATGTTTTAACTATGTGTATTTATTATATGCACATGAATTTGCGTAACCCACACATTTAGAGCCTAACTTTAGAAACGATAAAATAACCGACCTATAACCGAACCGAAACTGCATTAACCGCAAATAATCGATTAACTGAAACCGCATTAACCGAAACTGAACCATTATGATTTTTTAATAACCAAAGTGTGCGGTTATGGTTTCAGTTATAGGCAATAACCAAACCGAACCGCACCATGCTCACCCCTAGATCCAACTAACATAAACATGTAAATTATGATTTTAACCCATAGGATTCCTCGCGCTACGCGATGGGGGTTTTGGTCAGGTTTGGTGATACACACACTTGGTGGAACAATCAAGATGTGTTTTACATTGATTGGAAACCATATAAACGAACATTGTTTGAAGTAATGCGTTTGCGGAAAACTAAAAAAATAGTAGGTTATTGTATTTGGTAAGGCTGTAAATAGGAGAATTTTTTCATGGTTTGAAGTTTTAGCGGCGACAATTGTTGCCGCTAAAGGTTGGCTGCTGAAATGGCATATACGCCTATAAGGGCAAGTACAGTCATCGGTAAAACCATATAACTCACCGCAATTTTTGCCCTTTAACGACGCAATAGCAGCAACTTCTTGGACCTTTAGTGGCGACAAAGGTCGCCGATATTACGCTGATTCTCTGTACTGTATAAAAAAGAGACCATTCAAAACTAGAAAAAGAATCACTATAATAAACCAAACTGTCCTCGAAACAAATTCGAGAAGAAGCTATGTGATCGGAGTGTCACGCCCTGGTCAAAGATAGTATATACCCTAAATACCATTTACAATGTGTTAGTGGCAGTAAGGGGTCGAACCACGAAGATTCTGTGGTTTGCGTATGCACAAGATTGATTTTAACCGATGTCACTATTATGAAGTTTGCAATTTGGTTAAGTTGAGTGTTTAGTTGAAAAGAGATGTTGGATTGAACCAACGAGTTTATATTAAATTACTTAGCTAAGAAAACTTGAATACTTTAGATTGCATGAAAACTTGATTGAAACAGTAATTAGAGAACAAGGTTCACACCCGGTTCAATAATTGCAAAGCCTAAGGGCTACTTCACATTTATAGATTGATTTAGTTGAATTTGTCATTAAATGTTTTGATATCACGAGGCTTAGGTGTCAATTGCTATCAACGCGTACAACGGACCGCAATGCACTTCGTTACCTCGGACAAATAAATCCCTTTGAAAGATAAAGCCTAAATACACAAACTTATTTTGCAAAGTCAAATTTTATAATCACTCGACAATTCACAAATCTAGTTAAAATGTAAGACAATTATCAAGCAATTCAAATACAACTCAACTTGTCACAAATCAACTGATAAACATAAAGCAAATCCTAAATCCTTACAAAAGTCTACACCGGGGTGAAACCCGATAGGGTTGGCCGCTCATGACGAACGACACACAATCACCGAACGATGAGAGCACGAGGATGAACATCTTGAAGCCTTGATGGTGAATATGATAAACGTGTTAGGGTTTATGGTGAGTGATGGTGGAGGATGGATTGTGGATTGGATGATGATGGTGATGGATTAGGGTTATGAATGATTTGGATTGATAGGGGATGATTATGGATGAAAGTATGGATTGAAGATGGATGTGATAGTGTTTTTGGCTCCAAAGCGTTGTTCAAAACTCCCAAAATGCGTAACTCCCTTTGAAAACCCCAAAAAGTGGGTTATAACTCGTTCAAAACACTCAACAAACAAAATTCAACGTTAGCACATTTTGGAGGGCGTCACCGACGGCCTGACAGGGTGTCACCGACGCCCCTTGGAATTCCTTTTTTTGTTGACGCCTTATTTAGCTGTCTACGCGAGTTTCTGGCCGACGTGAATAACCAAGGGGCGTCGCCAACGGCCCATTTGGGCGTCGGCGACGCTATGCCCAACTCTTGGTTTTCGTTTTCTTCATTTCGCATTCCTGGTTGATCCCGCTCGCTTCCCGATGCTCCATAAAGTTCCCGAATATCTTCTTAAACTCCATTAGACCTACAAAACAAAATTCCAATCAAAAGTAGGCCATTCTAAATCGAAAGTCATGTAAAAACATAAACTTAAATACGATTAAACATCGGTTTTCGACCACGTATCAATATGGAAAACACCGAATACGTTTGCGACGTTGGATCAATGGTCACCATGCTTTTGGTGGTGGGATGATTGTTGTTTCTGCCACTTGAAATGTCAACGCCGTCAATTCAGATGATTGTTTTAGTTCTAGTGTTCTTGGTAGTCGTTATCATTTATCTTCCTATTGACTCCAACCCAAATCATTGATTAGTGTTCTTGGTAGTCGTTATCATCTATCTTCCTATTGGCTCCAACTCAAATCATTGATTATCTTGAATGTATTTCAGATATATGATATGAATATCATTAAACTGTATGTTAGTACCTATTATTATTATATATCTAGAATTATTCATATATATGTATGTATGCTAGTGATTTATATTAGGTCGTTCTAAGTTTCCTTGTTTATAGATTTAAATTTTGATATTAGAAGTAGAAAATCATATAAAACAGAATGAAGTTTTCTTACCAATTGTTGTTTTTGATGTATCAAAAAAATTTAGCATGCAACCACTTATATTTCAAAAAAGTTAACATTATACAAATTACAAAATTTCATTCAATCCGTTGTATGACCAATCTATGCATGCATTTTCATTTTCAACTTCTGAATCTAAAACGCTTACATTTTTCTTTGTTCATGTGGGGTGAATTAACTTAAGCGATATGTTTTCATTTATATTTGTATTTTTACATTATGTACTACATTTTATGGGTATTAATTCAAAGCCCCAAGTATTATAAACATCTTTATTTCATGTCGATGTTAATCGCCATTTTTAATCCAGTATGTTGTATGATTGATAGGTACGCGTGACGTGTGTCGAGCGTGGTATAATTTTAGTATATTTTTATCACGTTTTACTCATTATCAAGCTTTAAATTTATAGAAAACGATACAATACAATCACTCTCTACACCAGGTTTGGGCAAGTGCAGCCATCGTTGGCGTAGCATAATGATGGTAAGATACCGAGGTCGTCCAGGACACAAGAGCTTTTAATACCGTAATATCGTCGACGTCTAATCTAACCAAAAATTTGATAAAATATGTTAGTAAGTTAAAAAAGATAAAAGAGAAAAATGTTATCAAAAACAATAAACAAGATAGATTCACCTGGTTCCGACTCCTCTTTTATGTATCATTTGATGATTTCCGCACTTTGGGCTTTTTAAGAGATTATCTTAGTTATTGTGGCATGTCGCACTTTTGGAGTCAACACTACCCTCAACCATATTGGTCTGAGTCAGTAGGGATACAGTTCCGCAAGGCCGGATTATAGAAAGAAAATTAAGTAAGTTATTAATGCATGCCCCTCTTTTGGAGGCAACGCTACTCTTAGCCATATTGGTCTGAGTCAGCAGGGATACGGTCCCGAAAGGTCGGGTTAAAGTTTTAATAGTAGTTTATTTATAAGGGATTCAATTGTTCTTACTTCCCCGATTTGATGCTATATGCCTCAAGAGAAGTCCTAATAAGCTTGAATCAAGTCCCCGCATGATCTATACACTAAAAAAGGCAGGAACTTTACCAAACCACCCTTCTAACCCCCTTCCAGGCAGTTAACTGTTGGATCTGAGTTTGAATTGATTGTAATTGTTTTAAAGATGGTAAATAGAAGAAGATAAAACAGAGTGAATTTGCAGCGGACATAGAAAACTTTGTATTACAATTAATGGAAGATTGTTTTCATCGTCATGTTTTCAAACTTATAGTTTTGCATGTGAATCAGAAACTCCCCTCAGCCTTTTATAACTAAGTTTGGTCGTACATAAATGCAGAGAAGATGATTGGTAATGATCTTTTAATAGATGGATGGAACAGTACAATGTACTTTTCTATTTATACAAAATCTCTAACCTCTGAGCATCTTTGATGACGTCAGGGTTGATAGCAACTGCTAACAACTAAATAACTAACCCTAACCACTGTTTAACCTATCATCTGCTTATTACAAATACTGTTACATTAAAACACTGATAACATAAACACTGATAAACCTAAACTCTGATGTGTTCATCAGAGCTTTTTGTCATCAGACCTTGGCATCAACAATGCTTGTATAGCAGACTTTAGCTTCAACAGTGGGTTGGATCAGAGTATAGAAACTCTGTTGTTCTAATCAATCATCTGATGTAATTTTGGTATTGTATCATGTGTTCCTTTTGAAAGGGTTCAATCCCAACAACCTCCCCCTTAAACAGATGATGCCAAAACCATATTTATTGTTGATCTTTATTTCTCAACATGAACTCTCTTATTTGACCTTTTAATTGTAATTTAAAGTTAAGAGATTCAATATCATCATCATCCTTTTCGAGCTCCAGATTCATAAGATCTTGGAGGTCTTCTACACAGAGCCCATATGCATCCTTCTTGCTTATCTTGGTAGCATCGCCATTTGATTTGAGCAGAGTCAATTCATGGGTGTTTTTATCAACCTTCCACTTTAGAATTTTTGGATCAGATGGCTTTCCAGGATGGTTCTTTATTGTTGAGAATGATGGTTGAATTTAATGAGTAATTTTGGTAAGGTCTCTCTCAGCATGTCACTTGCATCATCAGTGTGGAATTGGGCTTGATTCATGATGCCCACTTTGATAAAGGTATGTTCAAACCTTTTCTTATCTTCCTCAGACATCTCCCTTTGCCTTTTTCTTTGAGATAAAGCAAGGATGGCGGGGTAGATGTTGATGTTGATTTTTGAGAAGGTTGGGTCTGATGAACTATAACCTCTAATGTTGAGTAGTTTGGCTTCTTTGGCACTGTTGGATCTCTTTTTCTCAGCTCTTCTAAACCTTTATAAGCTTCCACTACCTTAACCTCTGACTGCCTTGTAATCTAATTCTTTATTCCATAATTTGCAGCAATTAACTCTTCTTTTATCCTTCGAGTTTCAAGGCTTTGTCAGGCACATTCTTCTTGAATTTGTTCCAGTCTGGAGGAGTGGGCTTTTTGCTAGGATCTTTCAACATTTCTTGCATCCTTTCTACCTCTTGTTTCAGATCACTCACATACCAGTCTTTGATCTGTGCTCTTGTTGCCTTATGTAGTTTGTTTTCCATGATGTGATTTATATAGTCTTTTCTCAGACTTTCATAATCTTTTTCAGATAGTCTCTTGCAAAGGTCTTTGGAGAAGTCTTCAAGTCTTCTGACCTTGCTAAGTTGATATTGCATGTAGTTCTGAACATCTCTATCACTTCTTCCCTTTGTATCTCTTTTAGTTATATCCTCTGCTTGTTTGGCCTTCAATTGAAGGTATTCATCAATGTTCTTGGGTTTAGGATAACCTTGCAGAGATGGGAAATTTCTCTTTTCTAGATCTTCTTCAGAATAAAAAGATTTGATTTCTTCCTTGACAACCGGTAAATTCAGTGGGAATTGAGTGGTAAGAGGAAGCACTGGTTTCACAGTGGTTTGAGATGATGTGGATATTTGAAAAGTAACAGAGGTTGTGGTTAGTGGTTGTGAGGATAATGAAAGTGGTGAAGGAATGATATTTTCATCATTTATAACATTTGTTGTTTTCCTTCTTTTGAAAATTCTTGTGGGAATAGGTATTTGGTGAGTGGTGATTGGAAAAGTGATTAAGGCAGTGGTTAAGGTATCATTGTGGTATCAACAATTGTTGACACAACAGGTGTTATAACATCTGATGGTTCAGGGTTTGATGGAATTTTTGGTGGTGTTGATGGTTTGATCTGCTGTCAGATTGAGCAGTGGTTTTGGAATGGGTGGATATTGGTTGTCTAACCTTTCTGGAAGACTTTCTTCTTTGCTTTGAAGTACCAATGTCTTCCTTTTCCATTTGTGCGATCTTTTCCTTTTCAAATCTATCTGCACCTTTAGTCTCCAACCTCTCTTTCCTCTTTTGCTTTTCCTCAGCAAAGAGATTAAGAGTTTCATCAATCTTCTTTGTACCATCTGGCTTAGGGATTTCCACAACAAGTTTAGCTTTAGGATCAGGCTTCAATTTTAACCCTTCTTTTTCTTTCTCCCCTTTTTTGGCATCAACTGTTTCAACAAGTATAAAGTAGGATGAGATGTGCCAGTGGTTTGAAGCAAATGAGCTTTGATGGCTTTAATTTCTGTAAGTTTGTCTTGATATCTTGCATCAACCATATTTCTAAATTGTTGCATGTGCTGCTCATGTTGAAGACCAGCATGTTGTCTTTGAAGTTGAAGCAGAGGATGTGGTTTGTGTTGGAACGGAGGATTGACTCTTTGAAGATTGTAACATCTGTTGCGTCATATTTTTTATATCAGCAACAGATGATTCAATATTTGATACTCTCTCTGTGAATTCTTTGTATCTTAGCTCATCACCTAACTTAATAGGATCATCTGAACTCCTACCAGTGGTAGTTTTATTTGTGTTATCATTAGCAGAAGTTACCTTCACAGCTTCAGACACAGATGCCCCTTTTCTTGGAATTGGGGACTTCCTACTTGAACAGAGGTTATCTTTGTAGCCTCAACAATGGTTGCCTTCAAGAGAGTCTTATAAATGTAACCACTGTCCAACTGAGAACTTGGGAGTTCTGCAATTGTAGTGATTGCTCTACTTGAATTATCACCAAGGTTGTATGTAACCCAAGGGATGTAGCCTCCTCAGTTGTTGATGGGTTAGCAAAGATAGAGGCAGCAGACTCAGTCACTTGTTGTAGTATATTCTCAGTGATAGGTTGGTGAGAAGAACTAATTTGTGTCTGATCCATATCTATTGCTTTCAACAGGGGTATGATAGTTTGTAGAAGATTTGATAGTGAGGGTTGTGGTGTAGAAAGCGACATTGCCCTGGGAGAGGGGTTACGAAAGATAGAGCCAAGTGGATCTAGAGCTTCATATATAGGTGTCCCTGTTCTTACAACTTGATCCTTTTGTGAGGATTCAAGAGGAGTTTGCTTATGGGTTGAGATCTTTCTAACATCTGTTGTGAGGAAGTAGCAGCAGTGTTTTCAGTGACTTTTGTGTTGTCACTAGGTTAACCTTTGGGATCTCATCTTCCAGAGGACCCTTTTTGGTTTTAGGTTTGGTGGGCTTTTTGGACTTTGTTTTTTATTTCTTTTGGAAATGGCTGGTGTGGGTTTCAAAAACACTGGTTGTAGTACTTTGATCACCAGAAGTAGTGAGCTCAGTAGAGTGGGTTGAGCTTGTGATGTTTGTTCTAAAATTTACTCAGCCCCCTCTACTTGTGTTTTTGAAACATTTGATTGGTTGGTGATGCGAGTAAAATTTTCATGTGTTAGGATACCATGAGAAGTCACAACACCTTGTTTAACAACATCACCAGCTTTCTTTTAAAGATAAACACTTAAAAATCTAGGGTGCATAAGAAAAGCAGAACGACCCTTTTTGATGTTGTTAATGTTTGTCACCAAGTCATTGAACAATACTTGAGAGAAGTTAAAATCAGATTTTGTCAAGATTGCATATCCCAAGTATTGCATGTTTAAAGGTATCTCATTAAAAGCAGTTGACTTGGCCGACAAACATGTCAACAATGTGTGAAAGAAATATTTCATTTCAGCAGGAAATTTAGGTTTATAGATGGTTTCACCTTAAGTTGACCTTCATACCCTCTTTCAATGAATTCATTGTGTAGATCAGGGATCGGAAAAGAAGTAGCATGAGTTAGGTCATTCAACCAAAGACCTCTGAAATGGAAGCAGGGGTTACTTCAAGAAGTGTTTTTCCTACAGTGGAAACAATGCCATAAGGTTTTTTCTTTGTATAATGAACCTCAGCATTTGCCAGAACCGTCGTAATGAATCTTAATCGATTGGGGCTTTGATTTCCATGATTTCTTTGTACTTGGACTCTTTCAAGACTTTGATCATAGCATGATATTGTCTATTTGAGTCAGGTTTTTCAAAAATGGTTGTGTAATTGTGGGGTTTTTGATGATAAGCGTCATGATGAATGTGTCGAATGAATAACATGTGCGAAGAAGAAGATTTGAGAGAAAACCGCTTTTGGAATTTTGAATTCGATACGGCAGAGTAAAAACCTCTGATTGGGATAAAAAGGGTTTTATAAAGTGAAAAAGTGATGATGACATTGCAAAGATCTGACGCCTATCATCTGTCCACGTGTATCCTCTGATAGTGAATGGAAGACAGGTGTTATGGAGAAACACTGTTGTGTGTCAACAGTGGATGGGAACAGTGCTTTGATTTTACACTATTAGTGGGTAGCTTATCATTGGATAAGGTCAACACAGTGGTTTGACCAACCAGAGGTTACACTTTTGACAGTGGATAGATTTTCAAGCCCATCAGTGGTTTTAAGAGAACAATGGATGTAACAGACTTTAGAGATTTATTGAAAACTTCAATTTTGAACTATTTTTAAGGATGGATTTTGATTTTCTAAAAACATTTTTATGCTATTTACATATGGAACACATACAAATGTTTTTATTCCAAGTTTAGCATTCCAATCCTAGAGATCAGACTTTCAAAGGTAGATGTATCTAATGCTTTAGTTATAGCATCTGCCAGTTGATCTTTAGTATAGACATGTTGTAAAGAAATCAAACTTTTTTCATAACAATCTCCCACAAAGTGATGTCTGATGTCAATATGCTTTGTTGTGGAGTGAGAGACATGATTTTTAATGATGTTTTCAGCTGCTTGACTATCTTGAGAGGAGTCTTTAATGCAGTTACACCAAAATCCAGTAGTTGGTTTTGAAGCCACAAGAGTTGAGCAGTGCAACTTGCAGCAGTAATGTATTCTACCTTAGCAGTGGATGTGGATACTGCAACTTGCTTTTCACTTTTCCAAGACACTCGACAATCACCTAGGACTGAACTCCTCCCTGATGTGGACTTCCTTGTTGTGTGGCAACCAGCAAATTCACTATCTGAGTAACTTGTAAGCTCAATGTTTCCATTAGCAGGATACCAGATACCAAGTGTGGGAGCACCTTTTATGTATCTGAATATCCTTTTCACAGCAATTAAATTTGACTTTCTAGGTGCTGACTTAGATCTGGCACAAACACATGTTGCAAACATGATATCTGGCCTAGAAGCAGTTAGGTACAATAAAGACCCAATCATACTTTTGTAGAGAGTTTGATCAACCAAGTCAACTTTGTCGTCAACAGTGACAAGCTTTGAGGTTGCCATGGGTGTGCTACAAGGTTTACAGTCATTCATATCAAATTTGTTAAGCAGTTCTTTGACATACTTGTTTTGATGAATGAAAGTGCCATTGTGCATTTGTTTAACTTGAAGACTAAGAAAACATTATAACTCACCCATTGCACTCATTTCAAACTTTGCTGCCTTGAATTGTCTAAACTCTTCACACATGGCAGTGCATGTGGATCCAAATATGATGTCATCCCATAAATTTGGACAAGCATTGGATCTTTTCCTTTCTATTTCAAAAATAAGGTTTTATCAATTTTACCTCTTGAAAATCCAATGGATAAGAGAAAAGTGGATAGAGTTTCATACCAGGCTCTGGGTGCTTGCTTTAGGCCATACAGTGCTTTGTTGAGCTTGTACACATGGTCAGGATAAAATGCATCTTCAAATCCAGGAGGTTGACACACATACACTTCTTCCTTGATCTTTCCATACAAGAATGCATTTTTATGTCCATTTGAAACACTTTGATGTTTTGGTTGGCAGCAAAGGCTAAGAACAATCTGATGGCTTCTAACCTTGCTACAGGAGCAAAGGTTTCATCATAGTCAATGCCTTCTTCTTGCCTGTAGCCTTGAACCACGAGCCTTGCTTTGTTCTTGACAACAATGCCCCTTTCATCAGTTTTGTTTTTGAAGACCCACTTTGTGCCAATTGGACATACATCCTTAGGCAGTGGTACAAGTTCCCAAACTTGTTGTCTCTTGAATTGTAGGAGCTCCTCTTGCATGGCTTCTACCCAGCTATTGTCTTTTAGTGCCTCTTGGTACTTGACAGGTTGTGTGAGTGATAGAAAGCCATCAAAAAGACAAATATTTAGGGATTGGCTTCTTGTGAGCGCTCCCTCATTAATGTTGCCAATAATTTGATCCAATGGATAGCTTTTAAGGAAAATCAAATCTCCTTGGTATGGGACAATGGCATTTTAAGGTGAAGGCTGCAGGTGGGAATCATCTGAGCTAACATCTGTTGGTAAATTTGAGGTGCCAACATTTATTTGGAATGGAGGTGGAGGTATAGGAGGAATGGATGTGAGGTTGTGTTGATTTTTGTTCATAGTCTGTGGACTTTTATCAACAGTGGTTTGATTTTGTGAGTTGGCAGAGGTTTGAGGGTCAACAACTGTTGAGCCAACAGTGGCAGAGTTTTCACAATTGTTATTAACATCTGCTCCTCTGATGGATGGACTGACTTTTAATTGTGGAAGCACACTATCATATCTTTGATCTTGATGTGAATATTGTGATGTACCTGCATGATTAGTCTTGATAGACACATCTTCAAATGTAAATTATCAAGATCAAACAGTTCAGTAGGATTTGCTGGGATTTTCAATGAAGAAAGTTCATTGAATTTTACATTCAAAGTTTCATCAACACACTTGGTCCTAGAGTTAAAAATTTTGTAGGCTTTAGCAGTGGTTGAGTATTCCAGAAAATAACCACAATCAACTTTGGCTGCAAACTTTGAAATTGTATCTTTTACGTTTAAAATGAAGCATGGGCAGCCAAAGACTTTGAAATATTAGATCAGAGGTTTGATTTTGTAAAGGATTTCGTAGGCAGTCTTTTGATGCCTAGGGTTAATCTAAACTCTGTTATGAACATAGCAAGCAGTGTTTACAGCCTCTGCCCAAAAAGACAAGGGTAAACCTGAGTCTGCAAGCATAGTTCTTGCTGATTCAATTAAGGTTCTATTTTTCCTTTCAACTACCCCATTTTTGTTCTGGAGTCCTTGGGATGCTATACTGTCTAACAATCCTTTTTGACTCACAGAAAGCATCCAACTCCAAATTCCTAAACTCTGTCCCATTGTCACTTCTAAAAATTTTACTGGAAGGTCAAATTGCTTTTTAACTTGTTTTACAAAATTTTGCAAAATGCCAACAGTTTCATCTTTAGAGTGCGTGAAAAATGTCCATGTATCCTTGAAAAATCATCGACAATGAATAGACAATATCTTTTCTTTGTGAGACTCATGATTTTTACAGAGCCATACAGATCCATATGCAACAATTGTAAGCACTGGGTTGTTTTGGACTCTTCATTGGACTTGTAAGAACTTTTATGTTGTTTGCCTTTTAAACAGGAAACACAATGTTCTTCACAGGTGAATTGTTTTGAGGGTAAACCTCTGATAATATTTTGTTTTGAGAGATTGATAATAGTTTTCAGATTTGTGTGTCCAAGTCTTCTATGCCATAACTCTGTCTCTTTGCTTGAAGCAACCGAGAACAGGCATGCATTAGACATTGGATAATCTTTCAACATATCAACCATACACATTGCCACTCCCATGAGCAACAAGTTGTGCTTTGCTCTCAGCAATGATTTGATCAATCTTTTTAACAACCTCTGGTCCTACAATTTGACATGTTTTATTTGTAAAGAAGGATCCATATCCTTTGTCACTCATTTGTGAGACATTCAGTAAGTTGAATTTTAGATTATCAATGAGATTAACATGCTCAAATTTGAGTTTCCTAGCCTGAACCGATCCTGACCCCGACACCTTCCCTTTTGAATTGTTACCAAAGGATATATCACCCCCTCCATGAGTCATGAAGTCTTTGAGAAGGGCTCTACATCCCGTTATGTGCCTGGAGCCTCCATTATCTACATACCATAAACTATCAAGGCAAGTAGAAGCTCCCTTAGAAGCAGCCATTAGAGCACAATCACAATCATCTTCACACACCTTGGTGTCCCATGGATCAGATAGAGAGTCCTTTTCTTCATCAACATTTCCTTTTGAAACCATTGTTTCATCATGAACTTTAAACTCATCAGATTTAGACACTAATTCCACAGATTCAGCACCTTCAACTATTGTCTCTAAAGCCAGTAAGCAAAATTCATTTTCCAAATCATTTTTGGCTATAAGAGCAATGTTTTCATCAGTTAATTCCTCAGGCAAACTACTCCAGTCAACAAAGCCTTGTGTGAAAAAGCTCTGTTGGTTAACCTCTGTCGGAGCAGTTGTTTGAGTAGTTTGATTGACAGAGGTGCAGGTTGCACATGCACTTGAGGAGGTGGTGCTTGAACATACTGAATTTGTGCAACAGTGGTTTGAACATAATGCACTGGAATAGTGGCATCAGGGTGTGCAAAATGAGCAGTGTTTTGCATTTGAGGAGCAGGGGTATATTGGGAATAATGAGAAGTACTTTGTGTGTGTTGGGGTCTGGAACTAGGGTGTGTTACAATGGGTCCAGAATTTTGAGATCTACACTCCCTAGCAAAGTGTCCTAACCTGTTACACGTATAACACTTGATTTTTGATTTATCCAGCCCAACCTTCAACCCCCCATGCAACCTTGGAAATTTTTGACTAGTTATCTTGTAAAATTTACTAGCTCTAACACTTAATAGAGCCAGTTGGTGCAAAAAGTTCATTTCTTCTAAATCAGTTGGTTCAAAGTGTTGAAGATCATTCAACTCAAAGGAAAGGTTGTCAGAGGTTTGGCTTTCCCCACTTGCAGTAAATGCATAGTTGGGTGAGTAAGAATCAGAGTTAAAGTTTCCTCCAGAAGTTATGTCAATAAAATGATCATAACCCTGATCCTTTCCACTGCCAGAACCCTCTTCTTGGACTAAAAGTGTTGTGTTACCTAAATTATAACCATCAGCAACCTTGCCTGATTCTTGCAACTTCTTTTTCTGGTTTAACTCTCTCTCATATGTGAGGAGTCTATCATGAAGTTGGGTAAGATTCATTTCTTTAAACCCGACAGATGTTCGTTTCACGAAAGCTATGGTGTCCCACATATCTAGTAACGATCTTAAGAAACGACTATTGATAGCCGAATTAGGAAATTCCATGTTAACCAGCTTAAGCTCGCTTATGAGATAGCTAAATCGCTCGAACTGTTGGGTTAGAGACTCTCCTTTGACATGGCAAAAAGTTTCTTATTGTTGATTCAGAAATTCTCTATTGTTTTCGATCACTTCCTCAGTTCCACCGAATTGCTCTTTCAAGGCATCCCACAACTCCTTTGCACTATTATAGTGGAGCAGGCCAGCATAGATTTCGTTAGGTAAGGCAGAAGCAACAATGCTAACGCCTTAGCATCTAACTCTATTTTCTAGAAATCCTGCTTGGAGTAGTCTTCAGGATTTTTTGGCACTTGTTTATCAGGGTCCTCTGTACTTGGAACCAATGGAACATGTGGTCCAAATACAATGGACCTCCAGCAACCGGTGTTTTGCTGAGCTAAAATGTGACTCATCCGAGGATAGCATATGTAATACTCGTTTCTGACCAGCATCGGAGGTTTAAAGATAGACCCAGTATTGAAATCCGGTGTGTTTTGAGACATTTATGAATTGTTTTAAATAGATTTTGTTTTAAAAACTTTAAACATAATAAAACTTTGTTTTCCAATGAAAACGATCAAACTAATTAACAGGGAGAGCTGATCTTTCAAATCAAATTGATAGTTAAATCAAATTTTGATTGACCAAGCTCTGACATCAAATGTTAGGATCTGAGTTTGAATTGATTGTAATTGTTTTAAAGATGATAAATGGAAGAAGATAAAACAAAGTGAATTTGCAGCGGAAATTGAAAACTTTGTATTACAATCAATGGAAGATTATTTTCATCATCATGCTTTCAAACTTATAGTTTTGCATGTGAACCACAAACTCCCCCCAGCCTTTTATAACTAAGTTTGATTGTACAGAAATGCAGAGAAGAAGATTGGTAAATGATCTTTTAATAGATGGAGGGAACAGTACAATGTATTGTTCTATTTATACAAAATGTCTAACCTCTGAGCATCTTTGATGACGTAAGGGTTGATAGGGACTGCTAACAACTAAATAACTAACCCTAACCACTATTTAACCTATCATGAGCTTATTACAAATATTGTTACATTAAAACACTGATAAACACTAAAACACTTATAAACCTAAACTATGTTGTCTTCATCAGACCTTAGCTTTATTATTCATCAGAGCTTTGTGTCGTCAGACCTTGGCATCAACAATGCTTGTATAGCAGACTTTAGCTTCAACAGTGGGTTGGATCAGAGTATAGAAACCCTGTTGTTCTAATTAATCATCTAATGTAGTTTTGGCTTTGTATCATCTGTTTCATTTGAAGGGTTCAATCCCAACATTAACGCACTTTATAAAGACCGAAAAGACACGAATGAATGAATCAATAAAACATGAAGAAATGATAGAGTAAATTTCACTTTCAATATAAAAAACTAGTTATTAAAGTCATTAATACAAACCCAAATAAAAAGTAACCAAAGCTTGGAAATCAAAAGTAATACATAAAAGATTTGTCTACACCACGTGATGTAAGAGCTTAGATAAGCATGACCTTTGATTGACAAGGACTCTTACGATCAATCTTGGATACTGAGACTACTACACACACTCTAAAGGTGGTGGATGATGGTGTTGGTGTTGGAGTGATGGTGAAGTGAGGGAGGGGCCAAGGGATGAGTTGGAAGTGAACCAAGCCCCTCTATTTATAGTTGAATTATGTTCCTCAACATGGCCCCGTGTCTATGAGGCCCAACCCGTGTTCCTTCTTTTTTATCTTCATTTAATGCCTAGTGTTAGATTGTATACACACACGGCCCCATGTGACAGTAGGCACGACCCCCGTGGTCAACTTGGTGGGGGTCCATTGGGAGATTATGCATATCGCAGAGTTGACCATGGCCTGTGTCCTTGGGACACTACCCCGTGTCTCCGGTCTGCTTTGTTTTGTCTTGATCTGCATAGCCTTGAACACATTCAGTGGTGGGGCACGACCCGGTGTCTAGATGGCACGACCTCGTGCTTGTCTTCTGGATTGTTGTTTTTGGTCTTGGGGTGTAGGTTTGAGGGTAGGCATAGTGTGTCAACTCCTCTTTCTTGTATTTGTGTTGGTTTTTACCGTTGATTTGTTTTTTTTGTACGTTTAAGCTCATTTAGTCCTGAAAATCAAAAGTATACAAAGAAACGCACTTTTTCCAACATTAGTACATAAAAGGGTTGATTTTATGCCTTGTTTGATATAATTTATATGTTGCATATTGCGCATATCAAATACCCCCACACTTGAATCTTTGCTTGTCCTCAAGCATGTAACATTTGTCAAAAACGGGTTTTCTAAACCCTCTTCGTTTATAATCGAATATCAAGTTATAAATGTTTCGTTGCGTATTTATGTTAATTTTAATTTTAAACGATGCATAATTAATAAACAAATTAGAATTTAAAAATTTTAATTAATAAAAAGTGAAAATAAAATAAATAAAAAAGAAAACCGGCTGCCGGGATTCGAACCCGGGTCAGCCGGGTGAGTCTAAAGACTTAACACGCGCACTTATAACCACTCCGCCACTTGATGTTTTCTGTTAGTTCTAGGAATCAATTAAATCTTATGTTCAACCATGAATCAACCGGTTTACGCCAACTGTAACCGAAATCGGTCTCCAAACGTCCAAAAACGTTTGAGTGTTCGCGGTTTTCTGACAATAACCGATACACCGACACCTTCAATCAATTTAATCTTGAATGGACTTGAATTCATGAGTTGATCGGTTTTAATAACCGAAAATCTGCACTTCCTGAATTACTCCAACCATAGTCCCCTCTCGCGACTCAAACTCATCTGCAGACCTTCAATTTCACTTTCGCACTACTTTCAGTTCGTCGGAAAAGCTTTTTGAACTTGCGGACTTTCACCGGAAAACCGTGTTTTCCATCAAATCAGTAAGTCTCTCAATTCTTTCATCGTCTATCAGTTGTTAAGCTTTTGCTAACTCAAACCCTTCAATCAGAATCAGTTTCAGACGACGATATCGGATAATTAACTCTCGCCGGAAAACTTCTGAAAGTTCCCAATTCTCGCTGTGAAACGGTATAGCCTTTTAAACCTTCTGGTAATCCTTGTTCAGTGCTCAATTCCGCATCTAGCTAATCAAAATTGTTAATCTGTCCGCTCAGACGAAATCCGTAAAAACAGAGCCGACGACTTCGCCGGAATTCTGAGATAAATCGTTTCTTCGGTATGTTTACTTCCAAAATCTTCTCTGCCATTTCATTTTAGTCATTTGGATGTTTGTCAATCGAATTAAACAAAAAACAATAGAGTAATCGTAGTCTGTGATTTGATAACGAAGAAGACGAAGTTAGGTTGTTTATAAGTTTTATATAAATTGGATATTATCTCGGGTTAGACACACAGTCCAGCGGTGGACTGTGTGCCCACATATATCACACGCCGGGAGTTCGATCCTTGACACACACGTATGCTCTGTAATAAAGATGTTTTCTTTTTCTAACTGAACCGGATTAACTCACTGAAGTTTTTAAGTATAATAAAAATCGGTATATTAACCAGGTTAGACACACAGTCCAGCGGTGGACTATGTGCAACACTAACCCACAGGTCCTGGGTTCGAGACCTGTTGCACACTCCGGTTTGATGATTAAAACCCTTTTTAAAAAAATAAAAGAATTTTGAATAAACTAAAATAGTATATAAATATAATTAAAACAGAATTATTTCGGGTTAGACACGTAGCTCAGTTGGTAGAGCTGCGTGCACGCGTACGGGAGGTCTCGGGTTCGAGCCTTACCCGGCGCACACTTACACTTTAGCAAACCGGTCAAACAGTCAACAGTCCCGGTCAACGGTCAATGGTCAACGCAAAAGTCAACATTTTTTTATATTTTTATTTATTTATTTAATTTAAAAATCAATTAAAAATACTTAAAAATAATGTTTTTAAAGATAGAAAATAGCCTTAAACTCACAAAAATATATCTAAAAATCCTATTAAAATTATTAATAAAATCCACTCATTTACTATACTTTCCGTTATTATTTAGGTTAGTTAATCCTCGTTGATCAATCCTCCAAACTCGTGCGCATTTCATCATCTTCAACCGAACGCACCCAATGTGAGTGAATCTCTACAAATTCCCCGTTTTAATCACGTTTTTGGGGTGTATCATGTGTCTTACCATTTATTATATTTCAATCATTGTGCATACATCATATCCATGAACAAATGTGTATTCAACTTGTATCAACTGTTTGTGGGGTTATTGTTTAGATTTAATTTATCATTTTCAGTACATACATTATCATAGGCCGCCGCTCCCCATTACATTATGAGCGTTGAGCTGTTCCCCATTACATTATGAGCGTGAACCGGGCGTTGCCAACATACGATCGGCTCCGTTTGATTGAGCCTTGATCGCACAGACATTCATCATAGGCCGTCCGTTCCCCATTACATTATGAGCGTGAACGTGACGTTGCCAACATATACAGTTTCATTCATGTTATATATTCATGCAAGTTGATATGTTATTGTATGTATTGTATGTTATTGTATGTTATAGTTTGTGGTTGTTATTGTTATTGTATGATTATTTACATTTGCTCATATATGACTATTGCACAATTTTTCCTTGATAAAGATAACAAGAAATCAATAATAAATGTTTATCTAACAAGTTTCACTCGCCAACTTATGTTGACACAAAAATCCCCATTTTTACACATGATACATGTGATCCAGCTGCAACAAGAAACACATAGGATTGGCTTAGAAGAATAAACTGGTTTAGAGCTTTGATTGTTTAGTTGATTATTTTTCTTTGTATTTGTATGAACATGTTTGGAATATTGAGGATGTAATTTTGACTTTAATAAATATGAAACATATTAGTAAATATCATGAGCTTTGGTGATAACCCAATTATGCCCCGACTCTTATTCCGCTGCGGGTCGGGGTGTGACAGATTGGTATCAGAGCCATGACTATAGGGATATAGGATAGGTTATTAGACCCTTAGAGCCTATACTATAGTTGATTAGAAATTTTTAAGATTTTTGTGTGTTACATGCAAAATTCATGATGTTTATATGTTTTATGTTTAATGTTACATTCAATGTTATGCAAGCATGTTCATAAGTACATATTATTATATAATGCCTATCATGAATCATATTCTCATAACATATCATACCCATGAGAGCACACATCACATCATTTTCATGATTGTTTTTTTTCAATGATTTTTGTTTTTTCAAATCACATCAAAGTGAGTTCTCATGACGGGCATGTAGTAACTGGAAGGGTACAAGTACCGGTAGTCGGAACGTCCTGTCTAGGCTTGGCATTCGTATAAATCCAAAATAAAGGACCAGATTGCCTACCTGGGGACTAACGATGAGAGTACGAAGTACCTATTAGGCCAAAGCATGCTATACCAAACGTCGTGTGAGCTAACCCCACTTTGAGTTGTCATTGTGTCTACACCTGGACACATTCCGACCATACATCTCGTAAAAATATTTCGTGGTTTTCATTCGGGTAATGCGAGTGTTAAACCGCCAATACTAATGTGAATCCTACCAAGCCAATAGTCATGGGGGCCCACATGACTATACAGGTGAAGGTATGGGGGACATTTGAGGCCCAACATGAGCAAACCCAAGACATCCTATGGATGTAGTTGCATTATTGATATTTATGTTATTTTCATTTTCTTTAAGACACATGACACCTAAAAAGACTCCATAAACTCACAATCTTCTTATGTATGTTCCTGTAGATGTCGGCTAGACAACAACGAGGGGGTAGAAGATCAGGAAGGTCTCACGAACGCTTGGCCAGTCAAATCGCAAAACAAATGGCCGCGGTGCTTCCTGACATTGTGGTTCAAGTACAACAAGCTCTCGCCACAAATCCCACCAATCCTCCCCAGCAAGAAGACCAGAACATCGGCAACCCTCCTACCAAAAAGTGCTCATATAAACATTTTAAGTCTTGCGATCCTCTGAAATTTGAAGGGACCGAAGGTGTCACTGCTCTCCTCCACTGGTTTGAGGAAATAGAAAACACCTTCCTCAACTGAGATTGTCCCGAGGATCGCAAGGTACGATACGCAACCGGGAGACTATTTGGGGTAGCTCTTACCTGGTGGAATACTGAAAAGGGTAAGAGGGGAATCGAAGATGCAATGGTCTTAACGTGGGAGGAGTTAAGGGAAATCATGACGAGACGATTCTTTCCTAGAAGTGAGATTAAAAAGTTAGAAGATGAATTTCATTCATTGACGCAAAAGGAGGGAGATCATACTTCCTACAACAAGTGGTTCTTAGAGTTGAACCAAATGGTCCCTAACTTGTTCACCCCAGTTTACCGCTTAGTCGAGCATTATATTCGAGGTCTTCCCTCGAAAATTCAAGATTCAGTTCTCAGCACTTCGCCAGCAACACTTGAAGCTGCTATGGAACTAGCTACTGAATTGACCGATAATCGAATTCGTAACGGTAAATTTAAAGAGGAGAAAAAGAAATCCCCCGTTGAGGGCCAGACTTCAAACCATTCCACCTCCTCCTCTAAGTTTGCTAACAAGAGGAAACGTAACACCAGAAACTTCGCTGTCACACAAACCAATTTCCCTATCCCTGCTGCACCCATTACCCAAGTTGCCCCCTCACCCGCACCATATAAAAGGCCATACTCTAGCCCATTCCCAAAATGCAACCGTTGCCAATACCATCACTTTCCTGATCATCCCTGCCAACATTGCACCGGCTGTGGTCGCGCAGGTCACACTGTTCAAACCTGTCGCATACCTCAGCGGACGAACCGCCACCAGCCCTCAACTCAAACCCACCATCAAATAATGGGTCAAGCCCAACAACCCCTACTACTACCACCTACCCAACATTTAGCCCAATCATACTACCAACCCAACTATCCCATGGTGCAACCTATGCGGGCTTGCTACAATTGTGGAGACCTAAGCCACTTTAGAAACACTTGTCCACGTTTGGTGAACATTATACATGCTCAAGCCCAAGCAAATCCGGTGAATTAAGCTAATCAAGCTCCTCCACCTGCAAGAGGAAGAGCTTTCAACATCAACGCTAATCAGGCTAGAGCTGACAGTAATGTGGTTAACGGTACGTTTCTTATCAACGGTAGTTATGCATCCAAGTTGTTTGATACTGGCGTGGATAAAAGTTTTGTGTCCTTAGAGTTTGAACCCATCCTAAACCAAATTCGTGATACGCTCATGGAATCCATAACAGTAGAAGTTGCTGACGGGAAACCGGTCTCATAAAACTTTATTATACGCAATTGTACTCTCACCTTAAACGACCACGATTTTCCAGTTGACCTCATTCCTATGAAGTTGGGAAGCTTTGACATTATAATTGGTATGGACTGGCTCAGCCAACATCAGGCTGAAGTTGTATGCCGCGAAAAGTTTATACGCATTCCTCTTACAAACGGCCAGACTCTACGAATCTTTGGAGAAACCCCATCGAAAGGGCTCAGATTAATGTCCTGTCTTCAAGCTCGAAAATATCTCCGCAAGAATTATGTCGCATTTTTAACTCATGTTGTCAAAAAGGGAACCAAGGAGAAGAAACTTGAAGACATCCCAGTAGTAAAAGATTTCCCGTAAGTTTTTCCTGACGACATTTCAGGACTTCCTCCCTTGAGAGAAGTCGAATTCCGCATTGATCTTATACCTGGTGCTACACTAGTTGCAAAGTCTCCTTATAGGTTAGCCCCATCCGAAATGCAAGAGCTAGCCAGTCAATTGCAAGAGTTGACTGACAAAGGATTCATACGTCCTAGCTCCTCGCCTTGGGGTGCACCTGTCCTTTTTTTTAAGAAGAAAGATGGAACGTTTCGCATGTGCATCGACTACAGAGAACTCAACAAGTTAACGATCAAGAACCGCTATCCATTACCTCGCATTGATGATCTTCTTGACCAACTTCAAGGCGCCAGCTGTTTTTCAAAAATCGACCTTCGTTCTGGTTATCATCAACTCAGAGTACATGAAGAAGACGTCCCAAAGACCGCTTTCCGAACTCGTTATGGTCATTATGAATTCATGGTCATGCCATTTGGTTTAACCAACGCTCCAGCTGTCTTCATGGATTTAATGAACAGAGTCTGCAAACCCTATCTCGATCGTTTTGTTATAGTCTTTATCGACGACATCCTCATTTACTCAAAGTCTAAGTCTGATCATGAACGGCATCTTCGACTCATCCTTACACTCTTAGAGAATGAAAAACTTTACGCCAAATTCTCCAAATGCGAATTCTGGTTAAAAGAGGTACAATTCCTTGGACATGTAGTCAATGACAAGGGAATACATGTCGACCCCTCAAAAATCAAAGCGGTACAAGAATGGCAAGCGCCACGTACACCAACTGAAGTAAGATCATTCCTTGGTTTGGCTGGTTATTATCGCCGTTTCATTTCAAACTTCTCTCGCATTGCTGTACCACTCACGGCTTTAACTCATAAAGGAAAACCCTTCATATGGGGACCCAAATAAGAAGAAGCCTTCCAAACCCTTAAACAAAAACTCTGTGATGCACCAATCCTCACTCTTCCTGAAGGTTGTGATGACTTCGTGGTTTATTGCGACGCGTCAGGGCAAGGACTAGGCTGTGTTCTAATGCAAAGAGGAAAGGTTATAGCTTATGCTTCGAGACAACTCAAGACTCATGAGAAGAACTACACCAACCATGACCTAGAACTTGGAGCCGTTGTGTTCGCTCTTAAGATATGGAGACATTATCTCTACGGTACTAAGTGTGAAATATACACTGACCACAAGAGTCTTCAACATATCTTCAACCAAAAGGAGTTAAACATGAGGCAACGAAGATGGGTCGAACTTCTAAATGACTACGACTGTGAAATTCGGTACCACCCTGGCAAGGAAAATGTGGTGGCTGATGCACTCAGTCGAAAGGGTTATGCGAACTCCATTTGTCTTCTATGTTCGCAAATCATAACTGACATTAAAGATCAAATTCGAGAAGCCCAACATGTTTCAGTAATGGAAGACGACGTATGAAAGGAGCTGTCCTGTGGAGCTGAACTTAAAATTGAAACTAAATCTGACGGTATTCTGTACTATCTAGATCGCATATGGATTCCTGACCACAACAACCTTCGTGAATTCCTTATGAATGAGGCACACAAAACACGATACTCTATACACCCAGGAGCCGACAAGATGTATCAAGACCTTCGATACACCTACTGGTGGCCTGGAATGAAAAAGGATATTGCTGTTTTTGTTTCCAAGTTCCTTACATGTTCCAAGGTAAAAGCTGAACATCAAAGACCCTCAGGACTTCTGGTCCAACCTGAAATACATGTATGGAAGTGGGAAAACATAACCATGGACTTCATTACCGGGTTACCTCGCACTTCTGGTGGGTATGACACTATATGGGTAATCATTGATCGTCTTACAAAATCAGCTCACTTTATTCCAATCCGCGAAGATTTCAAGAACGAGAAGCTAGCTCGTATCTACATCAGCGAAATCGTAGTTTGACATGGTGTACCGTTAAGCATTATTTCAGATCGTGATGGTCGTTTCACTTCACGAACATGGAAAGCCGTACAAACCGCTTTGGGTACACGATTAGATCTCAGTACCGCTTACCATCCTCAAACTAATGGACAATCTGAACGCACCATTCAAACTCTTGAAGATATGCTTCGAGCATGTGTCATAGACTTCAAGGGAAATTGGGACGCTCATTTACCATTAGTTGAATTTTCGTACAACAACAGCTATCATTCAAGTATCGGCATGGCACTTTGAAGCCTTATATGGTCGTAAGTGCCGATCTCCAGTATGTTGGCACGAAATTGGGGAAGCTCAAATCACCGGTCCAGAATTGATTCAAGAAACCACAGACAAGATCCATCAAATTCGAAACAATCTTCTAGTGGCTCAAAGTCGTCAAAAGAGTTATGCAGATAAACGACGGAAGCCTTTGGAGTTTAACATTGGTGATCATGTACTTTTAAAAGTATCACCGTGGAAGGGAGTAGTTCGTTTTGGCCAAAAAGGCAAGCTAGCACCACGCTACGTAGGACATTTCAAGATACTCGAAAGAGTAGGACCTGTAGCATACAAGCTTGATCTACCAGAAGAACTCAACAGAATTCACCCCACATTCCACGTATCAAACTTGAAGAAGTGCCTCGCCGATGAGAACCTCCATATTCCGCTGGAAGATATTCAGATTGATGAATCTATGCATTTCATTGAAAGACCAGTAGAGATCATGGACTTCGGAGAAAAACGTCTAAGACGAAGTCGTATTCCAATTGTTAGGGTACGCTGGGAGTCGAAACGGGGACCTGAGTTTACTTGGGAACGTGAAGACTCAATGCGCGAAAAATACCCGCATCTTTTTCCTACTACTATTACTTAAATTTCGGAACGAAATTCCTAAAAGTAGGGGATACTGTAACATTTGTCAAAAACGGGTTTTCTAAACCCGCTTCGTTTATAATCGAATATAAAGTTATAAATGTTTCGTTGCGTATTTATGTTAATTTTAATTTTAAACGATGCATAATTAATAAACAAATTAGAATTTAAAAATTTTAATTAATAAAAAGTGAAAATAAAATAAATAAAAAAGAAAACCGGTTGCCGGGATTCGAACCCGGGTCAGCCGGGTGAGTCTAAAGACTTAACACGCGCACTTATAACCACTCCGCCACTTGATGTTTTCTGTTAGTTCTAGGAATCAATTAAATCTTATGTTCAACCATGAATCAACCGGTTTACGCCAACTGTAACCGAAATCGGTCTCCAAACGTCCAAAAACGTTTGAGTGTTCGCGGTTTTCTGACAATAACCGATACACCGACACCTTCAATCAATTTAATCTTGAATGGACTTGAATTCATGAGTTGATCGGTTTTAATAACCGAAAATCTGCACTTCCTGAATTACTCCAACCATAGTCCCCTCTCGCGACTCAAACTCATCTGCAGACCTTCAATTTCACTTTCGCACTACTTTCAGTTCGTCGGAAAAGCTTTTTGAACTCGCCGGACTTTCACGGAAAACCGTGTTTTCCATCAAATCAGTAAGTCTCTCAATTCTTTCATCGTCTATCAGTTGTTAAGCTTTTGCTAACTCAAACCCTTCAATCAGAATCAGTTTCAGACGACGATATCGGATAATTAACTCTCGCAGGAAAACTTCTGAAAGTTCCCAATTCTCGCTGTGAAACGGTATAGCCTTTTAAACCTTCTGGTAATCCTTGTTCAGTGCTTCAATTCCGCATCTAGCTAATCAAAATTGTTAATCTGTCCGCTCAGATGAAATCCGTAAAAACAGAGCCGACGACTTCGTCGGAATTCTGAGATAAATCGTTTCTCGGTATGTTTCTTCCAAAATCTTCTCTGCCATTTCATTTTAGTCATTTGAATGTTTGTCAATCGAATTAAACAAAAAACAATAGAGTAATCGTAGTCTGTGATTTGATAACGAAGAAGACGAAGTTAGGTTGTTTGTAAGTTTTATATAAATTGGATATTATCTCGGGTTAGACACACAGTCCAGCGGTGGACTGTGTGCGCACATATATCACACGCCGCGAGTTCGATCCTTGACACACACGTATGCTCTGTAATAAAGATGTTTTCTTTTTCTAACTGAACCGGATTAGCTCACTGAAGTTGTTAAGTATAATAAAAATCGGTATATTAACCAGGTTAGACACACAGTCCAGCGGTGGACTATGTGCAACACTAACCCACAGGTCCCGGGTTCGAGACCTGTTGCACACTCCGGTTTGATGATTAAAACCCTTTTTAAAAAAATAAAAGAATTTTGAATAAACTCAAATAGTATATAAATATAATTAAAAACAGAATTACTTCGGGTTAGACACGTAGCTCAGTTGGTAGAGCTGCGTGCACGCGTACGGGAGGTCTCGGGTTCGAGCCTTACCCGGCGCACACTTACACTTTAGCAAACCGGTCAAACAGTCAACAGTCCCGGTCAACGGTCAATGGTTAATGCAAAAGTCAACATTTTTTTATATTTTTATTTATTTATTTAATTTAAAAATCAATTAAAAATACTTAAAAATAATGTTTTTAAAGATAGAAAATAGCCTTAAACTCACAAAAATATATCTAAAAATCCTATTAAAATTATTAATAAAATCCACTCATTTACTATACTTTCCGTTATTATTTAGGTTATTAATCCTCGTTAATCAATCCTCCAAACTCATGCGCATTTCATCATCTTCAACCGAACGCACCCAATGTGAGTGAATCTCTACAAATTCCCCGTTTTAATCACGTTTTTGGGGTGTATCATGTGTCTTACCATTTATTATATTTCAATCATTGTGCATATATCATATCCATGAACAAATGTGTATTCAACTTGTATCAACTGTTTGTGGGGTTATTGTTTAGATTTAATTTATCATTTTCAGTACATACATTATCATAGGCCGCCGCTCCCCATTACATTATGAGCGTTGAGCTGTTCCCCATTACATTATGAGCGTGAACCGGGCGTTGCCAACATACGATCGGCTCCGTTTGATTGAGCCTTGATCGCACAGACATTCATCATAGGCCGTCCGTTCCCTATTACATTATGAGCGTGAACGTGACGTTGCCAACATATACAGTTTCATTCATGTTATATATTCATGCAAGTTGATATGTTATTGTATGTTTATTGTATGTTATAGTCTGTGGTTGTTATTGTTATTGTATGATTATTTACATTTGCTCATATATGACTATTGCACAATTTTTCCTTGATAAAGATAACAAGAAATCAATAATAAATGTTTATCTAACAAGGTTCACTCGCCAACTTATGTTGACCCAAAAATCCCCATTATTACACATGATACATGTGATCCAGCTGCAACAAGAAACACATAGGATTGGCTTAGAAGAATAAACTGGTTTAGAGCTTGGATTGTTTAGTTGATTATTTTTCTTTGTATTTGTATGAACATGTTTGGAATATTGAGGATGTAATTTTGACTTTAATAAATATGAAACATATTAGTAAATATCATGAGCTTTGGTGATAACCCAATTATGCCCCGACTCTTATTCCGCTGCGGGTCGGGGTGTGATAAAGCAAAACTCTTATATTGCTTACACACCCAAATAAAAGAGATAGAAGAAATTTTGGGTCTTGTTTAGAGCGTCGGGTATCCAAGGTCTTTTTATTTTGTTTTTATCTTATTTACAATCATATTCGACATGATTTATGTAGAACACTTTTTAAGAAAAACTATTGTTAGGCATAACATGCCTCTTAAAATTCCATCAAGCTATATATAATTTCACACACCTCACAAGTGGTAACTCAACACTCGGCCGAAGATGTATAAGTGAAATGCTCGATCCCGGTGTTCGAATAATTCCAAAATGAAGTACAAAATCAAGTATGGAAAACGATTAAGGCACTTCGATTCGTTTGAGGTGGTGAATACATTAATCAAGAGTTTGATGAACATCACAAGAAGTGGGGGATTACATCCCAACTAACTCCACCCAGAACACCACAACTTAATGGTGTGTCTAAGAGGAGAAATCGAACCTTATTAGATATGGTTCGATCAATGATGTGTACGAAATACAACATATAAACTACATCAAATAAGGCATAAAACTAATCCCTTTTTAGTACTAATGTTGGAAAAAGCACGTTTCTTTGTTCCTTTTGAAATTACAGGACCGAATGAGCTTAAAAGAACAAAAGAAGCAAATAAGAAGCCAAAACCAACATAAATATACAAAGAAGGAATAACGTGGCATGCCCGACCCCTCAAGCAACATCCAAAGACAAAAACAAGAAGAAAGAAGCTGACCACGCGACCGTGCCCAGCCAGGCATGGGGCGTGGTCAGCCAATGCACTTAAAGGCAAAGCCTTCAGAAGCTTCTACGCCCACCACGGGGCCGTGCCCAGCTCACCATGGGGCGTGGTCAACTCTCAGATTTCAGAATCTTGATAATACAGCGAAGAGTTGACCACGGGGCCGTGCCCAGGAGACACGGGGTCGTGTGGGGCCCTCTGTTGACAACTGCAATTAATGAAGGAAGAGAAGAAGCTGGCCACGGGCCATGCCCGTTGGACACGAGGCCATGGTCGAGGTACTGTTCTGACTATAAATAAGGGTGCTTGGTTCACTTCAAAGGCATCCCTTGGCAAACCACTTCTCTCTCACTTTGTCACCATTCCACCACCATTACAACACCAACACCACCACCAATATCCTTGCGATGCCTCCCATGGAACCAATCTTCCCACAAGAGGATCGAAACCTCGCATAAGAATTCATCATCCCAACCAGATGGTATGACCTCCCTCCAGAACCTCCACTAGACGTATTACACGAGGTTCCGGTGGAAGTCGCACTGCCCACACCTCCTTCGTATGAATATATGGAGGATGAGCCCTTCCTCTTCCTCCCTCGGGAGATTGAGGAAATGCTCAATGACTTTTAAGGGGCGCTCCCTCCGGGTTGAAGTTCTAAGAGCCCCCATCCACCGGGAAATCATTCCTGGGTTTTTGTCGTTTTAAAAATATAATCATTTAGGGTAGAAATTCATGATGGTTTTAATTTCTTGCACCTATCTAATTTTAGGACTTCTGTAATTTTTAATTTTTAGGAATTATCTTAGGACCTTTGTATCCCGCACTCTAATATATGATGGTTTACGCTATTGTTGTGGTGTTTGGACCCTATTTTATAACCTAACAAACAAGAAAAGATGAAACTTGCTAAAGGGACGTTAAAACCACACCCCATGCACGTAAACAGTGCCTCCCGACAACTTTTTCTAGCTTCCCAGCATGTGCAGCACGAGGCCATGTCAAGCCCAGCACGCCCACTGCCCAGGCTTCTGCAGAAAAACCATTTTTCCAGATAACTGACCATGGGTCGTGTCCACTGGACACGCCCCGTGGCCAGCCTTATATAAACTTTGATACTGGCAATCTGAACACGAGGCTTTGGTGAGCAAGCACCGGGCCGTGGCTAGATGACCAATATCATAAAATCTTGTTTTAAACGCACTTTTATGTATTCAAATCAACCGAAAAACTTATTTTTTGACACATTGAGGAAAATGTGTAATTTTAGTGTGGGGGGAAGCTAAAATCTTGAATTTTGCAAGTCCTAATAACAAGCCTTACACAAAACTCCATTGCAACCGCTAATCACCCCAAATCTTTTAAAAAATATTATTATTTTTTTCATGTCTTAGTTTAAATTGGGATTGACAATATCTAAAAAGATTATGTTTTACAAAATTACAACCGATAACATCGTGATAAAAAGAACCTAACAAGAAAATTAAAAAAGGGACATTACAATTTTTTTAAAATTTGATTATATATACTTGTTTACACAATAAACCCATTTCCACAATAAGTGAGTTTTTGAGCCTTTATTGAGCATACATGCATACATCTTTAAACTAAAATGCTCATTTTCGTTTCTTGTGTGAATAGCCGCTTGGTTCTTACGACTCTAGAACTTGCCAAGATGATACATTCCCAGTCCTTACCAACTTAAACTCAAGTAAGTAAATGATAGAGGCATTAGGACTAACCCATTTTCCATTCAACACCATTATTTTTCTTCTTCTTTCCTCCCCTACCATTAATCCCCCTAGTTAACCCCTCTTGAGCCTAAACTTTTTCGTTTCAAAAACCCACAAAAAAACAACCATTACTCACCAAAAACTTTTTCTTTAAAACCCCTTTGTTTTAGTAAAAAGCTCGGTTATCTTGTTTCCTAAAAAAACAACATAATTCTCACAATAACCAAACAAGTTCCTTAAAAATCTTATTTGAAAGAATTTAGTTGAATAAATGTCACAAAAACAAAAAGTTTTACGACAACCGATGCTTTTTACACTTTTCGCCACTTCACTAACTACTAACCCCAAAACCGTCTACCCTCAGCCCAAGCCTAACCCTTTCCCAAAGTCCTCTTGATATCTACAAAGGTTCACAACAAAAAGGAGAAGGTTTGATCGCTTGGCAATCTTATGGTAGAAATAAGTTCCATGTCGGAATCGAGTGTTTTCACAAAAATACATCTTCGGCCGAGTGTTGAGTGATCTCTTGTGAGGTACGTGAACTTGTATATAAATAAATAGAATTTTAAAAAGGCATGTTATGCCCAAAAATTTTTTTCTTAAAAATGTTCTAAATAAATCATGACGAATAGGATTGTAAATAAAAACAAAAGCTTAATAAAAGATCTTGGATTCCCGACACTCAAAGACAAGCCACAAAACTTCTTCTCTACCTATTCCATTTGGGTTATAGCCACATTTAAAGAGTTTTGCTTGAGGGCAAGCAAAAATTCAAGTGTGGGGATATTTGATGTGTACGAAATTCAACATATAAACTACATCAAAGAAGGCATAAAACTAACCCTTTTTCAGTACTAATGTTGGAAAAAACAACGTTTCTTTGCTCATTTTGAAATTACAGGACCAAATGAGCTTAAAAGAACAAAAGAAGCAAATAAGCAGCCAAAACCAACATAAATACACAAAGAAGAAATAAAGTGGCATGCCCGACCCCTCAAGCAACACCCCAAAGAAAAAAACTGACCACGGGGCCGTGCCCAGCCAGGCATGGGGCGTGGTCAGCTAATGCACTTAAATACAAAGCCTTCAGAAGCTTCTACGCCCACCACGGGGCCGTGCCCAGCTCACCATGGGGCGTGGTCAACTCTCAGATTTGCAGAATCTTGATAGTACAGCGTAGAGTTGACCACGGGGCCGTGCCCAGGAGACACGGGTTCGTGTGGGGCCCTCTGCTAACAGCTGCAATTAATGAAGGAAGAGAAGAAGCTGGCCACGGGCCGTGCCCGCTGGGCACGGGGCGTGGGCGGGGTACTGTTCTGACTATAAATAGGGGTGCTTGGTTCACTTCAAAGGAATCGCTTGGCAAACCACTTCTCTCTCACATTGCCACCATTCCACCACAACTACAACACCAACACCCACCACCATCATCCATCATTCATCTTTAGAGTGTGTATTAGTCTAGGGATCCAAGATTGATAGTAAGAGTTCTTGTCAAACAAAGGCCATGCTTGGCTAATCTCTTACATCACTTGGTGAAGACAAGTCTTTAACGTATTACTTTTGATTTTTAATCTTTCGGCACTTTTTAATTGGGTATGTATTAATGACTTTAATAACTAGTTTCTTATGTGGAAAGTGAATTTTCCTAACCATTTCTTCATGATGTCATTGATTTGCTCATTCGTTTCTTTACGGTCTATATAAAGCGCGTTAACTACTTGAAAGGGGGTTAGAAGGGTGGTTTGGTAAAGTTCTTGTCTCGTTCAGTGTATAGATCCTGCGAGGACTTGGTTCAAGCTTACTAAGACCTCCCTCAATGCACCACGAGTATTGGATGGCGGGGGTGCGAATAGCTTGAACCCCTCATATGTAAACTACTATTAAAACTTTAAACCGGCTTCTTGGGATTGTATCCCTGCTGACTCAAACCACTTAGCCGAGGGTAACGTCACCTTCAAAAGAGGGGCCTACTACTTTTCACATTAATAACTTATTTAATTATCTTTCAATATTCCGACCTTTGGGATTGTATCCTTGCTGACTAAAACCACTGGGTTGAGGGTAACGTCACCTTCAAAAGAGGGGCCTACTACTTTAACTAAGATAATCTTTAAAAAGTCCGAAAGTGCGAAAATCATCAAACGATACATTAAAGAGGAGTCGGATCCTAGTGATTCTATTTTGTCTATTGTATTTCATTTTATTTACCTTTTTATTTCTAGATTTATTTATGTTTAAAAACTTTTATAAAAAAAAGTGTGTAACAATTAGACGTTAAGGATAAACTGGTATTAAAAGCTCTTGTGTCCTTGGACGACCTCGGTATCTTACCAACACTATACTACGCTCATGATAGGTGCACTTGCCCAAGTGTGTGTTTAGTGTTAGTATAATATCGTGTTTTATAAAATTTAAACTTGACTAGCGCGTAAAAATAACTTAAACTATTAATAAAATCATATCATGCTTAACGAACACCAGTCGTACAAACTTACCACAATCCTTTTGGAATTATGACCTTGAAATAGTTGCATGTCTTATGAATATTGCTCCTACTAAAAAGGTAGAAAAGACACCAAATGAGATGTGGCATGGTAAAAGACGTATGGGAAAGTAATACTTATGTTACTAGTGAGTCTTCAGACAACTTGATTATCGCGGTGAAAAAGTTGTTTTCGTTGGATATGCATATCAGTTGGTAATTATTTCTATTATTCTGCTAAAAATAAAGTTTTCACTAAACACCGAGGAACATTCCTAGCGGATGAGCTCATGGCACAAGGAATTGGAGATAATCTTGTGGATTTTGAGGAAAATTTGGAAACCACAAAGTGATCAACCAACAGTCGAATCTACCTCTCAACAAACTACTGTTGAACCTAAACCTGAGAGTATTCAGGAATCTGATGTAACACTAGGAGTCCACAAAAGTATGAGGGATCGTCATGAACCTGATAGGTATATACCTGATAGGTACCTCTTGATAGTTGATCAAGAAGAACACTCAACCTATAAAGCTGCGATTTCAGGTAACAAATCTGAAAAATGGCTCGAAGCCTTGGGCGTCGAGATGCAATCCCTGTATGACAACCAAGTCTAGGATTTGGTCGAACTTCCTCCCAATGTCGGATTGTCAAAAGTGAATGGGTTTTCAAGTTAAAAACAGACATGGATGGAAACGTACAAACCTATAAGGTTTAGTTGGTTGCTAAAGGTTTTACTCAGACTCAAGGAGTTGATTATGAAGAAACCCTCTCGCTAGTAGCCATGCTTAATTCTATTAGAATTTAACTTGCCATAGTCAAAACCGCATTCCTAAATGGACACCTTATAGAAGATGTCTATATGGAGCAGCATGAAGGTTTCGTAGATCCTAAGAATCCAGAGAAAGTTTCAAATTGAATAAATCCATTAATGGATTGAAATAAGCATCTCGAAGATGGAATCTTCGTATTGATTCAAACAGTTTGATCTTATCAAAAATGAAGATGAGCCGTGTGTTTACAAGAAGGCAAGTGGGAGTTCTATCACTTTTTTAATCGTATATGTAGATGACATACTTCTCATTGGAAACGATATGCCAAAGCTGCAGGACGTTAAATCCTTGCTTGGCTTCTCAATGAAGGATATTGGAGAAGCTGCTTATATTCTAGGAATCAAGATCTATAGAGATAGATCTAAGTAGCTACATGGACTTAGTCAAAGTACGTATACCGATAAGGTCATTCGGCGCTTTTTGATGCAAGATTCCAAGAAGGGTCTCTTGCCAATGACAAGTGGAACCATACTGAATAGTCATCAGTGTCCCAAGTCAAACAAATAGAAAGAGAATATGAAAACGGTTCCATATGCCTTTGTTATCGGTTCCATCATGTATGCCATGTTATGTACTAAACTGAATGTATCGTACACTTTAAGCTTGACTAGCAAATATCAAGCGAATCCTGGTCCAAGTCACTGCATTATTGTGAAAAATATCCTAAAGTACTTAAAAAGAACTAATGATATGTTTTTGATATTTGGCGGTTTGGAAACAGGCTATGTTTTCACTTTAAATGGTGGTGATATAACTTGGAAGAGTTCCAAGCAAAGCGATGAGGCCCAGTCGACCACTGAATCAGAATATATACTGGCTTCAGAAGCTGCTAAGGAGGTTGTTTGGATGAAAAATTGTAACGCCCACTTTCCATAAGGTCAAAAATCAACTCGTTAACAACAAAATCATGACCCAATTTAAACTTTTTACATATCAAGTGAACAAACATAATTATCCTTACAAAAACCATCGTGATTTAAACATTTACCATAACTAGGTTTTACAAAAGACATGACATGTTAAGGTTTAAAGTCTAGCTTGTCACACCCCGACCCGCAGCGGAAATAAGAGTCGGGGCATAATTGGGTTATCACCAAAGCACATGACATTTACTATTATGTTTCATAATTAAATGAAGTCAAAATTACATTTCTCAAACATTCAAACATGTTCATTCATTACAAAGGAAAATAACCAAACATAATGTTCCAAATACTAAATCGTTTTATTTCTTCTAATCCAGGTCCTACGTGTTCCTAGCTGCTGCTGGTTCACCTCTATCATGTGTAAAATGGGAGGTTTTTGGGTCAACATAAGTTGGCGAGTGAACCTCATAGATAAACATTTAATAATGATTTTCTGGTTAGTTTATCAATAAAATATTGTGCATAATCATAAAAGAGCATATGTATGAAATCAAGCAATGGCAACATCAGTTACAATTATAACATACATTAACAATCGATAACATACATGAACATACCAACATCATATGATAATTAACATATATGAACTGTGAGATCAAGGCTCAATCAAACGGAGCCGATCGTATTGCATGAACTGAAAATGTAAATTGAACTGTGCGCTCAAGGCTCAATCAAACGGAGCCGAGCGTATTGCATGTATTGAAATGTAAATAAATGACCGATCAAGGCTCAATCAAACGGAGCCGATCGTGCGGGCACGCCCTGATCAACCGCATAATAAAATGGGGATCAAACTCAACCTCGAGGGATGGGGAGCTACGGCCTCAGCAATTGCATGTACTGAAATAATAACTTGCAAACAATACTAACTACTTATCAGCAACAACTAACACACATGTCATGATATGATATATGCACAATAACTTAGTTATAATAAGTAAATGAACAAGACACATGATACACCCCAAAAATGTGATTAAAACGGGGAATTTGAAGGGTTCACTCACATTGGGTGCGTTGGATTTGAGTTGGTGAGATGCGCACGATTTAGACGAAGCGAGTTAACGAGGAATCACTGACCTAAATAATAATGGGAAAAAAAATATATTAAATGGATGGATTTTATTAAAGATTTTAATGGGATTTTTAGATATATTTTTGTGAGTTTATGGCTATTTTCTATCCTTAAAAATGTTATTTTTAAGTATTTTTAATTGATTTTTAATTTAAATTAAACAAATAAATATTTAAAAAAAATAATATATTTTTTTTTTACTGTTTGACCGTTGACCGTTGACCGTTGACCGGTTCGGTCAGCGGTAATACTTGCGCCGTGCGGGATTCGAACCGGTGACCTTCCGTTCACGCGCACGTAGCTCTACCAACTGAGCTACGTGACTAACCCGTTAGAAATCCAGTTCTTATTACATTTATACACTTATTCGAATTTACCGAAAATTCCTTTATTTTGCAAAACGTTTTAATCTCATTGAACCGGTGTTTGGGACGGGACTCGATCGCGCGACGTGTAGTTTGTTTTGCACACAGTCCACCGCTGGACTGTGTGTCTAACCCGGTTATATTCTTGATTTATAATATACTTAACAACTACTCGTTTCAACCCGGTTAGTTTATGAATAAAAAGGAATGTTTATTACGCAGAGTGTGTGTAGTAAGGATCGAACTCGGGACGTGATTATAAAATGTGCACACAGTCCACCACTGGACTGTGTGTCTAACCCGTTTATAAACCGAATTTTAATTACTCTTATGCTCTGAAATAGGTTCATCTTCTTCGTCGGATAAACTGTCAGCGTATTCCAACTGGTTAAGATTGATTTCGCGACTTTCAAAGATCTTAAACACTAAAAGTAATTCAATAGCAAAGAATGGAAAGAGCTTAAAGACTAGGATTTACCGTTTGAAGATAAACACAGAAATCCGGCGAACGTGTTGTCGATACAGAAATCGAGCTCCGACTGTTGCAACAATTAACAGTGTGGATCGATTATTTATAGAACTAAATCATCTAAACAAGGTTTAAATGAAGTGTAGGATGCCTTACCCTTTCACAGTGAAATTCCGGCAATTACAGAAACTTTCCGGCGAGGGTGGGATTTCCGATAAATGTTGGCTAAGATTGATTCTGTTGACGGGATTGTGTTAGAGATTGACTAACCACATGTTTTAAACAAAAGAGTCGAAGAATTTACCGTGAAAATACAAGTCCCGGTTTTCCGGTGAGTTGCAGAAAATCTCCGGCGATCGAAATCAGAGGGTCTTACAGTTCAGAATCTTGACGAAAATGAAATTGAGAGTTATTGTGATAGTTATGAATCGCGCAAATGATCAGTACTTGGATTATATTAGAGTTTGGTATATCTTCGGTTTCAAATACCGGAAGTGAGGAGATCTTTAAGTTCATTCAATTAGAACTTAATTAGAAACCGATATTCATCGGTTATAAGTTAACTAAGCGAACAAAAACTGATTTGGCGATTCGGTTTACCGATTTCCGTTATTCAGATATTATTAACCGTTAAGTCGTGTTTGTGTATAAAATTTAATTGCTTTCATAATGTTAACAGAAAACAATTGGTGGCGGAGTGGTTTGGAGACGGGGAGATAAGTCGTTGGAGGCAGTTGACCCGGGTTCGAGTCCGGTCAGCTCCAAATATTTTTTATTTATTTTATTTTAACTTTTTATCAAATATAATTTTTATAGTTTAGTTTATATATTAATTATGTAACGTTTAAACTCAAAATACTCATAAATACTTAATGTCATTTCATAACTTGGTATTTGATTACAAAACGGAGCGGGTTTTGGAAACCCGATTTATACAAATGTTACAGTATCCCCTACTTTTAGGAATTTCGTCCCGAAATTCAAACAGTTGAAGTAGTAGGGAAAAGATGAGGGTATTTTTCACGCATTGAGTCTTCACGTTCCCAAGTAAACTCAGGTCCCCGTTTCGACTCCCAGCGTACCCTAACAATAGGAATGCGACTTCGACGTAGACGCTTTTCTCCATAGTCCATAATCTCTACTGGCCTTTCAATAAAATGCATGGATTCATCAATCTGAATATCCTCCAGTGGAATATGAAGATTCTCATCAGCGAGGCACTTCTTCAAGTTCGACACGTGGAATGTGGGATGAATTCTGTCGAGTTCTTCCGGTAGGTCAAGCTTGTAAGCTACAGGACCTACTCTTTCGAGTATCTTGAAAGGTCCTACGTAACGTGGTGCTAGCTTTCCCTTTTAACCAAAACGAACTACTCCCTTCCACGGTGACACTTTTAAAAGCACATGATCACCAACGCTAAACTCCAAGGGCTTCCGTCGTTTATCTGCGTAACTCTTTTGACGACTTTGAGCCGCTAGAAGATTGTTTCGGATTTAATGAATCTTATCTGTTGTTTCTTGGATCAATTCCGGACCAGTAATTTGAGCTTCCCCAATTTCGTGCCAACAAACAGGAGATCGACACTTTCGACCATATAAAGCTTCAAAAGGTGCCATGCCGATGCTAGAATGATAACTGTTGTTGTACGAAAATTCGACTAACGGTAGATGGGCGTCCCAATTTCCCTTGAAGTCTATGACACATGCTCTAAGCATGTCCTCAAGGGTTTGAATGGTGCGCTCAGACTGTCCATCAGTTTGAGGATGATAGGCGGTACTGAGATCTAGTCGAGTGCCCATAGCGGATTGTACTGCCTGCCATGTTCGAGAGGTGAAACGACCATCCCGATCAGAAATAATACTTAACGGAACTCCATGTCGGCTGACGATTTCGTTGATATAAATACGAGCAAGCTTTTCGTTCTTGAAATCTTCTCGAATAGGAATAAAGTGAGCTGATTTTGTGAGTCGGTCTATAATCACCCATATAGTGTCATACCCACTAGAAGTGCGAGGTAACCCGGTAATAAAATCCATGGTTATATTTTCCCACTTCCAGACATGTATTTCTGGTTGGACCTGAAGTCCTGAGGGTCTTTGGTGTTCAGCCTTTACTTTAGAACAAGTGAGACACTTGGAAACAAAAACGGCAATATCTTTCTTCATTCCAGGCCACCAATAGGTGTACCGTAGGTCTTGATACATCTTATCGGCTCCTGGGTGTATAGAATATCGCGACTTATGGGCTTCATGCATGAGTGTTTCACGAAGATTGATATGGTTAGGAATCCATATACGATCTAGGTAATACAAAATACCATCAGATTTAGTTTCCAGCTTTAGCTCGGCTCCACAGGACATCTCTTTTTGTACATCTTCCTCTGTTATTGAAACATGTTGAGCTTCTCGAATTTGATCCTTAATATTGGTTATAATTTGCGAACATAGAAGATGAATGGAATTCGCATAACCCTTTCGACTAAGTGCATCAGCCACCACATTTGCTTTACCAGGGTGGTATCTGATTTCACAGTCGTAATCATTTAGGAGTTCGACCCATCTTCGTTGCCTCATATTTAACTCTTTCTGATTTAAGATATGTTGAAGACTCTTGTGGTCAGTGTATATTTCACACTTCGTACCATAAAGATAATGTCTCCATATCTTAAGAGCGAATACAACGGCTCCGAGTTCAAGGTCATGAGTGGTGTAATTCTTTTCGTGAGTCTTGAGTTGCCTTGAGGCATAAGCTATGACTTTTCCTCTTTGCATGAGAACGCAACCTAATCCTTGTCCTGACGCGTCGCAATAGACTACAAAATCATCACAACCTTCAGGAAGAGTGAGGATTGGTGCATCACAAAGTTTTTGCTTGAGAGTTTGAAAAGCTTCTTCTTGCTTGGGTCCCCATACAAATGGTTTCCCTTTATGGGTTAAAGCCGTGAGTGGCACCGCAATGCGAGAGAAGTTTGAAATGAATCGACGATAGTAACCAGCAAGTCCAAGAAAAGACCTTACTTCAGTTGGCGTACGTGGAGCTTGCCATTCCTGAACTGCTTTGATCTTTGATGGGTCCACATGTATTCCTTTGTCATTGACTACATGCCCGAGAAATTGCACCTCTTTTAACCAGAATTCACATTTAGAGAATTTGGCATAAAGCTTTTCCTTTTCTAGAAGTGCAAGAACAAGTCGCAGATGACGCTCATGATCAGCTTTGGATTTTGAATAGATAAGAATATCGTCAATGAACACAATAACAAATCGATCAAGGTAAGGTTTGCAGACTCTATTCATTAGGTCCATGAAAACAGCTGGTGCGTTGGTTAATCCAAACGGCATAACCATGAATTCATAGTGACCATATCGAGTTCGAAAAGCAGTTTTAGGGACGTCTTCCTCATGCACCCTAAGCTGATGATAGCCCGATCGAAGGTCGATTTTCGAAAAGCAACTGGCACCTCGGTATCTTACCAACACTATACTACGCTCATGATAGGTGCACTTGCCCAAGTGTGTGTTTAGTGTTAGTATAATATCGTGTTTTATAAAATTTAAACTTGACTAGCGCGTAAAAATAACTTAAACTATTAATAAAATCATATCATGCTTAACGAACACCAGTCGTACAAACTTACCACAATCCTTTTGGAATTATGACCTTGAAATAGTTGCATGTCTTATGAATATTGCTCCTACTAAAAAGGTAGAAAAGACACCAAATGAGATGTGGCATGGTAAAAGACGTATGGGAAAGTAATACTTATGTTACTAGTGAGTCTTCAGACAACTTGATTATCGCGGTGAAAAAGTTGTTTTCGTTGGATATGCATATCAGTTGGTAATTATTTCTATTATTCTGCTAAAAATAAAGTTTTCACTAAACACCGAGGAACATTCCTAGCGGATGAGCTCATGGCACAAGGAATTGGAGATAATCTTGTGGATTTTGAGGAAAATTTGGAAACCACAAAGTGATCAACCAACAGTCGAATCTACCTCTCAACAAACTACTGTTGAACCTAAACCTGAGAGTATTCAGGAATCTGATGTAACACTAGGAGTCCACAAAAGTATGAGGGATCGTCATGAACCTGATAGGTATATACCTGATAGGTACCTCTTGATAGTTGATCAAGAAGAACACTCAACCTATAAAGCTGCGATTTCAGGTAACAAATCTGAAAAATGGCTCGAAGCCTTGGGCGTCGAGATGCAATCCCTGTATGACAACCAAGTCTAGGATTTGGTCGAACTTCCTCCCAATGTCGGATTGTCAAAAGTGAATGGGTTTTCAAGTTAAAAACAGACATGGATGGAAACGTACAAACCTATAAGGTTTAGTTGGTTGCTAAAGGTTTTACTCAGACTCAAGGAGTTGATTATGAAGAAACCCTCTCGCTAGTAGCCATGCTTAATTCTATTAGAATTTAACTTGCCATAGTCAAAACCGCATTCCTAAATGGACACCTTATAGAAGATGTCTATATGGAGCAGCATGAAGGTTTCGTAGATCCTAAGAATCCAGAGAAAGTTTCAAATTGAATAAATCCATTAATGGATTGAAATAAGCATCTCGAAGATGGAATCTTCGTATTGATTCAAACAGTTTGATCTTATCAAAAATGAAGATGAGCCGTGTGTTTACAAGAAGGCAAGTGGGAGTTCTATCACTTTTTTAATCGTATATGTAGATGACATACTTCTCATTGGAAACGATATGCCAAAGCTGCAGGACGTTAAATCCTTGCTTGGCTTCTCAATGAAGGATATTGGAGAAGCTGCTTATATTCTAGGAATCAAGATCTATAGAGATAGATCTAAGTAGCTACATGGACTTAGTCAAAGTACGTATACCGATAAGGTCATTCGGCGCTTTTTGATGCAAGATTCCAAGAAGGGTCTCTTGCCAATGACAAGTGGAACCATACTGAATAGTCATCAGTGTCCCAAGTCAAACAAATAGAAAGAGAATATGAAAACGGTTCCATATGCCTTTGTTATCGGTTCCATCATGTATGCCATGTTATGTACTAAACTGAATGTATCGTACACTTTAAGCTTGACTAGCAAATATCAAGCGAATCCTGGTCCAAGTCACTGCATTATTGTGAAAAATATCCTAAAGTACTTAAAAAGAACTAATGATATGTTTTTGATATTTGGCGGTTTGGAAACAGGCTATGTTTTCACTTTAAATGGTGGTGATATAACTTGGAAGAGTTCCAAGCAAAGCGATGAGGCCCAGTCGACCACTGAATCAGAATATATACTGGCTTCAGAAGCTGCTAAGGAGGTTGTTTGGATGAAAAATTGTAACGCCCACTTTCCATAAGGTCAAAAATCAACTCGTTAACAACAAAATCATGACCCAATTTAAACTTTTTACATATCAAGTGAACAAACATAATTATCCTTACAAAAACCATCGTGATTTAAACATTTACCATAACTAGGTTTTACAAAAGACATGACATGTTAAGGTTTAAAGTCTAGCTTGTCACACCCCGACCCGCAGCGGAAATAAGAGTCGGGGCATAATTGGGTTATCACCAAAGCACATGACATTTACTATTATGTTTCATAATTAAATGAAGTCAAAATTACATTTCTCAAACATTCAAACATGTTCATTCATTACAAAGGAAAATAACCAAACATAATGTTCCAAATACTAAATCGTTTTATTTCTTCTAATCCAGGTCCTACGTGTTCCTAGCTGCTGCTGGTTCACCTCTATCATGTGTAAAATGGGAGGTTTTTGGGTCAACATAAGTTGGCGAGTGAACCTCATAGATAAACATTTAATAATGATTTTCTGGTTAGTTTATCAATAAAATATTGTGCATAATCATAAAAGAGCATATGTATGAAATCAAGCAATGGCAACATCAGTTACAATTATAACATACATTAACAATCGATAACATACATGAACATACCAACATCATATGATAATTAACATATATGAACTGTGAGATCAAGGCTCAATCAAACGGAGCCGATCGTATTGCATGAACTGAAAATGTAAATTGAACTGTGCGCTCAAGGCTCAATCAAACGGAGCCGAGCGTATTGCATGTATTGAAATGTAAATAAATGACCGATCAAGGCTCAATCAAACGGAGCCGATCGTGCGGGCACGCCCTGATCAACCGCATAATAAAATGGGGATCAAACTCAACCTCGAGGGATGGGGAGCTACGGCCTCAGCAATTGCATGTACTGAAATAATAACTTGCAAACAATACTAACTACTTATCAGCAACAACTAACACACATGTCATGATATGATATATGCACAATAACTTAGTTATAATAAGTAAATGAACAAGACACATGATACACCCCAAAAATGTGATTAAAACGGGGAATTTGAAGGGTTCACTCACATTGGGTGCGTTGGATTTGAGTTGGTGAGATGCGCACGATTTAGACGAAGCGAGTTAACGAGGAATCACTGACCTAAATAATAATGGGAAAAAAAATATATTAAATGGATGGATTTTATTAAAGATTTTAATGGGATTTTTAGATATATTTTTGTGAGTTTATGGCTATTTTCTATCCTTAAAAATGTTATTTTTAAGTATTTTTAATTGATTTTTAATTTAAATTAAACAAATAAATATTTAAAAAAAATAATATATTTTTTTTTTACTGTTTGACCGTTGACCGTTGACCGTTGACCGGTTCGGTCAGCGGTAATACTTGCGCCGTGCGGGATTCGAACCGGTGACCTTCCGTTCACGCGCACGTAGCTCTACCAACTGAGCTACGTGACTAACCCGTTAGAAATCCAGTTCTTATTACATTTATACACTTATTCGAATTTACCGAAAATTCCTTTATTTTGCAAAACGTTTTAATCTCATTGAACCGGTGTTTGGGACGGGACTCGATCGCGCGACGTGTAGTTTGTTTTGCACACAGTCCACCGCTGGACTGTGTGTCTAACCCGGTTATATTCTTGATTTATAATATACTTAACAACTACTCGTTTCAACCCGGTTAGTTTATGAATAAAAAGGAATGTTTATTACGCAGAGTGTGTGTAGTAAGGATCGAACTCGGGACGTGATTATAAAATGTGCACACAGTCCACCACTGGACTGTGTGTCTAACCCGTTTATAAACCGAATTTTAATTACTCTTATGCTCTGAAATAGGTTCATCTTCTTCGTCGGATAAACTGTCAGCGTATTCCAACTGGTTAAGATTGATTTCGCGACTTTCAAAGATCTTAAACACTAAAAGTAATTCAATAGCAAAGAATGGAAAGAGCTTAAAGACTAGGATTTACCGTTTGAAGATAAACACAGAAATCCGGCGAACGTGTTGTCGATACAGAAATCGAGCTCCGACTGTTGCAACAATTAACAGTGTGGATCGATTATTTATAGAACTAAATCATCTAAACAAGGTTTAAATGAAGTGTAGGATGCCTTACCCTTTCACAGTGAAATTCCGGCAATTACAGAAACTTTCCGGCGAGGGTGGGATTTCCGATAAATGTTGGCTAAGATTGATTCTGTTGACGGGATTGTGTTAGAGATTGACTAACCACATGTTTTAAACAAAAAGAGTCGAAGAATTTACCGTGAAAATACAAGTCCCGGTTTTCCGGTGAGTTGCAGAAAATCTCCGGCGATCGAAATCAGAGGGTCTTACAGTTCAGAATCTTGACGAAAATGAAATTGAGAGTTATTGTGATAGTTATGAATCGCGCAAATGATCAGTACTTGGATTATATTAGAGTTTGGTATATCTTCGGTTTCAAATACCGGAAGTGAGGAGATCTTTAAGTTCATTCAATTAGAACTTAATTAGAAACCGATATTCATCGGTTATAAGTTAACTAAGCGAACAAAAACTGATTTGGCGATTCGGTTTACCGATTTCCGTTATTCAGATATTATTAACCGTTAAGTCGTGTTTGTGTATAAAATTTAATTGCTTTCATAATGTTAACAGAAAACAATTGGTGGCGGAGTGGTTTGGAGACGGGGAGATAAGTCGTTGGAGGCAGTTGACCCGGGTTCGAGTCCGGTCAGCTCCAAATATTTTTTATTTATTTTATTTTAACTTTTTATCAAATATAATTTTTATAGTTTAGTTTATATATTAATTATGTAACGTTTAAACTCAAAATACTCATAAATACTTAATGTCATTTCATAACTTGGTATTTGATTACAAAACGGAGCGGGTTTTGGAAACCCGATTTATACAAATGTTACAGTATCCCCTACTTTTAGGAATTTCGTCCCGAAATTCAAACAGTTGAAGTAGTAGGGAAAAGATGAGGGTATTTTTCACGCATTGAGTCTTCACGTTCCCAAGTAAACTCAGGTCCCCGTTTCGACTCCCAGCGTACCCTAACAATAGGAATGCGACTTCGACGTAGACGCTTTTCTCCATAGTCCATAATCTCTACTGGCCTTTCAATAAAATGCATGGATTCATCAATCTGAATATCCTCCAGTGGAATATGAAGATTCTCATCAGCGAGGCACTTCTTCAAGTTCGACACGTGGAATGTGGGATGAATTCTGTCGAGTTCTTCCGGTAGGTCAAGCTTGTAAGCTACAGGACCTACTCTTTCGAGTATCTTGAAAGGTCCTACGTAACGTGGTGCTAGCTTTCCCTTTTAACCAAAACGAACTACTCCCTTCCACGGTGACACTTTTAAAAGCACATGATCACCAACGCTAAACTCCAAGGGCTTCCGTCGTTTATCTGCGTAACTCTTTTGACGACTTTGAGCCGCTAGAAGATTGTTTCGGATTTAATGAATCTTATCTGTTGTTTCTTGGATCAATTCCGGACCAGTAATTTGAGCTTCCCCAATTTCGTGCCAACAAACAGGAGATCGACACTTTCGACCATATAAAGCTTCAAAAGGTGCCATGCCGATGCTAGAATGATAACTGTTGTTGTACGAAAATTCGACTAACGGTAGATGGGCGTCCCAATTTCCCTTGAAGTCTATGACACATGCTCTAAGCATGTCCTCAAGGGTTTGAATGGTGCGCTCAGACTGTCCATCAGTTTGAGGATGATAGGCGGTACTGAGATCTAGTCGAGTGCCCATAGCGGATTGTACTGCCTGCCATGTTCGAGAGGTGAAACGACCATCCCGATCAGAAATAATACTTAACGGAACTCCATGTCGGCTGACGATTTCGTTGATATAAATACGAGCAAGCTTTTCGTTCTTGAAATCTTCTCGAATAGGAATAAAGTGAGCTGATTTTGTGAGTCGGTCTATAATCACCCATATAGTGTCATACCCACTAGAAGTGCGAGGTAACCCGGTAATAAAATCCATGGTTATATTTTCCCACTTCCAGACATGTATTTCTGGTTGGACCTGAAGTCCTGAGGGTCTTTGGTGTTCAGCCTTTACTTTAGAACAAGTGAGACACTTGGAAACAAAAACGGCAATATCTTTCTTCATTCCAGGCCACCAATAGGTGTACCGTAGGTCTTGATACATCTTATCGGCTCCTGGGTGTATAGAATATCGCGACTTATGGGCTTCATGCATGAGTGTTTCACGAAGATTGATATGGTTAGGAATCCATATACGATCTAGGTAATACAAAATACCATCAGATTTAGTTTCCAGCTTTAGCTCGGCTCCACAGGACATCTCTTTTTGTACATCTTCCTCTGTTATTGAAACATGTTGAGCTTCTCGAATTTGATCCTTAATATTGGTTATAATTTGCGAACATAGAAGATGAATGGAATTCGCATAACCCTTTCGACTAAGTGCATCAGCCACCACATTTGCTTTACCAGGGTGGTATCTGATTTCACAGTCGTAATCATTTAGGAGTTCGACCCATCTTCGTTGCCTCATATTTAACTCTTTCTGATTTAAGATATGTTGAAGACTCTTGTGGTCAGTGTATATTTCACACTTCGTACCATAAAGATAATGTCTCCATATCTTAAGAGCGAATACAACGGCTCCGAGTTCAAGGTCATGAGTGGTGTAATTCTTTTCGTGAGTCTTGAGTTGCCTTGAGGCATAAGCTATGACTTTTCCTCTTTGCATGAGAACGCAACCTAATCCTTGTCCTGACGCGTCGCAATAGACTACAAAATCATCACAACCTTCAGGAAGAGTGAGGATTGGTGCATCACAAAGTTTTTGCTTGAGAGTTTGAAAAGCTTCTTCTTGCTTGGGTCCCCATACAAATGGTTTCCCTTTATGGGTTAAAGCCGTGAGTGGCACCGCAATGCGAGAGAAGTTTGAAATGAATCGACGATAGTAACCAGCAAGTCCAAGAAAAGACCTTACTTCAGTTGGCGTACGTGGAGCTTGCCATTCCTGAACTGCTTTGATCTTTGATGGGTCCACATGTATTCCTTTGTCATTGACTACATGCCCGAGAAATTGCACCTCTTTTAACCAGAATTCACATTTAGAGAATTTGGCATAAAGCTTTTCCTTTTCTAGAAGTGCAAGAACAAGTCGCAGATGACGCTCATGATCAGCTTTGGATTTTGAATAGATAAGAATATCGTCAATGAACACAATAACAAATCGATCAAGGTAAGGTTTGCAGACTCTATTCATTAGGTCCATGAAAACAGCTGGTGCGTTGGTTAATCCAAACGGCATAACCATGAATTCATAGTGACCATATCGAGTTCGAAAAGCAGTTTTAGGGACGTCTTCCTCATGCACCCTAAGCTGATGATAGCCCGATCGAAGGTCGATTTTCGAAAAGCAACTGGCACCTTGTAGTTGGTCAAGAAGGTCATCTATACGAGGTAAAGGATATCGATTTTTGATAGTTAACTTGTTGAGCTCTCTGTAATCGATGCACATGCGAAAAGATCCATCCTTCTTCTTTACGAAAAGTACAGGTGCACCCCAAGGCGATGAGCTGGGGCGTATAAATCCCTTGTCAGTCAACTCTTGCAATTGACTGGCTAGCTCTTGCATTTCAGAGGGGGCTAACCTATATGGAGACTTTGCCACTGGTGTAGCACCAGGTATAAGATCGATACGAAATTCGACATCTCTGATTGGAGGAAGTCCTGAAATGTCGTCAGGGAAAACTTGTGGAAAATCTTTTACAACAGGAATATCTTCAAGTTTCTTTTCTGCTGTCCCCTTCTTGATGATATGGGCTAAAAACGCGACATAATTCTTGCGAAGGTATTTCTGAGCTTGAAGGCAAGACATTAAGTTGAGTCCTTTCGCCAAGGTTTCTCCAATAATTCGAAGAGTCTGACCGTTTGAAAGAGGAATACGAATAAATTTCTCACGACATACAACTTCCGCATTATGCTGACTGAGCCAATCCATTCCGACTATGATGTCGAAACTTCCCAGCTTCATAGGAATAAGATCGACTGAGAAATCGTGGTCGTTTAGGGTGAGCGTACAGTTGCGTAAAATAGAGTCTAACGAAACTGGTTTTCCATCTGCAACTTCCACTGTTATGGATTCCGCGAGCTTATCTCGATTTTTACTTAAGATAGGTTCAAACTCTAATGACACGAAACTTCTATCCGCACCAGTATCAAATAACATAGAGGCATATCTACCATTTATAAGAAACGTACCGTTGACCACATTGCCGTCAGCTCTGGCCTGGTTTGCGTTAATATTGAAAGCCCTTCCTCTAGCAGGTGGAGGAGCTTGGTTTGCTTGGTTCACAGGGTTGGCTTGGGCCTGAGCATGAATAATATTGACCAGTCTTGGACATGAGTTCCTGAAATGACTTGGATCTCCACAATTGAAACATGCCCGCATAGGTTGGCCCATAGGGTAGTTGGGTTGATAGTATGTTTGGGCTAAATGTTGAGTGGGTGGAAATGGTGTTGTTGTGTTGGGCTTGACCCATAAATTGTTGGTGGGTTTGGGTTATAGGTTGGTGGCGGTTTGTTCGTTGAGGTGCGCGGCAGTGTTGTACAATGTGTCCAGCGCGACCGCAGCTGGTACAGTACTGGCAAGGATAGTCATGGGAGTGGTGATACTGACAACGGTTACATTTTGGTAGTGGTCCTGTGTATGGTCTTTTGTATGGCGCGGGTGGAGGAGTGGCTTGAGTGATGGGTGCAGCAGGAACAGGGGTGTTGGTGTGGGTGACTGCAAAGTTCCTGTTGTTACGTTTCCTCTTGTTAGCAAATTTAGAGGAAGGAGTGTGGTGGTTTGAGGTTTGTCCCTCAGCAGGGGTTTTCTTCTTTTCTTCCTTGAACTTCCCATTGCGAATTCGGTTTTCGGTCAGTTCTGTTGCCAACACCATGGCAGCTTCGAGTGTTACCGGTGAAACGCTGAGGACCGAATCTTGGATTTTCGAGGGAAGTCCTCGAATGTAGTGTTCGATCAGACGGTAGGTTGGAGTGAATAAGTTTGGTACCATCTGGTTCAACTCTAAGAACCGTTTGTTGTAAGTAGAGTGATCACCATCTTTTTGCTTCAGGGCATGAAATTCATCTTCCAATTTCTTAATCTCACTCCTAGGACAGAATCGCCTAGTCATGATTTCCTTAACTCCTCCCAAGTTAAGGCCATCGCATCTTCCGTTCCCCTCTTTCCCTTCTCGGTATTCCACCAAGTGAGAGCTACACCAAGTAGTCTCCCGGTGGCATAACGAACTTTGCGATCCTCAGGACAATCGCAGTTTAAGAAAACGTTTTCCATCTCCTCGAACCAACGCAGGAGAGCAGTGACTCCCTCAGTCCCTTCGAATTTTGGGGGATCGCAGGACTTAAAATGTTTGTAGGTGCATTTGCTGGTAGGAGGGTCGTTGATGATCTGGTCCTGTTGTTGAGGAGGGTTAGTAGGATTTGCAGCAAGAGCTTGTTGTACTTGTACTACGATGTCAGGTAATATCGTGGCCATTTGGTTGGCGATATGAGTGGCCAACCGTTCCTGAGACTTTTCCGATTTCCTACTCCTTCGATGCGATCTAGACGACATCTACAGGATCATAAAATGAGAAGATTGTGAGTTTATGGTATCTTTTAGGTGTCATGTGTCTTTAAAAAAATGAAAATAACATAAATATCAATAATGCAACTACATCCGAAGGATGTCTTGGGTTCGCTCATGTTGGGCCTCAAATGTCCCCCATACCTTCACCTATATAGTCATGTGGGCCCCCATGGCTATTGGTTTGGTAGGATTCACATTAGTATTGGCAATTTAACACTCGCATCCCCCGAATGCTAACCACAAAATATGTTCATGAGATGTTTGGTCGGAACGTGTCCAGGTGTAGACACAATGACAACTCAAAGTAGGATTTGCTCTCACGACGTTTGGTATAGCATGCTTTGGCCTAATAGGTATTTCGTACTCTCATCGTTGGTCCCCAGGTAGGCAAACTGGTCCTTTATTTTGGATTTATACGAATGCCAGCCTAGACAGGACGTTCCGACTACCGGTACTAGTACCCTTCCAGTTACTACATGCCCGTCATGAGAACTCACTTTGATGAGATTTGAAAACACGAAAATCGTTGTAAAATCAATCATGATGTGGTGTGTGCTTGCATGGATGTGATATATTATGATCATACGATTTCATGATAGGCATTATTTGATAATACATACTTATGAACATGCTTGAACAATATCGAATGTAACATTTTAACATAAACATATAAACATCATGAAATTTGGCATATAACACACAAAATTCTTATAAGTTTCTAATCGACTATAGTATAGGGTCTAATAACCTATCCTATATCCCTATAATCATGGCTCTGATACCAATCTGTCACACCCCGACCCGCAGCGGAAATAAGAGTCGGGGCATAATTGGGTTATCACCAAAGCACATGACATTTACTATTATGTTTCATAATTAAATGAAGTCAAAATTACATTTCTCAAACATTCAAACATGTTCATTCATTACAAAGGAAAATAACCAAACATAATGTTCCAAATACTAAATCGTTTTATTTCTTCTAATCCAGGTCCTACGTGTTCCTAGCTGCTGCTGGTTCATGTGTAAAATGGGAGGTTTTTGGGTCAACATAAGTTGGCGAGTGAACCTCATAGATAAACATTTAATAATGATTTTCTGGTTAGTTTATCAATAAAATATTGTGCATAATCATAAAAGAGCATATGTATGAAATCAAGCAATGGCAACATCAGTTACAATTATAACATACATTAACAATCGATAACATACATGAACATACCAACATCATATGATAATTAACATAAATGAACTGTGAGATCAAGGCTCAATCAAACGGAGCCGATCATATTGCATGAACTGAAAATGTAAATTGAACTGTGCGCTCAAGGCTCAATCAAACGGAGCCGAGCGTGTTGCATGTATTGAAATGTAAATAAATGACCGATCAAGGCTCAATCAAACGGAGCCGATCGTGCGGGCACGCCCTGATCAACCGCATAATAAAATGGGGATCAAACTCAACCTCGAGGGATGGGGAGCTACGGCCTCAGCAATTGCATGTACTGAAATAATAACTTGCAAACAATACTAACTACTTATCAGCAACAACTAACACACATGTCATGATATGATATATGCACAATAACTTAGTTATAATAAGTAAATGAACAAGACACATGATACACCCCAAAAATGTGATTAAAACGGGGAATTTGAAGGGTTCACTCACATTGGGTGCGTTGGATTTGAGTTGGTGAGATGCGCACGATTTAGACGAAGCGAGTTAACGAGGAATCACTGACCTAAATAATAATGGGAAAAAAAATATATTAAATGGATGGATTTTATTAAAGATTTTAATGGGATTTTTAGATATATTTTTGTGAGTTTATGGCTATTTTCTATCCTTAAAAATGTTATTTTTAAGTATTTTTAATTGATTTTTAATTTAAATTAAACAAATAAATATTTAAAAAAAATAATATATTTTTTTTTACTGTTTGACCGTTGACCGTTGACCGTTGACCGGTTCGGTCAGCGGTAATACTCGGTGACCTTCCGTTCACGCGCACGTAGCTCTACCAACTGAGCTACGTGACTAACCCGTTAGAAATCCAGTTCTTATTACATTTATACACTTATTCGAATTTACCGAAAATTCCTTTATTTTGCAAAACGTTTTAATCTCATTGAACCGGTGTTTGGGACGGGACTCGATCGCGCGACGTGTAGTTTGTTTTGCACACAGTCCACCGCTGGACTGTGTGTCTAACCCGGTTATATTCTTGATTTATAATATACTTAACAACTACTCGTTTCAACCCGGTTAGTTTATGAATAAAAAGGAATGTTTATTACGCAGAGTGTGTGTAGTAAGGATCGAACTCGGGACGTGATTATAAAATGTGCACACAGTCCACCGCTGGACTGTGTGTCTAACCCGTTTATAAACCGAATTTTAATTACTCTTATGCTCTGAAATAGGTTCATCTTCTTCGTCGGATAAACTGTCAGCGTATTCCAACTGGTTAAGATTGATTTCGCGACTTTCAAAGATCTTAAACACTAAAAGTAATTCAATAGCAAAGAATGGAAAGAGCTTAAAGACTAGGATTTACCGTTTGAAGATAAACACAGAAATCCGGCGAACGTGTTGTCGATACAGAAATCGAGCTCCGACTGTTGCAACAATTAACAGTGTGGATCGATTATTTATAGAACTAAATCATCTAAACAAGGTTTAAATGAAGTGTAGGATGCCTTACCCTTTCACAGTGAAATTCCGGCAATTACAGAAACTTTCCGGCGAGGGTGGGATTTCCGATAAATGTTGGCTAAGATTGATTCTGTTGACGGGATTGTGTTAGAGATTGACTAACCACATGTTTTAAACAAAAAGAGTCGAAGAATTTACCGTGAAAATACAAGTCCCGGTTTTCCGGTGAGTTGCAGAAAATCTCCGGCGATCGAAATCAGAGGGTCTTACAGTTCAGAATCTTGACGAAAATGAAATTGAGAGTTATTGTGATAGTTATGAATCGCGCAAATGATCAGTACTTGGATTATATTAGAGTTTGGTATATCTTCGGTTTCAAATACCGGAAGTGAGGAGATCTTTAAGTTCATTCAATTAGAACTTAATTAGAAACCGATATTCATCGGTTATAAGTTAACTAAGCGAACAAAAACTGATTTGGCGATTCGGTTTACCGATTTCCGTTATTCAGATATTATTAACCGTTAAGTCGTGTTTGTGTATAAAATTTAATTGCTTTCATAATGTTAACAGAAAACAATTGGTGGCGGAGTGGTTTGGAGACGGGGAGATAAGTCGTTGGAGGCAGTTGACCCGGGTTCGAGTCCGGTCAGCTCCAAATATTTTTTATTTATTTTATTTTAACTTTTTATCAAATATAATTTTTATAGTTTAGTTTATATATTAATTATGTAACGTTTAAACTCAAAATACTCATAAATACTTAATGTCATTTCATAACTTGGTATTTGATTACAAAACGGAGCGGGTTTTGGAAACCCGATTTATACAAATGTTACAGTATCCCCTACTTTTAGGAATTTCGTCCCGAAATTCAAACAGTTGAAGTAGTAGGGAAAAGATGAGGGTATTTTTCACGCATTGAGTCTTCACGTTCCCAAGTAAACTCAGGTCCCCGTTTCGACTCCCAGCGTACCCTAACAATAGGAATGCGACTTCGACGTAGACGCTTTTCTCCATAGTCCATAATCTCTACTGGCCTTTCAATAAAATGCATGGATTCATCAATCTGAATATCCTCCAGTGGAATATGAAGATTCTCATCAGCGAGGCACTTCTTCAAGTTCGACACGTGGAATGTGGGATGAATTCTGTCGAGTTCTTCCGGTAGGTCAAGCTTGTAAGCTACAGGACCTACTCTTTCGAGTATCTTGAAAGGTCCTACGTAACGTGGTGCTAGCTTTCCCTTTTAACCAAAACGAACTACTCCCTTCCACGGTGACACTTTTAAAAGCACATGATCACCAACGCTAAACTCCAAGGGCTTCCGTCGTTTATCTGCGTAACTCTTTTGACGACTTTGAGCCGCTAGAAGATTGTTTCGGATTTAATGAATCTTATCTGTTGTTTCTTGGATCAATTCCGGACCAGTAATTTGAGCTTCCCCAATTTCGTGCCAACAAACAGGAGATCGACACTTTCGACCATATAAAGCTTCAAAAGGTGCCATGCCGATGCTAGAATGATAACTGTTGTTGTACGAAAATTCGACTAACGGTAGATGGGCGTCCCAATTTCCCTTGAAGTCTATGACACATGCTCTAAGCATGTCCTCAAGGGTTTGAATGGTGCGCTCAGACTGTCCATCAGTTTGAGGATGATAGGCGGTACTGAGATCTAGTCGAGTGCCCATAGCGGATTGTACTGCCTGCCATGTTCGAGAGGTGAAACGACCATCCCGATCAGAAATAATACTTAACGGAACTCCATGTCGGCTGACGATTTCGTTGATATAAATACGAGCAAGCTTTTCGTTCTTGAAATCTTCTCGAATAGGAATAAAGTGAGCTGATTTTGTGAGTCGGTCTATAATCACCCATATAGTGTCATACCCACTAGAAGTGCGAGGTAACCCGGTAATAAAATCCATGGTTATATTTTCCCACTTCCAGACAGGTATTTCTGGTTGGACCTGAAGTCCTGAGGGTCTTTGGTGTTCAGCCTTTACTTTAGAACAAGTGAGACACTTGGAAACAAAAACGGCAATATCTTTCTTCATTCCAGGCCACCAATAGGTGTACCGTAGGTCTTGATACATCTTATCGGCTCCTGGGTGTATAGAATATCGCGACTTATGGGCTTCATGCATGAGTGTTTCACGAAGATTGATATGGTTAGGAATCCATATACGATCTAGGTAATACAAAATACCATCAGATTTAGTTTCCAGCTTTAGCTCGGCTCCACAGGACATCTCTTTTTGTACATCTTCCTCTGTTATTGAAACATGTTGAGCTTCTCGAATTTGATCCTTAATATTGGTTATAATTTGCGAACATAGAAGATGAATGGAATTCGCATAACCCTTTCGACTAAGTGCATCAGCCACCACATTTGCTTTACCAGGGTGGTATCTGATTTCACAGTCGTAATCATTTAGGAGTTCGACCCATCTTCGTTGCCTCATATTTAACTCTTTCTGATTGAAGATATGTTGAAGACTCTTGTGGTCAGTGTATATTTCACACTTCGTACCATAAAGATAATGTCTCCATATCTTAAGAGCGAATACAACGGCTCCGAGTTCAAGGTCATGAGTGGTGTAATTCTTTTCGTGAGTCTTGAGTTGCCTTGAGGCATAAGCTATGACTTTTCCTCTTTGCATGAGAACGCAACCTAATCCTTGTCCTGACGCGTCGCAATAGACTACAAAATCATCACAACCTTCAGGAAGAGTGAGGATTGGTGCATCACAAAGTTTTTGCTTGAGAGTTTGAAAAGCTTCTTCTTGCTTGGGTCCCCATACAAATGGTTTCCCTTTATGGGTTAAAGCCGTGAGTGGCACCGCAATGCGAGAGAAGTTTGAAATGAATCGACGATAGTAACCAGCAAGTCCAAGAAAAGACCTTACTTCAGTTGGCGTACGTGGAGCTTGCCATTCCTGAACTGCTTTGATCTTTGATGGGTCCACATGTATTCCTTTGTCATTGACTACATGCCCGAGAAATTGCACCTCTTTTAACCAGAATTCACATTTAGAGAATTTGGCATAAAGCTTTTCCTTTTCTAGAAGTGCAAGAACAAGTCGCAGATGACGCTCATGATCAGCTTTGGATTTTGAATAGATAAGAATATCGTCAATGAACACAATAACAAATCGATCAAGGTAAGGTTTGCAGACTCTATTCATTAGGTCCATGAAAACAGCTGGTGCGTTGGTTAATCCAAACGGCATAACCATGAATTCATAGTGACCATATCGAGTTCGAAAAGCAGTTTTAGGGACGTCTTCCTCATGCACCCTAAGCTGATGATAGCCCGATCGAAGGTCGATTTTCGAAAAGCAACTGGCACCTTGTAGTTGGTCAAGAAGGTCATCTATACGAGGTAAAGGATATCGATTTTTGATAGTTAACTTGTTGAGCTCTCTGTAATCGATGCACATGCGAAAAGATCCATCCTTCTTCTTTACGAAAAGTACAGGTGCACCCCAAGGCGATGAGCTGGGGCGTATAAATCCCTTGTCAGTCAACTCTTGCAATTGACTGGCTAGCTCTTGCATTTCAGAGGGGGCTAACCTATATGGAGACTTTGCCACTGGTGTAGCACCAGGTATAAGATCGATACGAAATTCGACATCTCTGATTGGAGGAAGTCCTGAAATGTCGTCAGGGAAAACTTGTGGAAAATCTTTTACAACAGGAATATCTTCAAGTTTCTTTTCTGCTGTCCCCTTCTTGATGATATGGGCTAAAAACGCGACATAATTCTTGCGAAGGTATTTCTGAGCTTGAAGGCAAGACATTAAGTTGAGTCCTTTCGCCAAGGTTTCTCCAATAATTCGAAGAGTCTGACCGTTTGAAAGAGGAATACGAATAAATTTCTCACGACATACAACTTCCGCATTATGCTGACTGAGCCAATCCATTCCGACTATGATGTCGAAACTTCCCAGCTTCATAGGAATAAGATCGACTGAGAAATCGTGGTCGTTTAGGGTGAGCGTACAGTTGCGTAAAATAGAGTCTAACGAAACTGGTTTTCCATCTGCAACTTCCACTGTTATGGATTCCGCGAGCTTATCTCGATTTTTACTTAAGATAGGTTCAAACTCTAATGACCGAAACTTCTATCCGCACCAGTATCAAATAACATAGAGGCATATCTACCATTTATAAGAAACGTACCGTTGACCACATTGCCGTCAGCTCTGGCCTGGTTTGCGTTAATATTGAAAGCCCTTCCTCTAGCAGGTGGAGGAGCTTGGTTTGCTTGGTTCACAGGGTTGGCTTGGGCCTGAGCATGAATAATATTGACCAGTCTTGGACATGAGTTCCTGAAATGACTTGGATCTCCACAATTGAAACATGCCCGCATAGGTTGGCCCATAGGGTAGTTGGGTTGATAGTATGTTTGGGCTAAATGTTGAGTGGGTGGAAATGGTTGTTGTTGTTGGGCTTGACCCATAAATTGTTGGTGGGTTTGGGTTATAGGTTGGTGGCGGTTTGTTCGTTGAGGTGCGCGGCAGTGTTGTACAATGTGTCCAGCGCGACCGCAGCTGGTACAGTACTGGCAAGGATAGTCATGGGAGTGGTGATACTGACAACGGTTACATTTTGGTAGTGGTCCTGTGTATGGTCTTTTGTATGGCGCGGGTGGAGGAGTGGCTTGAGTGATGGGTGCAGCAGGAACAGGGGTGTTTGGTGTGGGTGACTGCAAAGTTCCTGTTGTTACGTTTCCTCTTGTTAGCAAATTTAGAGGAAGGAGTGTGGTGGTTTGAGGTTTGTCCCTCAGCAGGGGTTTTCTTCTTTTCTTCCTTGAACTTCCCATTGCGAATTCGGTTTTCGGTCAGTTCTGTTGCCAACACCATGGCAGCTTCGAGTGTTACCGGTGAAACGCTGAGGACCGAATCTTGGATTTTCGAGGGAAGTCCTCGAATGTAGTGTTCGATCAGACGGTAGGTTGGAGTGAATAAGTTTGGTACCATCTGGTTCAACTCTAAGAACCGTTTGTTGTAAGTAGAGTGATCACCATCTTTTTGCTTCAGGGCATGAAATTCATCTTCCAATTTCTTAATCTCACTCCTAGGACAGAATCGCCTAGTCATGATTTCCCTTAACTCCTCCCAAGTTAAGGCCATCGCATCTTCCGTTCCCCTCTTTCCCTTCTCGGTATTCCACCAAGTGAGAGCTACACCAAGTAGTCTCCCGGTGGCATAACGAACTTTGCGATCCTCAGGACAATCGCAGTTTAAGAAAACGTTTTCCATCTCCTCGAACCAACGCAGGAGAGCAGTGACTCCCTCAGTCCCTTCGAATTTTGGGGGATCGCAGGACTTAAAATGTTTGTAGGTGCATTTGCTGGTAGGAGGGTCGTTGATGATCTGGTCCTGTTGTTGAGGAGGGTTAGTAGGATTTGCAGCAAGAGCTTGTTGTACTTGTACTACGATGTCAGGTAATATCGTGGCCATTTGGTTGGCGATATGAGTGGCCAACCGTTCCTGAGACTTTTCCGATTTCCTACTCCTTCGATGCGATCTAGACGACATCTACAGGATCATAAAATGAGAAGATTGTGAGTTTATGGTATCTTTTAGGTGTCATGTGTCTTTAAAAAAATGAAAATAACATAAATATCAATAATGCAACTACATCCGAAGGATGTCTTGGGTTCGCTCATGTTGGGCCTCAAATGTCCCCCATACCTTCACCTATATAGTCATGTGGGCCCCCATGGCTATTGGTTTGGTAGGATTCACATTAGTATTGGCAATTTAACACTCGCATCCCCCGAATGCTAACCACAAAATATGTTCATGAGATGTTTGGTCGGAACGTGTCCAGGTGTAGACACAATGACAACTCAAAGTAGGATTTGCTCTCACGACGTTTGGTATAGCATGCTTTGGCCTAATAGGTATTTCGTACTCTCATCGTTGGTCCCCAGGTAGGCAAACTGGTCCTTTATTTTGGATTTATACGAATGCCAGCCTAGACAGGACGTTCCGACTACCGGTACTAGTACCCTTCCAGTTACTACATGCCCGTCATGAGAACTCACTTTGATGAGATTTGAAAACACGAAAATCGTTGTAAAATCAATCATGATGTGGTGTGTGCTTGCATGGATGTGATATATTATGATCATACGATTTCATGATAGGCATTATTTGATAATACATACTTATGAACATGCTTGAACAATATCGAATGTAACATTTTAACATAAACATATAAACATCATGAAATTTGGCATATAACACACAAAATTCTTATAAGTTTCTAATCGACTATAGTATAGGCTCTAAGGGTCTAATAACCTATCCTATATCCCTATAATCATGGCTCTGATACCAATCTGTCACACCCCGACCCGCAGCGGAAATAAGAGTCGGGGCATAATTGGGTTATCACCAAAGCACATGACATTTACTATTATGTTTCATAATTAAATGAAGTCAAAATTACATTTCTCAAACATTCAAACATGTTCATTCATTACAAAGGAAAATAACCAAACATAATGTTCCAAATACTAAATCGTTTTATTTCTTCTAATCCAGGTCCTACGTGTTCCTAGCTGCTGCTGGTTCATGTGTAAAATGGGAGGTTTTTGGGTCAACATAAGTTGGCGAGTGAACCTCATAGATAAACATTTAATAATGATTTTCTGGTTAGTTTATCAATAAAATATTGTGCATAATCATAAAAGAGCATATGTATGAAATCAAGCAATGGCAACATCAGTTACAATTATAACATACATTAACAATCGATAACATACATGAACATACCAACATCATATGATAATTAACATAAATGAACTGTGAGATCAAGGCTCAATCAAACGGAGCCGATCATATTGCATGAACTGAAAATGTAAATTGAACTGTGCGCTCAAGGCTCAATCAAACGGAGCCGAGCGTGTTGCATGTATTGAAATGTAAATAAATGACCGATCAAGGCTCAATCAAACGGAGCCGATCGTGCGGGCACGCCCTGATCAACCGCATAATAAAATGGGGATCAAACTCAACCTCGAGGGATGGGGAGCTACGGCCTCAGCAATTGCATGTACTGAAATAATAACTTGCAAACAATACTAACTACTTATCAGCAACAACTAACACACATGTCATGATATGATATATGCACAATAACTTAGTTATAATAAGTAAATGAACAAGACACATGATACACCCCAAAAATGTGATTAAAACGGGGAATTTGAAGGGTTCACTCACATTGGGTGCGTTGGATTTGAGTTGGTGAGATGCGCACGATTTAGACGAAGCGAGTTAACGAGGAATCACTGACCTAAATAATAATGGGAAAAAAAATATATTAAATGGATGGATTTTATTAAAGATTTTAATGGGATTTTTAGATATATTTTTGTGAGTTTATGGCTATTTTCTATCCTTAAAAATGTTATTTTTAAGTATTTTTAATTGATTTTTAATTTAAATTAAACAAATAAATATTTAAAAAAAATAATATATTTTTTTTTACTGTTTGACCGTTGACCGTTGACCGTTGACCGGTTCGGTCAGCGGTAATACTCGGTGACCTTCCGTTCACGCGCACGTAGCTCTACCAACTGAGCTACGTGACTAACCCGTTAGAAATCCAGTTCTTATTACATTTATACACTTATTCGAATTTACCGAAAATTCCTTTATTTTGCAAAACGTTTTAATCTCATTGAACCGGTGTTTGGGACGGGACTCGATCGCGCGACGTGTAGTTTGTTTTGCACACAGTCCACCGCTGGACTGTGTGTCTAACCCGGTTATATTCTTGATTTATAATATACTTAACAACTACTCGTTTCAACCCGGTTAGTTTATGAATAAAAAGGAATGTTTATTACGCAGAGTGTGTGTAGTAAGGATCGAACTCGGGACGTGATTATAAAATGTGCACACAGTCCACCGCTGGACTGTGTGTCTAACCCGTTTATAAACCGAATTTTAATTACTCTTATGCTCTGAAATAGGTTCATCTTCTTCGTCGGATAAACTGTCAGCGTATTCCAACTGGTTAAGATTGATTTCGCGACTTTCAAAGATCTTAAACACTAAAAGTAATTCAATAGCAAAGAATGGAAAGAGCTTAAAGACTAGGATTTACCGTTTGAAGATAAACACAGAAATCCGGCGAACGTGTTGTCGATACAGAAATCGAGCTCCGACTGTTGCAACAATTAACAGTGTGGATCGATTATTTATAGAACTAAATCATCTAAACAAGGTTTAAATGAAGTGTAGGATGCCTTACCCTTTCACAGTGAAATTCCGGCAATTACAGAAACTTTCCGGCGAGGGTGGGATTTCCGATAAATGTTGGCTAAGATTGATTCTGTTGACGGGATTGTGTTAGAGATTGACTAACCACATGTTTTAAACAAAAAGAGTCGAAGAATTTACCGTGAAAATACAAGTCCCGGTTTTCCGGTGAGTTGCAGAAAATCTCCGGCGATCGAAATCAGAGGGTCTTACAGTTCAGAATCTTGACGAAAATGAAATTGAGAGTTATTGTGATAGTTATGAATCGCGCAAATGATCAGTACTTGGATTATATTAGAGTTTGGTATATCTTCGGTTTCAAATACCGGAAGTGAGGAGATCTTTAAGTTCATTCAATTAGAACTTAATTAGAAACCGATATTCATCGGTTATAAGTTAACTAAGCGAACAAAAACTGATTTGGCGATTCGGTTTACCGATTTCCGTTATTCAGATATTATTAACCGTTAAGTCGTGTTTGTGTATAAAATTTAATTGCTTTCATAATGTTAACAGAAAACAATTGGTGGCGGAGTGGTTTGGAGACGGGGAGATAAGTCGTTGGAGGCAGTTGACCCGGGTTCGAGTCCGGTCAGCTCCAAATATTTTTTATTTATTTTATTTTAACTTTTTATCAAATATAATTTTTATAGTTTAGTTTATATATTAATTATGTAACGTTTAAACTCAAAATACTCATAAATACTTAATGTCATTTCATAACTTGGTATTTGATTACAAAACGGAGCGGGTTTTGGAAACCCGATTTATACAAATGTTACATAGCTACTAAACATAGGCTATTTATAACAAAGTATTTTGACCCGTTAACATCATTACAAAAGTTGCAGAAGCGCATGGAGAGCTTTCGAAGTGCGTTCGATCCGGATGAAGCTTGACCATTTAAATTTGTGTTTTACCTACATCACGACAATAAAAGTCATTCACAAGTTTATACATAATGCAATATGCAACTTTTATTAGTCATAACCTTATATTCGCCGCAAAACATTCGTGAATAAATGACTTATCACAAGTTTATTTACCCATAGCTAACGGATCAACATAATACAAAACTTTATCTTCTCATTCTTTTTCATTTAACCGGTCGACCCGTTTAAAATGGTTCGACAAGATACCATTCTTCTACATTCTCATTCCATTCTAAATAACTCGTTCATAACGGATCATCATAAAGCCTTCTGTAGTTCGATTAGAGACTAATGAAATATACAACTAACATTATTCATGGACTAGTAATGCCAAGCTTTCAACTACTAACATTAAACAAGTTTGTAAGTGAACGAACTTACCTCGTTCTTTAGCTTTTTGATGAAATCCGGAACTTGCTCCTTCTTCTTTCGATCCTACACATAATCCGTTCTCAATTAGATTATGTCATTCATTTACATAACTTCCACATTCATGTATTAATCGCATTTCCTTAACATATTTCATAAGATAACAACTTCATACTTTTCTTATGCAATATAAGACCCCTAATTCATCCAAAACTCACAAATTCATCATTCAAGCATTTAGTCGAATAATTGGTGTGCGTACAACATTTTAAGCACCATGTACATGTGTGATATGCATAACTTACTAGTTTTCATCACAATGATCAACTCAACCAAATTTCACATAGTTTCTTAATCTACATTCAAGTTCATCTAACAATACTCTAGTAATTATACATTCACATTTCTATTTCTCATAATTAGCATCTTCTTAACATCACTAATTCTAACATGAAACTAACACAAGTGGGTTTTTCTTCAACTCTTCAATGCAATCAAATTCAAGCATGATTTACATTCTACATGATTATGTTAACTCATGTATAAACTCAGATTCCTACAATTCTCACGGATTGATCAAAACCCACTTATCAAGAAGCTTCAAAATACAAAATTTAATTTACCTTATGTTCAATGCACTTAGATTAAGGAGTAACTAGGCTCAGGCATTCGATTTTCATCCTAGATCATGTTTAATTGTTGAATTCTTGAGCTAAGTTGAAGGAGAAGGGTTTCTCCTTGCTCCTGCCTTTCACGCGACACATACATACATAAAACACTGAGCATTCTTCCTTTAACTTGTGTAATCCTCACATTTACACCTTTAGTCCCTATAGTTACCTTTGTTGACATTTTTAGTATAATTTTCATTCTTTATGAACTTTCATCTTATTAGTTTAAATTTAATTGACCAATTAAACATTTAAACACAAGTAACCTATTAAGCATTTTTGGGGTGTTACAAAAATTCATTACTGGTCTCAGAGTTCTACCAAGCATACAGAAGTATATCGAGGTATATTGCGATAATACAGGTGCAATAGCTTAGGCAAAGGAACTAAGGTCGTATAATGATATATGTTAAAATACACACATTTTAGTCCCCCGCTTTACCCTCGTTTTACGTGTTTTTGGCTATAAAACCTCGGTTTTATTATTTAATAAGGTGTATTTTGGTTTACAGGCCCTAAACAGCGTATTGGAATAAAGATGAAGAAAAAATGGATTTTCCGAACGAGACGGCGAAGTTACGAAGTTTCTGTTAGCTGCAGATCATTTGGCACGACCGTGCCAAATACGACACGACTGTGCATATGCGAGACAGAAGACTGCACGTGTAGTGCAGCTACCCGTGCCACCCTTTTAGCAGGACATGCACGACCGTGCATAGCTTGGCACGACCGTGCCAAGCCATTTTACCCGAGAACACTACCATGTTCAGCTGGCAGTATAGCCTGATCATCGGACACTCACGACGTGCCATTTTTAAATCACTGTTATGGATAAGTTGACGTCACCAGATTGCGTAGTGCACGGCCGTGCGGATCTTGCACGACCGTGCCAAATTAAAAAACGCTATAAAACAGGGCAGAGGCTACTGATCGAAACATTGGGCGATTTTCCTAACTTCTGGGCAATTTCTGGGGTCCGAGAGCAGTCTGGAGAGGACGGTTTGAAGCCTCAAAGTTGCAAGAAGCCTATCTAGCATCCAATCCATATAATCCTTGGTTGTTTATGGTTTGATTTCTTGTTCTTAACATGTATTTTGAGCTTAGATACAAGCATTGAGATGATGTTATTATGGTTATTGTAGCCTAAGGGCAAAAACACATTGTTTACTTGCTTCATGAACAACCATTAGTATGTTAACTATGTTGTAATGACACTTAGCACTTTTTATGTTAATCCTTGATGATTAGTTTGCAACCTTGTTTGTTGATATTGGATTCTTGATTATAGTTAATTGTCTTGGAAGACTAGTATTTGATTAGTTAAGATATTTGCAAAAAGAAGCTTAATTAATCACTTATTAGTAAACTTTTAACTAGATTAAAATGTTGACACCATGAAACTAGAAATGGGTATTGGTTTAACAAGAGGTAATTAATATTAATCAAGAGTGTTTTCTGTCACGGAAGGACCTTAATGGGTTAGATGGTGTTGTTATAAATTCTTGACATAAGTATAATCTTGGTTAGTAATTTAGGCAAAAATTGCTTCCTAGGTGGATTTGTGTTCAAGATTTGTAAAATGGGCTCGGTTGTGATTTAATCTAGGTTAGGCTTTTCTTGGTGGTCACATTGTGTTTATCGGTGTTACTTTCCTTGATAAAGTGCGGTTAGAAAACTCTTAACGGATGACTAACTTATTTTTAAAGGATTTTCATAAACATTTATCAATAAGGGCGTCAAAGAACAATTTTAGGTGGTTAAAGTGTGTTTATCGTTTTAACTTTCCGAAGGGTTGTCATGTTAGGATTCCCGAAAGAGAAACTAATTATCTTTCAAAAATAAAAAAATTGACCGAGTGTTATAGTGCCAAAACCGACTTAGTTAACATGTTTCGGTTGTTCGTAAAGCAAGGCTACATATTTACTTTTATTCAAAAATGTCTAAAAATATATTTTAGTTAAATTTTAGTTTCTAAAACAAAATATCACTCTACCTTTTTACCGGTAATTTAACGACAAAAGTTTAGTACTTTTGCTTCCGCCCGCATCCTTGGATCGATACTTGGTTCTTACCGACACTTTACTACATATGTGACCGGGTACACTTGCCCTTTTGTGTGTGTTTTAATCTTGAAGTATAAATCATTTTTATAAATTTAAAACCGAACCGTGTGTAAAATTCATTGTAAAAATATGTGTATACACGCACGCGTCAAGTTTTTGGCGCCGTTGCTGGGGATGTGGCGAGCTTTAGGAACGACCCGAGTCAATATTTTACCGGTGTACATGCTTGTGAATAGGTGTAAGTATCTATTAGTTCATATTTTTGTTTTTAAACATAGTTAGTTAGTTAATTTGTTGATTAGTAAATATGTTTATAATACTTATATAATTTTTATTTAATTTATTCGTTCGAATTCAGACTAATTATTCATTTATTTCTTAAACTTTCGTGGCTGAAACATAATTTTAATACCTCCCGGTCAAAGTATTTTTACCAATTTGTATTTTATAGAATTTTTGGGCTATTTTCGATATTTATAAAATTTTTCCAGCTTAAAACAGAAAACTCATTTTTATATCAGCAGCAAAAAAAATTTATTTATATTATTATTATTATATTATGTTCGAGGCATGCTTATCATTCTCTTACAGGTTGATGTCCTCAACCCCCGCGCCCGCCGCTGTTGAACCATCTGACGAACCCGAACGTGACCTGAGGAGGCGACTTCGAGAGAGATCTCGCATGGTTATGCGGCAGTTAGAGACAGCTAGGGAGAACCGGTGGTACCCTCTAAGACTGGGAGCTCAGAAGACGAGGGAGGCATAACCATGGCGGACGACGACCGACCGCTGAATAAGACGAACTAGGCAGGAGGTGGTGGTTTGGAGTCGAGTATCGCCCGATCGACGATAGCAGCGCCTAATTTTAAAATTAAATCGAGCATAATTAACATGGTGCAGAATTCGGTACAGTTTGACGGACGAGAGCATGAGGATCCCGGTCGACATATTGCGGCTTTTCTTCAGGTATGTTCAACCTTCAAAATACGGGATGTTTCGGATGATGCGGTTCATTTGCGACTTTTTCCATTTTCATTGCGCGGCAAGGATAGATCGTGGCTTATGTCACTTCCCGCGGGGTCCATCAGAACTTGGGACGAGATGGCAGAATTGTTCATGCAGAAGTATTTCCAGCCTGAGAAGACAACAAAGCTTAGGAATCGTATCATGACATTTTGGCAAGATGACAGGGAGTCTTTACACGTAGCCTGGGAGAGATTCAAAGATCTACTACTTGAGTTCCGCACCACGGTCTCACCAAGAGGCAATTAGTTCTGACTTTCTACCAGGGACTCAACTACGATTCCAGGAGCGTTTGGATGTTTATGCATATGGCGATCTAGGGACGAAGATGCCTAATGAAGCTTTTGCGATTATCGAGAGAGCTGCGTTGAAGTCGAGTTCACGACATGGAGGAGAGAGGCGCCGGACGTCTTCACGCCCAGGAGTTCATGTGTTGACGATTACACAACAATTTCTGCACCGATTGCGGTGTTGCATCGAAGTTTGATAAATCACAGTCCTAGACGGTAGCACAGACGAGTGCGGGATGTGATCAGTGTGGAGCATCGCACGGGTTAGGTGCGTGTGACCAGGGTGTTATGTTTGCGGGTCAAGAAGAGGTAGACTTTGTGAGTAATCAAGCGAGGCCACAAAATAACCCTTACAGCAACACGTATAATCCGGGATGGAGGAATCACCCGAACTTTGGGTGGAAAGCAAACACGGGTAATCAAAACCCGCTCGGATTCAGTCAGCGAGCTCCAGCACCGCAGTAGGCTCAAGGTCAATCATTTCAGCCATACAATCAATCCTACGATCCTCGACCTTATTCATACCAAAATTAGGGCTCCGGGAGTAGTTCTTAGCAACAAGGCCCTTCGGATAATTCTAAGCTGGAGGAGATGATGGCCCAGCTTCTGAGTAGCTCTACTAGTGTGAATCAACTAGCCGAGACTGAAGAAACGTTTCTTGGTTCACGAGGGAGAGATGCGGAGTCAGAAGGCCTCGATTTAGAAATCGAAAACCAGATAGGGCAGTTGGCGAAGATGATGTTGGAGAGACCCCCAGGTCTTCCAGGAAATACCGAGCCGAATCCACGATGGCAAGTTAATGCCGTGATGATGAGGAGTGGCAAGACCATGGGACCCGACATATCAGACTCACCACCGATCACTGAGGCGGTCCAGACTGATGCTCCGGACGAGGTGCACACTAGGCGAGACCCAGAAAGTACAGCACAGCTCTGGGAGCTAGTCAAAGATTATACTCCTCCAGTTCTGTACCTAGGCAGGCTGAAGAAGCAGAAAAATGAGGAACAATATGATAAGTTTCTAGATTTGTTCAAACAGTTGCATATAAACATACCATTTGTTGAGGCTTTAGCCCAAATGCTTAAGTACGCGAAATTCTTGAAGGACATCCTCTCGAACAAACAGAAACTTGAGGACATGTCCTGTGTTGTGATGAATGAAGTTGCTCTGCTATACTTAAAAACCATCTGCCTACGAAGATGGGAGATCCGGGCAGCTTTACTCTTCCGTGCCTAATTGGCAATATGTCGGTTAGTCACGCGTTGGAGGATTTAGGAGCGAGCATTAACCTTATTCCGTATAAGGTTTTTGCTGAGTTGGATCTAGGTGAGCCGTCACCTACGAGGATGAGCATTCGACTAGCAGACCGTTCCATTAAGTATCCACGAGGATTTGTTGAGAATATGCTTGTCAAGATCGACAAGTTTGTGTTTCCTGTGGATTTCGTTATTCTGGACAAGGATGAGGATTCTAGGGTACCTTTGATACTCGGGCGTCCGTTCTTGAACACCGCACGGACGATTGTAGATGTAGCTGCGGGGCAGATTACACTCCGAGTTAATGAAGAGCATGTGACCTTTGACATCAAGCGGTCAATGCAACACCCGCAGAGTCAGGATGATGCGCTATACTATGTTGACATTGTCGACACGTATGTGAGCACCCATTTCCAGGGCATGATTGGGAAGATTGATTCGGACACACCTTTGTTGTGTGGGGACCTAGATGGCATTACGCAGGAGGGCCACTACTTTGAGCAGCCAGTCTATCAGATTGGTGATGATGGTTCCCAGAGTCCGCATCGATTTAAGGAGATTGATCGTGAGGATGAAGAAAAGTCGAAGCCATCTATTGAAGATCCACCATCCTTAGAGCTTAAGGAGCTTCCGCTGCATCTTGAGTACGCATTTCTAGACTAGGAACGCCGTTTGCCAGTTATTATTTCATCATCTTTGTCAGACGAGGAAAAGAGCAAACTTCTCGATGTACTGCGACTTCATAAGAAAGCCTTAGCATGGAAGATCATGGACATAAAGGAATCAATCCTTCATTCTGTACTCATAAAATTCTTATGGAGGATGATTACAAGCCGTGTGCGCAGTCACAGAGACGACTAAACACGAACATGCAAGAAGTTGTGAAAAAGGAGGTGATTAAGTTGCTAGATGCAGGTTTAATTTATCCTATTTTTTATTCAGTTTGGGTGAGTCCGGTACAAGTAGTGCCCAAAAAGGGTGGTATGACGGTAGTGACAAATGAAAGGAATGAGCTTATTCCTACCCGGACGGTTACGGGATGGCGTGTTTGAATCGACTATCGCAGACTGAATGATGCCACCCGCAAGGACCACTTCCCACTTCCATTCATCGATCAGATGTTGGAACGTCTGTCGGGGAAGTCTTTTTACTGTTTTCTGGATGGGTTCTACGGGTATTTCCAGATTCCTATCGCTCCTGAGGATCAAGAGAAGACTACCTTCACATGCCCATTCGGCACCTTCGCCTACCGGTGTATGCCTTTCGGTTTGTGCAATGCACCGGCTACTTTCCAGCGCTGCATGGTTGCTATTTTCCATGACATGATCGAGGATTCCATGGAGGTGTTCATGGATGACTTTTCAGTTTTTGGGGATTCCTTTGATCATTGTTTGGAAAATTTGAAGAAGATGTTGAAGAGGTGTGAGGAAACAAATCTGGTCTTACACTAGGAGAAATGCCACTTCATGGTGAGAGAGGGCATAGTTTTAGGACATAAGATTTCCCAAGCTAGGATGGAAGTCGATCCAGCAAAAGTTGACATCATTTCTCGACTTTCGCCTCCTACCTCGGTTAAAGCAATTCGGAGTTTCCTTGGTCATGCGGGTTCTATAAACGATTCATTAAAGATTTCTCAAAAATCGCTAGACCCATGACTCGTTTGTTGGAGAAGGATGCTCCGTTTATCTTTTGTGACGAGTGCTTAAAGGCTTTTAACCTTCTTAAGCAAAAGCTCGTTGAGGCACCTATCTTAGTCGCACCAGACTAGACTTCGCCGTTTGAGTTAATGTGCGACGCGAGTGACTTTGCGATAGGAGCTGTGTTGGGACAGCAAAGAGACAAATACTTCACCCAATACAGTACGCCAGCAAGACTTTGCACGACGCTCAGGAGAATTATACTACTACGGAGAAGGAGCTTCTAGCGGTAGTTTTCACATTTGACAAGTTTAGGTCGTATCTTGTGTTGTCCAAAACGATTGTGTATACGGATCACGCGGCGATTAGATATCTCTTCAGCAAGCAAGATGCAAAATCACATCTAATTCGATGGATTTGTTGTTGCAAGAGTTTGATATCGAAATTCAAGACAAGAAGGGTGCGTTAAACGTAGCCGCCGATCATCTTTCAAGACTCGAGCACGGAGATGCGGAGAATGCGCGGGAGGAGCCAATAAATGACAATTTCCCCCATGAGTTTCTCATGACTGTAGAGGTGAGTGATGAGTCGCCTTGGTTTGCTAACTTTGCGAACTACCTTGCGTGTGGGATCCTTATTAAAGGATTGACGCATCAGCAGAAAAGAAAATTCTTTGCGGATTTAAAGCACTACATTCAGGATAACCCGTTCTTGTTTAGAGTTGGCGCGGATCAAGTGATCCGTAGATGTATTTCAGGGAGAGAGGCAGCGGATATTCTGCGACAGTGTCATGAGGGACCTACTGGTGGTCATCACGGGGCCAACTATACAACGAAGAAAGTGTTAGATTCTGGTTTTTATTGGCCCAACATCTTTCGTGATGCGCAGCAGATGGTGAGAGCATGTGATGCTTGCCAGTGGGCTACAAACATATCCGCGCGTGATGAAATGCCTCAAAATTCTATCCAGGTCTGTGAAGTGTTCGACGTATGGGGTATCGACTTCATGGGCCCGTTTCCATCCTCACGTGGAAACAAGTACATCCTAGTGGCGGTTGATTATGTATCGAAGTGGGTTGAGGCGCAAGCCTTACCACTAATGATGCTAGGGTGGTCGTGAGGTTTCTGAAGAGCTTGTTCACCCGGTTTGGTGCCCCGAAAGCGCTCATTAGTAACTGAGGGATGCATTTTTGTAATGCACAACTTGAACGAGCCTTGTCCCGCTATGGCGTTCATCATAGATTATCTACGCCGTATCATCCGCAAACTAGCGGGCAGGTTGAGGTTCCAAACCAGGGTTTGAAAAGGATCCTTGAGCGGTTGGTAAGTCAAAACCGCAAGGATTGGTCTGAAAAGTTGGATGACGCACTTTGGGCCTTCCGGACTGCATACAAGACACCTATCAGGACTACTCCATTTAGGTTGGTCTATGGTAAAGCGTGTCATCTACCCGTGGAGCTAGAGCATAAGGCATTGTGGGCTTTGAAGACGGCGAATTTGGACTTAAAGAGCGGCGGTGAGGCCCTTTTTTTGCAGATTCACGAGCTCGAGGAGTTAAGAAATCATGCCTATGAGAGTTCCACCTTGTACAAGGAGCGTATGAAGAAGTTGCACGACAAGAGGTTGAAAGAACATAAGGATTTTCAAGTTGGAGATCTAGTCTTGTTGTATAACTCTAGGTTGCGCTTATTCCCCGGAAAGTTGAAATCTCGATGGACGGGACCATACACCGTTAAAGAAGTATTCCCTTACAGTACCGTGGCGATTGAGGATGCAAACGGGGTAATTTTCAAAGTCAACGGTCATAGATTGAAAACCTACATTAACGAACCGGTTGACTCAGCGGAAGATGATCGATCTCTACGCCCTGCACGCGAACTAAGTGTGGGGAGGAGAGTCCAGCTATCGACTCGATGATAAAAATGTAGCGTGTGTTATTCGCGCCTAGGGGTAGTTTAGTCTTATTTTTATGTTTTTGCATTTTTGCCGTTTTTAGCGTAGATTTGTGGTTTCTCGTTTGTTCGTAGCATTTTTAATCATACCGAGCGAAGATGCTTAGTCACTCTAATGTCCTAACATGTTTTATCTTGCAAAAGTGGCGGAACCGGCCGAAACAGGCCCCCGAAAATGGGTTCTGTGGAAAAATCACTTGTCTGAAGGTCACGCACGGCCGTGCCAAATTTTGCACGACCGTGCCAAACCAAATCAGCACTATAAGCTGCACTACCGTGCCATCCGAGGATCTATCAGCCTGTGATCTCGGTGACGCACGACCGTGTGTCCTGGCGCACGACCGTGCTAATGGGTGTGAACAGTGTGTGCGTGGGGGTATTTAAGGGATGTTTCTGCACTTAACTTCTCATAACTCTCAAACCCTAGCCGCACTCCCTTCCAAAACCGGTTTTCCCTCAAAAATCCTTCCATTTTTCGCAAGATCTTCTTGAATCTTCCATCAAGGTATGTTTAATTCATAGATTTCATGTTCCTTTTTCAATATTTCACTTAGGGTTTCTGATTTCTTCAAGAAATTTTGGGGTTCTCTTCATAAACACAAACGAAACCCTAACCCTTGAAGAAATCACATGAATCTTGAACAATAGTCGGATTTCTACTCCCCAATCACCCAAAAACATACTAGATTTGAAAGAAACTGGATTAATTTGGTGATTGGGGGTGACAGTTGCTGTTGCAGAATTTGGCACGGTAGTGCCGACTGAGTTATTCTTATCTGTTGCTGGTTGTTCTGTGTCGCATGACTGTGCGGTTACGATGTCGTTTTGAGATCCTAGGCTGCACCACCATGTGCACGACCGTGCCGTCAAGTTGCACGACCATCTCAATTGCCCAGATCAGTTTTCACAGAATGTTCGCAACAGTGACTTAGGCTGCTCGGTTTGTAGATTTCTCGTTATACATGTTTCTGACCTGATTTTTCTATTCCTTCACTTTGACCAAAACAATCGGAAGAACCAACCGTACCTCACCGCCTTGAACGAAATGTGGCAACGTAGAGGTCAATTCGGCACGCCTAAACGTCTGAGTTGGGACGTAATGGAGGAGCTAAATCAGTCAGAGAGGCTTCAAAACATGCTCTCGATGCCCTTCGCCCGGCTACTTAACATTAACCGACCGGTTTATAGGGAGCTCACCTTGGAGTTTCTCGCAACTTATAGCTATGAGAAACCTAAGGCGAGTCGGAACCCAGAATTCAAGACAAGGAAAAGAATTAACTTTCGGTTAGGTGGACAGTGGCACAACTGGACGGTAGCCCGACTTGGTCAAAAACTCAGAATTTACGCCAAAGACGAGATAAATTCCGAGCTCTTCTCTGATATCTACACGTTTCCAAGCCATCAACAGCGGGCTGCATTCTGGGCTAGGATTGCCGACGGACCACCATACGTGCCGCGCTCGGCAAAAGCATCATGGATTAGGGACCCCTCCTACGGGCCATACACCACATCATCAGTCATACCGCTGCGGGTTGCATGGACAGTGGTGGAAACTGTCCAACACTGGATGTCATTTACCTATATGCGCTCACAGAAGGGGTTCACGTTAACCTTGCAGCCCTTTTGGCAGAGTTCTTTGTCAAGAGCTCAGGGACAACCCCGAGCAGTGAGATTCACGGGGGTGAATACGTCACCCAACTCGCCTACGCGCTAAGGATCATGACGCCTGAGGTGGTTGTCAGCTTACATTGGTAGATGAGGGGTACACGGTGGACGTTCGTTCTTTGAAGGTTGTAGGTATAGCAGTGGACACCAAAAATGGACCGAGACTTAAAGGGTTACACAATGAGATTTGGGACCCATTGCTGCCACCACCAGATGATGAGGGAGATGATGCCGTCATGCATGACATGCCGGTACATGATGAGGGTCACGGGCACGGTCAGCCGCCACCGCAGCATCAGCAGCACCACTAGTATCAGCCACATGATTGGCCACATGACATCCCACCTTATCCTGAGTTCTATCGACAATTTCAGCAAATGCAGGTTAATCAGGATTTTATGGCCAGGAGATGCAAGCGGGATTCTCCTACATTTTTAGTGGTCTTCATGATGCCTACCCGAACCACTTCGGTGATCCCCCGCAGTTCCCCTTTGGGAACCAGCCAGGTGGAGGGGCGGGTTCATCTGGGACTCGCCATGACGATGACGATGGGGACGAGTAGTTCGGAGGTTGGCGTACTTGGTGCTTGGTGCTTGTTGCTTGTTGCTGTTGTCTATTAGTTGTGTTTGTTTTTGGGTGTCATTTTGCTAGTACTTAAACACCCTCGAATATTATTGTTTTATTTTCAGACATTTTAGTTCTTGTAATTTATGTATTCTTAGTATTATCATTTATCTTATGTTTTCATTTTCGCGATCAGTTGTATTGCCTTGTGTTGTGTCGTGTAGTGACGTTTATGCAGGTTTATAAACACATAACAAGGAGCAGTGATAAAGGCTAAATTGGGAGCTCGACATCCATATTCATCCTTTATAGGGGAGTGTTATCTTCCCTTCTCTTTACTTTGGGTCTCGCATTGGGGACAATGCGAAGTTCAAGTATGGGGAGGGGTTTTGACATTGTAACTTTGTTTGTCCTTGCAAAAAAAACTGTTTTATTTAAATAAACCGGTTGTTGTATTGTTTTAGAAAGGACCGGATACAATAAAAACTAACAAGCCGGATAAACTTTGAAAAAGATAATAAAAAACGCGACAAATAAAGAAAGACTTACATGTTTATTTTCGTACTTTTACCCATTCCCTCCGTTATGTGAGCATTATTTTGAGCCTTATATTCGTTATATGATTGTTCGTTTTGGATTAGGAGTGAGCTGGATGTCTCGTGTAATGTAGAACTTGTCCTAAGCATGCTTGTTGAGACCATAAACATGTAAGAATGTGTAGAAATGATAGAGGCACCTAGAAAACCCCTTGTTGTAGCCTTTTTCGTTTGTGTGTTATCCCAAAACCCCATATCATCCATTAGGACTGACCATGTTGAGCCCTTCTCGTGTTTTTCTTTCTTTAACTGAACCAAGTAAACCACTTAGCCAAATTAGCCTTTTTCTTTTTTAAACCTTAGTGTTAAAACTCGGTTAAAGTCACCATTTAACTAGCATTTGTTGTAAATAGCTACTTATTAGTTTGTTAAAAAAATCCAGAAATATCAGAAAATAAAATACCTCAAAATCGGGGGAAGACGAAACGGAATTTGAGCGATTTTGAGCACCAAAAGAGTACAATATCGACGATTAACTCAAAGTTACGTAGATTGTTAATTATGCGTTATATATGTATAGTTCCCTTTTATTTATGCTTGTTAAATGCGACTACCGAGTTTTAACCATTTAGTCACTTGTAAATGTCCATTCCACACCTTCACCCTAGCCTTTCGTTACAACCCGTGAAGAACTCTTGATTTACACTTTTTCCCATGATATATGGTGGAGATGAGATCTTTTGACAAGCTTATGTTACTACACATTTCATTGTCTAGGCATCGAGTGTTTACACATACACATTCTATGTATGTTTCACAAATATAGCCGAGTGTGGTGAACATTGTGAGATGTGCGAAGATTAGCATGCTAAGTCAATCAGAAGTGGAATCGCGGCTTTTTGTTTACCTTTACATATATTTGCATGTGCTTGTTTGGTTTAAATTGTTTGAAGATACCTTTCGAAAGAAACCGGCTAAGCGTTTCGCATGTATAGTAGTTACTTAATTGTAAATTATTTGATTTCGTCAAAAACTTGTTTTTATCTTAGTTTGCTTGAGGACAAGCAAAGTTCAAGTGTGGGGAGGCTTAATATATGTTAAAATACACACGTTTTAGTCCCCCGTTTTACCCTCGTTTTTGCGTTTTCGGCTATAAAACCTCGGTTTTGGTATTTACTCAGGTGTGTTTTGTTTTACAGGCCCTAAACAGCGTATTGGAACGAAAAATGAAGAAAAAATGGATTTTCCGAGCGAAACAGCTAAGTTACGAAGTTTCTGTTAGCTGCAGATCATTTGGCACGGTCGTGCTAATTACGGCACGATCGTGCATATGCGAGACAGAAGACTGCACGGGTAGTGCAGCTACCCGTGCCACCCTTTTATCCGAACATGCACGACCGTGCATAGCTTGGCACGACCATGCCAAGCCATTTTACCCGAGAGCACTGCCAGTTCAGCTAGCAGTATAGCCTGATCATCGGACACGCACGACCTTGCCTTATCTGGCACGACCGTGCACTTTTTGAATCACTGTTATGGATAAGCTGACGTCACCAGATTATGGGAATAGTGCATGGTCGTGCGGATCTTGCACGACCGTGCAAAATTAAAAAAACGCTATAAAACAGGGCAGAAGCTACTGATCGAAACATTGGGCGGTTTTCCTAACTTCTGGGCGATTTCTGGGGTCCGAGAGTAGTTTGGGGAGGCATGTTTGAAGCCTCAAAGTTGCAAGAAGCCTATCTAGCATCCAAACCTCAAATCCTTGCTTGTTTATGGTTTGATTTCTTGTTCTTAACATGTATTTTGATCTTAGATGCTTGCATTGAGATGATGTTATTATGGTTATTGTAGCCTAAGGGCAAAAACACATTGTTTACTTACTTCATGAACAACCATTAGTATGTTAACTATGTTGTAATGACACTTAGCACTTTTTATGTTAATCCTTGATGATTAGTTTGCAACCTTGTTTGTTGATATTGGATTCTTGATTATAGTTAATTGTCTTGGAACACTAGTATTTGGTTAGTTAAGATATTTGCAAAAAGAAGCTTAATTAATCACTCATTAGTAAACTTTTAACTAGATTAAAATGTTGACACCATGAAACTAGAAATGGGTATTGGTTTAACAAGAGGTAATTAATATTAATCAAGAGTGTTTTCTGTCACGGAAGGACCTTAATGGGTTATATGGTGTTGTTTATAAATTCTTGACATAAGTATAATCTTGGTTAGTAATTTAGGCAAAAATTGCTTCCTAGGTGGATTTGTGTTCAAGATTTGTAAAATGGGCTCGGTTGTGATTTAATCTGGGTTATGCTTTTCTTGGTGGTCACATTGTGTTTATCGGTGTTACTTTCCATGATAAAGTGCGGTTAGAAAACTCCTAACGGATGACTAACATATTTTTAAGGGATTTTCATAAATATTTATCAATAAAGGCGTCAAAGAACAATTTTAGGTGGTTAAGGTGTGTTTATCGTTTTAACTTTCTGAAGGGTTGTCATGTTAGGATTCCCGAAAGGGAAACTAATTGTCTTTTAAAAATAAAAAAATTGACCGAGTGTATAGTGCCAAAACCGACTTAGTTAACATGTTTCAGTTGTTTGTAAAGCAAGGCTACATATTTACTTTTATTCAAAAATGTCTAAAAATATATTTTAGGTAAATTTTAGTTTCTAAAACAAATTATCACTCTATCCTTTTTACCGGTAATTTAACGACAAAAGTTTAGTACTTTTGCTTCCGCCCGCATCCTTGGATCGATACTTGGTTCTTACTGATACTTTACTACATATGTGATCGGGTACACTTGCCCTTTCGTGTGTGTTTTAATCTTGAAGTATAAATCATTTTTGTAAATTTAAAACCGAACCGTGTGTAACATTCATTGTAAAAATATGTATATACACGCACACGTTATATAACAATACGAAACATATTTTCAGAAAGTTCCACTACATACAGGAAGTTTTGGATAGAGGGGACATCGTAGTGGAGGAAATTCATACTAATCAGAATCTAGCGGAACTGTTTATTAAGCATATGCCTAAAGTAAGAAACGAGAAGCATGCAGACAGTATAGGGCTTAAATATGCTAGACAGTGGATGTGATTTTGTAATTTAATAATTTGGTGCATTTTGAACTATAAAAGATTTTTAAGTTTATTTGAATTTAATGGTTGAGTGTCTTTAAATTGATCATATTTGTGTTCAAATGTTAGTAATTTGGTGCATTTTGAACTATAAAAAGGTTTTTAAGTTTGTTTTTAAATGTAATGGTTGAATGTCTTTAAATCGATCATATTTGTGTTCAAATGTTAGTACGTTAGGTATATATGAATATTGTATTCTAAAAAGTCTGTACTCTATCAGATTCGTGAGAACCAATCTGGTAAAATATTATTTTGAATTAAATGGTTGATCCATACAATGAATACTCAAAGTGTTGAGAACCATATTCACTGATATGATTAGCTGAATCATATTTGGTGTAACTTGTTTTAAAACGATCTTCATGGATCTTGGTCATAAGACATTTTGAATAGGTATGATCATTATATCCTTAGACCTACGGTACATACTAGAACTAACTTAAATGAATGGTTGCTCTTTGATTCTATCTAACGTTGTACGTAACTAGCTGTAATAAGGATAGTTTTGGGAATGATCTGAAGTTTAGTAGGAGTTGTTTGTAGCCACAGGGATCTATGCTTCTATACTTAGGAATGGAACACTTTGGCGCCTTTCGTTGGTTTGAACTGGTGTTAAACGCGTGGCCACGCTCGAACTAGTAGTAGTTTGATAAACCACTTCAAATAAGGAACGAATTTAGAAATGGCTGAATAATATATGAGAATGAATCAACAAGTGATTAATACAGAGGGATAAATGAGTCGATAACCGGGGCTATAGTATTTGCATAACCTAAGAACTGATAATGCAAACAATTAGTTGACATAAATTTGTCATACCTTGTCGGGGGCAATATGTGCAGCTAGGCACCCACTATTGTCTACATTGGAACTTAATTGGCGAATCGACCAAGTAGGATATTGTTGGATATAATGTTTAATTGTCGATTAAAACTCAACGTTGTTGTCAATGCAAGACCCAAAGAATTAATTTGTTAACTATAAGAAATTGGATATATATATATATATATATATATATAATATATATATTCTTTGTTAATATTATTAGATAATTAAAAGGAAAGAAGAAATAGTATAATTATAAGATAATTATGAAAAGTTGTGATTAAATTACAACTCTTTATGTTTTCCTATTTATCTACATATAACTCTCACTTAAAGATAACTTCCAATTGAATCTCCTAAGAACTCAAATTTAATTCGGCTCTCCTGGACGTTATCATAAGCAACGTGATATCAAAACAAAAGTTGAAAAAGGATTTGCAAATTAAAAAATCTCAAGATATCTCACAATTCCAATAGGAACGTGGGCCTTGTTTTCCCTGGTGACGACAAAAAGGAAGCAAGGTGAAAACCATTTGGGTGTTTTCGTCCGTGTTCAAGAAGACACATAACCCGGAGATCCGAGATTCCGGCTGCAAGTACAAGTAAACTTTTGTTTCTTCGATTACGCAAAAAGGTAAGTAAAGATTTTGAACTTTATTTTTTTTGAATTAAGGTTTCGTTTGAAATCGTTTCAAACGAACAAATCCGATTTCATGGTCAACAATCATCTAGCGAGACCGTTCGTTGAAGCAAGACGTCTTTCTTGGTAGTCACGATTATTTATTTTATTTTAACCTATTTTGATTGTTATGAGATCACTGGTGGAATCGGTCTATAACTGAACCTCGTGTACATGTTTCCGCTTGCATTCAAACTGATAAAATATTTTACAAAAACTACACGAAATTCCAACACTACCACCCCGTGGATTCCTAGAAAGTACACATCAGGCAAACCATATATGTCGCGTAAAGCGCTATACGCATCATATAGGGTTAACTTTTTTGCAATGTGATTCCTGGGGTCAGACACATCATTCAACTACCTATACGACATGTATAGCGCTACACGCGTCAGCGGTAGGATCATATACAAACTTTATTTTGTGTAAAACCAGTAAGAACCATTCACACCATGGCACGTGTCATCCCTCTAATTCATGTATAAAGGGCATTTTTGTATTTTAGTTTAAAGTTGGTTTCTAAATATTCCTCATGGAATCAGTTTCAAATTCATGTGTTGATTATGATTATATAATTATATACGTATATACTGGTTATAAAATTCATGTGTTGCTTATATAAATTATGTGTTGGTTATAATCGTGTACGTATGTGCTGGTTATGATTATATAGGTATGTGCTGATTATAGAAATTCATGTGTTACTTATATATGTGCTGGTTATACTTATTAGGCCATGTGCAGTCATAAAGCCCCATAAAGCCCTTTGGTGAGGGTTATGCGACAAGTGACGAAAAAGGGTAAGAGGGAGCTTTATGGGAGGGTTATATCACAAGAGGGTGCAGTGGTAAGGGGGTTATATAACCCATTCAATTATACATACATGTGTATATAAATTTATGTGTGTGAGTGGGGGAGGAACAAAATGTGGCGTGATAATTTTCGCGAAGCATGAGAATTCAATCCCCATAGCACCGGCTATAATGGAGTTTTCGGGCGCTATGGGGGGCTATGATACCCTTCAACGCCATATCCCGTCCGAATACGGAGGCTCTTAGCACAACTATAAAACACTATTTTGCAACTTTAAAAAAATGTCATTTAAGAAAGTATTGTAATATTATATTTCGAGTAAATTGCCATTTTAGTTCCTGAGTTTTGTCCAAATTTTCCATTTTAGCCCAAATAGTTTTTTTCGCCTCTTGGTCCCTGACTTTTCCACTTTGTTGCCGTTTTTGTTGGTGCATATTTGTGACAACAGCTTAGATTTGGTCTTTGGATATCTTGTAATTAGTGAATTGATAAACGGTTAGCGGGTCTAGCTTTGTATTGGTTAATTGGTAGTGATTGGGCTAACCAAACTCATAATGTGGGAATGGTAGGCGAATTGGGCTTGTCCAATTCGCAGCCCATGACCTAGCCCATGTGCATGGCTATAGTATATAAACAGCATTATGCTTTAGGGTTTAGGTTAGACATCATAGACATCTAGACAATTGGTTAGAGATTGAGAGAGAATTCGTAATAGCTTTGGCTTGGACGAATTGTGATCTTGAGTGATTGTAAACATTCGAGTTTGATAATCATAGAAGATCTATCTGAGTATTTATTTCGTGTTCTACATCTATACTTGTTTCTGTGTTCATTGATTAATCAAGGAGATTCCGCATCATTTATTATTTATCAGTTTGTGACGATCCATCGAGACTAGGGAGCTACAATTGGTATTAGAGCGTTTGCTCTTGTATACGGTTCAAGACTGATTGACAGAAATCAAGTTTTGCTTTGGTTGAAGAATTTTTGGTGGTTTATTCATAATTTTTCGAAGAACAGTAAGAACATCGTAGAACAGGTTGAATTTCGTGGTTTTGATCTGTTTTGGTGGTTGTGGTTGACTGTTTTTCAGAATTTTAGAAGATATTGTTGGAAAGGTTTTTAAAGAAAATTGATTTTCAGAGATTGCAGATTTTCGGAATTTGGTTGTTGACTAACTTGTCACACCCCGACCCGCAGCGGAATAAGAGTCGGGGCATAATTGGGTTATCACCAAAGCTCATGATATTTACTAATATGTTTCATATTTATTAAAGTCAAAATTACATTCTCAATAATCCAAACATATCCATACAAATACAAAGAAAAATAACCAACTAACCAATCCAAGCTCTAAACCAGTTTATTCTTCTAAGCCAATCCTATGTGTTTCTTGCTGCAGCTGGTTCACCTGTATCATGTGTAAAAATGGGGGTTTTGGGTCAACATAAGTTGGCGAGTGAACCTTGTTAGATAAACATTTATTATTGATTTCTTGTTATTTTTATCAAGGAAAAATTGTGCAATAGTCATAAGTGAGCAAATGTAAATAATCAAACAGTAGCAATAACAACCACAAACTATAACACACAATAACATACAATAACATATGAACTTGCATGAATGTATAACATGAATGAAACTGTATATGTTGGTAGCGTCACGATCACGCTCATAATGTAATGGGGAACAGACGGCCTATGATGAATGTCTGTGCGATCAAGGCTCAATCAAACGGAGCCGATCGTATGTTGGCAACGCTAGGTTCACGCTCATAATGTAATGGGGAACTGCTCAACGCTCATAATGTAATGGGGAGCGGCGGCCTATGAACTTGCATGTACTGAAAATAATAAATTAAATCTAAACAATAACCACACAACAGTTGATACAAGCTGAATACACATTTGTTCATGATATGATGTATGCACAATGATTAAATATAATAAATGGTAAGACACATGATACACCCCAAAAACGTGATTAAAACGGGGAATTTGTAAAGGTTCACTCACATTGGGTGCGCTCGGTTGGAGATGATGAGATGCGCACGAGTTTGAAGGTTTGAACAACGAGGATTAACTAACCTAAATAATAACGGAAGATATAGTAAATGAGTGGATTTTATTAATAATTTTAATAGGATTTTTAGATATACTTTTGTGAGTTTAAGGCTATTTCCTATCTTTAAAAACATTATTTTTAAGTATTTTTAATTGATTTTTAAATTAAATTAAATAAATAAAAATATAAAAATATGTTGACTTTTGCGTTGACCGTTGACCGTTGACCGTTTGACTGTTTGACCGGTTCTATTGTGTACATGTATGCGCCAGGCAGGACTCGAACCCGAGACCTCCCGTTCGCGTGCACGCAGCTCTACCAACTGAGCTACGTGTCTAACCGAAATAATTTTGTTTTTAATTATATTTATATACTAACTCAGTTTATTCAAAATTCTTTTATTTTCAAAAAATGTTTTAAATCATCGAACCGGTGCCGTCAACAGGTCTCGAACCCGGGACCTGTGATTTATCGTTACACACAGTCCACCGCTGGACTGTGTGTCTAACTTGGTTAATATACAGATTTTTATTATACTTAACATCTAATTGCGAAAAGGATCCGGTTCATTTAGAAAAAGAACATTTTAATTACAGAGGGTGTGTGTGTATCAAGGATCGAACTCGCGGCGTGTGATTTATGTGTGCACACAGTCCACCGCTGGACTGTGTGTCTAGCCCGAGATAATATCCAAATTATAATAAACTTATACTCAACTTAACTTCGTCTTCTTCGTTACCGAATCACAGCCTACGATTACTCTATTGTTTCTTGTTTAATTTGATTGACAAACATTCATAAGACTAATATGAAATGGCAGAGACGATTTTTAGAAGTAAACATACCGGAGAACGATTTATCTCAGAATTCCGGCAAGTCGTCGGCTCTGTTTTTACGGATATCGACTGAGCGAATAAATTAACAGTTTTGATTAGCTAAGTGAGGAATTGAAGTATTAAACAAGAGTTATCAGAAGGTTTGAATGTCTATACCGTTTTACAGCGGAAGATAAGAATTTTCAGAAGTTTTCCGGCGAGAGGGAATTATCCGATATCGACGTCTGAAATTGATTCCGATTGAAGGGTTTGAGTTAGCAATAGCTTAACAACTGATAGACAAAGAAAGAATTGAGAGACTTACTGATTTGATGGAAAACACGGTTTTCCGCGAAAGTCCGACGAGTTCAAATAACTTCTCCGGCGAACTGGAAGTATTGCGGAAATGAAATTGAAGGTTTGCAGAATGTGTTTGAGTCGCGAGAGGGGACAATGATTGAAGTAATTCAGGAATTGAAAGTTTTCGGTTATTAAAACCGATCCACTCTTGAATTCAAGTTCATTCAAAGCAAAATTGATTGGAGGTGTCGGTGTATCGGTTATAATCGATAAACCGCGAACAATCAAACGTTTTTGGACGTTTGGTGACCGATTTCAGTTACAGTTGGCGTAACCAGAGTGATTTACGATTGACTATAAAAATTTAATTGTTTCCTAGAATTTACAGAAAACAACAAGTGGCGGAGTGGTTATATGTGTGTGTGATAAGTCTTTGAACTTAAACCCGGCTGACCCGGGTTCGAGTCCCGGCAGCCTAATTTTCTTTTTAATTATTTTATTTTTACTTTTTATCAATTATAACTTTTATATTCTAGTTTGTTTATTAATTATGCATCATTAAAAATTAAAATGGACATAAATACGCAACAAAACATTTATAACTTGATATTCGATTACAAACGGAGCGGGTTTGGAAAACCCGTTTTTGTCTAATGTTACAGTATCCCCTACTTTTAGGAATTTCGTCCTGAAATTTAAGTAGTGGTAGTAGGAAAAAGATGCGGGTATTTTTCGCGCATCGAGTCTTCACGTTCCCAAATAAACTCAGGTCCCCGTTTCGACTCCCAGCGTACCCTAACAATTGGAATGCGACTTCGTCGAAGACGTTTTTCTCCAAAGTCCATGATCTCTACTGGTCTTTCAATAAAATGCATGGATTCATCAATCTGAATATCTTCCAGAGGAATATGGAGGTTTTCATCAGCGAGGCACTTCTTCAAGTTTGATACGTGGAATGTGGGATGAATCCTGTTGAGTTCTTCTGGTAGATCAAGCTTGTATGCTACAGGTCCTACTCTTTCGAGTATCTTGAAAGGTCCTACGTAGCGTGGTGCTAGCTTGCCTTTTTGACCAAAACGAACTACTCCCTTCCACGGTGATACTTTTAAAAGTACATGATCACCAATGTTAAACTCCAAAGGCTTCCGTCGTTTATCTGCATAACTCTTTTGACGACTTTGAGCCGCTAGAAGATTGTTTCGAATTTGATGGATCTTGTCTGTGGTTTCTTGAATCAATTCTGGACCAGTGATTTGAGCTTCCCCAATTTCGTGCCAACATACTGGAGATCGGCACTTACGGCCATACAAGGCTTCAAAAGGTGCCATGCCGATGCTTGAATGATAGCTATTGTTGTACGAAAATTCAACTAATGGTAGGTGAGCGTCCCAATTTCCCTTGAAGTCTATGACACATGCTCGAAGCATATCTTCAAGAGTTTGAATGGTGCGTTCAGATTGTCCATCAGTTTGAGGATGATAAGCGGTACTGAGATCTAATCGTGTACCCATAGCGGTTTGTACAGCTTGCCATGTTCGTGAAGTGAAACGACCATCACGATCTGAGATAATGCTTAACGGTACACCATGTCGGCTTACGATTTCGCTGATATAAATACGAGCTAGCTTTTCGTTCTTGAAATCTTCGCGGATAGGAATAAAGTGAGCTGATTTTGTAAGTCGATCAATGATTACCCATATAGTGTCATACCCACCAGAAGTGCGAGGTAACCCGGTAATGAAGTCCATGGTTATGTTTTCCCACTTCCATACAGGTATTTCAGGTTGGACCAGAAGTCCTGAGGGTCTTTGGTGTTCAGCTTTCACCTTGGAACATGTAAGGCACTTGGAAATAAAAACAGCAATATCCTTTTTCATTCCAGGCCACCAATAGGTGTATCGAATGTCTTGATACATCTTATCGGCTCCTGGGTGTATAGAGTATCGTGTTTTGTGAGCCTCATTCATAGAAATTCACGAAGGTTGTTGTGGTCAGGAATCCATATGCGATCTAGATATTACAGAATACCGTCAGATTTAGTTTCAATTTTAAATTCAGCTCCACAGGACAGCTCCTTTCGTACATCATCCTCCGTTACTGAAACATGTTGGGCCTCTCGAATTTGATCTTTAATGTCAGTTATGATTTGCGAACATAGAAGACGAATGGAGTTCGCATAACCCTTTCGACTGAGTGCATCAACCACCACATTTGCTTTGCCAGGGTGGTACCGAATTTCACAGTCGTAGTCATTTAGAAGTTCGACCCATCTTCGTTGCCTCATGTTTAACTCCTTTTGATTGAAGATATGTTGAAGACTCTTGTGGTCAGTGTATATTTCACACTTAGTACCGTAGAGATAATGTCTCCATATCTTAAAGCGAACACAACGGCTCCAAGTTCTAGGTCATGGGTGGTGTAGTTCTTCTCATGAGTCTTGAGTTGTCTCTAAGCATAAGCTATAACCATTCCTCTTTGCATTAGAACACAGCCTAGTCCTTGCCCTGACAGCGTTGCAATAAACCACGAAGTCATCACAACCTTCAGGAAGATGAGGATTGGTGCATCACAGAGTTTTTGTTTAAGGGTTTGGAAGGCTTCTTCTTGTTTGGGTCCCCATATGAAGGGTTTTCCCTTATGAGTTAAAGCCGTGAGTGGTACAGCAATGCGAGAGAAGTTTGAAATGAAACGGCGATAATAACCAGCCAAACCAAGGAATGATCTTACTTCAGTTGGTGTACGTGGTGCTTGCCATTCTTGTACCGCTTTGATCTTTGAGGGGTCGGCATGTATTCCCTTGTCATTGACTACATGTCCAAGGAATTGTACCTCTTTTAACCAGAATTCGCATTTGGAGAATTTGGCGTAAAGCTTTTCATTCTTAGAAGTGTAAGGATGAGTCGAAGATGTCGCTCATGATCAGACTTAGACTTTGAATAAATGAGGATGTCGTCGATGAAGACTATAACAAAACGATCGAGATAGGGTTTGCAGACTCTGTTCATTAGATCCATGAAGACAGCTGGAGCGTTGGTTAAACAAATGGCATGACCATGAATTCATAATGACCATAACGAGTTCGGAAAGCGGTCTTTGGGACATCTTCTTCATGTACTCTAAGTTGATGATAACCAGATCGAAGGTCGATTTTTGAAAAACAGCTGGCGCCTTGAAGTTGGTCAAGAAGATCATCAATGCGAGGTAATGGATAGCGATTCTTGATTGTTAACTTGTTGAGTTCTCTGTAGTCGATGCACATGCGAAACGATCCATCTTTCTTCTTCACAAAAAGGACAGGTGCACCCCCAAGGCGAGGAGCTAGGACGTATGAATCCTTTGCGTCAACCTTGCAATTGACTGGCTAGCTCTTGCATTTCAGAGGGGGCTAACCTATAAGGAGACTTTGCAACTGGTGTAGCACCAGGTATAAGATCAATGCGGAATTCGACTTCTCTTACTGGGGGAAGTCCTGAAATGTCGTCAGGAAAAACTTGCGGGAAATCTTTTACTGCTGGGATGTCTTCGAGTTTCTTCTCCATGGTTCCCTTTTTGACGACATGAGTTAAAAATGCGACATAATTCTTGCGAAGATATTTTTGAGCTTGAAGACAGGAATTATGAGCCCTTTCGATGGGGTTTCTCCAAAGATTCGTAGAGTTTGACCGTTTGGAAGAGGAATGCGTATAAACTTCTCGTGGCATACAACTTCAGCCTGATGTTGGCTGAGCCAGTCCATACCAATTATAATATCAAAGCTTCCCAACTTCATAGGAATGAGGTCAACTGGAAAATCGTGGTCGTTTAAGGTGAGAGTACAGTTGCGTATAATAGAGTTTAATGAGACCGGTTTTCCGTCAGCAACTTCTACTGTTATGGATTCCATGAGCTTATCACGAATATGGTTTAGGATGGGTTAAACTCTAAAGACACAAAACTTTTATCCGCGCCAGTATCAAACAACATGGATGCATAACTACCATTGATAAGGAACGTACCGTTAACCACATTGCTGTCAGCTCTAGCCTGATTAGCGTTGATGTTGAAAGCTCTTCCTCTTGCAGGTGGAGGAGCTTGGTTAGCTTGATTCACCGGATTGGCTTGGGCTTGAGCATGAATAATGTTCACCAACCTTGGACAAGTGTTTCTAAAGTGGCTTGGGTCTCCACAATTGTAGCAAGCCCGCATAGGTTGTACCATGGGATAGTTGGGTTGGTAGTATGATTGGGCTAAATGTTGGGTAGGTGGTAATAGTAGGGGTTGTTGGGCTTGACCCATTATTTGTTGGTGGGTTTGGGTTGAAGGCTGGTGGCGGTTCGTTCACTGAGGTATGCGACATGTTTGAACAGTATGACCTGCGCGACCACAGCCGTGCAATGTTGGCAGGGATGATCAGGAAAGTGGTGGTATTGGCAACGGTTGCATTTTGGTAATGGGCCAGAGTATGGTCTTTTGTATGGTGCAGGTGAAGGGGCAACTTGGGTAATGGGTGCAGCAGGGATAGGGAAATTGGTTTTGTGTGACAGCGAAGTTTCTGGTGTTACGTTTCCTCTGTTAGCAAACTTAGAGGAGGAGGTGGGATGGTTTGAAGTTTGGCCCTCAACGGGGGCTTTCTTCTTCTCCTCTTTAAACTTACCGTTGCGAATTTGATTCTTGGTCAGTTCAGTAGCTAGTTCCATAGCAGCTTCAAGTGTTGCTGGTGAAGTGCTGAGAACTGAATCTTGAATTTTCGAGGGAAGACCTCGAATATAATGCTCGATTAAGCGGTAAACTGGGGTGAACAAGTTAGGGACCATTTGGTTCAACTCTAAGAACCTCCTGTTGTAGGAAGTATGATCTCCCTCCTTTTGCTTCAAAGAATGAAATTCGTCCTCCAACTTTTTAATCTCACTCCTAGGACAGAACCCCTCGTCATGATTTCCCTTAACTCCTCCCACGTTAAGGCCATAGCATCTTCGATTCCCCTCTTACCCTTTCAGTATTCCACCAGGTAAGAGCTACCCCAAATAGTCTCCCGGTCGCGTATCGTACCTTGCGATCATCGGGACAATCGCAGTTGAGGAAGGTGTTTTCCATTTCCTCAAACCAGTGGAGGAGAGCAGTGACACCTTCGGTCCCTTCAAATTTAGGAGGATCGCAAGACTTGAAATGTTTATATGAGCACTTTTTGGTAGGAGGGTTGCCGATGTTCTGGTCTTCTTGCTGAGGAGGATTAGTGGGATTTGTGGCGAGAGCTTGTTGTACTTGAACCACAATGTCAGGAAGCACCGCGGCCATTTGTTTTGCGATTTGAGTGGCCAAGCGTTCGTGAGACCTTCCTGATCTTTTACTCCCTCGTTGTTGTCTAGCCGACATCTACAGGAACATACATAAGAAGATTGTGAGTTTATGGAGTCTTTTAGGTGTCATGTGTCTTAAAGAAAATGAAAATAACATAAATATCAATAATGCAACTACATCCATAGGATGTCTTGGGTTTGCTCATGCTGGGCCTCAAATGTCCCCCATACCTTCACCTGTATAGTCATGTGGGCCCCATGTCTATTGGCTTGGTAGGATTCACATTAGTATTGGCGATTTAACACTCGCATCACCCGAATGAAAACCACGAAATATGGTTACGAGATGTATGGTCGGAATGTGTCCAGGTGTAGACACAATGACAACTCAAAGTGGGGTTAGCTCACACGACGTTTGGTATAGCTTGCTTTGGCCTAATAGGTACTTCGTACTCTCATCGTTAGTCCCCAGGTAGGCAAACTGGTCCTTTATTTTGGATTTATACGAATGCCAGCCTAGACAGGACGTTCCGACTACCGGTACTTGTACCCTTCCAGTTACTACATGCCCGTCATGAGAACTCACTTTGATGTGATTTGAATATACAAAAATCATTGAAAAAAACAATCATGAAAATGATGTGATGTGTGCTTTCATTGATATGATATGTTATGAGAATATGATTCATGATAGGCATTATATATAATATGTACTTATGAACATGCTTGTATAACATTGAATGTAACATTAAACATAAAACATATAAACATCATGAATTTTGCATGTAACACACAAATATCTTATAAATTTCTAATCAACTATAGTATAGGCTCTAAGGGTCTAATAACCTGTCTTATATCCCTATAGTCATGGCTCTGATACCAATCTGTCACACCCTGACCCGCAGCGGAATAAGAGTCGGGGCATAATTGGGTTATCACCAAAGCTCATGATATTTACTAATATGTTTCATATTTATTAAAGTCAAAATTACATTCTCAATAATCCAAACATGTCCATACAAATACAAAGAAAAATAACCAACTAAACAATCCAAGCTCTAAACCAGTTTATTCTTCTAAGCCAATCCTATGTGTTTCTTGTTGCAGCTGGTTCACCTGTATCATGTGTAAAAATGGGGGTTTTTGGGTCAACATAAGTTGGCGAGTGAACCTTGTTAGATAAACATTTATTATTGATTTCTTGTTATTTTTATCAAGGAAAAATTGTGCAATAGTCATAAGTGAGCAAATGTAAATAATCAAACAGTAGCAATAACAACCACAAACTATAACACACAATACAAATAACATACAATAACATATGAACTTGCATGAATGTATAACATGAATGAAACTGTATATGTTGGCAACGTCACGTTCACGCTCATAATGTAATGGGGAACGGACGGCCTATGATGAATGTCTGTGCGATCAAGGCTCAATCAAACGGAGCCGATCGTATGTTGGCAACGCCAGGTTCACGCTCATAATGTAATGGGGAACTGCTCAACGCTCATAATGTAATGGGGAGCGGCGGCCTATGAACTTGCATGTACTGAAAATAATAAATTAAATCTAAACAATAACCACACAACAGTTGATACAAGCTGAATACACATTTGTTCATGATATGATGTATGCACAATGATTTAAATATAATAAATGGTAAGACACATGATACACCCCAAAAACGTGATTAAAACGGGGAATTTGTAGAGGTTCACTCACATTGGGTGCGTTCGGTTGGAGATGATGAGATGCGCACGAGTTTGAAGGTTTGAACAACGAGGATTAACTAACCTAAATAATAACGGAAGATATAGTAAATGAGTGGATTTTATTAATAATTTTAATAGGATTTTTAGATATCCTTTTGTGAGTTTAAGGCTATTTCCTATCTTTAAAAACATTATTTTTAAGTATTTTTAATTGATTTTTAAATTAAATTAAATAAATAAAAATATAAAAATATGTTGACTTTTGCGTTGACCGTTGACCGTTTGACTGTTTGACCGGTTCTATTGTGTACATGTATGCGCCGGGCAGGACTCGAACCCAAGACCTCCGTTCGCGTGCACGCAGCTCTACCAACTGAGCTACGTGTCTAACCCGAAATAATTATGTTTTTAATTATATTTATATACTAACTCAGTTTATTCAAAATTCTTTTATTTTCAAAAAATGTTTTAAATCATCGAACAGGTGCCGTCAACAGGTCTCGAACCCGGGACCTGTGATTTATCGTTACACACAGTCCACCGCTGGACTGTGTGTCTAACTTGGTTAATATACAGATTTTATTATACTTAACATCTAATTGCGAAAAGGATCCGGTTCATTTAGAAAAAGAACATTTTAATTACAGAGGGTGTGTGTGTATCAAGGATCGAACTCGCGGCGTGTGATATATGTGTGCACACAGTCCACCGCTGGACTGTGTGTCTAACCCGGGATAATATCCAAATTATAATAAACTTATACTCAACTTAACTTCGTCTTCTTCGTTACCGAATCACAGCCTACGATTACTCTATTGTTTCTTGTTTAATTTGATTGACAAACATTCATAAGACTAAAATGAAATGGCAGAGACGATTTTTAGAAGTAAACATACCGGAGAACGATTTATCTCAGAATTCCGGCAAGTCGTCGGCTCTGTTTTTACGGATATCGACTGAGCGAATAAATTAACAGTTTTGATTAGCTAAGTGAGGAATTGAAGTATTAAACAAGAGTTATCAGAAGGTTTGAATGTCTATACCGTTTTACAGCGGAAGATAAGAATTTTCAGAAGTTTTCCGGCGAGAGGGAATTATCCGATATCGACGTCTGAAATTGATTCCGATTGAAGGGTTTGAGTTAGCAATAGCTTAACAACTGATAACAAAGAAAGAATTGAGAGACTTACTGATTTGATGGAAAACACGTTTTCCGGCGAAAGTCCGGCGAGTTCAAATAACTTCTCCGGCGAACTGGAAGTATTGCGGAAATGAAATTGAAGGTTTGCAGAATGTGTTTGAGTCGCGAGAGGGGACAATGATTGAAGTAATTCAGGAATTGAAAGTTTTCGGTTATTAAAACCGATCCATTCTTGAATTCAAGTTCATTCAAAGCAAAGTTGATTGGAGGTGTCGGTGTATCGGTTATAATCGATAAACCGCGAACAATCAAACGTTTTTGGACGTTTGGTGACCGATTTCAGTTACAGTTGGCGTAACCAGAGTGATTTACGATTGACTATAAAATTTAATTGTTTCCTAGAATTTACAGAAAACAACAAGTGGCGGAGTGGTTATATGTGTGTGTGTTTAGTCTTTGAACTTAAACCCGGCTGACCCGGTTCGAGTCCCGGCAGCCTATTTTTCTTTTTAATTATTTTATTTTTACTTTTTATCAATTATAACTTTTATATTCTAGTTTATTTATTAACTATACATCATTAAAAATTAAAATGGACATAAATACGCAAGGAAACTTTTATAACTTGATATTCATTACAAACGGAGCGGGTTTGGAAAACCCGTTTTTGACAAATGTTACATAACTGATCATCAGTGTGCGAGTTTAACTGTGCGATTTGAAGTGTGCGGTTTGGTCATTGTGCGACTTGATTCAGTGTGCAACCTTTGATTCAAGTGTGCAAGTTTCAAAGTGTGCGATTTGAAGTGTGCGGTTTGGTCATTGTGCGACTTGATTCAGTGTGCAACTCAAGTGTGTGGCTGGTTAAGTGTGCGACCAAGGCTAGAAGTGTGCGACCAGGATACCAAACGGCCCAGATATCACTGCGCGGCCCGATAAACTCGACTGTGCGGCCCAGTTAAAGACTGTGCGAACCATAGAGTAGTGTGCGGCCTACAACTGTGCGACCTTTAAGTGGTGGAATTTTTCTTGGCTGTCGCAGGTAAAATTTCACGTTTTTGTGAATAGAAAATTATCCATATCTTATCTCATCAAACCGTTTTCACCGTTGAACTCGTATGATTTTTAGGACAAAAAAGGTATGGAGCATGACTCTGGAAAACCCCGAAAAAGGTATTAGACATTATATATCATTGGGATCGTATCGTCGAGATGATTCTAACGGTACATTTTAGTAAAAGCCAGTTTCAAAATATATTTTACCGTTTTTAACCAGCCGGTTTCTTTAAAAATGTCGAACATGTCTAATTTTAACGAACTTTTGAGGATGGAGCTTGAGGTTGGCACAACCAACAAACCGACTAAGATGATGAAAGTAGAGAATTATTTTACATGGAAAGACAGATTTCAGTCATTCGTTGAATATTAGGACACACGAATGTGGATGTGTATTGAAGAGTTTGAAGGCAGGCAGCGTGTCACTACATATGCAAATATGGAAGCTGAAGAGAAGGAAATGTATGAAGCAGAGAAGAGAGCTCTTGCTGCTATAAAAATGTCTCTACCTAATGGCATTAAACATACTTTCAAGAGGTACACTACCTCAAAGGAAATGTGGGATGCTTTTAGAAGAGATACGAAGGAAATGCTGTTGTGAAAAAGAACAAGGTAGACCTATTGAAGAAGCAATTTGTTGTGTTTAAAGGCATGAGAAATGAGTCTCTCGAAGATATCATAACGAGATATTATCATCTAATGTCAGAAATGGATAACTATGGTATAGAGGGACAAACTAATATTGAGATGAATGATAAGTTGCTAGATGCTCTTCATACGAAGTGGGATATCTGTACTCTCATGATTAAGAAAGAAGCAAACTATGAGACAATGGACTTGGATGAGGTTGTTGGACAATTGAGAGCTTACGAGCTTCATATGCAGAAGAAGGACACCAGTTATGATCAGGTTCAAGATCTGGGAATTTACAAAGGCCTTTCATCTTCATCCTCTCACAATGAGTGATTCGGCAACTGCGTTTCTTTCATATGAGAATGAGCAAGGGACTAACGGTGATGTATGTTTTGTTTCTGCTTCAGGAGGAGGATCATTTGGAGGCAAGAGACAACAATCTTGTAATCAGAATAGCAATACTAGGTCTATGTCTTGAGTGTAAAGGCTACTGAAGAACATCTTGCCTTGCTTGTTTCATTTGTTGCTTCATACGAGAACTACATTCAGGGGAGAATATCTTACCCAACTACATTTGATGAAGATTATGATCAGATTGACCCCGATGACCTAGAGGAGATGGATTTACAATGGCAGATGGCATGATCTCTAGACGAGTGAAGAGATTCATGAATAGGACTGGAAAGAAGTTTATGGGCAAATGTGTTGGTTTTGACAAGACCAAAGTTAGATGTTACAATTGTCAGAATTATGGACACGTTGCTAGAGAATGTCAAAGACCAAAGACTAAGTCTCGCCCAAATTCTTCATTTCAAGATTCTCCAGGTCAAGGTTCAGGCAACAGAAATGCATCTCACAACAACTCTAGAGCCTTGATTTCTACTGCACGTGAAGGTTCATATGATTGGAGTGTTCATCTGGAGGGTGATGACAATGTCACACAAGCGTTCATGGCTGAAATAATCCCAGTTGAAGATGCAGAAGTAAAGATTGACGATGAGAGAGAGCAGGAGACTGTAGCTGAAAACGTTGATGCTGATCAAACAGCTGAAGTTAAAGCTGATAGTGAACAGTCGGATGAAGAAAAGGATGCTGCAGATAAGAAGATGGCTGCAAACTTTGCTATTTTCATGGCAGATTTGATCAAATGTACAGGGGAGGTAAGTTCTAATCCTGTTAGTTTTGTGTGTTTAAAATGTAGTGAATTGCAATGTGAGGTTGACAAGTTGAGCAAACAAAACCAAAGTCTGGTAAATGAGCTCTCAAGCGTAAAAGAATCAAACTTTTTTGTACAAAGAAATGAGTCCCTATACTTAAAGAAAATTAAAGGTTATGAAGAAGAAGTTAACAATTTAACCTATAAATTAAACGAAAAACTTCAAGTTATTGACTTAGCACATGATACGATGAGTGAGAAATCACAAGAAATTTCTGAAAAATGCAAAGAGTTGTCAGATGCACAACTTAAAATTTGTGAACTTGAAAAGAAATTGAGTCAATTCAGAGATTCATCTTTTGTTATGAAACACATGATGAATGGCTTAAAGAAAAGTAATGACAAGACTAGTGTGGGCTTCCAGGGCTTCAATGAAGTTCCACCTCCTCTTGGTCATGACTATACCTTCTTGCCAAACGAAGAAGAGCTAACATACTTTGGGTCAACCACAGCGAGTAGCTCCACATCAGGGTATGTGGAGGTGTCTGAAAATGATAATGCCAAGAAGGATAATAACAGAAAACCGGTTTTGAAAACAAAGAGTACACATCCTAAAAAAAAAAACCAAACTTTTATTGAAAAGGTTGATTTTGTAAAAGGAAGTGACATAAAAAATGAAACCACTGTTATTGAAAAAGAATCAAATGTGCAGTTTGCTAAAAATAAAAACGAAGAGAAATCTGAAATTGAGAAAACTAAACAAGATCCTTCTAAGGCATCATTATCATCACCTGATGGATCTAAACCAGAGACTTCAGTTAAGAAGTCTTCTGCAAAAAGATCGTGCTTCAAATGTCACACTAAAGGACATGTAGCTAGCTGTTGTCCAAACAAAAAGAGTGAAGCATAGGTGAGTGAGAGTAAGAGAGAGAAATCACCACTGAAGGGAGGTGATGGTGAGAAAAAGATGTTTGTCCAACAAGTTGATGTTGCTGTTGGTGTAGATAAGGCAGAAACAGGAACTCAGAAAGTTCCGCGTTTTCAAAGAAATCAACAAAGATTTCAGCCTGAATCCACATCAAACAGATATGAGAGACCTAGAAGTGTTTCACCAAGAATGTTTAGTTCAAATGGTCAAACAAATAATTTCAGAAACCAAGGTCAATATCAAAATCGATACCAGAATGATGGTAATTGAACTTTTTATATTAATGGCTTTCGAAATTATCAAAATCAAAATTCATGGAATCAACCACGGGCACAAAACCAGAAATTTCAAAGGTCACAGAGTCCAAACTTATATAGGAGACCTCAGGACCAGAGACCTCGTGGAAATCAAACCTCACTTCCATCAATAGGTCCTAGATCCACGACTCCAGTTAGGAGTGATGGATATTGGATGGACGTTAAAATAGTTGATGAATTTGGTAGACCCAAGACCATTCAGGCTTGGGTACCCCAATCTAACTAATTTCTGTTGGTTTGTGCAGGAGCTGCTAAGGAGGATTATCAACTTGTGGTATGTTGATAGTGGCTGCTCCATGCACATGATGGGGGATGCGAGATTGTTGATTGATTTTGAAAATATAGATGGTGGATATGTGAATTTTGCGGGTGCTAAAGGAGGTCACATTACCGTCGAGGAAAAGTGACAAATGGGAAGATCATACTAGACAAAGTGAACTATGTCGAGGAGCTGAAGCACAATCTGATGAGCGTGTCACAAGTCTGAGACAAGGTTCATTCGGTCCATTTTACTAAGTCTGAAGCTTTGGTGTTGAAACCGGGTGTAACCCTTGTGCCAAAAATTTTGGACTTTCAAAAGCTTTTTATTTGAAGGCATTCTGATAACCGATACTTAAACATAACCCGTTTAACATAACGTACACACCAGGATGAGGACATAAGCTACACATACCCTAAAATATCCTTTACATAACTTAGAAATAAGTTTTGAAGGGTTTGGTATGGCAAAAACACGCTATTCTAACTCCAGGGACTATTTTGCAAAATCTGTGAAAGTACGCCGATTCGCGTATTTCTTAATACGGAACACGCACGTACATCCAAAAATTTTTCTATCATTATTTTTCATTTTAATGATTAGAAAGCAAAAATATCATTCGTTACGCAATTACGGTCGTTTACGCGTTAATTAAAGCGTTCGTCGTAATTAACCAAAAAAGGCAACCATACAACCGAATGAACTGACATCCGTAACATTTTTGGACATATTTCAAGTCCCCTATGCTTATTCATCCTTATAAAGCTTAGAAATTAGTTTGACGGGTGTTAGAAACGATGAAACGCGACAAAACAAGTCCAGGGTCCAAATCTGCCATTTTTGGAAACTTCAGTCCCTGCAAGGCCTTACGGACCGTAAGGTAAAACCTCATATGGTCCGTAAGGGGTCCCTAGCTCAGCAGAATGTTGCAACTACTTGGCAGCTTCTTGTTTATTCACTTTAACACCAAGCAATTGAATTTGCCACCTTCTTTCTGGTTGCAACACCTCACTAAACACTTGGTTAAATCCTAGAAAAAACCCCTAACACTTGGCATGATCTTGTGATCTCGTTTCAACTATAAATAGCCTCCTTATCCTTCATCACAACTTGCTCAATTCATTCTTTTCTCTAAATCTGCTCTAAGTGGAGTTTGCTTCCCTTTGGAGTCCTCCTACCTGAGCTCTTGAGGGTGCTACAACACAAGTAAGTGCCTTCCTCTAGTCTTGTTTATTTCTTTTATCTATTTGAGCTAAAAGTCAAACAGTTTGACTTTCTATTTGACTTTTGGTTCTGACCATTTTTGGTCAAAGCAAAGTTCAATTGAACTTTGCAACGTGATCGTAATCACGATGGTTATAATCCCTTGTGATTATACCTACTTATTACCACGTTTACTAGTCAAAGTGACGAGTAAAAGTTTCGGTCAAAAAAGCACATTATGTGCATTTTACGACGGAACTATTTTTGGGTATCAAAACACCAAGTTTTGATACCAAATCAGTTTTATAAACTTAGTTAGACATGTATGACATGTCTAACTCGTCACTTTTAGTTTAGTACTTGTTTAAGGTCGTAAGTCGAGCGGTCTTGACCACCGCTTTGACTTTCGAATCCGACCCGTTTGGTCGATCTTAGGATCCAACCAAACACATATTAGTGACCATAGTTATATAGGGAATAACCCTCTGAGGTTATACCTTATGGTCACGTCGTTTGGTTAGTATTATGAAAAGTCGCTATTATGCCCTTTAATAAAGACCAAAATGCCCTTTTTGCGCATAAATCCATCTTAAGCATATGAAACCAACTTTTTGAAATACAAAATGATGTTGCAACTTTATTAAACTTGTTTTGGCATATAAGACTTATCTTGAGGCTAATTGATCATCCGAATGCGTTTTTACGCAAATGACATGTTAACAGTAGCGTAAACTACCTTAACGGGTCAAAAGCACTTAGGTTTCTTTCCAAATTAGAATGTTAAGTTTAGTAATCATTTCATATGAGTTCCAACACTCTTTGGTTTATGAGAATTCATTCTTTCCGATCTCTTGTTTTCAAGTTTCGACTCTAACACATAGTATCCGATACGCTAGGGACCATTTCAACACTTGAACTCTTAATCCTTTGAGCTTTGTAGGACCGGTCCTGATAGCATAGGAACCTAGATTTGATCTCTAATGTCCATAATAGCGGAAATATGATGACACGGTTACCAAATAACAAGAATTAGTCAATTAATCGTCAATTTTATTGATATAACATCGAGTCTCCAATTTGACAGAGCTTCGCCTCAAAGTGCGCAAAGTTACAAATGACAATCACAAGCTAGCTATTTATAATGGTGCAAGTTCGCTGGTGGATAGGGAAGTTCGGCGGAACTTGACAATGTCAAGTTCGACCGAATTTGACTTCACAAACATTTCACAAGCGAACTTGACCCAATGATACATAAATACTTGATTTCGCTAGCCTATTCACATCTATTCTGTACAGACTCGATATAAGACTAAGACATAGACATTCTGTACCAACAGACTCCCCCTTGGATATCTTCTTCGTCTTCTATCAGTCTTTAAAACTCTGTCTTTAAATAAAACTTAAACGTGTACAACCAAAGAAGTTCTTGAACGACTTCTTTTGTCTTTCTTGCTTCGGATCTGGCGTCTGATAAGTAGGTGGCACTTTAGTCATATACTGAAACCTTCTGAGCCTTGCCGCCCTTCCTCTTTCATGTATCTCTTCAAGACGCTTTTCTTCTTTCAGAAATTTAACCCGTTCTAAATCCCTCCAGCTTGTTTTCCACATCTTTCCAGAGTTAACTTCTCGAGCATAGCATACGTTAATGACCCTTTGATATTGCATAGCTTGTTCTTTTTCACGTTCTTCAAACACTATCTTGCTGTAGAACAAGCATTTGATATCTTCTCTCGAGCAGTTTACAACCACAAAGGATCTAGAATCCTGATCGTTCTCCAAAGTCCTCTCATACCTTGCACCCCAAACATTTCAACCTTCTCCTTCGTAATATCCAAATGATCCTCAAATCGAAGTACAATCACTGCTTCACATGTATTCGGATCAATCTGCCACCATTTGAACAATGGATAATAGTCTTGTTCGATCGGCATCAAAGGCATGTTCCTCATTGCTCTCGGTCGTTTCATGATCAGTGTAATATATTTCTCCCCAGTCTTCTTGTTTGTCTTGATACGTCGTCCAGGGATGAAAGGCTTCCAGTGTTCAAAACCCTTTGTTGCTTCATACTTGATCATTTTCCACAGTAATTGATCAATAAACTTCATGTGGTATGTTACGTTCCTTGTCTGAACAAGCTCCTCAACATCCCAGAAAGGTAGAGTTTTGAAATCTCCAGATACTTGAAGTATTGAACTCCATATTCCCGTTTGATGGCATATACATTCAGCTCCTTAAACCACCCCCAACTTAGAATGTCTCCCAACGACACATCTTTATCTCTGTAAAGAATGCTAGAGGATGTCGAAACTTATGTTCACGTGGCATCTCTTTAAACCAGGATTTCTTAGCTTGAGCTATTTCCTCCTTTGTCGATCGGCTTCAGAACTTTACCTTCATGAATAGATTCTTCAATTTTTCTTTAAGCATATCCTCGTTCAATTGCTTATACATCTCCTCGAACGTAGGAAAACTATCTGTATTTTGACCAACATACTTCACATCTTCGTCTTTCTCTTCATCAGAAGACCAATCTTCCACTACCACCCTGTTATATTCATCAGCCTCATATCTTCGTCGATAATGATACTCGTTAGCTCAAATGCGTTCACGTTCAACACTTGCTCTTCGAAATCAAAATCTAATGATTCAACATCAACTTCAATCAACTTAGCCAAATCTTCTTTGTTATAGTTGTGAACATATTCTCACTCTTCAACATTATGCTCAAGCATGAGTATCAACGGCTTTGTCAGAACTGCAGCAACAGGATTTGCAATAGTAATAGCATCAGACATATCAACATCATCAGATGGCCCTGTTTGCCCTGACTCCCCCTCATTCTATTTATTCATAGCATTCGCCTCATCATTCAGAAGACTTGTGAAATTGAAGCTTTCATTCACTATCGCATCAACCACCTTTATACCTGTACCACTCGGACCATCATCATTACCTCCATCGTGGTCAGAATCATCTTTCGGTCATCTGTCGGTGGTTCATCATCCTTATCATCATCTTCTGCTTCATCATCGTCCTTTTCTTCAGTAGCAGTTGCAGCATCAGAAGGCTTGACAGATTCGTCAACCTTAGCAATCTCGGACTCAGAAGCTTTTTCAACATGCTCAATATTCTCATCAACAGGCCTTTCAGCAGCTTCAGAGGATTTAGGTGCATCACCTTCAACACCTTTTCCTTTGCCACTAACTGAAACTCTTTCTCAGATCTTTCTTTCGCTTCTTGTCTATCCAGACGATCATACTCAGCAATGAAAGCAATACCAAGTGTATTAGATAACACTTTCTGCATCCTTGTAAATCTTCGATCATTTAGGGCTTGAATCTTCTTCAGATCAGCAATTTCTGTTTGCAGCTTTTCATTTGCATCTTGCAAACTTTCAATCAAAGCCTTGAAAAATTCACGCTCACTTTCCAACACCTTTATCTTGTCGTCCATCATTTCTTTCTCCACTGAGCTTTGATTCACCTTCTTGATTAGCTTGGCTTTCTCTTCTTCATTCTTTTGTACTTTATCTTCTAAAATTTTGACACGCTTTTCCAAAACAACGACATCTGATTCAGGAAAGAAATCATCCATATATTGAAGATCCACCGGCACATTCGGAATATCACCAAATAGATTCGTCTTTGGAGTTTTTGGTGTTGATTTCGGAGTAGCAGCCTTTGGTGTAGATTTCTTTGGAGTTGTGCTTTCAAGTTGAAACCTTTAGGATCAGGATATTGTATCACCGGTACTTCAAGTAAATTAGACTCAGGAGGTTCTTGTGTAACTCCTGGCCTTTCTGCTTCAGATGAAATGATAACAGGAGGTTCTTGTGTAACTCCTGGACGTTGAGCTTCAGAAGAAATAACAACAGGAGGTTCTTGTGTAGGAGGTTCTTGTGTAACTCCTCTCTGTGCACCAGAAGGTTCTTGTGTTGCTTCTGTGCTCTTAGGCTTTCCCTTGTATCTCCTGCTTGCTGGTTCTGCGCTTTCTTTGTCTTTCTGCCTTTTGTCGTTGGAGACCCTGTAGTCTTTGTTGTTGAAACTACTGCAGACTTTACACGCTTAGCCCTTTTCTTAGGTCTCTCCTCGTCGGACTCTTTTTCAAGATTTGGATCAAAATCAACATCTGTTTCTTTGATTTTTTCAGCTTCTTTTTCAGCCATAGCCTTCTTTGTTTCCTTCTCGAGAGAATCATCAGAATCATCATCGTTCTCGGAAGTCGCAGAAATAACATCGTCTTCCTGTGTAGTCTCTTCTGTCTCTTGACTTTCAATCACAACCGCTGCACTTGAACCAGCCTCTGTTTGTACTTAACAGGCTCATCTTCATCTATCAGCATAGTATCACCTTCTTAGCACCACGCTTCTTTATCTTCTCTATCTTAACTTTGACAAACCATTCACTGCAAGCTTTCGATTTGAATGTTGCGAACCATTCTTTCTCTGCATTCAACTCTTTCTCATCACCACTACCATCGTTCCTCCACTTGTTTTCTGGCGGTGCAACATAATTTTCGTCTTTCAACGCCCCAAATATTGGTTTTGCAACAGGTGTTGAATCCTGCTTCTGGAACTTTAACAATTTCTTCACCGTGGTTTCATCAAGGTGACTGAAGTATAAAATGTCGTTTGGATCACGTGCAATGTCTGTAAACTTTTCATCTATAAGCATCTGCACGAACCTCGGATATAAACACAATCTTGTGTCTTCCATATTCATTGACATATGAGTGAATACAAGCTTTGAATAGTTATACGGCTTCTTCAGAATCAACGTTGTTGCCATGCAGGCCATATAATCTTATACATCATCAAGACCTGCCTTTCTGTGGCTGAATGTATGAATAATAGCATGCATAAGAAGCTTGTAGGGGTTTGGGACTTCCCCTTTCTTCAACGTTGGCTTGTTTACGCTTCCTTTGTAGCCCATACGGTAAAAACAACCCCGTACCATCTTTTCGTCTAGAAAAATAGGATCATGTTTGTCGTCGTTGAATTGTAAGATCCTGCGAATATCTTCCTCAGTAACTGTAATCTCTTTGTTCTCGTTTCTGACTTGAACTGACGAAATAATAGTCTTCTTATCTGCACTTAGACTTGCATTCATCCAGAAATGATAAGTGTGCGATCTATAAGACACTATTCGCTCTGTAATAGCATGGTGTATCGGACAATCCTTCAGAAACTTTAGAATGCTTTCGTATTCCTTCAGCGATGGACACAATGCCTTATCGAGAGTGATACAGGTGTTATGGAATTTAGAATAGTCCATCGTAATAACCCGCGCTGGTACTTGAACCTGAAAATCAACGCAAAACACTTAGCACGCAATACGAGAAAAAGTTACAAAAATTTTTCAACACATTAACATCAAGTTCGAGCGAACTTGATGTTGGTATTGCAAGCAGTTTTGTCAAGTTCGCCCGAACATGCTATACAAACATGTTCATCATTTCAACCTAAGTTCGGGCGAACTTACCTTATACACATTTCAAATTTATTTCATAAGTTCAGTCGAACTTACTTATGAATTCAAATTTAACAATTTTTATCATAAGTTCGGTCAAACTTAAAGATTTACAAGAAGTTTATTAGATTATGATGCAAGTTCGGCCGGACTTGATGAACAAGTTCGGGCGAACTTGTCATCTTCTCCAACAAATATTGCAACTTCCAAACATAACCATTTTAATCAAATCCATTGCAAATCCGGTCGATTTATGTTGAATATCTCAGCTTTAAGTTCAATTTGTCCATTAGATTCCTAAATCTATCAGATTTTATCATTTCAGATCTAAGTTAAACAATCTCGTTCAATTGACGGTTCACAACTTGATTCTATACCTCAGCCATTGCAATAAGTGTGAAAATTACTTAAAGCAATATGAATTTTGGCAGCAATTCGATGTTAAAATGAAAATCTTGAACAATCGCTCATAAACCTCAAGTTCGCTCAGAGAGAATAGTATGCAGATAATGAAGTTCGGCCGAACTTGCAAGGTATATATACCTTAGCAAGTTCGGGTGAACTTGAGAGCCCAAGTTATAAAGCCCATGTAAGTCCGGGCGAACTTACCTATCTTCATCCAGCCATCAAAAAAGTTCGGTCAGACTTGTTTCAAAGTGAAACTTTAATTAGTTTAGCAAGTTAGGCCAAACTTGCCTAAACCTAATTTTCAAATTTTCGAGTTTTTGCAATTTAGTCCTTGAACTTTTCCCATTTTACCAGTTCTGAAAATCCACTCAGTTGACCAAGTCCAAGCTAATGACCTTGGTTAACCAATTTTTCTGCCAAGTCCAAGTTAATGACCCTGGTTTGACCCGATATGAACAAACTGTTGAACTTTTCAAACTTTTCAAAAATCAAAGTTTCAAATTAATGAACTTTTTCATCGTTTTGGCTTATCAGATTTAACAGATTAGCTCCCAGCCTGTTGTCAATGAGATTCCCACCAGTTTAGCACCTTACCAGACTCCGAAGATCCATTCTCCAACATTGGTTTGTTGAAAACAATGTAGAAACAAAATCCTTTTGAATTTTTGTAAGTTTATGCTAAAACACACTGAAAATCTTTTTGGTTTTAATCTGTAAAGCAGATAAACTATGTACAGAACAAGGTAAACTATGTATAAACATATTTACAGACATATTTTTGTGAATTCGTGTCTAAGGATCATATCAGTTAATTGAGACATATCACCAGTATCGTTGACCTTTAGATGACTTTAAGCTTTAAACTTGTTTACCTAGATTGTCAATAGGTTTGTCCACTTTAACTTTACCACGTTTCTCAACTGTTCCAAGATATGTTAAGATATGATTTATGAAACTTGACTTATCTATGGTTCCCACTTCTTGAATATACTCCCGTATCAAGATTCCCTAGATTTCATCTTACAGGTGAATATAGCGTAATTGTTATCTGTATCTGGGTTAGTGCGAGGCCTTGAGAGTTCAGGTTAGTACTATCGTACAGACAAAGAGATGAAGGCTCGTCTTTAAGGTGTGTTCCATTTAAGGAATCTTTTCAGCACCGCAAATGATTAGATCTTTTGATTCTTTTCAAGATTGCATGCTCTGAACGTGTTAAGCCTATCGACACATCCACAGTAGAACTTGTTTATCACTTTTTAAACTTTACATTTCTTTAGCATACTGTGATAGTCCACTGATGTACTATCATATCCTTTTTGTGACACTGAAATCTTTTTGTCTTTTTCAATGTTTTTGTACACTTTTTGAAAATTTTCATATGTTTTTGTATTTTCTCAAATATTTCTCCACCTAAAATAAAAAACATATTTTTGTATTTTAGATTTTAAGAAATACTAATTTAGAAAGATATGACAAACCAACGTGGATCACGTGAACTCGTCGTCCGATCCGTATTCAACCTCAGCATCCGCACTTGTAAGCAAATTTTTAATACCGTTAAGCCTCATTAGATATTTAATCTTGTTAAAGGAAATGCTTTGATATAAATCAGCCTTTTGTTCATCGGTGTGGATTTTTCTATTCACACCAACTTCTTTTCGTAACAGTCACGAATGAAGTGATAACGAATTTCAATGTGTTTAGTACGTGAGTGATGAACCGGATTTTTGGTTATATCGATAGCTGTTTTGTTACCTACAAATAAAGGCATGTCAAGAAACTACAGACCATAATCCCTCATCCGTTGTTGAATCTAGAGGATTTGAGAACAACAGCTGGAAGCAGAAATGTATTCTACCTCACAGGTAGAGAGAGAGACCGTGGTCTGTTTCTTGTACTGCCATGTTACCAAACATGTTCCGAAGAACTTGCATCCTGCCGTTGTAGATTTCGAGTTCAGCTTGTCCACTACGAAGTCTGAGTCAGCGTATCCCGTTAGATCAAACTTGTCGTTCTTTGGATACCACAAGCCGGTGCTTGGACATCCCTTCACGTGGTGGAAGATTCGCTTGACTATCTGCATGTGTGACACTCGAGGACTAGACTGATATCTCACACATAAGCAGGTAGGATACATGATGTCTGGGCGAGATGCCGTCAGACACATCAGAGATCCTATCATCGATCGATAGAGTGTGTCATCAACTTTGGTTCCCGTCTCGTCAATGCAAATCCCAGATTCAGTGCCAGCGGAGTCGAAAGCGGCTTTGAGCTATCCATTTCAAACTTCTTGAGAATTTCGTGAACATACTTTGTCTGATGGATGAATATGCCGTCTGGTAACTGATCGACCTGTAATCCGAGAAAGAATTTCATTTCACCCATGGAAAACATCTCGAACTTCTTCTTCATGATTTTTTTGAACTCTTTGCAAAGACTATCATCCGTAGAACCGAAGATGATATAATCCACATAGATTTGTACAATGATTAGATGAGATCCGACTTCTCTGGTAAACAAAGTACTATCCACTGTGCCTCTTGTAAAGCCATTTCCAACAAGATGTTGCGATAACGTCTCGTACCAAGCTCTCGGGGGTTGGTGTAATCCGTATAGGCTTTTTCTTGGAGATAAGCTTTGTTCTTGTTCAGCGGATCAACGAACCCTGGTGGTTGGCCGACGTACACTTGTTTACGAAGTTTTCCGTAGAGAAATGCAGATTTTACATCCAACTGGTACACTTTAAACCCTTTCCAAGCTGCGAACGCGAGGAAAATGTGGATAGACTCTAATCGTGCAACCGGTGCGTATACTTCCGTGTAGTCAATACCCTCTTGCTGATGGAATCCTCAACCGACCTTTGTTTCTGACTATTACTCCCCGATCGTCTCTTTTGCATTAAAGACCCACTTTGTATCTATAGCTTTCTGCTTCGGTGGTAAGTCTACAAGCCTCCAAACACCCAATTTCTCGAACTGTAACAGTTCCTCTTGCATTGCTATCACCCAGTTCTCATCTCCCAGAGCTTCATTAACAGTTTTTGGCTCTATTTGAGAAATGAAACATGAATAGTAGCAGTAGTTTTGAGTTGGAGCAACTCGGGTGTAGAAAAAACTAAGTGCTTTATTGATTTGGCTTCGTATACGCACACCGGTTTGTAATTCACCAATGATATTCGTTGAAGGATGGTAAGAATATGATCGCGGCATTTCTTCTCTGGGAACATCAACTGAGCTTTGCTGATTCGAGATGTTCTGATCAACAGTCACTTCAACATTAGGAGCGCTAGATGATGCTTCGTTCTGATTACCTGGGTTTGTAGATTGATCCAACAGGTTAAATATCTGCTCAACTTCTTCATCCGATGAGGATTCACCATCAGCATCAAATGTCGGCGCTTCATCAGAGTCAAATTCTGATTCTGAGGCATACTTGGCACTGTTGTAGCATTTTCTGGTTCGGAAGAATCATTCAATGGAGTTATAGACGATGTCGCTTCTGCTTCAGAAACATTTTCAACTTGAACACCGCTAGTACTAGGATCTGCTCCGAAAGACGAAGAATCCAACGTGGGTTGATTAACCACAATTGGTCTAATGATTTGTTCTTGATTTGCTGACTGTTGAAGATAATATAACGCTGCAATTTCTTCTTCAGACTGTTCTTCCGACAAGTCGAATGACTTCCAAAGGTCTTGATAGTTGAACAGCCATGCGTCACCTCTTCTTTGAATAGGATCCGTATAGTTGAAGCAATCAACATGTTGTGCCTCAATTACCTTTCTCAACGAAAGAATATACACTCTTCGTAGCGGACTCGCATACCCAACAAAGAAACCTTCAAGCGATTTGGCTCCTAATTTACCATCTTGATCTATTACAGTACATGGCGCACCAAATGGCTCTAGAAACTTCAAATTTGGCTTCCGTCGGTTAATCATTTCAAAACATGTCTTTTTTGATGGTTTGACAGTTAAAACTCTGTTAAGTGTGTAGCAAGCCGCTGCAACTGCCTCACTCCAAAAGCTTACTAGGAAGTTTCGAATCTGCAAGCATGGTTCCTGCTGCTTCGATTAGAGTTCTGTTCTTCCTTTCAGCTACACCGTTTTGCTGGGAGTGTAGGGTGCACTGAATTCGTGCAAAATACCCTTGGCGTTGCAAAACTCCTTCATCTTATTATTCTTGAATTCTGTGCCGTTGTCATTGCGGATTCGTCGGACAAGTAGATGATAAAGATTTTCTAACTTCTTGAAGAATCACCAAGCTTTCAAATGTTTCGTCTTTTGATTCTTGGATGAAAACCCACGAATAACGCGAATAGTCATCTGTCACAACTAAGCAGTATAAGTCTCCTGAAATACTTCGAACATTGACAGGACCAAATAAATCCATGTGGAGACGTTCAAGAGGCAGCTTGATTAAATTCAGAATCTTATTCGGATGTGATTTCTTGATCTGCTTTCCCTTTTTACATTCTAGGCAGTGATCAGACATATGAAAGCTCTGAAGATTTACACCCTCTACCAGATCATTTTGAACCAAGAAATTCATTTTTCGCAAATGAATATGCCCCATCTTAACGATGCCAAAGAATAGAATCTTTCTCAATAGCCTTCGTCACAAAACATTGCGCTGATTTTGATGAAGTGGTATCGATGCCCATATCCAAGACATATAAATCATTATCGCGCGGGCTCGCATCAGAATCCACTCATCAGGTATTTTGAAACCAGGTTTCAGAATAATACATTCTTTGTCGTTGAAATGACCGTGAACTGTTTGTCACAAATCTGCGATATGCTCAGAAGATTATTTTCCAGTTCTGCAATGTAGTTCACGCGATCAAATGAAACAACGCCATTGGAAAGTTTTCCTTCGGCGACGATCCTTCCACCCTTATTACCAGCAAATCCAACATATCTGCCGTTGATAGCTTTTATGTCGAACAAAAGAGCTTTTATTCCTGTCATATGTCTGGATGCTCCACTATCCAAAATCCACTTTGAAAGAACGGATCTTTGGAGCCCTTGCACATATTAAAATCTAGTTAAAGAGCATGACCCAAGCCTTTTTGGTCTTGGGTTTTGGATAGAAAGCTTGGTAATCATCTTCATAATCTCCATCTGAGCCTCCACTGTCATTTACGTTTTCAAAATTCAGTTTCCTTTTACCTTTTGAATTATTACCACTTGTAGATTTGACAGTTTCGGATTTGGTCTCAGACTTTGAGTCTTTCTTGTTACCAGTCTTAACAAGCTCAGACTTGATAACATCAAATGCAGTTGTATTTTTCTTAGCAATCCAGTCTTGTGATTTAATGTTTGCCTTTTTGATGTAAAACTTGTTATTGTTTGCCCTAGAAGTTTCACCTTTTTCAAAAGTTGAGTTTTCAAATTTCTTTCAATTTTAGGTTTAACTTCAGGTTTTAATTCGTTTCATTTCAAAATTGTTACAGGTGTTACAAACTCTGGTTGCTTTGGTTTCACAACATCTGAACTTTCTTTTCTTTGAAGATAGGCCGGCTTAGATTTCGGACACTTCCGTGCAATGTGACCAACTTCGTTGCACTTGAAGCAAATCCGATTATCGTGTGAATGACTACTAGTGGATTTAACCACTTGCAGCTTTTGCCTTATCTCGAAGTTCTTTTTGTTTCTTAAACTCGTCGTTTGATTGCTTCCCAATCAAAATCTCCTCATGAACCGTGTTTGTCCCATAAACGAATTTCATGTTTTTATCCTTGTACTCGTGAAATTGTGACATTTTCTTAACCGGTTCTTCATCACATCTAAACCCAGCCCAACTCTTCGGTTTTCTGGATGATCCCACCATTCCTTCGGTAGTTATTGTAATTCCTTTTGGGTTTAGAATAGAATTTCTTTTCATTTTTCTCCAGGTCCTCTGATGTAACTTCAACTAGTTTGAACAGTTTATCCAGTTGATCTTGTTTGACATTCCGAATCGAAAAACTGTCATCAAAGTATAATCTATCATATTCCTTAACCTTGTATATGACAACGTTAGGATCATCACATAGATCATCTTCAGATGATGTATCGTCATCTTCGGATTTTGTGTCAGAACTGTTCAAACTCGAGGTGGCGCTTTCAAAGCTGCCATCATTAGAATCATTCAGAACATTTTCAACCACATTTTTAACTACCGCATTATCTTCATCAACTGATTTAGTATAGATTACATCAATGTTCTCCGGCAACTCATTTTTCTTTTCAGATAACAACTCTATGTTGAGTGCCTTATCCATCCCATCAATAGTTTTGCGACAATACTTCTCGCATAGGGGTGGAGGAACATTGTTGTATTCTTTACCATTTTTCTTTTTAGATCTTTTATCATTTTCTTCCAACGAAATCGTAGGAAGAATATGATCGATGACATACGCGTTAGTTGTGTAACTTCTTAAAAGTTGTTGAACATGTTCTGTTTCAATTTTCATGTTCCTGGAGTTGTTGTTTGGTTTGAGCAATGGTGCTGATATAAATGTTAATTGCTTTTTGTTTATCCATTACTATACATTTCAACATCCTTATAGTATCATGTTGTTCAATATTATTAATATCGAGCCTGCCATAATCATCTTTCATTTTGTCATACGCTTCCTTCATTGTACGATAATCGTATTTGAAATGCTCATTATGTACATTGAGTTCAGCGATGATTTGTGATTTTTCAGCGCATTTTGCACATGGCTCGGTGCAATTTGTACAAGGTTTTACAACCTCTACAACTTGCACTTTGACAACTTCCTTTACCTCTGGACCTACCTTGGTAAGATTTGCCATCATAGCTTTATTGGCAATGTCCTTAAGGTTTTCAGCATTCACTTCTTGAACAACGTCAATAATAACTTCTTCATCAATCGACTTCTCCTCGACCACTTGCTCCTGAGAACTTCCATCAAAGTTACCTGCAAAACTAGAAGTTGAATTAGGCGTTAAAATACCCTGTGTCTTCATGTGAAGATACATCTCTTCTTCTTCCTGTTGTTGCAGATACTGTTCCAGTAGAGCATTCTTATTGCTGTTGCGTCTTCGACAGAAGTTTTTTCAATGATTTCAGCCATCAATGCAACTCTGTCTTCTTTCCAATGTAAGAATTCCAATCGAAACCATCATCTTTGTTGGTAGCAACCATTGCCTTCTCGATATTATTGAATGACTTCTCTTGAATCTCAACTATAGTCTTTTTCGAAAATGGTTTATACTGAAATGACTTCTTGTAATATTCGTTGCCACCTCCAAATGGACTCTGATTACCCGTTGCTTCAGGATTTTTGCATTCTCTCTTGAAATGTCCTTTCTGTCGGCATCCGAAACAAGTGACCTTCGATTTGTCAAACCCTAGCTTGTTGTTTGAATTTCTGATATCTCGGCCTGTGAGAGCAACAAACTTTGTCACCCTTCGAATGATAGAAGCCAAGGACCATTTAATGTCCATCAGTTAAAGCCCTTCTTCGTCCATCTGATCTTAGTCTTCAGCGGTCATTTCAGGATTGCCGATTTTTCCTGCTACCAGACTTTCATACGATTCTAGAACTGTGGCGAGAAGTGACATGTGTTGTTTTGCAACTTGCTCAGAAACAACATTGTTTAGATTGACAGCAATGTTACACTTCTACACATTCGGATCAGAATTCGGTTGTTGGTTCTAATTTGCTTGACTCTGATATGAAGAATTTGAACTAGTGCTCGAAAACGAAGAACTCTGTGGACTTTGATTATATTGAGGATATGATTGATTTTGACTTTGCGGCGAAGAGTTCATATTTGCACTGAATGCTGTCTGAATCTTCGGACTTGAAATGCTATCTTGCATCCCGTTCTTGTAATACAGACCAACATCTTGAACAATGTTAGCATTCTTCGACTTTGCGATCTTTAGAAGTTCCATCTCATGACCTTCAAGTTTGTCTTTGAATGTAGACAGCTTAAAGAATTCCAATTTGGACTTTCTTTCAGAACCATGAGGTAAGTAGTCCATTCTCCGTTAGGTAGCACATCTGCAAGCTTATCGATGTACTCTGGTTCTGTCTTCTCGAGACCGTGTCTCCTTATTTGGACTTTCAGATGACAGAAACACTCAATCATCTGTTTCATTGTCTCGCCCTTCAACATGTTAAAAATGTCGAACTCCTTCATGATAAGAGCTTTCTTACTCTTGATCATCTCTGTGCTTCCTTGGTATTTCTTTTGCAGTGATAACCAGAGTTCTCTCGCAGTCGTGTATTCGGGTAATAAGACCAAAATATCCTCTTTAATAGATTGTTGAATGAGACTAATCATCTTTTTCTCAGCAATGTACTTATCCTTTTGAATTGTGGAGTACTTGTACTTTCTCTAGAACTTGCTGATTTTCGTCCAACGGAACAGAATAACCTCTCTCGATAGCTACCCAACTTTGGAAATGCATGGCCTGAACCCAATAACTGAACTTCTCCTTCCATCCTTCGTACTCGTCCATACTCATTAACTTTGAGGGTTTGACGGACGTGCCCATTTCGTTGTCTAGGTTGACTTGATTTATGACATTGGCATTAGATGTACCCACTGCTGTCATAAACGCTCTTTGAAGATCATTCATCGCGAATATCAACACATGTACACTGAAAACACGTTAAAACTTTGAAAAAGATAGATTCACTACAAGTTCGGTCGAACTTGTAACTGAATGAAGAATTTCTGATTTTAATCACAAGTTCGGTCGAACTTATGAGTTGACTTGAAAATATCCCTTGAGATCTTCGAGCGAACTTGCAATTTGGATTTTATAAGAACCTTGCAAGTACGTGCGAACTTAGCTTAAGTTTTCTTGATTTTTATCAAGTTCGGTCGAACTTAGCTTACGTTTTTCAAATGTTTCCTTGATTGTAACTTCAAATGGTGCAGCATTGATGCTTCAAATGGTGCAACTGAAAACACACGAGAAGAACTACACGACTCATGATCTTGAGTTGAAATGTCAATATTTGGCATTTCAACATTTTTGGTTAATTTGATTTTTCACTTCTAATTCAAAAGTTTCATATTTTGCAATTTAACCTCTTTATTCTTTTTACTTTCAACTCAAAACTTTTCATCTTTTGCAATTTAACATCAACACTTTTTTTACTTTCAACTTTGGTCCCTTATATTTTCCATATTTCACAAGTTCCCCATTTGACAGGTACATCACAACACGTCTATTTTTCCATGTTTGATAAGTTTGTCGCAACGCACGGGTCAGAGATCGACTTAGCTATTTTTTTCTCGATTTTACACACAAGCCCGTGGTCATGTGAGAAACATTTGTCTTTCATCTAATATGATATATAACTAACGAATCCCCGCCGCATTGCGGCGGGTGGTAATTCTAGTTAATTTATATAAAACAAACACCAACTCTATTTCTATTCATACCTTTTATAATAACTTATGTTAAAAGATATGCTAAACGATTTTACTATTTGCTTTTATACAACTTTCTGTATAATCAATTAAGTTAACTGTCTTATTATTAAAATTTAGAGAAACCAAAATACCAGAGTAAATTTAAAGCTTTTAAACCATTTTTTTTCATGTTATATTGTTCTTTTATTTTATTCTTTTCTTCTATTAAATCTTTATAGTGTTTTTTTAATAAAATACAATATGTTTCTTTCCTTTTTTAGGAGAGAGACATTACTAATTGTTTAAAATACTATCTTGGTAAATCTTTTAAAGAAATATCATTTTAGTAAATATTTTTTTTCCACCAACACTCTTTTAGAAAAAAAAACTCTTGTAAAAATACTATAATGACTAGTTAGGACTGTTAATGAGCCGAGCCAGGGCAAGCTTAGGCTCGGCTCAGGTTTGAAACCGAGCTGAAAATCTAAACTCGGGCTCGATTTGATTTGGCTCGACTCGATTTTAAAAAGAAAAATTAATACATAGACCTTAAAATTTAGTATCTAAAATATTATTCAAGAGTTCAAAAAGAACATATCAAAATAAGTTCAACCTAATACATTACAAGCTATTGATTTTCTTATTTTTAGCCTATATTGTTTCCTTAGTGTTCTCCTTTGTTTTATCCTTGTTTATGGCTTTTTTTCCTTTTCTGTTCGTTCTCTATATAGGAAGGCTTTTCTCCTTTGTTTGATTATCACAAAAGAAATAAAAATCAAAGCTTGATATCTTTATTTTATCATGGTATCAGAGCAGTGATCCGACTGCTCTGTTTTGAATCATGGCCGACGATGATAATTCTACGACGAAGGACAACGGTGGCAACATCATTGATTACAATTCGTCGTACTATGTTCATCCTTCCGATTCACCCAGACAAATGCAAGTAAACGAGGCCCTGTCTGACAAAAACTATGCGGATTGGGTGCAAGAGATGGAAAAAAATTTATTTGCCAAGAATAAAATCGGTTTCATTGATGGCTCGATTGGGAAACCGGAAAAGACGTCAAAAGACTACGCGCCATGGATGAGGGTAGATGCTATGATTAAAGGGTGGCTTACCACCGCCATGGAGAAATAGATAAGAGGAAGCATCAAGTATGCTCACACCGCTGCAGAGATATGGAAAGACCTTCAAGAAAGGTTTGGGAAGGAAAACACACCACGAGCATATGAATTAAAGAACAAGATCGCCGCTGTCACACCCCGAGCCGCAGCAGAATAAGAGTCGGGGCATAATTGGGTTATCACCAAAGCTCATGATATTTACTAATATGTTTCATATTTATTAAAGTCAAAATTACATTCAATAATCCAAACATGTTCATACAAATACAAAGAAAAATAATCAGCTAAACAATCCAAGCTCTAAACCAGTTTATTCTTCTAAGCCAATCCTATGTGTTTCTTGCTACAGCTGGGTCACCTGTATCATGTGTAAAAATGGGGGGTTTTTGGTCAACATAAGTTGGCGAGTGAACCTTGTTAGATAAACATTTATTATTGATTTCTTGTTATCTTTATCAAGTAAAAATTGTGCAATAGTCATATATGAGCAAATATAAAAATCATACCATAACAATAACAACCACAAACGATAACACACAATAACATACAATAACATATGAACTTGCATGAATATATAACATGAATGAAACTGTATATGTTGGCAACGTCACGTTCACGCTCATAATGTAATGGGGAACTGACGGCCTATGATGAATGTCTGTGCGATCAAGGCTCAATCAAACGGAGCCGATCGTATGTTGGCAACGCCCGGTTCACGCTCATAATGTAATGGGAACTGCTCAACGCTCATAATGTAATGGGGAGCGGCGGCCTATGATATTTCATGTACTGAAAATAATAAATTAAATCTAAACAATAACCACACAAACAGTTGATACAAGCTGAATACACATTTGTTCATGATATGATGTATGCACAATGATTTAAATATAATAAATGGTAAGACACATGATACACCCCAAAAACGTGATTAAAACGGGGAATTTGTAGAGATTCACTCACATTGGGTGCGTTCGGTTGGAGATGATGAGATGCGCACGAGTTTGAAGGATTGATCAACGAGGATTAACTAACCTAAATAATAACGGAAAGTATAGTAAATGAGTGGATTTTATTAATAATTTTAATAGGATTTTTAGATATATTTTTGTGAGTTTAAGGCTTTTTCCTATCTTTAAAAACATTGATTTAAATTATTTATAATTGATTTTTAAATTAAATTAAATAAATAAAAATATAAAAAAAATGTTGACTTTTGCGTTGACCATTGACCGTTGACTGTTTGACTGTGACTGTTGACTGTTTGACCGGTTCTATTGTGTGCATGTATGCGCCGGGCAGGACTCGAACCCGAGACCTCCCGTACGCGTGCACGCAGCTCTACCAACTGAGCTACGTGTCTAACCCGAAATAATTCTGTTTTTAATTATATTTATACACTAATTTAGTTTATTAAAAATTCTTTTATTTTCAAAAAGTGTTTTAATCATCGAACCGGAGCGTGCAACAGGTCTCGAACCCGGGACCTGTGGGTTAGTGTTGCACACAGTCCACCGCTGGACTGTGTGTCTAACCTGGTTAACATACCGGTTTTTATTATACTTAACATCTACCGTGAGTTAATCCGGTTCAGTTAGAAAAATAAAACATCTTTATTACAGAGCATACGTGTGTGTCAAGGATCGAACTCGCGGCGTGTGATATATGTGCGCACACAGTCCACCGCTGGACTGTGTGTCTAACGCGAGATAATATCCAAATTATATTAAACTTATAAACAACCTAACTTCGTCTTCTTCATTACAAATTCACAGACTATGAATACTCTACTGATTCTTGATTAATTCGATTGACAAACATTCAAGTGATTAAAATGAAATGGCAGAAAAGATTTCGGAAGTAAACATACCGGACAAACGATTTATCTCAGAATTCCGGCGAAGTCGTCGGCTCTGTTTTTACGGATTTCGTCTGAGCGGACAGATTAACGATTTTTATTAGCTAAATGCAAAATTGAAGCACTGAACAAGAATTACCAGAAGGTTTAGAAGACTATACCGTTTCACAGCGAGAATTGGGAACTTTCAGAAGTTTTCCGGCGAGAGTGAATTATCCGATAACGACGTCTGAAACTGATTCTGATTGGAGGGTTTGAGTTAGCAATAGCTTAACAACTGATAGACGATGAAAGAATTGAGAGACTTACTGATTTGATGGAAAACACGGTTTTCCGGCGAAAGTCCGGCGAGTTCAAATAGCTTTTCCGACGAACTGAAAGTATTGCGAAAGTGAAATTAAAGGTCTGCAGATGTGTTTGAGTCGCAAGAGGGGACTATAATTGGAGTAATTCAGGAAATGCAGGTTTTCGGTTATTAAAACCGATCAACTCTTGAATTCAAGTCCATTCAAAGCTAAATTGATTGGAGGTGTCGGTGTATCGGTTATTGACAGAAAACCGCGAAAAAATCAAACGTTTTTGGACGTTTGGAGACCGATTTCAGTTACAGTTAGCGTAAACAGATCGATTCATGGTTGAACATAAATTTTAATTGTTTCCTAGAATTCACAGAAAACATCAAGTGGCAGAGTGGTTATATGTGTGTGTGCTAAGTCTTATGCTTACCCGGCTGACCCAGGTTCAAATCCCGGCAGCCGGTTTTCTTTTTTATTTATTTTATTTTTACTTTTTATCAATTATAATTTTTATATTCTAGTTTGTTTATTAATTATGCATCATTAAAATTTAAAGTTTACATAAATACGCAACGAAACATTTATAACTTGATCTTCGATTACAAACGAAGCAGGTTTGGAAAACCCGTTTTTGACAAATGTTACAGTATCCCCTACTTTTAGGAATTTCGTCCCGAAATTTAAGTAGTAGTAGTAGGAAAAAGATGCGGGTATTTTTCGCGCATTGAGTCTTCACGTTCCCAAGTAAACTCAGGTCCCCGTTTCGACTCCCAGCGTACCCTAACAATTGGAATGCGACTTCGTCGTAGACGTTTTTCTCCGAAGTCCATGATCTCTACTGGTCTTTCAATAAAATGCATAGATTCATCAATCTGAATATCTTCCAGAAAAAATCAAGCGTTTTTGGACGTTTGGAGACCGATTTCGGTTACAGTTAGCGTAAACAGATCGATTCATGGTTGAACATAAATTTTAATTGTTTCCTAGAATTCACAGAAAACATCAAGTGGCGGAGTGGTATATGTGTGTGTGCTAAGTCTTATGCTTACCCGGCTGACCCGGGTTCGAATCCCGGCAGCCGGTTTTCTTTTTTATTTATTTTATTTTTACTTTTTATCAATTATAATTTTTATATTCTAGTTTGTTTATTAATTATGCATCATTAAAATTTAAAGTTTACATAAATACGCAACGAAACATTTATAACTTGATCTTCGATTACAAACGAAGCGGGTTTGGAAAACCCGTTTTTGACAAATGTTACAGTATCCCCTACTTTTAGGAATTTCGTCCCGAAATTTAAGTAGTAGTAGTAGGAAAAAGATGCGGGTATTTTTCGCGCATTGAGTCTTCACGTTCCCAAGTAAACTCAGGTCCCCGTTTCGACTCCCAGCGTACCCTAACAATTGGAACGCGACTTCGTCGTAGACGTTTTTCTCCGAAGTCCATGATCTCTACTGGTCTTTCAATAAAATGCATAGATTCATCAATCTGAATATCTTCCAGAGGAATATGGAGGTTCTCATCAGCGAGGCACTTCTTCAAGTTTGATACGTGGAATGTGGGATGAATTCTGTTGAGTTCTTCTGGTAGATCAAGCTTGTATGCTACAGGTCCTACTCTTTCGAGTATCTTGAAAGGTCCTACGTAGCGTGGTGCTAGCTTGCCCTTTTGACCAAAACGAACTACTCCCTTCCACGGTGATACTTTTAAAAGTACATGATCACCAATGTTAAACTCCAAAGGCTTTCGTCGTTTATCTGCATAACTCTTTTGACGACTTTGAGCTGCTAGAAGATTGTTTCGAATTTGATGGATCTTGTCTGTGGTTTCTTAAATAAATTCTGGACCGGTGATTTGAGCTTCCCCAATTTCGTGCCAACATACTGGAGATCGGCACTTACGACCATATAAGGCTTCAAAAGGTGCCATGCCGATACTTGAATGATAGCTGTTGTTGTACGAAAATTCAACTAATGGTAAATGAGCGTCCCAATTTCCCTTGAAGTCTATGACACATGCTCGAAGCATATCTTCAAGAGTTTGAATGGTGCATTCAGATTGTCCATCAGTTTGAGGATGATAAGCGGTACTGAGATCTAATCGTGTACCCAAAGCGGTTTGTACAGCTTGCCATGTTCGTGAAGTGAAACGACCATCACGATCTGAAATAATGCTTAACGGTACACCATGTCGGCTTACGATTTCGCTGATGTAGATACGAGCTAGCTTCTCGTTCTTGAAATCTTCACGGATTGGAATAAAGTGAGCTGATTTTGTAAGACGATCAATGATTACCCATATAGTGTCATACCCACCAGAAGTGCGAGGTAACCCGGTAATGAAGTCCATGGTTATGTTTTCCCACTTCCATACAGGTATTTCAGGTTGGATCAGAAGTCCTGAGGGTCTTTGGTGTTCAGCTTTCACCTTGGAACATGTAAGGCACTTGGAAACAAAACAACAATATCCTTTTTCATTCCAGGCCACCAATAGGTGTATCGAAGGTCTTGATACATCTTATCGGCTCCTGGGTGTATAGAGTATCGTGTTTTATGAGCCTCATTCATAAGAAATTCACGAAGGTTGTTGTGGTCAGGAATCCATATGCGATCTAGATAGTACAGAATACCGTCAGATTTAGTTTCAATTTTAAGTTCAGCTCCACAGGACAGCTCCTTTCGTACGTCGTCTTCCGTTACTGAAACATGTTGGGCTTCTCGAATTTGATCTTTAATGTCAGTTATGATTTGCGAATATAGAAGACGAATGGAGTTCGCATAACCCTTTCGACTGAGTGCATCAGCCACCACATTTGCCTTGCCAGGGTGATACCGAATTTCACAGTCGTAGTCATTTAAGTTCGACCCATCTTCGTTGCCTCATGTTTAACTCCTTTTGGTTGAAGATATGTTGAAGACTCTTGTGGTCAGTGTATATTTCACACTTAGTACCGTAGAGATAATGTCTCCATATCTTAAGAGCGAACACAACGGCTCCAAGCTCTAGGTCATGGGTGGTGTAGTTCTTCTCATGAGTCTTGAGTTGTCTCGAAGCAAAAGCTATAACCTTTCCTCTTTGCATTAGAACACAGCCTAGTCCTTGCCCTGACGCGTCGCAATAAACCACGAAGTCATCACAACCTTCAGGAAGAGTGAGGATTGGTGCATCACATAGTTTTTGTTTAAGGGTTTGGAAGGCTTCTTCTTGTTTGGGTCCCCATATGAAAGGTTTTCCTTTATGAGTTAAAGCCGTGAGTGGTACAGCAATGCGAGAGAAGTTTGAAATGAAACGGCGATAATAACCAGCCAAACCAAGGAATGATCTTACTTCAGTTGGTGTACGTGGCGCTTGCCATTCTTGTACCGCTTTGATTTTTGAGGGGTCGACATGCATTCCCTTGTCATTGACTACATGCCCAAGAAATTGTACCTCTTTTAACCAGAATTCACATTTGGAGAATTTGGCGTAAAGCTTTTCATTCTCTAGGAGTGTAAGGATGAGTCGAAGATGTCGTTCATGATCAGACTTAGACTTTGAGTAGATGAGGATGTCGTCGATAAAGACTATAACAAAACGATCGAGATAGGGTTTGCAGACTATGTTCATTAGATCCATGAAGACAGCTGGAGCGTTGGTTAAACCAAATGGCATGACCATGAATTCATAATGACCATAACAAGTTCGGAAGGCGGTCTTTGGGACGTCTTCTTCATGTACTCTAAGTTGATGATAACCAAATCGAAGGTCGATTTTTGAAAAACAGCTGGCGCCTTGAAGTTGATCAAGAAGATCATCAATGCGAGGTAATGGATAGCGATTCTTGATCGTTAACTTGTTGAGTTCTCTGTAGTCGATGCACATGCGAAACGTTCCATCTTTCTTCTTCACAAAAAGGACAGGTGCACCCCAAGGCGAGGAGCTAGGACGTATGAATCCTTTGTCAGTCAACTCTTGCAATTGACTGGCTAACTCTTGCATTTCAGAGGGGGCTAACCTATAAGGAGACTTTGCAACTGGTGTAGCACCAGGTATAAGATCAATGCGGAATTAGACTTCTCTCAAGGGAGGAAGTCCTGAAATATCGTCAGGAAAAACTTGCGGAAAATCTTTTACTACTGGGATGTCTTCAAGTTTCTTCTCCATGGTTCCCTTTTTGACGACATGAGTTAAAAATGCGACATAATTCTTGCGAATATATTTTCGAGCTTGTAGACAGGACATTAATCTGAGCCCTTTTGATGAGGTTTCCCCAAAGATTAGTAGAGTCTGACCGTTTGAAAGAGGAATGCGTATAAACTTTTCGCGGCATACAACTTCAGCCTGATGTTGGCTGAGCCAGTCCATACCAATTATAATATCAAAGCTTCCCAACTTCATAGGAATGACGTCAACTGGAAAATCGTGGTCGTTTAAGGTGAGAGTTCAGTTGCGTATAATAGAGTTTAATGAGACCGGTTTTCCGTCAGCAACTTCTACTGTTATGGATTCCATGAGCTTATCACGAATTTGGTTTAGGATGGGTTCAAACTCTAAGGACACAAAACTTTTATCTGCGCCGGTATCAAACAACATGGATGTATAACTACCATTGATAAGAAAGTACCGTTAACCACATTGTTGTCAGCTCTAGCCTGATTAGCGTTGATGTTGAAAGCTCTTCCTCTTGCAGGTGGAGGAGCTTGGTTAGCTTGATTCACCGGATTGGCTTGGGCTTGAGCATGAATAATGTTCACCAACCGTGGACAAGTGTTTCTAAAGTGGCTTGGGTCTCCACAATTGTAGCAAGCCCGCATAGGTTGCACCATGGGATAGTTGGGTTAGTAGTATGATTGGGCTAAATGTTGGGTAGGTGGTAGTAGGGGTTGTTGGGCTTGACCCATTATTTGTTGGTGGGTTTGGGTTGAAGGCTGGTGGCGGTTCGTTCGCTGAGGTATGCGACAGGTTTGAACAGTATGACCTGCACGACCACAGCCGGTGCAATGTTGGCAGGGATGATCAGGAAAGTGATGGTATTGACAACGGTTGCATTTTGGTAATGGGCCAGAGTATGGCCTTTTATATGGTGCAGATGAAGGGGCAACTTGGGTAATGGGTGCAGCAGGGATAGGGAAATTGGTTTGTGTGACAGCGAAGTTTCTGGTGTTACGTTTCCTTTTGTTAGCAAACTTAGAGGATGAGGTGGAATGGTTTGAAGTTTGGCCCTCAACGGGGGCTTTCTTTTTCTCCTCTTTAAATTTACGTTGCGAATTCGATTCTCGGTCAGTTCAGTAGCCAGTTCCATAGCAGCTTCAAGTGTTGCTGGCGAAGTGCTGAGAACTGAATCTTGAATTTTCGAGGGAAGACCTCGAATATAATGCTCGATTAAGCGGTAAACTGGGTGAACAAGTTAGGGACCATTTGGTTCAACTCTAAGAACCTTTGTTGTAGGAAGTATGATCTCCCTCCTTTTGCTTCAAAGAATGAAATTCGTCCTCTAACTTTTTAATCTCACTTCTAGGACAGAATCGTCTCGTCATGATTTCCCTTAACTCCTCCCACGTTAAGGCCATTGCATCTTCGATCCCTCTCTTACCTTTTCAGTATTCCACCAGGTAAGAGCTACCCCAAATAGTCCCCCGGTTGCGTATCGTACCTTGCGATCCTCGGGACAATCGCAGTTGAGGAAAGTGTTTTCCATTTCCTCAAACCAGTGGAGGAGAGCAGTGACACCTTCGGTCCCTTCAAATTTAGGAGGATCGCAAGACCTTGAAATTTTATATGAGCACTTTTTGGTAGGAGGGTTGCCGATGTTCTGGTCTTCTTGCTGGGGAGGATTGGTGGGATTTGTGGCGAGAGCTTGTTGTACTTGAACCACAATGTCAGGAAGTACCGCGGCCATTTGTTTTGCGATTTCAGTGGCCAAGCGTTCGTGTGACCTTCCTGATCTTCTACCCCCTCGTTGTTGTCTAGCCGACATCTACAGGAACATACATAAGAAGATTGTGAGTTTATGGAGTCTTTTTAGGTGTCATGTGTCTTAAAGAAAATGAAAATAACATAAATATCAATAATGCAACTACATCCATAGGATGTCTTGGGTTTGCTCATGTTGGGCCTCAAATGTCCCCCATACCTTCACCTGTATAGTCATGTGGGCCCCCATGACTATTGGCTTGGTAGGATTCACATTATATTGGCGGTTTAACACTCGCATTACCCGAATGAAAACCACGAAATATGTTTACGAGATGTATGGTCGGAACGTGTCCAGGTGTAGACACAATGACAACTCAAAGTGGGGTTAGCTCACACGACGTTTGGTATAGCATGCTTTGGCCTAATAGGTACTTCGTACTCTCATCGTTAGTCCCCAAGTAGGCAAACTGGTCCTTTATTTTGGATTTATACGAATGCCAGCCTAGACAGGACGTTCCGACTACCGTACTTGTACCCTTCCAGTTACTACATGCCCGTCATGAGAACTCACTTTGATGTGAATTGAAAATACAAAAATCATTGTAAAAACAATCATGAAAATGTTGTGATGTGTGCTTTAATGGATATGATATGTTATGAGAATATGATTCATGATAGGCATTATATAATAATATGTACTTATGAGCATGCTTGCATAACATTGAATGTAACATTAAACATAAAACATATAAATATCATGAATTTTGCATGTAACGCACAAAATTTTAAAAATTTCTAATCAACTATAGTATAGGCTCTAAGGGTCTAATAACCTATCCTATATCCCTATAGTCATGGCTCTGATACCAATCTGTCATACCCCGACCCGCAGCGGAATAATAGTCGGGGCATAATTGGGTTATCACCAAAGCTCATGATATTTACTAATATGTTTCATATTTATTAAAGTCAAAATTACATTCAATAATCCAAACATGTTCATACAAATACAAAGAAAAATAATCAGCTAAACAATCCAAGCTCTAAACCAGTTTATTCTTCTAAGCCAATCCTATGTGTTTCTTGCTGTAGCTGGGTCACCTGTATCATGTGTAAAAATGGGGGGTTTTGGGTCAACATAAGTTGGCGAGTGAACCTTGTTAGATAAACATTTATTATTGATTTCTTGTTATCTTTATCAAGTAAAAATTGTGCAATAGTCATATATGAGCAAATGTAAATAATCATACCATAACAATAACAACCACAAACGATAACACACAATAACATACAATAACATATGAACTTGCATGAATATATAACATGAATGAAACTGTATATGTTGGCAACGTCACGTTCATGCTCATAATGTAATGGGGAACTGACGGCCTATGATGAATGTCTGTGCGATCAAGGCTCAATCAAACGGAGCCGATCGTATGTTGGCAACGCCCGGTTCACGCTCATAATGTAATGGGGAACTGCTCAACGCTCATAATGTAATGGGGAGCGGCGGCCTATGATATTGTATGTACTGAAAATAATAAATTAAATCTAAACAATAACCACACAAACAGTTGATACAAGCTGAATACACATTTGTTCATGATATGATGTATGCACAATGATTTAAATATAATAAATGGTAAGACACATGATACACCCCAAAAACGTGATTAAAACGGGGAATTTGTAGAGATTCACTCACATTGGGTGCGTTCGGTTGGAGATGATGAGATGCGCACGAGTTTGAAGGATTGATCAACGAGGATTAACTAACCTAAATAATAACGGAAAGTATAGTAAATTAGTGGATTTTATTAATAATTTTAATAGGATTTTTAGATATATTTTTGTGAGTTTAAGGCTATTTCCTATCTTTAAAAACATTATTTTTAAGTATTTTAATTGATTTTTAAATTAAATTAAATAAATAAAAATATAAAAAAAATGTTGACTTTTGCGTTGACCATTGACCGTTGACTGTTTGACTGTGACTGTTGACTGTTTGACCGGTTCTATTGTGTGGATGTATGCGCGGGCAGGACTCGAACCCGAGACCTCCCGTACGCGTGCACGCAGCTCTACCAACTGAGCTACGTGTCTAATCCGAAATAATTCTGTTTTTAATTATATTTATACACTAATTTAGTTTATTAAAATTCTTTTATTTTTAAAAAGTGTTTTAATCATCGAACCGGAGCGTGTAACAGGTCTCGAACCCGGGACCTGTGGGTTAGTGTTGCACACAGTCCACCGCTGGACTGTGTGTCTAACCTGGTTAACATAGCGATTTTTATTATACTTAACATCTACCGTGAGTTAATCTGGTTTAGTTAGAAAAATAAAACATCTTTATTACAGAGCATACGTGTGTGTCAAGGATCGAACTCGCGGCGTGTGATATATGTGCGCACACAGTCCACCGCTGGACTGTGTGTCTAACCCGAGATAATATCCAAATTATATTAAACTTATAAACAACCTAACTTCGTCTTCTTCATTACAAATTCACAGACTATGAATACTCTACTGATTCTTGATTTATTCGATTGACAAACATTCAAGTGATTAAAATGAAATGGCAGAAAAGATTTCGAAAGTAAACATACCAGAGAAACGATTTATCTCAGAATTCCGGCGAAGTCGTCGGCTCTGTTTTTACGGATTTCGTCTGAGCGGACAGATTAACGATTTTTATTAGCTAAATGCGAAATTGAAGCACTGAACAAGAATTACCAGAAGGTTTAGAAGACTATACCGTTTCACAGCGAGAATTGGGAACTTTCAAAGTTTTCCGGCGAGAGTGAATTATCCGATAACGACGTCTGAAACTGATTCCGATTGAAGGGTTTGAGTTAGCAATAGCTTAACAACTGATAGACGATGAAAGAATTGAGAGACTTACTGATTTGATGGAAAACACGGTTTTCCGGCGAAAGTCCAGCGAGTTCAAATAGCTTTTCTGATGAACTGAAAGTATTGCGAAAGTGAAATTAAAGGTCTGCAGATGTGTTTGAGTCGCGAGAGGGGACTATAATTGGAGTTAATCAGGAAATGCAGGTTTTCGGTTATTAAAACCGATCAACTCTTGAATTCAAGTCCATTCAAAGCTAAATTGATTGGAGGTGTCGATGTATTGGTTATTGACAGAAAACCGCGAAAAAATCAAACGTTTTTGGACGTTTGGAGACCGATTTCGGTTACAGTTAGCGTAAACAGATCGATTCATGGTTGAACATAAAGTTTAATTGTTTCCTAGAATTCACAGAAAACGTCAAGTGGCGGAGTGGTTATATGTGTGTGTGCTAAGTCTTATGCTTACCCGGCGACCGGTTTTCTTTTCTTTTCTATTTATTTTATTTTTACTTTTTATCAATTATAATTTTTATATTCTAGTTTGTTTATTAATTATGCATCATTAAAATTTAAAATTTACATAAATACGCAACGAAACATTTATAACTTGATCTTCGATTACAAACGAAGCGGGTTTGGAAAACCCGTTTTTGACAAATGTTACAGCCGCTACTCACCAAGATGGAAGCATCGTTTCGGCATACTATACAAGACTTGGTCCCTATGGGATGAGATCCATCTGTTTTTCCCATGCCATGATGTACTTATAATGGGTGCACATGAGAAGTTGGAAAACGTTTGGTTGAGCACCAAGAAAAGGAAAGATTATGCGAGTTCCTCATGGGGCTCGATAATGAATTGTCGTTATTAAAACACAGATCTTGGCCAACAAAGCAACGTCAGGGCTCGACACAGCCTATCATCTACTCGCTGAAGATGAACGACAAAAATACATCACCGAAGACAAGCGTCCGGTTGTTGAAGTTATTGCCTTTAGGGCCTTTGTTTCGCAAAACCGAGATATCCCAAACTCGACTCATCAGAAGGCAAAGGGCTATTCTAAACTGGCAAAACAAGAGGACGTACAACATTTTACACACTGTGATCGAGATGATCATAGTAGGGAGGGTTGTTTTAAACGCATTGGGTATCTGGACTGGTGGCCGGGTAAAGCGAAAGGGGACAAGCCAAAGCCGAAAGCTTCTTGTGTTGAAGGAAGCTCGAGTCCTATTACCGGATTCACCACTGAACAGTACAATGCCTTCTTAAAGCACTTTAAGGACAAAGCCGACATAGGTGATGAAGGAAACAAACGCATTGCAAACATGATAGGTAGATTTAATGACGAGGATGATTGGGTTGTTGATTCGGGGGTTACCGAACATACAACCTACTTGAGTGAGATCCTTGTAAACAAAAGAAAAGATAAACACGAGATGCCCGTGATTATCCCAAATGGCGATACCATCCTGTAGAAGGAAAGGGTGACTACACCTTGCCGGGGGTACCAGGATTGAGGGGATACTACATGTGCCCAATTTCACTTGCAATTTGCTATCTGTTAGCCGTTTAACTAAAAACCTTAAATACTCAATAACTTTTTTCCTGACTTTTGTGTTATGAGGGTCTCCGTTCGAGGAACTTGATTGGTGTGGGTAAGTGCAAGGGAGGTCTATACCAAATGGGGATGTTTGGAGAAGAGAGGAAAGCTATGGCGGTTACAGTTGAGAGATGGCATAAGAGGTTGGGTCACACATCTCAAGAAAAGCTTGCTAAAGTTGATTTTTTGAAAGGTGTTTCTTTTAATCTTAGGAATAATGTTTGTGATTCTTGTTCTAAAGCTAAACACACAAGGTCTCCTTTTTCTTTAAGTGAAATAAAGACAAAAGAATGTTTTGAACTTTTACATTGTGATGTGTGGGGCAAATATCGTGTTCCTTCGTTTTCGGGGGCAAATTATTTCTTAACCATTGTTGATGACTATAGTAGAAATACTTGGGTCTTTCTCATCAAATATAAAAGTGATGCTAGTACATGTTTGATGAATTTTTGCAAAATGGTTAAAACTCAGTTTAGCAAATTGGTTAAAAGAATAAGATGCGACAATGGTGGAAAGTTCACATCATGTTGAACTTCTACACCAACCAAGGTATCTTATTAGAAACAACTTGCCCTCACACTTCTCAACAAAATGGAGTTGTCGAACGTAAGCATAGACACCTTCTTGACACGGCACGAGCCTTGCGTTTTAAGGCAAAATTACCAAAGAAATCCTGGGGGGAGTGTGTTCTTACAGCCGCATACATCATTAATCGATTACCCTCCAAGATCATTAATGATAAGACTCCATATGGATTTACACAACCAAAAACCCGAATACGATCACATGAGGGTTTTTGGTTGTCTTACATATTTTTGGAGCATCGATACCAAAGGGGATAAGTTCGAAGAGAGGGGGAAATCGGGCATTTTTCTAGGGTATCCACAAGGGGTTAACGGTTACAAAATATTTGATATTGAGGATAAGAAAATGGTAGTGTCTCGTGATGTAAAGTTTCATGAGAATATTTGCTTTTCTTGATCAAAGACAACTCAGAAACAAAGATGACATATTTACTCCTTTGATGACCCATGATGTTGAAGCCCAAAGTCATGAGAATACCTCCATCGATAATCCCATTGTTGGGCCTGAACTTGGCCCATAATGCAACCAAAAAAATATTGAGGATCAAGTGAAGTTATTGGAAATAGCCACAGTGGGTTTGAATCTGGTCCAAGCGAGACACATACTCACCACAATGGGCTTTAAACTGGCCCACTAGAAACACGCACTGAGCGACCAAAAAGAGACAGAGCTCCTCCCAAGCACCTAAACGATTGTGTTGTGGATCTCCCCCCTTCGGTTGACCATGCACACACCGCTCCAACTCAAGATACCTTGCGGTACATCCCTCTACACATTATGTTTCCTATAAAAATTTTTCTCCTACTCACAAGTCTTTTTTAGCGGCCATCACTACAAATGTTGAGCCGAAAAAATTTAAACAAGCCATGCAGGATCCCAAATGGGTTGAAGCCATGCAACGAGAAATTCAAGCCCTTGAAAAGAACAACACATGGACTATCGAGTCCCTGCCAGAAGGAAAACGGGCCATTGACTCTAAATGGATTTACAAGATCAAGTATAAACCGAATGGCGAAGTTGAAAGATATAAGGCGAGACTCGTGGCAAGGGGTTTCACTCAAATTGAAGGTGAAGACTTTCATGATACTTTTTCCCCCGTTGCAAAATTAGTCACCGTTCGGACTTTACTAGTCGTTGCACTAAAAGGGATTGGTTCATTCATCAACTCGACGTTAATAACGCCTTTCTTCACGGGGACCTTGATGAGGAAGTTTATATGAAAATTCCTCAAGGTTTTTCTAAAGAAAACGAGAACCGGGTATGTCGCCTGCGCAAATCTCTTTACGGTCTTAAACAAGCCTCTCGGAATTGGTATCAAAAATTCAGAGTGCCCTTCTTGGTCTCGGTTTCTCCACATCCACGGCTGATTATTCCTTGTTCTTATACAACGACAAGGACATCTTTATGGCTATTCTTGTTTATGTGGATGATGTCATCATAGTTGGCAACAACCTCGCTAAGATTCAAGTAGTCAAAACTTGCTTACATAATCAATTTAGTATCTAAGACCTTGGTCCACTCAATTATTTCTTGGGGATTGAGGTTGCTAGAACTTCTCGAGGCCTCGTTTTGAGTCAACGGAAATACACACTTGATATTCTAGAAGACAGTGGCATGGAGGGGTGTCGTCCAAGTTCTTTTCCTATTGAACAGAATCTTAAACTTGGCCTTGAAGAAAATGATCCCACCATTGATGCTGGTTGTTATCGTCGTCTTATTCGGCGATTACCTTACCTTCAAGCTACTCGCCCGGACATACCATTCTCGGTTAACACCCTTAGTCAATTTGTGTACGTTCCCCGTCAAAGTCATATGGATGTTGTTACCAGTGTTCTTTGATACTCAAAATCCACTCCGGGTCAAGGGATTCTCTTACCAAAGGAGAGGGTGAGAATTTTGTTGCATATTCTGACTCTGATTGGCTTGGTTGCCCTCTCACTAGGCGTTCACGAACTGGTTACATTGCTCTCCTTGGAGGTGCTCTCATTTCTTGGAAAACCAAGAAGAAATCGGTTGTCTTTAGATCTTCCGCTGAGGTCGAATATCGGGCTATGGTGTCACACCCCAACCGATGGCGGAAACATCAGGGTAGTGGTACTAGGCGAACCAGATTGTCTCATGAGAAATTCCATAACACTATTTAAGTGACAATATTTAAGCATCAATATCCCATACTATCAACATATAATCCTTAAATAAGTTACAAAATACCAAGTAATCTCATAAAATAATTCAAGTTCGATTTCCCCTAGATTTTATTACAATGCGTTTCTAAAAGTAAGATCCTAATCCATTTCAGCGAGAAGTCATCAACCTGCCACATATGTTAAAATAAATGTCAATACAATTAAGTAAAGGTGAGCATACAGGTTTGCGTACATAATAGATATAAAAGCGTTTAGCATACACCGCATGACATACGTAAGAGATGTGAACTATGTATCTACTTGGATTCAAGCAAACCAACAAACCGCGAGTGCGAGGCACGCGAACAAGTGTCCACGTCCTAAAGAGAAAATAAATGAGAAATAAAAGTGCGAGCCTTAACAACCCCGGGACTCCGGGTGGCGGGTCAACCTCTAGCAAGCGATCATGTTAAGGGTGGCGTACTAGCAATCAAGTAACACATACAATTCAGCAGATTTCACGTATAGTCAAGCATGAGTGGGTTGCGAATAAACGTTTGAGTTGTGTGATGTGTTTTGATATGCGAACATATGTGACACCCAAAAGTGCGTTTAAGCGTAAAAGCGTTCAAGTATACTCACAGTTGGTGCGTTTTAGAAAGGGAGAGATTGTTGTGATGTCACACCCCGACCACGTAAAACAACAAACCGCGGCGGAAACGTCGGGGTGTCGTAACAAAATTATTGTTTCAATAACCATGGCACATAAAGTTAAGTTTTATTTAATAGAATTTGTTTACATTGTCTGGAAATTTAAACATAAAACATAACATAAGTTATATTTCTTTAGGTTTTAAGTCACTAAAGCCCAAGGTCCGTCCTAAGTGTCGCATGATCAGGCTTAAGCATTCGCTCCTGAAACATATGTGAAAATAAAGTCAGCAAAGAAATGCCGGCGAGTACATAGAATTTTGCGTTGATGCTTCATGGCTTTGATTATTGTAAGAAAAGTTTAAAGTAGTACAAAAGTCGCCAAGAACCATAAAAAGTTTCTTTTATAAAAACCATATGAAAAATCAATATGATATAAAAGAAATAATGCATGGTTAAATAGATAACCAATAGTAAGTTTTGTATAAATGTCATATCTTGTATTTTATTTGAAATGATTTAGATAATGCCACAATATGTAAGATAATAAAAACACTTATATATAGGAAGTACCATCGGTGTACCCACCATGCTTTTATCATATTACGCATGTCATGTTATTTAAATCACTTACCATAAACCAACCATCAAAAGTCTTGTTTAAACCAAAATATTGTAAACCACAGTCTTGTAAACCAAAGTCATGTATACCAAAGTCATGTATATACAAGTCTTGCGTAACCAAATGTCAAGTATAAGCCAAATGTCTTTAATAGTCAAATGTCTTGTAATAAAACATGTCTTTGAATAATCAAAAGATATATATTTTATAAACCATTGCTTTTATTGTTAAACATGTATTCAGATTGTTGGCAAACACATTCAAACCTTGTTGACAGTCAAATAGACCCTTATAAAGATAGCAGTCTATCAATTTCATCGGATTCTGTCATTCCCTAAATTCGCTTCCAAACAAACCCGGGAAGTGGGAACGGGATTGTCAATCCTATGGTACCATTACATACTACCGGTCGGCGTGATCAATGTTAATGAATGTATTAAGTCAATCTCCAACATACCAAAATGTCATGAACAATGTAGCAAAAATGTCTTTGAAAACCGGTGTACTAGTATGCTTACTCAACATACATAGCAAGTAAATGTCTTTGAAAATCAATGTACTAGTATGCTCAGTCAACATACATAGCAAGTAAATGTCTTTGAAAACCAATGTACTAGTATGCTCAGTCAACATACATAGCAAGTAAATGTCTTTGAAAACCAATGTACTAGTATGCTCAGTCAACATACATAGCAAGTAAATGTAATGTAAATCAATGTGCTCATATGCCAAGTCAACATATGCCGCCAATGCAATGGAAATCATGTACTATATGTACTTATGTAATCAAAGCATGTATAAAGTCATGAAAACTCGAAAGTAGTCTTAGGCACAATATGTTTCACCCTAAAACATTTGAAAAAGTAAAAGAGGGGACTATGTACTCACTTGTGTTTGCAATAAAGTCCTTGTTCAAGAAGATAAACCAAGATCAAGAGTCCGTGAAATCAAGCGTGTCCTAAAAATGGTTAACTATGTAAATATCGGGACATGAATTGGAAGATCGGATAGAATGAGGTCTTGTAAACCAAATGAGTGTTAGAACTCATACGAAATGGTTTAACAAAGTTAACATTCTGAGTTGAAAAGTTTTCTAAGTGCTTTTGACCCGTTATGACTTGTTAAGGTAGTTTAAGCTACTTTACCGCGTCATTTGCACAACAATGTAGTCGGATGGTTAGATATGTGTTATGATAAGTCTAAATTACTAAAACATGTTTAGAAATGTTATTTAATCAGATTATATGTCAAAATTTATGTTACATATATTTATAGTTGATTTATTCGCAAAAAGGGCATCTTGGTCATTAATGAAGATTATATCAACTAATTATCATAACACTAACCAAATGACATGACCATAAGGTATAACCCCAGAGGGTTGGTCATGAATATGTATTTGGTTGGGTCCAAAGATCAACCAAACGGGTAAGATTCGAAAGTCAAAGCGGTGGTCAAAACCGCTAGACTTATGACTCTAAACAAGCACTAAAACAAAAGTGACGAATTAGACATGTTTTGACATGTCTAAATAAGTTTATAAAAGTGTTTTGGCACCAAAACAAAATGTTTTGATACCCGGAAATGGTTTCGTTGCAAATTTCGCAAAAATCACATTTTTGACCGAAACTTTGACTTGTCAAAATGACTAGAAAAGATAGAAATCAGTAGGTATGATCATTAGGGATTAAGACCAACATGATTATGATCATACTAACAAGTTCAATTGAACTTTGTCTTGATCAATTCATGATCAAAACTGAAAGTCAAACAGAAGTCAAACTGCTTGATTTTTAGCCTAAATATGCTACAGAATTGAACAAAACTTGAATGAGAGACTTACAAACACCAAGGATTGCCAAAGAATCACAGAGGAAGCTCCAAAGATGGTTGCAAATTCGGATTTGTGGCAGATGTGAGCTAGATGGGAGGTTGAAAGGTTTCAAATGGTGAAATCCCTTTGCTATTTATAGTAAATTTGAAGTCATAAGAGCTTAACAAGTGTCCATGAATCATCACCAAGTTGGATTAGTGTCAATACACTTGTTAGAAGCAGGTAGAAGGGTGGCAAGTTCGTTTGGTGAGTCAATAAGTGAATTAACCAGCTGCTGCCACATTTCTGATGTGCTGGGCACCCCTTACGGACCGTATGGGGTTTTTCCTTACGGTCCGGTCCGTAAGGCCCTTGCAGGGGCTGAAGTTTCAAAAATGACAGAAATGGCCCCTGAACTTGTTTTTGACGCGTTTTGGCACTTTTAACACCGTTAACCTGATTTTCAAGCTTCATAAAACCTGATTTTCAAGCTTCATAAGGATGAAATAACATAGGGAACTTGAAATGTGTCCAAAGATGTTCCGGGTGTCGGTTTGTTTGGTCGTACGGTTGCGATTTTCGGTTAATTACGACGAAAATCATAACAAAGGTTGCGGTTTTCGGTTAATTACGACGAAAATCATAACGAACGCGTGCATGACCGTAAATGCGTAACGAACGATATTTTTGCATTCCAATCATTAATATACAAGATTTTAATGATTACAAAAATTTTTGGATGTCCGTACATGTTCTAGATAGCGATATACGCAAAAAGGCATAGTTTCACAGAATTTGCAAAATAGCCCCTGAAGTTACAAAAGTGTGTTTTTGCCATACCGAAGCATTCAAAACTTAATTCTAAGTTATGTAAAGGTTATTAAGGTATGTTAAGCTTGTGTAAGTTTTCTAGAGTGTACGTCGCTACAAGAATCGGTAGACTTTGAAGATTGTCATAAATAGTCCCTGTGATCGAATAAGCTTGTTTTTGACATAGCAAACCCCTCAAAACTTATTTCTAAGTTATGTAAAGGATATTTAGGGTATGTTTGCTATACGTTATGTTTAACTGATTACGTTTGCGATTACACTTCCAGAAAAAGGTTTGAAAGGTCAAAATTGAACAAAAATTGAAAATGCACAAAAGTCATAGGCATATACACAAATTTAAAAACAACACAAAGTTTCATTAATCATCAAATTGTTCTGAAGTCGATACATGATTGAATTACACCGACGTCACATGGGAAGTGAAGAGGAGCGCCGGTTCAGCCTGTATTTGCGAACAGAAGTGCATCAGTCTTCCGAAATGCTGAAACGGTTAACGGTTGAAGGAACAGTAGACAAGTTCGGCCGAACTTGTACTTTGGGGTACAAGTTCGGGCGAACTTATGCTTTTATCCCTTGGAAGAGTACAAGTTCGGGCGAACTTGTGTGTTTTCTGTCAAAAATTGATCAAGTTCGGGCGAACTTGGTCACCAATCGGGTGACAAGTTCGAGCGAACTTGATGTTTTCCGAGCGAACTTGACTGTTTTGGCATCCAAATCGTGCGTTTTCACGTCGTTTGCTGAGGAAATCGAGCGTCCATCCCTCCAAACTTAAGCTACTGAACAAAAAAAGTATAGATCTGAGTGAAAAAGAAGAATTTTACAGAAAAAGATGAAGATTTTCATAAACAGAAAAGATTTGATGAAAACGAAGGTAATCCTTGTGCAAAATCGTTGTAAAATGTTGTTGTTTGCATCAAAAGGGTTGAATCTTACTTGGAAATCAAAGGTTTTCGGTTTCGGGAGGTTTCGGGCGAACTTGCAGCAAGAGGTGCACGAATGGGGGTGTTGGGTATTTATAGGTGAGGAGGTCTTGAGCTGATTGAGATCAAGTTCGGCCGAACTTAGCACAAGTTCGGGCGAACTTGGCACAAGTTCGGGCGAACTTAGCCAGTTTGCCTGAACTTTGTGCAAGTTCGAGCGGACTTGCTGGTTTTGATTGATATTTTAGCCCTGGTCAAGTTCGGGCGAACTTAGTGTGATTAAGTTCGGCCGAACTTGGCCTATTGGCTAAGTTTCGTTCGTTATTTTCGCGTTAGGTGTTCGTTGGGCGATTTGGTTCGTATTAGGTAGTTATATTAAGCGTTTTAAATGATATGATAATGCGGTTAAGCGATTCGTGCGAGTGAGAGCGTTGCGATGGCGAGTATAACCATAAACCATAAAGCACACATAACACATAAATAACATAACGTAACACAATTAATTGCGATTGCGATGCGATGGGATAAGTGATGTCGAAGGCCCAAGTGGTTATTATACAACAACACACTCGGCTCTTTAGATAACATAATTACTTGCGATTGCGTTGAGTTAGCGTTGCGTTTAATAGGCGTTTAATATAGTTGTGACAAAACATAATTAGTTAACATAAACCATCCTTTATTATCGAATCTCGGATTACAAAGACAAGTGCAAAATAAGGTAAACTGAAATAAATTAACAACGAAAATGCGAGTTGTTACATATGGCTACTACTGTTAGTGAGCTCATTTGGCTTCGATGGCTTTTACACGAGCTTGGCGTTTCCCAGACAGGCCCTACCACACTGTTTTGTGAAACCAAGCTGCTCGTAATATCGCAAATAATCCCGTTTTCCATGAGCGTACAAAACATGTCAAGATGGACTGTTATTTTGTTCGTGAACGTATTGAATCTAAAGAGATATGCACTATGCCCATTGAGTCAAAGCTTCAACTTGCCGATCTCCTAACCAAAGGTCTCAGTGCTGCTCATCTTCGGTTCTTACTTGGCAAGCTTGGAGTCGTTAATCTACACGCTCCAGCTTGAGGGGGAATATTGATTTTCTTATTTTTAGCCTATATTGTTTCTTTATTGTTCTCCTTTGTTTTAGCCTTGTTTATGGCTTTTTCCTTTTATGTGTTCGTTCCTTATATATGGAGGCTTTTCTCCTTTGTTTGATTATCACAAAAGAAATAAAAATCAAAGCTTGATATCTTGATTTTATCAAAGCCAAAACCAAGTTCAACAACACAAAATGCGTTTTAAATTTCAACGAAATACAATATTAGTTCATTAGCATGGTAATCAACCTTCAAATATGCCATAAATATCAATTACACTCCTAAATATATGTAAAATATAATTAGTTTTTTTTGTAATATATTATAATGTATATAAGTATAAATATATTACAAATAAAATAATATGAGATAAGCCGAGCCGAGCTACCAAGCGAGCCAAGCCAAACTAATCCGGCTCGTTACGAGCCGAGACAAGCTGGGCTCACTTTTTAACCGAGCCGGGCTCGGCTCAATTTTGAACCAAGTCATATCAAAGGAGCTTTCTCCGAACAAGTTGCTAGAGATTTTTGGACAGCCTAAAGACTCCATCTTGACTTGAGACCAAGTCCATCATGTTCACCTTACAATCTAATAACAGTAAAACCCGAGATCCAAATCATCTTCCTTTCTTTCTTTCTTTCTGTTGTCAAATCAAATCTCCAATCTACCTGAACAAACCCTAACTCTTCAAATCCCCAAAATGAGTGACAGTGATGACGACGAGCTCTTACAAATGGCCTTAAAAGAGCAATCACAGCGAGATTTAAACTACACACGACCATCTCAATCCAGATCCTCAAAACCTGTAGTCAATTTCGTTCAACCTCCGTCAAACCACAGGCCTGCCAAAAACCCTAACTCTATGGCCACTGCGAAGCCGCAGCATCGCCGGAATGCTACGGAGGATGATGAGGATTCGGAGGTGGAGATGCTGAGTATTTCTTCAGGAGATGAGGATTCGGTTAGTGATCGGGTCGGGTTGAGGAACCGGGGCAGATTTGGTGGTAAAGGTGGCAAGGAGGATGATAAGGTTTGGGATGGGGAAGAGCCTGATGCTTGGAAGCGAGTGGATGAAGCTGAGGTATGAATGATTTCTGAAATTTAAGTTGTTATTGATTGTTTTTAGTATACTTTAAGCTCTTTAAGTATAGAACTAATTGATTTGGTTAAGTTTAGAATGTTTAGTTTGATTTTATAGAAGAACTAAATTGGTTGTGGACTCGTTTGGCCGCACTGATACCTTATTAACTAGTGGGACTAAGTAGAGCGCAACTTACGTTAGGCAGGTAGTCTTCAAGGGGTTTAGGTAGGAAACCAGTGGAAGGTTATCTAGGATGACACGAGGCCTTTGTTAGAGCGGAATCAATGCTCACAACCATGTTACTCCTTGAAGGTTGGTTGTTTTAGCTAGTCTTAAGTCCCCCGCGTTGTGGGGATGAGGCGTAAAACCATGCTAAGTAGAAACCAAACAACGAGCAAAACCAGGAATACACGTAAAATAAAAATACGAATTTCTAACACCAAGTGACTCACGTTACGTGAAACGTAGACGAAGTCGAATTTATACCGATACTTATCAGAAAGTTGAGGTGGTAAAAAAAAGTTGAGGTGGTAAAAAACCTGGGAGATCAAATGTGACCACCAAACACCACGCTAAGTAGCACGCAAATGACGGCTAAATCCGAGAAAATCGTAAAACAAAAACTAATAAAAAAACTAAACTTATTTAACTTTCGTGGCAAAACTATAAAAAACCAAAGTTCTATTATAAAAAATGAAAAACCTTATATTGAAAAAAATCACAAAAGACAAAAGTGACACTATTCCTCCCAATGTTATCATTTACTATATATTATATATATATATATATATATATAATATATAATAAATATAAAGGGTGGGGTCAGCTACAAAGTCCATTTTTCCTACAAAGTGTACAAAGTCATAAAACACCACAATTTCAGCCATAAAACACACTCAAACCCACAAATAACAGAGTGAAAATCACTAAAACACAATATCTAAACCCTAACATTCCATAAAAGCTCCAAACACACCATCGTAGAACTATAAATATAAAACACAACATGATAATCAACATAAAACACACTAATGTTAGTCATTCGATAATCACAACCTTATCATCCAGAACAAAACACAAAACCCACAAATATGGTGTTATAGTAACCTTCACTTTGTTATTTGTGGGTTTTGGTGTGTTTTATGGTTGACATTATAGATAATTCCTCCCAATGTTACCATTTAGTATATATAGATAACAATACTTGCATCAGCCATGTACCAAGTAAAATCCCACTTATAGCAAGCTATTGGTAGGGTATAGGGACGGTGGGATTAAGGCAAACCTTTCCTCAATCCCAGAAGATAGAGAGGCTGATTTATTTATTTATTTATATTTTAAATACAAGTATAACAATACAATTAACATATAGTGTGGCTAAGGAAAACAAAACAAAAAAAACTAATAATAGTAATAACGTACCTGATAAAGTTGTTGTACAACCCAATTGTTGGGTGAAATTTTAAGCTTATCAAGCTTAAGTCCATCTATCCGTTTAACCTTATCAACTATGCAGTTAATGTGGTAAAAAAGCGTATATTGGTCAAGGACCATTATTTGAGATACAGGTTATCGATTCGCGGTGGGATATTGGTAATTTTAATATCATGCAGAATTTATATATATAGCAATTTTACACTAACAATTAAGTGTGCTCTCCTACCATTAACAAATTAATCTTTTGCAACTTACAAGACACTTACAATTGTAGCAAGTAGGAACTGATTAAGACTTAAAACACTAATATTTAACACTAACAATTAATAACTAAGACTTAAAGCACTAATAGCAGCAATAAGAAGAAAGACAAATGGTAGAACTAAGAAGAAAGGTACTGATATCGGGAAATTGGTGATATATCGCTCAAATATTTGTCAAATATCGGTCAATATTGCCGATAATATCGGTACCAATATTTGACACCGACCGAGATATTGGTTATATATCACCAATATTAACTGCATAGCTCATCAACCAAATTGTTGGGATGAAATTTTGACAATTATTAGTAAGCAGTAATTTTTGTTATAAAACAACTTATATCGTAAAACTCTAATGCCCCTTTGCTTGCACTATACAAGTATATCATCAATCTTTATTTAGAAACAAAATGTCGTTTACAAATAAATTTGTATCATGCTACCATTCACGCATTTACCTGTACCATACGATTCTCTAGTAGCGAACGAACTTTTGATAAAAAAAGAATTCACACACTAGGATAACATAAACTACAATTTCGAGATATAAGAAAAAAAAATGTTTTCTAATTACCATGACTTTGATGTGGTTTTATAAATTGTTATAATTTGAAACAAAACAAAGCTGTGAAACCTGTTATTTAACAGTTTGGAGATACTGCTTAATAGATCAACTATGGTACATACTCTTTTGGAACCATACAATCACTCATGATAAATTTTTACTCTATCAACTTCGACACATAGTTGTTTAATTATGGATAACGGTTAAACCGTCTGAAGTTTTCTTGTTGTGACAGCTTGGCAGAAGGGTTCGGGACATGAGGGAGACTAGAACAGTTCCCACAACTCAAAAGTTTGAGAAGAAACCATCAGTGGCTATAAAGGGGCTTAATAATTTACAGTCTTTTTCACGTGGAATGGAACTTGTAGATCCCCTAGGACTTGGGTAAGTATTAATTTCTTTTTCTAATTGTTACCTAAATAATGATGTTTACTGGAGAAATTGACACAATTGATCTCGTGTGTCTTTCTTTTTTCTCTACTTTCACATGTGAGTCTAGTGGTGGCACTTAAAACCCATTTACTTATAAATGGGTCCGTTTGAATGGTTTTGATCTCAGATGGGTCAAATAAAATGAACTTACGTAAAAGGGAACGGGTCAGTTGAATGGATAGAATGAGTTGAAATTTGGCAAAAGGCTCTTACTAATGTATGCAACCTTTAAATTAAATCATCTTATTTGAAGACCTAGATTACTATTGAAATAAGCCAATAATATTGTTTTTGTAATTTTAAATAACACATACTTATTAGAAAGAATCCGAAAATGGGTAAGAGTGCTTGCATGTCTCAACTAAACTAACACCACTCTTTTTTACCTATTCTAAAAAATGAGCCGTTCTAATCCAAACCCGTTCTGACCCATTACCCGACCCGCCCATCTTGTCACCTCCACTTATCACCTGTTTAATATCTATGGCAGGGTAATAGACACCAGAACTTTGAGGCTGGTGAATGAGTATGCAGCAAGTTCTCCGGCCAACTCTGACAAAGTAGATTCTGATGTTCGAGGTACTCATAAATATATTCAAATGCTTTACTGTTTCACCCACATATCTTTTTTGTTTTTTATCTATTGGCATTTGATATAGTTACTAGTAGATGTACTCAAGCTAATTGCATGGTCATCCATGCAATCATGCTTTCGTGTATCTAGTTATATACCATTCAGTATCAAATAAAGTGCATGGTGCAATAAATCTTAACTCTTAAGGAAACATGAGTTGTAATATTCAACCTGATTGAAGTATATTTTATATATATATATATATATATATATATATATATAAATCTTAACTCTTAAGGAAACATGAGTTGTAATATTCAACCTGATTGAAGTATATTTATATAATAATATATATATATATATATATATATATATATATATATATATATAAGGGGAGGGTTTAAATGAGAACTTAAATATCGCGAGAACCGTGAGAACGAATGAAAAAACCACGAAAACTTGGTCAAAAACAATTCAAATTTAAAATTTCTTTTTACACTTATTATTATTATTCGAATACAATGTTAGAGATTTAATTTACACGTTTAAATTTATGTGAATTCGTAAATAAATTTTTTGTACACATGTGTAAGTTTGTCATTTACACATGTGAATTTGTTATATTTACACATGTGTAAAGAATCTAATAAGAGTGATTTTGAGGGAAGAAATGAATTATTTGATGTTGTAAATTCTTATTTTGATGTTGTATTTTAATTACAATGAGGTTTGTAATAAAAAAAAATGGTTTTGATTGGTTTTCTCATTCGTTCTCACGGTTCTCGCAATATTTAGCGTTCTCAAGATAACCCTTCCCTATATATATATATGCGGTTGACTGGCTGTAATGGAATATTGTGGTGTATATAACTTTTAGGGCTTTTTCACATTTTGTGCATCATAATATCGTATTGAATAAAGTTATGTATGAACATGTTAATCATTAGTGTGACTTACACCATCATTATCATTATCAATGGTTTTTTCAATAAGAAATGTGGCATTCAAAACAATATAGACTATGCTTAAATGAAGCTGGTTCTTTTACTAACAAACTTGTTAACATGAATACACAGAAAAACTGATGTATTACTCTGAGAAATTTGATCCAAAGTTATTCCTGTGCCGAGTGCACCAAGATACACCTGCAGCAGACTTGGAGGCTGGTGCTATGGCTTTGAAAACAGATCTCAAAGGACGGACTCAACAGAGAAAACAATTGGTCAAAGAAAATTTTGACTGCTTTGTCTCTTGCAAAACAACCATTGATGGTAAGTAATCATCACCGAGAGCATAACGGTCATTATACATAGCCATGAATGTTTTCTACAGATAGTGATGAGCGTCGTATATACAGATATCGAGTCAAAACTGAGAAGAATAGAAGAAGACCCAGAAGGATGCGGGACCTCACATTTATATAGCTCCATCCAAGGAGTTACTTCTGTCGCTAATCGTGCTTTTGCGTCCCTACTTGAAAGACAGGTTTAAACATTTTAACTAAAGATGGCAGGTCTGGTGGTTGGGTCGGGTCGGTCGGGTCGAAACACAATACTATAATACATTTAGCAACTTGGGGTGAACGATGTTTGCCTTTGACTTTTTTTTTTTGTATTTTTTATACTTTTACCCTCCAACTTCAGCATTGACACTTACAACCCCATAACTTTCTAAAAACTTTGTAATCGAGTTTTACGTGTTTATTTTTATGAACTTGTCGGTATAAATTAAATTAATTTACGTTTCGACGCAAATTTCCCTGGAAATGAGTTGGGTCAAATATTAATATGTTCTTATGCTTATAATTACGTACGTTTTCAGTTGGTCTATGTTTTGACGTACTTTTTTTTATGGAAATGAGTCGGGTCAAATATTATATGTTTTCATGCTTATTTTTAAGTACGTATTCAATTGGTCTACGTTTTGACGTAAATTATGTTCGGAAACGATTCAGGTCAAATGTAATAAGTTTTTTGGGTAAATTTATGCTTTTCAAATATATAGTTATAAGTGCATTTTTCTATGTTTTACGCGCAACTAAACAAAGCGTTATCCCACCGCGAAGCGCGGGTATAATTGCTAGTTTTTTGTTACAAGTTGAAAGGGTTTGCCGTTTGGGGTTGGTTGGGTGAAACACATTTTGTGCAAATTATTAAACTTCATAAATAGTTTGTGTCAAATATAATTGCAAGAATCATGCCATTTCAGTTGCAATTGATCTTTTTGAATAAAATAAGTTAAGGGATTTTAATCTTTTATGCATTAAAACTACAATGTGGCCGATTTTCTACTCGATTGGCCTCTTTACTTTGAAGCCTGTTTTTCTTCTGAAATTAAATTTAAAGAATACTAAGTTTGAAAGTTTGTAATTTGATTAATCATGTTCTTGTTTTTGTTAGGCTCAAGCAGAGAAGATTAGGTCCGTTCAAGGAATGCTTCAGAGGTTCCGTACTTTATTCAACTTACCAAGTGCGATACGTGGCAATATTAGTAAGGGAGAGTATGACCTGGCGGTTAGAGAGTACAGGAAAGCAAAGTCAATTGTCCTCCCTTCTCATGTACGATAACTAAACTTAATATTTTTCATTATATTCATTGTATTTCCCTTCTAAGAATATGTTGTTTATAATATAATTTTAATATTGTATTCATGTGATGTCATCTTTTGCAATATACAGGTTGGTATATTGAAACGTGTTCTTGAGGAGGTTGAAAAAGTTATGCAAGAGTTCAAAGGCATGCTTTATCGGTCTATGGAAGATCCACAGATTGATTTAACAAATGTAAGGGCACTACATATTCTTATACCAATAAAATCAAGTTATTAAACAAATTACTTTTATTATTAGGATTTTTATAAGGTCAGTTTTTTTAATATTGGTTTTTCAATGTTTATTGTAGCTTGAAAACGTTGTGAGGCTTTTACTGGAGCTGGAGCCTGAGTCAGATCCCGTACGTCATTATCTGAATATACAGGTGAGAAAGTAATACAAAAACCACAGCTTGATTTTAAAATCACATAACAATTGTACATTCATATACATACATGTACACACACACACTATATACATACACACTAGTGTAAATGCTTTAATCTTGTTTTTGTGTATATATCAGAATCATAGGATCCGAGGTTTACTTGAGAAGTGCACTTTTGATCATGAAATGAGGATAGAGAACTTGCAAAATGAGCTACATGAGAAAGCACTGTCAGATGAAAAGTGGAGGAAAATCCAGCATGATTTAAACGAATCTGTGAACAACACTTCCTTTTCTTTTACTTAAAACATATAGATGATCTCTGCTCACTACCTTTGATCTTAAACTTTATTTTATTTTTATCAGGGTGCTGTTGATATGCTTATGGATGATTCGTTAACATTAAATTCACAACCAAGAGTTTCAGGTTCCGAAGAACTCGATGCTCTTCGTGGAAGATACATACGAAGATTAACTGCTGTCATTGTGCATCACATACCAGCCTTCTGGAAGGTTGCCCTTTCTGTTTCAAGTGGCAAATTTGCTAAGGTAATTTAGTTATCTTCAATCTTGTAGAGTAACTATATTATTTTTCTATTATACTGATACATACATCCCCCCTTTTTACATGGATATCCTTACACAGGTGGGAGACGAAAAAAATTCAAGTCACTCTCTTGATGAAGTGTCTGGAATGATACAGAATACTATATCTGCTTATGAATCTAAGGTCCACAGCACCTTTATTGATCTTGGGGATTCGAATATTCTTCGGCCATACATGAGTGATGCAATAACAGATATATCTAAAGCATGTGAAGCTTTTGAAGCCAAAGAAGCAGCACCTTCAGTTGCAGGTATCTTGACTTAATTGACCTTTTTGTTCATCCATCCTTCTTTGTTCCTCGGATGATCCTGACCGTTTAATTTTCCTGATAACAGTTGCAGCTTTGCGTACACTTCAATACGAGATCACAAAAACTTACATACAAAGGCTTAATGCATGGATGAGGTCTTCAACGGAAGGGATATCGAAAAACGAATTGTGGGTCCCAGTTTCTGTTCTAGAAAGAAACAAATCTTCATACACAATTTCTCACTTGCCTTTAGCATTCCGTTCAGTTATGGTCACTGCAATGGATCAAATAGATACGTGAGTAAAGACATTTTTCTAGATATATACTACGTGTTGTTCTTTATGGATTAAGATGTGGCAACTTTATATCTCCAGGATGATGCAGTCTTTAGGGAGTGAAGCAACAAAATCAGAAGATGCCTTTGTACTCTTTCAAGAAACTCAAGAATCTGTTAGGGTTTCATTTTTGAACTGTTTGCTCGATTTTGCTGGTATGGAGAGGGTCTTTTTTAAAGTTAATGTTTGACGATTAGAAATAAAACATAGCTGGAATCGACTCATTCATATGTAAATTGGTCAAAATTGACGGCTCTACTTATGACCAATCCTTTGGGTGCACATGATTAGGTCACTTGGAGCAGATAGGAAGCGAGCTTGGTCAGAACATCTCAAATAAAGAAAATTCAGGATTCGAAAACGGATATACTGAAGAAAATTCATCTGAGCCACTCCCTGGGAGTATTACTAATCCACACCAACAGCTTTTGATGGTGTTGAGTAACCTTGGATTTTGCAAAGATGATCTTTCTCGGGAAATGCATCATAAATATAAACACATCTGGATGCAGCCCAGGTACGTGTCCAGTAGTAGTATATTTTTCCTGAAGTCATTTCCTGTTATTTTAATTGGTTGATTGGAGTATAAATCTTGAAGTAACATATTGTTGTCAATATGGTTTTGGATTTGAGAATCAAGTCACTTGAAAAGGTTTAGCTTCTTAAGAATGTTACAAGATGACATTTGTTGAGTGGACATGTTATTGATGACGTGTTATTAATAGGATAGGCATGCGGCAAGCGGTTTTGTTGTGGTCCCTTTATCTTCTTAAGAATGTTACAAGATGACATTTGTTGAGTGGACATGTTATTGATGACGTGTTATTAATAGGATAGGCATGCGGTTTGTTGTGGTCCCTTTATCTTCCAAGTTCATTATTTCATTTCGTATTTACCTTATTCTAAAGCTTGTTAGTGGATATATGAACAAACAAAACATCTGACACCCCGTATGTAGGAATCCACAGGGATAGTTATTGGAATGCCAATATTATTATTACACAATTTAAAGGTATATTTAATTGATTTGGGTTTGCTACTAATAGTATAAGCATTTTCACTAACAGTACTACCCAAGCATTTTATGAATATTCCCTAGATCTATTTTGACGCCCAAATACGTCTTGGTAGAAAACTAGAAACTATATAATATGCATATCACATCAGTACGATTGTTTGTAGTGCCTGATATAATCTGGTCAGCAACTCTTATTGATTTTTGGACGGAAGCTAAATTAGCTAACTATAGTGGTATTGTGGTAATATTCTACTGTTTTAAATAATACCATTTTGACTTTTGCTTGTTCAATTTCAAAAACCAGTAGACTAAAATGCGGTGTCTCTTTAATCTTGTATATTACTGTTTTCTTTACTTTGTACCACAGCTTATTATTATTTATTTAAGTAATTAAGTCATGCTCCTCTATCCATGGGTGTTTTTTTTGGACACGCTCTTTTCTAATGTTTACCGTGACCCTAGTATTAGCGTGTATATTATTTTAGGATAATATATTAGAAGATTAGTATCATGTATTATTTGTGTTTATCTGTTTCCTATTTTAGCTCCTAAGAAGTCGGTCCTAGTCCTGTATATATATTTTAGATATTACTGAATAAGAGATCAAGGAATTACGATTACCTTTATGGTATGAGAGCTTTCAAGCTCTAAACCCTAGTTCTTCACAGACCCCAGACTACGAGTCTGCTGCCCCAGCCTTCTTTTATCCGTTTTTTTTCAACACCCGTATTATCTTCACAGATCAGCCATGGTCGATACCAAGCAAACTGATGCTGGTTCATCATCCGACCCTAAAACACCTACTCTCTATCCTGTTTACACTGTTACAAACATCCAGAACAAGGTGCGGGTTCTGGATGGTACCAAGGTCACCTATTCGTCTTGGGTGAAACTGTTTAAGTTGACTGCTCGTGGTTACAAGGTAACAAACCACATCGATGGCACCCTTCCACCAGAGAAAACTGATCCTAACTACGAGTCATGGATGGAGATCGGATGCCATTGTTCTGCAGTGGATTTACAGTACCCTCTCCGACGATCTCCTGGTTCGTGTTCTTGAAACTGACTACTACTGCTTTAGAGGCCTGGTTACGCATCAAAGGCCTGTTCATCAACAACAAAGGATCTAGGGCAGCCACCCTAGAACATCAGTTTGTTAATCTGACTCTGAAATCCATGCCATCTCTCGACGCCTATTGCCAACGATTAAAGGATATTGCTAATCAACTGGCTGATGTTGACCAACCGGTCTCTAATCAGCGCCTCATCCTTCAATTAGTTAGGGGCCTACCATCTGAATTTGACACAACTGCAAGCATCATCAAGGAAATTCCTACATGGGAAGAGGCTGTTAGTTTGCTTCAGTCTGATCAGCAGCGACAAGAGGCACGGGAATCCCTTAATGCTTCAGCCGCCTCGTCAAACATCATGACTATCTCTGAAGATCAGCAACCACCACACCGCAGGCAGCAGCAACAGCCTACACGCGGAGGTGGTGGCTCATACAGGGGCGGCGGCAGGAGTAACCGTCGCGGCGGTGGTTCGGGTCAACAACAGCAGCATAACAGCAACAGGCAATATGGACAACAAAATTCTGGATCTTCAGGTTCTTCAGGTTCTTCGGGTCAGCCCAATTGCAATGGGTCCTGGCCCAATAACAACAGTAATCGGCGATCAAATGGGCCCATGGGTCCTTGGCCAAACTGGTGGATGGCCCAATCCCCAGCCCCATGGTATCCACCACCACCCTGCCCATACCCGACGATGCCAGGGTGGGCTTCCCCTTGGCCTCAAGGTTTTGGCTCACAGCACAACCAGTCCCAATCACCAGCAGCCCAAACACCTCAGGCGCATTTAACAGAAGTGAACCCAATGGATCCTCAGGCCCTTGCTAATGCTTTTCAGGTCCTAAATGTTCAAGAAACTGATGATGGTGAAGACCCATGGGATATGGACACTGGTGCTACTAATCACGTCACTGGGGACCAAGGTAAAATCTCTTTTTTCCATGATTTTTGTCCTATTAAATTTGTTAAAGTTGGTAATGGTAATCAAGTACCAATTCACGGATCCGGTAACACCACCATTACCTCACCTACCAAAAACTTTGTCCTTAACAATGTTCTTTATTCACCACACATCGTCAAAACCTTATATCTGTCAAACAATTCACTAAAGATAACAATGTTTCTGTGGAATTTGATCCGTATGGTTTTTTTGTGAAGGACTACAAGAGTGGGAAGATCCTAACCATGCATGATAGCTCCAGCCCACTTTATCCTCTCACCAAGAACACTGCTTCAGCTTCCGCTTTTGTTGCTTCATCTTCATCAACCGATTTTTGGCATGATCGTCTTGGACATCCAGGACATCATATTATGGATTTTTTTCATTCTAGTCATTTAATTTCGTGTAATAAGCGATCACGATCGCTCGTTTGTCATTCATGCCAATTGTCGAAACATAAACGATTACCATTTGCTAATTCAACTTCGTCTACTTTATTACCATTTAATATTGTTCATTGTGATTTGTGGACGTCGCCCGTTCTTAGTAAATCTGGTTACAAATAGTATACGGTGTTGATTGATGATTACACTAATTTTACTTGGGTTTTTCCATTGAAATACAAATCTGGAACTTTTTTCAAATTTGCCCAATTCCATAAATATGTTAAAACCCAATTTCACATTGATATTAAGTCGTTCCAATGCGACTTAGGGGGTGAATTTGACAACACAAATTTTTGAAATTTTGCTACGGCAAATGGTCTTCACTTTAGGTTTCATGCCCACACACTTCCCAACAAAATGGGAAGTCCGAACGCATGATTCTTCGTCTGAACGAAATCATGTTCTGTCTCTTAACTCATGCTTCGCTTCCATCCAATTTCTGGGTCGAAGCGCTTCATACAGCTTCCTATCTTCATAACATCCTACCGTCCGCCAAACTACGGTTTATAACCCCAATGGCTTCTCTCTATGGTCGTCAACCTGATTACGACCACCTCCGGGTCTTCGGATGCGCATGTTATCCGAACACGTCCTCAACCCGACCCCATAAATTAACCCATCGGTCCTCCCTTTGCGTTTTCCTTGGATACCCCGCTCATTTTCGGGGTTATCGGTGTCTCAACCTTTACCGGAAAGGTAATCCTCTCACGGCACGTCACTTTTGCGGAGACCGTGTTCCCGTTTTCTAAACCCTCCTCACCTGTAGACCATACCTTTCTAGAAAGTGACATCTCACCACTTCTTTCACCACCTACATCTTTTCCGCATGCCCCACACACCCCTACGGATCCACCATCTCCTAACCAGCCTGAACCCAACTCTTCTCCGCCAACCTCGCCCTCTCCTACATCGCATCAGCCGCCTCCCTCACCTACTACCTACCAGCGACGAGACAAAAACCTTCCCCCACCAAAACCTGTCTACACCAGCCCTTCTACTCAGCCCGCTAACTCGGGTTCACCGTCTCCCACGTCTCCCGCGCCCCTACACCTCCTCTGCCCCTCCCCCACCCAGACACCCGATGGTCACACGCACTCGTGATGGAACAATCAAAACCAACACACCCTACACATTACATACTTCCGCAAATCAACCTATCTCACCGGTACCTAAATCCCATATTGATGCCCAATCGGATCCTAATTGGCTTGATGCTATGAAAACTGAATACAAAGCTTTACAGGATAATAATACATGGGAATTAGTGATTAGACCTCCGGATGCACATGTCATCCGTTGTATGTGGCTGTTTCGCCATAAGTTCCATGATGATGGCACGTTGGAACGGTATAAGGCCCGCTTAGTTGTGAATGGGAAATCCCAGCAGGTTGGTATTGACTGTGATGACACTTTTAGCCCCGTCAAAACCATCCACTATACGCACTGTCCTTAGTCTTGCGGTTTCGCGGGATGGCAAATAAACAGTTAGATGTTAAAAATGCGTTTTTGCATGGTGATTTGAACGAAACTGTTTATATGCATCAACCACCAGGTTTTAAGGACCCTTCTAAACCACATCATGTGTGTAAGCTACAAAAGTCTCTCTATGGCCTCAAGCAGGCCCCTCGGGCATGGTACCAACGGTTTGCAAAATTTATTACTTCTTGTGGTTTTATCAGCACGGTTAGTGACACGTCCTTATTTGTCTACAAACACGGTAATCAAATGGCGTATCTTCTCTTATATGTAGACGATATTATGCTCACAGCTTCCACTGATACATTACTTCGTCAAATTATTGGCTCACTATCCAATGAATTTGCTATGACGGACTTGGGCTCTTTGCATCAATTTCTGGGTATCACGGTCATCCCTAAACAAGGTGGTCTATTTTTATCGCAAGAGCATTACACACATGACATTATTGCTCGGGCTAACATGACAAACTGTAAGCCATGTGCCACACCTGTGGCCACAGCTTCTAAATTAAGTGCTTCATCTGGTCCCCGCTTTCAGATGGTTCATTATACCGTAGCCTTGCTGGTGCACTGCAATATCTTACGTTTACACGTCCTGACATTGCCTATGCAGTCCAACAAGTTTGTTTGTTTATGCATGATCCTCGTGAACACCATTTTCAATTTTTGAAGCGTATTCTACGTTATTTAGAAGGCACGAGTGATCAAGGTATTCTTATTCGTCCCTCCAAATCTAATGCTCTAATTGCATATTCAGATGCTGACCGGGGGGATGTCCGGATTCCCGGCGTTCTACGTCAGGCTATTGTGTTTTTCTTGGTGATAATATTGTGTCATGGTCATCAAAACGGCAAGCTACCATTTCTCGTTCAAGTGCTGAGGCCGAATACCGTGGGGTAGCTAATGCCGTTGCTGCAACGAGTTGGTTGCGCAACTTATTGACAGAACTACATGTTCCGATTCGTACAGCCACTGTTGTCTACTGTGACAACATATCAGCCGTTTATTTATCTGAGAACCCCGTTCAGCACCAATGTACTAAACATGCTGAGTTGGATATTCATTTCGTACGCGAAAAGGTCAGAATTGGCGCAGTTCGGGTCCTCCATGTTCCTGCTGATTACCAATACGCTGATATTTTTACAAAGGGGCTGCCTCGTCAACTTTTCTGTCGTTTCAAGTCCAGCCTGTGCATTCAGCCTTCTTCCGCTCAGACTGAGGGGGTGTATTAGCGTGTATATTATTTTAGGATAATATATTAGAAGATTAGTATCATGTATTATTTGTGTTTATCTGTTTCCTATTTTAGCTCCTAAGAAGTCGGTCCTAGTCCTGTATATATATTTTAGATATTACTGAATAAGAGATCAAGGAATTACGATTACCATTACCTAGAACCAAAATAAGAGATCATAAAATTTTGGATTCTTGCAGGGGTAAAGATGAGGTGGACAATGATGTGGATGATCTGGTTAGGTCTTTCTCTGGTCTTGAAGAGAAAGTCCTTGAACAGTATACTATAGCAAAGGTTCAGTATTTCTATTATCAAGTCTTATATTTTATGCAATAAAATAGTATTTAGATGTTAATACACACACACACACATAATCTTAAATATTTTTAGACTTTATTTGTTAAATATATTTGCTTATTTTTCAGGCAAATCACATTAGAACAGCTGCTGTGAACTATTTGTTGGATGCTGGAGTACAGTGGGGGGCAGTACCTGCTGTGAAAGTGAGGGCTTTTTAAATGATATTGAAATCGAACTTTATGCTTCATTTATCTTTAGCTATAAAATTTATCTTTCCATTCTTTGCAGGGTGTGCGTGACGCTTCGGTGGAGTTATTGCACACTCTTGTAGCGGTGCATGCAGAAGTATCTGGTGGTTGTAAACCTTTGCTTGACAAGATACTTGGAACCCTTGTTGAAGGCTTAATGGACACATTACTCAGCCTTTTTCATGAACATAGAGACACCGATGTACGGATGTTGGATGCAAATGGTTTCTGCCAGCTCATGCTTGAGGTAAATCCAACGTTACGTGTTATAGGGTTGCCTTTTATAAGAGATATGTCACATGATTTTCATATAATTCATTTGTTTTGCAGCTTGAATACTTTGAGACCATATTAAGTCAGTATTTCACTCCTGAAGTGAGTGAATCTCTCAGGTCATTACAAGGGGCAATATTGGAAAAAGCCACTGAGAGCTCATCTGAAGCCAGTGATACTCCAAAGCATCGTCGTCGTGCAACACGTGGAAGTGATGATTTGATCGGAGATGACAAACAGGGGACCGTCTCACCTGATGAGCTTATTGTAAGACACCCATATCTCTATAAAAGTTGTTGCTTATATATATATATATATATATATTAATTGAGTTTTCCGTTTAACTTGTTTTACCTGTTTGAAGTACTATTACCCAAAAGTTGTTTTGCTAAATTTGCTGATATATGTTTGTGTTATATTTAGGCCCTGGCCCAACAGTGTAGCAATGAGCTACTACAATCAGAACTCAAGAGGACTCAGATCAACACAGCGTGTTTTGTGGACTCGCCTCCGTTGGATCCTGGTGTCACAGCAGTTAAAGCAGTAGCAGGTTATGGCTCGTTCAGAGGGTCAGACTCTCCAGGCCGGAGTTATGGGGTTAAGCAAGTCGTCGGGTCCCCGAGTTTTTCAAGGCCCAAAAGAAGATAAGATTTGTCTTCATTCTTCAGTTATTGAGTTAATAATAATAATAATAATATGTAATATTGAAAACATGAGGTAAGCTGCAATTGTGTGTATCTAGATGTTAAGTAATTACCATTTTTTTAAAACTTGTGCTGTGTAATTTCTCTCTGTGTTTGAACCTCATTTTGTTGTACATGCTTGTGATCAATCAATATGTAATCTCAATTTTTATTACTAATATTCTTGTTACAGCACAGTACATATACATGGGTTGATAGTAGGATCACTCTTTACATAGAGACCTTGTGAGGTTTCTTTTCCTTTTTTTAATATATTTTTAAAAACGATTTAAAAACTGTTGCTTATTACGAGCTTCCATTTTTTTTGTCTTTCATTTTTTCAACCATTATTTAGCATATAATTTAATTTTCAACGATAACTTGTATAATTTAATCAGAGTTTCTTCAAAAAAAAATTTAAAAGTTCTAGTATATTATGTAAAATCAAGTTACATTTATTAGATGCTTAAATATCATGAGTAAAAAACACACTTAATTGGGGTAAATAGGTTATATCTATAACAAGAGGACCATACATTTAGGTTATTATTGATTACCAAATTACTTGAATAAAGGCAAGCTATCTGTTAGAAAATAGAAAAAACAAATATTTTAAAAATAAAAGAAAAGGAAAACCTTTCTATGATTTGAGGGTGTAGAGGTAAGGACAAGGTAGCAGAGATGAGAATGTTGAAGTGTATGTGTAGCCACACAAGACTAGATCAATGAGATTTTTTAAGATGGATTTGGGGTGACTAGTATATTAGATAATGATAGAAAAATTGAGATAGTTTGGGCATGTGAGAAGGGGATAGATGATGTAGCGAGTTAGACTGATGAAAACTCTCATTGTAGAAGAGGTGAGGGGTAGAGGCAGACCTAAACTGACTTGGGTTGAGAGCGTTAGACATGATTTGATAGATTTACATCTCTCTAAAGACATGATCGATGATGGAACTTCTTCATGAAGGCATTGTATTAAAGTTACGGATTTTTAAGGCGAGGGTAGAGATTTGGCTTACTATATCTTAGGGACATGTCGATATAGACTTGTGATGCACTTTGCATGTTTCATTCTCCTTGATTCTAGGATATTACCTTTATTGTGTCACCTTTTCTGCACTTACTATGTTTGTAGCTTATTTATACCATACCATTAGATGTTGTATGTTTGTAGCTTATTTCTTTAGGTTTTAAGTCACTAAAGCCCAAGGTCCGTCCTAAGTGTCGCATGATCAGCCTTAAGCTTTCGCTCCTGAAACATATGTGAAAATAAAGTCAGCAAAGAAATGCCGGCGAGTACATAGAATTTTGCGTTGATGCTTCATGGCTTTGATTATTGTAAGAAAAGTTTAAAGTAGTACACAAGTCGCCATGAACCATAAAAAGTTTCCTTTATAAAAACCATATGAAAAATCAATATGATATAAAAGAAATAATGCATGGTTAAATAGATAACCAAAAGTAAGTTTTGTATAAATGTCATATCTTGTATTTTATTTGAAATGATTTAGATAATGCCATAATATGTAAGATAATAAAAACACTTATATATAGGAAGTACCATCGGTGTACCCACCATGCTTTTATCATATTACGCATGTCACGTTATTTAAATCACTTACCATAAACCAACCATCAAAAGTCTTGTTTAAACCAAAATATTGTAAACCAAAGTCATGTATACCAAAGTCATGTATACCAAAGTCATGTATATACAAGTCTTGCGTAACCAAATGTCAAGTATAAGCCAAATGTCTTTAATAGTCAAATGTCTTGTAATAAAACATGTCTTTGAATAATCAAAAGATATATTTTATAAACCATTGCTTTTATTGTTAAACATGTATTCAGATTGTTGGCAAACACATTCAAACCTTGTTGACGGTCAAATAGACCCTTATAAAGATAGCAGTCTATCCATTTCATCGGATTCTGTCATTCCCTAAATTCGCTTCCAAACAAACCCGGGAAGTGGGAACGGGATTGTCAATCCTATGGTACCATTACATACTACCGGTCGGTGTGATCAATGTTAATGAATGTATTAAGTCAATCTCCAACATACCAAAATGTCATGAACAATGTAGCAAAAATGTCTTTGAAACCGGTGTACTAGTATGCTTAGTCAACATACATAGCAAGTAAATGTCTTTGAAAATCAATGTACTAGTATGCTCAGTCAACATACATAGCAAGTAAATGTCTTTGAAAACCAATGTACTAGTATGCTCAGTCAACATACATAGCAAGTAAATGTCTTTGAAAACCAATGTACTAGTATGCTCAGTCAACATACATAGCAAGTAAATGTAATGTAAATCAATGTGCTCATATGCCAAGTCAACATATGCCGCCAATGCAATGGAAATCATGTATGTACTTATGTAATCAAAGCATGTATAAAGTCATGAAAACTCGAAAGTAGTCTTAGGCACAATATGTTTCACCCTAAAACATTTGAAAAAGTAAAAGAGGGGACTATGTACTCACTTGTGTTTGCAATAAAGTCCTTGTTCAAGAAGATAAACCAAGATCAAGAGTCCGTGAAATCAAGCGTGTCCTAAAAATGGTTAACTATGTAAATATCGGGACATAAATTGGAAGATCGGATAAAATGAGGTCTTGTAAACCAAATGAGTGTTAGAACTCATACGAAATGGTTTAACAAAGTTAACATTCTGAGTTGAAAAGTTTTCTAAGTGCTTTTGACCCGTTATGACTTGTTAAGGTAGTTTAAGCTACTTTAACGCGTCATTTGCATAACAATGTAGTCGGATGGTTAGATATGTGTTATGATAAGTCTAAATTACTAAAACATGTTTAAAAATGTTATTTAATCAGATTATATGTCAAAATTTATGTTACATATATTTATAGTTGATTTATTCGCAAAAAGGGCATCTTGGTCATTATTGAAGATTATATCAACTAATTATCATAACACTAACCCAATGACATGACCATAAGGTATAACCCCAGAGGGTTGTTCCCTTTATAATTATGGTCATGAATATGTATTTGGTTGGGTCCAAAGATCAACCAAACGGGTAAGATTCAAAAGTCAAAGTGGAGGTCAAAACCGCTAGACTTATGACTCTAAACAAGCACTAAAACAAAAGTGACGAATTAGACATGTTTTGACATGTCTAAATAAGTTTATAAAAGTGTTTTGGCACCAAAACAAAATGTTTTGATACCCGGAAATGGTTCCGTTGCAAATTTTGCAAAAATCACATTTTTGACCGAAACTTTGACTTGTCAAAATGACTAGAAAAGATAGAAATCAGTAGGTATGATCATTAGGGATTATGACCAACATGATTATGATCATATTAACAAGTTCAATTGAACTTTGTCTTGATCAATTCATGATCAAAACTGAAAGTCAAACAGAAGTCAAACTGTTTGATTTTTAGCCTAAATATGCTACAGAATTGAACAAAACTTGAATGAGAGACTTACAAACACCAAGGATTGCCAAATAATCACAGAGGAAGCTCCAAAGATGGTTGCAAATTCGGATTTGTGGCAGATGTGAGCTAGATGTGTCACACCCCAACCGATGGCGGAAATATCGGGATGAGACGAAAACGAGATTGCTCATTGCTCACAACATTATTAAGTGACAATAATTAATTAAACCATATTTCATTTCATAAGAATTGTCAAATACATCAATGTAACAAAACAAAGAACAACATAACATTTGCAAAGTCATAACAAAATTGATACATCGACATTAAACCTAACGTCTAATTTGTGTGTATCTAGTCCTTGCTATATTGTTTTCATAGCATCATCTCCTTCAACCTGTAACATGTTTTAAAATAATGTCAATGCAAAAGCAAAGGCGAGTACACAAGTTTAGGCATAGCATACGTATACAAATAAGTTTAAACAATCCTCATGGCAACCAAATCTATACAAGAGCAATATCAAGGCATGCAATACTAATAATCAAACCCTTAACGCAATCACGATGTTTTAACATGACCTCACGAATAACACGATGGAGGTGGATGCTTGAATTCCTATAGCGCTAAGCATGTCAAACGAAGGCTAAAAATAGTTAATGACTAAAGCATGGCATAACGAATATCCAAGACAAGCATCAAGTATAAGATTCAAGTTTTCATGTATATGGGATCGTTTGTGTGTTTCATAAAGTTTAAGTGTTCGTGATTTTGTATATGGAAACATGTTACACCCGAAAAGTGTTATAAACAAAAGTGGGTCGAGTGTACTCACGGTTTTGCTAAGTCTTTTCGACACTTGACAATCCGTGAAGACGTTGGTTCGAGGATGACGCCGAATTATCCTACAAGAGGAAACAAGGCATATGAGTATAGAGTTTCAACGGGAGATTAGGAGTATTCGAGCATGATTAAAAATAAGTTTGATAAAGTATTATGATGCGAAAGTATTCACTAAGATGTAACACTCGTTCTTTGACACTATAGTAACTCTTACGAGTTGGATGTGATTTCATAGGTTCGGGGCCTATTAGAATCGTGACAAGGAATTACATACTTTAGTGTTAAACTTAATACTTGATAGGTGATTATAAGTTCATTATCAAGGTTTCGGTTTTAGAATTATAATACAGTTATATATATATCATTATAATCATGTAGGAGGTGGGAGGATGAACCATCCACTTTGTAACCTCTAGTGTCATGTATGTCAAGTATGAGGTGGGAGGTTAAACCATCCACTTTGAACCTCGGATTATGTTCACCACTACACAAGTTACCATTGGTAACAAGGGGGTACAAGAACTATATACTATACAAGAATGTAAAGACAAGAATGATAAGGTGTCATCTAGATACCAAGTAGCCAAGTATTCAACAACCCGACGAGCACATGAGGACAATCGTTAATGGCTTTGTGGGGTTGTGACACTTTAAGTCTAGCAAACTATCTTGGGATCCTGATGAAAAATCATCAAGTGATGTGTGGTCTCAAGTTAGGATAGCCCAAGCTTCCTTGGTGGACACACATGAACAAGTTTAAGAACTTGCATCACTTGTGAGCTCAATGCTCTTCAAAAACAGAAAGTTTAGGGTGTTAAAACAGCCCTTAGTTCATGTTAACAAGCTTGGTTAGGATTTACTAATCATAGGCTTGATTGTAAGCACAAGAACACAAGTTTGTTGAAGTTAAAACACAAGTTTGATAAAAGTTTAAACAAAACAGAAAGTTTGTGGACATTTTGGGGCATTTCCAGGTCTGGATTCTCCATGGAGAACCCTAGGAATTCAACCCAAAGTTTATCCAAGCAAGTAGGAAAAAGAATGGAGTGATTTCATTAAGAAATGAGTGAGTTACACTCACTTTAGTAAGAGGTATACAATCTGCTCGAAAATCTGATGTTGCAAGGATCTTGAGGTGATTTGAGAGAGATTAAAGTGTAAAAATGCTTGGATTAGAGGTGGTTTTTATAGGGATGAGTTAAGTTTGTTGTTAGGTGAGTTTAGGTGGGTTATTAAGTGTTAAAAGTTGATAAAAAACTCAAAAAACCAACCCAATCCCGCCCAAAACCCGCTGCTGCCGCCCTCCTTTGCGTCTGGATCTGACCCGGAAACAAAGCTTAAATGCTTTGTGTTTCCGGGTTCCTTCATATGTGGTGGAGTGGTTGAGGCTTTGTTTAGTGAACCGGAGGTCCCGGGTTCGAGTCCCGCGGATCCGGTTTTGTTGAATTATTATTATTTTTATTTAAAAACTCATTAAATCAGTTTATATGTATGACAAGAATGGCCCCTGTAGTTTGGGAATCCAAGAATTACACTTTAAACCTTGGACTTTATTAAAGAAGATATATATTAACATTTAAATTCAAAATGTTATATATATATATATATATATATATATATATATATAAATTAGCATTTTAATTTTTTGTAAAAAGAAATTAATTAATTTTATTAACTAATTTAATTAATTAATTTAATTAATTAACTTAATAAATGAATAGGTAATTATATTTTCGTAACGAATTTAGTTTAACGATTACAAGTTTCACGTTTAAGTCTCGATCGCATACATATCCATGTTTGCAAGTTATGACACGTTTACGATTGAGAGTACCACGAATATGTTTACATGTTTAAAGTATGAACAAGTATAAGTGTAACAGGACTATGATTAACATAATATGGATAAAATACGAGTTTCTCATTACAATCCAAGTCTGGGTTTACAACATTTACAACGAAAGACGAATACAAGATACAACGCTTACTAAAAATAGAAGTACGATACAAGGTTTCCAAATATAGAAAGTATAGAAACGCGGGGCGTTACAGTCTCCCCTCCTTTAGGAAATTTCGTCCCTAAATTTAGGAAGATGTAACGAAGAGATATGGATACTTAGTCTTCATATCACTTTCAAGTTCCCAAGTGAATTCGGCGCCACGTTTACCTTCCCATCAAACCTTGACAATAGGAATACGACTGCGCCTCAGTTGCTTGGTTCCTCGGTCCATGATTTCGACCGGTTTCTCCACAAAGTGCAAAGTATCGTTGATCTGAAGATCTTCGAGTGGAACTTGAAGTCCTTCTTCGGCTAGACACTTCTTCAAATTCGAAACATGAAACACAGGATGAACATTGCTGAGCGTTTGAGGTAGATCCAGTCGATACGCTACCTTGCCTATCCTTTCGAGAATCCTGAAAGGACCCACATAGCGAGGAGCGAGTTTGCCTTTCTTACCAAAACGAACAACACCTTTCCAAGGTGCAACCTTGAGAAGTACGTGGTCACCTATGTCGAATTCCAAAGGTTTGCGTCTTCTATCAGCCAGCTCTTTTGTCGGCTTCGAGCTTTGAGCAAGTTGTCACGAATCTGTAGGATCTTGTCCGTCGTCTCTTGTATAAGTTCGGGACCGGTGAGTTATACGTCTCCTATCTCGTGCCAACAAATAGGCGAACGGCATTTGCGACCATACAGTGCTTCAAATGGAACCATTTGAATACTTGCATGATAGCTGTTGTTGTACGAGAATTCTACCAAGGGTAAGTGCAAATCCCAGTTGCCGCCAAAATCGATTACGCATGATCGAAGCATATCTTCTAGAGTTTGAATAGCACGCTCGGTCTGACCGTCAGATTGAGGATGGAAAGCGGTGCTAAGATTCAAACGAGTGCCAAGGGCGAATTGGAAAGTTTGCCAAAGGGGAGAAGTGAAACGAGCATCACGATCAGAAATAATATCAAGAGGAGTACCGTAACGACTAATGATTTCACTCGTGTAGATACGAGCCAGTTTCTCGACTTTGTAATCTTCACGAATGGCGAGGAAGTGTGCGGATTTGGTCAAACGATCGATGATAACCCAAATACTGTCGTGACCAGACGAGGTACGAGGCAATTTCGTGATGAAATCCATGGCTATGCTCTCCCATTTCCAGACCGGAATTTCTGGTTGTTCGAGCAAACCGGAGGGACGTTGATGTTCTGCCTTGACTTTGGAACACGTAAGGCATTTGGAGACGTAGAGAGCAATATCACGTTTCATTCCAGGCCACCAATAGGATGCGCGCAAGTCATGATACATCTTATCAGCTCCAGGATGAACGGAGTATCGGGATTTGTGAGCTTCGTCCATCAAATTAGTCCGAAGATTGAGACGATCGGGAATCCAAATGCGACTATGGTAGTAAAGAATACCATCAGGCTTAGCTTCGAGTGGGTTTTCGATTCCACAATTCAACTCGTTATCGATGTTACCCTCGTTAATGACGGCAAATTGTGCTTGTCGAATTAACTCATTGAGTTTTCCCACGATTTGGTAGCAACGAGCACTCTTGACATGAGTCTTACGACTAAGTGCATCGGCCACGACATTCGCCTTACCAGGGTGGTAGCGGATATCGCAGTCGTAGTCGTTTAATAATTCTACCCAACGACGTTGACGCATGTTGAGTTCCTTTTGATCAAAGATGTGTTGGAGGCTCTTATGGTCGGTAAAGACCGTACACTTTGTACCATAAAGGTAGTGTCGCCAAATCTTTAATGCAAAAACAACTGCACCAAGTTCAAGGTCGTGAGTAGTGTAGTTTTTCTCATGAATTTTGAGTTGTCTCGACGCGTAAGCGATTACTTTGTCCCGTTGCATGAGAACGCAACCAAGACCCTGGTTAGAGGCATCGCAATACACGACGAAATCGTCGTTCCCATCGGGGAGAGTGAGAATAGGAGCATTACAAAGCATGTCCTTGAGCGTTTGGAAAGATTCTTCTTGTTCGGGACCCCAAACAAAAGGTTTATCTTTTTGAGTCAACGAAGTCAAAGGAACGGCAATCTTCGAGAAGTTCGAGATGAAACGGCGATAATACCCAGCTAGGTCAAGACACGAACGAATTTCAGAGGGCGGATTAGGTGCAATCCAATTCTTCACAGCTTCTATCGTTGCAGGGTCAACATGAATACCAAGTTCATTGACGGTGTGACCTAAGAATTGAACCTCTTTTAGCCAAAATTCACACTTGGAGAATTTGGCATAAAGACGTTCGTTTTGAAAAGGCTGAAGAATAAGACGCAAATGTCGTACATGTTCTTCTTTCGTCTTGGAGTAGATTAGGATATCCTCGATGAATGACGAAATGATCGAGAAAAGGCTTACACACACGGTTCATGAGATCCATAAACACTGCAGGAGCGTTGGTCAAACCAAAAGGCATGACCACGAACTCGTAGTGTCCATAACGTGTGCGAAATGCGGTTTTGGGTACATCTTCCTCGGAAACCCGAAGTTGATGATAGCCAGAACGGAGGTCAACCTTTGAAAAGCACTTCGTGCCTTGCAATTGATCGAACAGATCGTCAATACGAGGAAGTGGGTATCGGTTTTTGACTGTAAGTTTATTGAGATCACGATAATCAATGCACATCCGAAAAGACCCATCTTTCTTCTTGACGAACAATACGGGAGCGCCCCAAGGGGAAGTACTAGGGTGTATAAAGCCTTTATCAAGAAGCTCTTGAAGTTGGCTTGATAGCTCTTGCATCTCCGAGGGTGCTAAATGATAGGGAGCCTTCGCAACAGGAGTTGCGCCAGGAATGAGGTCAATACGAAAATCGACAGCTCGAGGAGGCGGAGGACCAGGGAGATCCTCGGGGAAAACAGAAGGGAACTCATAAACGACAGGAACATCACTTATGCTAGGACCTTTGTCTTTCTTTTCCACAACATGGGCGAGAAAGGAAAAGTACTCCTTACGCAAGTACTTGTTCGCTTTGATGCATGACATAAGCTTGAGACCCTTAGAAGGTTCCTCACCATAGACGTGTAAAGAGTCACCTTGAGGTAGGGGAAGACGAATGAATTTCTCAGAACAAACGACTTCAGCACGAACTCGTTTAAGCTAGTCCATGCCTACTATGATGTCAAAGCTACCCATTTGCATAGGTATGAGGTCGATGGAAAACTTATGATCGTTTAAGATTAGGAGCAACCAGAAAGAACAGAGTCAACGGAGATGGTCTTACCATTAGCGACTTCGACAGCAAAAGGATTAGGCATTTTAGTTCGTTCGCACTTAAGCAAGGGTTCAAATTCAACGGATACAAAACTTCTATCCGCGCCAGTATCAAACAGATAAGTAGCATAGATATGGTTCACAAGGAACGTACCAGTGATGACGTCATTCGAACTTTGGGCTTGAGCTGAGGTGAGAACAAAAGCTCGTCCTCTCGCAGGTTCGGTTTGTTGTTGCTGTTGGTTGTTGGTGCGTTTCAGGGAAACGTTGGCGAAATGGTTAGAATCGCCACAATTGTAGCAGGTTCGACCAGGTGTAGCTTGGGTTTGGCGGTTTGGGTTAGGATTGGGTAAAAGGGCTTGGGTTTGCTGGTTCTGGGGTAGGCGACAGTAGTTGGAGAGGTGTCCCAACCTATTACAGTTGGCACATTTTCGGCATAAGGTGCCAACAGGGTGATGGTAGTTGCAAGTGGTACACTTGGGGTGAGAGCCAATGTAACCTTGTCCAGGTTGGTTGGTGTTTTGGTTAGGCGGAGTGACGACAACATTGTTTTGAGAAGAAGCCTTCCGCTTCTTGTTCTTGTTGTGGGGCTTCTTGGCTGGAGGGGTAGGTGATTCGGTGGTGTTGGCAATGGCTTGGTGCGCATGCTTCATAGGGACCTTGCCGTAGGCCCCCTGAAGGATGCAGTTATGGTTGAGTTGGAGGGTTATGGCATAGGCTTCCTCGAGGGTTTTCGGGTTGGCTGCGGCTACATGGTTCATGATCACCAGTGAGAGGCAACGGATGAGCTTGGCGATTGACTTGGGAACAGTATCGACTTGCCCAGGGCAAATGATACTTAACTGTTTAAAGCGCGCAATCAATCCTTCAGCGTCGCTCCCCTGTTGTGTGAGATTCCAGAACTCGTTTTCAAGTTTCTGGGTCTCATAGGGAGGACAGAATTGCTCCTTCATGAGCTCCTTAAGCTCTTCCCAAGTCATCGCATGGGCTGCTTCGTTTCCACGCGTGTTTCGTTCGGTGGTCCACCACTCGAGGGCTCTCTTGCGGAAGACCCCGGTGGCATTAAGGGTTCGGAGTTCCTCAGGGCAGCCGCCCTGAAGGAAGATAAGCTCCATTGAATCACACCAATTGATCATGGCGGTAACACCGTCCATGCCAGTGAATTCCACTGGTTTACAAGCCATGAAATGCTTGAATTGGTAAGATGGTTTGGGGATATCGGCTTTGGAATCAGCGGATGATTTAGGTGTGGCTTCGGCGTGTATGGTGTGGATTTGGCTAACAATGTCGGGTATGATCTTAGCCAATTGCCCGGCCATTTGCTCCGAAACGAGCCCAGTCAGTTCTTGCTTCGATATCGAGTCCTCGTTGTTGGATTCCTTATGGGAATCCGTCTTCTTGGACTTCTTGAGGCGGTTCAACGAGTTACGGAAATGAGGCATCTAGAGGTTGTTAACAAGACAAAAGCATGAGACTTGATTGTAATAAAGAAAATAGGTTTTGCATGCAGGAGTATTAATAAAATTCACATAAGTTTCACATAAGAAGCATGTGTTCATCAAGTATGGTTCACATAGTTTGCATGAGTTCAATAAGTATAACATGTATACTCACGTATGAATACAAATAAAGAGTATAAATTTAGTTTGTTCACGAGGATTAGTATTGTTTTTTATTGCGATAAATGTGCGAGCGTGTAACGGTTTGAAATGAACGAGGTAACAAGTATCAAAACACATAAAATTTGAGTCACATAAAAAGAATAGGCTCGTAAAACATGGGAATGATTCGGGTAGAGAATCGTCGACAATTCCAAAGTGAATCAAAGATCTTTTCGAATTAGAGAAACGTGCTTTGGCCTATAGGTAAAATGCTCTCATCGAGAAGCGACTAACGACATTTTACCCTTCCAATTACTACACGTCTCTAACCGATCAGAAAATCGAGACTTTGGCGAGAGTGAAAATCAAGGAATGGGACTTAATCGACAAGGTGCGGGTTTCACCCCTAACTTGACCATTTTGTACCCTAAGTGTGGTTGGTACTTACCAAACGAAGAGCAAATTCCGATTCGTTGGTAAGGGTCCACTAGAGTTTTGAGTTGGAAATTTTCCATCAAGGTTTGGATTTCACTCCTAACTCGATGGCATAATTGTGTGCAAAAAGAATAAGTATAGCAGATTGAGAGTCATTTCACCAAATTGCGGTTTTCACACCTATTTTAGTGAAGTCGTCTCGTTTATATTACGAGTGTCTTCAAGCGTCCAAACGTGTATTGTGTAAAAGTGTCTTAGGAAGACAACATGTATATGTATTAAGACCAAAAGGAAAGAGAGAAGCAAAGTAGGAAGCATAATTTTTTAAGCATAATCAAGAATGGTCACAACGGGTACTTAGAACTATAGACTAGGTCGAACATGGAATTCTACCTAATTCCCTATAGTTATGGCTCTGATACCAATCTGTCACACCCCAACCGATGGCGGAAACATCGGGATGAGACGAAAACGAGATTGCTCATTGCTCACAACATTATTAAGTGACAATAATTAATTAAACCATATTTCATTTCATAAGAATTGTCAAATACATCAATGTAACAAAACAAAGAACAACATAACATTTGCAAAGTCATAACAAAATTGATACATCGACATTAAACCTAACGTCTAATTTGTGTGTATCTAGTCCTTGCTATATTGTTTTCATAGCATCATCTCCTTCAACCTGTAACATGTTTTAAAATAATGTCAGTCCGAAAGCAAAGGCGAGTACACAAGTTTAGGCATAGCATACGTATACGAATAAGTTTAAACAATCCTCATGGCAACCAAATCTATACAAGAGCAATATCAAGGCATGCAATACTAATAATCAAACCCTTAACGCAATCACGATGTTTTAACATGACCTCACGAATAACACGATGGAGGTGGATGCGTGAATTCCTATAGCGCTAAGCATGTCAAACGAAGGCTAAAAATAGTTAATGACTAAAGCATGGCATAACGAATATCCAAGACAAGCATCAAGTATAAGATTCAAGTTTTCATGTATATGGGATCGTTTGTGTGTTTCATAAAGTTTTAGTGTTCGTGATTTTGTATATGGAAACATGTTACACCCGAAAAGTGTTATCAACAAAAGTGGGTCGAGTGTACTCACAGTTTTGCTAAGTCTTTTCTACACTTGACAATCCGTGAAGACGTTGGTTCGAGGATGACGCCGAATTATCCTACAAGAGGAAACAAGGCATATGAGTATAGAGTTTCAACGGAGATTAGGAGTATTCGAGCATGATTAAAAATAAGTTTGATAAAGTATTATGATGCGAAAGTATTCACTAAGATGTAACACTCGTTCTTTGACACTATAGTAACTCTTACGAGTTGGATGTGATTTCATAGGTTCGGGGCCTATTAGAATCGTGACAAGGAATTACATACTTTAGTGTTAAACTTAATAACTTGGTAGGTGATTATAAGTTCATTATCAAGGTTTCGGTTTTAGAATTATAATACAGTTATATATATATCATTAAATCATGTAGGAGGTGGGAGGATGAACCATCCACTTTGTAACCTCTAGTGTCATGTATGTCAAGTATGAGGTGGGAGGTTAAACCATCCACTTTGAACCTCGGATTATGTTCACCACTACACAAGTTACCATTGGTAACAAGGGGGTACAAGAACTATATACTATACAAGAATGTAAAGACAAGAATGATAAGATGTCATCTAGATACCAAGTAGCCAAGTATTCACAACCCGACGAGCACACGAGGACAATCGTCAACGGATTTGTGGGGTTGTGACACTTTAGGTCAAGCAAACTATCTTGGGATCCTGATGAAAAATCATCAAGTGATGTGCGGTCTCAAGTTAGGATAGCCCAAGCTTCCTTGGTGGACACACATGAACAAGTTTAAGAACTTGCATCACTTGTGAGCTCAATGCTCTTCAAAAACAGAAAGTTTAGGGTGTTAAAACAGCCCTTAGTTCATGTTAACAAGCTTGGTTAGGCTTTACTAATCATAGGCTTGATTGTAAGCACAAGAACACAAGTTTGTTGAAGTTAAAACACAAGTTTGATAAAAGTTTAGACAAATCAGAAAGTTTGTGGGCATTTTGGGGCATTTCCAGGTCTGGATTCTCCATGGAGAACCCTAGGAATTCAACCCAAAGTTTATCCAAGCAAGTAGGAAAAAGAATGGAGTGATTTTATTAAGAAATGAGTGAGTTACACTCACTTTAGTAAGAGGTATACAATCTGCTCGAAAATCTGATGTTGCAAGGATCTTGAGGTGATTTGAGAGAGATTAAAGTGTAAAAATGCTTGGATTAGAGGTGGTTTTTATAGGGATGAGTTAGGTTAGTTGTTAGGTGAGTTTAGGTGGGTTATTAAGTGTTAAAAGTTGATAAAAAAACTCAAAAAACCAACCAATCCCACCCAAAACCCGCTGCTGCCGCCCTCCTTTGCGTCTGGATCCGACCTGGAAACAAAGCTTAAATGCTTTGTGTTTTCGGGTTCCTTCATATGTGGTGTGAGTGGTGGAGTGGTTGAGGCTTTGTTTAGTGAACCGGAGGTCCCGGGTTCGATGAATTATTATTATTTTTATTTAAAAACTCATTAAATCAGTTTATATGTATGACAAGAATGGCCCCTGTAGTTTGAGAATCCAAGAATTACACTTTAAACCTTGGACTTTAATAAAGAAGATATATTAACATTAAATTCAAAATGTTATATATATATATATATATTTATATATATATATATATATATATATATATATATATAAATTAGCATTTTAATTTTTTGTAAAAAGAAATTAATTAATTTTATTAACTAATTTAATTAATTAATTTAATTAATTAACTTAATAAATGAATAGGTAATTATATTTTCGTAACGAATTTAGTTTAACGATTACAAGTTTCACGTTTAAGTCTCGATCGCATACATACCATGTTTGCAAGTTATGACACGTTTACGATTGAGAGTACCACGAATATGTTTACATGTTTAAGGTATGAACAAGTATAAGTGTAACAGGACTATGATTAACATAATATGGATAAAATAAGAGTTTCTCATTACAATCCAAGTCTCGGTTTACAACATTTACAACGAAAGACGAATACAAGATACAACGCTTACTAAAAATAGAAGTACGATACAAGGTTTCCAAATATAGAAAGTATAGAAACGCGGGGCGTTACAAGATGGGAGGTTGAAAGGTTTCAAATGGTGAAATCCCTTTGCTATTTATAGTAAATTTGAAGTCATAAGAGCTTAACAAGTGTCCATGAATCATCAACAAGTTGGATTAGTGTCAATACACTTGTTAGAAGCAGGTAGAAGGGTGGCAAGTTCTTTTGGTGAGTCAATAAGTGAATTAACCAGCTGCTGCCACATTTATGATGTGCTGGGCACCCCTTACGGACCGTATGGGGTTTTTCCTTACGGTCCGGTCCGTAAGGCCCTTGCAGGGGCTGAAGTTTCAAAAATGGCAGAAATGGCCCCTGAACTTGTTTTTGACGCGTCTTGGCACTTTTAACACCCGTTAACCTGATTTTCAAGCTTCATAAGGATGAAATAACATAGGGAACTTGAAATGTGTCCAAAAATGTTCCGGGTGTCGGTTTGTTTGGTCTTACGGTTGCGGTTTTCGGTTAATTACGACGAAAATCATAACGAAGGTTGCGGTTTTCGATTAATTACGACGAAAATCATAACGAACGCGTGCATGACCGTAAATGCGTAACGAACGATATTTTTGCATTCCAATCATTAAAATACAAGATTTGAATGATTAGAAAAATTTTTGGATGTCCGTACATGTTCTAGATAGCAATATACGCAAAAAGGCATAGTTTCGCAGAATTTGCAAAATAGCCCATGAAGTTACAAAAGTGTGTTTTTGCCATACCGAAGCCTTCAAAACTTAATTATAATTTATGTAAAGGTTATTAAGGTATGTTAAGCTTGTGTAAGTTTTCTAGAGTGTACGTCGCTACAAGAATCGGTAGACTTTTGAAGATTGTCATAAATAGTTCCTGTGATCAAATAAGCTTGTTTTTGACATACCAAACCCCTCAAAACTTATTTCTAAGTTATGTAAAGGATATTTAAGGTATGTTTAGCTTATGTCACTATTCCGGACTATACGTTACGTTTAACTGATTACGTTTGCGATTACACTTCCAGAAAAGATTTGAAAGGTCAAAATTGAACAAAAATTGAAAATGTACAAAAGTCCTAGGTAAATACACAAATTTAAAAACAACAAAAAGTTTCATTAATCATCAAATTGTTCTGAAGTTGATACATGATTGAATTACACCAATGTCACATGGGAAGTGAAGAGGAGCGCCGGTTCAGCCTGTATTTGCGAACAGAAGTGCATCAGTCTTCCGAAATGCTGAAACGTTAACGGTTGAAGGAACAGTAGACAAGTTCGGCCGAACTTGTACTTTGGGGTACAAGTTCGGGAGAACTTATGCTTTTATCCCTTAGCACAAGTTCGGGCGAACTTAGCCAGTTTGCCTGAACTTTGTGCAAGTTCGAGCGGACTTGCTGGTTTTGATTGATATTTTAGCCCTGGTCAAGTTCGGGCGAACTTAGTGTGATTAAGTTCGGCCGAACTTGGCCTATTGGCGAAGTTTCGTTCGTTATTTTCGCGTTAGGTGTTCGTTGGGCGATTCGGTTCGTATTAGGTAGTTATATTAAGCGTTTTAATTGATATGATAATGCGGCTAAGCGATTCGTGCGAGTGAGAGCGTTGCGATGGCGAGTATAACCATAAATCATAAAGCACACGTAACACATAAATAACATAACGTAACACAATTAATTGCGATTGCGATGCGATGGGATAAGCGATGTCGAAGGCCCAAGTGGTTATTATACAACAACACACTCGGCTCTTCAGATAACATAGTTACTTGCGATTGCGTTGCGTTTAATAGGCGTTTAGATGTAATATAGTTGTGACAAAACATAATTAGTTAACATAAACCATCCTTTATTATCGAATCTCGTATTACAAAGACAAGTGCAAAATAAGGTAAACGGAAATAAATTAACAACGAAAATGCGAGTTGTTACATATGGCTACTACTGTTAGTGAGCTCATTTGGCTTCGATGGCTTTTACACGAGCTTGGCGTTTCCCAGACAGGCCCTACCACACTGTTTTGTGACAACCAAGCTGCTCGTAATATCGCAAATAATCCCGTTTTCCATGAGCGTACAAAACATGTCAAGATGGACTGTTATTTTGTTCGTGAACGTATTGAATCTAAAGAGATATGCACTATGCCCATTGAGTCAAAGCTTCAACTTGAAATGTGTCCAAAAATGTTCCGGGTGTCGGTTTGTTTGGTCGTACGGTTGCGATTTTCGGTTGATTACGACGAAAATCATAACGAAGGTTGCGGTTTTCGGTTAATTACGACGAAAATCATAACGAACGCGTGCATGACCGTAAATGCGTAACGAACGATATTTTTGCAATCCAATCATTAATATACAAGATTTTAATGATTACAAAATTTTTGGATGTCCGTACATGTTCTAGATAGCGATATACGCAAAAAGGCATAGTTTCACAGAATTTGCAAAATAGCCCCTGAAGTTACAAAAGTGTGTTTTTGCCATACCGAAGCATTCAAAACTTAATTCTAAGTTATGTAATGGTTATTAAGGTATGTTAAGCTTGTGTAAGTTTTCTAGAGTGTACGTCGCTACAAGAATCGGTAGACTTTTGAAGATTGTCATAAATAGTCCCTGTGATCGAATAAGCTTGTTTTTGACATAGCAAACCCCTCAAAACTTATTTCTAAGTTATGTAAAGGATATTTAGGGTATGTTTGCTATACGTTACGTTTAACTGATTACGTTTGCGATTACACTTCCAGAAAAAGGTTTGAAAGGTCAAAATTGAACAAAAATTGAAAATGCACAAAAGTCATAGGCATATACACAAATTTAAAAACAACACAAAGTTTCATTAATCATCAAATTGTTCTGAAGTCGATACACGATTGAATTACACCGACGTCACATGGGAAGTGAAGAGGAGGCCGGTTCAGCCTGTATTTGCGAACAGAAGTGCATCAGTCTTCCGAAATGCTGAAACGGTTAACGGTTGAAGGAACAGTAGACAAGTTCGGCCGAACTTGTACTTTGGGGTACAAGTTCGGGCGAACTTATGCTTTTATCCCTTGGAAGAGTAAAGTTCGGGCGAACTTGTGTGTTTTCTGTCAAAAATTGATCAAGTTCGGGCGAACTTGGTCACCAATCGGGTGACAAGTTCGAGCGAACTTGATGTTTTCCGAGCGAACTTGACTGTTTTGGGCATCCAAATCGTGCGTTTTCACGTCGTTTGCTGAGGAAATCGAGTGTCCATCCCTCCAAACTTAAGCTACTGAACAAAAAAAGTATAGATCTGAGTGAAAAAGAAGAATTTTATAGAAAAAGATGAAGATTTTCATAAACAGAAGAGATTTGATGAAAACGAAGGTAATCCTTGTGCAAAATCGTTGTAAAATGTTGTTGTTTGCATCAAAAGGGTTGAATCTTACTTGGAAATCAAAGGTTTTCGGTTTCGGGAGGTTTCGGGCGAACTTGCAGCAAGAGGTGCACGAATGGGGGTGTTGGGTATTTATAGGTGAGGAGGTCTTGAGCTGATTGAGATCGAGTTCGAACAGCATTCGGGTGACAAGTTCGGGCGAACTTAGCCAGTTTGCCTGAACTTTGTGCAAGTTCGAGCGGACTTGCTGGTTTTGATTGATATTTTTGCCCTGGTCAAGTTCGGGCGAACTTAGTGTGATTAAGTTCGGCCGAACTTGGCCTATTGGCTAAGTTTCGTTCGTTATTTTCGCGTTAGGTGTTCGTTGGGCGATTCGGTTCGTATTAGGTAGTTATATTAAGCGTTTTAATTGATATGATAATGCGGCTAAGCGATTCGTGCGAGTGAGAGCGTTGCGATGGCGAGTATAACCATAAATCATAAAGCACACATAACACATAAATAACATAACGTAACACAATTAATTGCGATTGCGATGCGATGGGATAAGCGATGTCGAAGGCCCAAGTGGTTATTATACAACAACACACTCGGCTCTTTAGATAACATAATTACTTGCGATTGCGTTGCGTTTAATAGGCGTTTAGATGTAATATAGTTGTGACAAAACATAATTAGTTAACATAAACCATCCTTTATTATCGAATCTCGGATTACAAAGACAAGTGCAAAATAAGGTAAACGGAAATAAATTAACAACGAAAATGCGAGTTGTTACATATGGCTACTACTGTTAGTGAGCTCATTTGGCTTCGATGGCTTTTACACGAGCTTGGCGTTTCCCAGACAGGCCCTACCACACTGTTTTGTGACAACCAAGCTGCTCGTAATATCGCAAATAATCCCGTTTTCCATGAGCGTACAAAACATGTCAAGATGGACTGTTATTTTGTTTCATGAACGTATTGAATCTAAAGAGATATGCACTATGCCCATTGAGTCAAAGCTTCAACTTGAAATGTGTCCAAAAATGTTCCGGGTGTCGGTTTGTTTGGTCGTACGGTTGCGATTTTCGGTTGATTACGACGAAAATCATAACGAAGGTTGCGGTTTTCGGTTAATTACGACGAAAATCATAACGAACGCGTGCATGACCGTAAATGCGTAACGAACGATATTTTTGCATTCCAATCATTAATATACAAGATTTTAATGATTACAAAATTTTTGGATGTCCGTACATGTTCTAGATAGCGATATACGCAAAAAGGCATAGTTTCACAGAATTTGCAAAATAGCCCCTGAAGTTACAAAAGTGTGTTTTTGCCATACCGAAGCATTCAAAACTTAATTCTAAGTTATGTAAAGGTTATTAAGGTATGTTAAGCTTGTGTAAGTTTTCTAGAGTGTACGTCGCTACAAGAATCGGTAGACTTTTGAAGATTGTCATAAATAGTCCCTGTGATCGAATAAGCTTGTTTTTGACATAGCAAACCCCTCAAAACTTATTTCTAAGTTATGTAAAGGATATTTAGGGTATGTTTGCTATACGTTACGTTTAACTGATTACGTTTGCGATTACACTTCCAGAAAAAGGTTTGAAAGGTCAAAATTGAACAAAAATTGAAAATGCACAAAAGTCATAGGCATATACACAAATTTAAAAACAACACAAAGTTTCATTAATCATCAAATTGTTCTGAAGTCGATACATGATTGAATTACACCGACGTAACATGGGAAGTGAAGAGGAGCGCCGGTTCAGCCTGTATTTGCGAACAGAAGTGCATCATTCTTCCGAAATGCTGAAACGGTTAACGGTTGAAGGAACAGTAGACAAGTTCGGCCGAACTTGTACTTTGGGGTACAAGTTCGGGCGAACTTATGCTTTTATCCCTTGGAAGAGTACAAGTTCGGGCGAACTTGTGTGTTTTCTGTCAAAAATTGATCAAGTTCGGGCGAACTTGGTCACCAATCGGGTGACAAGTTCGAGCGAACTTGATGTTTTCCGAGCGAACTTGATGTTTTCCGAGCGAACTTGACTGTTTTGGCATCCAAATCGTGCGTTTTCACGTCGTTTGCTGAGGAAATCGAGTGTCCATCCCTCCAAACTTAAGCTACTGAACAAAAAAAGTATAGATCTGAGTGAAAAAGAAGAATTTTACAGAAAAAGATGAAGATTTTCATAAACAGAAGAGATTTGATGAAAACGAAGGTAATCCTTGTGCAAAATCGTTGTAAAATGTTGTTGTTTGCATCGAAAGGGTTGAATCTTACTTGGAAATCAAAGGTTTTCGGTTTCGGGAGGTTTCGGGCGAACTTGCAGCAAGAGGTGCACGAATGGGGGTGTTGGGTATTTATAGGTGAGGAGGTCTTAAGCTGATTGAGATCAAGTTCGGCCGATCGGGTGACAAGTTCGGGCGAACTTGGCACAAGTTCGGGCGAACTTAGCCAGTTTGCCTGAACTTTGTGCAAGTTCGAGTGGACTTGCTGGTTTTGATTGATATTTTAGCCCTGGTCAAGTTCGGGCGAACTTAGTGTGATTAAGTTCGGCCGAACTTGGCCTATTGGCGAAGTTTCGTTCGTTATTTTTGCGTTAGGTGTTCGTTGGGCGATTCGGTTCGTATTAGGTAGTTATATTAAGCGTTTTAAATGATATGATAATGCGGTTAAGCGATTCGTGCGAGTGAGAGCGTTGCGATGGCGAGTATAACCATAAACCATAAAGCACACATAACACATAAATAACATAACGTAACACAATTAATTGCGATTGCGATGCGATGGGATAAGCGATGTCGAAGGCCCAAGTGGTTATTATACAACAACACACTCGGCTCTTTAGATAACATAATTACTTGCGATTGCGTTGAGTTAGCGTTGCGTTTAATATAGTTGTGACAAAACATAATTAGTTAACATAAACCATCCTTTATTATCGAATCTCGGATTACAAAGACAAGTGCAAAATAAGGTAAACTGAAATAAATTAACAACGAAAATACGAGTTGTTACATATGGCTACTACTGTTAGTGAGCTCATTTGGCTTCGATGGCTTTTACACGAGCTTGGCGTTTCCCAGACAGGCCCTACCACACTGTTTTGTGACAACCAAGCTGCTCGTAATATCGCAAATAATCCCGTTTTCCATGAGCGTACAAAACATGTCAAGATGGACTGTTATTTTGTTCGTGAACGTATTGAATCTAAAGAGATATGCACTATGCCCATTGAGTCAAAGCTTCAACTTGCCGATCTCCTAACCAAAGGTCTCAGTGCTGCTCATCTTCGGTTCTTACTTGGCAAGCTTGGAGTCGTTAATCTACACGCTCCAGCTTGAGGGGGAATATTGATTTTCTTATTTTTAGCCTATATTGTTTCCTTATTGTTCTCCTTTGTTTTAGCCTTGTTTATGGCTTTTTCCTTTTATGTGTTCGTTCCTTATATATGGAGGCTTTTCTCCTTTGTTTGATTATCACAAAAGAAATAAAAATCAAAGCTTGATATCTTGATTTTATCAAAGCCAAAACCAAGTTCAACAACACAAAATGCGTTTTAAATTTCAACGAAATACAATATTAGTTCATTAGCATGGTAATCAACCTTCAAATATACCATAAATATCAATTACACTCCTAAATATATGTAAATATAATTAGTTTTTTTTGTAATATATTATAATGTATATAAGTATAAAAATATTACAAGTAAAATAATATGAGATAAGCCGAGCCGAGCTACCAAGCGAGCCAAGCCAAACTAATCCGGCTCGTTACGAGCCGAGACAAGCTGGGCTCACTTTTTAACCGAGCCGGACTCGGCTCAATTTTGAACCAAGTCATATCAAAGGAGCTTTCTCCGAACAAGTTGCTAGAGATTTTTGGACAGCCTAAAGACTCCATCTTGACTTGAGACCAAGTCCATCATGTTCACCTTACAATCTAATAACAGTAAAACCCGAGATCCAAATCATCTTCTTTCTTTCTTTCTTTCTTTCTTTCTGTTCTCAAATCAAATCTCCAATCTACCTGAACAAACCCTAACTCTTCAAATCCCCAAAATGAGTGACAGTGATGACGACGAGCTCTTACAAATGGCCTTAAAAGAGCAATCACAGCGAGATTTAAACTACACACGACCATCTCAATCCAGATCCTCAAAACCTGTAGTCAATTTCGTTCAACCTCCGTCAAACCACAGGCCTGCCAAAAACCCTAACTCTATGGCCACTGCGAAGCCGCAGCATCGCCGGAATGCTACGGAGGATGATGAGGATTCGGAGGTGGAGATGCTGAGTATTTCTTCAGGAGATGAGGATTCGGTTAGTGATCGGGTCGGGTTGAGGAACCGGGGCAGATGTGGTGGTAAAGGTGGCAAGGAGGATGATAAGGTTTGGGATGGGGAAGAGCCTGATGCTTGGAAGCGAGTGGATGAAGCTGAGGTATGAATGATTTCTGAAATTTAAGTTGTTATTGATTGTTTTTAGTATACTTTAAGCTCTTTAAGTATAGAACTAATTGATTTGGTTAAGTTTAGAATGTTTAGTTTGATTTTATAGAAGAACTAAATTGGTTGTGGACTCGTTTGGCCGCACTGATACCTTATTAACTAGTGGGACTAAGTAGAGCGCAACTTACGTTAGGCAGGTAGTCTTCAAGGGGTTTAGGTAGGAAACCAGTGGAAGGTTATCTAGGATGACACGAGGCCTTTGTTAGAGCGGAATCAATGCTCACAACCATGTTACTCCTTGAAGGTTGGTTGTTTTAGCTAGTCTTAAGTCCCCCGCGTTGTGGGGATGAGGCGTAAAACCATGCTAAGTAGAAACCAAACAACGAGCAAAACCAGGAATACACGTAAAATAAAAATACGAATTTCTAACACCAAGTGACTCACGTTACGTGAAACGTAGACGAAGTCGAATTTATACCGATACTTATCAGAAAGTTGAGGTGGTAAAAAAAAGTTGAGGTGGTAAAAAACCTGGGAGATCAAATGTGACCACCAAACACCACGCTAAGTAGCACGCAAATGACGGCTAAATCCGAGAAAATCGTAAAACAAAAACTAATAAAAAAACTAAACTTATTTAACTTTCGTGGCAAAACTATAAAAAACCAAAGTTCTATTATAAAAAATGAAAAACCTTATATTGAAAAAAATCACAAAAGACAAAAGTGACACTATTCCTCCCAATGTATATTCATTTATATATATATATATATATATATATATAAAATATATAAAGGGTGGGGTCAGCTACAAAGTCCATTTTTCCTACAAAGTGTACAAAGTCATAAAACACCACAATTTCAGCCATAAAACACACTCAAACCCACAAATAACAGAGTGAAAATCACTAAAACACAATATCTAAACCCTAACATTCCATAAAAGCTCCAAACACACCATCGTAGAACTATAAATATAAAACACAACATGATAATCAACATAAAACACACTAATGTTAGTCATTCGATAATCACAACCTTATCATCCAGAACAAAACACAAAACCCACAAATATGGCGTTATAGTAACCTTCACTTTGTTATTTGTGGGTTTTGGTGTGTTTTATGGTTGACATTATAGATAATTCCTCCCAATGTTACCATTTAGTATATATAGATAACAATACTTGCATCAGCCATGTACCAAGTAAAATCCCACTTATAGCAAGCTATTGGTAGGGTATAGGGACGGTGGGATTAAGGCAAACCTTTCCTCAATCCCAGAAGATAGAGAGGCTGATTTATTTATTTATTTATATTTTAAATACAAGTATAACAATACAATTAACATATAGTGTGGCTAAGGAAAACAAAACAAAAAAAACTAATAATAGTAATAACGTACCTGATAAAGTTGTTGTACAACCCAATTGTTGGGTGAAATTTTAAGCTTATCAAGCTTAAGTCCATCTATCCGTTTAACCTTATCAACTATGCAGTTAATGTGGTAAAAAAGCGTATATTGGTCAAGGACCATTATTTGAGATACAGGTTATCGATTCGCGGTGGGACATTGGTAATTTTAATATCATGCAGAATTTATATATATAGCAATTTTACACTAACAATTAAGTGTACTCTCCTACCATTAACAAATTAATCTTTTGCAACTTACAAGACACTTACAATTGTAGCAAGTAGGAACTGATTAAGACTTAAAACACTAATATTTAACACTAACAATTAATAACTAAGACTTAAAGCACTAATAGCAGCAATAAGAAGAAAGACAAATGGTAGAACTAAGAAGAAGGTACTGATATCGGGAAATTGGTGATATATCGCTCAAATATTTGTCAAATATCGGTCAATATTGCCGATAATATCGGTACCAATATTTGACACCGACCGAGATATTGGTTATATATCACCAATATTAACTGCATAGCTCATCAACCAAATTGTTGGGATGAAATTTTGACAATTATTAGTAAGCAGTAATTTTTGTTATAAAACAACTTATATCGTAAAACTCTAATGCCCCTTTGCTTGCACTATACAAGTATATCATCAATCTTTATTTAGAAACAAAATGTCGTTTACAAATAAATTTGTATCATGCTACCATTCACGCATTTACCTGTACCATACGATTCTCTAGTAGCGAACGAACTTTTGATAAAAAAAGAATTCACACACTAGGATAACATAAACTACAATTTCGAGATAAAGAAAAAAAAATGTTTTCTAATTACCATGACTTTGATGTGGTTTTATAAATTGTTATAATTTGAAACAAAACAAAGCTGTGAAACCTGTTATTTAACAGTTTGGAGATACTGCTTAATAGATCAACTATGGTACATACTCTTTTGGAACCATACAATCACTCATGATAAATTTTTACTCTATCAACTTCGACACATAGTTGTTTAATTATGGATAACGGTTAAACCGTCTGAAGTTTTCTTGTTGTGACAGCTTGGCAGAAGGGTTCGGGACATGAGGGAGACTAGAACAGTTCCCACAACTCAAAAGTTTGAGAAGAAACCATCAGTGGCTATAAAGGGGCTTAATAATTTACAGTCTTTTTCACGTGGAATGGAACTTGTAGATCCCCTAGGACTTGGGTAAGTATTAATTTCTTTTTCTAATTGTTACCTAAATAATGATGTTTACTGGAGAAATTGACACAATTGATCTCGTGTGTCTTTCTTTTTTCTCTACTTTCACATGTGAGTCTAGTGGTGGCACTTAAAACCCATTTACTTATAAATGGGTCCGTTTGAATGGTTTTGATCTCAGATGGGTCAAATAAAATGAACTTACGTAAAAGGGAACGGGTCAGTTGAATGGATAGAATGAGTTGAAATTTGGCAAAAGGCTCTTACTAATGTATGCAACCTTTAAATTAAATCATCTTATTTGAAGACCTAGATTACTATTGAAATAAGCCAATAATATTGTTTTTGTAATTTTAAATAACACATACTTATTAGAAAGAATCCGAAAATGGGTAAGAGTGCTTGCATGTCTCAACTAAACTAACACCACTCTTTTTTACCTATTCTAAAAAATGAGCCGTTCTAATCCAAACCCGTTCTGACCCATTACCCGACCCGCCCATCTTGTCACCTCCACTTATCACCTGTTTAATATCTATGGCAGGGTAATAGACACCAGAACTTTGAGGCTGGTGAATGAGTATGCAGCAAGTTCTCCGGCCAACTCTGACAAAGTAGATTCTGATGTTCGAGGTACTCATAAATATATTCAAATGCTTTACTGTTTCACCCACATATCTTTTTTGTTTTTTATCTATTGGCATTTGATATAGTTACTAGTAGATGTACTCAAGCTAATTGCATGGTCATCCATGCAATCATGCTTTCGTGTATCTAGTTATATACCATTCAGTATCAAATAAAGTGCATGGTGCAATAAATCTTAACTCTTAAGGAAACATGAGTTGTAATATTCAACCTGATTGAAGTATATTTTATATAATAATATATATATATATATATATATATATATATATATATATATATAATATATATATATATAGGGGAGGGTTTAAATGAGAACTTAAATATCGCGAGAACCGTGAGAACGAATGAAAAAACCACGAAAACTTGGTCAAAAACAATTCAAATTTAAAATTTCTTTTTATTTATGTGAATTCGTAAATAAATTTTTTGTACACATGTTTAAGTTTGTCATTTACACATGTGTAAATTTGTTATATTTACACAGTGTAAAGAATCTAATAAGAGTGATTTTGAGGGAAGAAATGAATTATTTGATGTTGTAAATTCTTATTTTGATGTTGTATTTTAATTACAATGAGGTTTGTAATAAAAAAAAGGTTTTGATTGGTTTTCTCATTCGTTCTCACGGTTCTCGCAATATTTAGCGTTCTCAAGATAACCCTTCCCTATATATATATATATGCGGTTGACTGGCTGTAATGGAATATTGTGGTGTATATAACTTTTAGGGCTTTTTCACATTTTGTGCATCATAATATCGTATTGAATAAAGTTATGTATGAACATGTTAATCATTAGTGTGACTTACACCATCATTATCATTATCAATGGTTTTTTCAATAAGAAATGTGGCATTCAAAACAATATAGACTATGCTTAAATGAAGCTGGTTCTTTTACTAACAAACTTGTTAACATGAATACACAGAAAAACTGATGTATTACTCTGAGAAATTTGATCCAAAGTTATTCCTGTGCCGAGTGCACCAAGATACACCTGCAGCAGACTTGGAGGCTGGTGCTATGGCTTTGAAAACAGATCTCAAAGGACGGACTCAACAGAGAAAACAATTGGTCAAAGAAAATTTTGACTGCTTTGTCTCTTGCAAAACAACCATTGATGGTAAGTAATCATCACCGAGAGCATAACGGTCATTATACATAGCCATGAATGTTTTTCTACAGATAGTGATGAGCGTCAGTATATACAGATATCGAGTCAAAACTGAGAAGAATAGAAGAAGACCCAGAAGGATGCGGGACCTCACATTTATATAGCTCCATCCAAGGAGTTACTTCTGTCGCTAATCGTGCTTTTGCGTCCCTACTTGAAAGACAGGTTTAAACATTTTAACTAAAGATGGCAGGTCTGGTGGGTTGGGTCGGGTCGGGTCGAAACACAATAACTAAATACATTTAGCAACTTGGGGTGAACAATGTTTGCCTTTGACTTTTTTTTTGTATTTTTTATACTTTTACCCTCCAACTTCAGCATTGACACTTACAACCCCATAACTTTCTAAAAACTTTGTAATCGAGTTTTACGTGTTTATTTTTATGAACTTGTCGGTATAAATTAAATTAATTTACGTTTCGACGCAAATTTTCCCTGGAAATGAGTTAGGTCAAATATAATATGTTCTTATGCTTATAATTACGTACGTTTTCAGTTGGTCTATGTTTTGACGTACTTTTTTTTTATGGAAATGAGTCGGGTCAAATATTATATGTTTTCATGCTTATTTTTAAGTACGTATTCAATTGGTCTACGTTTTGACGTAAATTATGTTCGGAAACGATTCAGGTCAAATGTAATAAGTTTTTTGGGTAAATTTGTGCTTTTCAAATATATAGTTATAAGTGCATTTTTCTATGTTTCACGCGCAACTAAACAAAGCGTTATCCCACCGCGAAGCGCGGGTATAATTGCTAGTTTTTTGTTACAAGTTGAAAGGGTTTGCCGTTTGGGGTTGGTTGGGTGAAACACATTTTGTGCAAATTATTAAACTTCATAAATAGTTTGTGTCAAATATAATTGCAAGAATCATGCCATTTCAGTTGCAATTGATCTTTTTGAATAAAATAAGTTAAGGGATTTTAATCTTTTATGCATTAAAACTACAATGTGGCCGATTTTCTACTCGATTGGCCTCTTTACTTTGAAGCCTGTTTTTCTTCTGAAATTAAATTTAAAGAATACTAAGTTTGAAAGTTTGTAATTTGATTAATCATGTTCTTGTTTTTGTTAGGCTCAAGCAGAGAAGATTAGGTCCGTTCAAGGAATGCTTCAGAGGTTCCGTACTTTATTCAACTTACCAAGTGCGATACGTGGCAATATTAGTAAGGGAGAGTATGACCTGGCGGTTAGAGAGTACAGGAAAGCAAAGTCAATTGTCCTCCCTTCTCATGTACGATAACTAAACTTAATATTTTTCATTATATTCATTGTATTTCCCTTCTAAGAATATGTTGTTTATAATATAATTTTAATATTGTATTCATGTGATGTCATCTTTTGCAATATACAGGTTGGTATATTGAAACGTGTTCTTGAGGAGGTTGAAAAAGTTATGCAAGAGTTCAAAGGCATGCTTTATCGGTCTATGGAAGATCCACAGATTGATTTAACAAATGTAAGGGCACTACATATTCTTATACCAATAAAATCAAGTTATTAAACAAATTACTTTTATTATTAGGATTTTTATAAGGTCAGTTTTTTTAATATTGGTTTTTCAATGTTTATTGTAGCTTGAAAACGTTGTGAGGCTTTTACTGGAGCTGGAGCCTGAGTCAGATCCCGTACGTCATTATCTGAATATACAGGTGAGAAAGTAATACAAAAACCACAGCTTGATTTTAAAATCACATAACAATTGTACATTCATATACATACATGTACACACACACACTATATACATACACACTAGTGTAAATGCTTTAATCTTGTTTTTGTGTATATATCAGAATCATAGGATCCGAGGTTTACTTGAGAAGTGCACTTTTGATCATGAAATGAGGATAGAGAACTTGCAAAATGAGCTACATGAGAAAGCACTGTCAGATGAAAAGTGGAGGAAAATCCAGCATGATTTAAACGAATCTGTGAACAACACTTCCTTTTCTTTTACTTAAAACATATAGATGATCTCTGCTCACTACCTTTGATCTTAAACTTTATTTTATTTTTATCAGGGTGCTGTTGATATGCTTATGGATGATTCGTTAACATTAAATTCACAACCAAGAGTTTCAGGTTCCGAAGAACTCGATGCTCTTCGTGGAAGATACATACGAAGATTAACTGCTGTCATTGTGCATCACATACCAGCCTTCTGGAAGGTTGCCCTTTCTGTTTCAAGTGGCAAATTTGCTAAGGTAATTTAGTTATCTTCAATCTTGTAGAGTAACTATATTATTTTTCTATTATACTGATACATACATCCCCCCTTTTTACATGGATATCCTTACACAGGTGGGAGACGAAAAAAATTCAAGTCACTCTCTTGATGAAGTGTCTGGAATGATACAGAATACTATATCTGCTTATGAATCTAAGGTCCACAGCACCTTTATTGATCTTGGGGATTCGAATATTCTTCGGCCATACATGAGTGATGCAATAACAGATATATCTAAAGCATGTGAAGCTTTTGAAGCCAAAGAAGCAGCACCTTCAGTTGCAGGTATCTTGACTTAATTGACCTTTTTGTTCAACCATCCTTCTTTGTTCCTCGGATGATCCTGACCGTTTAATTTTCCTGATAACAGTTGCAGCTTTGCGTACACTTCAATACGAGATCACAAAAACTTACATACAAAGGCTTAATGCATGGATGAGGTCTTCAACGGAAGGGATATCGAAAAACGAATTGTGGGTCCCAGTTTCTGTTCTAGAAAGAAACAAATCTTCATACACAATTTCTCACTTGCCTTTAGCATTCCGTTCAGTTATGGTCACTGCAATGGATCAAATAGATACGTGAGTAAAGACATTTTTCTAGATATATACTACGTGTTGTTCTTTATGGATTAAGATGTGGCAACTTTATATCTCCAGGATGATGCAGTCTTTAGGGAGTGAAGCAACAAAATCAGAAGATGCCTTTGTACTCTTTCAAGAAACTCAAGAATCTGTTAGGGTTTCATTTTTGAACTGTTTGCTCGATTTTGCTGGTATGGAGAGGGTCTCTTTTTAAAGTTAATGTTTGACGATTAGAAATAAAACATAGCTGGAATCGACTCATTCATATGTAAATTGGTCAAAATTGACGGCTCTACTTATGACCAATCCTTTGGGTGCACATGATTAGGTCACTTGGAGCAGATAGGAAGCGAGCTTGGTCAGAACATATCAAATAAAGAAAATTCAGGATTCGAAAACGGATATACTGAAGAAAATTCATCTGAGCCACTCCCTGGGAGTATTACTAATCCACACCAACAGCTGTTGATGGTGTTGAGTAACCTTGGATTTTGCAAAGATGATCTTTCTCGTGAAATGCATCATAAATATAAACACATCTGGATGCAGCCCAGGTACGTGTCCAGTAGTAGTATATTTTTCCTGAAATCATTTCCTGTTATTTTAATTGGTTGATTGGAGTATAAATCTTGAAGTAACATATTGTTGTCAATATGGTTTTGGATTTGAGAATCAAGTCACTTGAAAAGGTTTAGCTTCTTAAGAATGTTACAAGATGACATTTGTTGAGTGGACATGTTATTGATGACGTGTTATTAATAGGATAGGCATGCGGCATGCGGTTTTGTTGTGGTCCCTTTATCTTATTAAGAATGTTACAAGATTACATTTGTTGAGTGGACATGTTATTGATGACGTGTTATTAATAGGATAGGCATGCGGCATGCGGTTTTGTTGTGGTCCCTTTATCTTCCAAGTTCATTATTTCATTTCGTATTTACCTTATTCTAAAGCTTGTTAGTGGATATATGAACAAACAAAATATCGACACCCCGTATGTAGGAATCCACAGGGATAGTTATTGGAATGCCAATATTATTATTACACAATTTAAAGGTATATTTAATTGATTTGGGTTTGCTACTAATAGTATAAGCATTTTCACCAACAGTACTACCCAAGCATTTTATGAATAATCCCTAGATCTATTTTGACGCCCAAATACGTCTTGGTAGAAAACTAGAAACTATATAATATGCATATCACATCAGTACGATTGTTTGTAATGCCTGATATAATCTGGTCAGCAACTCTTATTGATTTATGGACGGAAGCTAAATTAGCTAACTATAGTGGTATTGTGGTAATATTCTACTGTTTTAAATAATACCATTTTGACTTTTGCTTGTTCAATTTCAAAAACCAGTAGACTAAAATGCGGGTGTCTCCTTAATCTTGTATATTACTGTTTTCTTTACTTTGTACCACAGCTTATTATTGTTTATTTAAGTAATTAAGTCATGCTCCTCTATCCATGGCTGTTTTTTTTTTTTGGATACGCTCTTTTCTAAATGTTTACCGTGACCCTAGAACCAAAATAAGAGATCATAAAATTTTGGATTCTTGCAGGGGTAAAGATGAGGTGGACAATGATGTGGATGATCTGGTTAGGTCTTTCTCTGGTCTTGAAGAGAAAGTCCTTGAACAGTATACTGTAGCAAAGGTTCAGTATTTCTATTATCAAGTCTTATATTTTATGCAATAAAATAGTATTTAGATGTTAATACACACACACACACATAATCTTAAATATTTTTAGACTTTATTTGTTAAATATATTTGCTTATTTTTCAGGCAAATCACATTAGAACAGCTGCTGTGAACTATTTGTTGGATGCTGGAGTACAGTGGGGGGCAGTACCTGCTGTGAAAGTGAGGGCTTTTTAAATGATATTGAAATCGAACTTTATGCTTCATTTATCTTTAGCTATAAAATTTATCTTTCCATTCTTTGCAGGGTGTGCGTGACGCTTCGGTGGAGTTATTGCACACTCTTGTAGCGGTGCATGCAGAAGTATCTGGTGGTTGTAAACCTTTGCTTGACAAGATACTTGGAACCCTTGTTGAAGGCTTAATGGACACATTACTCAGCCTTTTTCATGAACATAGAGACACCGATATACGGATGTTGGATGCAAATGGTTTCTGCCAGCTCATGCTTGAGGTAAATCCAACGTTACGTGTTATAGGGTTGCCTTTTATAAGAGATATGTCACATGATTTTCATATAATTCATTTGTTTTGCAGCTTGAATACTTTGAGACCATATTAAGTCAGTATTTCACTCCTGAAGTGAGTGAATCTCTCAGGTCATTACAAGGGGCAATATTGGAAACAGCAACTGAGAGCTCATCTGAAGCCAGTGATACTCCAAAGCATCGTCGTCGTGCAACACGTGGAAGTGATGATTTGATCGGAGATGACAAACAGGGGACCGTCTCACCTGATGAGCTTATTGTAAGACACCCATATCTCTATAAAAGTTGTTGCTTATATATATATATATATATATATATATATATATTTTCCGTTTAACTTGTTTTACCTGTTTGAAGTACTATTACCCAAAAGTTGTTTTGCTAAATTTGCTGATATATGTTTGTGTTATATTTAGGCCCTGGCCCAACAGTGTAGCAATGAGCTACTACAATCAGAACTCAAGAGGACTCAGATCAACACAGCGTGTTTTGTGGACTCGCCTCCGTTGGATCCTGGTGTCACAGCAGTTAAAGCAGTAGCAGGTTATGGCTCGTTCAGAGGGTCAGACTCTCCAGGCCGGAGTTATGGGGTTAAGCAAGTCGTCGGGTCCCCGAGTTTTTCAAGGCCCAAAAGAAGATAAGATTTGTCTTCATTCTTCAGTTATTGAGTTAATAATAATAATATGTAATATAGAAAACATGAGGTGAGCTGCAATTGTGTGTCTAGATGTTAAGTAATTACCATTTTTTAAAACTTGTGCTGTGTAATTTCTCTCTGTGTTTGAACCTCATTTTGTTGTACATGCTTGTGATCAATCAATATGTAATTTCAATTTTTATTACTAATATTCTTGTTACAGCACAGTACATATACATGGGTTGATAGTAGGATCACTCTTTACATAGAGACCTTGTGAGGTTTCTTTTCCTTTTTTTAATATATTTTTAAAAACGATTTAAAAACTGTTGCTTATTACGAGCTTCCATTTTTTTGTCTTTCATTTTTTCAACCATTATTTAGCATATAATTTAATTTTCAACGATAACTTGTATAATTTAATCAGAGTTTCTTCAAAAAAAAATTTAAAATTTCTAGTATATTATGTAAAATCAAGTTACATTTATTAGATGCTTAAATATCATGAGTAAAAAACACACTTAATTGGGGTAAATAGGTTATATCTATAACAAGAGGACCATACATTTAGGTTATTATTGATTACCAAATTACTTGAATAAAGGCAAGCTATCTGTTAGAAAATAGAAAAAACAAATATTTTAAAAATAAAAGAAAAGGAAAACCTTTCTATGATTTGAGGGTGTAGAGGTAAAGACAAGGTAGCAGAGATGAGAATGTTGAAGTGTATGTGTAGCCACACAAGACTAGATCAATGAGATTTTTTAAGATGGATTTGGGGTGACTAGTATATTAGATAAAGATAGAAAAATTGAGATAGTTTGGGCATGTGAGAAGGGGATAGATGATGTAGCGAGTTAGACTGATGAAAACTCTCATTGTAGAAGAGGTGAGGTGTAGAGGCAGACCCAAACTGACTTGGGTTGAGAGCGTTAGACACGATTTGATAGATTTACATCTCTCTAAAGACATGATCGATGATGGAACTTCTTCATGAAGGCATGGTATTAAAGTTACGGATTTTTAAGGGGAGGGTAGAGATTTGGCTTACTATATCTTAGGGACATGTCGATATAGACTTTCCATGTTTCATTCTCCTTGATTCTAGGATATTACCTTTATTGTGTCACCTTTTCTGCAATTACTATGTTTGTAGCTTATTTATACCATACCATTAGATGTTGTCTGTTTGGACTAGTTTTGATTTATTGTTCATGATACGGTTTCGAAGCTAAGGGATCAACCTCTTTATCCTTGATACCTACATCTCACATTAGCTTGACTATTGGTGGAATTTACTCGGTATGGTTGTTGTAGTTGCGGCATGGTTGTTGTAGTTGTAAGACTTGAGGGATTTTGAAACACAGAGAAAAAAAAAACATTATTTCAAAACTGTTTCAGAAATTGCAACATTAAAAGAAAATCTAAAAGTACACCACAGGAATTGCAGAGAGTTCATTGTAAACACCCAATTCAACCAAAGCAACCACACAAGTATGAACATGAAAAAATATGTTTGTTATAAGAAATTTTTATACTTTTTTCTTTTCCATGAACAAAAAGAAGCATCAATTACAGGACTCCTAAAACATGAAACTTCTCAATTGTCGAAAACATGCAACGAAACAAATCTAGAGATGCATATCACACAAGCATTTATACGTGATACGACTTGGAAACAACGATGACAATAACAGTTTAGAAATTGCCTCACGCAGTTCTTAGTGGAGGAGAAACCAAAATGACACCATCTCCTCTAACGAAAAGGAATGGAACAGTTCGCCTTGTGCTCTACAATCAAAACAACCCAACAAAGATTTTCAATTAAGAAAGAAACCAACAAAACTTTAGCGTGAACAAACTATGCATGACAGATGTAGGGTGTAAACGAGTCGATCCAGATTGGGCCGACAACTCGAAAAAAGCTCGGGCCGGCTCAACTCGTAAAAAGCTCGCTTAGTTAAGAAAAAACATTAATTTCATATTTTTACAATATTGATATATAAAAACACAAAAAATTATATTTTTAACAAACAATGCAGAACATATAAACAGAAGAATTTATAACTTATACATACTAACGAGCAAGCCAACGAGCCAAGCTTACCTTGGCTCTGGCTCAGCTCGTTTACAAACCAGCCAAATATGAGCGAGCTTTGAGCTTTTTGAACGACCCTAGACAGATGTTCAAGAAGTACACAGATAGGGCAGCATTCACAAGTAAAATCAGAATTACAACATACCCTGACAATCTCTTCATACGTTTCATCATCAATCTCAACGGTTGTTACAATCTCTTCAACATCCCCAAGAATCATGTTCAAGTGCTGATCATAAGCCTGAAAGTTCAGTCAAAGGAAAGCTCAGACCAGCAAAACTCTATAATTTTAAAAAATTCTACAGCAATATGATCTAAAAAATCCAAACTTTTCACAATGTTTGTTTAAGCTTAAGATATATTACAGTTATTGCTATCAACTATTAAGGTATGGATTCTAAATCCTTCTACTTGAGTAGCATAAATATTTCATTGTTATCATATTCTTCGATTCTAATTTCTTGATCACTCGTAGTCACTCATATTCGTGACCTTCACCGATCGCCTAAATTCCAAGAATTACTATTATATGCCCCGAATAGGATTACTGATATTGTTATACATGCAATATGTTTAGAATCAATGTTTCCTGATATTAGCTATTAGCACACTTAATGAGATGTAGGGGAGTACCTATAACTATATTTTGAATTGTTAGCAACTTGATTTTACCATTAACATATCAATTTATCATCTCAATTTTTGGGGTGTGGCTATATGTGTCAAACATGGGGTGTGCCTGGGGATGAAGCCGGACCACCGAACCAGAACCCAATTTTTCTAGAAAATAAAAAACGATAACTGAACCGATACAGGGTGGGTCAGTAATGTCTTTTCGGGTTGGATCAGGCCAGAACCAAATACCATTCTTTTAAGCTAAAAATGTTTGACATTTTGGTTTCTACACCAGTCAAGGTCGGGCATTCGGGTTACTCAGTTCACAATCAATTCAAACCATATGCAAAGATAACAAGAATACAAGCAATTATCAGATTTTGACATACCCAAAACAGATAGGTCATTTACAATTAGAGAAAAATTAGGGCTTAACAAACAAGGGAAAAATGAAAGACAAGAGAAGAAAGATTGAGAACCCTAAACGTGTAAAAATTAGGGCTAATCTATCTAGTAGGAAATAAAAATAATGAAAAAGGGTAGTTATAGATAGAGAGTATACATGGAGCTTGCCGCGGAGCTCACGATCAGAACGAAGTTTTAGTATGATAAGACCGTCAAGACTCAGCCTTATCAGATCCAGAGGCTCCTTCACTGCGCTCTCCTCTTCGCTCGCCATTCCCGATTTCTTCTTCTTTTGGGTACAACGTTGTTTTATATGATGAGTATGAAAACCTAAATTTTACACACCTTTTTATATGGTGATGATGGTAATTGACCCCTTTTGGACACCGTCCGTCCGTTGTAGGTTTAACCTGAATGAATCTTATGAGTTGTTAAGATTTCATACAATTTTTTTTTTAAAGAAACTACCATTTTGGTCACGAGTTTGGTTATTTTTTATCACTTAAGTCTAAAACTTAAAATTTTTGAATTTAGATTCTTGTGGTTTCAATTTTGTTGTCATTTTTGTCCAAAAACAATAGGTCACTCAAATTTCTCAAAAAATATCCTGATTTTTCGTCATTTTCCTTAATTTAGTGAAGGACATATGGTCATTACAAGTTTTATATAACAATTATTAATAAAAATAATAAAATTAAATAAGTTGTTTGACTATATAAGCAGACACATATCATCTTCTCAAAATGCAAAACCCTAATCTTCATCACCTCCGCCTCCTCATCATCACCACAACCACTGCCCCATCATCCCCTTAGACCAATTCGACTTCACCCACACCGGCCGACTCGGGTTGTGGTTTCCGAAGTAGAGAATGATGTGAGCTTCCGATTTGGCAGTGGTTGTTTCGCCGACGTCGATTTGGGGCAGACCAAAAATAAGGTGACGTTGGTTTGAGCCAGGGCCTTGGTGATCGGTGGTATCAAGTGGAGGAGTGGTGTCAATTCAGGCAAAGCAGGGGTAATCAATGTTGGTAGGTGATGTCGGTTTAAGGCAGACCGGTTCGATTGACATGGCAAATGTTGTTGCCACCATTGAACAATTCCATGAGCTTGTGGATCCGTTGGATTTACAAACACCCATCTCATCCATCTTCTCTCTATGCTGAAAATACCCGATGAACTCCGAACAAATCGGATCCATTGGATTTACAAACAAATGAGGCATCCATTCTGATAACACAGTAAACAAGTCCTCTTCTGTTTCCTCACAGTGATTGTTCATCGTAGTCGTAATACCCGCGTCATAAAACTACCAGCCATAATACCCGCGGTCATAAAAATACCAGCCATACGGATTCCGTGTTTTAATGTTTTGTTCTTTATCATCTGCTCGATCAGAACATAGATGAACAACGAATTGAAGAGATAGGTTTTGAGATGATATCGAGACTTCGCCATGTTCTTCCCAGCCAGCATTGCAATTGCCGCACCTAGCGAGTGTCCAGCTAACCACACGAGTGTCAAGAACACTACTGTGATGATAGGGTTTGGGTTTGGAGAAGATGATGGATTAGGGTTTGGGTTTAGGGGAAGATGATAAGTATGCTTTTATATGGTAAAGTAAAGGGATTATTTAATTTTATTATTTTAATTAATAATGTGTTATAATAAAAATTATAATGGCCATTTTGTCCCCGAGGAAAAGGACAAAATACCAGGATTTTATAAGACAAATATGAACTGATTTCACTTTTGGACCAAAATGGCAATAAAACTGAAACCACTGGGACCCAGATTCAAAAGGTTTGAGTTTTGGACTAAAGTAGCAAAAGTGACCAAACCTCAGGGACCAAAATGGTAGTTTACTTTTTTTCTTGAACGTTATTAAGGGCTAACATTGATTACACATCACTACCAATAATAACTATACTATTTAATGAGATTCAAGAATGTTTTAGTCATTTTTTTCATTTTCCATTAGCTACTAATTTCATCCGGTTTTTAAAACTAAAATAACTTTTATATTCTTTAAAATTTTATTAAAAAAACAATACCATAAAATCAGGTATTTTTTATCTTTAATATAAATATAAGAGTAAATTGTCATTTTAGTCCCTGAGTTTTGTCCAAATTTTCCATTTTAGTCAAAATAGTTTTTTTCGCCTCTAGTCCCTGACTTTTCCACTTTGTTGCTATTTTGATCACATGCCATAATTCCGTCCAAAAACCCCATTTTAACCAGGGGTATTTTGGAGATTAACTAAAAAGGTTTGTAATTTGCCATTTTGATCCATTCTTTTACTCAACTATATAAAGACATTTTACCCCTTTTAGAACCCTATTTCACCTTAATCATCCATCTTCTCTCATATTATCCTACAGAATTATCAAGTAATCAAGCTTAATCACACAGTTACTCAATTAAACAGGCTTCAATGATCCCTTGCATATATGGTAATCTGGTTATTTTGTCATTATAGGTTAGTTGTCCTAAACTTGATAAAAGAGATGTGAATCTTGTTGAAATGACTTGTGGATGCAGAAGGTTCCAGTTAACTGGCATGCCATGTAGGCATGCAGTGGCTTGTATCTGGAACAGGGCATTGAATGGAGAGGATAAAGGTATCCCAGAAGAATGGGTAGATAAGGCATACTGGCTAGAGACATGGAGAGAAGTCTATAATCACACTATTGAGCCAATCAATGGTCCTGATTTATGGCTTAGAAGCCAATGCCCAACCACTTTAATAGCCCCCAAGTATCACAGATGTGTGCAAAATGCAACATATAAATTACATCAAAAGAGGCATAAACTAACCCTTTCTAGTACTAAGTTGGAAAAAACACGTTTCTTTGTTCCTTTTGTATTTTCAGGATAAAAAGAGCTTAAACGAACAAAAGAAGCAAATAAGCAGCCAAAACCAACATAATTACGGAAAAAAGGAATAACGAGCCATGCCCGACCCCTCAGCAACACCCCAAAAGACAAAAACAAGATTACAGAAGATAACCACGGGGCCGTGACCAGACGAACACGGGGCGTAGTCAGACCCTGCACTTCAAGACAAAACCTGCAGAAGCTTCTACGCCCACCACGGGGCCGTGCCCAGACCATCATGGGGCATGGTCAACTATCAGATTTGCAGAATCCAGATAGTACAGCGAACAGTTGACCACGGGGCCGTGCCCAGAAGCCACGGGGTTGTGTGGGGCCCTCTGCTGTCAGATGCAATAAATGAAGGAAGAGAAGGATGATGGCCACGGGCCATACCCACTGGACTCGGGGCCGTGGCAGGGCCTCTGTTTTAACTATAAATAGGGGTGCTTGGTTCACTTCAAAGGCATCCCTTGGCAAACCACTTCTCTCTCACTTTGCCACCACTACAACACCAACACCCACAACCATCATCCAGCTATCATCTTTAGAGTGTGTATAGTCTCGGGATCGAAGATTGATTGTAAGGGTTTGTGTCAAACAAAGGCCATGCTTGGCTAATCTCTTACATCACTTGGTGAAGACAAGTCTTTAATGTATTAATTTTGATTTTTAATCTTTCGGCACTTTTTATTTGGATATGTATTAATGACTTTAATAACTAGTTTCTTATGTTGAAAGTGAATTTTCCTACTATTTCTTCATGATGTCATTGATTTGCTCATTCGTGTCTTTACGGTCTATATAAAGCGCGTTAACTAACCTGATAAGGGGTTAGACGAGTGGTTTGGTAAAGTTCTTGTCTCGTTCAGTGTATAGATCATGCGAGGACTTGGTTCAAGCTTACTAGGACCTCCTTCAATGTCCCAAAGGTATTGGATGGCGGGGGTGCGAATAGCTTGAACCCCTCATATGTAAACTACTATTAATATTTTAAACCGGCTACTTGGGATTGTATCCCTGCTGACTCAAACCACTTAGCCGAGGGTAACGTCATCTTCAAAAGAGGGGCCTACCACTTTGCGCATTAATAACTTATTTAATTATCTTCCAATAGTCCGACCCTTTGGGATTGTATCCGTGCTGACTCAAACCACTGGGTTGAGGGTAACGTCACTTCAAAAGAGGGGCCTACTACTATAACTAAGATAATCTATTAAAAAGTCCGAAAGTGCGAAAATCATCAAAGGATACATGAAAGATGAGTTGGATCCAAGTGATTCTATATTGTCTATCTTTTCTTTCATTTTATTTATCTTCTTATTTTTAGTTTTAATTTTATGTTTAAAAACTTTTATAAAAAATTTAGATTGACTAGGCGTTGACGATAAACCGGTACTAAAAGCTCTTGTGTCCTTGGACGACCTCGGTATCTTACAAACACTATACTACGCTCACGATGGGTGCACTTACCCAAGTGTGTGTTAGTGTTAGTATAATATCGTGTTTTATAAATTTAAAACTTGACTAATCCATATTACCCAACCGAATGCACTCAACCTTCTCTTCCACACGTCATTACCTCTTCTGAATTATGTCAACTGGAAGAAAGGATTCTCCAAAAAATAAAAGAAATAGAGCTTATGGTGAGAGAGAGGTACTCATCACAAGCCCAAAGCCAAGAAGAATTGTTGAGTTCGCATTTGGAATCTAGCAACGTCAAAGCCGTAAATAGTACCTTAGTCTCTTGTGTTAACATTAGCGATAGTCGTCCCTGTGTCGATTGTGCCATGAAGGACTCTCCATCGGCCCCCACCGATGCGCTCATAGACCTGAGCGATTCGACATACACCTTCTTTAACGAGAGCCTGGATAAGGGGAATAAAGGTTGGTTTCGCCTACCGGTAAGTAGATTAGTTTTTACCCTTTCTGATAACCTCTTGCGTTCGTGCATAAACTGAGAGCAACTCCGGTACCTTAGGCACTTCGGCCCTCCAGTAAAGAACCTCCCGATTACTGGAAATCCTTAAAATAAAGACGACACGTCATAAAAACTCTAGCCACGGGCCGTGCTCAATCCAACACGTCCCGTGCCTGCCGAAAAAATTCACCACGGGGCCGTGTCCTAGGCCAACATGCCCCTTGTCCTTAATATGGACAAACGTGTCAGAACTTTGTCTGACCACGGGGCCGTGCTCAGCTGGCACATGGCTGCGGCCAGTGTGCTGTCGCTTTCTATGAAGTCAGCCTTGTTGCTGCATGTTTGGCCTCATTCCAAAGACAGAGATCTCCTGAGATTTTTCACATATACCTTAAAAGGTATGTTCTTGAAAAGGTTTCCTCAAACCATCTTGTCTTTGCCACTTTTGTCACTTTCCTTCTTCTTCTTTTGAACTCGAATCCTCCATTAAAGTTTGAAGGTCCATAGCTTCAAGCTTTATTTTTGCAAAACATATGTTTTAAACGAAAGATTCTCAATAAACAACATGTTTATCACATTGCTTTAAGTTATTTTTGTTCACAAATGTTTAAAACCTGAGAAAAATAAGTTAAAACAAAGAAATTTTTGAGTTCAAAACAGTGCAGGAGGACGGGCACGGGCCTGTGTCCGATGGACACAGGGCCGTGGTGAGATTTTAAACTCCCTTTTCTTTAAAAATTCACCCTTGTTTTCTTAGTATGTCGACCCAGAACAGTGGAACGTCGTCGACAACCTCAAGAAACAACCAGGGACAAAGAAGACCATCAATTGATGCCACCCTAGTTCGCGGCATGTATGCTTTAAGGGAAGCCATCGACGAAATGGCATCAGTGGAAGAGGCCCTTGTCGATCGTGTTAACTATTTGACGGTAGGGTTGGAGAATTGCCTGTAAGAAATCAACCTTTTGCACCAAAGGTTGAACATTCTTCCACTACCTCCCATTGAACCAATCTTCCCCCAAGAAGATTGGAACCTTGCTCAAGAGATCGTTATCCCAACTGGATGGGATGACCTCCCTTCGGAACCTCCTCTAGACGCATTGTACGAGGTTCCAACGATGGTCGCACCTCCCACACCTCCCTCGTGTGAAAATACGAAAGAAGAACCTTTCCTCTTCCTCCCTCGGGAGATTGAGGAAATGCTCAGTGACTTTTGAGGGGTGCACCCTTCGGGTTGAAGTTCCTATAATCCCCTATCTACTGAAAAAATTGATTTCGGGTTTTTGTCGTTCTTAAAACATGTAACCCTCTAGGGTAGAATTTCATTATGGTTTAGATTTCTTGCATCTATCTAATTTTAGAAACTTTGTAATTTTATTTTTTAGGATTAATTTTTAGGACCTTTTGTATCTCGCACTCTAATTTATGATGGTTTAAGTTATTGTGTGGTGTTTGGATCTTAAATAATGGCTTAACATACGAGAAAAGATGAAAACTGCCTAAGGGACGTCGAAACCACACCCCATGCAGGAAAACAGTGCCTCCCGACAACTTTTTCATCTTTCCAGCATGTGTAGCACGGGGGCCGTGTTCAGACCAACACGCCCCGTGCCCAGGATCTACAGAAAAAAAAAATCTTGAAACAGGTAATTGACCACGGGCCGTGTTGATTGGCCACGCCCCATGGTCAAGCTTCTGTAAAATTTGTTACTGGAACTCTGGACATGGGGCCGTGCCCGGACCACACGGGCCCGTGGCCAGATGCCCAGTAACACAAAATTTTGTTTTTAACACGCTTTTACGCATTCGAATCAACCGAAAAAATTATTTTTGGACACATTGAGGACAATGTGTAATTTAAGTGGGGGGGGGGGGGAGCTAACACTTTGAATCTAGCAAGTCCTAATAACAAGCCTTACACAAAACTCTATTGGAACCACTAATCATCCCAAATCTTTTTCAAAAATTCTCATTTTTTTTACTTGTCTTGGTTTAATTTAGGAATAACTAGTTCTAAAAAATTATGTTTTTACAATTTTACAACCGATAGCGTCGTGATAAAAAGAGCCAAATAAGAAAAATTATAAAAGGGCATGAAAAATCTTTTTAAAATTTGATTATATATACTTGTTCACATTATAAACCCATTCCCACATTAAGTGAGCTTTAAGCCTATTAGAGCATACATTCATACATCTTTAAACTAAATGCTCATTTTCGTTTCTTGTGTGAATAGCCGCTTGGTTCTTACGACTCTAGAACTTGCTAAGAAGATACATTCCCAGTCCTTACCAACATAAACCCAAGTAAGTAAATGATGGAGGTACTAGACTAACCCATTTTTCATTCAAAACCATTATTTTCCTTTCTTTTTACCCACTACCAAAATCCCCCTAGTTAACCCATTTGAGCCTAAACCTTGTCATTTTAAACCCGCAAAACAAACATCCATTTCCCACCAAAACCCTTTTTCTTTCAAACCCATTTATTTTAGTAAAAAGCTTCGAGTATCTACTAAAAAAAACCATAGCTCTTTCAATAACCAAACAAGTCCCTTCAAAAATCTTGTTTGAAAATGCTTGGTTTAAATAAATATTGAAATAAACAAGTTTTACGATAAACCGACGTTTTTTACGCTTTTCGCCATTTTACTCGCCACTAACCCAAAAATCACCTACCCCTAGCCCAAGCCAAACCCTTTCAAAGTCCTCTTAATACTCACAAAGGTTTATAGTTAAAAAGAAGAAGGTTTGATCGCTTGGCAAGCATATGGTAGAAATAAGTTCAAAACCGGAATCAAACGATATCACAAAAATACATCTTCGGCTGAGTGTTGAGTGATCTCTTGTGAGGTACGTGAACTTGTATATAAATATAATTTTAAGGAGGCATGTTATGCCCAAATAAATAATTTTCCTTAAAAACGTTCTAAATATATCATGACGAATAGGATTGTAAATAAAATAAAAACAAAATTTAAATAAAGATCTTGGATTCCCAACACTCAAAGACAAGCAAAAACTTCTTCTCTACCTATTCCGTTTGGGTGTGTAAGCAACATTTAAAGAGTTTGCTTGAGGCCAAGCAAAGATTCAAGTGTGGGGATATTTGATGTGTGCAAAATGCAACATAGAAATTACATCAAAAGAGGCACAAAACTAACCCTTTTTAGTAATAATGTTGGAAAAAGCACGTTTCTATGTTCCTTTATATTTTCAGGATAAAAAGAGCTTAAACGAACAAAAGAAGCAAATAAGCAGCCAAACCAACATAATTATGGAAAGAAGGAATAACGAGCCAAGCCTGACCCCTCAGCAACACCCCAAAAGACAAAAACAAGATTACAGAAGATAACTACGGGGCCGTGCCCAGACGAACACGGGGCATGGTCAGACCCTGCACTTCAAGACAAAACCTACAGAAGCTTCTACGCCCACCACGGGGCCATGCCCATACCAACATGGGGCGTGGTCAACTATCAGATTTGCAGAATACAGATAGTACAGCGAACAGTTGACCACGGGGCCGTGCCCAGAGGCCACGGGATCGTGTGGGGCCCTCTGCTGTCAGATGCAATAAATGAAGGAAGAGAAGGATGATGGCCACCGGTTTGTGCCCACTGGACACAGGGCCGTGACCGGGCCTCTGTTTTGGCTATAAATAGGGGTGCTTGGTTCACTTCAAAGGCATCCCTTGGCAAACCACTTCTATCTCACTTTGCCACCACTTCACCACCACTACAACACCAACACCCACAACCATCATCCATCTATCGTCTTTAGAGTGTGTAGTAGTCTCGGGATCCAAGATTGATTATAAGGGTTTTTGTCAAACAAAGGCTATGCTTGGCTAATCTCTTACATCACTTGGTGAAGACAAGTCTTTAATGTACTACTTTTGATTTTTAATCTTTCGGCACTTTTTATTTGGATATGTATTAATGACTTTAATAAGTAGTTTCTTATGTTGAAAGTGAATTTTCCTACTATTTCTTCATGATGTCATTGATTTGCTCATTCGTGTCTTTACGGTCTATATAAAGCGCGTTAACTAACCTGATAGGGGGTTAGAAGGGTGGTTTGGTAAAGTTCTTGTCTCGTTCAGTGTATAGATCCTGCGAGGACTTGGTTCAAGCTTACTAGGACCTCCTTCAATGCCCCAAAGGTATTGGATGGCGGGGGTGCGAATAGCTTGAACCCCTCATATGTAAACTACTATTAATATTTTAAACCGCTACTTGGGATTGTATCCCTGCTGACTCAAACCACTTAGCCGAGGGTAACGTCACCTTCAAAAGAGGGGCCTACCACTTTTCGCATTAATAACTTATTTAATTATCTTCCAGTATTCCGACCATTTGGGATTGTATCCGTGCTGACTCAAACCACTAGGTTGAGGGTAACGTCACCTTCAAAAGAGGGCCTACTACTATAACTAAGATAATCTCTTAAAAAGTCCGAAAGTGCGAAAATCATCAAAGGATACATGAAAGATGAGTTGGATCCAAGTGATTCTATCTTGTCTATCTTTTCTTTCATTTTATTTATCTCCTTATTTTTAGTTTTAATTTTATGTTTAAAAACTTTTATAAAAAATTTAGATTGATTAGACGTTGACGATAAACCGGTACTAAAAGCTCTTGTGTCCTTGGACGACCTTGGTATCTTACCAACACTATACTACGCTCACGATGGGTGCACTTGCCCAAGTGTGTGTTTAGTGTTAGTACAATATCGTGTTTTATAAATTTAAAACTTGACTAATGAGTAAAATGAACTTAAAATGTTAATAAAAATATAATACGCTCAACGCACACCAATCACAAACCTGCAGAGAGACCCAAGAAGAAAAAAAAGAAATCTGTTGTGGAGTTGGAGGAGGTAAACCAGGTAATTGAAAAAGTGGAAAAATGCCCAAAAAAGGGTATACCGTGACTTGTCTTACCTGTGGGGGGAAAGGACACAACCGAAGGACCTGCACTAATGGAAAGGGTGGGGAGGCTGCTTGTGTTGCTGGACAGGGTGGTGGACAGGATGGTGGGGTTGCTGGACAGGATGGTGGTGCTGCTGGACAAGATGATGGGTTTGCTGAACAGGAGGGTGGTGCTGCTGGACATAATGGTGGTGAAGATGGTGGTAATTTTTAGGGTCTATTGTTTGGTATTAAGACTTTTGTTTAGGGTCTGTTGTTGAACCTTTACTTTGGGCTGTTTTGTATGGTATTTTGTGTCTACGGTCTTTTGTTTAGGATTAAGACTTTTGTTTAGGTTATTCAGGTCTATTGGTATGTTATTTAGACAAGTTTGTTGTGGTTTGTAATGGGACAAGTTTGTTATGGTTTATTTCTTTTGGTATGCATCCAGGTTATACTTGTGCTTAAAAATTTCGACACACTTGCATGTCAAATGGTGTCAAAACTGATGCAAACAACTGGTGTCAATATTTATCAAACCCATTTGCCTATAAGTTCGATACATTTGCATATCAAATGGTGTCAAAACTGATGGGATCTACTGGTGTCAATATTGATCAAACTCATTTGCCTATAAGTTTCGACACATTTGCATCTCAAAATGTGTCTAAACTGATGTGCAACTTGTGTTAATATTGATCAAACCCATTTCCAATAAGTTCAAAACAAACGATACTGCATTTCAACAATAATATAGACAAATAGTGCATTTCACTACATTAACAAAACACTAGATTACATTACTTGAAGACACTTCATTACACACATGCTTGATACATTTTATACTATATTACATCCATTTGTTAGTTATAAAAGAAGTACAACACTACAAACAACAAAGTCACCCCTAGAATCATCTTCAAAGTTGTGTTTTCTGATTTTAACCGTTGAGCAACTTCTTGCATGTTCTTGTCTTCAGCAGCCATGGTTAGTGCTTACACGTACAAAGGGGGTTCAGCCCAACAAACGAACCCACAACTTTTTCCTGGACGATTGCAACAGTGAAACCGCCGACCTGGATTTTTGTCCTCGAGGTACGGATCTTAGTTTCATACCCACAAATGCAGTATACCATGATGAATTATAATTCAAGATCGAAAATTAAGGTTCAATATGAATAGGTGATGGATGATGAACGATCGTCTGTACATATTGGGATTTTAGGGTTTAGGGTGAAAGTGATGTCTTTATATACTGTCATAAAAGATTGGATCAAAATGGCAACTGGAAAGCTTTAAATTGAAAATCCCCAAAATACCCCTGGTTAAAAATGGGGTTTTTGGACGGAGTTATGGCATGTGATCAAAATTGTAGCTCTCCTAGTCTCGATGATCGTCACAAAACTGATAACTAGTAAAGGATACGGAATCTCCTCGATTAATCAATGAACACATAAACAAGTATAGATGAAGAACCCGAAACAAATACTCAAACAGATCTTCTATGATTATCAAACTCGAATGTTTACAATCACTCAAGATCACAATTCGTCCAAGCCAAAGCTATTACGAATTCTCTTTCAATCTCTCTAACCATTTGTCTAGCCTAAACCCTAAAGCATAATGCTGTTTATATACTATAGCCATGCACATGGGCTAGGTCATGGGCTGCGAATTGGACAAGCCCAATTCGCCTACCATTCCCCCATTATGAGTTTGGTTAGCCCAATCTCTACCAATTAACCAATACAAAGCTAAACCCGCTAACCATTTTCAATTCACTAATTACAAGATATCCAAAGACCAAATCTAAGCTGTTGTCACAAATATGCAGCAACAAACTCCCCCTTTACAATAGTTTCATAAAATGATCTTGTCTTTAGTCTTCTTGAAATCTTCAACATCTTTGGTCTTTGGATAGCTTCAGCTTGAATAGCTTCTGTCAGCAACAGACTCCCCCTAAACTGATGCATCCAATCACCAAGTATTCAAAATCGTTAGCACCTGAGTAAACTCTAGTTCAGCTTTTGCATAGTTATCTTCAAACTCTTCAAATCTTGTCTGCAATGTAGAAAGGAGGTTCTACCATGCATCCCACCAAACTCCTCTTCATTAAACTCCAATTTCTTAGCAACACACTACTTCAATCTGTATACTATAAAACAAACATCTCGAGAAACCATAATAACTTTTCAACATAGTTAAACATATTATTATTAATCAAGAGATGGTAAACTGTATAACAGATTAAGCAATTTCAATTAAACATAACACAAAAACAATTTTGTCCAACACCCTATAACCTGCATGTATTTAAAAATTAGAACTTATCTTCTAACACTGTCTCCCCCTATCGATAACAATTCCTCCATGAACAACCATTTTTCCGGACATTAAGAATTTTACAGAAAAAGAAATCTTTTTGGATTTTTATATTTTCTGAAAGCAAATAAATAACATAAACACAAACACTCTATTTTTGTGAGAGTCACTGGTAAGAAGATCATATCAGCAAAATCAAACTGTTTTCATACTATCAGATAATTCTTGAAGGAATTTTCGTGAAAATCTGTCCAAGACGATTACCAATATGTTTGTCAACTTAAACAAAATGCACGAACATTTCAAGTTCCATTACCATGTGATATGTTATGGTAATGTTATACTGTTATACTAGTGTGTCCCACTTCAGGACATACCCCCACGATCAAGGTATGCGCAAAGATTCCTCGTAGTAGGTGAGTATACCGAAATTCATCCATTTGTTTTACAACGTTAGATAATTGGTGATCAGGTTAGTACTTCCGTACAACAGAGAGACCAATATCTAACGAGGGTTAGGGCAAATACCACAGATTTTGGTACGATTCATGCATTTTGCACATTTGAATGACTCTCTAGGAGAGCTTCTTCATATCTGGGATTTTGGAATTTTAGTTCTTTTAAGATATACTGGTTCTGCCTATGTCAACATATATTTGGATGCAACAGAAGGACAACCCTGATATCCCGGATGAAATAACAGTATAAAGACCCAAAACCTCAGTTTTGGAAGTCTCTCAACGCAAGATTTAAGGTCATTAAACCATACGCCACTGATATGTTACCCACTCATACACAGTTCGTTAGGTTTATATCACATTTGTAAGTTGATTATTTCAAGCTTTTTGCGTACTGGTACATCATATGATGAAGCTGCTATCACACTTAAGCATTTTAATTTCAGTTTAGTGTTACAGTCTAACTTGCTGATGTACTATCATTTCTTCTTTTCCGCACAGTGACAACTCATTTTTGATTTTCTATTTTGTTTTTCATTTTTATGGTTTTCTATTTTTTATGTTTTTTATTTTTAAGAAAGCAATAAAATATTTACAAAATTCTTATGAAAAACTGGTTATTCAGGATTCCTCATCCCGTTGAGTTTGACTAAATGTTCAAAACGAGCCCTGTCAAACGCTTTTGTGTAAAGATCTGCAAGGTTATCTAATATGTCGACTCTTTGAAGTTCAATCATTCGCTTTTCAGCACAATCCTGTATACAATGATGACGAATGTCAATATATTTTGTTTGACTGTGCTTTACGGGATTATTTGTGATTGAAATGGTGGCATTATTTTCTATCATAATAGGAGTACGAGTGAAATTCAAACCGTAATCGCGCATCTGCTGTTGAATCCAGAGAACTTGAGAGCAAGAACTACCCGCAATAATATATTCAGCTTCACACGTAGAGGTAGACACGCAAGATTGCTTCTTGCATTGCCAAGAAACTATCCTCCCTCCTAAGAACTGACAACCACCTGTGGTAGACTTTCTTGTAGACTTGCATCCTCCAAAGTCTGAGTTAGTGTAAGCGACAAAATTCAAATTAGTAGCAGCTAGATACCACAAACCAAGTTTAGGTTCCCCTTCAAGTAATGAAGAATACGCTTCACCGCTTTCATATGTGACTCTTTTGGAGAACCTGGTATCTGGCACAAAGACACACTTCGAACATGATGTCAGGTCTCGAAGCTGTCAAATACATTAGAGAACCAATCATTGCCCCGTACTGAGTTGGATCAACATCTTCCACGCTCTCATGATCTGGACCAAGATTGTGATTCTCATAGATAGGTGTATTGAAAGTAGCGCAATCTTCCATTTTGAAACGGGAGAAAATGTCATACACATACTTTGTCTGATGTATAAACATCCCATCTGTGACATCCCGGGTTTTTCGGATAACTTAAACGTAATACTTGTCAAACTAATTACGTGCTATGTGTATGAACGTGTACGAGTTAATGAATACGTGATGTGTGATTACGTGAATTGTTTTAGTTACAAAATATATGTATATATAATAAATATGTGCACGAACCGAACCGCGACACGAACCAACTTTGATTCCTTGCGACTCTAGGAATTAACCAAGTTTAGAACTCAAACCATTCTCGGCCGTGTGCAACCCAAACCGCAAACCCAAACCGAGATCAAACCTAAACCTTAAACTAAAACTATTCGCCGAGATCAAGCCCAAAACCGCAAGATCAAACCCAAACCAACCCACCCTAGTTCCTCGGCCACGACTCAAGCCAAAACCGTGATCCTCATCTTGTTGTGCCTATATATACAAACCCACATGCATTCATTCACAACACCACAAAACCCTAAAGAAAAACAGCCGTCAGTGGCTCTCTCCGATCGCAAAACAGCCCATCTCTTCCACTTGATCACCTCTTCGATTGCAAGCAACCTCGTTCTTCATCACCTTGATCTGATCAGCCCTTGTTATTCCATTCGGTCACGAGATCAGCCCATTGATCAGTTCCTCGATCACAAACAGTCTACTTCATCATCATCTCTCGGCCGCAAGCATCGTTGATCACCGGTTCCTTATATTACTCACGGTTCGTTTACCTTATCTTTAAAAGATTAGAATTTGTCATATGCTACAAGTTAATACTCGGATACATGTGTTTTGATTGTGTTGTTTTCGGATTTATATGATTGAATGAAAGGTTAGGATAACCGATTTGTTAGTAATGTTTGCGTTGGATGTTTGTTTAAAAATCTGAAATCATGAGCCTTGTTTGTTTATAAAAACTAGAAGTATGAACTAGGGTTTGCATGGATATGTTATTAGTATTGATTATGACTAGGAAATCGGTTAAAGACCGCCTAGGTTAATCATACGGACGAGTTATGCGAATTTATAATAATGATATGCTGAAACAGTTGCTGAGTAGTAGTTACAGCCGACTTCATCTGGCTGTAACTCGGTCACTAGTTGTCGAAAAACGGATTTTCATATGTCTAGAACGTAGAGATTTGAATAACGAATCTAAGGGCGCTGGATTCATAATTTTCTGAAGTCGTTTGATATTTTTAAAGGGCCAAATAAGTTCAGTAACTAAAGCTGTGAAAATTCTGAAATTTTGTTGGTTGTTTATCAAGTTGGATTTTAAAATCAGTAGAGAGTTGAGTCATGAATTTTGTACAGCAACTAGGTATAGAAATTTCCGGGCAAATCCAACTGGAATTTTGTTAATTGGACGATCAGTGATTTTTAAATAAATTCTTCCGTGGACTGCAGTCAGAAGGCGACAAATCTGACTGCAGCCTAGTATATTAATATTTATGGTTAATTGGTAAAGAATTAGGACTTGGAAAATTTATATAAATTTCTATGGTATAAATGTCACCTACTGTAAAAATATTGGAATTTTTGGAATGTTGGAACTATTTTATAAAAATCCTAGAAAACAGCTGAATTATGAGTGTTAAGCTGAAATTGATAACTTGTGATTGTGTGCACCAAATTGTGGCATGAATTGGTTTATGTTTATGATAAGTTGTTTTAATCACTAGGATCACATGAGGATACTTGCATGCATGTTTGAGTGTTAGATATGTTGTTTGTGTGTATCACTTTGTGCGTAAATTACGTGTAGAATTTGTATTGGTGTGTTCACACACTGACTTGGAATTAATTGGTTTGTTGGGACGCAACTAGCGGTCCCATCTCTTATAACTTCTTTGCTACACTAACCGAGCAAATAAAGGTGAGTTCACGGCCCCTAACTTTATCCGGTTTTTAAACAACAGGGGGAGAAACATGTATACACTCTCAAACTCAATCTCTTTACGTTATACGAATTTAACGTCACATAACTATTCGGTAACTAAGTTAATGTTAATGTAATGTTATGGTCACTAAGCAGCTTTATCACTTAAGTCCTCGTCAATCTCTCGGATCGTTAGTATTGGGTTTAATAGCGGGGGAATTATAAGTAGTACTACTGGGCCCGACAAGCCCCATCCGAGCTAGTCGCGCTAGCCGACCGGGTATGGTCAACGGGTGAATAATTTGGCCTAACTTCGCCATGGTCAGTGATAGGCCTGGCAAAACGGAGGCACAACAGTCAGCTTCGATCGCGAACTCTTACGTGACATGACTTTAGGCTAGCTACCTATATATGTTAACATTGAACTTAATTACGAAACAACTATATTATCCCGGGTTGGGGATAATGGAATCAACAACTTAATATTCCGGGTTTGGAATATTGGAAGCAACAACTTAATATTCCGGGTTTGGAATATTGGAAGCAACAACTTATTATTCCGGGTTGGAATAATGGAACTAATTCGTTATCCCAGGTTAGGGATAACGGGGAAAACAAACTATAACTGAACAAACGAATTTATGAAAACCTGTGAACTCACTCATCTTTAATGTTGACACTTGTTTCTTTACATGTTTCTTAGGACGCTAGGAGCTCTAGGTGCACGCACATGCATTGAACAAGACATCTTTTATCGAGTCTTATTTATCAATATTGTTTTGGGGTTTTTCATTTGTTTTGGCGTTTGTGTTGGCGCCCGCTTCACTATTTATTTTATGCTTCCGCTCAACTTTAAAAACTAATGCTCTGCTAAATATTGGTAATTAATTTAGACAATATAAAATCTACAACAAATGATTTTGGAAAACGTATTATCAAATCATATAGAGTCGTTCGATGTACTAGTGTTTCAGATTCTGGTTTGTTCACACGCCTCGCGGTAAAACTCCGCAAGTGGAAATTGAGGGTGTGACAGATTGGTATCAGAGCGACTAGCTATAGAGAACCAGGTTTGCATTAGAAGTAGACCTAAACTATAGCTGAATTCACGACACTAGACTTAGTTTGGCACCGAACTGTTATATCTTGTTATGTTATGTACCACAACTGTGTTATGTGAAATATGACTGCATAATTGAAATGAATGCAACTCGTAACTAACTACACAACCTAAAGGCAATGTCATCATCCTCATCCTCATCATCATCCGACAAACTTACGCAACCAAGGGCGCCAGGAAAGGCACCTATGGTGGAACCCTTACCATCTTATGGTGTGGAAACGCGCTCAGCTGCGAGGAAAAGGCTCGCTCTGGGGGAGGAGTCGTCATCACGCCCAACCATCGCTGTGCCGGTCAAACCGGTTAACCCTGTAGAAGTAGGAGATGACCTACTTAGAATCATGATGCAGAAACAACAAGAACAGTTAGAAAGAATGCAGGAAACCATCCTAGCACAAGGATGGATGATCCGACAACTGACAGGTAAAACCGACTCGCTCGAGGAAGAGCAACATACGAGTAAGATAGCTCGTAACACCTTAGCCAGAGATCTGCGTGCTGAGCAGATAAGGGCCGACTGGCTCGAGGACAGAGTCCTGGAAAATAGTTGGAACATTCAGGAGCTACAGCAAAATCAAGCACCTGCACCAGCACCGGCCCCTCCAGTACCGGTAGGGAGGATCCGGAAGAGGATCCGGAAGAGGATCCAGAGGAGGATCCGGAGGAGGACCCAGCTGTAGAAGCTAGAAATGCCGCGCAGGATGACGGCAACGATAGCGAATTGGAGAATGGAGACGTAGAAGACTGACACGTCTCGCTTATTTTATTTACTTTCCTTCAGTATATTTATTTTCTACTTAGATCTAAAATGGCAACTGGACGTCGCGGAAATCTCAACATGACGCAATGATCCAAGAACACGTGAATGCTGCTCTGGCAGGTGTTCAAAACCCACCAGCAGCAGGAGGGGTCTTAACCCCTACAAGATGTTCCTCGATACGAAACCGAGCAATTTCACGGGTGCAGAAGGACCCATTGGACTGGTCCGCTGGATCGAAAAATCTGAATCCGTATTTGAAATGTGCAACTGTCTAGAGGCCAACAAGGTCAAATATGCAGCCTCAACGCTGGAAGATGGGGCACTGACATGGTGGAATGCACAAGTCCAAACGCGTGGACTCATTGCTGCCAATGCAATGGCCTGGGCCGAGTTCAAGGCCCTAATCAAAGAAGAGTACTGTCCACGAGACAGAGTGCAACAGTTGGAGCAAGCCTTATGGAACCACAAGATGGTGGGATCGGAAATCGAAGCTTACACCGCAAAACGTCATGACTTGGTATTTCTGTGTCCCGATCTGGCCAACACTGTGGAGAAAAGACTCGAGTTCTATCTCGGGGGTCTGGTTCCGGAGATTCAGGGTATGGTAATGGCTAGTAACCCTGCAACTGAACATCAAGCAATCCGATTGGCTCACAAACTCACCGATAAGGCGGTGGAACAAAAGAAGTTGCCAGCACGGGGTACAACTGAAGTTGCCCCTGATAACAAAAGAAAGTTTGAAGACTCGTCTGCTTGACAGTCTTCGTCATCTCATCCGCAACAGGGGAACCAGAAACGGTTCAATCATTACAACAGCCACCGGGGTCACCAAAATCAGCCCGCCAACAACAACAACCAGAACGCAACGGCTATGCAGGTCGAAAGCCGCAGTGCAACCGCAGTAATCTCCATCATAACGGCCCTTGTGCCGGAAATCGCTGCCAACGATGTGGCAAGATGGGACATGCGGCAAAGGATTGTCGTGGGGAAATCATGTCCCGACAGAATCAAAATCAACCCCAGGGTCAGCAGCAGGGTATTAACCGGGGATGCTATCAGTGTGGTAGCACTGCCCACTTCAGAAGAGACTGCCCACAGCTGCGTAACAACAACAATAATAACAACAACAATAATGGGAATGGTGGCACAGGAGGTGCCAAAGGTCGCGCCTTCACATTGGGCCGCGGAGAGGCCAGAAACGACTCGAACGTGGTCACCGGTAAGTTTCCCCTAAATGAACATTTTGCTACTGTGCTTTTTGATACGGATGCGGATAGGAGTTTTATATCTGAGTCTTTTAGGAGGAACCTAAATCTCACGCCTAAACCATTAGAGACCCCTTATGTTATAGAATTAGCCGATGGTAATTCTGTAGATGTGACCCATATAGTATCCGGCTGTCAACTCAAACTCGCGGGTCACACTTTTACCATTGATCTGATGACAACTACCCTGGGTAGTTTTGACGTGGTAGTCGGAATGGACTGGCTATCCGACGTCCGGGCTGAAGTTCTCTGCTTCGAAAAATCTATTTGTATTCCGCTCTCTAACGACGAAATCCTGACGGTACAAGGCGATAAGGCAAGCGCCGTCACCAACATCATCTCTTACATGCAAGCGCAGAAGTATCTTCGGAGGAAGAACTCCTTCGCTTTACTCGCACTGATTACCGAACAGCCTAAGGACGAGAAACGTATAGAAGACATCCCTGTCGTCTGTGATTTTTCCGATGTATTCCCAGAGGAATTACCTGGTCTTCCACCCCATCGACAATTGGAGTTTGAAATCGAATTGGCGAACCATGCAACTCCTATCGCCAAGGCTCCATACCGCGTAGCTCCAGCCGAGCTGCAGGAGCTGTCTACCCAACTTCAGGAGCTATTAGAAAAAGGATTTATCCGACCAAGCGTTTCGCCATGGGGAGCTCCAGTCCTTATTGTCAAGAAGAAGGACGGGACTTTCCGCATGTGCATCGACTACAGGGAACTCAACAAGGTTACTGTCAAGAACCGATACCCGTTACCTCGCATCGACGATCTCTTCGACCAACTTCAAGGGTCAAGTTATACTCTAAGATTGATTTACGGTCCGGTTACCACCAGCTACGCGTCAGGGAGGAGGACATCCTAAGACGGCATTTCATACTCGGTATGGCCATTATGAGTTCTTGGTCATGCCCTTCGGACTCACCAACGCACCTGCGGTGTTCATGGACCTCATGAACAGCGTGTGTAAACCATACCTCGACAAATTTGTCATTGTGTTCATCGATGACATACTCATCTACTCCAAAAGTGAAGAAGAACATGTGAACATCTACGATTACTGTTAGGATTACTCCAACAGGAAAAGCTATATGCCAAGCTTTCGAAGTGTGATTTCTGGATTCGGGAAGTTCAGTTTCTCGGGCATATCGTGAATGAAAAGGGTATCCACGTAGACCCTGCCAAGATTGAAGCCATCAAAAACTGGGAAGCACCCAAGACACCGACGGAGATCCGCCAATTTTTGGGATTGGCTGGTTACTACAGACGTTTCATCGAGGGATTTTCAAAGATCGCACAACCGCTTACTACCCTCACCCAGAAAGGTATCAAGTATGCTTGGGGATGACAAGCAAGAAGCAGCATTTCAATTGCTGAAGCAGAAACTTTGCAGTGCACCTATTCTGTCCTTGCCGGAAGGGACAGATGACTTTGTGGTATATTGTGATGCTTCCATTCAGGGATTGGGATGCGTACTCATGCAACGCGATAAGGTCATCGCGTATGCGTCGCGACAACTGAAGGTTCACAGAGAAAAACTACACGACCATGACCTGGAATTGGGAGCAGTAGTGTTTGCACTTAAGATTTGGAGACACTACCTCTTATGGAACGAAGTGCACAATCTTACGACCACAAGAGCCTCCAATACATCTTCGATCAGAAGGAGTTGAACATGCGACAGCGTCGCTGGGTCGAACTCTTGAACGATTATGAGTGTGCCATTCGGTATCACCCGGGTAAAGCTAACGTGGTAGCTGATGCCCTCAGTAGGAAGGAACACTTGAAACCTCGTCGGTACGATGCTACACTCACTATCCATTCGGGCTACCCAAAACAAATACGCGACGCCCAGTTAGAAGCAGTTAAGGAGGAAAACATCAAGGCCGAATCGGTGGGAAAAATGGAACGCGATTGGAAGTAAAGCCCAATGGAGCCCGGTATTTCATGAATCGCATATGGTACCTCTCTACGGAAACCTCAGAGAGCTAGTCATGGATGAAGCTCACAAATCCCGATACTCTGTCCATCCGGGTTCGGATAAGATGTATCAAGACCTTAAAGCGCGTATGGTGCCCAACATGAAAGCCGATATAGCCCCTGTGAGTAAATGTTTGACTTGTGCAAAAGTCAAGGTGGAGTATCAAAAGCCATCGGGGCTACTCCAACAACCTGAGATCCCAGTGTGGAAATGGGATCAGATCTCAATGGATTTCATCACTAAACTCCCGCGAACCTTGGGTGGTTGCGATACCATCTGGGTGATTGTGGATCGTTTAACTAAGTCCGCACACTTCCTAGCTATTAAAGAAACAGATAAGATGGAGAAGTTGACTCGCATCTACATTAAGGAAGTAGTTTCTCGGCACGGAGTGCCAACGTCCATCATCTCAGATAGAGATGCTCGCTTCACGTCTAACTTCTGGCAGTCACTCCAAAAAGCGTTGGGAACACGCTTAGATATGAGTACAGCCTATCACCCTCAGACTGATGGTCAAAGTGAAAGGACCATACAAACCTTGGAAGACATGCTTAGGGCATGCGTGGTAGACTTCGGAAATAGTTGGGAAATCCACCTGCCTCTAGTAGAATTCTCATATAACAACAGCTATCATACGAGTATTTCGGCAGCCCGTTTGAGGCATTATACGGTCGTAAATGTAGATCACTGGTCTGCTGGGCAGAAGTCGGTGACAGTCAACTCACAGGCCCTGAGTTAATACTTGAGGCCACTGAAAAGATTGTACAAATCAGAAACCGCATGGCGGCGGCACGAGATCGACAGAAAAGCTACGCTGACCAACGACGCAAACCGCTCGAATTTCAAGTAGGCGACCGCGTCCTACTAAAGGTGTCACCCTGGAAGGGTGTAATCCGCTTTGGAAAACGGGGCAAACTCAACCCACGGTACGTAGGCCCGTTTGTAATCTTGAAACGTATCGGACCCGTAGCTTATCAATTAGACCTTCCTGCCGAACTCAGTGGAGTTCACAACGTATTTCACGTGTCAAATCTGAAGAAGTGTCTATAGATGAAACTCTAGTCATTCCATTGGATGAGATCCAAGTGGATGAACAACTGCACTTTGTGGAACAGCCTATCGAGATCATGGATCGTGAGATCAAGACTCGAAGGCACAGCAAAATTCCGATCGTTAAGGTTCGTTGGGACTCTAAGCGTGGACAGGAGTTCACGTGGGAAAGAGAGGACCAAATGAAAAGCAAATACCCACACCCTTCCAACTGAGCAGCAAACTAACGATACCAATAACTAAATTTCTGGACGAAAATTCTTTCAACATGGGGATGATGTGACAACCTGGAAATTTCTCATACATTCGCGTACCACTGTTAACTAAATTCTGGTGCATGACACTTGGAAAATCTTTGTGCATGGCACTTGGGAACTTCTTGTAACGTTGCGTACCATCATTAACGAACTAACTCTTTGTGCGTGGCACTCTAAACATGTACGCTACATTCTAACCGCGTTTACTCAATTTTCGGGATGAAAATTCTTTCAACATGGGGATAATGTGACATCCCGGGTTTTTCGGATAACTTAAACGTAATACTTGTCAAACTAATTACGTGCTATGTGTATGAACGTGTACGAGTTAATGAATACGTGATGTGTGATTATGTGAATTGTTTTAGTTACAAAATATATGTATATATAATAAATATGTGCACGAACCGAACCGCGACACGAACCAACTTTGATTCCTTGCGACTCTAGGAATTAACCAAGTTTAGAACTCAAACCATTCTCGGCCGTGTGCAACCCAACGCAACCAACGAGATCAAACCTAAACCTTAAACTAAAACTATTCGGCCGAGATCAAGCCCAAAACCGCAAGATCAAACCCAAACCAACCCACCCTAGTTCCTCGGCCACGACTCAAGCCAAAACCGTGATCCTCATCTTGTTGCGCCTATATATACAAACCCACATGCATTCATTCACAAAACCACAAAACCCTAAAGAAAAACAGCCGTCGGTGACTCTCTCCGATCGCAAAACAGCCCATCTCTTCCACTTGATCACCTCTTCGATCGCAAGCAACCTCGTTCTTCATCACCTTAATCTGATCAGCCCTTGTTATTCCATTCGGTCGCGAGATCAGCCCATTGATCAGTTCCTCGATCACAAACAGTCTACTTCATCATCATCTCTCGGCCGCAAGCATCGTTGATCACCGGTTCCTTATATTACTCACGGTTCGTTTACCTTATCATTAAAAGATTAGAATTTGTCATATGCTACAAGTTAATACTCGGATACATGTGTTTTGATTGTGTTGTTTTCGGATTTATATGATTGAATGAAAGGTTAGGATAACCGATTTGTTAGTAATATTTGCGTTGGATGTTTGTTTAAAAATCTGAAATCATGAGCCTTGTTTGTTTATAAAAACTAGAAGTATGAACTAGGGTTTGCATGGATATGTTATTAGTATTGATTATGACTAGGAAATCGGTTAAAGACCGCCTAGGTTAATCATACGGACGAGTTATGCGAATTTATAATAATGATATGCTGAAACAGTTGCTGAGTAGTAGTTACAGCCAACTTCATCTGGCTGTCACTTGGTCACTAGTTATCGAAAAACGGATTTTCTGATGTCTAGAACGTAGAGATTTGAATAACGAATCTAAGGGCGCTGATTCATAATTTTCTGAAGTCGTTTGATATTTTTAAAGGGCCAAATAAGTTCAGTAACTAAAGCTGTGAAAATTCTGAAATTTTGTTGGTTGTTTATCAAGTTGGATTTTAAAATCAGTAGAGAGTTGAGTCATTGAATTTTGTACAGCAACTAGGTATAGAAATTTCCGGGCAAATCCAACTGGAATTTTGTTAATTGGACGATCAGTGATTTTTAAATAAATTCTTCCGTGGACTGCAGTCAGAAGGCGACAAATCTGACTGCAGCCTAGTATATTAATATTTATGGTTAATTGGTAAAGAATTAGGACTTGGAAAATTATATATAAATTTCTATGGTATAAATGTCACCTACTGTAAAAATATTGGAATTTTTGGAATGTTGGAACTATTTTATAAAAATCCTAGAAAACATCTGAATTATGAGTGTTAAGCTGAAATTGATAACTTGTGATTGTGTGCACCAAATTGTGGCATGAATTGGTTTATGTTTATGATAAGTTGTTTTAATCACTAGGATCACATGAGGATACTTGCATGCATGTTTGAGTGTTAGATATGTTGTTTGTGTGTATCACTTTGTGCGTAAATTACGTGTAGAATTTGTATTGGTGTGTTCACACACTGACTTGGAATTAATTGGTTTGTTAGGACGCAACTAGCGGTCCCATCTCTTATAACTTCTTTGCTACACTAACCGAGCAAATAAAGGTGAGTTCACGGCCCCTAACTTTATCCGGTTTTTAAACAAACAGGGGGAGAAACATGTATACACTCTCAAACTCAATCTCTTTACGTTATACGAATTTAACGTCACATAACTATTGGTAACTAAGTTAATGTTAATGTAGTGTTATGGTCACTAAGCAGCTTTATCACTTAAGTCCTCGTCAATCTCTCGGATCGTTAGTATTGGGTTTAATAGCGGGGGAATTATAAGTAGTACTACTGGGCCCGACAAGCCCCATCCGAGCTAGTCGCGCTAGCCGACCGGGTATGGTCAACGGGTGAATAATTTGGCCTAACTTCGCCATGGTCAGTGATAGGCCTGGCAAAACGGAGGCACAACAGTCAGCTTCGATCGCGAACTCTTACGTGACATGACTTTAGGCTAGCTACCTATATTGTTAACATTGAACTTAATTACGAAACAACTATATTATCCCGAGTTGGGGATAATGGAATCAACAACTTAATATTCCAGGTTTGGAATATTGGAAGCAACAACTTAATATTCCGGGTTTGGAATATTGGTAGCAACAACTTAATATTCCGGGTTTGGAATATTGGAAGCAACAACTTATTATTCCGGGTTGGAATAATGGAACTAACTCGTTATCCCAGGTTAGGGATAACGGGGAAAACAAACTATAACTGAACAAACGAATTTATGAAAACCTGTGAACTCACTCATCTTTAATGTTGACACTTGTTTCTTTACATGTTTCTCAGGACGCTAGGAGCTCCAGGTGCACGCACATGCATTGAACAAGACATCTTTTATCGAGTCTTATTTATCAATATTGTTTTGGGGTTTTTCATTTGTTTTGGCGTTTGTGTTGGCGCCCGCTTCACTATTTATTTTATGCTTCCGCTCAACTTTAAAAACTAATGCTCTGCTAAATATTGGTAATTAATTTAGACAATATAAAATCTACAACAAATGATTTTGGAAAACGTATTATCAAATCATATAGAGTCGTTCGATGTACTAGTGTTTCAGATTCTGGTTTGTTCACATGCCTCGCGGTAAAACTCCGCAAGTGGAAATTGAGGGTGTGACACCATCCTTCTTCTGTTCAACTTGCAATCCCAGAAAGAAAGACAACTCACCTATCGCTATCATTTCAAACGTGCTCTTCATAACCTTCTCGAACTCATGACACATGCTTTCATCAGATGATCCAAAAATGATGTCATCAACGTATACCTGTACCAGCAGAAAATCTTCCTTCTTCCGCTTAATGAATAGTGTAATGTCGATCTGACCTCTTTCAAATCTATTCTTTAACAAATGAGCTGACAGTGTCTCATACCACGCCCTGGGTATCCATATAAAGACTTATTGAGCTTATATACTCGATCTGGATAATCTGGATTAGTAAACCCATCTGGTTGTGAGACATACACCACTTCTTGGAATTTCCCGTAAAGAAATGCACTCTTCACGTCAAGTTGGTAAACTTTGAAGCCCTTGAATGATGTGAAGGCTAGGAACAAATGAATTGCTTCCAACCTTGCTACTAGTGCAAACACTTCATTGTAGTCAATCCCCTCTTGCTGATTGAATCCCTTAACCATTAATCGAGCCTTGTTTCTGGTAACAATCCCTCGATCATCTTTCTTGCACTTGAACACCCACTTAGTGCCTATTTCCTTCTCCCCTTCAGGTAGATCAACTAGCTTCCAAACCCTCAACTTCTAAACTAAGCTAGTTCCTCTTGCATCGCTTCAACCCATGAGTTATCTTTTAGAGCCATGCAAACGTTCTTCGGCTCCTCTTGGGCAATGAAGCAGCTATATAAACACTCGTTTATGATTCCTGTTTTCTGTATTGAAGCAAACATACAAGAACCTTCAATCACACCTCTTCAAGTCTGAACACCTGCAGAAGCATCACCTATAATGTTCTCATTTGGATGATCTCTGTTTGCTCGTGTAGTAGCAATGGCGTCAACTTCTAAATTATCACACAGATTAGATCCAACCTCCCCCTGAATATTCCGATTTGCAAACAGATTAGTGAAGTCATCCTCCTGAATAGGTTCAGATTCACTATCACTTGAATCCACTGCATCTTCAGTTGCATTTGCATTTGAGGAAGTTTCTGGAGCATCTGTCATCGATATAATCGATTTCAGCATAAAGTCACCCTCTTCATCCTCACTAATCACTGTTTGGATCAACTGAGACTCATCTACATTTGAAAACTCAGGAATATTAAATGATTTAAACACACTATCATAATCATATAATATAGAAGGACCATTCGTTGATTGTTGAGGTGAGTATGTAGTGATTTCAACATTAAACACAACCTCAATTTTACTAGTTTTTAGATTAAAAACCCTTTTATTCGGTGTTCCAGGTACATAACCTAGAAAGTAGCCCTCATCAGCTACCTCACCGAATTTTGGTTTATCTTTATTTTTCACAATTGTGTATGGTAATCCAAATGGTTCAAAGCCTTTCAAATTTGGTTTCTTGTTAAACATGAGTTCATGACATGTTTTGTTAAAACGTTTAACAATTAACACTTCATTTAGGACATAACAAGCTGTGTTCACACCTTCTCCCCAGAAAAGAACTGGAAGCTTGGAATTAGACAACATAGTCCTAGCGACTTCAATCAACATCCTGTTTTTCCTCTCAGCGACTCCATTCTATTGAGGTGTATAAGGAGTAGAGTATTGATGTTCAATTCCCTTGCGCAAACAATAGAGATCCAGAATCCGATTCTTGAACTCCGTGCCATTATCACTTCTTATCCTCTTGATTTGAGCTTCATGGACATTCTCTAATTTTGTAAAAAGATCAATCAGTAACTCAGCTATCTCATCTTTTTACCTAAAAAGAAAACCCATGAATAACGTGAGTAATCATCTGTGACAACTAAACAATAGTACTTTCCACCTATGCTCCTTAGGTTCATAACAAGCTGTGCTCCTTATGAAAACCCATGAAAACGTTTAACAATTAACACTTCATTTAGGACATAACAAGCTGTGTTCACACCTTCTCCCCAAAAAGAACTGGAAGCTTGGAATTAGACAACATAGTCCTAGCGACTTCAATCAACATCCTGTTTTTCCTTTCAGCGACTCCATTCTATTGAGGTGTATAAGGAGTAGAGTATTGATGTTCAATTCCCTTGCGCAAACAATAGAGATCCAGAATCCGATTCTTGAACTCCGTGCCATTATCACTTCTTATCCTCTTGATTTGAGCTTCATGGACATTCTCTAATTTTGTAAAAAGATCAATCAGTAACTCAGCTATCTCATCTTTTTTACCTAAAAAGAAAACCCATGAATAACGTGAGTAATCATCTGTGACAACTAAACAATAGTACTTTCCACCTATGCTCCTTAGGTTCACTGGGCCGAAAAGATCCATATGAAGTAATTCATAAGGAGCATCTATGGAATTTACTGTTTTAAACATGTGAGGTTTCTTATGTTGTTTTCCCTTTTGACATGGAAGACATTTATCTTCCACATGAAACATCTGCACTGGCACCCCTTCCACTAAACCGTTTTTAATTATGTAGTTCATTTTTCGGTAGTGGATATGGGCCATGCGCCTATGCCACAACAACGACTTAGCCTCAGATGCTTTTGATAACAAACATGCCACCACATTGGAAGAATCTTTAGCACCCATATCCATGACATAGGTGTCATTCCTCCTAGGTGCTCTCATCACGATCCAATCGTCCGGTATCACCAAACCTGGTGTAACACCCCAACCGCGTAATACAACAACACGCGGCAGAAAGGGGAGTTACGTTACAAATTGCTCACAACTACTGGTATTAAATTGTTTCATTATTGTTAACATTGTTTTACAATACAAGGAATACATTTGTTTTTTGATTAAAGAAGTCTAAAGCCCGGATGCGTTCCTATGTGCAGCGCACTTGAATAATCCAACCCTGAAACATATGTGAAAAGAAAGACATCAACAAACAATGTTGGCGAGTACATAGTTTTGTTAGCTAAGTAAATGGCAAAAAGTTTAGTGTTGCAATACTTCAACAACTACGAGAGTCGTCTATTGAAAATGGACTCTTTGAAGCCAAGGAAAGGCAAAAAGATTTAGTATTGCAATACATTAACTTGTTTATGAAACTTGTGACAAAATAGTTTTGTATATGGCGACATGATTAATACTAAGTAATTTTTATGTCGTTGGAAATTGTACTTTGTTCATTGTAATCGTATTGAATTCGGTCATAGAACTTTTGAGTATGTTATTAGAAATCCATCAAGGATTAATAATAACAATATTGATATTGATCATAACTCCGGGAGTATTATTAAAATCAAATCAATGATTTATAATAACATTATAACATATAAAAATATGAAAGAGTTCTACAAGGATTTGGATATTGTACTTTGAAACAATTGAACATAAAATCCTAATGTGAATCGGATAACGCTACAAGAGTAATACAATAAGAACACTTATATATAGGAAGTACCAGCGGCGTATCCACTATGTTCATATGGTATTACACTCGTTTCGTTATCTAAATCACAACTAATCACAATAACCACATAATCATCGTCTCGTCACATCGTCTTATCACAAACGCATTAAAATACACAAAGAATCCAATCAAGGACATCAATTTAGTACTTCAAACATCCAACAAGAATCTAACTACGAAGATAGATAGATACTTTACGGATTTAGTTTAGTCACTTGTCTTGTCTCGTATGCATTAAAGTACAAAAGAATCAAAATAAAGGACTACCATTTAGTACTTTAAACATCCTACAAGAATCTATTATAAAGATAGGTAGATGCTTTAAGGATTGGTTTTGTTATATCATCTTGTCTCATTGTCTTGTCTCATTGAATCACAAAATCCTAAATCCTAATGGTGATTCGGATAAAGCTACGAAGGGTAATACAACAAGCACACTTATATATAGGAAGTACCAGCGGCGTATCCACCATGTTCTTATTTTATTACTCTAGTTTCGTTATCTAAATCACCAACAATCTCTACACACAAACAATAACCGTCGTCATCACCGTGTAAAGCACTTCTTAGAAATCTTACTATGAAGATAGAAGATTTAAGACTGTACTCTAAAATATCCTACAAGAATCTAACTCTAAAGAGAGAAAGATTCTACAAGGATTCGTCTTTTCAATTGTCGTGTTTGCATAATAGGAATAATACACAAAAAGTACTAGTAAACGCATACATGCCATACATTTGAGAAAATTTGGTTACACATATGAATCACACCAAAACATTTGAAAAACTTAAAAGAGGGGAGCTATGTACTCACTTGGGATTGCGTATAGGTCTTGTTCAAATGGTATATCAAAGCTCAAAGGATCAAGAGTTCAAGTGTTGAAATGGTCCCTAGCGTATCAGATACTATGTGTTAGAGTCGAAACTTGAAAACAAGAGATCAGATAGAATGAAGTCTCGCAAACCAAACAAGTGTTGGAACTCATATGAAATGATTTACTAAACTTAACATTCTGATTTGGAAAGAAACCTAAGTGCTTTTGACCCGTTATGACCCGTTAAGCTATTTAACATTAGCGTTAAACATTTGGATGATCAAAGTAGCCTCATGATAAGTTTTATATGCCAAAAAAAGTTTAATAAAGTTGCAACATCAGTTTGTATGTCAAAAAGTTGGTTTCATATGCATTTAAAATGGATTTATGCACAAAAAGGGCATTTTGGTCATTATTAAAGGGCATAATAGCGACTTATCATAATACTAACCAAACGACGTGACCATAAGGTATAACCTCAGAGGGTTATTCCCTATATAATATGGTCACTAATATGTGTTTGGTCGGATCCTAAGATCGATCAAATGGGTCGGATTCAAAAGTCAAAGCGGTGGTCAAGACCGCTCGACTTACGACCTTAAACAAGTACTAAACTAAAAGTGACGAGTTAGACATGTCATATATGTCTAACAAAGTTTATAAAACTGATTTGGTATCAAAACTTGGTGTTTTGATACCCAAAAATAGTTCCGTCGTAAAATGTGCATAATGCGCATTTTTGACCAAAACTTTGACTCGTCACTTTGACTAGTAAACGTGGTAATCAGTAGGTATGATCGCAAGGGATTATAACTATCGTGATTACGATCACGTTGCAAAGTTCGATTGAACTTTGCTTTGACCAAAAATGGTCAGAACCGAAAGTCAAATTGTTTGACTTTTAGCTCAAATAGCTAAAGAAATGAACAAGACTAGAAGAAGGCACTTACTTGTGTTGTAGCACCCTCAAGAGCTCATGTAGGAGGCCTCCAAAAGGGAAGCAAACTCCACTTAGAGCAGATTTAGAAAAAAAAGAATTGAGCAAGTTGTGATGAAGAATAAGGATGCTATTTATAGTTGAAAGAGATCACAAGATCATGCCAAGTGTTAGGGGTTGTTTCTAGGATTTAACCAAGTGTTTAGTGAGGTGTTGCAACCAGAAAGAAGGTAGCAAATTCAATTGCTTGGTGTCCAAGTGAATAAACAAGAAGCTGCCAAGTAGTTGCAACATTCTGCTAAGATGGGGACCCCTTACGGACCGTATGAGGTTTTACCTTACGGTCCGTAAGGCCTTGCAGGGACTGAAGTTTCAAAAAAATGCAATATTGGCCCCTAGACTTGTTTTGTCGCGTTTCGTCGTTTCTAATACCCGTCAACCTAATTTCTAAGCTTTAAGGATGAATAAGCATAGAGGACTTGAAATATGTCCAAAAATGTTACGGATGTCGGTTCGTTCCGTTGTATGGTTGCGTTTTTTGGTTAATTACGTCGAACGCTTTAATTAACGCGTAAACGACCGTAATTGCGTAACGAATGATATTTTTGCATTCCAATCATCAAAATCATGCAAGATTTTAATGATAGAAAAAATTTTGGATGTACGTACGTGTTCCGTATTAGGAAATATGCGAATCAGCGTACTTTCGCAGATTTTGCAAAATAGTCCCTGGAGTTATAATAACGTGTTTTTGCCTACCTTCAAAACTTAGTTCTAAGTTACGTAAAGGATATTTTAGGGTATGTGTAGCTTATGTCCTCGTCCCGGTGTGTACGTTACGTTAAACGGGTTACGTTTAAGAATCGGTTACCGGAATGCCTTCAAAGAAAAAGTTTTTGAAAGCCCGAAATTTTTGGCACAAGGGTTACAGTCTCCCCTACTTTAGAAAATTTCATCCCAAAATTTATCAAACGATTCCGTAGAGTGAGTTTGGAATAATTGAAAGATAAAATAGGTCGATATTCCAAAGATGCAGAGCATCATTTGGTGTTGGGAATGTTTGGGGGATTCAAAGCGTAAACAAAGATATTCAAAGTATCTTCAAGGTATACAAACCTTTTAGAATTTTTGAATCTATAAAGCGTCGTCGGTTGTATAAAAATTGTTTTGTATGGCACTATGTTATACTTAGGCACTTAGTATATATCCATTGCAAACAAAGGGGTGTACATTCAAGCCTGGCCATACGTACACGGTTTCTAACATCCCACGAGGTACATCTGTGACAACTGTGAAAAATCCTGGTAAACTTTGATTGGTACAAGTCCATGGTAACGGATGGGATATGTGTATCATGATATTGTTATGATTATGTGTGATACCCATGACGAAACAGGTACACCTTAATTGGTCCTAAACTTAAAGCATGATTAAAACTATAATTACGAGTAAACCTTTTGAAATTTCATGACTTGTGCGTTGTGAGAAACAATATATGTTATATCTCAGAGGAATCCGAGAGCACGTCATGGATGACATGACACTATTAAGGACCAACGATGCGAGGTTGGCGTCCTTAGCCTTGAGCAACGTGTTAAACGGAGACTTGACGTTTAACGGCGCATTAAACCTTTGACATGATTATTAAGTTATCGGTAGCATCATTTAAGATTCCGAGTTCCAGAACAACTTAGTTTTGTGCCATAGACTGTGATATAGGTTTGAAAATAATCAAAGCCCGGGCACGCAAAACGAAGCACCTCCCAGTTGGGGAAATGCCTTCGTTGCGGGCATAACATAAGGCAACCAAATGGCAGGAACGATCGATCAAGCTTAAACGAACTTCAAACGAGGCTTTTATGATTAAAACGTAACCAAGCTCGGATTTCGGGATGGTTATGCTCAGTTTTTAAAACCGAGTCTTTTGACACTAAAACGCGTAAAACGGAGCCTGTTTCGCAAATCGGAGACGCGTCCGGGACCCGAAAATGGAAGATAAACATTATCTTTTAACACGTGAACCGAAGCACGAGGTGTCCCCTTGGGACCCACCTCCCAAACCGCCACCACCACCCCCCATGTATAAATATTTTTTTTTCTTTTTTCAATTTAATTTCATCCATTTTCATCAAAAATACGACATTTTCTCCATGAGATCTGCCATAACTCACCTGAGTTCATCCTAAAACAACTCTAATTCAAAGGTATTCTTCAAGTTCTAACTAGTTTTGATTGAGTTTTCTTGATTAAACGCGATTTCTAGCCGAAAAACTCATTTTAATCCAAGATTTTCGAAGGTTTAAACATGTTTATGGGCTGAATAAGAACACCTTGGTATTTACCTGGTGTTATATGGCAGCCATGATCACAAACCTTTGGGGTTTGATACCCTAATCAACTCTTATTCGACAAAAATCACTTAACCATTCGATTAACCGAAAATAATGAATTAAAGCTTGATTAATCTAAGTTTTAGCATATTAGGGTTGTACTTTATGTGTAGGTACTGAATATAGCCTTCACACACTTCTGAGATCAAGATAAACGCTTGGAATCAGAAGAATCGCTAGGTATAACATCCGAGAACCGAATCTAGGATGGGCAGAAAATTTTTTTGCCTATAACTTTGTCCGTGTAACTTGGATTGAGCTAAATTTGGTGTGGTGATGTAGGGTATTGTCAGGAAGGCCCACGTAAAAATTTAGAATTCTTTGAATTTTCTATGATTTTTGGTGAATTTTTAACTATTTTACAAAAAGAATTTCAGAAAAATTATCAAACGAGATCAATAAATCACCAAATTTTACAGATATACTAAGGAACATATGGGGATGTTCTAGGAAAATTCTGAGTCCATTGGTTGAGTTTTGATGCGGGTTAAAAATCCGCGTTTTTGCGAGTTTTCGGTAGCCGGGAACGCACTGAAACGAAATCGTAAAGATCTCAAAACTTGGTGAGGAGTTCCCTGACATGTAAAAGGTGTTCTAGAATTTTTTTGGAATTTTTGAACTTATGATGGTATTTAATTTTAATTATGTGGTTAAAAATAGTTTTATAAATAATTTATTTATATAAGTAAATTAACAAAATAAATTCCTAGAAATATTCCCATAATCTACAGATTTTTACTGATTTATATAAAATTTTACGGATTTTTATATAAAATATAGATTAAATGGGAATTTATGGGATTAAAAATAGATTATTTTAAAGAAATTTTGGCAGTTTGCGGTATAACGAACCTGCCGGAACTGGGAACTGACCCAACCCGACAAATACTAATTGGAACACTGGGAGTATTCCAGGAGATACCCAGGCAAATTGGGCACTATGAGTGTGTTCTAAGATAATTCGGGAGAATTCCCGACGGTGAAAATGGAAACTCAATTTTGAGCAACCTAGACTCCCCAAGCACTCAAACTCTCTTGATAGAAAGTTAATCATTCTTAAATAACCATGTGTTAGCACTATTGGTATTCCCGTACCATTATCCGAACATGTTAAACTACTGACTTTGGCGGGCACGCGAATCGGTGCCCGGAAGCCAAACTGAAAACTAATACCACCCTGACATCCATCACCATACCAGTATCCTATAGACTCAATCTGGAGTAAAAACTCCTGACCAGATCCAAATTATAACCATTACCAACCTAGATACTGATTCGAGTCCATACTTGCATATGTGTTATTAAAGCTGATCTAGTCGCTCGATCACTTCTGTGTTAAGACTACTACGTACACTGTGAGTTTCACTACCCCGCTTTTAATTGTTTTATTGTTTTAATTGGGGTGGAATGCATGTTACAAACTGTATTGATGACACCAAATTGGGAGTGAGTTTTCACTTCCCCACTTTTGAATGATTTTGCTGTTTTCTGAGGTGATTTGCATGTTACAAAACTGTGTTAATTACACCAACTTGTGATGACGTAAATTTTATAACACACGGTTCGGCAAGCTGCAGGTGTCAGTTATGACACGGTTCGGCTAGCCGTAGGTGCTTGTTGTAACACAGTTCGGCAAGCTGGAGGTGTCAGTTATGACACGCTTCGGCGAGCCGCAGGTGCTTGTTGTAACACGGTCTGGCAAGCTGTAGGTGTCTGTTATGACATGGTTCGGCGAGCCGCAGGTGCTTGATGTAACATGGTCCTGCTAGCTGAAGGTGTTTGTTTTGATAAATCCGTGAACTGTGACTTGTGCAATTAAACTTGTGAACACATGTTGTTACACAACAATTAAACCAGTGGAACTCACGCATCGTTTAGCTGACCCTTTTTAAAACTAACATGCATTTAAGATAACTTGAGACTTGTGTGATCCGTGTATGTTGTTCAAGACATGTTTGTAGGCGAACCCTGATATAGACGCATGTGGCTTAGAAGACTTATGTGGTTCATGGGAACACGTAATTGTAACATACATGTAGTATGCAATCAACATTTTGTAAGTAATAAAATATAGTGTCTTTATAAACAATTAGCTTGTACCAGAGGTGTCTGTTGCATCCTGTATTTTCCTTCCGCTGCAAGTCGGGGTGTGACAGAAGATGGTATCAGAGTCATTAGTTATAGAGAATTAGGTGCCTTTAAGAAAACCTAGACTATAACACAGGCTCGGACTTTAGCGGACATCAATGGAAAAATTAACCTCAACTAAAAATGCTTAGTGAACACTGTAAAGTATCCTATTTGCAAGTGCCAGGATGGCCTTGTGGGGCAATTGGGTTATTATGGTCCGGAACGTAATAACCGACTTGCTCATACGAGGCAGTGTTGGGAAAGCCGCGGTAATAAACACCCTTAAATATGTGGAATGATACATACGTGTACCAAGGTGATAGTGTGTGAATGTTTGTGCGTGAATTGATACATGAACTGGGATTGGTGAATAATGCGTTACTACATATGCCTCAGGATAGGCAGAAAACTGGTATTACAGTCCATTCCACATTCCTACGGACCACATATTTAATGTCCACTAGAATTGGATTCCTATCACTCACACAGTTGTTACTTACACTTTATAATGTGAGAACTTAAGCCTTTACTACGATATGATCTCACCAAGTCTATGCTTATAATTATTGTAACAACGATTGCATACCAGAATGGTACTCCAAAATGAACATAGATACACAAAGAACGCGCAGGTAGTTCTGATAGACTGGGAGGACGTGTACGGATCCTCACTTCACTTCTCGTTGCTTCACTTTCGATTGTTATACAATCGTAGAGTTCAAACATCTTACGAAACTTTTTCGTCCTTGAATCCGCGATTCATTTGATGGTCCTCGGGATTCCTCTTCTACTTATAATTTTGGCACTAGCTTTCACGTCGTGTGATACTATACTACTTAGTGGTATTCCTTAGCACGTGTTTCGATATATGTTATATCTGCATATGACGATCTCTGGGTTATGGAGATGGCCTGGGGTCGCAAATAAATTACCCTTCCTGTTGTCATTCGATGACATGGGGTATAGAGTTTGTGATGATACAAATTCCTTTGAAACGCTTTGCGATGTAGAACATCGTTTTGTGTGACCGTTGGTTACATTGTGTTCTTTACGATTAACGATTGTTTTGAATTTCAGTTGGTTATTTGCAAAAGTAATATGAGACCGAATATCGTGGTGAACGGAACATTTATCATGTATATGGGTGTGGTGGATACGCTGCGGTACTACCTATATATAAACACCCGGCTACATTATCAAGGTACCGTTACTCAGGGCAGACGGGCTGCATGTTGCGATTCGTTCGGTCATGTTTTGGGCAATACAGCGTGAGACTTTGACCCTATATGATGCAATAAATGATGCCACAGTTGTAGTAACAACGACACCTATATACGTTTGCGGTGATTTTAAATGAAAGGTAGTTTGGGGGTTGACATGTAACGACTTTTGGGTTAATCCGGGAAAGGTCCTTTTTTTGAAATTATAATACGACTTTCTAGGGGTACTACACCCTAGTAGTACTCTGTATTAACTGTTTGGGTATAGCCGGTGATAGCTTACCCACATCGATTACCCAATGATTAATTCGGGATAAGTAACAATGTTCTGGCTTTGGTACGACAATTTAGCGTAATTTATTTCTTTTGGCAGGATTTGCTAGAACGTATATCCATTTATTCGAAATCATTACGTTACGACGAACCAATTATACTTATGTCACCGACCGTCGTCTAGGAAGCTATTCAGTTGAAGCGTATACTTCCTTTACTAGCTGTTGTTCGCTGGTAATACGATCTCTAACCCTCAATAAGGACACGTAATTAGCATTGGTATTCATAACTCAAGGGGATTTAGGGGCGACACATAAATAAGAGAAACTTATCCGATGTAATCAAAGTACGGCAAGGAGTTGTGTGGATGCGGATCTGATTATAATAAAGCTCGTGGAGGCGAAAACCCTTCGTCCATATTCTTCGAACCCGTTAATACTTAGCATTAACAGGACACTCCTATGTATACATTTAATTATAAATATACAACATTCTTCGCAGGCCCATCAAATGTCAATCTGGTAGACCTCGGTTGAGGGTGACGTAACCCAGTACGAAGTACGAAAACGATAATAATTAAGTAATCCGATTTATTGATTCCAATAAATTCGATTCTCCTTACTAACACTCTTGGAAAGTGTTAAGGCCCGGTATATATAAATTACTAATTTGATACGCCCTATCGATTTAGTTTAAACCAATACAAGATAAATCCCCAGTAATTCGAAGAAGTAGGGAATGAACGGTACGAAGGACCGTAATGAAGCTACCTTGTAATGCATAATTGGGAAACAAAATGAAACAAAGCGAATTTTCCGTCGAACGATTATTTTAATTATATATTACGTGTGTCAAATTCGAAGGACGAGATTTAAAAGAATCGTATAGAATTTTTATATATCAAACAATCCCTTGTTTTTAGCTCGCATAACTTAGTAAAAATATATTCCAATGAAAGACGAGATCGCCTTTGAGTAGTATTTGAGTACCGTAATACGATGACTAACCCATGTGACAACTCTATATATACGGTCTTGAATCAATATCACCCGTATGAGGGCGGTGCATTCGCGTAAGGGGATATACTGGCTCTCATCCGTCGATTGGACACAAAGTGAACGATACCCTACGCTTGTGAGTAACCAAGAGTATGCGTTAAATGGTGTTGCTTGTCCTCATGAGTATACGAGAAATAAATTCTTTAGATCAGGGGAGTATTGTTGAACCACCCCTTGTTTTCCTTCGACTGGTTGGTACCTTCAATTGATTTTCAGTTTGATCGATTTAAATAAATATTCGTGAGATACGATGTTACTGAGAAACTCGATTCTTCGCTAATTTCGAGTGACGACAATTCTTGTGCTACTTAAGGAAACAAGAACGGGAGAAATCTTAAGTATAATACTGTATACATACATATGTACCGGGGTATTCGTACCGCGAGTGAAATTGATGATCGGGAGGATGATTTTCTGAAGCTGTTGCGCTATCATTTGCGCGATTTCTGCCTCGGTCATTTGTGGTAAGTGTTTCTGGGCCATTCTATTATAAAGAATACTTATATACAAGTATCAATGTCACATATTCAATCATCCCATATCACACAATTTCGTCGCACGCATGAGCCCACAACCTGTATAACCAACATCATTATCATGTATGTAATAATATCCGACATTATGCAACTGTTAAATTTGCACTTAGACTTAACCCAAAGAGGGCTAGTGCTTAAGTGTGCGGTCTGAACATGCCACTGAAGTGACGTATATACGCCGTAATATGAAAAGCACTAACTACCCTGCATGAAGGAACACGGGCAAAACCAAACTCTCTTTGAAATAGGAATGGTCGGGAGTCGTCCGAATATCGTATTTGGTGTCTTTTGTGCGCGAAACCCACCTGGGAAAGCTAAACTAGAAATCTAGTAGTCCCAATCATTCCAGATAAAGGGACTAGTGAATCTTTTGAATACGTCCCTCGGATATCATGTCCCTCCAGAGGGGGGATTTCCTTTGATAAGCACGTATTATATGCCTAAAATAAGAATAAACTTCGACGCTACAACTAATTCTCCTCAAAATTGGAAAGTTATGTAACATATGATACGGATTATAGATACCTCGATGTACGATACCAAGTCAAACCAAACGACCAAAGTGTAAATCGGTGCTTAGTTGGGTGCACCGACTAGCTGCGAATTGGCATTAATAACCTCTATTCGTATCCTAGTCGGCCAAGTGCTAGGGTTACCCCGATTGATTATCGTTTTCATTCAGCTTTTTTTAAAAGCTGCTTCTGTAAATTCAAGAGGTGGCCGAGCGATTGTGGATCCATGTTCCTACACTTCTCTGCAACACGTATTCCTTCCCTGCCCTATGGATTCGGGCTTTCGCCCATGGGTTCATAAAACCACACGATTTTCCCAATCCAAACCAAGATAGTTTTGAGTGAGCGAACTCGATGAAACCCTCACGTTTAATGGATGATGTAGATGACGGAAGTGCCAAAATAGAAAGCATCCTACTTTTCAATACTCATATATGGTGCAGATCATACCAAGTCCAAGTGGGACTCGAAAAACCACGAGACGGAGATAGGCAAGTGGTGATAAACCATCTTGTGAACTGTACCACCTCACCCAGATAGGGATGAAAAGTACACAACTGGTACCCCCCTTAAACGAAAACATTTATCTCATTAACATAAACTATAAGGTACGAACGTTGGAGATTTAAACGATGCCACATCTTAGCAGACTAAAAATCAACTGGTTCACAAAAGTTCACCAAAATGGGAAATGATTACTTCTTGTTGTTTCCATTAACAATGTCTTTATGAAACGTTAGTAGAACGTGGCTATGTTCTAACCCTGTTGGGGGTACTTTGGCGATGGGGAAATTTGATTTGATGACTCGTTACTTAGTCATCTTTTCCAGAATTACCGTACGTCTACGATGAATGCTAATCCATGTGTAGGGGCATTACAGTGATCCTTGTGATCGTTAGACAGTCATCACGCCTTAAATATTTCTACGTGATATAGTAGCATTCTTGACGTTGTGCCACTGGAATTAAAAACTGCATTGGGTACACACTCTATCATTCCCGGTACATGGAAGTTTTTATATGATATCTCTGGGAGAATCACATCGATGTTATCGAAGTTACTAAGTTATTTCCTTCTGGAAAAGACATAAACAGTTGTACCGCAGTTGGAGCCAAGCTCCCGAAACTTAACATAAACTGGAATTATTATTGTAGAAATTTTATATCTTTACGACGTAATCCGACTACTGGGGAGTAGCTCGGGCACACCATTGATGCAAGTGTGCAGATTCGTCGGTACTCGTGTTCATGTTCGCCTTATGGCAACCTTAAGCTCTCAAAAGCCTTTTTCTTTCTTATTCTCTACCATAGAGTAGGGATTCTCGTGGTCGGGTTGTAGTAACCAAAGATAACCACGCACAACAAGGGAAGACGGTCACCGTAAAACCCTGTGTTTTTATGTCCTATAAAATTTAGACACGTGTCTCGATGATCCTCGTATGCCGTGTGCTGGACGAGAGGGACTAAAATCGCCAACATGTTATTTTATAACCTCTGAGTGGTGAATATTAAAGTTGAGGGGTTAAACGTGTCAACATGCTTAAACTATGCCTCTGAGTGACCTTTTAACAAACCCGGAGCTTAATGATGTTCGGTTATACTCCCGAAAGTGCTAAACAGGAGCCATATTGAATAAAACACGCTTTTATGTCGAAATATGGGAGTTTGGAGAAGTCCAGGGGCCAAAATGGAAATTTTGTGATTTGGCACCTCAGGCACCACGTGCGAGGGACATGGCGTCCCTGCGTGACGCGCGGGAGAAGCCCGTTCACAGAATTCTGCTTGCCAACTGCAGGCTGCAGTTTTTGCCACCTTGTGCGCATTTTGCCACATTCTTCTGGGTCTTGACACGTCCCAAACCACTTGGCAAATCCTCCCAACCTTCCCCAACACCTGGCTTCACCTCCTTACTCCTCCTTCACTATATAAGGACACTTGATCTTGTCTCAAAACTTGCTCATTTGCTACATTCTAACTCTTGCTTTTCCTCTGGAGGTTTCTGGTCTACAAGGAGCTTCCAAATCAGTAGGAACTCATGCATAGGACCTCTAGTAAGTGTCCTAACTCATTCATTTCAGTTTCATTAAGATTATGGCTCGAGTCAAAGCGTTGACGTAAAAACGCTTTGACTTTGACTTAAAACCACATCTGCTCAGTCTATTGTCGCAACGAATGTGGTCACGTGACCGTAATTATGTAGATTTTAATCCCTCAAAAGGATGTCTACTGATTACCACATTTGCTTGGTCAATTGTCGGGTCAAAGGAAAAGTCAACTGAAAGTCAACGGGTTAGATTATAAATAATTGCATAACTAACAATGTGAAGGTCATAAAATACGTTTTGACACTCCAACAACTTAGTAAATATTATTAGAACATGTCTTAATCCATGCGGCCCGACAAGACCAAGTTTTGAATCGGTTTACAACCGAAAGTCGCGGTATTTGACTCACGCTTTAACTTTCGATTCTGACTCGATTTAGGAACTTATGAAACTGAAATAATGTCGTAATGTGACCATGAATAAGTTTAGAATGATCCTCTATTATCATAAGACATGGTCACATACAAATTCGACTGTTTATACAAGCTTCCGTATAATATGCCGAATTTTGACTAAAATGCCCTTTTACTTAAAAACAAGGTTTTAGTTACAACTGAGCATACACATGAATTATGTACTGATATATAAACATGACTAACTTATTTTGATGTCAATAATCTGGTCATAACCTGAGTTTTGTTCAACTATCGCAAATCATGCTTTTAAAGGACCAAAATGCCCTTTCGGTATCTAAAATAGTTTTTAACATAATTCTTCAACAAAACTCATTACCTACTGATGTAATATCATAATTAGGATTACTTGGGATGTTAAATCAGATTGTAAACTAAGTTATACACAAGTCTTTGCATAATGCCGATAAATGACGATATTACCCTTATGATGCATAAAATGGTTTTAAAGACACTTTTCATAACCAAATCTTTTACCTACTGTTATAATATATCAAATAACTTATATTCATCATACAAATCTGTTCACAACATCAGTTTCATTCAAATACAATTTAAAGCGTCATTTAGCGACCTTATAGCCATTTAGGCGCATAGTATGGTTTAAAACCATATCTAAACACCAAGAGTTGATACCTACTGATTCAAAACTTATTTTATGTATAATTACAGTAAGTACATTAACTAAACTCAGATTCCCAAGTAAACCACCAAGCTATGTGTGAAATGACCAAAATACCCTTACGGGCATAGTTTGGTCTTAAACTCTAAACCACACACATACTCGATATCCTACTGATATAACATCATAAATAAACTATTTTTACAGTAAGATTATGACCGTTACATTAGTTTGCTCATAATTTCTTTTACAAGTCATAAAATGACCAAAACGCCCTTTTGAGGCGTAACTTGATTTTAAAACCATAACGGGCATACATGTTGATATCCTACTGATATTACAACATGTTTAAAGTATAATGGCATACGGAACTTATATAAGACTCATCCGGTTACCCGGTTTCACTTATATGCGTACGGTTCGGCCTACGTAACTAGTTTACGTAATTTAACCGAAACAGGTTTAACCTTATCATTTTATTTTCAAAATCCAGAATGTAACATGTTTACCCAAATTAAACAAGTCTCCATACTTTTTGGGTTTACTAAATTCTATTCTGGTCATCGCTTAATCTCGCGTTTAGTACCCGGTTCGAGTCTACAAAGTAGATAGGACCCGTTAGCATTCTAATTGGTTATAAACACCATCATTTCCAGACTAAGAGCCTCCCGGTAGATTTCCATATAAGCTTACTTTTTGAATAGTCGGCTGAGTTATTTATCTATTTGAAGAATTTGCTCAGGTAAATACTTTAACTTATTTTCCATATACGGGCTTGGGATACGGTATAATAATACCGCTTGGTCGGGTATGGGATCATGTTATCGATTGTGATTTACTAAATCCTTATAACCCGTTTTATTTTTTTATTGTTTGATAACTTAAACATTCAGGGTTAATTCGACCATGTCTGGGATATCCTTGGCTCATTAAAGTTACTAATGGCCACGACCTTAAGCGCGGGGTGTAGGCATACACCCGACAGACGCTAATGCTAATAAAATATTAAAGCCCGTTGGTGGATTGTTTAAAGTGGCGTGTCGGTTAATTAGGTTATTCGGTTTCTGCACCGGACCCCATATGTATTGATAAACATGTAAAACTGTAAACAAGATCATTTTGAACTATCTCAAGTTATTTATTAAATGTGCCAAGTGCACCAAAAATTATTTTTAATAAATGTTTTCAAAATGAGTCGGTTATTAGTATTTACCAGTGAAAACTGATGTATTTTCAAAAGATCAAGTTACAGGTGGCAACACGCAATAGATTGGGAGCTGCGCTATTGTGACGATAGAGGATCTTGCAAGTCCCTAGGTTGCTTAAGTCTGTTGAACAAATACTTTGTACATATTTATTTGATCCACCTGTGGATCTTTTCATTACAAGCCTTGTAATTTATTTTTGAACTTTAGACACTCGGTTTGTAATAGTAATTTAAATCCAAGACTTCCGCTGTGCTGTGTTTGTTTGGTTATGATGTTATCAACTACGTCATGATATTCCCCAACCGGGCCCACCGGGTTACACGTGGGAATCGGGGTGTGACAGGTTGGTATCAGAGCCAATGTTCGAGTGAATTAAACACTAGCCTTTTGTGTTTGATCTCGAAAATACATAATAGCACATTTCGTATACTTCCGAGTCTAGGCTTTGACCTAAGAGTACTCATTTCATTATTAAGTTATTATTATTGTTTTGCTTTGTTTTAACTTGTTATTGAAGCCGGAAACATGCCGCCAAAATTCAGACGCGGAGGCAAGGGCAAGGGTCCCATGAGGGCGGACCCTCTATGACCGGACCATCCTTCAGAGCACCTTATTGACCATCTCTAGCCGGAGTAGCTAATTTGCCCGATTACAATCCTTACGAGGGATCCGGAGATTCCTCGTCTCCTTTTGAACCTTACAGACATTCAATATCACACGAATATTCTCCACCTCATTCACACTCCCAGCATTCTTACCACTCTCACCATACCCACCAATCTCACCATTCACATTCTCATTCCCATCAGGAATACTTCAACTCTTATTTCGATATCCCTGTCAACCAACCCGCACCAGAAACCCCTCCAGTTGACTCACCCACCCGTATGGAGGAGGACTCCGATCCGGAAGAATTTCCCCAAACCGGATCCTATGGACACCCCATCGAGCTGTCTAGTGGCTCTAACTCTTTGGCGGGGTCTCCGTTTCGAGGTCCTGACGATTACAAACAAAGAGGGCGCAGTATGTGTTCGTCAACACACCCTCCTACCACAGCACCCTCCAGCATCAAGCCCCATCACCCCATCCTCACCAAGAGAATGTAGATATGCAACCGGTAGATCAACCTCAGCCACCACCCGAGTCGTCGTCTCAACCACGCCGTAGGCATGGTGCACGCATGTCAGTGCGTGCTAGTCAAAGGTCAGGCTCTCTACCACCTTTGCCACCTTCTTACCCTATTATCCTCGAGGACCCATAAATGGGTGAGCCCTCAAACACTTCACCTGTGGCGGTTCCAACCCCACAACCTGCTGCTGATCCGATGCCCCAACCGACAGTTCAGCCATCTTCATCGAGTTTTGGTAACCCGATTCCCACCTACCCAGATCTATCTGGATATGGTGCTGATTTCGCTGCTCCTTCATACGATCCGTACCTTGAAGCAGCCATGCACAATGCCCTTTATCATTCTCCTTATCCTAATTACCCACCTTCTTACCCTTCCTATGCGGCTACCGGGTATCCGCCATATACGTACACGCACCCGGGTATGCTTCAACCGCAACCACCTCCACCTCAGCCTCAACCCCAACCACAAGTATAACTCGAGGCCATTAATGCGGCCTTGGAACAAGTCAGGGAATTGCGGCAACAAGTAAAGAAGTCGGAGAAGAAAACGACCAAATTTATCAAGAAGCTTTATAAAGCCGTAAAAGGGAGGAAGGATGAGTAGATCCTATATTCCTGTTTATGTAATTTTAATTTCAAAAAGTCCTTGCGTAGACATTGTTATTTCTTTTAAACCCCTGCGTGGGTATGTTTTTCTTATTATCGTCCCTGCGTGGACATTGTTATTTCCTTTAAGCCCCTGCGTGGGTATGTTTTTCTTATTATAGTCCCTGCGTGGACTAAATTTTGCACTAAGACCTCTTTAGAGGAAATTATGTAATCCCTACCGTTTTAATGAAATTTCAAATTTTGATTGCATGTGCAATCTTGTTACCTCTTTTGGCGAGCGTCTCGATTTTGATTCAATTTTATCGCTCCATCATAAATTCCAAAAGAATTTTCTTGATGGTCCTTTTGGACTTGAGTTATATACAAAGCATTCAATGTAATGCTAAAGCCTAAATGGTTTAATGATACCATGGCTTACTCATAAGATTCCTAATTCACCATATATACCCAAGCGTTATGGCTCATTCAGACGGTGCTAGTAGCCATCATAACGATAATGATCCGAATAGGACAAATATAGTCATGAATGAAAATGAGTTTCAGGCTCGCATTGATGCGGCCGTAAGCAAGGCTATGGAAAAAGCCTTAGAAAAATTCAACATGTCGAGTGCTACTCACTCTAAGACGGTATCAAAGGCTGTATCAAAACCTCCCACCTCTGAAAAGAAAGAGGGATCTGTACATTCCTCAAGCGTGAGGAATGAAGCTAAGAAAAAGGAAATTCATGATAAAACTAATTCTCCCTCTGGTGGCTGTTCGTATAAGTACTTCGTCTCATGCAAACCACGAGACTTCAATGGAGAGAAGGGGCCATTGAGACCCTGAGATGGCTTGATGAGATCGAGACAGTGGTTGATAACAGCGGCTGTGCTGATAAAGATATTGTAAAGTTTGTATCGCAGTCCTTTAAGGGTAGCGCCCTAATCTGGTGGAAGGCCTTAATGCAATCATCAGGTAAGGTCCACCTGTATAACTTGGGATGGTCCCAATTTGTGGACTTAGTCAAGGACACTTACTTTCCATCGCATGAGGTGGAAAATATTGAGATGGATTTCCTTGCTCTCACAATGAAGAACCTCGATTATCAGAAGTTTGTTACCGACTTCGACTCATACTCCCGGCTAGTACCTTATTTAGTCACGCCAGAACCTAAGCGCATCGCGCGCTTCATTAATGCTTTAGCTCCAGAAATTAGGAGCTTAGTTAAGGCTGTTCAGCCTAGCACTTATAAATCTGCTGTTGAGCTAGCCTTATCTCTCACTCAAGACTATGTGAGGAGAATGTCGGCTGGAAAGGAAGCTGAGGGAAAAAGGAAAAGGGAGGATGATAACTCCCAGCGGTTTAAGAAGAAAGGGAAGTATGGATCCCATAAGGATCAGAGTAGGTCTGAGGATAGACCTGAATGTAAAATCTGCAAGAAACAACACGGTGGACAGTGTCGGTTTGATCCACAAGCTAAACCTTGTGGTATTTGTAAAAAGGTAGGACACAAGACCCTGGACTGCAGGGATATCAAGGATGCGACTTGCTTCAAATGTGGTGAGAAAGGCCACATAAAAAACAAACTGCTCCAAGAATGGGATGGATGATAATGCAAAGTCTAGTGGAGCTAAGAAAAGCAATGCTCGGGCCTTTCAGATGAACGCCCGAGGCTGTCAATGACAATAATGTCATAACAGGTACTTTCCTCGTCAACGATACCTTTGCTAGAGTTCTATTTGATTCGGGGGCTGATAAGTCATTTGTCGACCATAAGTTTAGCCAACTATTAAACTTGCCCTTAAGAACTCTAGACATAAGATATGAGGTAGAACTTGCTGACAGAACCATAGAAACTGCTTCATCCATTCTGGATGGATGCTTTATATCCATCAAGAATCATTTGATTCCCATCTCTCTTCTGCCAATGAAATTGGAAGGGTTCGATATAGTCTTAGGCATGGATTGGTTATCCCATAACCAAGCTCGCATTGCCTGTGATAAGAAACTAATCGAGATCAAAACCCCATCTAGTGAAATGCTCACTATCTTTGGAGATATTCACTATGGGTTGCCAGAAAAAGTTGCTATGCTTAAGGCCTCCCGATGCATGAAGAGAGGCTGTGTCATCTATATGGCACATGTAACCGTTGATGAACCTAAGCCAAAGATTGAAGATATACCCGTTATCTCGGACTACCCAGATGTCTTTCCTGAGGAACTACCCGGTCTACCCCCGGATAGACAAGTCAAGTTTAGGATCGACATTCTACCTGGATCTGCACCTATTGCACGAGCACCCTACCGCTTAGCCCCACCAAAAATGAAGGAATTAAGAACCCAGCTCGATGAACTTTTGGAAAAAGTCTTCATACAGCCCAATTCGTCACCATGGGGAGCGCCAATCTGTTCGTTAAAAAGAAGGACGGTTCAATGCGTATGTGCATTGATTACCGAGAGCTAAATAAGATAACGATCAAGAATCGTTACCCTTTGCCCAGGATCGATGATTTATTCGATCAGCTGCAAGGAGCAAGTTACTTCTCAAATATATATTTAAGATTAGGATATCATCAGTTGAAGGTTAGGATGAAGATGTCCCAAAGACCGCTTTCAGGACAAGATACAGACATTATGAGTTTCTAGTGATGCCTTTCGGGCTCACTAATGCACCAGCAGCAGTCATGGATCTCATGAATAGAGTCTGTAAGCCTTACTTAGACAAGTTTGTCATTGTCTTCATTGACGACATACTTATCTATTCTCGTAATCAAACGATCACGAGAAACATTTAAGGTGCATACTAGAATTGATACAAAAAGAGAAGTTGTATGCAAAATTCTCTAAGTGCGAATTTTGGCTTCGCGAAGTCTAGTTTCTTGGACATGTGGTTAGTGAATGCGGTATCCAAGTTGATCCCGCCAAGATTGAAGCGATAATGGATTGGGAAGCACCGAAAACACCTTCAGAAGTGCGCAGTTTCCTAGGACTGGCTGGTTACTATATAAGATTCATTGAAAATTTCTCAAGATAGCCACTCCACTGACTGCTTTGACCCGCAAGAATATCAAATTCGACTGGGGTCCGAAGCAGCAGGAACCTTTCAAGACCTTGAAGAAAAAGCTGAGCAATGCTCCAGTTTTAACCTTGCCAGAAGGCATTGAGGAGTTTGTCGTTTATTGTGATGCATCACACATTGGTATGGGATGTGTGCTTATGCAAAGTGGCAAAGTGATCGCCTATGCATCACGACAACTCAAAGTGCATGAAAAGAATTGCACCACCCACGATTTGGAGTTGGGTGCCATTGTATTTGCACTTAAACTTTGGAGGCATTATTTATACGGAACCAAGTGTATTATATACACCGATCACAAAAGCCTCCAACATTTATTCAATCAAAAGGATTTGAATATGCGACAACGCCGTTGGATGGAAACCCTTAATGATTATGATTGTGAAATCGGATACCATCCTGGCAAGGCAAATGTGGTCGCTGATGCGCTTAGCCGCAAAGAAAGGATTAAACCTTTAAGGATTAACGCCAAAAGTATTGAAGTTAGAAACAGTTTGAACGAAAAGCTACTTGATGCACAAGCCCTGATGGAGGCTAATATTGAGAATGAGGATTTAGGTGGAATTGTCGAACAGTTAATACCTGGAAATGATGGAATCCTCAGATTTAGTGGACGAATTTGGGTTCCAGTATTTGGGGGACTTAGAGATTTGATCCTCCAGGAAGCACACAACACTAAGTACTTTATTCACCCGGGAGGTGATAAGATGTACCAGGACTTAAAATCTAATTATTGGTGGATGGGTTTGAAGAAATCCATAGCCACCTATGTAGCTAAGTGCTTGACGTGTTCGCAAGTTAAAGCTGAACATCAGAAACCATCAGGACTTCTACAACAGCTTGAGATTCTCACTTGGAAATGGGAAATGGTAACTATGGATTTAATCACCAAGTTGCCAAAGACCAAGCGTGGTAATGACACGATTTGGGTCATCGTGGATAGGCTGACTAAGTCAGCACATTTCTTGCCAATCAGATAAACGTTTAGTTCAGATAAGTTGGCCAAGATGTATGTGGACGAGATCGTGTCCCTACATGGAGTGCCGGTGTCTATTGTATCCGATAGAGATACAAGATACACCTCTCATTTTTGGAAAAGCTTCCAACAATCCCTTGGCACTCGATTGAACTTCAGTACCGCTTATCATCCGCAGACTGACGGATAGAGTGAGGTACCATTCAAAGTCTTGAGGACATGCTTCGAGCATGTGTGATCAGGTGGCAGTTGGGACGACCACCTACCCTTGATTGAATCTCCTATAATAACATTTATCATACAAGCATCAACGCTGCACCTTTTGAGGCCTTATATGGGAGAAAGTGTCGAACGCCCGTCTGTTGGGCGGAAGTTGGGGAAGCCCAACTAACAGGACCTGAGATAGTCCTAGAAACGACGGATAAAATCTTGCAAATCCGCGACCGTCTCAAAGTTGCCCGAGATAGGCAGAAGAGCTACGCGGGTAAGAGGCGCAAACCTCTTCAGTTCCAAATTGGGGACAAAGTGTTACTGAAGGTGTCGCCTTGGAAAGTCGTCATGCGATTCGGTAAAAAGGGCAAGTTAAGCCCAAGATATATAGGACCGTTTGAGATTATCGAACGAGTCAAGACCATAGCTTACAAGCTCAAGTTAGCTGAAAAGCTAAGTGGAATTCATGATGTGTTCCACATTTCAAACTTAAAGAAATGTCTAGCTGATGGGTCGTTAGCAATGCCGCACGAGGATGTGCAAATTGATGAAAACCTGCGTTTCATTGAGAGACCGATAGCGATCGAAGATTGTTAGGTTAATAAGCTCCGTAGAAAGCACGTGCCTATTGTAAAGGTCAAGTGGGATGCCTGTCGAGGCCCTGAGTATACCTGGGAGGTCGAGTCCACGATGCGACAAAAGTACCCCTACCTTTTTGAATAAATCTCGAGGTCAAGATTTCTTTTAAGGGGGGTGAGGATGTAACACCCTGTGTTTTTATGTCCTACAAAATTTAGACAAGTGTCCCGAGGATCCTCGTATGCCGTGTGCTGGACGAGAGGGACTAAAATCGCCAACATGTTATTTTATAACCTCTGAGTGGTGAATATTAAAGTTGAGGGGTTAAACGTGTCAACATGCTTAAACTATGCCTCTGAGTGACCTTTTAACGAACCCGGAGCTTAATGATGTTCGGTTATACTCCCGAAAGTGCTAAACTGGAGCCATATTGAATAAAACACGCTTTTATGTCAAATATGGGGGTTTGGAGAAGTCCAGGGGCCAAAATGGAAATTTTGTGATTTGGCACCTCAGGCGCCACGCGCGAGGGACATGGTGTCCCTGCGCGACGCGCGGGAGAAGCCTGTTCGTAGAATTCTGCTTGCCAGCTACAGGCTGCAGATTCTGCCACCTTGTGCGCGTTTTGCCACATTCTTCTGGGTCTTGACACGTCCCAAACCACTTGGCAACTCCTCCCAACCATCCCCAACACCTGGCTTCACCTCCTTACTCCTCCTTCACTATATAAGGACACTTGATCTTGTCTCAAAACTTGCTCATTTGCTACATTCCAACACTTGTTTTTCCTCTGGAGGTTTCTGGTCTACAAGGAGCTTCCAAATCAGTAGGAACTCGTGCATAGGACCTCTAGTAAGTGTCCTAACTCATTCATTTCAGTTTCATTAAGATTATGGCTCGAGTCAAAGTGTTGACGTAAAAACGCTTTGACTTTGACTTAAAACCACATCTGCTCAGTTTATTGTCACAACGAATGTGGTCACGTGACCGTAATTATGTAGATTTTAATCCCTCAAAAGGATGTCTACTGATTACCATGTTTGCTTGGTCAATTGTCAGGTCAAAGGAAAAGTCATCTCAAAGTCAACGGGTCAGATTATAAATAATTGCATAACTAACAATGTGAAGGTCATAAAATCCGTTTTGACACTCCAACAACTTAGTAAATATTGTTAGAACATGTCTTAATCCATGCGGCCCGACAAGACCAAGTTTTGAATCAGTTTACAACCGAAAGTCACGATATTTGACTCACACTTTGACTTTTGATTCTGACCCGATTTAGGAACTTATGAAACTGAAAATTCCCACTTGGACTGGTAGTGAGAACCCGATCTCCAGAAACTAATTGGCAAGGTTCGACTTGACCGGAGCGGATCGCAACTCAAGCACAACTAGATTTCACTCACCCACGTGTGTCGTAATGTGACCATGAATAAGTTTAGAATGATCCTTTGTTATCATAAGACATGGTCACATACAAATTCGAGTGTTTATACAAGCTTCCGTATAATATGCCGAATTTTGACTAAAATGCCATTTTACTTAAAAACAAGGTTTTAATTACAAATGAGCATACACATGAATTATGTACTGATATATAAACATGACTAACTTATTTTGATGTCAATAATCTGGTCATAACCGATTTTGTTGAACTATCGCAAATCATGCTTTTAAAGGACCAAAATGCCCTTTTGGTATCTACAATGGTTTTTAACATAATTCTTCAACAAAACTCATTACCTACTGATGTAATATCATAATTAGGATTACTTGGGATGTTAAATCAGATTGTAAACTGAGTTATACACAAGTCTTTGCATAATGCCGATAAATGACGATATTACCCTTATGATGCATAAAATGGTTTTAAAGATACTTTTCATAACCAAATCTTTTACCTACTGTTATAATATATCAAATAACTTATTTTCATCATTCAAATCTGTTCACAACATCTGTTTCATTCAAATACCATTTAAATCATCATTTAGCGACCTTATAGCCATTTAGGCGCATAGTATGGTTTAAAACCATATCTAAACACCAAGAGTTTTTACCTACTGGTTCAAAACTTATTTTATGTATAATTATAGTAAATACATTAACTAATCTCAGATTCCCAAGTAAATCATCAAGCTATGTGTGAAATGACCAAAATGCCCTTACGGGGCATAGTTTGGTCTTAAACTCTAAACCACACACATACTCGATATCCTAATGATATAACATCATAAATAAAACTATTTTTACAGTAAGATTATGACCATTACATCAGTTTGCTCATAATTTCTTTTACAAGTCATAAAATGACCAAAACGCCCTTTTGAGGCGTAACTTGATTTTAAAACCATAACGGGCATACATGTTGATATCCTAGTGATATTACAACATGATTAAAGTATAATGCCATATGGAACTTGTATAAGACTCATCCGGTTACCCGGTTTCGCTTATATGCGTACGGTTCGGCCTACGTAACTAGTTTACGTAATTTAACCGAAACGGGTTTAACCTTATCATTTTATTTTCAAAATCCAGAATGTAACATGTTTAACCATATTAAACAAGTATCCATAATTTTCGGGTTTAAACTACATTCTATTCCGGTCATCGCTTAATCTCGCGCTTAGTACCGTTATTATCTTTAAGCTACCCGGTTCGAGTCTACAAAGTAGATAGGACCCGTTAGCATTCTAATTGGTTATAAACACCATCATTTCCAGACTAAGAGCCTCCCGGTAGATTGCCATCTAAGCTTAATTTTTGAATAGTCGGCTGAGTTATTTATCTATTTGAAGAATTTGCTCAGGTAAATACTTTTAACTTATTTTCCCTATACGGGCTTGGGATACGATATAATAATACCGCTTGGTCGGGTATGGGATCATGTTATCGGATTGTGATTTACTAAATCCTTATAACCCGTTTTATTCTGTATTATTTGATAACTTAAACATGGGGGGTTAATTCGACCATGTTTGGGATATCCTTGGCTCATTAAAGTTACTAATGGCCACGACCTTAAGCGCGGGGTGTAGGCATACACCCGACATACGCTAATGCTAATAAAATATTAAATCCCGTTGGTGGATTGTTTAAAGTGGCGTGTCAGTTAATCAGGTTATTCGGTTTCTGCACCAGACCCCATATGTATTGACAAACATATAAAACTGTAAACAAGGTCATTTTGAACTATCCCAAGTTATATATAAAATGTGCCAAGTGCACCAAAAATCATTTTTAATAAATGTTTTCGAAATGAGTCGGTTATTAGAATTTACCAGTGAAAACTGACGTATTTTCAAAAGATCAAGTTACAAGTGGCAACACGCAATAGATTGGGAGCTGCGCTATAGTGATGATAGAGGATCTTGCAAGTCCCTAGGCTGCTTAAGTCTGTTGAACAAATACTTTGTACATATTTATTCGATCCGCCTGTGGATCTTTTCATTATAAGCCTTGTAATTTATTTTAGAACTTTGGACACTCGGTTTGTAATAGTAATTTAAATCCATGACTTCCGCGTGTTGTGTTTGTTTGGTTATGATGTTATCAACTATGTCACGATATTCCCCAACCGGGCCCACCGGGTTACACGTGGAAATCGGGGTGTGACAGTCACTCACAACTTGGTGAAACCAAATTTATTCTCTTTTTACAAACATGCAGAGCATGGTGCTCACTATTGCGGTGTTGGTAACGAACCCTGGGAGAGTACCCATACCCCTCCTTCATAGGGGGTGTTCAATAACTATTAAACGAAATCATAATTGAAACTTATGATGTATGAATGGTGAAGATAATGAATGTGAAGAAAACATAATAATTGCAGTCAGCTATAAGCTGAATACGAGACTCCTATTCTGCTGTGAATCCAACCGCATTCTTACTTTCTGATTGAAAGTAATGAAAAATGTTACCCTAGCAATACGTAAGAATTGTGGATGGACAAATTACACAGCTACTATGTAGCGTAATTATCATCCTTGTACGATGATAATACTAAAAGAAAGCGAAAGCATACTCGTCTGTCGAATGACTGACTCAACTGTAAAGACTGAGCTTTCCAACGAATTACTAAATGAAATTTCCAGGACAAAATTCTTTTAACCGGGGTAGACTGTGACAACTGTGAAAAATCCCGGTAAACTTTGATTGGTACAAGTCCGTGGTAACCAGACGGGATATGTGTATCATGATATTGTTATGATTATGTGTGTTACCCATGACGAAATAGGTACATCTTAATTGGTCCAAAACTTAAAGCATGATTAAAACTATAATTACGAGTAAACCTTGTGAAATTTCATGACTTGTGTGTTATACGAAACAATATATGTTATATCTCGGAGGAATCCGAGAGCACGTCATGGCTGACATGACACTATTAAGGACCAACGATGCGAGGTTGGCGTCCTTAGCCTTGAGCAACGTGTTAAACGGAGACATGACGTTTAACAACGCATTAAACCTTTGATGTTGATTATTAAGTTATCGGTAGCATCATTTAAGATTTCGAGTTCCAGAAACAACTTAGTTTTGTGCCATAGACTGTGATATAAGGTTTGAAAATAATCAAAGCCCGGGCACACAAAACGAAGCAGCTCCCGGTTGGGGAAACGCCTTCGTTCCAGGCATAACATAAGGCAACCAATGTGCAAGGAACGATCGATCAAACTTAAAAACACTTAAACGAACGTCAAACGAGGCTTTTATGATTAAAACGTAACCATGCTTGGATTTCGAGACGGTTATGTTCAGTTTTTAAAACCGAGTCTTTTGACACTAAGAACGCGTAAAACGGAGCCTATTTTGCAAATCGGAGACGCGTCCGGGACCCGAAAACGGAAGATAAACATCATCTTTTTAACACGTGAACCGAAGCACGAGGCGTCCCCTTGGGACCCACCTCCCAAACCGCCACCCCCCATGTATAAATAATTTTTTTTCTTTTTTTTTCATTTAATTTCATCCATTTTCATCAAAATACCACCTTTTCTCCATGAGATCTGCCATAACTCACCTGATCAGCTGAGTTCATCCTAAAAGAACTCTAATTCAAAGGTATTCTTCAAGTTCTAACTAGTTTTGATTGACTTTTCTTGATTAAACGTGATTTATAGCCGAAAAACTAATTTTAATCCAAGATTTTTGAAGGTTTAAACATGTTTATGGGCTGAATAAGAACACCTTGGTATTTACCTGGTGTTATATGGCAGCCATGATCACAAACCTTTGGGGTTTGATACCCTAATCAACTCTTATTCGAAAAAAAATCACTTAACCATTCGATTAACCGAAAATAATGAATTAAAGCTTGATTGATCTAAGTTTTAGCATATTAGGGTTGTACTTTATGTGTAGGTACTGAATATAGCCTTCACACACTTCTGAGATCACGATTACCGAAAATAATGAATTAAAGCTTGATTGATCTAAGTTTTAGCATATTAGGGTTGTAACTTTATGTGTAGGTACTGAATATAGCCTCACAACTTCTGAGATCAAGATAAACGCTTGGAATCAGAAGAATCGCTAGGTATAACATCCGAGAACCAAATCTAGGCTGGGCAGAAAATTGTTTTGCATATAACTTCGTCCGTGTAACTTGGATTGAGCTGAAATTTGGCATGGTGATGTAGGATATTGTCAGGAAGGACCACGTAAAATGCTAGAATTCTTTGAATTTTCTACGATTTTTTGTGAATTTTTAACTATTTTACTAAAAGAATTTCGAACAAATTATCAAACGAATTCAATAAATCACCATATTTTACAGAGACACTAAGGAACAATTGGGAATGTTCTGGGAAAATTCGGAGTCTATTGGTTGATCTTTTATGCGAGTTAAAAATCTGCGTTTTTGCGAGTTTTCGGTAGCCGGGAATGCACCGAAACGAAATAGGAAAAATCTCAAAATTTTGTGAGGAGTTCCTGGACATGTAAAAGGTGTTCTGCATTTTTTGGAATTTTTGAACTACTGATGGTATTTAATTTTAATTATGTGGTTAAAAATAGTTTTATAAATAATTTATTTAAATAAATAAATTAACAAAATAAACTTCCCAGAAAATGTTCCCATAATCTACAGATTTTTACTGATTTATATAAAAATTTACAGATTTTTATATAAAATATAGATTAAATGGGAATTTATGGGATTAAAAATAGATTATTTTAAAGCAATTTCGGCAGTTTACCGTATAACGAACCTGCCGGAACTGGGAACTGACCCAACCTGAAAAATACTATAACTGGAACACTGGGAGTATTCCTGGAGATACCGGGAAAATTGGGCACTATGAGTGTGTTCTAAGATAATTCGGGAGAATTCCCTGTCGGTGAAAATGAAAACTCAATTTTGATCAACCTAGACTCCCCAAACACTCAAACTCCCTTGATGAAAAGTTAATCAATCTTAAATAACCACGTGTTGGCACTATTGGTATTCCCGTACCATTATCCGAACACGTTAAACTACTGACTTTGGCGGGCACGCGAATCGGTGCCCGGAAGCCAAACTGAAAACTAATACTACCCTGACATCCATCACCATACCAGTATCCTATAGACTCAATCTGGAGTAAAAAATCCTGACCAGATCCAAGTTACAACCATTACCAACCTAGATATTGATTCGAGTCCATACTTGCATATGTGTTATTAAAGCTGATCCAGTCGCTCGATCACTTGTGTGTTAAGACTACTACGTACACTGTGAGTTTCACTACCCCGCTTTTAACTGTTTTATTGTTTTACTTGGGGTGGAATGCATGTTACAAACTGTATTGATGACACCAAATTGGGAGTGAGTTTTCACTTCCCCACTTTTGAATGATTTTGCTGTTTTCTGGGTGATTTGCATGTTACAAAACTGTGTTAACTGCACCAACTTGTGATGATGTAAAATTTATAACACACGGTTCGGCAAGCTACATGTGTCAGTTATGACACAGTTTGGCAAGCCGCAGGTGCTTGTTGTAACACGGTTCCGCAAGCTGCAGGTGTCAGTTATGACACGGTTCGGCGAGCCGCAGGTGCTTGTTGTAACACGGTATGGCAAGCTGCAGGTGTCTGTTATGACACGGTTCGGCGAGCCGCAGGTGCTTGATGTAACATGGTCCTGCTAGCTGAAGGCGTTTGTGTTGATAAATCCGTGAACTGTGACTTGTGCAATTAAACTTGTGAACACATGTTGTTACACAACAATTAAACCAGTGGAACTCACGCAGCGTTTAGCTGACCCTTTTTAAAACTAACATGCATTTAAGGTAAATTGAGACTGGTGTGATCCGTGTATGTTGTTCAAGACATGTTTGTAGGCGAACCCTGATATAGACGCATGTGGATTAGAAGACTTATGTGGTTCATGGGAACACACAGGTGTAACATACATGTAGTATGTAATCAACATTTTGTAAGTAATAAAATGTAGTGTCTTTATAAACAATGTGCTTGTACCAGAGGTGTCTGTTGCATCCTATATTTTCCTTCCACTGCAAGTCGGGGTGTGACAACATCCCATGTACCATAAGCATCTCATGCATAGGAGACTGGTCAACATATCTATGGCATCAAGATCGTCACCTTTAACACCATAATATACTCCTGGTTGGCTTGAAAAGAGTTAATGAATGTACTCGTATTGTCTAGTGCATTTAATAAACAGATAACAAATAATCACATAATCACATAATGGTCCAAGATAAAATAAAACCTTCAAGTGACCCTGGTAATGTTCCGAAGAATAACACAATAAGAACACTTCTATATAGGAAGTACCAGCGGCGTATCCACCGTGCTCTTATTGCGTCATACCCTTCCTGTTACCTAATCACTCTAGATTTTATGCCACCATCTTAACAAGGTTTACTATGATTCTCATATCTCGAACCTTGTAATTAAGTGTGCACCCATAATTACTCGTTTCGTCACATGGTCCACATAGCTCCTCTTGTTAAGTGAAGGTAACAAATAATAAGGTCGAAGTAACATCTAAATCATACAAACATCGTCATAACACAACATCTATTGAATCGTACGTGTTTCATACTAGAAATGTTAGCACTACTTGTTTTGCATTCAAAAAACTTAGTAGTAGGTATTTCATTCTAGTACAAATATTAATATATGTTTCACCACTAGCCATACAGATAGCGTGTATCATATACTAAGTATGGATTGTCACAAACAATGTAAGTATTTTGAAAAATGTTTTGAAATCATGTGCTAGGTATGCTAAGTCAACATACTAAGCGATAATGTATTTGTAATCATGTACTATACATAATAGATTAACAAACCATGTATGTAAATGACATGAAAACAAAAGAAGTAGTAATAGGCACATAGTATTTGTAGTGTTTGTTTTGCAACGATATGAATGCACTAGTGTGCAAATTATAATATGCTATTCTTGCGAGATTTAGTTCCTAATAATAAAAAACAAAATCCTCGAAGTTGGTACGTAGTTGTGTATTACACATAGTGTATCACATTGGAATTTGTAAATGGAATACGAATAATCAAGGATGAAGAAAAAACTTCTTGAAAATTCATATTATCATTAAAATCATAGTTAAAATATGTACATTGTCTTTGGAAATAAAAAAGGAATGTAAAGGCTCAAATGATCATAAGTGCTTGACCATCAGCTTGAGCCTCATTGACATTGTATACTTGTCCATTTGCGTTAGCAAGCTTAGGGCAGTTTCGTTTGAAATGATTTAAATCACCGCAACTGAAACATGCTCCAGCTGGATAGCGAGGGTGTGTTTGATCAGGGGCTATTTGGTTTTGGACGCGACAGGTCGCAACTAGATATCCAAAAAGACCACAGATTGTACACTGGCGGCACAAAGAATTTGCTAGGTGGTGATAGTTGCAACGATTTCACTAAGGATGTTTCCCATGATAAGTCCCCCTAACGGGTACTGAGTTGAGTGGGATTGGTGCAGCAATCGTAAAATTCTTTGAAGTTTTATGCTTCTTAGAATTTTTGGAAGGTTCACACTTTGTTTCATCTAGTTTCTATTGTGTAGATTCATTAGTTCGTTTCTTGTCTCCCTTTCAAAATAGTTTCCCCTTTCTAACTTGGGAGCCGGTTTGGGTAGCGGCTAATTCCTTAGCCTCCCTAAGCGTTGCAGGTTTGCTGCCAGTGACAATATCTTGGATTGGATTGGGTAGACCATCAATGTATTTCTCAATGGCCCGATCCAAAGGTGTGACCATAGTGGGGTAGAGTAGGCTCAACTCTTCAAACCGATCCATGTAAGCACGATTTTCACCGCTATTTTGTTTTAGGTAATAGAACTCGGTTTCATGTGCCCTTATTTCGCTTCGGGGGCAAAATTCTTTCATCATAAGATTCCTGAATTCTTCCCACGTTTGTGCCATAGCTACTTCTGCACCTCTATCCCTCATGACTCTGTTCCACCAAGTGAGTGCTCTCTTTTGGAAAACACTTGAAGCGAACTCTACCTTACGCTCGCCAGAACACTGAACATGGCGGAATGTGCTTTCTATGCTCTCAAACCATTGTAGGAGCCCAGTTGCTCCTTCAGACCCATTAAACTTTAGTGGTTTAGCCGAATTGAATTGTTTGTAGTGTAGGAACATTGTTGTTGTTGTTGTAATTTTGATTAATTTGGGTCACAATATCAGGGAGTACAGCAGCTAGATGCTGAGCGATCAATGCTGCCATTTCAGCGTTCCAAGTGGCATCACGGTGAGGAGGCATTTTGGAGAAGTAGCTATAATGAAAACAAAATAAGTTAGATTTCGTAGAATTGTTATACATTTAAACACCACAGTGAATTGAAAATCTCGACTTGGTATTCGTTCAAAAATCGTGTCCTTGTACTTAGGAAAATAGTGTTGTGAATTTTGTTTCGAAACTTGTTTGAAAATAAATTGTTTTTTGGATGAGAAAATACAAACTAAGTTAATGGTTTGTGTTGAAAATTCTTTACCTTTTTTTAAAAAAATTAATTTTTAAGGTAAAAATATTTTTAATAGAATTTCCAAAATAATGAAACTTTGTGTATAAAAATTTGAAAACTCTCATCCAAATAAATAAAAATTTTGAAAATTTGAAAGGCGATAAATAGTATTTGAAAATAAAGTTGGAGTAAAAAATGTTGTGAGATAAAAGTGAAATTTGTTTCGGATGGGTTGAATATAGTCGTAACATATTACCGAAGGTAACATGTCGTAGTAGTGTCATACAAGTAGTAGTGTTTGGGAATCGTTCGACTGATCAGGGTAGATGGGTTTTCATAATGTTTTCGAGAAGACATGCTTTTGCTCATAAGTGAACACTCACCCTAAGAGTTCCCAGGTAAGAGTGACTGGTCTGATAATGCGGATTTGTACGAACACTCTAGCCTTAGACAAAAACTCGGGGTACAGGCATTCACCCTTCCAGATTGCATGAGTTCACATTATTATTACCCAAGATTTTGATAAAAATGTTTGAGAGTAAAACATTTTGAGAAATCTTTTGATAAAATGTTTGAGATAAGCAAGTCGAGAAACAGTTTGACGAAAATTTTTGAGAAAGCATTTCGAGAAAACTTTTGATAAAAAGGTTTGAGATAAAATAGGTTGAGAAACATTTTGTTGAGAGTGTTTGAGAAAATATTTTGAGAAGTATTCCATAGAAAATGTTTTTTGAGAAAAAATATTTTGAGGAATCCTTTGAGGCAATAAGCCTAAGGATTTAGGATAAATCATCGAAGGTTAGATGATTTGTAATTCACAGAGTAGTTGTGGCACGAGTAAGGATGAGAATTAGGATAGAGATCCTAAGTCTACTCATGTTCGGGTCCCTAGGAAGGTTATAGACTAGGTTAAAGACAATCTAATAACCTAATTCCCTGTAACCAGTGCTCTGATACCAATCTGTAACACTCCAATCGCGTAATACAACAACACGCTGCGGAAATATCAGGGCGTTACGTTACAAATTGCTCACAACTACTGGTATTAAATTGTTTCATTATTGTTAACATTGTTTTACATTACAAGGAATACATTTGTTTTTTGATTAAAGAAGTCTAAAGCCCGGATGCATTCCTATGTGCAGCGCACTTGAATAATCCAACCCTGAAACATATGTGAAAAGAAAGACATCAACAAACAATGTTGGCGAGTACATACTTTTGTTAGCCAAGTAAATGGCAAAAAGTTTAGTGTTGCAATACTTCGATAACTACGAGAGTCGTCTATTGAAAATGGACTCTTTGAAGCCAAGGAATGGCAAAAAGATTTAGTATTGCAATACATTAACTTGTTTATGAAACTTGTGACAAAATAGTTTTGTATATGGCGACATGATTAATACTAAGTAATTTTTATGTCGTTGGAAATTGTACTTTGTTCATTGTAATCATATTGAATTCGGTCATAGAACTTGTGAGTATGTTATTAGAAATCCCATCAAGGATTAATAATAACAATATTGATATTGATCATAACTCGCGGGAGTATTATTAGAAATCAAATCAATGATTTATAATAACATTTTGGATATCCTTTTTATGAATCTAACATATAAAAATATGAAAGAGTTCTACAAGGATTTGGATATTGTACTTTGAAACAATTGAACACAAAATACTAATGTGAATCGGATAACGCTACAATAGTAATACAATAAGAGCACTTATATATAGGAAGTATCAGCGGCGTATCCACCATGTTCATATGGTATTACACTCGTTTCGTTATCTAAATCACAACTAATCACAATAACCACATAATCATCGTCTCGTCACATCGTCTTATCAGAAACGCATTAAAATACATAAAGAATCCAATCAAGGACATCAATTTAGTACTTCAAACATCCTACAAGAATCTAACTATGAAGATAGATAGATACTTTACAGGTTTAGTTTAGTCACTTGTCTTGTCACATTGTCTTGTCTCGTACGCATTAAAGTACAAAGAATCCAAATAAAGGACTACCATTTAGTACTTTAAACATCCTACAAGAATCTATTATAAAGATAGGTTGATGTTTTAAGGATTTGGTTTAGTTATATCGTCTTGTCTCATTGTCTTGTCTCATTGAATCACAAAATCCTAAATCCTAAATCCTAATGGTGATTCGGATAAGGCTACGAAGGGTAATACAATAAGCACACTTACATATAGGAAGTACCAGCGGCGTATCACCATGTTCTTATTGTATTACTCTAGTTCCGTTATCTAAATCACCAACAATCTCTACACATAAACAATAACCATCGTCATCAGCGTGTAAAGCATTTCTTAGAAATTTACTATGAAGATAGAAGATTTAAGACTGTACTTAAAATATCCTACAAGAATCTAACTCTAAAGATAGAAAGATTCTACAAGGATTTGTCTTGTCAATTGTCGTGTTTGCATAATAGGAATAATACAAAAAAAGTACTTAGTAAACACATACATGCCATACATTTGAAAAAATTTGGGGAATGAAACTTTAGACTTAAATTGCCTAATATTGAAACTTTAGAGTTAAAAAGGAAATCAAATTCAGATTATGAAAACAAAAGAGATAAATAAATTTAGTTAAAGGTAAGGGATCATGTACAAGAGAAAAATTTTGTACGGAGTGTAGGAGACAATCATGACCACACATTTGTTTTTCTCAATTTAAGAAAGAGAATGGTATGATGGTCTTTTCTCCCTTTAACTAGTTTCCACCTTGATTTTCAAACGGCTATAACTTTTTCATACGTTAATATTTAAAAAAAAATTACACCATATTAACAAGCATTTCATTCTCTATAATTCGAGCAGCCTATTGCTATAGTATTCTTAAAAATAATTTATAGGACTTTAAATACCCATTACGTGATTTTGAATACACAGTACCCATTACGTGATTACACATTCAACATAAATTATTACGCATTCATTGTAAATTCATTACGTGATTACACATTTAATATGATGTTATAACTAATGCTAATACAATTATGCTTATTACGTGATTACACATTCAATAATAAGAACTTGATTGTTTATGCTTTATTACGTGGTTAAATCTCTAATATATGACATTATGTTGCTATTATAGGTTGGTTTGACTAATATTTTGTATATAATTTATCCTTAATACGTGATTATACCTTAAATATTAGGTATTCCATATGAAATATTATGTGTTACGTTACGTAATCACCCAGTATAGTTTCACATAAATACTATAATGAAATCATGTAATCACGAAATGCGTATTTAAAATCACGTAGCCATGTAATTTACATAGTCAACTATTGTTACGTAATTACGTAATCACTTAGCGTCGTTTCACATAAAATACTACAATGAAATCAAGTAATAACGTAATGGGTATTCAAAATCACGTAGTCACTTACTGGGTATTCAAAATCACGTAATCACGTAATATGGTTTCAAAATCCTTCAAAAAAATTAATGTTAAAATATAGCAATAGGCTGCTCGAATTAAAGAGAATGAAATGCTCGTTAATACGGTGTAATTTTTATAAAAAAATATTAACGTATGAAAAAGTTATATTCATTTGAAAATCGATGAGGAAGTGAGTTTATGAGTTAACAATATTGGATTTTCATATTTTACCATTTTTCCCAGTTGTTCCCTTGTTTTTTGTTAGGTGAATTCTATATTTGGGTACCACTTAATCTCAACTATTGATCTTGCAAACCAATTGTCAAACTTGTCTCTTACACTTCTTACAATTCTTATTCTTGTAGAATAACCTCTCTCTTTAGTTAAATTACCAAAGAATAACATGTGTTCATAAAAGATTTTTATTTATTAGAATAAGAAGAAGATATGACTTTAAGTAGTTTAATTGTTCAAAAATACATCATATATTTTTTATTTAATTAACAATAAAGAAATACCATATTAGCTTAGATAAGATTGAAAACTATTTTTTTCTATCAAATAGTTGAAATTTTTAAAAAGATCATTTTTAAAGATAGGGAGCGAATAAAATTATGATTTTTTATTTCACTATTTTATATATTTAAGATGATTCTTATTCAATATGAGCTCACTGAAAATAATAATAATAATAATAATAATAATAATAATAATAATAATAATAATTATAATAATAATAATAATAATAATAATAATAATAAGAGAAGAATTATAAACTGTTGGTAAATAATATAAAAGAAAACAACATGGGTTGATTGGAGTAAAAGAAATTATTATATTGATCAAGTAAAAGCAAAAAACAAAATTATATTGATCAAGTAAAAAAGAAAAACAAAATTATAAAAATAGTAATAAATTAGAAGTAATTAGAACTCTTACGTTGCTTTTCAAAGTTTTAAAAAAAATTATAGTGCTGATTAAAATAAATAATAAAATTCCTAAATTAGTTTTTATTTAATGAGATGAGCAAGATACAACTAACTTTTAAAACGATATTTAAAGAAAACACTATTTTGATGAAATACTTTTCCAATCAACACTACTTTACTTTGGAAAAAAAACTCTTTTTACAATAATGTTTATTGAAACAACTTGTTTTTTGAACGGTTTACGTGTAAATTCACCCTACTCGGGCCAAATCTAAGGTCGACTCCTCAACCGTCATAATATTGTGCCCTTGATGCACGGGAACCGAATAAAGCTAAATTTCATCCTTTCAAATTAGAAGGAAATGTATGGAAGAGAAAAGAAAAGATGTTGAGAGAAATGAAAGGAAAGGGAAATAGTGACTTTTTTTTCCTTCGTTAAATAAACTCGAGAACAAGGCGTAAAAGACATGTGACTCTACTAAGTAGACTAGTCTCACGTTGGCTCGTATGTCTTTTATTTGAAACTTTTATGTGTGTGTTTTCTTTTTCACTAATAAAACCCAACTTTTTTTGTTATATTTCAGACTAAACTGCAATTTTTGTTTTTTATTTGGACCATAATTATGGATTGGGTCTTTAAAGACTTCCACTTTTTATCATTTTCTTCAATATTTTGTTATAGCTATTGTCCTTTACACTAACTGATATGCCCGTAACATACGGCCTTCCGGGCTTAGGGTACGGCTGGTCAGGATTTGACTAGAAGAATAAGCACCCGTAAGACAATCAGATTTAGGCGTAAGGTACATTTGTATCGTACCCTACCCCCCATGACCATAGGGTACGATTGGTATTTTGACATTTTCTTATCTGCTTTAGCTCAAACTTTTAAGAAGTTTAGTCTCGCCTATTAGACCGCTTTTCCATTATAACATACAATCCACAAAACACATCAAAGTAACTGGGAACTTGGAAATAACAAGAAAAATCGGGCACCATCCCATTAGAAACTAACATAAATTGTTAACTTCTATAATTCCATTAGTGCAAAGACAGAAAGCGTGCAAAAAAATCAAATAAAAGGGCATAGAGTACAATTAGTGAAACCAAAGGACTTACTCTTAGTTTGTTATTATATAAAGATGAACCGATTTCGACCGAAGATTAGTATCGGTATCAATACTATCGAAACCATTACCGATATTCGTTTTATGGTTTCTGATCATCGTAAAAGTGTCGGAGATGTTTAGATTTTTCAAAACTCCATGGACGTGTAGGAGAGAAATGTATCCCCACTTAGACCAAGGCTGGCTTTTACTTGTTCGAATAACAATTAAGGTGATGTAGAGCCAGGAACGACAAATATGATAAACAAATCCGTTTTGACAGGTTCATGATTACGGGTAGTTCCTACAAAGGATAAGGCTAATGGCATATACAATGCTTAAATTCTCGGTGTAGATGCTACATAGTTGGTTCTCACCCTTCAGAGACTACGGTGTAATAGGAGCATTAGCCGACAAAAGGATCACCCTAAGATGATCATCTCATGTAGAGGTGCACAACCGGTTAATTTTAATAACCGGTTTAATACCGGTTAATTTGATTTTTTGACTTTAACCGGTTAATGCTTTAACCGTTATCACTTTAACCAGTTATTTTTTAAGTGGTCTGGTTAATTACTTTAACCGGTTCGGTTAATTAACCGGTTATTTTGCCTTTCTTTTGAATTTTTCGGTTATTTTTTCGGTTAACCGGTCTATCAGTTAAAAACCGGTTAATAACCAGTTCCTATACTAAATACTTATGACCGGTTACTAACCTACGCTTAAAAATAACTACTAACCGGTTATTCCTAAATCGGTTATTAACCGGTTACGTTTTCGGTTAATAACCGGTTATGGTTAATTAACCGGTTATTTTGTGCACCTCTAATCTCATGGCTACTTGAGAACAAATCAAATCAGATGGTTCTACTTTTAGACTTGCTCTTATGGAACCAAGATCGAAAAGACTAAAAACTCAGATTCACAACCACCAAAGGATTCCACGACTTTATCTTTTGAGTTTTCTCTTTCAATTGCCAATACCAAATACATGATACCGATACTATAATAAGCCAAACAAATCCCAAATGAATTCCTGCCGCATTATGCGGGTCCTATTCACTAGTTATTATTATAAACCAAAAGAAATTATGAGTTTTGATTAAAAATTCTTACCCACAATGTTGTTGACTCACTTGTGAAATGAAAATTCTTCTTGCTTTTTGCTTCCAATCAACAACGCTACTGGAAACGCTACACTTAATAAATTTGGAGTTGATGATCACCCTAAACTCTAGATTATAATCTTTTCCCCTAATTAGCTTCAACACAAACTTGTCAACCTAAATAAAGATCAAATGATTCAAATCCCATAGAATATTAATACACGGTTGGTGCAAGATCTGGCCGCAATATGAAGGGGTTGCGTGGAGGGGGGATCGAACCCTCGAACTTTTCGCTCAGTAATGTTATGTATGTACGTTTCGTATAGATTTTTTAGGTATATACGTTTTCGACCCCTCCGATTTTATAAAAAAAATAGTTATATACTTTTAGGTCCGATAACTTCCGACCCACGGTGAAAATTTTCAAGCTTCACCACTGCCAACATTTGTTCTATGTATGAAGAACCAAGCAATATAAGAACCACAAACAATGGATAGCTTGATTGTGGATCGACCATAACATATACGGAAAAATCAATTAAACATGAATTTTTATGAGTTTACAATGAGCCTGACATCCTTGTGGGTACAAGATGTTGGTAATTTCGAATTAGAGATTCCTTTGCGTGCAAAACAAGGAAACATGGAGTGGATAATTATTAGAATATTTAAATGTGATTAGGTTTAATTATTTAGTGATAATTATCATGTCCAAATATAATAGTTTATTAGCAATCCTAGTTATAATCTAATAAGAGTGTTTAGATTATAAATACCATGCTTTGGGTATTAGGGATTCTAATTCAAGTTTTGTGTAAGTTTATGGAATATTAATAAAAGTTTGGGTGTTAGCGAAATAGTTTCCAATTTCTGATTTCAGTTTCCGTTCGATACCGATTCGACTTGAATTGGTATCAGAGGGGATATTCTGAACCTCCATTGAGATAGTAATAGGAGGTGTCCTCGAACGAAGGCCTTGAATAGCAGAATCAACAAGTTGGAAAAAGCTTTTCGAAGCTTTTGATTGTCTTGTTGTTCCCCGGTTGGAAACGATTATTGAAATCGTTGATTGTCCTGCGAATAGTCAATCGGATTCAAGGAAGGCCATTGATCGAACAGAATCGGATTGCAGTTGTTACCCGCGCATGATCTGGATCGAAGAGGAGACAAGTTGAACGTGAAGGTTGTTCTTGTTTCTCTTGTCGGCTGAACCAAAGGACTCTGATCGGAATTGTGGAAGAGGATACCTGGATCTTCAGTTGCTGTTTGTCGAGATAAGGAGAATAGCAGAAGGTTCTTTTTGGGTTGAAGTGGAGCTAATCGGAAAAACAGAGCTGCGTGATTTGGCGGTGTTGTTTTTCTGGTCGTCAAACTAAAAATAAGGGGTTTTATTGGATAAAAGTTTATTTTTTATTTTTGGAAGCGATGGTAGTAGCGGCTCGAATACCGAGAAATCGGTTTCAAATTCAACAACACTTCAATGCCCGATGTTGAATAAGGTTAATTAACTATTTGGGCATTATGTATTCGCGCGATTTTTAACGTTCATGGCGTGTGAGAGGCCATTGAACCCGAGACCGAAACCGATGTAAAGAAAAACAATATGGCGATTGCTTTGTTGTTTCAATCTATACCGGAAGAACAGATCTTGCAAGTTGGTAATCTGAAGACGGCAAAAGAGATGTGGGATGCACTAAAAGCGCGCCATCTGGGAGCCGAGCGGGTACGTGAAGCAAGAGTACAGACACTCATGCCAGAATGTGAGGCGTTAAAGATGAAGGATTCTAGTACAGTTGATGAGTTTTCGAGCCAGTTAACAGGATTGTCTTCAAAAGTGGCATCTCTGGTTCTATAATCGAGGAACAAAAGATCGTGAAAAAGTTTCTCGTTTACCAAGACAGTTCATCTATATGGTAGCCTGTTTGAGCAAATTGTGGATCTAAAAACAGTTTCATTAGACGACGTTGTTGGTCGAATGAAGGCGTAACGCATAAAAGATGAAGAATTGCATTCGGATAATGAAGGTACACAAACGAAACTTATGTTCAATAATTCTAATTCTTCTTCAAGTTCTAGGCAGAATTCACGAGATTCAAGTGAGGGGCGCGGGAAAGGCTCGAACTGTGGACGTGGTGGTGGACGCGGTCGAAACCAATCCGGTCAAAACCGCGGGTCACAAGACGGGTCCAATGAAGGGGATAAACAACAAGGAAAGAAGGATTATTCGAAGGTTCAATGTTTTCGATGCGACAAGTTCGGTCACTTTGTTTCGAGATGTCCAGAGCGAAAGTAAGATAGACAAGCAAACTTGATCGATACGGAAGAAATTGACCCGTCTCTATTTATGGTGCAAGAGGTTCAAGAAGTTGTTTACTTGAATGAAGAAAAGGTCGCTCCAAAAGATTACGATAACGGTTCGGAAGAAAAAGACTTATGGTTTTTGGATAATGGCGCGAGTAACCATATGACGGGTAATTTATCTGTTTTCTCTAAATTAAATAAACGCGTTGGTGGCGTTATTGACACGGTAGATGGGTCGGTTAATACGGAGTCCAACGAATCTAACAATGGATCGCGAATAAAAACCGGGTCAGATTCAACCGGGTCAAGTAATACTAAAAGCACAATTGGTGTTGGTATTGTTTCTAAAAATCAATATTCTCATGGAACAAATAACTCAACAGTGGCATTGGAGTATGATGCATTGTGCTCACATGGTGAACAATATTCAAACGAAAATATGGTATGCACCTCAAAATCAAATTCTAGTCAACATGCACATGCTACTGATGTGCAAGGCGCAAATCAAGACACAGTGAGTGATGTTTTTATGAGCCCGCTTCTTCAAGGCCAAACTGGGCTTGTCTTGGCCCATTTATATACCAGTAAAAACACAAATAGTAGCAGATGTGATGTCGTGAATGGTGGCGGTACTGAACCAAGTATTTTCGTGATGCCCGAGCCAATTGTTCGTAAATCTATCGAAACACGGTTACCCCGGTACGTTTTAACGATTATATTTCCGTGCTTGCGGATGACGAACCGGCTTATTTTAATGATGCAAAAAATAAACCGGAGTGGATGAAAGCAATGCGCGCAGAAATCGAATCAATTAATAAAAATAATACTTGGTCGTTAACCGAGTTACCGCGTGGTGCAAAAGCGATTGGATTGAAGTGGGTTTTCAAGGTTAAACGAAACGCGGATGGCTCACTAAATAAACACAAGGCTAGACTCATGGCGAAGGGTTATGTTCAGCAAATTGATTTTGACGAAGTGTTCACGCCAGTTGCTCGACTTGAAACAGTTCGGTTACTTTTATCTCTCGCAACTAACGAAGGTTGGGAATTACATCATCTTGATGTTAAATCCGTGTTCCTACATGGCGAATTAAAAGAAGAAGTTTATGTCGTTCAACCGAAAGGTTTCGTTAAAAAAGGCGAAGAACATAAAGTTTATAAATTATCGAAGGCGTTATACGGGTTAAGGCAAGCCCCACGTGCTTGGAATACGAAGTTAAATAATATTTTATTAAATATGAAATTTCATAGGTACTCGCAAGAACAGGTCGTGTACCGAAGAACCGTTGGAACGGGCGTCTTATTAATCGGCGTGTACATGGACGATTTAATAGTGACGGGTTCAAATTTGAAACTTATTATGGAGTTTAAGCGCGAGATGGCCAAAAACTTTGAAATGTCGGATTTTGGAAAGCTTACTTATTATCTTGGAATTGAAGTGTGCAGAGCAAGGACGGGATAAAAATTAAGCAAGAGGCGTATGCAAAGAAAATACTGACAAAAGCCGGTATGATTAATTGCAATCCCGCTAATGTTCCCATAGACCCGAATGTGAAATATTCTAAATTTGAAGACGAAGAAGATTTTGATGCAACGAGATATCGAAAGATTGTCGGGTGTCTCTGGTACCTTTTACAGACTCGACCAGATTTGGCTTTTTCGGTCGGAGTAGCCAGTCGGCACATGCAATGCCCAAAGCAATCTCATGCAGCTCTCATAAAGCAAATTCTTCGCTATTTAAAAGGCACTTTTAGCTATGGCATTACCTATACTCGAGGAGAAAATATGTTGGTCGGTTACAACGATAGTAGTCACAACATAGATCTGAACGATGGAAGAAGTACTACGGGACACGTGTTTTATTTTGGGTCTTCCCCAATTACTTGGTGTTCTCAAACGCAAAGTACAGTTCCTTTATCATCGTGTGAGGCGGAGTATATGGCGGCTAGTGCAGCCGCGTGTCAGGCGGTTTGGCTAAAGGAATTAATAGGTGAATTACTCGACAAGAAAATTCAAGCGGCGGTGTTACATGTTGATAATACATCAGCGATAGCTCTCGTAAAGAACCCGATTTTCCATGGAAGAAGCAAACACATAAATCCCGGTTTCAATACATTCGGGAATGTGTAGATAGTGAAGATATCGTGGTCGAGCATGTTAGTGGCATTGATCAAAAGGCGGATATTTTGACGAAGGCTCTTGGGAAGATCAAGTTCAAGGAGATGACTGAAAAGCTTGGAGTTGAAGACTTGTCAGATACGAGTTCGAAATTCCGGGGGTGATTGTTGGTAATTTCGAATTAGAGATTCCTTTGCGTGCAAGGCAAGGAAACATGGAGTAGATAATTATTAGAATATTTAAACGTGATTAGGTTTAATTATTTAGTGATAATTATCATGTCCAAATATAATAGTTTATTAGCAATCCTAGTTATAATCTAATAGGAGTGTTTAGATTATAAATACCATGCTTTGGGTATTAGGGATTGTAATTCAAGTTTTGTGTAAGTTTCTTGAATATTAATAAACGTTTGAGTGTTAGCCAAATAGTTTCCAATTTCCGATTTCAGTTTCCGATATCGATTCGACTTGACAAGACACATCAATTAAGGATACGTGATGTCTTTTTAAAATAAGATTAATATCATTAAAAATGGTCATGTTTAATAAAGCTTATAAGCATATCTCCATAATGCTAAGCCAAAGTTTTATCAATTAAAAATTTAGTATAAAAATATTGTTTTTATCAAGAGGTCTCTTGGAATAATCTTCCTAAGAGAAGTTTATGACGATGTATATTATTAAAATCTGAGAGGAGCAAGATGTTATTTTATGGAAATTTAATATTGTTTACATAATGTGGCCCTGAATGTCAATGAAGTGGTGGTAAAGTGGTAATAGAGAGAGTTGGTATTTTAAGGGACTCAAGTTTAATTCTTGTCCTCATTATTTTCTGCGGCACCTGGTGATAATGAGAGACTAGGCGAGTAGGCGGAGATCGCTAGTTCGGTCCTTGAATTGAGTGGGTTTTACCTCACCGTAGTGTTGTGCCTTCGGGCGACTGTCATGCCTTGGGCGAGTGTTCACGGGTTTCGGCCCTAGGTGAGTTGTTCTCCCTAGTTTGGTTGGAGACGAGTGTATTCCGATATGGTGAATTTTGCCGGTAGTTCATTTAAAGGATTCGTTGACCGTTAAAAAAAGTGTGGCCCTGAAATAGAAACTATGCACTATTCCACTATATACGGTCATAACTCACATTTTTAGAAAATCGGGAATTTGAGTTTTTTTGCATTGAAGGAAAGACATTTTTGACCGGAGGGGGGGGGGGGTGAAAACATATATACCTAAAAAATTCCATATGAAAACTACATATATAACACTACTAAAAATATTTTAGTTTAATATTTTTAAAATATTACTTTTGAAATAAAAATATTTTAGTTTAATATTAAAATATTACTTTTGAGATAAGACCTATGAATATATTTTCAGTGAATCGTAATATTTTTAAAATATTACTTTTGAGATGAGACCTATGAATATATTTTACAATGAATCGTATTTTATTTAAAATATAACTAGAAGATTGATCCGCGCGCGTTGCGTCGCGGCTAACGAAATTGACATGCTGTTGATCAGATTCACATTTACAATGTGTTAAAGATGTTTTTGTCAGTTAAGTCTGTATAACTATCTTATACAAATAAGTAATTCACCAAATAAGAAATACAATTAATGGTATCATAATTATTACGTTACATGACTCGTATCCATATAAATAACCTACCGTATTAAGCCCCCGCGTTGCGGTGGGGGCGTAAAACCGTGACAAATAACACCAACGCCACACTATAGCCAACGACCACCAACATTGAAGTTGTGGCGTCTTTACGTGGAGAAATTAGACCGACATATAAAACATAGAAAATAATAACTAACTCGATTTAGGACTCGTGCATTCCGACGAAGTAATTAAACGGGAAAAAAATAGACAACGTAAATAAACTAAACTACACACGTACGTTGCGCCAGATCAAAACGATTGAATTTGGTAAGATAATGAAACCATTAGTTAATTAGGGTACAACCAATTAAGCACAAATTACAACCATACATGTATAAATATGTTAATTGAATTTGGTAAGTTAATGAAAACAATAGTTAATTAGAGTACAACCAATTAAGCACAATTTACAACCATACATGCATACAAATGTTACAAATTAATATTAACTAGATGGAACCCCGCCGCGTTGCGGTCAGGGGCTTACAAATTAAGGCATAATGTATACAAACGCTAATCATAAGCCCACCCACTTTGCGGCGGGCATGGTTAAATAACAATAAACATTAACCATGAAAAATGTATGACAAGACAAACACCATTGACCTTCAACGTACTTTAAGCTTGTTCGGATCATCATCCGTTGATAATAACTTCTTGAATTGAACATGTTCTCCATCTACTTTGAGCTACAAATCAAATGCCATTGACCTTCTACATACTTTTTCACTTTGCCTATAGCTTATATGCCTGCAAGAATATTGATGTTTGAGCTACAAATCAAGAGTTTACTGTAGCTGACTTTCAAAGTCGTACACTCCACTTTGAATTACATTATGATACGATGAACTTAGTTTTTCTAAAGCAACCATATATGATATGATTGTGTTCAGTAAGTGCTACATTTGACCATAAAGTATACTTAAAGAAATAATTTTGACCCAAGTAGATTTTGACACTCTGGATCAACATTGATTTTAAAAGTCTTTGATATCATCAGCAAAATACTAAAATGCATTTTGGACTTTAACTAACCCTTTACAATATGTGTTTAAGAATATGTTCTGGTGCTATTTTTTTAAAGTCATCAACTTTAATAAGTTATCAGATTAACTAAAATCAAATATTAAGTTGAGAGTGCATACTTGGTACCCGCTACACGGGTGTTGGCATGAGTTTTATCTTCAGAGTAGTGTCGGGCCATGCCAAAATCCGCAATCTTGGGTCTCTATTAACTATCTAACAAACTATTGCATGCTTTTGTATCTCTATGAATGATTCGATCATGCGAGTCTTCATGAAGATAAATTAAGCCTTGTGCTACGCCGACGATTATAGAATATCTTTGTTTCTAGTTGAGCACATCCCTCTTGGCAGATTCTAAAACAATAATAATACAAAAAAAAAACTTTTAAATATGTAGCGTGTTGTCAAATGAAGGAGAAGAGTGTTAGAAATCAGAGTTTCAGAGTGGATTACCGAAAACTAGTCTTTCATAATTATGTGTATTGTTAAGGTACAAATGCAGGACATCTTATATGGTTTACAAAGAAACGTAAAAAGGAAATAGTGCATAAGGTCCGGCTGTTGATTAGCTGGGATCAGGCTTTTGATTTGCTGTCAATTTGCAGCTGTCAACCCCTTATTTTTGTTAAGGATTTCCTCCGAGGTTTGACTTCCCTTTCTGACACTCCCCCTCAAGTTGAGTAGTGGGGTTTCCAATACACAACTTGTCTAAGCATTCGCCTAAGACTCTCCCATTGACAGCCTTTGTTAGTATGTCTGCTAATTGATCTTTTGATCGAACAAACGGTAGTTCAATCGTACCATCTTCCAATTTTTCTTTGATGAAGTTCCTATCAACTTCTACGTGTTTAGTTCGATCATGTTGTACTGGATTTTCTGAAATCTGAATTGCAGCTTTATTATCACACATAATCTTACTAGTTTCTTTTGAAGGAAAGCCAATCTCAGCTAAGAGTCTTCGCATCCACATGGCTTCTGTTAAACCTCGAGCTATACCTCTAAATTCAGCCTCTGCACTTGAAAGAGCAACCACCTTTTGTTTTTTACTTCTCCAAGTGACAAGATTCCCACCAACTAAAGTGAAGTAGCCTGCTGTTGACCTCCGACTTCCCTTATCTCCTGCCCAGTCTGCATCAGTATAGATTTGAACATTTAGGTGTCCATGTGATTGAAACAGGACTCCATGACCCACTGTTCCTTTGAGATATCTAATAATTCTCCAAACTGCTTCCATATGGGACTCTTGAGGTTGGTGCATGAACTGACTTACCACCCCTACAGCATATGCAATGTCTGGGCGAGTATGTGAGAGATATATTAGTTTTCCCACCAGCCGTTGATATCTTTCTTTATTTGCTAACTTTGCTCCTTCCTCCATATAGAGCTTTTGGTTTACACTCATAGGAGTGTCTGCTGGTTTGCAATCGATCATTCCAATCTCTGCCAACAAGTCTAAGACATACTTCTTCTGACTAATGAAAATTCCTTGTTTTGACCTTAGTACTTCAATTCCGAGGAAATACTTAAGCCTGCCCAAATCTTTCATTTCAAATTCAGCAAACAAGTTTTCTTTTAGTTTTCCCATTTCTTCTTTATCGTTCCCTGTAATGATCATATCATCTACATAGATAATTAGGCAGGTTACGAATTTTCCTCTTTTTTTGAGAAACAAAGTATGATCGGCATTACTCTATTTATATCCAAACTTTTTCATAGCTACGGTAAATCTGCCAAACCAAGCCCGGGGGGATTGCTTCAAACCATAAAGAGACTTCTTCAGACGGCAAACTTCTCCAGTTTTGGAATCTTTTGTGAATCCTGGAGGAGCATCCATAAATTCCTCTTCATCTAGGTCCCCGTGTAGAAATGCATTTTTTACATCAAACTGTTGAAGTGGCCACCCTTCATTTGCAGCTATCGAAAAAAGAACCCTAATTGTGTTCATTTTGGCAACTGGGGAGAACGTTTCAGCGTAATCAATCCCATGTGTCTGGGTATACCCTTTTGCTACCAGTCGGGCTTTATATCTTTCAATTGTACCGTCTGGTTTATACTTAACCGTATAGACCCAACGACACCCCACGGATTTCTTTCCCAACGGAGAGTACACTTTTCCCAAGTATTGTTCTTGATTAAGGCTTCCATTTCTGTTTTCATTGCTTCCTTCCAATGTTTAGACTTTAAAGCTTGATCCACGTTTGTAGGAGTTTCTTCAGAATAAACAGATGAGATAAATGCTTTGGCTTCCTTAGTGAAATTTCCATTAGCCACATTAGCTATAGGATAACTAGACCTTCTTGGCTCTTTTCCAGGAGAATACCGTTTCGGAGGAACCCCTCTGTTTGTTCTAGGGGGTAACACATATCTTGATGGTGATTCTTCTTGTATGGATTCATCTGCCTGCAAAGTTTCAGCTTGTTCTGTGGCAGTTTCATGGTTAGAAGTATTGGTATCTTCGGAGTCATTAGAAACTCCAAAAGTATCACCAGACTGAATAGGGTGAGTATTACTTACCTCGGACACCAGGTTAGGAGGAACATTAGGGCCTTCTGTGGCACTGAAATTGAACTCTGGTGACTCTGTAGTTGGTACATAGGGAACATATTTCAACCAACTTAGTGTGTCTAAACATTCCTTCTCCCCCTGACCACTGAGTTGGGAATTGTAGTAATACTCGGTTTCAAGAAAGTCACAGTTTATTGTGGTGAACATATGACGTGTCTTTGGGTTATAACATCTGTATCCTTTTTGATTTATTCCATACCCAACAAAGACACATTTTTCAGCACAAGGGTCAAGTTTGGTTTGATCTGATTTAGGTATGTGAACAAAAGCGGTACATCCAAAGATTCGTGGTTGAAGAGTAAGGACTGAGGGTAGTTTGAAGAATTTTGAAAGGGTGTGTAATGGAGTGTTAAGTTTGAGGATATTTGTTGGGAGTCGGTTGAGAAGATAGGTAGCGGTAGCAAGGGCTTCAGGCCAAAAATATTTCGGGACCTGGGATTCAATTAGGAGGGCTCGTGTCATTTTCAGCAAAATGCGATTTTTCCTTTCGGCGACACCGTTTTGTTCTGGGATGTTTGGGCATGTAGTTTGGTGGATTATTCCCTTGTTTTGGAAAAACAATTTAAAGGAGGTATTAACAAACTCACCGCCATTATCGGATCGGAAAATTTGGATGTTTGTTTGAAATTGGGTTTGGATCATGGCGTAAAACATAGTGAATTTTTCAAAGACTTCGGATTTGTTTTTCAAAAAATAAACCCAGGTCATTCGGGTACAATCATCAACGAACATCACAAAGTAGCGAAGGTTTTGCCCCCAAGAACGGGGGCAGGACCCCATACATCAGAATAGATTAATGAAAATGGCAAAGCAACCTTAGTATTATTGGGTTTAAAAGTTTTCCTGTGGCTCTTTGCTAAAACGCATGTTTCACAATGTGACATAGAATTAACTGGAAATAGTTTTGGAAATAAAATATGCAAATAACTTGTAGAGGGATGACCTAATCTTCGGTGCCATAGCCATGCTTCTCGTTCCGATGTCCCATGAGTCAACATCACAGCACCACTTTGAGTTACCTCGTCCACATAATATAACCCTTGACTTTCAGTGTCACGCCCAATGATCGCTCCCGTCCTGATATCCTTTAAAATACAAAACGTAGGGTACATTAGGACAATACAGTTGAGTTCTTTTGTGACGTGGCTAATGGAAAGCAGCTTATGTGACAGCGAGGGAACATAAGGACAATTAGAGATTTTTATTGTGGGTGAAATCTCAATAGTCCCTCCCGATTTTACATCCATTATCCCTCCGTTCGCCGTTTGAATATGTGTTTTTTCTGGTTTAGTTGTTGAAATAATATCCGATGACTCATAAGTCATTGTGTCGGTCGCGCCATAATCGAAGATCCATCGTTTTTGTTTTTCATGATGTTCTTGGGCCATATTAGCATTTCCACTATTTCCAGGGACTAAATGTGACATATTCAATTTTTTGTTAGGGTTATAAATCCACGGGTTTGAGGGATCCGCCCCAAACCCATTACCTGTTCCTTCATCTTCTTCGCCTTTTGCGTCGGCCATTCCGCCGAAACCAGCTCTACTCCGGCTTCCATCTCCTGGGACCTCTCGGTTGCCGGTGCTGGGTGATTTTCCTTTCTCTTGAACTGTAGCCTTTGTGCCCTTCTTATGACTATCAGACCACCATTCGGGATATCCGACGAGTCTGAAACATTGTTCCTTGGTATGCTTAGTCATGCCACAATGGTCACATTTGAGATGAGTTTTGTCATCTCTGCTTACAGATCCAGTTCTTCTTCCTTCGAACCGTCGGAGCCCTTTCGATGCAAGTCCTGCCCCTTCTATTTCTGTGGCTATTAGACCTGCTGCGATGCCCTGTGCGTCATTGAGAGGTGTTCCGAGAATGTTTTGGTGAGCGGCCTCCTTGCGAACAGTGGCATATGCGGCTTCTGCAGTCGGAAGTGGTTCCGACCAGAGTATCTCCCTCTTTATAGGGTCATACTTCCGGTCAAGGGCATTTAAGAACTGGAAGAGTTTTTGCTCAGTTCGAATTTCGGAGTATGTTTGAATATCCGTTGAACAAGTCATCGGATTCGGATCAATTCGGTCGATTTCTCCCCATACGCCTTGGAGGGTGATCCACAATTCTTCGAGAGAAGTATTGTTCTGTTTGATATCATTCGCTTTGACATGGAGATTAAAGGTTTGGAGCTTGTCCCGTCCACTGCTATATGTGACTACCAAGGCATCCCACAACGATTTCGCTGTGGGAAACTCGGTGAGGTTACCCGCAAGAACAGGTTCGATATTCTGAATTAACCATGAAAAAACGATTAGGTCATCTTGCTCCCACTGTTCGTAGGTTTCATGATTTTGGTCTGGGGGATTTGTGGTTAAATGTTTCGGCAAGGTTTTTGATTTTCCGCCTATGGCGACTCGAATCATTCGGGTCCATAGAGGATAATTCTGGCCGTTTAGTTTCAGATTTATCTGTAAACTATCGGACATTTTTGGGCTTTTTGACTGGGAATTTTTGAGAAGGTTGGCTACTTGTAAGGTGAGATCACTACTCGAGTTATCGTCTCCGGACATGGTGACTCGGTTGTGGCTCGGTTGTGTTTTGGGTAGATGATGAGCAGACTAAATAACCCGCTCTGATACCATGTTAGAAATCAGAGTTTCAGAGTGGATTACCGAAAACTAGTCTTTCATAATTATGTGTATTGTTAAGGTACAAATGCAGGACATCTTATATGGTTTACAAAGAAACGTAAAAAGGAAATAGTGCATAAGGTCCGGCTGTTGATTAGCTGGGATCAGGCTGTTGATTTGCTATCAATTTGCAGCTGTCAACCCCTTATTTTTGTTAAGGATTTCCTCCGAGGTTTGACTTCCCTTTCTGACAAAGAGAACATACTGATAAGAAGCTTATCGAGGCTCTCGTTAACGCAATATTTATACACCAAAAGCTTCTCAGGGAACGTGCAATACCCCAATAATTCCCAGTTACACATGCTCCATTTCTTGAAGCTATTACCACCTACAACCCACATATATAAATATCCAGCTAACAAAAACCAAATGAAACATGAGTGAAAGTATTTTAATTTGAGTGGTCAAACTTTCACCAATGAACAAAAGCAAGCTGTGAAGACTCCAAAGGGCAACAGTTCTAAACCATTCTGCTTGAACACAAACTTGTTTCATGAAAACCTTTACCTGAACCCTCTGTTTATATAGTTGACCGGGTCTGACCCGGATAAACTGTTTTGATCGTGACTCTGGTTCTTTGGCTAGTTCACTATCCAACTTCTACTTAGATAGTCCAACTTCTAAACCACACCATATGCACCACTCAAGCAAACAACAAACACCGGAATTTCCCGGCAATCGGCGAGTGGTTGTCTCGACGATAACCATCACCTTTCTGGTTTCCTCCGAAGAGTTAACGGTAGAGAGAGAAAGAAATATAGTCGGCGAGTCTCCGGCGATTGGTAGGTCTCAACCTGCTGAACTAAGACTAAGGAATCTCATGATGGTGATGGATCTTCGGCGGTGTTGGTGATAACGGCCACTGGATTGCATATCATAGATCGGTGTATATCAGTGGAGTTAAGGTAAGTTTGACGAACCCTAACTTGATTCCTACCGAGTATTGCACCATATGTTCTTTGTTTCTCTGTTCGATTTTTGCATTACTCGGATTCTTTTGGATGTTTCGAACGTTTGTTACTTGATTCTGATTTAGGGTCTTTTGTTTTGAAGTTTTTTTAATGCATCCCAAGCAAATATACAAACAGAACATATACGGAACTGCCCGGAACAACCGGTTAGCTCTCTTCTCCTGCACCTAGCCTCAGCCTCACCTGAGCAAATGACGCAAGATAACAATTGAATTTGTTGCATTATACTATAAACTTAATTCAAAACATTCATTCGGCATCTGCTTCAACCAAAAACCAAAACAAAGGGCAAACAAAAAAAGCTCACCGGCCAAGACGAAGTCTGATGGTGCAATGTTATGGCGAACAACAGAGACTAACCCAATCTAAGCGGCATCGAAATCTTCGCACGAACCTTCCCGGACGACATCAATCACGTCCTAAACAACATATAAAAGAACATACCAATTAAGTAATAAACATTCAATATAGAAGTAATTTCAAATCAAATCTTTAGAAAAATGCATGCAATGCTATAAGACAATATCAATATAAAGTATGCATAGGTTGACTTGGGCAAATTTACAAAAAAAAGTACCTTCAAATTGAGTCAATCAAGATCTATCCATACATAAAATAAGACACCTACAAAAAAGAAACCAAAACTGCACACAGTGCAATCTAACCATCAATTTGTCCTTTACCATATGCACAATTCAAGCAAACAGCACACATAGTAATTGTCTCGACTGCCACCATCACGTGCACACATAGGAATAAAAAACATCTTTGCCTCATCCCATCAATCTCAACAAAATGGGTTTAGGTGCCACTATTAAACTGACTTTATTGTAATTAGGCAACTTATATTAAGGCTTATTTCTAGGCTTGTCATTTGCTTCAGAATATTCTTAGGCTTGATATTAGGCTTAGTCCTAGCTTTCTGTTTTTAGTGTCTCTCTATATATAGAGACCTCTTGTACCTTTGCTAACACAATATACAATTACAATACAATTACTCACAGTTTAACATGGTATCACAGCCTATTCGATCATAATACCTTCACTGTCATATTTCCGCCGCCCATTCCTTTTTTTTCCTGTCCTCCGGCCACTGTTCTTCTCGCCTATCCACCATGGCTATAACCGCCTTCACCACTGAAACTAAAACAAACCACAATTCTCACAAATTTGGTTTCAAACTCACCGCCAACTACGGATTCTAGAAAACCATGATCACACCCTTCTTAATCACAAATGATCTATTTAGTTACATCGATGGCTCCCTCTCCTGTCCCTCTAAAACCGTTTCAAATGCTGAAAATCCCGAATATCGAGCATGGATTTCCAATGATGCTCACATCCGAATGCTCCTTTCTACAATTTCTGAATCCTCCTTCAAACATGTACCTCGCGTCTCCTATGGCTTGCCTTGGAACGTGCCTATGTGCCTCACACATCGTCCCGAGAATACACTCTCAAAACCCAATTACTCAAAATCGAGATGAAGCCGGATGAGACATCGACTGAATACCTTACACGAGCACAAGAGTATTCGGACGCCTTAGCCAACATCGGTGAGCCCATGAAAGATAAAGATATTGTTATGTTAACTATTTCAGGCCTTCGGGAAGAATACAATTCCCTCAAATCCAATCTCGTCTCTCGGAAACTGCTGTTACCTTCATAGAACTTTCAAGTCTAATTTCTGATCATGAATATATGATAAAAAAGCAGCCCCCACCATACCCTCCACCCAAGCCTTCACCGCCACTACCAATTGTGAATCCAACAGTCTACAAATCCCACCCGACACTCTTCAATCTCTTCAACAATTGCCAACACAATTGGGACTCACTGTCCAAAGCATCCCACAACAGAATCAAGCTTTTAACACCACCCGCAACACACCCAATAATACTTCCTACCATCGACGTGGTCGGGGACGTCACATCAACCACGGTCACAACAACCGCCAACTGCCTCCTACAAATCCCAGATTTCCTTGAGCATCAAACCAAAATATGGTTTATGGGTCTTGCAACAGGTGTGGTATTGGGCACATCCCGTCACAATGCCCAAAACCGTGACCCTGCAACAACTCGTGCAAACAAACAGCCTCCACAAGCCAATTTTGCTGATCATCGCTCACAAGCATCTTCTTCATGGCTGCCAGATACTGGTGCAAGTAGCCATGTGGCGCCCGATCTCCATGGCTTTGATGAATCTGAACTGTACTATGGTAAGGACACTTTAGTTGTTGGTAATGGCAAAAGTTTACCCATTTTTCATATTGCTTCAACCACATTTAATTCACCAAATAAAACCCTATCTCTTAAAAATATTCTGCATGTTTCACAAATCAAACGTAATCTTCTTTCAGTATAACGTTTTTGTCAAGACAATAACGTATTCTTTGAATTTCATTCTAACTTTTTTTGTGTGAAGGACACGCTTACCCGTACTATCCTCCTCATGGGTCCAAGTAAAGACGGGCTCTACTCCTTCAATCTGCCGAAGCTTCTACCTGTTTCAAATGTTGCTTTTTCCACCATTCGTGCATCTCCCACAACTTGGCATCAAAGACTTGGCCACCCTCACACGCAACTGTTAAAGTCTATGATCTCCAACAATGGCCTTCCAGTTATTAATAATTCAGTTCTTTCTTATTGTAATTCTTGTCCAATGGGGAAATCTACAAAAACACATTTAACTAGTTCACCCCATAGAAGTACACGTGCTTTGGATTTAATCTTTTGTGATGTTTGGGGTCCCGCACCCATTAATTCCTTTTATGGTCATCGTTACTTTTATTGTGTGTTGATCATTTTACTCGTTACATGTGGTTATTTCCCATTCAACACAAATCCGATGTCTCGCACATTTTTAAACAATTCCATACAATGGCCGAAAGACATTTCCAATCAAAAATCAAATCCGTTCAAACTGATGGGGGTGGAGAATTCAAGTTTATCTTCTTTTTTCACAACTCATGGAATTTTGCACCATCATTCTTGTCCCCATACGAGCGAACAAAATGGTTTTGTTGAAAGACGGAACCGACATGTCGTCAAAACCGGTCTCACTCTCTTGGCCCAATCCGGTGTTCCAAAACGTTTCTGGAATTTTGCCTTTGAGACCGCAACATATCTCATAAACCGTATGCCCTCCCGCACTTCCTCAAACATCTCTCCTTTTGAACACCTCTTTAACCGCAAACCTGATCTCTCATTCCTACGTGTTTTTGGGTGCCAATGCTTCCCTCATCTTCGACCATATAATCCACACAAAATGGATTTCCGCTCTTTACCCTGCATTTTTTTAGGGTATAGCTCTGCTCATCACGGGTATCAATGCCTCGATCTAGTCATTAACTGTATTTATATTGCCCGACACGTACGGTTTAACGAAGCACACTTTCCTCTTCTACAGCCTTCCTCACCTACACCTCCCACACCATCTCCTGACCCATACTTCTCCTCCTTTCCATCCCCTGTTCGAAATAAACCTACCTCACACGGCAGCCCAAATCCGGCAGACCAAGAGCCAAACAACACGACCCCAGCAGCCTCTCCACCACCTGAGGTTGTCACAAACCCAACACCTACCCTAGTCACAAATACAAACGTTCAACCAGCCCAAACCTCCCCTACGGCCCAAGACGCACATCAGTCCACTCCACCAACCCAACCCGTTGAAACAACTACCAATAACCAGCCTCCTCTCCAATACACCTACACTCGCCGCACCCAAACTCCACCTACTGCCACTCATCATCCCACTGTTCCAGCCAACTATCAGCCCGCTACATCTTCAACCACAGCTGAATCTCAATCCCGAACCCGACCAGCCAACCTCCGACAAAATCCAAAAAAATGAACTCCCTACAATGCCTCCGCCTTTCACATCTCAACAGATTCCTCCTCGCTCGAACCCTCCTCTTTTGCTATTGCCAACAAAAGTCCGCCATGGCGCAATGCAATGACAAATGAATTCAAAGCCTTGATGAGAAACGGCACGTGGACCTTAGTACCACATGTTCCTAATGCTAATGTTGTCGATTGTAAGTGGGTGTACAGGTTGAAACGAGACGAAAAAGGAAATATAAAACGCTACAAAGCGCGTCTAGTCGCAAAAGGGTTTAGCCAACAGCCGGAATTGATTATCACGAAACATTTAGCCGGTGGTAAAATCCACAACTGTTCGTGTAGTTCTGTCCTTGGCCGTCACACGCCAATGGCCGCTTCGCCAACTCGATGTGCAAAATGCATTCTTACACGGTGATCTCAAGGAAACAGTCTACTTAAGACAACCACCAGGCTTCATTGACCCACAAAAGCCAGATCATTTATGCCTTCTTCATAAGTCCTTATATGGACTCAAACAGGCTCCAAGGGCATGGTTTAATCGTCTTTCGGGAGCTTTGTTACAACTTAGGTTTCAGGGATCCAAAACAGATCCATCATTGTTTATTTACTCCCACCATGGTATGTTAATGTACATGCTAGTTTATGTCGACGATATTATCCTAACCGGCAACAATCCGTGGCTCATTAACAATACCATTAAACGATTAAGCACCACTTTTCGCTCCAAGACATGGGGCGGCTGTCGTATTTTTTAGGAATTGAAGTGATTCCCAAAGGTAACGATTTACTCCTCTCTCAACAAAAATACGTGCATGACATTATCGAGCAGGCTGGTCTCTCTCAGTCTAAACCCGCTGACTCCCCGATGGCTCCTAAATCCATCTTGTCTCTTGGCGATAGTCCTCAATTTGATAATCCGGTCAAATTTAGACAAACCGTTGGAGCTCTACAATATTTAACTCTTTCAAGACCGGATATAACCTTTGCGGTCAATAAAGTGTGTCAGTTCATGCACTCTCCAACAAAAAATCATTGGTCAGCAGTTAAACGAATTCTACGGTATCTTAACGGGACCTCTCATTTCGGTTTACTGATTCAACAAAAGTCAGCTGCAGTCATTCACGCCTATACCGACGCCCAACAACGGTCACTAACAGCCTTTTCCGATGCCGATTGGGCTGGCTCTATCGATGACCGTCGATCGACCGGGGTGTATGCAATCTACCTTGGCTCTAATCTTGTTTCATGGCGTGCTCGCAAACAACCAAACGTCTCTCGGTCATCAACCGAGGCGAATACAAAGCCATAGCTGACACCGTTGCCGAGTTAACATGGCTTGAGGCACTCCAAAAAGAACTTCATGTTACCACAACTTCTGCTCCTATTTTATGGTGTGACAATCTCGGAGCCACCTATCTCTCTGCCAATCCGGTGTTTCATGCACGCACAAAACATGTAGAAATCGATTTTCATTTTGTTAGAGAAAAAGTCGCTCAAAGAAAGCTCCTTGTTCAGTTTATTAAAACAGATGATCAAATTGCAGATGTGTTTACCAAGCCTCTATCATCCCAACGTTTTCTTCTACTTAGATCCAAGCTACAGGTCGCTCCCCGGCCTTAGCTTGAGGGGGAATATTAAACTGACTTTATGGTAATTAGGCAAGCTTATGTTAAGGCTTATTTCTAGGCTTGTCATTTGCTTCAGAATATTCTTAGGCTTGATATTAGGCTTAGCCCTAGCTTTCTGTTTTTAGTGTCTCTCTATATATAGAGACCTCTTGTACCTTTGCTAACACAATATACAATTACAATACAATTATTCACAGTTTAACAGCCACCATACGTGTTCAATCAACAACTTAGGAAGTAAACCAAAACCGTAAAACTTACTGGTGGTCGTCCGCTAATCATGTTGGAGCCATCGTTCCCCTGGTGTCGTTGATTTTAGTTCAGAATTTCACCATTAAAACCTGAATTCGGCCATGTTCAAGGTCGTCAGAGTTCACCTACTCGTCACTGGATTGGGGTTTAGAAAATAGTTTAACACACATCTCCTGAATCGAACATTCTGAAATCATAAAGACGACCTACCTGTAAAATTGTACAGTGAAGATGATTCTAGGGTTGCGATTCTATGAACCAGACGGACGGGAGAAGGAGACTTCACACATGGAGGGAAAAGTAATTCGCCGGCGAGTGGTAAGGAGTAGTTCGCCGACCAGGTAGCAATTCGCCAGAGCGGTAGAACTGTAGAAGATGACCATGTGGGGTTGCGTAACCCGCCATCTTTCTCACTTTCTCTGTGCAGTTCTCTACTACTTTAGCCCCACTTTCCCTCTACCGGTCTGGTAAAAGGGAAGCGGTGGAAAGACAGCTGGAAGACCACACGTCAAATAAAACCGTACAAGACCCTATTGCATAACCATGTTACTAATTGATAATGATAATTATAATTAATTAATTTAATAATAATTACTTACAACACCCAGCAGCACAACAAACTCTGGTTAAGCATAACGTACAAGTCCCTATTGCATAACCATGTTACTAATTGATATAATAATATAATAATATAATAATAATAATAATAATAATTAATAGTATATAAATAATGGCACATTTTTTTCATACGGCAGAAAATTGTAGACAAAAAACCAGTAGTAAATAAAATTTCTGAACTTCTAAAAAGTTATCAGCTATATTTAACTGAAATATAGAAGGCTGAATCAACGTTTGTGGCATTTTGACTCTTCATTCCATATTTGTAAATTCAAAATAACAAACATCAATCCATTGTCGTCCAGCGGTTATGAATATCTGGCTTTCACCAGGAGACCCGTGTTATATATATAATATATATATATATATATTATATATATATATATATAATTTTATAAATAAGAGTTCCTTAATGATGCTTGTCCATGCTTAACACAGATGTTTTGTATGAGTTGTACAACATTGTTTAAATAAATACAGAAAACCCGACTTTTTACGATCTGCCTAAAACCTTTTCCTAAGGACAATGAACTTTTCATCTAATGGATATATCGAACACATGACATAGTACGACGCCACCTAACAACATTTTCCAAATGATGATCAAACTCCCATCATTCGAGCTCATAGCATCATGATTTAGAATCCTCAAGTGATCATATTGAATGCAACCTTCAAAGATAACAAGAATCACAATTACATTCTGCAAGTCACAAGAAGATGATATCAAAAAATTAACCTTTTTATTCACGAATGGGTCGATCTAGTTTATAATTTTGGTCAAATGGGTGATAATAAAGTTTTTTCGCTCAAATAGAAAGGGGTCAAACGGTTGAAAGTTGACCAAAGCGTACCGAAAAAAACAAAATAACCTCCTAATCTGATCATTAGAGAAACTGTATTTCATTGTATTCATATTTAGCACATTTATTATTTATAAAACTCAGAATAGAAAAGACAAAAATGAGCTTGTGTGTTTGCCTGACCGACCCAACGGACACACTTCTAACTTTTCGTTTTGACCTGTCTACATAGTATACAACTGACCTGAAAAGGTTAGCAAATGAATATCTGATAGTCGGGCTCTGCAGCTCCTACATTTAGGTAGTTAACATCAACTACTAGCTCCCCAAAATACTCTGTCAAAAGAACAATAAAAAGAACACATTTTAGATAATGCCCAAATGAGTGACGGAACAAGTAGTCAAAGACAATCATCAGTAATGTAAACTTCAAACCTTCATATATCGTTCTTGCATAGTTTACATATTTGGGTATGATATCCCGATAGATGATTCCTCCGGGATGGGCATCCAGTACCACCAGCACACCTGTCAATGACGTAATCAACAAGTCAGAAACACCACAAAACTCACTTTAACTTGCCGCAAGTCTTCTTTACAACCTTTTATCACATTCTTTGATATTGCCATTTGCTAGATCCTAGAGATGGTAATTTTGCTCTATTTAGAGTAGGTAAATCGGTCGAGTTGATATGACAAAAATTACATCTAAAGCAACATAACTTCAATAAAAAAAACACTATAACTTCAATAATATAGTTTATGTAATCATATATAATACATTTATTAATATGTGGAGGGGGTAGTACCAGGTGCAGACCAATCATTTGTGGAGTTACTTGGCAAAGGGGCCAACCACAAAATGTTCCGTAGATTCACTGAGTCATCATACGTCACATTCGAGCCTGAAAGGAAAGCATAATTGATAAGCATGAATGATGGAGTAATAGACAAGCAAAAAATTGCTTCATGTTTTTATTGTTATTTTTCTAGATTATTTTTCGGCTTCCTTTTTGACATGAACCATCTACACCACCATTGGTGACCGTCTTTTTCGGCAGGGAAGGTTTTCATCTACCACCCATGACAACAATATAAACTGAATCCATAAGGAAACCAACACAATCAGTTAAGCAAGTTTAAAGAACTACCAGAATGCAAATTTAAACCAAAATCAAATGCTACTGACTAAACCAAAATCTAATGAGGTCATCATCATATTAATTTTCGATTCAAAGTTGAGAACACAAAACAATATGGAAACTTTAAAATTAGAAACAAACAGCAAATGATATGAAAAAGTGAGGGCAAACCTCGAGACAAGAAACATTGAGAAAAATTGTACCCAAATTACTCAGAAAAGTAGAGGTTGACCTGTTTAACCCGTTTACTTGAATGGGTCATGTTCGTGTTTGACCTGTCTGACATGTTTAATTAAACAGGTTGTCTTTGAGTTGACCTTTTTAACCCGTTTAATAAAATGGATTGTGTTAGGGTTGACTTGTTTAACCTGTTTACTTAAACAGGCCCTGTTGCGTCAACCTGTTTAAACCTAGACTTATAGATATATTATTATAGAATATTGATATGACGATAAAAAAAATTACAATATGATTGAAAACGTAGCCAGATGAAGCATGTTGTATGAGGGACAAAGAATGTAACACCATAAAAGTTTAAGTTTATACCTTTTTGGCAATAGCCCATGTTGTATGGAAAGACTTGTTTATCATATGCCGGATATTCTTTAGCATGAAACCTGGAAACATATGAACAATAATAGTAAATGACTCGATGTAAATGACGGTGTATCTAAACAATATCCTATTCATGATCAAACAGAAACAATAAAAAGAGATATATCAACGTACGTGATTATCACCTTGTTTTGGAAAGATGAAGTTAACCTAGTGGATAATGGATGAAGTTAACCTAGTGGATTAAAGTGGCAACGCTGAAATCTTTTTGGACCCACAAGCGAAAAATAAAACCTTTGGACTAATAGTGGGTGCTATATAACTTACAATATACCAACTCGCGCGTCTGCAGCAATGAAAAGATGACCATGAAAGAAGTCAAATCGATTCAATGACACATCCAACCCAACTTCAGGGCCGCGATCAGAAATTAATTTGAACAAAAATGCCATGTATGAATTTAATTCCTGTAAGATGTTTAAGTAACAAAAAAGTTTAACAATAAACGAGAACAATAAGCAACTTTTGCAGAATTCACGTGCTCGAGCTCTCACACTAAACACTCATTTGATGCAAACCTCGTTTATAAAGCGCCTTCCATAAGGAGTTCTTGTAAGTTCATATCGTTCTTCTTTTGATCCTTCAACGTCAGGTACCTGTGACATTGCTTAAGGAAGCTTAAATTACAATCTCAATGCACACATCACATGATGCGGTGATGAGCGATGTAGTTAACCAAATTAGGTCGTCGGTCTGAGTTTTTCAAATCTGACCATCAATTGAACAATGAGTTTTGAAAGTCAACAAGTTAAAATATAATACAATATAATAAAACCTCATCTAGTATAACCCCTCCCACCCATAGTCTAAAATACTATATCAAGGAATATTCTTTTTAATAACAAAAGCCTCGCATACACGCAAATCAAGATTACAATTTTCCTAAGTATCAACAATGTTGATAGTAGTGGTTCATTCAAATTACAACTTTAAGGGCTGTTTCTTTGCCTTTTAATGAGGTTCTTAATGGTTTAGACCTCCTACTGGTTTAACACTTAATGGTTCAGACTATTTGTTTTGTGAGTAGATATCTGAATGGTTCAGACATTTGCCTCTGAATGGTTAAGTATTATACAGAGTCTGAATGGTTAAGACCTCTAATCTGAATTGGTTAGACATTTACCTCTGAACGGTTTTAAGCATTATACTAGCTCTTAATGGTTCAGACCTCTTACTGGTTCAGCACTTAATGGTTCAGACGTCTTACTGGTTCAGCACTTAACCATTCAGAAGTTGCCAAACAGCCCCTAAGATAACTATTCAGAACCATTAAGTGCTGAATCAGTAAGAAGCAATCTGAACCATGAAGTGCTGAGAGTATAATGCTTAACCGTTCGAAGGAAAATGTCTAACCAATTCAAGTTAGAGGTCTTACCCATTCAGACTAATGCTTACACCATTCAGAGGTAAATGTCTGACCCATTCAGACATCTGATCGCGAAACAACCAAGTCTGACCATTAAAGATCTAAACCGCTAAAAGCCCATAAGGCTAAACAAACAACCCTAAGATATGTTTAGGGAACATAAAGGACTGACATAGATGATGGTTGGATCAAGGGCACGTTGAATAGAGGCCGGATCAGCAGCAGAATCAAAAGCAAGTCGAGCGATCTCAAACACCGGTGCGGGTGGTGACCACACGAGCTCATTCTCATGCTAACTTTCGAATGAAGCATCCGTCGTGGAAACCTAGGAGAAGTAGGTAGAGTGGGATTGAAGGGAACGAGGAATTTGAAGCAGGATTTGAGTTGAGCGGCAACATGAGGATCAACAGATGAAGCTTGTTGAGGTGTGCCGACGAGTGCGAGTATGTCTCCGGCAGAAGCAGAGGGTTTATTATTGGAGTTGAAGTTGCGGATTGCAGTAGGATGGGGGAGTTTGGAGGTGGTGAGGGAGAAAGAGAGAATGAATGCGAATTTCAGAGTAAGTGATAATGGATTCACCATAGGCTACAACTCCTCCCTCGAAATTCGCATGCATTCATGTGGTGATGGGATAGTGGTGTTTTTTTTATTTTGGGGGATTTCAACTGCAACAATAACTCCCTCACGCTAGTGTAAACCGTCACGTAAATGGGTGTAAGGATAGGTCTAAAGGGTGTGGATGAACCCTTTATATATGTATGTATGTATCTATAGGTGTGTGTGTGAGGGGGTGAGGCTTGTCGAGACCGGCAGGGGAATGCTCTGAGGATGGTGCCAGGCATAGGGGGCGGTGTTGGGGACCGGCGTCGGGCCTTGCCGGGCACATGCCGGCCCCCATACCCTTCAGCCTAAGTCGTCGTTCCATAGTGGAGCTTCATGTAGGGCCAAACTCACGCAAAACGTTCATAGCGTTCGGGCACACCACCTTTCAGGGGCACTATAGATTCAAAATCGAGTTGCTCGCGAAGCATATAACGGGTCAATGTTGAAGATTTCAAAAACTAATCGTTGAACAACGGTAAAAAAGAATAAAAACAATAAAATTAATTTCTAACTTCTCTCTCACTATATATATACACTATACACACACATATATATATACAGGGCAATTATAGGAAAAAAACTCATATTCATCAAGAAAATTAAGAAACCCACAGATATATACAGGGCAATTATAGGAAAAAAAAAACTCATATCAGTTAAGAAAACTAAGAAACCAAATGAATGAGCCTTCATTTTGCAACGTGTTACGCTTTTTAGCAGATGTGTTACATGTAACAAACGGAATTTGCCACGGGTTACGTAACAACTTTTATTTTTTTAGAAAAAGCTGAAAGTCTGCAATAGTTGTTACACGTAACACGTGGCAACCCACGTAAAACGGTCTGCAAAAAGGTGTGACACGTGGCAAAATAAGATCCATTCATTTGGGTTTCTTAGTTTCTTAATTAATATCGTTTTTTTTTCTCTCTCCCCTATCTATATATACATACCCATATAAATAAATAAACCTTACCCAAAACCCATTCTACACCCCAATCAATTCATCAAAACCATTATTTACAAAATCTCTCCTTACCACAATGTCTTCGCCTCGTCGGAAGAATCTTTCATCGATCTATGCTAAATATTTTTTTCTTTACGAAGAAGCTGTGGAGGAGGAAGAAGCGGTTACGAGTGTGTGTGCCCTCGCGATTAACGCCTTACAACATGTTAATCGTTCTCCCCCACACCCGATCTTGAGAAGGTAATATGTTGTGTGAGACTATGGAGCCGCAAATGATCGTTTAATGAAGATTATTTCGATCCTACACTGGTTCACGACCCCGATATTTTTAGGCACCGATTTCGGATGAGTAAAAGGTCATTTTTGCGCATTAACAGAGGTTTGGAGGATAAGTATGACTACTTTAAGCATAAAATCAACGCAAGAGAATGTTTAGGATTCACGTATGACATCAGCGGCGAGTATTTGAAGATGGAGGAGAAAACAACACGCGTTACCTTGGAACATTTCTGCTACGGTATATTTACTTAATCTTATATATGTAATTTTAATTTATATTACAATAAATTTACAAAAAGTAAATACGATTATATATATAATTTTAAGTTTTTAGGTATATGCCAATTATATGGAAGACGTTACTTGAGAAACCTGACTTGGAACGACCTTCAAAATATATACGAAGTGCATTTAAAAAAACACGGAATACTCGACATGATTGGTAGTTTAGACTGTCGTCAATGGCGATGGTATAATTGTCCAACCGCATAGCGAGGTCAACATACACAAAGTGACTTGAAAGGACCAACGTTGCTTTTACAAGCGGTTGTCTCATACGATCTTTGGGTTTGGTCGGCCTTCTTTGGTCTCGCTGAGTATATGAACGACATAAATACTTTCGAGTTTTCACTATTGCTCGAGGGTTTTCTTTGACAATATTTCTTTAGGCAAGTGACATGAGACAAAATGTGTTTAAGAGTTCCAACTTTATAAATTCTTATATATATGTTAAGTAGAAGGACATAAAGGTAATTTCACTTTTATGTTAAGATGCTAAACATCCTAAAGTATCTTAAAATCTTGGTGTATTTATTATTATATTTTGGTCTGAAAGAGTTCTATTTTAAGATAGAGTTATTGAATTTAAATAACCTCAACTTGTATCATTTGGCCGATAGTAGTCCCAACTTATGAATTGTATAACATCATTCCCAACTTTCAACTTATTTTTCTTTGACATCCCCAAACTAACTTAACCCTAACCCAATTGGTTTTTTTTGCTGATGTGGCACTTGTTTAGTGGCGTGACATCTGGCGTAGCCTTTTATAGTGATGTGGCACTTATTTAGCGACATGGTATCTGACGCGACATTTTTTGATGGCATGACTTATGATGTGGCACTTGTTTAGTGATGTTGCATATGACGCCATTTAACTGGATTAAGGTTCAGTTAGTTTGAGAGTGTCAGAGGAAAATAAGTTGAAAATTGAGAGTGACGTAATATAACTCTTAAGTTGAAAGTACTATTAACCAAATGATAAACTTAGGGTTTTTTAAATCCGATAGCTCTATATAGATAATTTTTCCTTTTTTAAATATATATTATACAAACATCAATGCTCACAATACTTGCAAAGGTTTTTTTTATTAGTTAATAACTTTTTTAACTTCAAGTTTGGTAATCTGCGAATTTATATTTATTAATTTGTTTTTTTTATCTAGTATATATGACATTCGGAACGTGTTCTATTTTTATATACGTTATGATATACTTTTTTTTATAAAACCGTGTTATGAATTTTAATGTATAAATAACCAAAACATAAATGGTATATGTAATCAAAGCTACATTACATTTAGTTTTTCACAATTTACCCGTTTCACTATTCTAATAATATAATGAAATGATTTATAAAATTCCAACTATACGATAATGTCCCAATATGTCAATACCAATATCGGTATTCGTCTTTTTTCTGTTGGTTGCTAGATCGAGTGTCGGTATTGTAACGAATCGAACCAACACTTACCAAACACTTGCCATGGACGTTTTATTTTTCTCGTCATTCCGGATTAAATTTTGTTGAGAACATAGTTGTATATACACGTAGACATCAGTATTATCTATCAAAACTGTACAAATATGATAGGATGGTCATTTTTCAATGGCCACACTGGTACTGAACATAACAAAGTTTCACAAGACTTGAGATATAACCCAAAAAGAAAACATTTTCATGATATCAGATTTCAATTTCCAACTTGTTGCTCAGGGGAGTTGAACACCTTAGCAATCTTTTCAGTGGGCACCAATGGCAGATACGAAGAAACCTTGTATCCTTTCACTGCTGTCTGCTGCACAGTCTGGTTGTAATTTTCAGAATAGTAAGCCGCTGTCGGTACAACCACCTTAGCCACCTTAGGGAAAAGTGGGAGCTGGTTCAGAGTGTGCCAAGCTGAAACAGCATAGTGCTCTGCAACTGGCTCAAGCTTGGTGTATGCGGTTTTCGCAAGCCCGGATGCAGTTTCAACCACACCAGAAGTCTTCACCTCGGTTGAGACATGCTTCACAAAGGGCGGCACTCGGCTATCGAATTTGTTGACAGACTCATCTACCTTAAATCAAGTTAATACGTTTATCGATATTTTACCATACAAAATGTAAAGAAGATGATTCATGTTTAACAAGACAGACGAGCTGACCTTACGATCAACAAACTTTAGAACCTCAACAGGGACATCATGGAACTTATCATATGCAGGGCCGACAACGGTCTTTAGGGTACCCTCTATCGTCTCCACCCCCGGTTTGAGCGGACCGGAGTTGTTCTTGGCATACCTGTAACACTTTGATGCGTAAAGAACTGCATGAAGCACCGCCACTTGTACGAATTCAAGGTACTTCAACCTTTCTTCTTCACTCTCAACCTTCTGTACCAAATCAATCCCCAGCTAATCATATTAGTCTTGTTATGAAGAAACAATTTTCCAACATCATATTCTTACATATATGTGCCAATATTCAAAGAATCTGCATAGGTCTGATCTTACTACAATCACAGTTTCTAAAAATATAAGTCTATACAAGAAATCATGAATCTCGAAAGTCTTGAAACATATATGTGCTCCAATTCAAAAAAAACTGCACAGGGTTGATCTTAAACTGCAGTTTCCAACATAAAAAAGAATCTTCAACCAATAACTCAAAAGCCTTAACTACATAATTACATTTATTTGCTCCTATTAAAAAAATATTCATTAGGGTTTATAAACTAAATTAGATGAAATCATGAATCTGAAAACTCTTCAAACACATAATCACCATATTCAATATTCCAGTGTTCTAAGCATAGATGAACCACACTAATCCATCAAAAACATGCATGTCAAAATAATACTCTAATACACAACTTGATCATGCTAAATTAAAAAAATCATAATCCAGAAGTTAATATATTTCAAACAAGTGAATCAATTTAAAAAAAAATCATTAGAACATGAGGTTTCATCTCAGTTTGAGCCCTAGGTTACAAGCAACAAACACAAAATTCATCTTCTTACTCAACTAATCAACAATAATAATATCAAAATCGAAAATTAAGCATACTGACTGCAAATATACGATAGAAAGCATAGATTCAAACTGAATTGCAACGATGATCAAACACAAGAAAAGACGAACCTCTGGTTGATTAGTAACAGGAGCATCGTTTTCGGCCATGTTCAACAAGTATGGTTCAGAGAAGAATATCAAATCAAATCCAATCGTTTACAAAAAGTAATCAATTTGAGGGTTTTGCGACTGTTTATGATCAAAAATCGTGGGATTTATAAAAAAGAGGAAAAAGTGTTGCATTTGGGCCCTTGCATTTATAGTTTTGGCACGAGGAACCCCTGTACTTTTTAAAGGTTTCCTTCAATACCTTATACATTTATAGTCCGGGAAATAAGTTGTGATGAAAAAGTGTTCAAACGTAGGTGGTACATAAATACAAAGCTTTCACATTGATTCAGCCTTGTTGTGAGTTTCACCAATCAGTGCCCCCCCTTTCTCAAAGCTTTCACATTGATTTCAGCCTTGTTGTGGGCTTCACCAACCAACGCCCCTCGCCCCCTCCTTCTCTCCCTCTTGTAGCCTTCATTCCTCGCCAACCTCGTGTCCGCGAGCCCAGCCAGGGAGACGCCCCGGGCTGGCTTTTGCCCAACACCGCCGCTAATATTATAAAAAGACTTGCAAACTACCGAAAGCATTAAAAACAAATTTTATGTTGAATGTTTTCATTCTTTAAGTTCGTAAATGTTGAACTCCTATAAGACATTATATTATGATCGATTTTCCTTTTCTTAAAAACTTAAATGCTATAAAAGAAAAAAAAAAGGAAACAATAGAATGCTTTTATATAAGCTTTTAGAAAAATCAGACCATGTGTAGTGAAATGGTAAACCACATGTATTTTTTTTACCATGTGTTTACTACATCATCTTAGCCAAACCACATGCAAAAAATGATTACTTATTAAATTACCTAACTAGTTTAAGTACCCGTGTCAAGTGTTTACACGGGTAGTCTCACAATAAATTATATAATCTAACAGTGTTCACATTAACTTTTAATGAAATAAATGTTCTATTACTAAATTTGTTTTTAATGTTAAGGAGATGATTATGCTTATTAAATCAAAATTGGTTTAAAGTTATTATCGGTTTAAACTTATTATTAGTTACGGAATTCGCTCTTCAGTTTATTGCCTTCTAGCAACTTGCTAGTATGGTTCGTTTTAATAAAAATCAGCCTTTAAGAAAAGGTTAAGCAAAACAAAGCAAACATGCCTCTACATGACCAGGTCAACCGCAAGCCTTATAGTCAAGAAACATAATTCTAGTAACCCACTCAATGTTTTAAAGCTGGTTTTTATATCGTACCGGATTTGACTCAGAAACGATCGAATCGAATGTATCGGACGGTTCAACCGGCTGTACCAGATGGTTTAACCGGTTCTACCGGAGTACCAGACGGTTCAACCTGTAAAACCGGCCAGTTTGAACCGGTTATTTAGAACATTGAACCAACCTTCATTACTACTACAAACAGGGGCGCAAGGATTGTAGGGGCGGGGAGGGGCGCCCAACCCCCCTCCAAATTTTTCGTTCAGTAGTTTTATATATGTAGTTTTCGTATAGAAATTTTTGGGTATATACGTTTTCCCCCCCCCCCCCCCCCCCCACCCCCGGTTCTATAGAATTTTTGAGTATATACATTTTCGCCCTCCCGGTTTTCGACGGTAAGCTTCGCCACTGACTACAAACATAATTCCCAAACAACTCATAACGCGAGTAATTCTTGAAGCAAGTCTTTCGTGCTGAGTGCCCCCATGAAATGTCAATTAAATCAAAAGTCAAACCAAAGAAAAGATTAAGTTATTTTGTTTTCTCCATCATTAATCATCATATCACTGCACATATTATATTTCAAAGGCAACTTTTATTTCAACACCAAAAATTATACACAGGCCCAGCAAGTTGTTGTGATCCTAACTTTACAAAAAATAACCGCCCACTGTTCTAAACATAATAACCACACCCAGACCCAACACAGATTATAAACTGATTTTTACCAGCCAACCCGCTCCATGCCTTACAGTTTGGACCTGCATTTCACCCACAAATAAGATGTTGCCTGGTTTCCACGAATATCACTGCACATAATAAAATGAAGTATATCTCAAAGATTAGAAGGAATAAAATGGCGGTGAAACGGAATTTGTGATACAGAAAAAAAGGAAAATAATCTAACGAATGAAATTAGTATTATAACTTTAATATAAAACATTTTTCTAATAAGCAAACACACAGAAGTGATATGATCCTATAATTTATTAAGTGCATAAATATTTACTAAATATTAATTTCTAGCTAATATTAACCTATAGTTTAAACGCTAATTAATTAATTCCATAAAAGGTTAACTGTAACATATAACAAAACTAATACTTGTAAATCTGAATAAAACAAAATTATGATAATTATATTTTCATATAAGAAGTTACATATTACATACATAGCATATGATAATAATTTTAGTACCTGTAGTCTTACTTCCATGAAACATCACCAACTAAAATCCAATGACTATCTCATATCTCATTCACAGCCTCAAGTATATAACTCTAAAGGACAGCATGCCCTACCTGGACAATAGGTATTTGTATTCACACCCAATTCTATCAAAGTTGTTGCCAAAATCAATTAAGTTTAAGTGTGAATTCATAGAAGAAGCCAAAATCAGATGAGCCATTCAGTGAAATTTGAAGCTTTCCTTGCATATAAATTGAATCAACTTCCCTCTGACGTTTGTTGGGCTGAAAGGCAAGACTATTATGGTTATAATGTGATGGGTGAAGAATGGGAAATCACATGAATGCAAAGAATTTAATAGTAAAAAAGTTCATAAAAGAACATGTTTTTTATGTTGAAATAGTAGAAAGATAATTACTCGACTATGCTCGTACTGGTTAGAATAGTTATCACTTTCGATATAACTTGCGTTATATAAAATGATTTAGCAATTACAAAAAACATAAGACCTTTCATATTTATCTTATTCGGGGAAGTAGAAAGCATGCTATATACATGAAATAAAATGGGTAGAAAAGTACCTACCTCAAACCAATAGGCAATGGAAACTGTAAAAAAAATATAAATTACAACTCCAACAACCTGCCGAACAGATAGTGTAAAATTGTCTCTCAAAACTGATTATATATAACATATGGAAATCCACACTTCGGAGGAGTTATACTCTCACTCAGAATCAAGTACATAAAAATGGTGATTTGATATTCTTAGTCTATAAATCAAGATGTGGAGGGTCAAGTACTACTATCTTTTTTCAACCCTACCTTAGAAACCTAGTTATGTGTGACAAAGAACGATTGTTGACTTAAAAAGTAAAAAAATAACTAAAACCAAAGAATTACATATAATGCCACAATCAAATCTAATATTAGTACCTCCTGTAGCTGATTGTGGCTAGTAACAGTGGTGGCAAAGTGGGCAAGTTGGGTGGGTTTGGGTAATGGGTCAAGATGGATTTGAGTTACAATGGGTATAGGTCAGGATGGGTATTTTTAAAAAAAGGTCGGATGGGTAATGGGTCAAGATGGGTGTAGGTTAATATAGGTTTGGGTAAAGATGGGATGAAAAAATAAATAAAAAGTAAAAAATATAAAAATATAATAAAGAATATAAAAATATAATAAAATTTTAAAATTCAAAAAAATAAAAAAATCTAAAAAAAAATTCCAAAAAGTTCTAAAAAATCCTAAAAATTAAAAAAAGCAAAAAATTCTAAAAAATCAAAAAATTCTAAAAGACAAAAAATCTTAAAAATTAAAAAAAATTTAAAAATAAAAAAAAAGTCTAAAAATCAAATAAATTCAAAAAAGCCCAACAAATTCAAAAAAAAATCTAAAAAAACGAAATATTCCGAAAAATAAAAAAAATCTAAAAAATCATAAAATTCGAAAAAATCATAAAATACTAAAAAACAAAAAAATCTAAAAAGTTAAAAAATCCCAAAAAATCTAAAAAATCAAAAAATTTTACAAATTCTAAAAATGAAAAAAATTCAAAAAAAATATAAAAACACTATTTTTGATTTTTTATAATTTTTCGGATTTTTAAGACTTTTTTTGTTTTTTTTTGTTTTTTTTTTTTTTATTTTTTAGGAGTTTTTGGAATTTTAGAATTTTTAGAATTTTTTTATTTTTTTTTTGAATTTTTAGGGTTTTTAGATTTTTTTTTGAATTTATTGGATTTTTTAGAATTTTTTTCGATTTTTTAGGATTTTTTTTATTTTTTACGATTTTTTTCGATTTTTTAGATTTTTTTAGAATTGTTTGGATTTTATAGAATTTTTTTTGAAATTTTATGATTATTTAGATTTTTTATTTTTTGTATTTTTTATTTTTTTTTAATTTTTAGGATTTTTTCGAATTTTTCGATTTTTAGGATTTTTTTATTTTTTAGAATTTTTTTCAATTTTTTTCATTTTTTTTATTTTTTTTGATTTTTTAGAATTTTTGTGAACTTTAAAGATTTTATTTTATTTTTTAGAGATTTTCAAGTATTTTTTTGAATTTTTATAATTTTTTATTTTTTCGAATTTTTAGGATATTTTTGAATATTTTGATTTATTTTTATTTTTTAGTTAGTTTTAATTTTTTTTTAATTTTTAAACGATAAACGACAAGAGAGTAATACGACGGCGATTGGTGAAGTCATAGTTGTTAATTTTTAATTTTTTTTAATTTTTAGGATATCTACGAGTAATAATTAGTTTAGTGATTTTATCTTATACCCATCCTGACCCGTTTGGGTTTTATCTCATACCCATCCTGACCTACTCTTTTTTTTTATACACCATTTCATAACCCATCCTAACCTAGTGATTAATTTTGTTTGGCTATTTTAACCCATCTTAAAATTTAAAATACCCATATCAACCCAAAATGGAATAGATGAGCTTGTTTTGCCAGGTGTAGCTAGTATCAATCGGCTGCTTAGCTAAAAAGCTAGTAGACAAAACTGATCCATACGATGTCATTGTGTCGCCGCCACTGAATTGAAAATCAAGAGGTTGGTGATAATTATATAGCTTGGCTTAAGTTATCGTGGGTGCATAGTTTGCCTATTCTCCTATCAAACATGACACTTAAGTGAACCTCAAAAATTAGAAAATAATGTGAAGCTGTTAAAATACTTGTCAAAAATAATTTCCTCAAAAATTAGAAAATAATATGACGCTGCTAAAATACTTACCATAAATAATGAAATTACTGTAGGAAACATCAAGGACTAAAGGAGAGACGTCCACCAAGCATCAGATTTAAGACTATACATTATCATTTTCCAGCAGCAATCCTTTGAGTTCACATGAGTAGCTGCAAATCATTATTTCTATGGCTCAAAAACTGGTACAAAGAGAGTAATACATTAAAATCGCAATTCGAGCATAAGAATTGAGTGTAAAAAGGCTAGACCTAGAAATATTTCACTAAATGATCCGCTTCCGATTTTGCTCGCTGCGATAACCGAAGAATGAAAAGAGATTACCTGCTTAATATCAGATCCGATGGTGGTGATTGCCTCAATTGTCATGTTCCCCCAAAAGAAACGACCTACAAAAACAAAAGCCCCTAAACCAAATAAAGGGATGCAACAACAATGGCTTCTGGCAGTGATGGCTGAGATATTTCCATCATATATCTCACCTAGCACCTACAAGATCGACAACGCGTACATGCATTTGAAGGAAAGCCACCAAATAATGAATGTCTAAGGGTTGAGAAGGAGAAGTAGGACATGTTCATTTGATCTGCATCACATTCAGTATAAAGTATGATGGTAAGTAGGTAAATAGATAAATAGATGCCATGGTAAGAAAGTAATAAATAGATAATAAAATAGATATTGCTAGTTTACAGTTAATGAACCAATAAAGACCAATATAATTATCTGTGTTAAACATATACTTCATGGTCTTGTGGGTTAGTAAGAATTAAGGTTTATACCAGAGTCAGTGTCTTCAACTTCAAAGAAAAGAATCATTATGTTGTCACTATAAAAAAGTTCTTTTCTCATTACGTCTGATCTTTTTCGGGTATACGGACCATAAAGCTCTTTGATCGACAAAGAAGTTATCCTTATTGGTAAAAGAATTCAAATTCTCGCACCATCTGAGAGTAATGTATCATGTTGTAAGTTAAGCACAAATATTAGTATGAACTTACTGATATCCATGTGGCAGATATACTTAGGGGTCCACCAACACACTCCTAACAGACAGAATCCGGTTTAAACACAACTTACGCTTGACAGGTAGCCTTCAAGGGGGTTTAAGGCAGAGTTATTAACCACATAACATATCATTAACCATTAATGTAATGAACTTATCTTCCATTTCCATATCGGTGATATATCGGTCGCCTAGTAAAATATTGGTGTCAAATATCGGTACCGATGTTAACGGCGATATTAACCGATATTTGACCGATATATCGCTGATATTAGACCGATATAGCATTGAATTATTGCTGTTAAATTGCTATATGTATAATTTCTGCATTATATTAAAACTACCGATATCTCACCGAGATAACCTATATCTCAAATATTGGCCTTGACCGATATCCAATATTTTACCGCATTAACTGCATAGTTTGCAGGTTCTAAAACTATTAAATTTGTTAACTTAAGCCAGCTAAAAAGACCCATAAACTACACTCAACAACAAATGGTTTGTTATAAAGTTCATAAACGTACCAAAAAAAAGTATTAACAAAACCAGATTAACCTCAAATATAAATATAAATGTGAATCTCGGGTAAGCATTTAATCGAATACCTGGCGTGCAGAACTTCAAGTTTTGTACACATTCAGAGAAGCAAAGGAGAAGACTTCCTGAAAGCCATGATACAAAAAACATGATTAATATCAAGATGGCATCATTGGGCATTCGATTACATATCTTGAAACTATGATGTTATTTTAAAAAGCGTACCTCCGTTTTGGATCTGACTGACCTTGATTCTATCGCCTTAAAAACAACCTTCAAAACTTATTATAAGATGAGAACAGAATGATAGGAATCATGTTCTAGTTTCTAGACTAAATGTCATTTGTCTATTTTAGGAGGGGGTCAAGTGCAACTTATATTTCTATAAATAGGTATCAATAACTCCCTTGGGAGGCAGGATTGAGTTTGTTTAGTTTGCTAGCCTCCTCCAGTGAGAGAGGGCATGGCTTCCATTATCCATTAATACAAATCATTCCATTTACCTTATTCACTGTTACATCATCCTTTCCAGTTTATTTCATTCCATAATATTGATAACCCTATCACAGAACCTAACGGAAGTATCAGTGATTGCGGCAGCACAAGCGTCGATATTGTCGGCACTCAATTGCAGAAATCCCGATGACTACCGGTAGCTTCATAGAATCACAGGCAGGTGAACGCAGTCCCTAACAAACCTGTGTAAACCATTAGGGTCTATAAATTCCACACCTCCGGCGCACACTTCTGTCCACCTCACTTCCAGCACCTCTGGTAAATCATTAAGCATATAAAACAAGAAAGGATCAGTGCTAAGGTGCTTCGCCGGTTTACTTAACAAAAACAACTAACCTACGCAATTACTCCAGCTGCAAACTCGCATCTAAACTTCCTTCGCAAAGTCGCATTAAGCCAAAGATGGTCTAAAGTCTCTTGCGTGTTGGCTCGTTCATTTGAAGTCGGAAACACCCAATTTAATGAAAAAACATGAAATGTATAGTATTGTAATATTAGAATATAGAATTACTCCAAAACCTCTTACCAAGTATTGTTTCATCTTCATTCACTAAGCATGGTCCAATCTACCGTTAAGATTAGGAAAAAGAACAAAACAATCTTACTGCAGAAACAACAGAGAACGTAGCCGCCACCGATCCCTAAATTGCAGCTCAACATTTCCATTCAAGACTCCAAAACTGCCATCGTTATCGGCCGCACTTCTGGTTCAATTCCTCCGCTACCACTCACCGTCACCGACCGACCACTCTACTACAACAACATTCTCTTCCTCTTCCTTGTCTCGACTCTCGTTCCTCCCTTCTACGTCTTCATCGAACCCTTCTTCTCTACATACGTTACTGCATATTCAACTAAAAGTAAAATTTTATGTCGGCAATAATCGCAATTGCTACTTCGAGGTAATGCACAAGTCACATATTAAAACACAACATGATTGTTGTTGCGAGCAAACCTGATTAATGTCATGTTGCTGTGATTAAGGGTACATAGTACCCTCTTCATTCTTGTAACTTGATGAAGATAAGCTTGCTTCATTAATGTCATCCCAAAACATGACCTTCATCTCTCTCTTTATCTCTCAAGGTTATTAAATAAATTGGATTTTCAACAAAAAAAATTCTTTTATTGATATTTTTTACTGGGTATATTAGAAAGATTGATTGACTGATGACCTATTGACAAACTTTTTTTGCTTTGAAAATCCATGTCTCATAAATTTGAATGGCAAAAAACCTATAAAAAGAAATTTAGCATTAGAAGGTGGTTTTTGTTCTTGATGTTTCTATGATAAGTTTTTAAAGTGGTCATAAAAAACTAAAATCAAATGTGAAAAAGTTCATACCTGGCAGGCAATGACCACACTTAAATGAATATGACCAACACGAAACTAACAGCTTCAGCATGTCGCTCCGGTTATCTCATCACTGAATAATTCAGTTTTAAACATAAACCTGTAAAGGAATCCAGAATACTTAAAGATATGTCTACTCATCATCTACCTTGAAAAATAAATACGCAAAACACTCACGATTGAATAATTCCATATGGCTTTTAATTTTTTTGATATTTTATAGGATTATTTTAACTTTTTTATTAGTCGAACTATAGTGTTAACAACCCTGTTCCTGCCAGATAAGCATAAGATGGAATGATGGACTCATGTATGGTATTGCAAGAATCAGGTTCACGTAGTTGTCTTCATTCGAATTGCTAATTAAAAAATAGAACAAATTTTATCACACAATCATCTAACAAATCTAACAAATAAAGTATACAAAGGAAATCACAAAACACAAAACATCATATAAAGGAAAGGGATTTGGATCAAATTGTTTTCAAATAACCAAAATAAACGCAATATTCACAAAGATAAACAAACCTTGTATCAGAAGATCGATTGGTTGAATTTGATTATGATCTTCATTTCATCGCATCGCAGTTAGGGTTTCGGAAAGGATAGATGGGATTGGGAAGAATGGCGTTTCATGGCTCGATCGATCAGTTGAGATTTACGATTTTCATAAAATCGCCATTAATCAGATCGGTAGAGAATATTAGGGTTTGTGATGAGAAAAGGGGATGATTGAAGGAGAAGGAGAATTAAGGCTTTTGATTGTGATTGGAGAAAGAGAGAGAGAGAGAGCGTGGGAAGATAACACAGGGAAAACGAATTGCCGTCCAAAGTTTATTTCTCTTGATTGAGAGGACGTCCACATCATCATCAAAATGATGGGTTAAGAATGAGGCATGTGGTTTATGTGAATTCTTTTAGTATAGTAAATAGATGATTGATTAACTTTTGTTTTCTCATTTTTTATAATTATTTAATATTAAATAAAACATACATAACCTAAAATCAGGATTACATTAAACGAAAAAATAGCAATTCAGAAAAACATAGAAAAAATACATAAAATTAAGCATCTTCGTTTTCTTAGTCGTCCCCTCGTCTCATCGAAGTATGTTGTACCAAATCCGCCATTAGAGCTTGGTGTGCTTGAGAGCTTCGCATCCAAGCGACATTGTCCAACCTTTGTTTCATAGGTACATCAGCTTGTTCGGCTTTTACCAATTGCGGATCATAATCTTGGCGAATCACTTTCCCCCCGTGCTCAAAACCACATTGTGTAAAAGTAGGTAACAATACATAGCATTTCTAACCTTGTGCCATAGTCGACAAGGGTTCCTCACAAAATGCCAACGTTGTTGTAAAACACCGAATACCCTTTCGATATCCTTTTAGGACGATTCTTAAACCTTTTTGAAATTAGTTCTTCTGTCGTCGATAGGGTCGCTAAAGGTTTTTACAATAAGTGTGTATTCTGAATATAGGAAGAGGATCATGAGAAAACTAGATATAAATGAGAAAACTAGAAAACTAACTAAAAAAGCCAAAAAAAAGCATAAAAAACATACAATTTTTTTACAATTTTTTTTATAAAAAATCGCTGCATATTATGTATAAAAAAACTTTTTTTCAAAAAAAAAAAAACTTGTACTGCACATGTGCACTATATGTGTACTACACGTGTGCATTATATGTATATGTTGCACATATGCATTATATGCTTTTTTTATTTTTTTTAAGTTTTTTTATATAATATATATAGCGAATTTTTATAAAAAAAATCAAAAAAAATTGATATGTTTTTTTGGTTTTTTTAGTTAGTTTTTTGGTTTTCTCATTTAAACTAGTTTTCTCATGATCCATCCCATCTGAATATATACCATGGCTAGAAAATACCCGTGTGGGTACTCATTGTGAAAACCGGCAAAATACATGGTAATACCGTACAACTTAATCACTATTTATACATTTAATTGCGTATATTAGACTTGATTTGTGAATGATTGAGTCGTACAAAGTCTAGCAATTTTAGGACATATCATTACATTACAACTTGTATTGTCGTTTTCGCCGTGTCGCGAAACCAAAAAAATATGTCCTAATACGTTGATAAACAATGCGAACACACTATTCATGCGAACACGCTATTCATGCCAGGAGAGTCCTGTACTCCCTGAAACAACTGTCGGATGCTATGAAAGCATATCAAGTTAAACGTTTATACAAAAGCCCTAATTAGGGGAAACACTTGTAACATTATACAAACTTTCCGGAAAAATGCCTAAACACATAAATTGTCTGATCCGAACTATAAATCAACAAATTCAACACTTCGTAGTAAAAGTTAAGCATTTTGTGGGGATAACAAAGTCCACGAAAAATGTTAATTACCTTACACAACATCAAGGATAATAAAGATATCGTAAAGATGCTTTCACATATAACGTCATGCACTTGTCGTATATTATCCGGTAACGACCCGATGACGAAACAAGTGCTAAATTTATCATCCTAACATCACAATAACTAGTCTACTGAACTAGTTAAAGGGTATTTAGCACTCCAAATCACCATTACCATCTTAGTTATCCAAGTAAACTCCTAATGACATAAATATCCAAAAAGTGAAATAAACACATTCCAAAATTGATTTTTAAATTGCAACATCATACACTACCCCCATTCTACTTACGGTTTTGGGGTGTGCCCCATTACCCCATGTAGTGATGGTGTAAAGGATAAGAGGGCATGGTGATGGAGATTTCATGTTGACCAAGTGGGTGTGCAAGATACATAAGATAATTTCTCAACCTTACCACCTTATCACACCCTCACTTAACACTTTTTAAAACACCTACACTCCCTCTAAAATCTCAGCCAAAGCACCCCCTCTTCACCCTTCAATCTTCAACCGACTTCAAGTATTCTCTAGTGATTATCCATGGATTCCAAGGTTGCATGAAGTGTGTCAAGTCTTGAAGGCCATCTAGGAGCATTTTACACATCTTGAAGCTTCTCATCATCTTCATCTTATAGTTCATCCCTAGCCTTTGTGCTAGTTGTAAGATCTCCAAACCCATCTTTAAGATTCTAAAGTTAGTAGATCATGGATGTAAAAGTTTGAAGCTCACTAACTAAACACATGAAACCCTAAAATAAACAAGATAATCAAACATAACTATGTGTTCTTCTTGTTAATCTTGATGATTAGTGTAGTGTAGATTATGTTAGAATAGATGATCTTGCAAGATTATGCTTAAAAGTATGATCTAAACATGAAGATGTTTATATCTAGCAAGATCTCCAATTATAAAGTGTCATGAACTTTGAAATGATCTTGAAAATGATTTTGGGAAATATAAAGTTTATCAAGAAGCTAAAAAATCTACTTTTTTACAGTGTTAATCTTGAAATCACAACCTAAACATGTTTATGAAAAGTGGTAAACTAAGAGGACGAACAAAAAAGTATTGTATTTTTAGTGATCTTGTCAAAATAAATATATAAGTTCATGACACTTGAAGTTGCGTTTATGTGAAAATGCTTAGAAAATGATATTGTTTGAGCTTGATTGAATTTAATGATAATATTGTGGGGGAAACTTGATTAAAACATGTTTTTAAAACGTCCAAAGTATAAGGAAAACCATGGAGAAATTTTCTAAAATCCTAATCGTGATTAAGGCGTGGTTTAACAAGTGATTATCATGGCTAGATCGGATTAACAACCTTAATCATGATTAGGCAAACTTTGATGAAAAGCTTAAGTTAAACACTTATGGATATTTTCTTAAACTAAAATGGATGTGTGTGTGTGTGTATATATATATATAGGATGAAATATTGTTGGGATTGAACCCTACAAAAGAACAGATGATAGAAAGCCAAAAACAGGTCTGCTCTATATGATCCAGAATAAACAGAGTTTAGATTCACTCCTTCTAAAGACCAGCTTCCAAACCACTGATAGTTCTAACAACAGCCTTATGCCAAAGCCCTGCCAGTTATAAAGTCTGTTGATTCACCAAACCACTGATGGGCCAAAGGTCTGCTTTTAAGTCAAAGTCTGCTGGAAGTCAAAGGTCTGATCATCCTTTGAAGAACATCTGCCAATGCCTTCATCAGAGTTTATCTCTATCAGCGGTTAGGTCATCAGTGCTTTACAAACAGAGTTTAGGTTAGGCAGTGGTTAGAGTTTGTTAGTATTGTTAGTTGTCATTGTCAAGATGATGTCAGCATAAACTAACAGTGGTTAGGTTAGTACTATAAATAGATAGTGCTTGTACTGTTCTATTCTGCTTTTCACATCTTCACTTTATTGTACATCCTTCTGTGTGTGTAAGCTCGGTCTAAGGGGGAGTTTAGTGATTCATACATGTAAGTTATCTTGTAATAATTTCTATCTTATGAGTAATGAAAAACATGTTATGATGAAAATTATTATCTCGTTGATTGTGTTATAAAGTTTTAATTGTTCTTCCGCTGCAAAATCTTTCATGATTTATCATTTAATATCAAATTGGTTAAAAACTGCAATCAATTCAAACTTAGATCCTAACAATTGGTATCAGAGCCTGGTCAGTCAAATTGATCTAATCGTCAATTTGACCTAAAATGATCAGCTCGATTTCATGATATTGTGCTATTCTTAATTGTCAAAAACTGAGTCGAGATTGTGTAGAAATTCACGATTCATGTGGTTTTTAGTGTGTTGGAGTCTATGTTGTTTCTAGTTTATTGTGTTGGAATCTACGTTGTTTTCAGGATTAGTTGATGAAGAGGATCCATATCAGTCTCATAACAATGACTGAGATGAGCTCTTAATTAATAAATTTATCAAAAGGATTGCTGGAAATCTATCAGATCTAATTGATTCACATATCACGAAATTTTTCTACGAATTTTATAGTTGAAATTTCTTGCTTATATCAGGTTTTGTATTGCTCTTCTGGATATTTGTTGAAGATAATACACTTTGAGTTTTGCTTGTTTTTGTTTGACAAAACTTAAGTACATGCCTGAAGTGTAACATTTGTAAAAATCGGGTCTTCAAAACCCGCTCCGTTTTGTAATCAAGTACCAAGTTATAAAAATTACATTAAATATTTATGATTATTTTGAGTTAAAACGATACATAATTAATAAATAAACTAAACTATAAAAATTATATTTGGTAAAAAGTTAAAATAAAATAAATAAAAAAATTATGAAGCTGCCGGGACTCGAACTCGGGTCAGCCATGAAACACTTCAACAACTTAACACTCACTCCCAAGACCACTCCGCCACTTGTTTGTTTTCTGTCATGTTTAGGAAACAAATAATTTTTATAGACTAAGGTAAATCAATCGAGTTTACACATTGTAACTGAAACCGGTTATCAATCATCCAAATCGTTTTGGATACTCTCGATTCAGCGAGTATAACCGATAAACGGACGATTTCAATCAATGTTGTCATGAATGGAACTTAAATTCGGAAGTAGATCGGTTTAATAACCGAAAGTCTTCAATTCTCGGACCACTTCAATCATAGACTTTTCCTGCGACTCAAAACACTCTGCAAGACTCCCAATTGCATTTCCGCAACCTTACAATCCACCGGAGAAGCTTGAATCAGACCGCCGGAAAAATTCTGCAAGTCACCGGAAAACCGGGACTCACATCCACACGGTATTTCCTCCGACTCTTTCTGTTTCAATCATGTGATTAATCAGTCTCTAACACAACTCCATCATCAGAATCGATCCTAGTCAACGATTATCGAAAATCTTACCTTCGCCGGAAAACTTCTGAAACTGCCGGAAACACACCGTGAACGGGTATGATCTCCCAAACTTCTGCTAAACCTTTTTTAAGTGACTCAACTTCTTAAATAATCGAACAAAGCTGTTAATTGGTTTCAACAGCCGGAGTTCACTTTCAGTACCGACGAACCTCCGCCGGAATTCTGTGAACAACATCAATCGGTATATCCTTTTTCCTTAAACTCTCTCCATTCTCTACTTTTAAATTACTGATAATGTCTGAAAAGCGTATAAGTCATAAATCAGTCATAACAGTCGGAATATGTTTGTCTGTGTAAATCAACGAAGAAGATGAAGACAACACATAACATAAGATTAATTAAAATCGGTATTTTAAACGGGTTAGACACACAGTCCAGCGGTGGACTGTGTGCAAAATACACACACACGTCCCGAGTTCGATCCCTGCTACACGCACACCTTATATAATAACGCGCCTTTTTGTTTAAAAACTAAACCGGGATAACCCAGTTAGTTGTTAAGTATAATAAAAACCGAGATATTAACCAGGTTAGACACACAGTCCAGCGGTGGACTGTGTGCAACACGAACCACACGTCGCGCGTTCGAAACCCGTCACGAGCACCGGTCCGATTGAATTAAAATGTTTTTGCAAATAAAGGAAATTCAGTTAAATTGAATAAGTGTATAAATATAATTAAAAACAAGATTATTTCGGGTTAGACACGTAGCTCAGTTGGTAGAGCTGCGTGCACGCGAACGGGAGGTCTCGGGTTCGAGCCTCACCCGGCGCAGATTAATTCGCTGACCGAACCGGTCAACGGTCAATGCTAAGAAAAAAATAATATTTTTTTTATATTTTTATTTATTTAATTTAATTGAAAAATCAATTAAAAATACTTAAAAATAACATTTTTAAAGATAGAAAATAGCCATAAACTCACAAAAATATATCTAAAAATTTCATTTAAAATCCTTAATAAAATCCATCCATTTAATATATTTTTCCATTATTATTTAGGTTAGTATTCCTCGTTGATCCGCTCATCTAATTCGTGCGCATCTCACCATCTCCAATCTAACGCACCCAATGTGAGTGAATCTTACAAATTCCCCGTTTTAATCACGTTTTGGGGTGTATCATGTGTCTTTGTATATATATATTATTACTAAACCATTGTGCATACATCATATCATGAACTTGTGTATTCAGTTTGTTGCTGTTAAGTAGTTATCATTGGATGCAATTTATTATTCAGTACATGCAATTTCATAGGCCACCGCTCCCCATTACATTATGAGCCTTGAGCATGTTCCCCATTTTATTATGCGGTTGAACCTGGCGTGCCCACATACGATCGGCTCCGTTTGATTGAGCCTTGATCGCACAAACATTTTTCATTTTCAGTACATGCAATACGATCGGCTCCGTTTGATTGAGCCTTGATCGCACAGTTTCATTTATGTTATTTACAGTATGATGTTGGTATGTTCATGTATGATGCCATGCGTTATTGTATGTTATAGTTGTGACTGCTATTTGCCATTACTTGATTATTTACATTTGCTCATCTATGGTTATGCACAAATTTTCATTTGATAAACTAACAATTAATTTATTAATAAATGTTTATCTAATAAGGTTCACTCGCCAACTTATGTTGACCCAAAAACCCCCATTTTACACATGATACAGGTGAAGCAGCTGCAGCTAGGAACACATAGGACTTGGACTAGAAGAATAAAACGATTTAGTGTTGGGATTGTTATGTTTGGCTTATTTTCCTTGTATTGAATGAACATGTTTGGATGTTTGAAATGTAACTTTGACTTTCTTAAATATGAAACATATTAGTAAATGTCATGAGCTTTGGTGATAACCCAATTATGCCCCGACTCTTATTCCACTGCGGGTCGGGGTGTGACAGATTGGTATCAGAGCCATGACTATAGGGATATAGGATAGGTTATTAGACCCTTAGAGCCTATACTATAGTCGATTAGAAACTTATAATAATTTTGTGTGTTATATGCCAAATTTCATGATGTTTATATGTTTTATGTTAAATGTTACATTTGGTATTGTGCAAGCATGTTCATAAGTATGTATTATCATATAATGCCTATCATGAAATCGTATGCTCATAACATATCACATCCATGAAAGCACACACCACATCATGATCGTTTTTACAATGATTTTCGTGTTTTCAAATCTCATCAAAGTGAGTTCTCATGACGGGCATGTAGTAACTGGAAGGGTACCTATACCGGTAGTCGGAACGTCCTGTCTAGGCTGGCATTCGTATAAATCCAAAATAAAGGACCAGTTTGCCTACCTGGGGACTAACGATGAGAGTACGAAGTACCTATTAGGCCAAAGCATGCTATACCAAACGTCGTGTGAACTAATCCCACTTTGAGTTGTCATCGTGTCTACACCTGGACACGTTCCGACCAAACATCTCATGAACATATTTTGTGGTTTGCATTCGGGGGATGCGAGTGTTAAATTGCCAATACTAATGTGAATCCTACCAAGCCAATAGCCATGGGGGCCCACATGACTATGTAGGTGAAGGTATGGGGGACATTTGAGGCCCAACATGAGCGAACCCAAGACATCCTATGGATGTAGTTGCATTATTGATATTTATGTTATTTTCATTTTCTTAAAGACACATGACACCTAAAAAGACACCATAAACTCACAATCTTCTCATTTTATGATCCTGTAGATGTCGTCTAGACAGTAACGAAGGGGTAAAAGATCGGGAAGGTCTCAGGAACGTTTGGCCACTCAGATCGCGAAACAAATGGCCACGATATTGCCTGACATTGTGGTACAAGTACAACAAGCCCTTGCTACAAATCCTACAAACCCTCCCCAACAACAGGACCAGAACATCGACAACCCTCCAACCAACAAGTGCTCTTACAAACATTTTAAGTCCTGTGATCCTCCTAAATTTTAAGGGACCGAGGGTGTCACTGCTCTCCTACATTGGTTCGAGGAGATGGAAAACACCTTCCTAAACTGCGATTGTCCTGAGGATCGCAAGGTTCGATACGCCACTGGGAGACTACTTGGAGTAGCCCTCACTTGGTGGAACACTGAGAAAGGGAAGAGGAACTGAAGATGCGATGGCCTTAACTTGGGAGGAGTTAAGGGAAATCATGACTAGGCGTTTCTGTCCTAGAAGTGAAATTAAGAAGTTAGAGGATGAATTTCATGCTCTAAAGCAAAAGGAGGGTGATCACTCTACTTACAACAAGAGGTTCTTGGAGTTGAACCAAATGGTTCCAAATTTATTCACTCCAACCTATCGTCTGATCGAGCATTATATTCGAGGACTTCCTCGAAAATCCAAGATTCAGTTCTCAGCATTTCACCAGTAACACTTGAAGCTGCCATGGAGTTAGCAACTGAACTGACCGAAAACCGAATTTGCAACGGGAAGTTCAAAGAAGAGAAGAAGAAAGCCCCTGTTGAGGGACAAACTTCAAACCACCCCATTCCTTCCTCTAAGTTTGCTAACAAGAGGAAGCGTAACACCAGGAATTTTGCAGTTACCCAAACCAACACCCCTATTCTTGCTGCACCCATTACTTAAGTCACTCCTTCACCCGCACCATACAGAAGACCCTACACAGGCCCATTACCAAAATGTAACCATTGTCAGTATCACCATTCCCCTGATCATCCTTGCCAATACTGCACCGGCTGCGGTCGCGTAGGACATACTGTTCAAAACTGCCGCATGCCTCAACGAACAAACCGCCACCAACCTTTAACCCAAACCCACCAACAGTTAATGGGTCAAGCACAACAACCCCTACCATTTCCACCCACCCAACATTTAGCCCAAACATACTACCAACCCAATTATCCTATGGGCCAACCTATGCGGGCTTGCTTCAATTGCGGCGACCCAAGTCATTTCAGAAACACATGTCCAAGGCTGGTTAATATTATTCATGCTCAGGCCCAAGCCAACCCAGTGAACCAAACGAACCAAGCTCCTCCACCTGCAAGAGGAAGAGCTTTCAATATTAACGCGAACCAGGCCAGAGCTGACGGCAATGTGGTCAACGGTACGTTCCTTATAAATGGTAGATATGCCTCTATGTTATTTGATACTGGTGCGGATAGAAGTTTTGTGTCATTAGAATTTGAACCTATCTTAAGCAAAAATCGGGATAAGCTCACGGAATCCATAACGGTAGAAGTTGCGGACGGGAAACCAGTTTCATTAGACTCTATATTACGCAACTGTACACTCACCTTAAACGACCACGATTTCTCAGTCGACCTTATTCCTATGAAGCTGGGAAGTTTTGACATCATAATCGGTATGGATTGGCTCAGTCAACATCAGGCGGAAGTTGTATGTCGTGAAAAATTTATTCGTATTCCTCTTTCAAACGGTCAGACTCTTCAAATCATTGGAGAAACCTCGTCGAAAGGGCTCAGCTTAATGTCTTGTCTTCAAGCTCAAAAATATCTTCGCAAGAATTATGTCGCGTTTTTAGCCCATATCATCAAGAAGGGGACCACAGAGAAGAAACTTGAAGACATTCCTGTAGTAAAAGACTTTCCACAAGTTTTTCCTGACGACATTTTAGGACTTCCTCCAGTTAGAGACGTCGAATTCCGTATTGATCTTATACCTGGTGCTACACTAGTTGCAAAGTCTCCATATAGGTTAGCCCCCTCTGAAATGCAAGAGCTAGCCAGTCAATTACAAGAGTTGACTGACAAGGGATTCATACGTCCTAGCTCATCGCCTTGGGGTGCACCTGTTCTTTTTGTAAAGAAGAAAGATGGATCTTTTCGTATGTGCATCGACTACAGAGAGCTCAACAAGTTAACCATCAAGAATCGCTATCCTTTACCTCGCATTGATGATCTTCTTGACCAACTACAAGGTGCCAGCTGCTTTTCGAAAATCAATCTTCGATCTGGCTATCATCAACTTAGAGTGCATGAAGAAGACGTCCCTAAGACTGCTTTTCGAACTCGTTATGGCCACTATGAATTCATGGTTATGCCGTTTGGATTAACCAACGCACCAGCTGTCTTCATGGACCTAATGAACAGAGTCTGCAAACCTTACCTTGATCGATTTGTTATAGTTTTCATCGACGATATTCTTATTTATTCAAAATCTAAAGCTGATCATGAGCGTCATCTTCGACTCGTTCTTGCACTTCTAGAAAAGGAAAAGCTTTATGCCAAGTTCTCTAAATGTGAATTCTGGTTAAAAGAGGTGCAATTCCTCGGGCATGTAGTCAATGACAAGGGAATACATGTTGACCCTTCATAGATCAAAGCAGTTCAAGAATGGCAAGCTCCACGTACACCAACTGAAGTAAGATCTTTTCTTGGACTAGCTGGCTATTATCGTCGGTTCATTTCAAACTTCTCTCGCATTGTGTGCCACTCACGGCTTTAACTCATAAGGGAAAACCTTTCGTATGGGGACCCAAGCAAGAAGAAGCTTTTCAAACTCTTAAACAAAAACTTTGTGATGCACCAATCGTCACTCTTCCTGAAGGTTGTGATGATTTTGTAGTCTATTGCGACGCGTCAGGGCAAGGATTAGGCTGCGTTCTCATGCAAAGAGGAAAAGTCATAGCTTATGCCTCGAGACAACTCAAGACGCATGAAAAGAACTACACCACTCATGACCTAGAACTTGGAGCCGTTGTATTCGCTCTTAAGATATGGAGACATTATCTCTATGGTACTAAGTGTGAAATATACACTGACCACAAGAGTCTTCAATATATCTTCAATCAAAAAGAGTTAAATATGAGGCAACGAAGATGGGTCGAACTTCTGAATGATTACGACTGTGAAATTAGATACCACCCTGGTAAAGCAAATGTGGTGGCTGATGCACTTAGTCGAAAGGGTTATGCGAACTCCATTCATCTTCTATGTTCGCAAATTATAACCGACATTAAAGATCAAATTCGAGAAGCCCAACACGTTTCAATAACAGAAGAAGATGTACGAAAGGAGATGTCCTGTGGAGCCGAGCTAAAACTTGAAACTAAATCAGACGGTATCCTGTATTACCTAGATCGTATCTGGATTCCTAACCACAACAATCTTCGTGAAACTCTTATGAATGAAGCTCACAAAACGCGATATTCTATACACCCAGGAGCCGATAAGATGTATCAAGACCTACGATACACCTATTGGTGGCCTGGAATGAAGAAGGATATTGCCGTTTTTGTTTCCAAGTGTCTCACATGTTCCAAGGTGAAGGCTGAACACCAAAGACCCTCAGGACTTCTAGTCCAACCGGAAATACCTGTATGGAAGTGGGAAAATATAACCATGGATTTCATTAGCCGGTTACCTCGCACTTCTGGTGGGTATGACACTATATGGGTGATTATAGACCGACTTACAAAATCAGCTCACTTTATTCCTATCCGCGAAGATTTCAAGAACGAAAAGCTTGCACGTATTTATATCAACGAAATCGTAAGCCGGCATGGGGTACCACTAAGTATTATTTCTGATCGTGATGGTCGTTTCACCTCATGAACATGGCAAGCAGTACAATCCGCTATGGGCACACGATTAGATCTCAGTACCGCCTATCATCCTCAAACTGATGGACAGTCTGAGCGCACCATTCAAACTCTTAGAACATGTGTCATAGACTTCAAGGGAAATTGGGACGCCCATCTACCATTAGTTGAATTTTCGTACAACAACAGCTATCATTCGAGCATCGGCATGGCACCTTTTGAAGCCTTATATGGTCGAAAGTGCCGATCTCCTGTATGTTGGCACGAAATTGGGGAAGCACAAATTACTGGTCCAGAATTGGTCCAAGAAACCACAGATAAGATCCATCAAATTCGAAACAATCTTCTAGCGGCTCAAAGTCATCAAAAGAGTTATGCAGATAAACGACGGAAGCCCTTAGAGTTTAACATTGGTGATCATGTGCTTTTAAAAGTATCACCGTGGAAGGGAGTAGTTCGTTTTGGTCAAAAGGGGAAGCTAGCACCACGTTACGTAGGACCTTTCAAGATACTCGAAAGAGTAGGTCCTGTAGCATACAAGCTTGACCTACCAGAAGAACTCAACAGGATTCATCCCACATTCCACGTGTCGAACTTGAAGAAGTGCCTCGCTGATGAGAATCTCCATATTCCGCTGGAAGATATTCAGATTGATGAATCTATGCATTTTATTGAAAGACCAGTGGAGATCATGGACTACGGGGAGAAGCGTCTTCGACGAAGTCGCATTCCAATTGTTAGGGTACGCTGGGAGTCGAAACGGGGACCTGAGTTTACTTGGGAACGTGAAGACTCAATGCGTGAAAAAATACCCGCATCTTTTTCCTACTACTTCAACTACTTAAATTTCGGGACGAAATTCCTATAAGTAGGGGATACTGTAACATTTGTAAAAATCGGGTCTTCAAAACCCGCTCCGTTTTGTAATCAAGTACCAAGTTATAAAAGTTACATTAAATATTTATGATTATTTTGAGTTTAAAACGATACATAATTAATAAATAAAACTAAACTATAAAAATTAATATTTGGTAAAAAGTTAAAATAAAATAAATAAAAAAATTATGAAGCTGCCGGGACTCGAACCCGGGTCAGCCATGAAACACTTCAACAACTTAACACTCACTCCCAAGACCACTCCGCCACTTGTTTGTTTTCTGTCATGTTTAGGAAACAAATAATTTTTTATAGACTAAGGTAAATCAATCGAGTTTACACATTGTAACTGAAACCGGTTATCAATCATCCAAATCGTTTTGGATACTCTCGATTCAGCGAGTATAACCGATAAACGGACGATTTCAATCAATGTTGTCATGAATGGAACTTAAATTCGGAAGTAGATTGGTTTAATAACCGAAAGTCTTCAATTCTCGGACCACTTCAATCATAGACTTTTCCTGCGACTCAAAACACTCTGCAAGACTCCCAATTGCATTTCCGCAACCTTACAATCCACCGGAGAAGCTTGAATCAGACCGCCGGAAAAATTCTGCAAGTCACCAGAAAACCGGGACTCACATCCACACGGTATTTCCTCCGACTCTTTCTGTTTCAATCATGTGATTAATCAGTCTCTAACACAACTCCATCATCAGAATCGATCCTAGTCAACGATTATCGAAAATCTTACCTTCGCCGGAAAACTTCTGAAACTGCCGAAAACACACCGTGAACGGGTTATGATCTCCCAAACTTCTGCTAAACCTTTTTTAAGTGACTCAACTTCTTAAATAATCGAACAAAGCTGTTAATTGGTTTCAACAGCGGAGTTCACTTTCAGTACCGACGAACCTCCGCCGGAATTCTGTGAACAACATCAATCGGTATATCCTTTTTCCTTAAACTATCTCCATTCTCTACTTTTAAATTACTGATAATGTCTGAAAAGCGTATAAGTCATAAATCAGTCATAACAGTCGGAATATGTTTGTCTGTGTAAATCAACGAAGAAGATGAAGACAACACATAACATAAGATTAATTAAAATCGGTATTTTAAACGGGTTAGACACACAGTCCAGCGGTGGACTGTGTGCAAAATACACACACACGTCCCGAGTTCGATCCCTGCTACACGCACACCTTATATAATAACGCGCCTTTTTGTTTAAAAACTAAACCGGGATAACCCAGTTAGTATTCCTCGTTGATCCGCTCATCTAATTCGTGCGCATCTCACCATCTCTAATCCAACGCACCCAATGTGAGTGAATCTTACAAATTCCCCGTTTTAATCACGTTTTGGGGTGTATCATGTGTCTTTGTATTATATATATTATTACTAAACCATTGTGCATACATCATATCATGAACTTGTGTATTCAGTTTGTTGCTGTTAAGTAGTTATCATTGGATGCAATTTATTATTCAGTACATGCAATTTCATAGGCCGCCGCTCCCCATTACATTATGAGCGTTGAGCATGTTCCCCATTTTATTATGCGGTTGAACCTGGCGTGCCCACATACGATCGGCTCCGTTTGATTGAGCCTTGATCGCACAGACATTTTTCATTTTCAGTACATGCATACGATCGGCTCCGTTTGATTGAGCCTTGATCGCACAGTTTCATTTATGTTATTTACAGTATGATGTTGGTATGTTCATGTATGATGCCATGCGTTATTGTATGTTATAGTTGTGACTGCTATTTGCCATTACTTGATTATTTACATTTGCTCATCTATGGTTATGCACAAATTTTCATTTGATAAACTAACAATTAATTTATTAATAAATGTTTATCTAATAAGGTTCACTCGCCAACTTATGTTGACCCAAAAACCCCCATTTTACACATGATACAGGTGAAGCAGCTGCAGCTAGGAACACATAGGACTTGGACTAGAAGAATAAAACGATTTAGTGTTGGGATTGTTATGTTTGGCTTATTTTCCTTGTATTGAATGAACATGTTTGGATGTTTGAAATGTAACTTTGACTTTCTTAAATATGAAACATATTAGTAAATGTCATGAGCTTTGGTGATAACCCAATTATGCCCCGACTCTTATTCCACTGCGGGTCGGGGTGTGACAGATTGGTATCAGAGCCATGACTATAGGGATATAGGATAGGTTATTAGACCCTTAGAGCCTATACTATAGTCGATTAGAAACTTATAATAATTTTGTGTGTTATATGCCAAATTTCATGATGTTTATATGTTTTATGTTAAATGTTACATTTGGTATTGTGCAAGCATGTTCATAAGTATGTATTATCATATAATGCCTATCATGAAATCGTATGCTCATAACATATCACATCCATGAAAGCACACACCACATCATGATCGTTTTTACAATGATTTTCGTGTTTTCAAATCTCATCAAAGTGAGTTCTCATGACGGGCATGTAGTAACTGGAAGGGTACCTATACCGGTAGTCGGAACGTCCTGTCTAGGCTGGCATTCGTATAAATCCAAAATAAAGGACCAGTTTGCCTACCTGGGGACTAACGATGAGAGTACGAAGTACCTATTAGGCCAAAGCATGCTATACCAAACGTCGTGTGAACTAATCCCACTTTGAGTTGTCATCGTGTCTACACCTGGACACGTTCCGACCAAACATCTCATGAACATATTTTGTGGTTTGCATTCGGGGGATGCGAGTGTTAAATTGCCAATACTAATGTGAATCCTACCAAGCCAATAGCCATGGGGGCCCACATGACTATGTAGGTGAAGGTATGGGGGACATTTGAGGCCCAACATGAGCGAACCCAAGACATCCTATGGATGTAGTTGCATTATTGATATTTATGTTATTTTCATTTTCTTAAAGACACATGACACCTAAAAAGACACCATAAACTCACAATCTTCTCATTTTATGATCCTGTAGATGTCGTCTAGACAGTAACGAAGGGGTAAAAGATCGGGAAGGTCTCAGGAACGTTTGGCCACTCAGATCGCGAAACAAATGGCCACGATATTGCCTGACATTGTGGTACAAGTACAACAAGCCCTTGCTACAAATCCTACAAACCCTCCCCAACAACAGGACCAGAACATCGACAACCCTCCAACCAACAAGTGCTCTTACAAACATTTTAAGTCCTGTGATCCTCCTAAATTTTAAGGGACCGAGGGTGTCACTGCTCTCCTACATTGGTTCGAGGAGATGGAAAACACCTTCCTAAACTGCGATTGTCCTGAGGATCGCAAGGTTCGATACGCCACTGGGAGACTACTTGGAGTAGCCCTCACTTGGTGGAACACTGAGAAAGGGAAGAGGAACTGAAGATGCGATGGCCTTAACTTGGGAGGAGTTAAGGGAAATCATGACTAGGCGTTTCTGTCCTAGAAGTGAAATTAAGAAGTTAGAGGATGAATTTCATGCTCTAAAGCAAAAGGAGGGTGATCACTCTACTTACAACAAGAGGTTCTTGGAGTTGAACCAAATGGTTCCAAATTTATTCACTCCAACCTATCGTCTGATCGAGCATTATATTCGAGGACTTCCTCGAAAATCCAAGATTCAGTTCTCAGCATTTCACCAGTAACACTTGAAGCTGCCATGGAGTTAGCAACTGAACTGACCGAAAACCGAATTTGCAACGGGAAGTTCAAAGAAGAGAAGAAGAAAGCCCCTGTTGAGGGACAAACTTCAAACCACCCCATTCCTTCCTCTAAGTTTGCTAACAAGAGGAAGCGTAACACCAGGAATTTTGCAGTTACCCAAACCAACACCCCTATTCTTGCTGCACCCATTACTTAAGTCACTCCTTCACCCGCACCATACAGAAGACCCTACACAGGCCCATTACCAAAATGTAACCATTGTCAGTATCACCATTCCCCTGATCATCCTTGCCAATACTGCACCGGCTGCGGTCGCGTAGGACATACTGTTCAAAACTGCCGCATGCCTCAACGAACAAACCGCCACCAACCTTTAACCCAAACCCACCAACAGTTAATGGGTCAAGCACAACAACCCCTACCATTTCCACCCACCCAACATTTAGCCCAAACATACTACCAACCCAATTATCCTATGGGCCAACCTATGCGGGCTTGCTTCAATTGCGGCGACCCAAGTCATTTCAGAAACACATGTCCAAGGCTGGTTAATATTATTCATGCTCAGGCCCAAGCCAACCCAGTGAACCAAACGAACCAAGCTCCTCCACCTGCAAGAGGAAGAGCTTTCAATATTAACGCGAACCAGGCCAGAGCTGACGGCAATGTGGTCAACGGTACGTTCCTTATAAATGGTAGATATGCCTCTATGTTATTTGATACTGGTGCGGATAGAAGTTTTGTGTCATTAGAATTTGAACCTATCTTAAGCAAAAATCGGGATAAGCTCACGGAATCCATAACGGTAGAAGTTGCGGACGGGAAACCAGTTTCATTAGACTCTATATTACGCAACTGTACACTCACCTTAAACGACCACGATTTCTCAGTCGACCTTATTCCTATGAAGCTGGGAAGTTTTGACATCATAATCGGTATGGATTGGCTCAGTCAACATCAGGCGGAAGTTGTATGTCGTGAAAAATTTATTCGTATTCCTCTTTCAAACGGTCAGACTCTTCAAATCATTGGAGAAACCTCGTCGAAAGGGCTCAGCTTAATGTCTTGTCTTCAAGCTCAAAAATATCTTCGCAAGAATTATGTCGCGTTTTTAGCCCATATCATCAAGAAGGGGACCACAGAGAAGAAACTTGAAGACATTCCTGTAGTAAAAGACTTTCCACAAGTTTTTCCTGACGACATTTTAGGACTTCCTCCAGTTAGAGACGTCGAATTCCGTATTGATCTTATACCTGGTGCTACACTAGTTGCAAAGTCTCCATATAGGTTAGCCCCCTCTGAAATGCAAGAGCTAGCCAGTCAATTACAAGAGTTGACTGACAAGGGATTCATACGTCCTAGCTCATCGCCTTGGGGTGCACCTGTTCTTTTTGTAAAGAAGAAAGATGGATCTTTTCGTATGTGCATCGACTACAGAGAGCTCAACAAGTTAACCATCAAGAATCGCTATCCTTTACCTCGCATTGATGATCTTCTTGACCAACTACAAGGTGCCAGCTGCTTTTCGAAAATCAATCTTCGATCTGGCTATCATCAACTTAGAGTGCATGAAGAAGACGTCCCTAAGACTGCTTTTCGAACTCGTTATGGCCACTATGAATTCATGGTTATGCCGTTTGGATTAACCAACGCACCAGCTGTCTTCATGGACCTAATGAACAGAGTCTGCAAACCTTACCTTGATCGATTTGTTATAGTTTTCATCGACGATATTCTTATTTATTCAAAATCTAAAGCTGATCATGAGCGTCATCTTCGACTCGTTCTTGCACTTCTAGAAAAGGAAAAGCTTTATGCCAAGTTCTCTAAATGTGAATTCTGGTTAAAAGAGGTGCAATTCCTCGGGCATGTAGTCAATGACAAGGGAATACATGTTGACCCTTCATAGATCAAAGCAGTTCAAGAATGGCAAGCTCCACGTACACCAACTGAAGTAAGATCTTTTCTTGGACTAGCTGGCTATTATCGTCGGTTCATTTCAAACTTCTCTCGCATTGCTGTGCCACTCACGGCTTTAACTCATAAGGGAAAACCTTTCGTATGGGGACCCAAGCAAGAAGAAGCTTTTCAAACTCTTAAACAAAAACTTTGTGATGCACCAATCGTCACTCTTCCTGAAGGTTGTGATGATTTTGTAGTCTATTGCGACGCGTCAGGGCAAGGATTAGGCTGCGTTCTCATGCAAAGAGGAAAAGTCATAGCTTATGCCTCGAGACAACTCAAGACGCATGAAAAGAACTACACCACTCATGACCTAGAACTTGGAGCCGTTGTATTCGCTCTTAAGATATGGAGACATTATCTCTATGGTACTAAGTGTGAAATATACACTGACCACAAGAGTCTTCAATATATCTTCAATCAAAAAGAGTTAAATATGAGGCAACGAAGATGGGTCGAACTTCTGAATGATTACGACTGTGAAATTAGATACCACCCTGGTAAAGCAAATGTGGTGGCTGATGCACTTAGTCGAAAGGGTTATGCGAACTCCATTCATCTTCTATGTTCGCAAATTATAACCGACATTAAAGATCAAATTCGAGAAGCCCAACACGTTTCAATAACAGAAGAAGATGTACGAAAGGAGATGTCCTGTGGAGCCGAGCTAAAACTTGAAACTAAATCAGACGGTATCCTGTATTACCTAGATCGTATCTGGATTCCTAACCACAACAATCTTCGTGAAACTCTTATGAATGAAGCTCACAAAACGCGATATTCTATACACCCAGGAGCCGATAAGATGTATCAAGACCTACGATACACCTATTGGTGGCCTGGAATGAAGAAGGATATTGCCGTTTTTGTTTCCAAGTGTCTCACATGTTCCAAGGTGAAGGCTGAACACCAAAGACCCTCAGGACTTCTAGTCCAACCGGAAATACCTGTATGGAAGTGGGAAAATATAACCATGGATTTCATTAGCCGGTTACCTCGCACTTCTGGTGGGTATGACACTATATGGGTGATTATAGACCGACTTACAAAATCAGCTCACTTTATTCCTATCCGCGAAGATTTCAAGAACGAAAAGCTTGCACGTATTTATATCAACGAAATCGTAAGCCGGCATGGGGTACCACTAAGTATTATTTCTGATCGTGATGGTCGTTTCACCTCATGAACATGGCAAGCAGTACAATCCGCTATGGGCACACGATTAGATCTCAGTACCGCCTATCATCCTCAAACTGATGGACAGTCTGAGCGCACCATTCAAACTCTTAGAACATGTGTCATAGACTTCAAGGGAAATTGGGACGCCCATCTACCATTAGTTGAATTTTCGTACAACAACAGCTATCATTCGAGCATCGGCATGGCACCTTTTGAAGCCTTATATGGTCGAAAGTGCCGATCTCCTGTATGTTGGCACGAAATTGGGGAAGCACAAATTACTGGTCCAGAATTGGTCCAAGAAACCACAGATAAGATCCATCAAATTCGAAACAATCTTCTAGCGGCTCAAAGTCATCAAAAGAGTTATGCAGATAAACGACGGAAGCCCTTAGAGTTTAACATTGGTGATCATGTGCTTTTAAAAGTATCACCGTGGAAGGGAGTAGTTCGTTTTGGTCAAAAGGGGAAGCTAGCACCACGTTACGTAGGACCTTTCAAGATACTCGAAAGAGTAGGTCCTGTAGCATACAAGCTTGACCTACCAGAAGAACTCAACAGGATTCATCCCACATTCCACGTGTCGAACTTGAAGAAGTGCCTCGCTGATGAGAATCTCCATATTCCGCTGGAAGATATTCAGATTGATGAATCTATGCATTTTATTGAAAGACCAGTGGAGATCATGGACTACGGGGAGAAGCGTCTTCGACGAAGTCGCATTCCAATTGTTAGGGTACGCTGGGAGTCGAAACGGGGACCTGAGTTTACTTGGGAACGTGAAGACTCAATGCGTGAAAAATACCCGCATCTTTTTCCTACTACTTCAACTACTTAAATTTCGGGACGAAATTCCTATAAGTAGGGGATACTGTAACATTTGTAAAAATCGGGTCTTCAAAACCCGCTCCGTTTTGTAATCAAGTACCAAGTTATAAAAGTTACATTAAATATTTATGATTATTTTGAGTTAAAACGATACATAATTAATAAATAAACTAAACTATAAAAATTATATTTGGTAAAAAGTTAAAATAAAATAAATAAAAAAATTATGAAGCTGCCGGGACTCGAACCCGGGTCAGCCATGAAACACTTCAACAACTTAACACTCACTCCCAAGACCACTCCGCCACTTGTTTGTTTTCTGTCATGTTTAGGAAACAAATAATTTTTATAGACTAAGGTAAATCAATCGAGTTTACACATTGTAACTGAAACCGGTTATCAATCATCCAAATCGTTTTGGATACTCTCGATTCAGCGAGTATAACCGATAAACGGACGATTTCAATCAATGTTGTCATGAATGGAACTTAAATTCGGAAGTAGATTGGTTTAATAACCGAAAGTCTTCAATTCTCGGACCACTTCAATCATAGACTTTTCCTGCGACTCAAAACACTCTGCAAGACTCCCAATTGCATTTCCGCAACCTTACAATCCACCGGAGAAGCTTGAATCAGACCGCCGGAAAAATTCTGCAAGTCACCAGAAAACCGGGACTCACATCCACACGGTATTTCCTCCGACTCTTTCTGTTTCAATCATGTGATTAATCAGTCTCTAACACAACTCCATCATCAGAATCGATCCTAGTCAACGATTATCGAAAATCTTACCTTCGCCGGAAAACTTCTGAAACTGCCGAAAACACACCGTGAACGGGTATGATCTCCCAAACTTCTGCTAAACCTTTTTTAAGTGACTCAACTTCTTAAATAATCGAACAAAGCTGTTAATTGGTTTCAACAGCCGGAGTTCACTTTCAGTACCGACGAACCTCCGCCGGAATTCTGTGAACAACATCAATCGGTATATCCTTTTTCCTTAAACTATCTCCATTCTCTACTTTTAAATTACTGATAATGTCTGAAAAGCGTATAAGTCATAAATCAGTCATAACAGTCGGAATATGTTTGTCTGTGTAAATCAACGAAGAAGATGAAGACAACACATAACATAAGATTAATTAAAATCGGTATTTTAAACGGGTTAGACACACAGTCCAGCGGTGGACTGTGTGCAAAATACACACACACGTCCCGAGTTCGATCCCTGCTACACGCACACCTTATATAATAACGCGCCTTTTTGTTTAAAAACTAAACCGGGATAACCCAGTTAGTATTCCTCGTTGATCCGCTCATCTAATTCGTGCGCATCTCACCATCTCTAATCCAACGCACCCAATGTGAGTGAATCTTACAAATTCCCCGTTTTAATCACGTTTTGGGGTGTATCATGTGTCTTTGTATATATATATTATTACTAAACCATTGTGCATACATCATATCATGAACTTGTGTATTCAGTTTGTTGCTGTTAAGTAGTTATCATTGGATGCAATTTATTATTCAGTACATGCAATTTCATAGGCCGCCGCTCCCCATTACATTATGAGCGTTGAGCATGTTCCCCATTTTATTATGCGGTTGAACCTGGCGTGCCCACATACGATCGGCTCCGTTTGATTGAGCCTTGATCGCACAGACATTTTTCATTTTCAGTACATGCAATACGATCGGCTCCGTTTGATTGAGCCTTGATCGCACAGTTTCATTTATGTTATTTACAGTATGATGTTGGTATGTTCATGTATGATGCCATGCGTTATTGTATGTTATAGTTGTGACTGCTATTTGCCATTACTTGATTATTTACATTTGCTCATCTATGGTTATGCACAAATTTTCATTTGATAAACTAACAATTAATTTATTAATAAATGTTTATCTAATAAGGTTCACTCGCCAACTTATGTTGACCCAAAAACCCCCATTTTACACATGATACAGGTGAAGCAGCTGCAGCTAGGAACACATAGGACTTGGACTAGAAGAATAAAACGATTTAGTGTTGGGATTGTTATGTTTGGCTTATTTTCCTTGTATTGAATGAACATGTTTGGATGTTTGAAATGTAACTTTGACTTTCTTAAATATGAAACATATTAGTAAATGTCATGAGCTTTGGTGATAACCCAATTATGCCCCGACTCTTATTCCGCTGCGGGTCGGGGTGTGACATGAAGTAGAACCCTATTTTTAGAAAGGGAAGATACTTCCTATGATAGTGAATAAAGAGGACTCTGGATGATAACCAGTTCAAATTAGATTCAAGTGTCCTTGAAAACTTATCCCCACAGACAAAATAGTTGTACCATCTGAGATATTCAACCTCTGCAAAAGCCTGTAAAGTGTTTGTACACAAGGACGAGCATGTAAATGAAGCTTTGACTGAAGAGTTTTAAAAACTTATGTTATTAGAAAATCTCAGAAGGACATTTTGGTCCATCAAAACTTTTCTAGAAAGTTATTAAAACTTTAACAAATTCTTTGACAATCAGACATCACTTTGTGAAGGATTGCTATGAAAAAGGTATGATTTCTTTACAACATGTCCATACCAAGGATCAACTAGCAGATGTGTTGACAAAAGCATTTGATGCTTCCACATTTGACAGGTTGATTTCTAGGTTTGAAAATGCTAAACATGAACTAAAACAAATTTTTCTTGTGATCCATGCGTAAATAGCAATAAAATGTTTAAAAAAAAATCAGAAATTCATCCTTAAAAATAGTTAAAATTGAATTTCTCAATAAATCCTTAAAGTCTATTCAAAGCTCTGATAGATTAAAAAAACACTGTTGAATAAAAAAATCTATCCACTGATGTGGAACCTCTGATAGTATTAATTTTTGGTCACAACCACTGATAAGTTACTCTATCAGTGGAAACAACTGTCTTCCATTGTCAATCAGAGGTTACACGTGGACAGATGTTATTCGACAGTTGTTGCATCAGATGCCACGTCATCATCACTTTTTGAAAACTCTATAAAACCCTATCTCATTCACAAACAGAGTTCTCACTTTTACTGTGCCATTTCAAAATCTCTGAAGAAATATTTCCTCTGAAAATCATGGCACCTAAAGCAAATCAACACAAGAACCTCCAAAACACACACTTAACATCAAAAATCCACACAACTATCTCTGTACTTTTGAGAAGACAAAGAAGAACACAGAATTTCATGAAATTATTGATATATTGTCTTCTTCAAAGTACAAGACTCTGTTAACATGCAACGCACCGATCAAAACGCCCTTCGAGATTTTCTGGGCAAATGCTGAAACTAAAGTCTGAATCAAAAACCGTGGGCAATCACGTCAAAAGTGGGAGGGATCTTGGTTCCAATAACCCCACAAACCATCTCATAGGTGTTTCAGATGAACGACCTAGAAGGTAAACCTTCTTTCACCAAAAGTGAGTATCAAATTGTTTTAAAAAACAAAGGGTATACAGGAGATTTATCAAAGCTAACCATGAAAAAGGAAAAATTCCCACCTCCTACGAAATTTTTGTTTCTACCGCTCACATGTGTTTCGAATAAAACAACTGGGTTTGATGAAATACCATTGAAAATTCAATACTTGGGGTATGCCATTTTATCTAAATCTGATTACAATTACTCCCAAGTATTATTTAACGATTTTGTAACAAACTAGAAAATATGAAAAACAAAAGGGAAAATGTTTTCTGCTATTTCCTAGGTTTTTAAGCTATTATCTAAAACAGAAAATTCAAATGAAAGTGCACATGTTCTTATTCAAGGCGTGTCTTTCCAAATAAATAGTCTATCATCTGAAACATATACTCGCCTTATGGCTAAGAGTCAAAAGTTTCAAAAACACAAGCAGGGGAGCTGAGCAAAATTTAGATGAATCCACATCTGCTCCTCAGATTCCAGCTGCTGAGCCCAATGCTCTTGGTGACCACAGCAGGAAAACCACTGCTATGCAACCCACACCAAAAACTCTAAAAAGACAAAAAGAAACCATCAAAACCCACCAAACCTATCAAAAAGGACCTTCTGGAAGATGAGATCCCAGAAGTTAATCCAGTGACAACACAAAAGTCACATGAAACCACTGCTGCTACTTCCTCACAGCAGATGGTAGAAAGATCTCCATCCAAAACCATGACTCCTCATGATTCCTCATAAAAGGAACATGTTGTAAGCACAGGGAACCCACAACTGATAACATCACCCTCATTTGAGAGTATGTTAAAATGTCCATCTCCCAGGACAAATATGCTTTCCACACCACTCTCCACACTTCAACTTACAACAACCACCACATCACTGTTTGAAACCTTTGATAGTCAGTCACAAAAAGGCCACTCTCACCAACACATTACTGGGAGCAAAACCTCCACAATGGCTGTGTCTAACAAAAATCAACTGGTTATCCCACAAACAGTTGAGGAGGCTACATCACTTGGATTTCCTGAAGTCCTTGTTGATAGTTCCATAGGAGCAGCTACTACAGATGTTGAATCCACTGATTTACATCTGGACAGTAGTTTCATATATAAGTCTCCTTTGAAGGCAACCACTATTGAGGTTACTCGGTAACCTCTGCTGCAGTGGGAAGACCCTATACCAAGAAAAAAGGGCATCTAAGGTTGAAGCAAGTGATAAATCACATGCTCATGATACCCTAGATAAAACTACCACCCTAGGTAGGAGCTCAGATGATCCTATTAACTTAGGAGATGAGCTAAAATATAAGGAATTGACGGATAAAGTCACAAAGATTGGGGAATATCAAAAATGTGCTGCAACAGATGTTACACTCTGCAAAATCTTAAAACCAACTCTGCTCAAGCCACCAGAATTGCAACACAAATGTATCCTCTGCTTCAACAACACATTCAACATGCTAATCAGTTATATGATTCAAAAGTGCAGACATTTAAAGAAGAAGTTGAAGCAAGGTATAAAGACACAAAGGAAGAGCTTAGAGAAATCAAGAAAATTCTCATTCCTGGCACTACCCCTGCATCTATCTTCGGAAGAGTTGATGATGCCAAAAGGGGGAGAAAAATGACTCAAGGAAAATCTCTCAGTAACTTCTGCTGAAACATCAGTCAAAGAAAAAGAAAAGGGAGGTGATAAACCCTAAAAGTTCAAGAAAATGATGAAGATACACAAATGAGGATAGTTCAAAGTCATGTCAGGATAAAAGAGAAGGAGATGGAGGATGCCTCTGCTGGTCTCAAAACCACTGCTGGCTCTGAAAGGCCAACCACTGACGGTTCTATTGTATTTCCTTCCTCATCTCAGCAACCACTGTCAAAGCAACAATGTTACGACAGCAGTGGTTTGCACAAATGCCCCTGCACCAAAACTGGTTTATGCTAGGAAGAGAAGAAGAAATGGCTACAGTGGAAAATAATGATATATCATCTACAACTGTTGTCCAAACAAATCCAATACCAAAACCAGTTATCACCCAATCATCATCACTACAAATCAGCCTTGCTGAGTCACTCAAAGGCCAAAATCCAACAAGAAATATTCCAATGGAGACATCATATCCTTTAGAGTTGGCTGCAGTAAAGGGAGAAATGCTACAATTCTATACATAAGCTGATCCATCCAAAAGAACCTTCCCATCTCTTCACGACTATAGAAATCCCAAAACCATTGAGGATTATCTAAAACTGAAGACTAGGCAAGCCAAAATCATAGCCAAAAAGGAGAGTGAAGGAAAAGGAAATGCTTACTTATCAAGAAGGGAACAACTTGAGCTTAACAAGGTAAAGAAATTAGAAGAGTATGCAAGTGAATTAAATGAGAAAATGACTGTGAATTCTCCAAAAGATGATCCTCAAATGAAGCAAAGGGCAAACCTCATCAGATTCATCATGAAAGAAAAACCCTATCAAGCTGAGGAAAACCAGTTTAAAGAGTGGTCCATCCAAGCTCTCAAACAAGAAGTAGAAAGAATTGATAGGATGAAGAAAGACCCTCAAATAAGACAGAATGCACCAGATTGGAAAAATGTTAAGAACCTAAGTGCAGATCTGGTCTTAGAAACAACCATTCAAGCCCTCAACCAAAAGAAGAGGCAACTGCAGATGGATATGCAAGATCAGCAAAGGAGTGCTAACAAAAGTAAGCAGGCTATCACTAAGGAATCTTTGCCTGACTTGAATAAAGAACCATTGAAGCGTTTACCGAATTCTGAAGATCTTTTTCAAAGGCTTTCAAAAAGTTCACCTTTTCAATTCTCATCACAAATAACTCCTCTCCCAAGAAACCCATTGAACTCAAAAATACTAAAGTGGCTCTCTGATAAAAAGACCCATGTATTGACTCTGCTCAAGTCCAATGGGAAAGTTGTTAGTATACCAAGGAATGATGCACTAAGACTGAGTGTAGCTGACCTTCAAGATCTTTTAGAACTACAACTGTGCAGGGATGAGGATGATGAAGATTCCTTGAATTTGAAACAAATTTCAAAGAACAAATCAAAGAAAAATTGATGAGACATAAAGATCATGAATAAAGAAGAGTTTGGGCATCATCTGTTCTAGGGGGAGATTGTTAGGATTGAACCCTACAAAAGAACAGATGATAGAAAGCCAAAAACAGGTCTGCTCTATATGATCCATAATAAACAGAGTTAGATTCACTCCTTCTAAAGACCAGCTTCCAAACCACTGATAGTTCTAACAACAACTTTATGCCAAAGCTCTGCCAGTTATAAAGTCTGTTGATTCACCAAACACTGATGGGTCAAAGGTCTGCTTTTAAGTCAAAGGTCTGCTGGAAGTCAAAGGTCTGATCATCCTTTGAAGAACTCTGCTAATGCCTTCATCAGACTTTATGTCTATCAGCGGTTAGGGTCATCAGTGCTTTACAAACAAAGTTTAGGTTAGGCAGTGGTTAGAGTTTGTTAGTATTGTTAGATGTTATTGTCAAGATGATGTCAGCATAAACTAACAGTGGTTAGGTTAGTACTATAAATAGACAGTGCCTGTACTGTTCTATTCAGCTTTTCACATCTTCACTTTATTGTACATCCTTCTGTGTGTGTAAGCTCGGTCTGAGGGGGAGTTTAGTGATTCATACATGTAAGTTATCTTGTAATCATTTCTATCTTATGAGTAATGAAAAACATGTTATGATGAAAATTATTCTCTCGTTGATTGTGTTATAAAGTTTTAACTGTTCTTCCGCCGCAAAATCCTTCATGATTTATCATTTTAATATCAAATTGGTTAAAACAATGCAATCAATTCAAACTCAGATCCTAACAAATATATATTTAGAAAACACCTCCATATGTGCATATATACTTGTGTATTAATGTGTATGTATTTAGAAGGTAGTATGCTTATACAACTAAATACATGAATCCAAATACATGACACCAAGGTAGCGTTTGGTATGCAGAAATAAAAGGTGGAATGGAATAGATCATTCTAATGGAATGAAAAGAAACAAGTTTGGTTGTCATGTGGTAATGGAATGGAGCATTCCAAAGGAATGAAACTCCTTCCAAATATAATAATTTCCATTCCTTGGTAAAGGGGTATTTTTTTCATTCCTTCAAGGAATGAAAAGAAATTTATTATTATATTTATTATTTATTATTAATATATTTTTTTGAACGGCAAATTTGGAAAAATATGTATCAAAATTTTATTATTACTTTTTTACCATTGATATATTATTATTACTGAGTTAATTATATTTTTTTTTTGTTTTTGATACAATTGTGTTTTGTTACTTCGTCTGTTTTTATTTATCAAATAGTACAAAGTAATAATTAATTATATTCACATGTGAGTAATCAAACATCATAATGGAATGGAATGATTGATTTCATTCCTTTGCCCATTCCATTATCTCGTGCATTCCATTCACCCATTTATTCCATTACCCCATACCAAACAGACCCCAAATACTTGAAAATAACCAAGTATAAAATATAAGTTTACATATATATATACACACACATATCCTTAAGTGGATACATGAAAGTTTAAGACAAGGATGGAAATATATAAATACATTTATATTATATCCCAAACTTATATTCTGATAAACGAACAATGGACAAACTTATATATAATATATATATATATATATACACTCCTTGTCATGACATACGAATCTTGTCGGTGACTATATATATTTGTTCTTACCAACCGACAAGTAAATATACTAAAGACTTGGTAAGAAACAAATATATATAGTCACCGACAAGATTCGTATGTCATGACAAGGAGTGTGTTATATATATATATATATATAAAAATTGAATTCACCAAAGAGTTCTAAAAATAATATATTTTTAGACACATAGTTAACATCAAGGTTGGAGAACTCGCTAGTAGTTAGTTGGCCGGTGAGGTGAGGTCTAGCGACTACTCGAGATTAATCGGTCGGGTTTTTTATAACTAATTTTCAGTTTTATGTATACATATACACATTTTTATAGGTAAATATTTTAGGTAGCTAGGTTTAACTCGTACTCAACTCATTTTTTAGTATGCAATATTAATTGTTGGAATTCACATGGTTTGGTTTGAAATTGACCGGAATTCAGAGGTTTTGGCTGGAATATACAGGTTTTTTACTGGAATTTGACCAGAATCGTCGATTTTTTGTTGGCGACTAGGCCGACTACGTCCGACTAGGCCCGATTAGCGACTAGACTGATTTGTTATTGCCCGACTAGCGATTAATCGCCGCCTAGTCGCGATTTTTACAACACTGGTTAATATGTATTTTCACATTCTATAAAATCGGAAAGTTTTATATATAAAACCAGTGAAATTATATAAGTATACAAGTATACTTGCACGTATAGAAATACGTACACTAAAACACTTCGTAAAATACAATATTACAAGTAATGTACATGTACACATATATGTATAAATACAACATAACTACCTAGAATAAAAGTATACAAGTGGAGTATATACATGGTATACGTATACGTATAAATACACAATTGATTTATACAAATACACTCGAGGAAATGTACATAGACAAGAGAACATTATACACGTACACCAACACGAGTTCGATGTTAAAAACAATTATTTTTAACAAATATATCTAGAAAAGATATACACATATATACTTGCAGAACAAATGTATACATAAGAAACAAACGTACATATACAAGTGAATGAGGTTCACCTTTCACATATATATATATATATATATTATATTAGGGTGAGGTTCATTGGAGAACACTAAAAAGTGGGGAACCAGAGAACACTTTTAAAATTTTAACTTAACATGTTAAAAATAAATTTTTTAATTTTTTTCGGCGTTTCTTCTTATAAATATTGTTAGAAGAATTTTTAAAAAACAAAAATCAAAAGCAGAAGATATAAAAAACAATTAAAAAAGGGTAATTTTTTTTACATTTTTTTTATTTCGAATAGTTTCTACCCATTTTTATAAGGAAAAACGTTGATTTTTTTTAAATTAAGTTAATTTTATAACATATATATTTTAACTGTTTTTTAAACATTTTTTAAACATTTTTAATATTTTTAGTTTTTGTATTAAAAATGTTTCTACATGTATTTATAAGAAAAAAAGGCTAAAAAATTTAGAAAAAAATAATTTTTAACATGTTAAGTACAATTTTTAAGATTGTTTCCCGGTTTTTTAGTATTCCCCAACGAACCCTCCCCCCCCCCCCCCCACACACATATATTATATATATATAAAATTCATAACGACGAAACACTCGTGCGAGGCACAAGATGCATATGGGCAAGGCCCATTCACGGAGGCACAAAGACGCATAAGGACTAGGCCCGTTTTCACTCGTGCTAGGCACGAAGACATATGAAGGGCGCAACCTGTTCATACACGACAAGAATACATAAATATATATATATATGAAATATATATATTAACAACGAACAATAAACAAAATACCAACGTATTAAAACAAACAAGGGTCTCTAAATAAACAACAAATACAAGTCTTAACGACATTCAAGATGAGAAACTTGTACACGGTCTAATAAAGACCTAAGTGTCTAATAAGATTAAAACACTTGTAGATTACGATACGTTTACGAATACCCGATTTGCTAGCAAACATTCGTTGGACGCAAACTGTGAGTTCATGTCCCCCTTTTCTTTTAAATGCTTTTCGGTTTACAATTATCGGGAGGAGATACATGTTTCAATGGTATGATTAAGCTAATGAATGAAAAACACTTAGACCATGTGCGAATAAAGTGGAACTTAAGAACCATTAATCACATACAGACCGAGGAACGAAAGGGGTAGATATATTGGGTTTTGGTGAGCCCCAATCTTGGTCCGCGAGACCGTTAGAGTGCTTTTGTGTCCTAATCGAGGTTAATCGACACAAAATCATCAAGGGTTGGATTGCTTCCTATGTCGGCACACATATTAATGTCCTTGCAAAACATTAATGATCAACGATTTCATAGAAGCTTTACATACCGGTTTTCTATACAAGAACTTTCAAATGTTTTTTTAAATTCATTTGATACAAACGTAAACACATGAATTCACCAACATTATGTTGACTTTTCAAACTTACATGTATTTCAAGAAACTAGTGGATCCTTGCACGTCACGAATCAAGTAACAAGCATGCCAAGAAAGCGATGTCATCCTTTTGGAGGATTTGGTTCACATCTCCTGCCCTTGAGCGAAAGATGGAATGCATAACCTCGATTTGTTAAACTTGGGAAACAATATAACTTTGTCAAGTCTTTTATGAACAACTTGTGACTTGTAAATCTCTTTTATGTTAATGAAATGGATGAACATCGTACATATTTTATTCATATAGTTTGTTTACTTACATCATATTTAATGAGAACTAATCATGATCACACCTTGCGCTTCCGCCTATGAGCAGGTGTGACAAATTGGTATCACAACTTTGATTGTAGTGAACCAGGGTTCCTTCTCGAGTCTAGTCTACAATCACTAAGATTCTCTCATGAAAACAATTTTACAAGAACGAGAAGTTTTCATTGCATTACACTACGCATGGTACACCACACAAACTCATTTTGAAACAATAAGCAATGACATTTTCATGGGTGCAGTCTATAAGAAATAGACACATTACATTATCAGACTATGTGATATGCACATTACATTACCAGTCTACGTGTTATAAACAGTTTACAAGTTCAGCTTACACAATATAAAAATCCTGGTTAGATGGGATTTTATGTCTTATATTTATATAATTTATTTATGGTGTTTCTAGAAAAATAAGAGCATTTTTATATCATTTATTTGAACAATATTAAATAGATGACTATATATAACCACTCGAGCAACCTATACCATTTCTATAACTAAGGTTGCATTAGTTACTACTGACACTATCATATATTACTATCATTATTAGTTTTATTACTATTAATATAAGTATTAGAATAACAAAATAAGCTTTAGAAAATACCTTAGTTGATTACGAGGGTTGTTGAATGTTTTCTTGAAGGTATATGATGGTATATTTCACAGAGAGAGTAGAGAGCTTTTGGTGCAAGTAAAGCAGTGGCCTTCATCTCTATTTATAGTCAATGAGATGTAGGCAACTTGCCAAAAGGATATATGTTGAAACCAAGTAGATGGTGGAGGTTTATTCTCATATAAAATATTTGAGACATGTGCTAGTGGGTATGCAGATTATATTTAATATCTAACTTATAAATAGATATTATATTCTTGAGTTGGTTAAATCCTAACCACATATCCTTTTGCAAGTTTTGTCTTATACCCACAATTTGCGAAGTTTTATACGCACACGTACGTATCCATATTTAAGAAAAAAAATGTATGGTGTTTATTATTTTACTATTTTGGAAAAAAAGTAATAAATTTTTGGGTTATTACATTAATCAGACATTAAAATAGTTTGTTTTTACTGTTACTTTTAAAATAAAATTTTATGGGGCATTGCAAAGATGGTGACAAAAAGCTAAAAAAGTCTACAAAACCTTTCCCGTTTAAGCGTTACAATTGCAGACGACGGGGTCATATGGCTTGGATTGCCGATTTGAGCCATAAGAAGAAGGTAACGTGGTTAAGGTGGAAAAAGAGGAAGGCTGGGATGCAGAGACATTTGTTTCCCAAACTATTGATGTTAGTACATTCACAGCCATAACTGAGATTAAACAAAACAAACATGATGAATAGATTATTGGTTCAGGTTGTTTGAATCACATGGCCGGTGGGAAAGACCAACTATCAAACCCGTCCAAGTACGAATGGAACAAGATTATTGTGATCACCGTTAATTCCAGATTTCCGATTGCAAACATAGGTGATTCAAATAAAAACCTCATCTCGAGACCACAAATAGTGCTAAGAAGGAACTGGTACTTAAAGATGTTTACCATGTTTCGAGAATAAATAAAAACCTCATCTCGAGACCACAAATCACATCAGAAGGGAACTATGTGGTCTTCGGTTCAGATAGTATTCGAGTCTATGAAAAATTTGAGACCCCCTCGATACTGGTTCTTCATGGAAATCACAGAGAAATGGTTTACGTGCTTTTTGTAGAATCTGCATATATCAAGAGAACCAAAGACAGTCAAACCGTGGGATATTTGGCATCAAAGGCTCGGGCATGTGGGGTATGATAAGCTCGAGATGATCATGTATAAACAACTTAGGTGGTGTTTATTTTTCTAAAAAAGATCTGCGCAGCTTCTTCTGTCTACGTTGCACATACCATGCGCAGACATTGCTATCTACAGACTATTTGTTTTTCGAAGACGTTTAATTAAAAACGTCTGCGCGAGCTCTTATTGGTGCAGACTTGGCCAGCCACTTCTAAAATATTCTAAGGTCTGCAGAGGGTTAAGCACCACCACCGTCCACCACCTATCACTGTCCATCACCACCACCACCATCCACCACCCACCAATATCGTCCACCTCCACCACCACCATCCAGCAGCAAAACCACCACCACGCACCACCCGCCACCCCCGTCTGTACACCACCACCAATTATTTTAGAAGTCTATAAACGTTAAAAACGAAAAGCCTTCTTCTTATAGACGAGAGGTTTGGTCCACCTCTTCTTCTACAGATGTCTGCAGATGTGGTCCGCAGACTGCAGACATTTTGCCTCTTAAAAACAAACAACACCTTACTAATAGATACAGAAGTTAAGATAAAACATGACGGGGTATGTGCAGGGTGCCAATAAGGGTAAGCTCACCAACAGCCTTTTGATCGGACTTTGTTCAAATCAACTTCACAGCTTGAACAAGTCCATATTGATGTCTTTGAGCCAATAAAGCAAAAATCTCTAATCGGGCTGAGGTACAAGATAACATTCATGGAAGAATTCTTAATGTTCGTGTGGGTCTTCTTTATGAAGGAAAATTCCGATGCTCTGAAAATATTAAAGGAATTCAGGTTGTAGGCAGACTGTTGATAATGGTGGAGAGTATATGTCTAGGGAATTCAGGTTGTTGGGAAACTATATTTGTAAGTATTGAAGAAAAATATGATCAAACAGGTCATACATAAAGGATAAATGTCATCAGGATCAGAAGACACTCAAGACAAGAAAAGACAAAGATTTCTTTCATGAGAAAAGAATAATCAGCACAAAAAAACTACAATAAGAAAACCGCCAGAAACAACATTTCTGATAAAACTAATAACATTTCTGATGGAGATCAACGGAATCTGATGAGAATGCTGACTACCAGAATTTCTGGTAATCTGAACATCAGAAATTCTGATGAGTTGACATGATCAGATTTCTGATCCTGTCAACTTGCTTATCTACTTGTCTCTGCTAGTTTTGAACGTTACAAGTTGACCCATGCAAATTCATTGAACATACCACAAGGGAAATTTTTGATACGGATGCAAGTAGAAGAATAAACTATTGTTATTCATCCTCAGGCCTTCTATAAATAGAAGAACCAATCACAAGAGGAGTAAGAGTGTGCATAGCATTTAATACATCTTACAATACTCTCACACCTTTCATCACAGAATTCTCAAAGTCTTTGTTATCCAATAGCCAATAATCACATTGTAAACTGATTTGTTTTTCAAAGTGATATAAACATGAAAATTCTGTATTTGATATCTTTTGTCTGTTGAAAGTTTGATTTCTAGTTCCGACAATATTTTCTCATTTGTTGAAATCACTTGCCATATTAAGTTGAAGAAACCTTGTTATTTCTAATCTGGGACCAACAATTGGTATCAGAGCAGATTGAATAAACTATTTTCAAACGATCAACTGCTCACTTCTTGTTTCTATAACCAAATATGACAAACTTTCAAACATGGAATAATGCTTTCAATATTGGGTCAATGTCAAACACCAACCTTGGTAAGGGAAGAGTACCCCCAATGGAAAATCAGGATGATCAATTTCCTAAATGGACATGATCGAGCTTTGTCCAATCCATTATGAGCGGTCCCTATAAACTGACGACACACCAAGCAGTGCCTGCGTCATTCATGCCAAAACCTGAAAAAATTGGGATGCACAAGATAAGGCACTGGTGGAAGCTGATGAAAGGGCCAAATCACTCTTGATTATGGCACTTCCTAATGACATATTTCTCAAGTAGATGCATGTGCGTCTGCCAAGGAAATATGGGATCAGTTGGAAAATTTATGTGAAGGAGGAGAAAGAATGAAGAGAAACAAAAGAACAAACTGTGTTTCCTGATATGAACGTTTCAAAAGTCTACCAAATGAAAGCTTGTATGAAACATACAACCGTTTTGCAAAAATTCTAAACGAACTAAAAAAATTTGGTATTGAAAAGTCAAATGATGAGAGAAATGTCAAATTCTTAGATGCCTTACCTAGAGAATGGAGGAGTCTAACAATGACTCTAGCTTCCACATTAGAATTAGGAAACATGAGTTTACATGACCTTATAGCATTCTAGTTCCTAGGAAGCAGAAATCTATGAAGACAAACCAAAGGGGAGGTCCCGTTGCTCTCATCTCCAACTCACAAAAACTCTCTAATCCTAATCCACAAACCTCTTACATCCAGAGTGTAGAAAATTCTGATACTTCATCTGAATTTTCAGTATTTGCTGAGGCAATAGCTTTGCTCACTAAAACATTTGAGCAAAGATTAAGAGGGGAAACCATAGATACCAGAAGAGTGATAAAACCAAGATGGATGGAAGATCAAAAGATAAAGGAAAAGCAGAGGTTGTTTGTTACAAATGCAAACAAAAGGGTCATTTTGCTTCAGAATGTAAAAACAAAAGGCTAAAGGATGTTGCCTATTATGAAAAAAATTGGAAGAAGCAAAGAAGCAACAACAGCCAGTTGGTCTAATAGCTGGAACAGACTCTTGGTTAATAGATGATTCATTGACGATGAAGAATAGGAGATGGCCAATTTCTATTTAATGGCTAAGCTTTCAGATAAAGCTGAGATTGCTGGAAACTCTGTAAGTAACAATAATTCAGATCTTGAACTGAAATTAGATAAACTAATACAAGACTTTGTTAATCTACAAGAAAGACAAAATTTGGAACATAGAAATTCTGAAAATTTGCAGCAAAAATTAAATAGTACAACTCTTGAAAATCAATAGCTAGAAAAAAAAGCTTAAATAAACAAGCAAAAATTGAGTTTTATGAAAGTGAAAGAAAAGAGTTATACAAAAAGATTCATGAAAAAGAGATCAATGTAAAAGGTTTCAACAGGCAAGAAATTTCATAAATTACATTGAATCTACAAAAAGAAACAGGGGAGAAGGACTGGGATATATAAAAACTTAACTCAAAAATCCAACTGTTTTTGTGAAAGCCTCTGAAGAAAATTTGAGAAACTAACCGATGAATCAGATGGTGAATCTTGAAATCGGACAAACTTCAAGTATCTGTTTCTTCAGTTCAAGAGAAAACAAAACAAATCAACCTTGTTTTTCTGAAAAGTTATATAAAAAATCTGAAAGTTCTCCACCAACATCTATTGAGAAAAATAAGAACTGCATGTGTGCTGACATACTCAAAGTAATCAAACAACATATGCAGTTGGAAGATAAAAGATTCGTTGAAAGCTCAAAAGATCAACAAAACTCTGATGAAAACTACTCACCAGAAAAAGAGAAATTGATTAAAATTTCATCAGAAAAAATACCCAAGCAAGTTTGGATACCAAAATCCTTCTAACCTTACTACTTCAGGACCATCATGTGCAGCAGATATGGTACTGCGATTCTGGAAGCTCCAAGCACATGACTGGGAACAGGAGCTTGCTTAGCAATTTTGTTTCTAAGCCAGGAAAACTTGTAAATTTTGGTAGTGGTTTGAAAGGAAAAACTTTGGGTTTTGGGTGCATAAAATATGGTTCTTTAACCATAGAAAAATTGCATATGTGAAAGGACTGAAATACAACTTACTAAGTTGTGGTCAGTTCTGTGACAAAGGATTTCAGGTAACATTGTTACCAGAAAAATGTTTATTAATTGGTTTGGATGACAACAAATTTATTTAAGAGGAAAAAGGATCAGAAAATCCATTTACTACTTTGATTTTAAAGAAGAAATTAAACACCCACAACTATGTTTATTTTCAAAAGAAACCAAAAGTAGTAGTTGGTTGTGGCACAAAAGATTGGCTCACTTAAATTTCAAAAATCTAAACCAATTAGCTAGCAAAAATCTGGTAAAAGGGTTACCCTACATATCCTCTAAGAAGGATAAGATATGTGATGCATGTGAAATGGGAAAATCCAAAAGAAGCTCACATAAAACTTTGTCAGAATCTTCAATAAAACAGAACTTGGAACTCTTACATTTGGATCTTTGTGGACCAATAAGTAAGGCAAGTTTTTCAGGTAAAAAGTACATTCTGGTCATTGTGGATGACTACGCAAGACACCTGGGTAGAATTCTTGGCAAAGAAAAGTGTAACACCAGATTTGGTCATAAACTTCATTAAAAGGATTGAAAACTAGTTAAACTTACCAGTTAGAAGAATCAGAAGTGATAATGGGACATAATTCAAGAACTCAAAACTTGGGACATTCCTAATCTCTAAAGGAATATCTCATGATTTTTCGGCTCCCAGATCACCTCAACAAAACGGGGTTGTAGAAAGAAGGAATAGGACCTTAGTAGAAGCAACAAGAACCATGTTAGCCTATGCTAAGTTACCTATATACTTCTGGGCTGAAGCAATTGCCAATGCATGCTTTACACATGTCACACCCCGACCCGTAGCGGAATAAGAGTCGGGGCATAATTGGGTTATCACCAAAGCTCATGATATTTACTATTCTGTTTCATATTTATTAAAATCAAAATTACATTCTCAATAATCCAAACATGTCCATACAAATACAAAGAAAAATAACCAACTAAACAATTCCAAGCTCTAAACCATTTTATTCTTCTAGGCCAATCCTATGTGTTTCTGGCTGCAGCTGGTTCACCTGTATCATGTGTAAAAATGGGGGTTTTGGGGTCAACATAAGTTGGCGAGTGAACCTTGTTAGATAAACATTTATAATTGATTTTCTTGTTATTTTATCAAGGAAAAATTGTGCAATAATCATAAGTGAGCAAATGTACAAAATCAAACAGTAGCAATAACAACCACAAACTATAACATACAATAACATACCAACAGCATACCATAACATATCAACTTGCATAAATATATAACATGAATGAAACTGTGCGATCAAGGCTCAATCAAACGGAGCCGATCGTATTGCATGTACTGAAAATGATAAATGTCTGTGCGATCAAGGCTCAATCAAACGGAGCCGATCGTATGTTGGCACGCCAGGTTCACGCTCATAATGTAATGGGGAACATGCTCAACGCTCATAATGTAATGGGGAGCGGCGGCCTATGAAATTGCATGTACTGAAAATAATGAATTAAATCTAACAATAACCACACAAACAATTGAATCAAACTGAAGACACATTTGTTCTTGATATGATATATGCACAATGATTTAAGTATAATAAGTGGCAAGACACATGATACACCCCAAAAACGTGATTAAAACGGGGAATTTGTAAAGATTCACTCACATTGGGTGCGTTTGGTGGGAGATGATGAGATGCGCACGAGTTGAAAAGATTGAGCAACGAGATTTAACTAACCTAAATAATAACGGAAAATATAGTAAATGAATGGATTTTATTAATGATTTTAATAGAATTTTTTAGATATATTTTTGTGAGTTTAAGGCTATTTCCTATCTTTAAAAACATTATTTTTAAGTATTTTTAATTGATTTTTAAATTAAATTAAATAATTAAAAATATAAAAATATGTTGACTTTTTGGGTTGACCGTTGACCGTTTGACTTGTTGACCGGTTTTATTGTGTAACGGTATGCGCCGGGTGAGGCTCGAACCCGAGACCCCCCGTACGCGTGCACGCAGCCTACCAACTGAGCTACGTGTCTAACCCGAAATAATTCTGTTTTTAATTATACTTATATATTAACTCAGCTTATTCAAAATTCTTTTATTTTCAAAAACATTTTAAATCATCGAACCGGTGTTACTAACAGGTCTCGAACCCGGGACCTGTGCTTTAACGTTACACACAGTCCACCGCTAGACTGTGTGTCTAACTTGGTTAATATACAAATTTTTATTATACTTAACAACAAACGTAAGTTAACCCGGTTCAGTTAGAAAAATAAAACGTTTTTATTACCGAGAGGGCGTGTGTAACAGGGATCGAACTCGCGGCGTGTGATATGTATATGCACACAGTCCACCGCTGGACTGTGTGTCTAACTCGAGATAATATCCAGATTTTATTAAACTTATAATCAAACTATCATCGTCTTCTTCATTTCAAAATTACAGACTGAGATTACACCATTATATCTTGTTTAATTCGATTGATAAACATTGTACAGACTAATATGAAATGGCAGAGACGATATTTAGAAGTAAACATACCGGTGAACGATTTATTTCGGAATTCCGGCAAGGCGTCGGCTCTGTTTTTATGAACTTCAACTGAGCAAGCAAATTAACCGTTTTGATTAGCTAATCGTGGAATTGAAGTGCTAAACAAACGTTTACAGAGTGTTTGAATGTCCTTACCGTTTCACAGATGAAAATAAGGATTTCCAGAAGTTTTCCGGCGAACTGGAATTATCCGATAACAGCGTCTGAATTTGATTTCAATTGAAAGGTCTGAGTTAAAAATAGCTTAACAATTGTTAGACCACGACGGTATTGAAAGACTTACCGTTTTGATGGAGAATACGGTTTTCCGGCGACTTGCAAAAACTTTCCGACGAGTTCAAATAGCTTCTCCGGTGGACTGAAAATTGTGCGGAAATGTAACTGGAGGTTTGCAGAGTGTGTTTGAGTCGCAAGAGGGGACAAAGATTGAAGTATTCCTGAAATTGAAAGTTTTCGGTTATAAAAACCGATCCTTTCTCGAATTTAAGTTTATTCAAGGCAAACTTGATTGAAAGCGTCGGTGCATCGGTTAAACTCAGTAAACCGAGATCAATCAAACGTCTTTGGACGTTTGGTGACCGATTTCGGTTACAGTTGGCGTAACCGGTTGATTTATGGTTGTCTATAAGATTTATTTGTTTCCCATAGATGACAGAAAACAACAAGTGGCGGAGTGGTTATGCGTGTGTATGTTAAGTCTTTGAGTTCTCTTCCGGCTGACCCGGGTTCGAGTCCCGGCAGCCTTATTTTATTTTTCATTATTTTATTTTTACTTTTTATCAATTATAACTTTTATAGATTAGTTTGTTTATTAATTATGTATCATTAAAAATCAAAATAGACATAAATACGCAACGAACATTTATAACTTGATATTCGATTACAAAACGGAGCGGGTTTGGAAAACCCGTTTTTGACAAATGTTACAACACATAACACATCCATCATTAACAGAAGACATCAGAAAACACCTTACTAGATCATAAATGGTAGGATACCGAATGTCAAATTTTTACATACTTTTGGGTGTAGATGTTTTGTGTTTAATGATTTTGAAAGTCTCGAAAAATTTGACAGAAAAGCAGAAAAAGGGATTTTTCTTGGATATTAATTAACATCTAAAGCTTACAGAATTTTCATGTTAAAATCAAGAACAATCAGAGAAAGCTTATATGTGTCATTCGATGATACATCAGAAACAGAAATTTCTGATGAAATTCAAAAGAAATCTATCATGAATCAACTGAAAATATCACTCATCTACTTAATACATTAACTGAAGAAGTTTTGGAAAACAATCAACGAAATGAAACAATTTTTCAAAAATTAATTCCTGATAGTAACTTATGAATTTATCAGAAAATCAGCAAGAATATCAGAATTCTAAACAAACAGCAACATTTATATCAGATAACCAGAATTCTGATCCTGTGGACTCATCAGAAAATCTAGGGGAAACTTCAAAACCATCAGAAAACACAAATGATCATAACAATCAAAGATGGATCAGAGGTATCTCTCAATCAAACATAATTGGGAACCCTGAAGATGGAGTAAAAACAAGATCTGCAACTGCTCATGAGTGTCTATATGCTGGATTCCTAAGCATGATAGAACCCAAAACTGTCAAAGAAGCTCTGAATGATCCAGATTGGGTAAAGGCAATGCAAGAAGAGCTAAACCAATTTGAGAAGAGTCAAGTATGGGATCTAGTACCCAGACCACATGATAAATCTATCATTGGCTCAAAATGGGTGTTCAGAAACAAGCCAGATGAACAAGGAATTATAACACGGAATAAAACAAGACTGGTAGTAAAAGGGTATTGTCAACAAGAAGGAATAGACTATGATGAAACCTTTGCACCAGTAGCAAGACTAGAAGCAGTTAGAATATTCCTTGCTTATGCAACACCAAGAAATTTCAAAGTTTATCAGATGGATGTAAAGTCTGCATTCTTAAATGGTAAAATTGAAGAGGAAGTGTATGTCCATCAACCAGAAGGCTTCGTTGATCCAAAATTTCCAAAACATGTTTACAAACTAAACAAAGCACTATATGGTCTGAAACTAGCTCCAAGAGCATGGTATGAAACACTTTCTAAATTTCTGATCAATTCTGGCTTCACAAAAGGTACATTGACACAACCTTGTTTATAAAAACACACAAAGGTCACACACTATTGGTTCAAATATATGTAGATGACATTATATTTGGATCAACAAATGATAAGTTTTGTAAAAAGTTTGAAAAATTAATGACCAATCATTTTAAAATGAGTATGAGGGAGAATTAACCTTTTTCTTAGGTCTTCAGGTCAAACAAAGAACCGATGGCATATTTTTAAGTCAATCAAAATATGTTAAAACAATTTTAAAGAAGTATTCACTTGAAAATAGTTCAACCTCTAAAACTCCAATGGCAACCAGCAATAAGCTAGATTCTGATCTAGATGGTAAGTGTGTAGATATCAAAACCTACAGAGGAATGATATGATCACTGTTATATTTAACTACAAGCAGGCCAGATATTATGTTTGCAACATGCTTTCTGGCAAGATATCAGTGCAATCCTAAAGAGTCTCATCTAAAAGCTGTAAAAAGGGTTTTTAAATATCTAAAAGGCACACCTAATCTTGGTGTATTTATCCTAAGGATACAAATTTGGATTTAATTGCATACACAGATACAGATCATGCATGTTGTAAGATAGACAGGAAAAGCACACCAGGTGCTTGTCAATTACTGGGAGACAAACTTGTTTGTTGGGCAAGCAAAAAACAAAATTGTGTCTCAACTTCAACAGCTGAATCAGAATATGTAGCTGCTGCTCTCAAGTCATTTGGATGCAGACACAGCTAAGAGATTATGGAGTTCATCTAACCAAGACACCAATCCTATGTGATTCTATGAGTGCCATTGCAATAACATAAAATCCAGTGCATCACTCAAGAACCAAAACATAGATGTTAGGTATCATTTCATAAAAGATCATGTGGAAAAGGGAAACATAGAAATGTATTTTGTCCCAACAGAAAAACAAATTGCTGATATTTTCACAAAGCCTCTTGATGAAAGAAGGCATAATTTTCTGGTCAGCAAACTAGAAATGGTCAATATAAGTGAGGAGGAAAACACAAAACCAACTTCGTCACAAACTGAGAAAAATGAAACATCAGAAAACGATCAGAAAAGATGAAACTTCACCAGAAAATATATAGTTTCACCAGAAATTCTAGTGAATCATCAGAACTTCTGATGAACTATCAGAAAATCCAAAACATCACTGTAAGGGAAACTTTCTGACACATATAAAAGGACTCACTTTTCTCATGCATAATTTTTTTTTAATAAAAGCAAACTCTCGAAATCCAAAGAATGTACAGATTTTTCCTATTTTATTTTTTTCTATTTTTTATATATAAGGTTTATCAATTTAGAATAGGGTGAATGCGTCACTTGGGCAAAATTAAATGGTTAATGCTAAATTTCTCAAGTCTCTATGCTTACTCAGCTTCACTAATAAAGAAAATTGAAGACACCTGTCATATAATGATGACAGTTTCAGAAAATAGCCGGCTAAAAATTAAAAGAAAAAGAAAATGTATCTCACATAACCCTAAATTTGAACCTGACAAAATCTCGGGTAATTGAAGGATAAAAGAGAAGAATCTCGAAGTAGGTAAGGCTATTTATGGTAAAACTATAACTCATCTATAAATAACTACCACTTGGACCACCAAACAACCACTCTCAAATCCACTTTCTGCTAAGAAACCCTAAAAACACCCCCAACAACTTCCACCATGGCAAAAATCAACCGTGACCACTTTCCCCTCAAATACTTTCCCAGTCACAACATGAGGCTGCGAGGCATGTTTCATGGGAATGCATGGGAGGACTGTTGGCATATCCTAAAACTCCGGTGCTACACAGCCCACTGGGATATGCTCTCACCACATATGTCTTAATCTATCCAGACATATTATAGGAGTTCTGGACCATGCTGAAGCCACCACAACCGAAACCGGATGTACCCTTCATCCGTAGCATCATCATGAATAGATACCCATCATCCCGAGTGAATCCAGTCAGAGCAACCTTACAGATCAACGATGATCATGGAGACACGATTTATGATAGGAAAGTGCTGGACAGGACCTTGGAGAGAATGGGATACTTTACAGGGAACAGATCAAGGGGGATTGCAAATCAGGGTTCAAAAAACCCTGGCAGTTCTTGGTGAACCAGATCTGTGTATGCTTTTCACAAAAGCATGCAAACTTCCATGAATTTTCCTACAAAATCATGGAGGTGGTGCATGCTTGTGGTGCATGAGATGCCATACAACTACTCTCGTTATCTAATGAGAGATTTTCTCAACAACATGCAAACCAACAAACCCTTCCTCATATATCCAAGATTTTTGACGAAAGTCATAAATCAACAAATAGGGTTTGGTGGCATACCAAATCGGTACCCAAGACTCCAGGTCGTTCTTCAAGAGCATATGCAAAACCGAGCCTGATACCCACCAACCCGCACACCAGAACCGTTACAGTCCTATGGACATATGTTAAATATGTTCTTAAATTTTTTTTTCGTTTTTCTTTTGTTTTGATGTAAATATTTTATATATATTGTAACATCCGTTAAAACGGGCTCCCAAAATCCGACCCTTTTTTAATCGAACTTCCAACGAATGAATGAGGATATTATTTATTTATTATTATACGCTTATAACAAACTTTATTATGAATAACCAAGTCTCGAAATGTTAAACAATAAAACATACTTAGTTAGATATTTGTTTCGGTTAAAAAAAAATTTAAGTTAAGTTTTTACAAAATTAGAGGTGGCCTTTTTGTGTATTATATGAACTAAGGGGCTTCAAAAGAAAAAAATGTGTATAAAAAATATATGTAGACCACGGGGTTCGAACCCGGGTCTACCAGGTTAAACAAAACAACGCGCACCATTGCACCACAGCTTCAACTTCTGACAAAACTCTTATCGATTTAAATCTTAAGTAAGAGTTAGTTTCAAACCAAATATAATTGCGCTCAAACTGATGACAGCGAATGACCAGCTGTGTTTCCTTTCTTTGTCGATTGATCCCGATTTCTGATTTAATTATCATGATTGAGGTTTCCAATTTGAGGGAACGAACCTGGACGTTAACCCAAATAAATTCTACCTCGTAACTTTGGCAAACCATTAACCAGATCTTCTAGTTTTGATTTTCGTAACAAAAAAAAAACAAATTTAGAACTTGAATCATGTTGTTATTAACGAAATCTTATATATAAAGAGCCTATTAATTTCTTTTGGGTTTACACCATCAAAATCCCTCAAAAAGATAACTCCTTCCACCTTCGTCTGCAACTGTACCGGTTGCCGATCTTACCGTGCTCGCCGGGAAATATCGAACCTCGCCGGAGTTTTATATTCCCACGCCTTCAGAAGGTCTATATATTTCCCCTCATATTCTGTTTTCATAATAGATCCATCTTTATCATAGTTCTTGTATACTAGCCTCATATGATCAAAATTTCTTGTTATAAAGGTTAGGATTTTCGGTTGGGTTTGATAGGGTTAAAGAAGAAGACTTAGTTGGAGAACTGTTTAAATTAATTACAATTTTTAACATAACAAAACTCAACTGTAACTCAGATGGTGAGGGGCAATGTTGTTGGAGCAAAAGAAAGCATGAGATCAGGGGTTCGAACCCTACCTCCCACATTTTTTTTCTCTCACTCTTGCTTTCTGTTTTTAAACAAACAACTGTATCAGTTACAAATATGTTTTTTTAACTATAACAAACTGTTTTAGTCATCCATAAAGTAAGGTGGCATAGTGGTTATTTTGTTGTCATGAGCACAACCCAAAGGTCATGGGTTCGATCCTACATCTCGCGGTTTTCTTTTTTTATTAATCATTTTGTTCTTTCAGTATTGTTATGGGTGAAATTCTGAGCACATATCCTGAATTATATCTTGACTTAATCATAGCTGTTAACGATCAGGATACCAGACCAGGATATTGGTAACATCCTGAGGCATTATCTGGTGATTACTAATTATTTGCATGCAGGACGTAGCTGCATGATCACAACGTTCATGGAGACTTGTTCACCTGAAGACTCGGTCTAAATGGTTGAAAGAAAGACGTTGAAGCCGCAATACATGGGTCAACAACGTTCACTGGCGAATATTCCAAGGTATCCCACCATTTTAGGAGAGTTTGTTTTTCTTTGTAACTATAAATATCGGATAAACAGATCGATAGGTCACAACACATTCACTCACTACTCTCTAATTCTATAATTTACTTTCACAATTACGCACAAACACTCAACACTAGCAATTCTTGTAACACTTAGCAATGACTGGGAATTATCCTGCACTGTATCCTGATTTCTAAGCAATAAGAAGAACAAGGTAGCGGCGATTGTCAGCTCCGAGGTTTTATGCCAGAGATCTAGATTGATCAAGGGCTTTCCTCGTACATCTCGTGTCAACCTTTATATTTTTGCTCATTGTTTGATTGTTGATGTAGCTCAATATCCTGAGTTGTATCTGAAAAGTGTTTTTACAAACTAGCAAACCAATACAAGCTTCATTAACACTGCTAGCACACTACCTCACAAAACTAATTTGATCACTAAATTGCTTCGGTAATTTTTGACCAAAACAATTTGGCGCCCACCGTGAGGGCAAGTGGTGCTATTTCTACGAAAAGCTTTGTTAAAATCGTTACTTGGATTTTTGTTTTCAAAACTTTTTTCACAACTGTTTTCAATGGCTACGAAATCAAACATGAGCTCTTCCTCCATGCCTGCTACAACCTATGCTACAACTGGTTCAGTGCTTCCACCACCATTCCCGGGACACTCTGCCTACTCAGAATGTCTACAGATCTGGTGTTCCAGGAAGAACTCCTATTATGGCTTCTAATGGATGAAATTTTAGCTTTGTTTGGTAATATACAGGATCAGATGAAGCAACAGCAGGAAACTAACCAAACGATAGTGAGAGAAATACAACTCCTGAAGTCCAACTCCAAGAGACCTGCTGAGGATGTCGTCACTCCCTTGCAGCCCAGGAATCTGAACTTTAGTTCAGCGGTGTATACTGAAGATAATCAGGGTAATGGTTGTACCAAGTTGTTCCCAGAGCAATGTTCCTAAGATACCTCATCAGCTAGGATATCGACTGTGAGGGGCCCAGGATATGCTCCAGGATATGGCCAGAATCAACAGGCTGGTAACCTTTCTAATAATGTTAATACTCTTGCTACTAACAATGTTGGATCTTCGCAGGATACAAGTGTAACCTCAACACTATCAAGAGAGCTTCAGAAACTGAAGGATATGATATCAAGTGTACCCGGGGTAGTGCAACCCATACCAAAGTATCCCAGGATAGCCACAACATATCCCGTTTTGCTCGCCACATTTTGTGATGCTGAAATCCCAAAGAGATTCCAAACCCCCAACATGAAGCTTTATGATGGAACGACGGATCCTGAAGAGCATATTGCCCGGTATAGGGAGAGGATGGAAGTGAATACTATTCCACCGGGTCTTAAAGAAGCATGTCTTTGCAAGGGCTTCGACTCTACTCTGACAGGATCAGCCTTGAAATGGCTCTTAAGCGTTCCACCTCATTCAATTACATCATTTGCTCATTTGGTTAATTTGTTTAACAGTCAATTTTCTTTAGTAGAAGCTTTGAAAAACTAACAAGTGACCTTTACAGGATAACACAAGGCAATCCCTTAGGGATTATGTTAGTAAATTTAGTAGGGAATCCTTAGATATCCCACATCTTGATGTTGCTACAACTGTACATGCATTCAAGATGGGATTACAAAAGGATTCTCCCTTTTATCAGGATCTTGTAATGAACCCTTGGAGGAACCTGGATGAAGCTCGAAACATGGCTCTAAGATATATCAGGCTTGAAGACGACAAGAAAATGCAAGAGAGGATGAATTCATCCTCAACATATGAATCAACTAACAGGAAGTCAGAATCCTCATACAAGCCATATCGCTCTAAGCCATATGGCAGGAATGACAGCAAGAAAGTGAACGCTGTTGAGGATGAAGATCCGAGGAGTATCCTGAGTTGTCAGAATACTGTTTTTCTGTTAATACTCCTGAATTAATATATGCCATGCAGGGTTTAGGAGATAAGGCAAGGTGGCCAAGGAAGAATCAACAAAAAACTGATTGGAACGATAAGTCCAAGTGGTGCGCCTTTCATGAAGATTTTGGACATGTAACAGGAAGATTGCATAGCCCTGAGAAAAGAGATAAGCCATCTGCTAAGCAAAGGCTACTTAAAAGATCTCATCGGAAGGAAGAAGAATAAGGGTCAGGATAGTGACAAGGATCCTGAACGAGCAACATCGCCTCCCCCAGACGCCAAGATAATCAACTTTATATCCGGAGGATCCGATATATGCGGAACCTCTTATTCTGCAGCTAAGAGGCATGCCAAAGAGGCCAAGGCAGAAAGAGGGGATAAGCCAACAAGGATGACGATGCTTACGAATGACAAAGTCATAACATTCGATAGTGACGACCGGGATAACATTCAGGATCCTCATCATGATGGTCTGGTAATCACTTTGTATATCGCTAACCATTTTGTGCGCAGGATATTGGTGGATAAGGGTAGCTCGGTCAACATCATTCAACTAGAGACCCTGAAGAGGATGAACATCCCAGAAATGGAGATTACCTCGAAGTCCACTATGCTTGTAGGGTTCAGCGGAGAAGCGAAGAACACGGTTGGAGAGATAAAGCTGCCTGTATATGTTGAAGGAGTGAATTCAATGCAACGATTTTGTGTCATGGACTCGTTATCCTGCTATAATATTATATTAGGCAGGCCATGGATTCATGATATGTAAGCTGTGCCTTCCACCTATCATCAATGTGTCAAGATCCCTACTCCTTGGGGGGTAGTCAAAGTGGAAAGCGACCAACAGGAGGCAAAGGAATGCTACTCCTCTTCGATGAAGGCATCAACAAAATCCAGGGCAGGATAACAATTAAAGATGCAAGCCAGGATGTCGTGGAAGCCTCTGAGTAGGATGTTAAGAAAGTTATCCTGGATCAGGATAATCCAGATATCTCGGTGCTTGTAGGGACCAATATCCGTAAGGATATTGAGAGTCAACTTACTAACTTTTTGAAATGCAGGATGTCTACGTTTGCATGGAAACACGAAGACATGACAGGTATATCAAAAGATATTATAACTCATAAACTTGGAATTGATAAATCTTTCAGGCCCGTTCAACAAAAAAGAAGGAAATTTGCTCCTGAAAGAAATACAATTATACAAGAGGAAGTTGAAAGATTGCTGAAGTCCAAGATGATTAGGGAAGTCAAGTTTCCTAGGTGGCTAGCAAACGTGGTGGTGGTCCAAAAGAAGAATGGGAAGTGGAGAGTTTGTGTAGATTACATAGACCTCAACAAAGCTTGTCTAAAAGATCCATTCCCACTGCCTCATATAGGTTCGATGGTAGATGCAACTGCTGGTCATGAAATGCTGACCTTTATGGATGCATCCTCAGGATTTCAGCAAATCCAGATGGAGCCATCCGACCAAGAGGATACGACATTCATGACACCCACATGTATATACTGTTATACTGCCATGCCTTTTGGTTTAAAAAATGCAGGAGCAACATACAAGATGCTAGTCAATATGATGTTCAAAGACAAACTGGGGGACACAATGGAGGTCTATATCGATGATATGGTGGTAAAATCCAAGAAAGCCGTGGATCACCTCCAGGATCTTGAATGTGCTTTCAATATCCTGGATCAGTATAATATGAAGCTGAATCCTGCTAAGTGTCACTTCGGAGTGGGGGCAGGAAAATTTCTAGGATATATGGTGACCAAAAGGGGAATAGAAGCAAGCCCAGAACAGATTAAAGCTATCCTGGACCTCAAATCACCTTCCAACATGAAGGATGTGCAGAGATTAACAGGACGGGTAGCAGCGGTGAACAGGTTCATATCAAGATCCTCGAAAAAGTGCAAGGAATTTTACGATATTCTGAAAAAGAACAAAAAGTTTGAATGGGGAGAAAGACACGAAGTTGCTCTACAAGAACTGAAGCAATATCTTTCAAGTGCACCCCTGTTGATGAGCCGAGGATGGTGAACCGTTATCCCTATACCTTGGAGTTTCGGGAAACACAGTAAGTGCTGTCCTGGTAAAGGATCATGAAGGTCAGCAGTATCCTGTTTATTATGTTAGTAAAAGTTTGTTAGATGCTGAAACTAGATGTTCAACACTTAGAAAAATTGATATTAGCTCTAGTCATGGCATCAACTAAGCTTAGACATTTCTTTGAAACTCATAGGATTTATGTCAAAACCAATTATCCTGCTAAAATGTGCTTAGGAAACCTGAGATGTCTGGTAGGATGGCTAAGTGGTCCGTAAAATTAAGTGCATACGATTTAGTATATGAACCTAGGAATGCTATAAAGTCTCAGGCTTTAGCAGACTTTGTGGCTGATTTTAGTAGTGATATTCAACATGAGGCTGACCTAGAAATACAACAATTAGATGAGAATTCAGGATCTTGGATATTATATACTGATGGTGCATCTAATGTCAAAGGTGTAGGATTAGGGATACTACTAAAATCGCCACAGGGGGGCATATTACCCCAGACAATTAGATGTGAATTTCCTGCTACTAATAATGAAGCTGAGTATGAAGCCCTAATAGCAGGACTAGAATTGGCTAAGAATATGAATGTTAAATGTTTACAAGTGTATGTTGATTCCCTGTTAATTACTAACCATTTCAATGGATCTTATGCGGTCAAGGGTGAAAAGTTAGTTGAATACCTTGTAATTGTTAAAAAAATAGCAGGATATTTCAAAAATTTTACACTTAAGCAGGTACCAAGAGAAAAGAATGCTGAAGCAGATGCTCTAGCAAATCTATGATCTACTGTCAGGATACCGGAAGGAACTCAAATACCAATATTGCATATCCTGCACCCTGCGGCGGAACTTTTGAAGTCTCAGGATAAGGAGGTAACAAGTGTTCAGGATCCGGGTAAAGCATATCCTGATAAGGATCCTGAATCCTGGATGACGCCAATTGTCAAGTATCTTGAAAAAGGAGATGTCCCGAAGGATGAAAACCCCAAGGCTTTCAGAATGAAGGTATCTCGTTTTACAATTATAAATGATGTTTTGTATAAGAAATCCCTTGCAGGTCCATACCTAAGGTGCTTGGAAGATCCTGAAACTAAGGAAGTACTTCAGGATATACACGAAGGAGATTGTGGCAACCATACTGGGGACAGATATTTATTCTCAAAATTATTGAGAACAGGATATTACTGGCCGACCATGAGGAAGGATGCTGCAGAGTATGTTCGAAATGTGATGCATCCAAAGACACAGCAATGTACTACATCAGCCTGCAGAACCATTATATCTTATCATATCTCCGTGGCCATTTATGAAGTGGGGGATGGATATAGTAGGAAAACTCCCAAAAGCTCCGGGAGGAAAAGTCTTCATGCTAGCAATGACGGATTATTTCTCCAAGTGGGTTGTCCAAGTTAAGGATCAAGAAGTGGTATCTTTCATCAAGAGGAATATCCTGACAAGATTCGGGATACCGGCGGAGATAATTTGCGACAATGGTTCCCAATTCATCAGCAAGAGGACGACTGATTTTTGTAAAAGTTGGGGAATCAAGATGATCACGTCAACACCGGTGCATCCTCAGGCTAATGGACAAGCAGAATCCTCCAACAAGATAATTGTCAATAACTTGAGGAAAAGGTTAGGTGCCAAGAAAGGACAATGGGCTGAAGAACTACCATTTGTATTGTGGGCAGATAGAACAATTGTGAAGAATGCTACTAGGCAAACTCCATTTTCTTTTGTATTTGGGGCAGAAGCAGTGATTCCAACAGAGATGGTGATACCCACAGCTAGGTCAAGCCTACGGGATCCTGAAGCGAATCCTGAAGTCTTATATCAGGAATTAGACACCGTAGATGAAACAAGGGATGCAGCAAAGCTAAGGATGGCAGCATATCAACAAAGGATAGCTAAGTCATACAACAAAAATTTAAGAACCAGAAGATTCCAAGTTGGAGACTAGGTATTGAGAAAAGCTTTTCAAAACACAACCAATCCTGCCGACGGCAAGTTAGCCCCAAAATGGGAAGGACCATATGAAATTGAATAAGAGTCAGGAAAAGGAGCATACCGACTCAAGACTATGGAAGGAGATATGATACCAAGATCCTGGAATGCTATACATCTTAAAGCTTATTTAAGTGAGTTTAGGATTTACTTTTTGACTCAGGATGGTATAAATTCTTTTCTCTTTTAAATATGTTTAATTTAATATTCTTTGAAACCCAATACTGACTTAAGCATTGGAGGGGTGTTAGCCAAGCTTACACCCACCTTAGTTTAAAGGTGTTTTGTAGATACTTTTTAGGATATTACTCCAAGATATGTACTCAAGACGGATCGAAAGACTAGAGGATTGGCCCTCTCTCTCACGTTTAAGGGATTCAGATCCCTTCACAGGTTTAAAGGTATTCACCTTTCTTCCGAGTTGGGTTTAAACACCCCGCCTGGAGCGCAAGTATCCAGGAATAATTCAAGATAGCGGGACCAGTTCATGTAACAGTGGCTGACAATTTCGTTATTGTTGGCTATATCCTGGATCCTTAAGGTATATGAGGATTGATCACCCTCTCTCGCAAAAGGGTATTTTCATACTCTCTAAGGTTTAAAGGTTTTCACCTTTCTAAGTCTTGGAGTTTATACACTCCCGCCTGTAGCGCACGAAAACAAGGGTTTAACCCCAAGATACTAAGGGTATCCCCAGTGAAACTAAAGTTGTTAACAAACTCTAAGGATATAACAGATAATGATTGTGTTCATACACGTTCTTTTGTGAAGAAAAAGCTACAAAGCATAGTCACTAAGTGAAGAAATACTCGAGTATGTCATACATTGAAGCAATATCCTGCACAGACAGGGGACATCCATGCCGGGGACATTGCAAAGGATTCCAGGGTCGGAGTTGAAAGTTATTGCACAAGTGTTTCTGGTATGGTTTTTATTTTTCAAATCTTGAAAGCCTTGTCTAAATAATCCAGATTTCATTCAGCCAAGTTTCCGTCTAACACTTTGATTAAAGGTAACAAAAAATGCTGAACATTACATCAGTATCCTGACCAGGATATTCGATCAGGATACCCATAATAGGTTTTTCAGAATAATAACATAACAACATCGGATAAGGCTAAAATGTTAGTTTATTATGAAAATTCCAAAATGTCACATTCTTGGCTTCGTCTTAAACCAAGACCCATCCACCAAGAATGTGACAAGGTCTAAAAGCATATAAACGATGATGACAAAAGGCTTCGTCCTGGAACTCAGGATTCCTCCACCTTAGGTCATCACAAAGTACTAATGTTTAAAGTGCAGGAAATTTAAATTGTTCAAGTGCAGGAAAAGTAAAATTGTTTAAAGGATTACAGACCATTTGAATTAAAAAATTGGGCTCCGGCCTAAGCAATAATATCCATCATTGCCCACTTCGATGCTCTCACACAGCAGCATCTTCACCAACCTTCACCGCCTCCTTACCCTCAGCATCCCGACCAACATCGCCACTAGCATCCGCTCCAGCATCAGCCCCAGAATCCTCGATAGCTTCAACCGCCGGTTTGGAAATGCGCTCTATGGGTTTGCCACCAAGGTCCTTCATTTTTGCCTCCCAAGCTTCAATGTCCCAGGTAGGGCATTCAACGCCCACGGCTCTGGCTTCATAAGCCATCTTTAGCCTAGCTTGAAGAAGGGAGATGACAACGGAACCCTTGAGGCCTTCCCGGTAGGCGATCAGATCTTGTTCATGTTGAAGCTGAGCGACGTCCAGTTTAGCCTGAGCCTCTTGAGCTACCTTCTCCTCGGCAAGCTTAGCATCCCGGATCATAGCCTTGAATTTGTCTTTGTAATGATGTGACATGGCCTCGGAGATCTTCCTCTGATCCTCATTGGCGATCTCTGTCTTCTTTAGTTTGACCTCTAATGCCTTGACAGAATCACAAGCCATGACCTGGAGATGTGTCAGGCGTTCGAGACCCTACAATGTCAGGTATGAATGTTAGTATAATTAACCAAGATATCAATCCAACGTATACTCGCAGGATATAGGATGAGGATATTTACCTGGTTAAGAAGGGAAATGAGGCTGCTGGATTCTGCAAACCTAAGGTTCTCGTAGGAAGGAGAGGCTTCAACTGAAGCGGCGGGGGAGTCAGTATCCTTTCTCTTTCGATAACTAGAGGCCCGAGGCTTGGAAGCTAAAGAAGACTTGGGGACAGCGATGGGCTTGGAACTGGAAGAAGGCTTTGATGCGGCTGAAGGCTTGGAGCTTGACTCTTTCTTCCCTAGTGCAGGTCCGGAGTAGCTATCCAATTCATCAAGATCGAAAACCTCAGGGGTCTTGGCTGATGCTGCATACAGGGAGGTAACTTTAGACTTAATAATTCAATATCCTATCTAACAAAATACGCAGGATATCAAATAGGATCCTTGCCAGACATGTTCGAACTTAAGTGTTGGGTTGAAGATGTTGGAGGCGGAATGAAACTTCTTTCGGGCTCTATGAGCTGCTAGATGGCTTTAATCCTCTTCTCTGAATCAGCGAGGGGAGGTGCTAATTTTCTGAAGTCAGCTGCACAAAACATAAAGAAGATATAAGACAGGATAGCGAACAAGATATATCTGAGGATATCCTAAGACCCTAACTCCTACCTTAGGGAGCCACTTCACCGGATAATCCGCTCCACCAGGTATTGAACTCCTTTTTACAAAGAAGAACTTAGATTTACATCCCTCTTCGTTCCGGTGGCTCGGAGGATCAGAGGATCACTGGAGGTGGAGTAGAACAAATATCTACATGACCCATGGGATCTCAATCGGTATGCTAATGGAAGATCATTGACACATAGCTCAGGAATGTGGGTATTCTTGATTCGATCAAGAACGATCAACACACGCCAAAGCATGGGCATGGCTTGACAAAAACTAAGGCCGGTGGTTGTAAAGAAGTCGGTGATGAAATCGGGAAATGGAAACCTAAGACCTAAGGTAAAAGGAAAGGCATTAAATCAGAGCCATTCGCTGGACACGATGTCCGATTGGAGTTCCCGATCGTACGGCCTGAACACCGTAGTTTCCAGGAAGATGCCGGAAGATTGAAGCGCCGATAAATGTGCATTGTCGAACGAACAGACTTCCTTCTCGGGTGTTGGAGAAGGTTTTGTGGTACGAATACATGGGCTGAGTCGCCGGAGCTGGATCGAGTTTGTCTTGTCATGTCTCGCCGGAAAAAAGGAAAAGGAAAGAAGAAGATGGGAGAGAACTTTTACCTTTTTTACTTTCTTGATCAAGGTTAAATGGGGATAAGGATGAGAATATATAGGGAGACAATGAGTGGAAATAGCTTGGACGGTTACATCATATCATGTCAAGGGTCTTATCTCTTAAATTGCCTCAATAAACGTAAAAAATATATCCGTTAGGATCAGGATCCCAACAGCTATATTTTTGGGGACAATTTTTATGGGTGAAATTCTGAGCCCATATCCTGATTGACTTAATCATAGCTGTTAACGATCAGGATACAAGACTAGGATATTGGTAACATCCTGAGGCATATCCTGGTGATTACTAATTATTTGCATGCATGACGTAGCTGCAGGATCACAACGTTCATGGAGACTTGTTCACCTGAAGACTCGGTCTAAATGGTTGAAAGAAAGACGTTGAAGCCGCAATACATGGTCAACAACGTTCACTGGCGAATATTCCAAGGGATCCAACCATTTTAGGAGAGTTTGTTTTTCTTTGTAACTATAAATATCGGATAAACAGATCGATAGGTCACAACACATTCACTCACTACTCTCGAATTCTGTCATTTACTTTCACAATTACGCACAAACACTCAACACTAGCAATTCTTGTAACACTTAGCAATGATCTGGGAATTATCCTGCACTGTATCCTGATTTCTAAGCAATAAGAAGAACAAGGCAGCGGCGATTGTTAGCTCCCGAGGTTTTATACCGGAGATCTAGATTGATCAAGGGCTTTCCTCGTACATCTTGTGTCAACCTTTATATTTTTGCTCATTGTTTGATTGTTGATATAGCTCAATATCCTGAGCTGTATCCTGAAAAGTGTTTTTACAAACTAGCAAATCGATACAAGCTTCATTAACACTGCTAGCACACTACCTCACAAAACTAATTTGATCACTAAATTGCTTCGGTAATTTTTGACCAAAACAATTTGGCGCCCACCGTGGGGCAAGTGGTGCTATTTCTACGAAAAGCTTTGTTAAAATCATTACTTGGATTTTTGTTTTCAAAATTTTTTTTCACAACTGTTTTCAATGGCTTCGAAATCAAACATGAGCTCTTCCTCCACGCCTGCTACAACCTATGCTACAGCTGGTTCAGTGCTTCCACCACCTCCATCCCGGGAAACTCTGCCTACTCAGAATGTCTACAGATCTGTGTTCCAGCAAGAACTCCTATTATGGCTTCTAATGGATGAAATTTTAGCTTTGTTTGGTAATATACAGGATTAGATGAAGCAACAGCAGGAAACTAACCAAACGATAGTGAGAGAAATACAACTCCTGAAGTCCAACTCCAAGAGAGCTGCTGAGGATGTCGTCACTCCCTTGCAGCCCAGGAATCTGAACTTTAGTTCAGTGGTGTATACTGAAGATAATCAGGGTAATGTTGTACCAAGTTGTTTCCAGAGCAATGTTCCTGAGATACCCTCATCAGCTAGGATATCGACTGTGAGGGGCCCAAGATATGCTCCAGGATATAGCCATAATCAACAGGTTGGTAACCTTTCTAATAATGTTAATACTCTTGCTACTAACAATGTTGGATCTTTGCAGGATACAAGTGTAACCTCAACACTATCCAGAGAGCTTCAGAAACTGAAGGATATGATATCAAGTGTACCGGGGTAGTGCAGCCCATACCGGAAGTATCCCAGGATAGCCACGATATATCCCGTTTTGCTCGCCACATTTGTGATGCTGAAATCCCAAAGAGATTCCAAACCCCCAACATGAAGCTTTATGATGGAACGACGGATCCTGAAGAGCATATTGCCCGGTATAGGGAGAGGATGGAAGTGAATCCTATTCCACCGGATCTTAAAGAAGCATGTCTTTGCAAGGGCTTCGGCTCTACACTGACAGGATCAGCCTTGAAATGGCTCTCACTCTTGCTTTCTGTTTTTAAACAAACAACTGTATCAGTTACAAATCAGTTTTTTAACTATAACAAACTGTTTTTAGTCATCCATAAAGCAAGGTGGCCTAGTGGTTATTTTGTTGTCATGAGCACAACCCAAAGGTCACGGGTTCGATCCCTACATCTCGCGGTTTTTTTTATTAATCATTTTGTTCTTTCAGTATTGTTATGGGTGAAATTCTGAGCCCATATCCTGAATTATATCTTGACTTAATCATAGCTGTTAACGATCAGGATACCAAACTAGGATATTGGTAACATCCTGAGGTAGTATCCTGGTGATTACTAATTATTTGCATGCAGGACGTAGCTGCATGATCACAACGTTCATGGTGACTTGTTCACCTGAAGACTCGGTCTAAATGGTTGAAAGAAAGACGTTGAAGCCGCAATACATGGTCAATAACGTTCACTGGCGAATATTCCAAGGGATCCCACCATTTTAGGAGAGTTTGTTTTTCTTTGTAACTATAAATATCGGATAAACAGATCGATAGGTCACAACACATTCACTCACTACTCTCGAATTCTGTCATTTACTTTCACAATTACGCACAAACACTCAACACTAGAAATTCTTGTAACACTTAGCAACGATCTGGGAATTATCCTGCACTGTATCCTGATTTCTAAGCAATAAGAAGAACAAGGCAGCGGCGATTGTCAGCTCCCGAGGTTTTATGTCGGAGATCTAGATTGATCAAGGGCTTTCCTCGTACATCTCATTTCAACCTTTATATTTTTGCTCATTGTTTGATTGTTGATATAGCTCAATATCCTGAGCTGTATCCTGAAAAGTGTTTCTACAAACTAGCAAACCGATACAAGCTTCATTAACATTGCTAGCACACTACCTCACAAAACTAATTTGATCACTAAATTGCTTCGGTAATTTTTGACCAAAACAAGTATTATCTTAACCATGTAACTAATTTATAAAAATGATATAATCAAGTACTTAACTGAATTAAGTGGTCATAATATGAATAGTGGGGATTTGTTTTAACTAGTATACGAAGGGTAAGGTAAATAAGATAATATAATATAATGAAGATTTACATCTGACACTAATATAAATATAATAAAACACATTAAATAAATTTAACTTCTTGTAAATTTATAATCTATAAAAAAGATACATGAGTATGATAAGTTTTCACAACGCTATAATGTCCGTGACAAGCGCTTTAAGCGGTGATGATCCTTGATCTCGCTCGGACCTCTAGATCTAGGGAAAACACGGTGACACAAGGCCGTGTCTTGCTAATAAAACGCGAAAATACTTAATTATACATTCTTTAGTTGTACTTGTTTATATGGTGTTTTAGAACTCTTATTTCATACTTAGGGTAATCTTTGCATCTTTTGGAGTTTCTCTATCTCTTTCGTGCGCTTTATCTTTAAGGAATTATCACACGCAAAACTGTGAGTGAATCTTACAACTCCCCTTTTTTATATTTATACGTTTTTGGGGTGTATCATGTGTCGCGTATTTCTTATCACATTTTACAAGTTTCAATTCCGTGCAATTACTATTATGTGAAGTATTTATGTTATGTGTTGTTTGGTTATTTATCACTTGGTGCATTTCATTCATTATTGGACATTACTTCATCATTGGCTCGTCGTTTCCCCATTACCTATGAGCGGAACTTGACGTTGGCAACCATACGAGGTCAGCTCCGTTTGATTGAGCTTAGACCTTGCAGCACACCATAATACCGTGCAACATGCATACATTCATTGGCACACCATAATACCGTGCAACACGCATACATTCATTGAATCATTTCAGTTGGTTTGTTTATTGTTTATTGATTGAGGTTGTGTTATGAATTTTGTTATATGGCATACAACATATTGATTCACAATGGTTAACGCACGTTTTCTCAATAAACCAAACTTAAACATATTATTTTTCTAATAACAATAAGGTTCATTCGCCAACTTTTGTTGATAAAAAAAAACCATTTTTACACATGATACAGGTGAACAAGCATGAGGAGAAGATCGGACATAGGATGGGCCTTAGTTAATAAGAAACGGATTTATGAAGCTTTATTATGTTGAATAATGTTTTTTATATATATGTAATGGTTTATTTGAATGATTTGTTATGGGAAACAGTTGTTATGAATTAAAGATTATTTAAAACAAGTAATAGCAAGTCATAAGCTCTTGAGTTAACCCAATCATGCCTCGATCACCTATTTCGCTGCAGGTCGGGGTGTGACATATATAAGCAAGTTATATTTCTTTTATGTATTGTTAAAAAAATGAATTTTCTTTTAAAAAAAATGATTAAAAAATGAAAAATAAAAAAAGGAGGGGAAATTTCACAAAGAAAAGATAAACTTTCTCAACCTTCTTAAAATGATAATCTTTTCAAAATTTCTCATGATAATTTTAATGTTACAAGAATAAAATGAGAAATTACATAAGAAAAGTTTATTTCTAGTATTTTTCACAGAAGGTCTGTATTTCTTAAATTTCTTAAAAAAAAGGGGAAAATTTTGTTATGAGAAATAACACAAAAGGAATTTATTTTCCTTTCTTTGCCTTCTGATAAAATAAAAAAGGGGGAAGCAACAACGACAACAAAGCAATGTAAGTTCATCTATAAACTCTACTCATTCCCTCTCATCTAAAAAAAATAAAATAAAATAAAAAATAAAAAAATAATTTTTATGATATCTCTTTGTTCACCAATAAAACAAATGAATTATCAGAAATTCAGATGACATCATCAGAAAAATGAAGATCATAAAAAAAGTGCTGAAAAGTGATGAAGAAACAAAAAGGATTATAAGTGGACCTTTTTCAAAATTGCGGCCCACTTGAAGAAGAAAAAAGTACAACTTGACCGTGTAAGCCAACCAAAATTTCTCATACGTGATAAGGACTGATGAATGTTGAGAGACATCAAACACCTAAAGAAACGGCTAATTACATTAATTGATCATTATCCAAACAACCACCCACGACATCCCATTATAATTAATCTCATTGATTAGTTATAATATATTCAGTAAAAACCAACTTCCACAACTCTGCCCACACACTCCATATATACTCAAATTCAAACCGCCAAAACCACAAATACGTTCTTCTCTCTCAAACCCTAAAACCACTCAACCATCACAAAATTCAACCGACATGGCTGTTCAAAACGTAAACCTGAATCTACAACCAGTAGAACACTCTGTTCCATTCATTGATACTCAATATTACCTGCCAAACAAAGAAAACAACCTACAGATGAACTCAAACATCAAAGAGTATAATGAAAAGTGCCAAGTTTTGATGGAATTCCTGACCAAATGCCCAATCGCACAAGCCTTAACCAAAACCAGAGAAGTACCGGAAGAAATTATTCAACAAGTGGTGAATACTTTGGAAGACTGGTGAAACATAGATTTCTGCACATGTTTGGGAACCTGACTATCAAGGTAAACCCAAGAAAAATCAGGGAATGTTTAGAGTTACCTGTACACATCGGGTATATAGCAATTCCAGCAAAAGAGCAATTGTTGGAATAACTAATCCACCTCTTGAATTATAAGAAAAAGATTTCTAAAATTGTTGATTTCAAAAGAAAGGAACTACCTACCCTCTGGCAAGTAATGATGGAAGTACTAACCAAGTGTTTGACATAAAAAATAAGAGGAACATATTAGATAAACCAAAGTGCTCTCACAATCATGTATGGACTCATCACTGGGTTTCAAATTGATTATGCTACAGAAATATTCCACTCGATGAGAAGATTAGTGATAACACACAACAAAAGGATGCCAACCCATCTACCGTTTCCTAGATTCTGGTCAATTCTGATTGCTCAGAGATTCGAAGAAGCAGATATGGAACTACCAGCATCAGAAAACATATGGAGAACATCTGTCATGAAGCATTGGAACGCCAAAGGAGCATGGATAGCCCTCAGAGATCACCCACAGTTATCAGAATCCTTTACAAGCTTGTTACCAGAAAACTCACCTTACAGAGAGAAGTATGAGCTTATCAGACAACAAAGAATGAACCAACCAGAAGCTTATGATAGCAGCTCACCAGTTGATGAAGATGAAGATTCTGCAGCCCAAGAAGATGAGGAAGCTGAAAATTCTGATGATCAATCCATCAGAATGTAACATTTGTCAAAAACGGGTTTCCAAACCCGCTCCGTTTTGTAATCGAATATCAAGTTATAAATGTCACGTTGCGTATTTATGGCTATTTTAATTTTTAATGATGCATAATTAATAAACAAACTAAACTATAAAAGTTAAAATTGATAAAAAGTAAAAATAAAATAATTAAAAAGAGAATGAGGCTGCCGGGACTCGAACCCGGGTCAGCCGGAAAAGAACTCAAAGCTTTATCACACACATATCACCACTCCGCCACTTGTTGTTTTCTGTAAACATTAGGAAACAATTAAATTTTATTATCTATCACAAATAAATCCGGTTACGCCAACTGTAACCGAAATCGGTCACCAAACGTCCAAAAACGTTTGATAATACGCGGTTTACCGATTATAACCGCTACACCGACGTTTTCAATCAAGTTGCTTTGAATGAACTTGAATTCTAGAAGTGAATCGGTTTTTATAACCGAAAACTTTCAATTCCAGAATTACTTCAATCTTTGTTCTCTCTCACGACTCAAACACACTCGGAAAGCTCTCAATTACATTTCCGCACGATTTTCAGTTCGCCGGATAATCTAATTGGACTCGCCGGACTTTCGCCGGAAAACCGTATTCTCCATCAAAACATTAAGTCTTTCAATTCTTTCGTGGTCAATCAATTGTTAAGCTATTGCTAACCCAAACCTTTCAATCGGAATCAAATTCAGACGTCGTTATCAGATAATTCCTGCTTGCCGGAAAACCTCTGAAAGTTCTTATCTTCCGCTGTAAAACGGTATGGACATTCAAACCTTCTGTTAACTCTTGTTTAACACTTCAATTCCACAATTAGCTAATCAAAACTGTTAAATTGCTCGCTCAGTTGAAGTTCATAAAAACAGAGCCGACGCCTTGCCGTAATTCTGAGACAAATCATTTCTCCGGTTTGTTTGCTTCCAACACCGTCTCTGTCATTTCATTTTAGTCTTATGAATGTTGTTAATCGTTTTAAAACAAGAAACAGTTGGGTAAATTGTTGTCTGTAAAAATTAGCGAAGAAGAGGAACTGTGTTAACATTATAAGGATAATTAAAATCGGTATTTTAAACGGGTTAGACACACAGTCCAGCGGTGGACTGTGTGCAAACAATACGCACACGCCGCGAGTTCGATCCCTGATACACGCACCCTCTCTGTAATAAGGATGTTTTATTTTTCTAACTGAACCGGATTAACTTACGTTAGATGTTAAGTATAATAAAAATCTGTATATTAACCAAGTTAGACACACAGTCCAGCGGTGGACTGTGTGTAACGTTAAAGCACAGGTGCTGGGTTCGAGACCTGTTAGTGACACCGGTTCGATGATTTAAAATATTTTTGAAAATAAAAGAATTTTGAATAAACTGAGTTAGTATATAAGTATAATTAAAAATAGAATTATTTCGGGTTAGACACATAGCTCAGTTGGTAGAGCTGCGTGCACGCGAACGGGAGGTCTCGGGTTCGAGCCTCACCCGGCGCATACAATTACACAATAAAACCGGTCAATAAGTCAAACGGTCAACGGTCAATGCAAAAGTCAACATATTTTTATATTTTATTTATTTAATTTAATTTAAAAATCAATTAAAAATACTTAAAAATAATGTTTTTAAAGTTAGGAAATAGCCTTAAACTCACAAAAATATATCTAAAAATCCCATTAAAATTATCAATAAAATCCACTCATTTACTATATTTTTTGTTATTATTTAGGTTAGTTAATACTCGTTGTTCGATCCTTTCCAACTCGTGCGCATCTCATCATCTCCAACCAAACGCACCCAATGTGAGTGAATCTTTACAAATTCCCCGTTTTAATCACGTTTTTTGGGTGTATCATGCGTCTTGCCATTTATTATATTTAAATCATTGTGCATACATCATATCATGAACAAATGTGTATTCAGCTTGTTTCAACTGTTGTCTGGTTATTGTTAGATTTAATTTATCATTTTCAGTACATGCAATTTCATAGGCCGCCGCTCCCCATTACATCATGAGCGTTGAGCATGTTCCCCATTACATTATGAGCGTGAACCTGGCGTGCTAACATACGATCGGCTCCGTTTGATTGAGCCTTGATCGCACAGTTTCATTTATGTTATTTATTGTATGATGTTGGTATGTTATTATATGTTATTGTATGTTATAGTTTGTGATTGTTATTGCTACTGTTTGATTATTTACATTTGCTCATTTATGTTTATGCACAATTTTTCCTTGATAAAATAACAAGAAAATCAATAATAAATGTTTATCTAACAAGGTTCACTCGCCAACTTATGTTGACCCAAAAACCCCCATTTTTACACATGATACAGGTGAACCAGCTGCAGCAAGAAACACATAGGATTGGCCTAGAAGAATAAAATAATTTAGAGCTTGGAATTGTTTAGTTGGTTATTTTTCTTTGTATTTGTATGGACATGTTTGGATTATTGGGAATGTAATTTTGACTTTAATAAATATGAAACATATTAGTAAATATCATGAGCTTTGGTGATAACCCAATTATGCCCCGACTCTTATTCCGCTGCGGGTCGGGGTGTGACACATAATTCCATCAGAAAATGTCCACCAGAAAGAACAACGCCTCCCTCTGAAAACAACAGGTGAACAGACTCATCATTCTGTATATACTGCTGAAAGTAAGGAAGATTCAGATTCTGGTGATTCTGTGTATGGTAGTTATAGGTTAAAAGCCAGAAGTATGCAAAATCTAGAAGTCATCAGTTCTATTGGTCCACTTTCTAAATCAGATAATGAGGAGGAATTTGAGACAGCAACATGTGAAGGTCACTCTGGTGATCAAGGAAACCTAGATAAGAGAGATGTGCATTTCTCAACAACTCAACGAGAATCATTAACTGAGATGATTCGAGGAAGTGAGGAAAATCCAGACTTGAATATGTTTCAAAGGCCTGGTAAAGGAATTCAAGTTGAACTAAGTGCTCAACTTGAACCTTTAACAACTGCAGAAGGTCTGTCCTCTGCTGGTCAGTTAGAGGGAACATCTGTTGTTCCACCATCCTTGCCCATACAACAAAAACAAATCTCAAAAGAAGATATGGATGTTCAAATACTAGAAAACATTGTCAAAGCATGCACCAAGTCATCAACAGAAAAGAAACTGGATCAGATACTGAAGGAACTGTCAGATTAAAGATCTAATATCAAAACCATATCAGAAAATGTGGAAATTATCAGAAGTCAATCAGAAAACAATGCAAGAATTCTGGAGATGCTACAGAAGCAAGACTGCAGCAAGCTTGAAACAGAGATCAACAAGTTGGTCAAAGAAATGAGTGAGCTCAAGAAATCTTGTTGAAAGCAGAGAATCATAATCATCTGGCACTATAAAGGAAGAGTTTGAATTTTTAAAGGAAACAAACAACAACATGGTAGATGCTCCGAACAAGCTGGAAAATGAATGGAAGTCTTTCAAAAGTCAAGCTCAGAAAGAATTTACCTTGGTGCATGAAGAAGAAAAGAAAAATATGAAAAGGATAGAAGATCTTGTGATGAAACTCCAATAAGACATGGCCAATATTGCCAACTCCAGCAAGCAAAGTTTTCAAGAATATGTTCCATCAGAAACAACACATGCACCAGACACTGCTCAAGACCCCCAATCAAAAGATGATGCAATTCAAGAAATTCAACCATAAAACATCCCTGACCAAAGCCTTGAAGAGAAACCACTTCTTGCCATAATGGGACCACCACCTGCAGTACCAAAAGAAGACATGATCAAAAGATTTGCAACAATTCCACCAAATACAAAAATTAAGAGAATCATCAAGCATTTCAAAAAGACAAGCTTCATCTGGAGAAACCATTTTTAGTCAAAAGTTGAATGAATCAACAAAAAGAAAATGGGAAAGCTCAGCCACATCATCAAAGTAACCAAAACATAGTGTAAGGAAAGGCCCAGATGGAGAAATGATTGAGTGTTTTATTCAAGAAATTGATCAAGACTTAATGATGTTCCCAGAATTCAACCTGCAACATTACTACTGGGATGACACAAAAGATAAGCTTGAAAGACCTCTTAGTCCAATGAGTAGAGATATAAAAAAAATTGATAATTAAAGGTGGGGAATGTCTTCACAAACCACTGAAAAATCCAATCAAAAGACTCATGGGTATCAAAACAAAGAGTGAAAGTGATCAATTACTAGGAGCTTATAAACAGAACAAGTATCACCTACAAAGAGAAGACCTCAGTGAAGAAAAAGTGCTGGATAGTGAACTGAAAGAACTCCATCCTTTGGATGTTACAAGGATCAAACAATTGCTGGATCAAGAGAAGGGAAATACTCAAGAAGTCAGACGAGGGCTGGATAACATAGAAAAAGTAGCAAGAAAAATGTATGCCAGAGCAGCCCTTGCTGATTTTGATCTATGTATCACATTTGATCATCTTGCAAATAACAAGGTACATGTTTCACCACCAGATACTTCCATGCCAGCATATCTTGAAAAAGAAACAAGAACAAATATGATTCTTGAAACACCTACACTCTCTGTTGCATTCAGAGACGAATCAGAATAGAAAGCTCTGTTCAGAGTTCATGAAATTTACAAATACTCAAACCAAACTCTCAAGTACATTCAAGAATGCATGAACATCAAACAAGCTCAACTTGAAGCCAAGGGTTTGAGTAAGGAAAAACAAAGGAAAGAAATTGATGAACTCATAATAGATTGGATAACCGCAAGAGGGTGGTACAAGGAGATGATCAGAACCTGCAACAAGATGATAGATCCCAAGAAGAAATTGAAGAAAGGTTATCACTACAAGTGTGCATTAAAGATCACTAAATTCTAGTTTGTTTCAATTATGTTGAAAAACACTGTTTTAATTGTCTGTTGCATTATCAGTACTTTGGATGTTCTAAGTATATTTTCTTGCTTAGGTTGATATTTTTCTTACAATACTTAGAGGGAAATTGTTGGGAAACTATATTTGTAAGTATTGAAGAAAAATATGCTCAAACAGGTCATACATAAAGAATAAATGTCATCAGGATCAGAAGACACTCAAGACAAGAAAAAACAAATATTCCTTCAGGAGAAAAGAATAATCAGCACAAAAAAACTACAATCAGAAAACCGCCAGAAACAACATTTCTGATAAAACTAATAACATTTCTGATGGAGATCAATGGAATCTGATGAGAATGCTGATTACCAGAATTTCGGGTAATCTGAACATCAGAAATTCTGATGACTTGACATGATCAGATTTCTGATCCTGTCAACTTGCTTATCTACTTGTCTCTACTAGTTTTGAATGTTACAAGTTGACCCATGCAAATTCATTGAACATACCACAAGGGAAATTTTTGATATGGATGCAAGTAGAAGAATAAACTATTGTTTATTCATCCCCAGGCCTTCTATAAATAGAAAAACCAATCACAAGAGGAGTAAGAGTGTGCATAGCATTTAATACATCTTACAATACTCTCACACCTTTCATCACAGAATTCTCAAAGTATTTGTTTTCCAATAGCCAATAATCACATTGTAAACTGATTTGTTTTCAAAGTGATATAAACATGAAAATTGTGTATTTGATGTCTTTTTTCTGTTGAAAGTTTGATTTCTAGTTGCGCACAATATTTTCTCATTTGTTGAAATCACTTGCCATATTAAGTTGAAGAAACCTTGTTATTTCTAATCTGGGACCAACACATGCAAAACTGGCCGATAATCGACATGCCCAAATACACCGCAACAGAAATAGGGTGTCGGAACGAAATAATAGACACCTATTGGAAGTATTAGGGAGTTTAGTTTATTACATGACAAAAATGTACCTAGTAGATTTCGGGTAGAGACAATGAGAATGGCTACTTAGGTGGTGTTTGTTTTTCTAAAAAAGATCTGTGCAGGCTCTTTTGTCTGTGTCGTGCAGACCACGCGCCTACATTTCCATCTGTAGACTGTTTGTTTTTCTGAAGACCTTTAATCAAAAAACGTCTGCGTGAGCTCTTGTTGATGAAGACTTGTCTCGGCCACTTCTAAGATCTTCTAAGGTTTGTAGAGGGTTAAACACCACACCCACCACCACCGTTCACCACCACCGTCCACCACCCACCACTGTCTATCACCACCACCGTTAACCACCACCACCACCACCACCACCGTCCGTACACCACCACCAGTTTATTTTAGAAATCTACATACGTTAAAAAACAAACAAAATTTTTCTTGCAGACTTCTGAGGTTTGTTCCACCTCTTCTTCTACAGATGTGGTCCACAGACTGTAGACATTTTACCTATTAAAAAACAAACACCACCTTACATAATTAATAGAATACCCGACAAGGTCGTAAATACAAGTCATTGTATGAACTTCTACTCCAGGTAAAACCCACTATTAAATATTTTAAAGTTTTTGGGTGTGTGTGTTATGTTTTTGTTCCTAGACACTTACTACATAAACTAGAAAAGAAGGCCGTGTGTTGCATATTCGTTGGCTACTATGAACAGAGAAAGGGTCTGAACTGATCTCGGGAAGATGCCACGTGTGAAGAAATATGGCATTCGACGAAAATTAGCATTATAGTCATCAAATCAGCAGGTTTTACCTGATACAGAAGTGTTAAAAGAAAGGCTGGAAGCATAGATAATTAAGCTAAAAATCAACATCTCAAAAGACTACTTAGAATACGCAGAGGAAGCTGATCACGAGCCTAATCAATCTAATAAAAATTTTCAGCAAGCAGGAAATAGTAATCGAAATCCAGAGTTTCAGAATATCTACGAGAGAAAGAAAGCAGAACCCAAAATTTGTAAACACTATAGCAGAGAAGAGAATCTGAGGTATGCTAATGTTGCATTAATAGAGGAAAATGTACGAGACCCCTCGTCCTATTAGGAAGCTTGCAACAACACTAAATGGGTTAAGGCTATGAAAAGTGAGCTGAATGGTTTGACCGACAACCAGACATAGGATTTAATACCACTTCCAGACAGTGTTAAGTTAGTATCAAGCAAGTAGGTTTCTAAAATTAAGAGATGAGCAGATGAATCTATGGAAATATAAAAGCACGCTTATTGACTCGCCAGTTTACTCAAGAATATGGTATCGACGAAGATGAAACGTTTTGTAACATTTCCATTTTATAGATTAAAGTAAAATATATAAAACTTATATTATTAAACGAGTAGGTAACAAGTAAGATGACCATAAAAAATAAGGTATTTAGACGAACATATACTTTTATAGGAACTGTTTAATAATAATGGAAAAATATATAATGTTGGTCATTGTAACAGCTCTCTAAAACACCCCGAAATTAGCCGAAATGTAAAACTGGACACGCAAATCGAGACGCGGCACGCAAAACGAGACAGGTCCACCTGGACAGTCCAGGGGCCACCGCCAGAGACACCTGTCTCTGTCGCGACGCGCGGGAGATGTCAAGGTGATGTGTCACCGTTTCGCGCCATCTGCAACCCTACACTTGTAACCAGGCTGACCTAGCCTAGCTAGGCACCTCAGGCGCCACGCGAGAGGGAACCCAGATCCCCGCGCGAACGCGCGGGGGAGGTTAAAAACGGGTATAAAAGGAGCGGCCTGGGACTGAAATCGTCTCTTACTTTCGATCCTCTGAATCGATCGTATTCTCTCTGAATCTCTGTTTCTTCATGCAACACCCCCTAAAACCCTAAACCCCTAAACCTACGAAGCGCTGCCCACTTTAAGTAACTTAACCCCCGATCACTAATTCACTATCCTACCCAATCGATCTAGAATCGCCAACGCATGTCTAGGCTCTGCCCGACTACGTTCGTTGGAGTTCTGTCGAGTGTTGTATGGACACCTACCAATCGATCTAGAATCGCCAACGCATGTCTAGGCTTTGCCCGACTACGTTCGTTGGAGTTCTGTCGAGTGTTGTATGGTTAAAGTGACTTGGGTTAACTTACTAACACATGTGCATTGTATGTTTTAATATAAATCCCAGGAAGTAATCAAGAACCATCACCAGGAACTCTGTAGGAATACTTAAAATGTTCAAGGCGAGTACATTCTCTTTTTGTAAATCTTTTTGTGAGTCAAAATGTGTTATTAAAACCTCAAATATTTTAATTATGCTTAACAGTGATTGAGTATATGTATTCTACAATTACTGCCAGTATGTTGGGGTTTTGTATACATTGCTAGTCCAAAAGTCACGGGAATGTGACAGGAACAGTTACTGTTGGGTGACATGGCCCAAAGTAATGACCCACAAGTCAGGATTGACAGTACTGATTGAGTAATTATGTAGATATAAACATTGTAAATGCGGATGCTCCTCAATAACTGTAAAGTATAATCACTTGTTTTGATAAAACTGAGATGGATTCGCCAGTATTTCTTGCTAATAAAATGTTTTTAAAACGCGTTTCAGGTAACTTAATGTGAAGCTAACAGAAGCCAGCTGGAGAGCACTGAAGGCTTAGAAAAGTGGCTATAAAGTTACCTAAATAAAAGGGGTTTCTGTTTTCCATAAATTAGGGTCTGTCCCTAAAATATGTATTGTAATGGAACATGGGTTTTACCCCATTTGTTTAATATAAAAGTTTGGTGTTTTGAAACTCTGATATTTATTTTCTAACTACGATCCTGATATCGTAATTCCGCTGCCAAATTAATAAACACCGGTACCACCAGCTCTGTGTCTCGCGGCCTCCGCTCCCGGGGTGGGGTCGGGGTTTGCGACAGTCATGCTCTGTTTTTTTTCAAACTTAGGTTGAAATGTAGAGAAAAATGAGTAAAAAAAAGGTAAATGCACGGTACCCAGACCGCGGGAGGGTTCTCCCTCCCCAAGCTAGCTTAGCCCCATAGCTGCCTAGCGGTTACTACCCAGCAGGATTATTCGGGCCGAGCTGGACTCGAACCCACGTCCTCCGTTTGGAATGAGGGGAGGCTGGCCACTGGGCTGACACCCCGTGTTTAGAGAAAAATGAGTATGTTTAACTATATACTTATAATTTTATAAAACACTATATTTTACAAGTTATAAGAGAAGTTAAGATTCTAGTTAAATTAATAATATTGTTATAATAATAATTATAAAGTTTATGTTTGTGTTAGGTATGTAATAATAATAATAATAATCGTAAAATAATAATAATAATAATAATAATAATAATAATAATAATAATAAATAAATAAATGGTCAACAATACATATCCTTAAAGCTCCATGGCATCAAACCATATGTTTAGTTTGCCATTCGTTCTGTTTAAAACTTGCCACGTAAAAGAATTTAGTTACCTCATCAGTTCTTCTTCTTTCTCGACAAGGCAAACTTGTCTATAAAATCATGATTTTTACCTCCATACTTCATATACCCACTTTTCTATCATTTAAATTCCTACGTATACTAAAACCTTAACTCTGCTTCGTAGTAAGTGTTTTAACCCTGATCACTGGTACGATATCGTGTCCGATTGATCTGAAACCCATCAATGGATGTCAAAGTGCTGTCTGAATAAGGCTATACTTTGTTAACTACGTTGGGGTTTTGATCTCGTAATTTATCATTAAAGTTTGAATTGGGTTGATACACAAATACATATTGAATTGTGTTTTTATTAGAAAACGAGGCTTAACACCAGGAGACTTTAGTAATAAACCCTAAATCTATAAAGTGAGTCATTCTCTTTTGTTAAATACTTTCAAAACCTAAATGTTTTCCAGTTGTATTTACAGTGATTAAATTTTTGTATTTTGAAACTACTATCGGTATGTGCGGGTTTTGCTATTGGACAAAGAGCTAGCCAATAGTAACATGACCACAGTCACAGGAACTGCCATCGTGACAAATACTGATTTGAGTAATTGATAGATATAAACAAATGTAAAAACTCTTAATGTTGTAAATTATAACAATGTGTCTTTTTATACAAATGAATGAACTCACCAGTATTATTGCTAATAAAATGTTTTCAAACGCGTTTCAGATAACTTAGTGTGAAAGTAAAAGAAGCATGATTTGAGGCGTTGAAGGCTTAAATAAAGTGGCTATGATTACCAGAATAAAGAAAAGAAATTACGTTTTATCAATTAGGGTTTATCCCCATAAAAATCTTTGTTTGTAATATGGGTGTTATCCCAATTGTTTAATATTAAATTATGGTGGGTTTTTACAAACTCTGAAATTTTCCTCACGATCCTGATAATATTTTCTGTTGCAAATTTAATAAACACCGATATCACTTAAATATTCACGGCTCCCGTCCAGGGTGTGGTTGGGGGTTGTGTCAGAAGTGGTATTAGAGACACTGGTTTAAGCCATTGAGGTGTTATTGTAATACCTAAACTTAAACATGAAAGTTAGGAAATTAATAAAACAACCTATGTGTTTATTTTTGTGAATATAAATTTAAACATATATAAATAATTTTTGAAAGTATTGTTTTAATGATTTTTGAGTCCACAATATGAGTGACGAAAAAGTATCTGAATCATTCCAACACATTTCTAATCTGGAAATGGACGAGGGGCCATCCGGAACGAAATCAGGATATGAGGCTGATACAAATGAACCTATCATTTTCCAAGCCTAACCAATTGAAACACAACCCCCTAAGAAACGAGGCTGGTTTAGTAAAGGAAAAAAAGAAACAAGGAAAAAGAAGAAAAACCAAGTAGCCACCATAACCCAGGTTAAAAGTTCAGCACAAATCCCTGTTACCAAACCTTTGTGGGAAGAACTAGATCGGAGGTTAGCTAATTGTGATATATTCCAAACCCATAGACAATGAGATAAATTTAAACCTACCTGCAAATCCCGAACCAATACTACCCTTTAAACCAGATCAACTATTAGAACTGATACCTCTCTATCATGATCCTATACCAATCAATTACCAATACTCGTTCTTAATCTAGAAGAAATCCCGAGTATCCCTACACCTGCACCAGATCCTATGGAACAGTGGTGGACGAATGATTGGCAATTCCAAAACCTCATACAGGACCCCTATCTCCAGCAACCACAATTTCCACCATATATACCAAAGGCCTATCTAGCCATGAGCCTAGAGAATGTAGCTGAAATGAGGCAATATAGGGAGGAACTAATGACGGTAGGAAACCAAATCCTCACGATTGGATAAAATCTCGCCTGGAAATGACGAGAGAGAATTTCACTTCTAAAGACAAACCAGCCTAATATAACATAATATATATTTTTCTTGTATGTTATAAATAAATATATATATATATATATATATATATATATATATATATATATATAATACATATATAGGGAATGAATCAGGAGAAAACTAGTTTAAATGAGAAAACCAAAAAACTAACTAAAAATGCCAAAAAAACATATCAATTTTTTTGATTTTTTTATAAAAAATAACTATATATATTATATAAAAACTTTTTTAAAAAAATAAAAAAAGCATATAATGCACATGTGCAACATATACATATAATGCACATGTGTAGTACACATATAGTGCACATGTGCAGTGCAAGTTTTTTTTTTGAAAAAAAAATTTATTTTATACATAAAAAACAGCTATTTTTTTATAAAAAAAATTGTATGTTTTTTATGTTTTTTTTTTTTGCTTTTTTAGTTAGTTTTCTTGTTTTCTCATGATCCTCTCCCTACATATATAACACATATATATATATATATATATACATCGACACATAATAAAACTAAAATACTGACATGTGTAGTTATGGTTTGTATTTATTAGTGATGCAATATATAAAAAGAGTAAAACATTGCAATGTTCGACGATTTTGATAAAATGTACTTTAAGTATTTGTTTTGTTTTTATTATTCTGTGATATTAATACCCGATATGTTTGCAATTTAGATGTCAAATGAAGTATCACAAAATTAAGATATACATGCTAGTAACGGAAATCATATGGATAAAAGTAGTATAGAAAATATTGTATTCCAAGCAATAGCCGATGCCATACCTCTAATCATTGAAGCTATTAAAAATCCTATGCCAGTAAACAATAATACTATTATAGGCAGTAAGTGTACTCATCACACTGAACCTAGCCACAATGTCAATGGAGACAATGGCATCCTTGTCAAAACCCCATTTCCCAAACCAAAGAACTATCGCCTATGGTTGTTCTTATAAAGAATTCTTGTCCTGTAAACCCACTGAATTCTCTCCTAATGAAGGAGCAATTGTAGCATTATGCTGGTTAGAGAAAACTGAAGCTGTTCTGAAAATTAGTAAGTGTGCTGAAGAGGATAAAGTAATGTATGCTTCTAATCTCCTCAAAGATAAAGCATTAGAATGGTGGAATACCATTCTTCAGTGACATGGTTTATGCCATGGAATGGAATGAATTTAAGGAAATAATTGAAAGAAAATTCTGTACGCCTCATGAAAAGGAAAAGATAGCCAATAAGTTCTTAAACCATAAGATGATTAGTGTAAATTGCCGCGAATTTACTACCAAATTCTTCGAATATGAAAGGATAGTACCAGCCATGGCTTCGCCAAAGCCGGTATTAATTTCCTATTATATCTGGGAATTAGTTAGTGAAATATAAGACATGGTCAAGGCAGGTATGTGGCAACCCACAATTTCAGGTTAATACTTTAACCTAATTACAGTTAATTTAGATATACATTCATAGCACTGCATTTAACGAGGGTTAATCATTGGTAATTCAAGGAATTACAGGAACACGCACACTAGTTAATTCTCGAACGTTGGTGACTAACACGAATAATTATCCTAAACGGGCGGTTTATATGAAACTTATGCGTTGCATGACTGAGGTGCTCGAGTGTGGTTATATTTTTTAGTTATATTTTAAGCACTTCTACTCGTGAATCAAGCCTTGCATATATAAAACACGATACAATACTATCTCTACACACGTTAGGGCAAGTACACCTATCATAGACGTAGTATAGTGACGGTAAGATACCGAGGTCGTCCAAAGACACAAGAGCTTTTAGTACCGGCTTATCGTTAATGTATAATCTAATCAAATTGTGATAAAGGTATTGAAAGATAAAATAAAGGTAAAAGTAAAAATGTATATAAAAAGAAAAACAATTAGACAAGAAAGAATCACTTGGTTCCGACTCCTCTTTTATATTTCCTTTGATGATTTTTGCACTTTGGGCTTTTTAAGAGATTATCTTTAGTTTATAGTAGTAGGCCCCCTTCCAGGCAGCGTTACCCTCAACCTATTGGTCTGTTTCAATAGAGATACAGTCCCGCAAGGTCGGAATATTGAAAGATAATTTAGTAAGTTATTACTGCAAAATATGGTAGGCCCCTTCCGGCAACGTTACCCTCGACCATATTGGTCTGAATAAGTATGGATACAGTCCCGCAAGGCTGGATAAAGTTTTAATAATAGTTTATTTATAAGGGGTTCAAGTTGTTCTTACTTCCCCCTATTTGATGATATCTCCCTCAAGGGAAGTCCTAATGGGCTTGAACCAAGTCATCGCAGGATCTATACACCGAACGAGACAAGAACTTTACCCAAACACCCTTCTAACCCCCTTCCAGGTAGTTAACACGCTTTATATAGACCGTAAAGACACGAATGAATGAATCTACAAGACATGAAGAAATGTATAACCAAAGTTCACTTTCAATATAAAAAACTAGTTATTAAAGTCATTAGTACATACCCAATAAAAAGTTGCCAAAGATTGGAAATCAAAAGTAAAACATAAAAGATTCGTCTTCACCAAGTGATGTAAGCGATTTAGCATAGCATGGCCTTTGTTTGACAAGAACTCTTACTATCAATCTTGGATTCCGAGACTACTACACACTCTAAAAGATGAAAGATTGATGATAGTGGTGGGTGTTGGTGTTGTAGTGGTGGTGGACTGATGGCAAGTGAGAGAGAGTGGTTTGCCAAGTGATGCCTTTCTCCAAAGCGAAGCCCCCTATTTATAGCTGGAAACAGGAGGCGGCCACGGCCCCATGTCCGCCTGGAACGGCCTCGTGGTAGACTTATTCTCTCTCTTCAGATGTTAGTTCCGTATACCAACACGCCCTGTGGTGACATAGCACGGCGCCGTGGTCAATGTACTTGCTGTACTATCAAGATTCTGTGAATATTAGAGTTGACCATGACCCCATGTTGTCTGTTTGTCTTCATCTGTAGAGAATCTTCCTTGGGCACGACCCCATGCCTGGTGGGCACGACCCCGTGCCAATGCTTCTGTCTTCTCTATTTTTGTTGCTTTGGATGTGTATTGGGGTCCGGCAAGTTGCGTCAATCCTTCTTCATTGCATTTGTGTTGGTTTTTGCTGTTAGTTTGTTTCTTTTGTTCATTTATGCTCTTTTGATCCTGTAATTTAAAAGTAAACAAAGAAACATGTTTTTCCAACATTAGTACCGAAAAGGGTTGATTTTATGCCTTGTTTGATGTGATTTATATGTTGCATTTTGCGCTCAACAAATACCCCCACACTTGAATCTTTGCTTGTCCTCAAGCAAAACTCTATAATGTGGCTTACACACCCAAATAGAATTGGAAGAAGAGAAGCTTTGATTTTATCTTTAGAGTGCCGAGGTTCCAAGTTCTAAATTTATTTTGTTTTTATTTTATTTACAATCTTATTCATCATGATTCATTTGGAACACATTTTAAGAAAAAAATATTTATTTTGGGCATAACATGCCTTTATAAAATTCTATTTAGTTATATACATACTTACGCACCTCACAAGTGGTCACTCAACTCCCTGCCGGAGATATTTAGGTGAAATCGCTCGGACCCGATTGTGGAGCTTACTCCTACCATAGGCTTGACAAACAATCAAACCTGCTCCTTTTTGACGTTTTAATCCTTGTAAATATCAAGAGGGCTTTAAAAGGGTAGGTATTGGCTTGGGTAGCTGTTTTTGGTAAAAATTGGTGAAAAATATAAAAAGTATCGGTTCTTTGAATTCTTTTGTGGCTTTGAAAAAAAACTTTAATCAATGTGCTGGGTTTTTTTAACAAAGTTGAAACTAAGCCATAATTCGTAATTTTACAACCGACTGTTTTACTAAAATAAGGGGTGTGAAACTAAAACGTTTTATGGATGTTGGTGATTGTTTTTGCAAAAGTTTATAGTTTTGAGGGTTTTAGAAACGAATGGGTTAAGGCTCAAAGGGGTTTACTAGGGGAATATTTTTGATAAGGGGATGAAAAGAAAAATATTGGTTTAGAATGAAAAATGGGTTATAGTCCTAATGCCTCCATCATTTACTTACTTGCATTTGTGTCGGTAAGGATTTGGAACGTATTGCTTTGCCAAGTTCTAGATTTGTAAGCCCCAGACGGGCTATTCACATAAGAAATGCAAAATTGAGCAATTAGTATAAGATATGTATTTGTATGCTCGGTAATAGCTCAAAACTCACTTTTTGTGGAAAAAAGGGTATAGTGTAAAAGTGTATATATAATCAAATTTTACAAAGATTTGTTATGCCCGTTTTTATAATTTTCTTAATCGGTTCTTTTTATCACGACGCTATCAATTGTAAATTAGCAAAAGAAACATAATTTGTGTAAGGATTGTTTTTAGAACCAAAGATTCAAGGTTTTAACACCCCCATGTAAATTACACATTGTTCTAAATGTGGCCTAAAAATGATCTGTTTTGATTAAATGTGCAAAAAGTGGGTTAAAACAACATAAATGTAAAGTTACTGGACACTGGGCATGGGGTCGTGCTAGGTGGGCATGACCCCGTGGCCAAAGTGCCAGTAACGAATTCAAAATAGAAACTTACAGTAGGGAGTGTAACATCCGTCAAGAAAACGGGTTCTAAAACCCGCACCATTTTGTAATCAAGTTTGTATTATGATCTTTTCGCTACGTATTTATGTTAATCGTTTAAGGGATTCGTTATATCACTAATATAAAATAATAAATAACAATAAAGATAATAATACTAATAATAAATAATATATATATATATAGATATATATATTAGTTATAAAATCGAAAACAATAAAATGGTGTAGACCGCGGGTATCGAACCCGGGTCACACCCGTAACCAAACACACCAAACACCACTACACTACACACACTTTGGTGATTAATTAGGAAACAGATAACTTATAAAGTTAGTAAATAAACCTGCAATCCAGTTTCAAACTCCGAATCAATCGTCAAGATCAATTCACGGAATTAATGGAGTAGCGGTCTCTGTTTGATTTCAAACGGATATAACTGATGGTAACCGCGTCAACTCTTTCTGAATTCGAACCCATTTACATTTAACTGAGAATAAATCACGCGAACAGGTTCCAAAAACCGAAATTCAACATCCCCTGTTTTTCCATAAAAAACCAGACGAATTCCCTTCAGAATTCGCTCATACTCTCTAGCTTACTCTCAAAAACTCGGTCGCCTGAAAGGAGCTCTGCCCACCGGAATCACCAAAATCCACTCGCCGGAAAACCGAATCTATTCCATTATTGCCTTACTCTAAAATAAGACTTCTAGAGCTCAGACAGAAATCACCCACACTCTCCTCAAACTCCCTGTAGAGCATCTGTCACAAGTTAAGCTTCGCCGTAAAAATTGGAACTCGCCGGAGTTGGTCACCGGGATCATCAAAGTTCTGTTCTCCAGTGGGTATGAACCTTTAAAACCTTTTTATGTTCATATTTAATTCCGTTAGTTCGTAAACCAGTAACCAGAATTGATAAGATATAGATAACAGTCGGATTTTGTTTCTGGGTAATGTCTAGGAAGAAGATGAAGTTTTACCTAGAAAATAAGTATAATTAATCTTGATGTTTTAACCAGGTTAGACACACAGTCCAGCGGTGGACTGTGTGTAATTACAAAGCACACATCCCGATTTCGAGTCCGGTCAAATTCATATTAATAATAACCGCTTCCTTTTTTTTTCTTTAAACCAAATACGCTAACATGCTGCAAGATGTTAAGTGTAATTAAAATCAGTACTTTAACCGGGTTAGACACACAGTCCAGCGGTGGACTGTGTGCAATTATAAAGCATACATCCCGGGTTCGAGCCACACATGTTTCGACTTTCTGAAATAAAACCAAGCCTTTTTAAAACCTATTCAGACCATCCTTCAACATGTATATAAATATAGTATAATTCCGGATATTGATGGGTTAGACACCCAGCCCAGTTGGTCGGGCTGGGTGCAAGTTACAGCCAAGGTCTCGGGTTCGAGACATGTGGTACGCGTCCGGTTCAAGCTAGTATAAACCTTTTTAATTAATTAAATTCCAGATTTAAACCAGTAAGTATATAAATATAATTAAAATAAGAAATATTTCAGGTTAGACACGTAGCTTAGTTGGTAGAGCTGCGTGCACGTATACGAGAGGTCACGAGTTCGAACCTCATCAGCGCAAAGAAAACACAGTCTGACCGGTCAAGACCCGGTCAACGGTCAACGTTCAAAAAGTCAACCTTTTTATTTATTTATTTAAATTGAAAAATCAATTAAAAATACTTAAAAATAGGATTTTTAAAGTTAGAAAATTTCCTTAAACTCACAAAAATAAATCTAACAATCCCATTAAGAGCACTAATTAAAAATATTAATCTCAAATAAAATTTATTTATTTATCGAGTTATTATGTTATTATTTAGGTTAGTTTTCCCTCGTCGGTTGAATCATAATTTCGTGCTCATTCATCATTATCAAGGAACGCACCCACTGTGAGTGAATCCTTACAAATTCCCCTTTTTATTCATGTTTTGGGGTGTATCATGTGTCGCTTTAATTATTTCGTTTATTCAAACTTGTGCTATTACCATTATATGACCTAAACTTGTGATGTAAATATTGTTTGTTGTGATACGTGTTTACATTTTGTCAAGTTGCGTGCAAATCATTCATTAGGCCCATCAGTTCCTCGTGGGAGACGATTGAACGTCGCGTGCCTCATTAGATCGGCTCCGTTTGATTGAGCCTTGATCTCATTGTTCATCATTTGGTGTGTGCTTGTGCATTAATTGATATTATGTGTTTTGTGATTAAATTTACATTTACGTTTACTCATATGTGGTTATGCACCTTTTTATAACCAAAATAACAAATTCGTTCAAATGTTTTCATAAGATTCACTCGCCAACTTTTGTTGACCCAAAAACCCTATTTTTACACATGATACAGGTGATCCAGTTGAGAAAAGAAACATGTAGGATGGCCTAGAAGAATAAACAAGTTAATGCTTTGGAATGGACATTTAGTTTAGTTTCCCTTTGTAATTGTATGATTTTTGTTTAATACTTTAGTTTGTAATGAAAGTGTATTTGAATATGTTATGCTTGTATGTCTATTGTAACTTCTTCTTTAAAGAGAAATAATAAATATGAAACTTTATAGTAAATGTCATGAGCTTTGATGATAACACAATCATGCCCCGACTACCATTTCCGCTGCGGGTCGGGGTGTGACAGATTGGTATCAGAGCTTTTGACTATAGGGATATAGGATAGGTTATTAGACCCTTAGAGCCTATACTATAGTTGATTAGATTTTAATTGTTTATGTGGTTACATGCAAACTCATGATGTTTATTTGTTTCGTATTTATTACACACACAAATGCATGCAAACACTTCCACTATCATATTGTGTGATATTTAATGAGTTATACTTATTGTCAAACATAACATGCTTACATATACATTCATCACGCATATTTCCATGTCCACATATTCAAATCATCCTCATATTTCCTTTATTCAAGATTTTGTCGCAATTTTCGTTTTTCAATCTCATCAAAGTGAGTTCTATGACGGGCATGTAGTAACTGTAAAGGTATAAGTACGGTAGTCGGAACGTCCTGTCTAGGTTGGCATTCGTATAAATCCAATATAACGGACCAGTTTGCCTACCTGGGGACTACTGATGAGAGTACGAATGATCTATTAGGCCAAAGCATGCCACACCAAACGTCGTTCGAACTAACCCTACTTTGAGTTATCACTGTGTCCATACCAGGACACCCTCCGACCTCATACTTTGCTGTCATGTTTTTGCGATTTTCATTCGGGTGGCGCAAGTGTTAACAGGCCAACACCAATATGAATCCTACCAGAGCCCAGTAGTCATGGGGGCCCACATGACTACCAAGGCCAAGTAAGGGGACATATGGGAGCCCAAACATGAGCAAAGCCCAAAACATCCTATGGATGTAGTAGGTTTATTTTATTCATTTGTTTTTGTGAATGTTCATTTCTAAATACGACACATGACACCTAAAACGTCAAACTCATACTCTCGATACGTATTCCTTGTAGATGTCTTCTAGTCTCTCTCGTAGAAGTATGAGATCAGGAAAATTTCGCGAGCGCATGGCTGCCCAAATCGCTCAACAAATGGCTGCCGTAATCCCCAACATCGTAGTTCAAGTTCAACAAGCCCTTACCGCTAATCCCGTCAACCCAAGCAACCAAGAAGTTCAAAACGTTGTCAATCCTCCCCCAAATGCCACTAAATGCATCTTCAAGCATTTCAAATCCTGTGATCCTCCAAAATACGAAGGGACTGAAGGTGTCACCGCTCTCCTCCATTGGTTTGAGGAAATGGAAAACACTTTTCTTAATTGCGACTGCCCCGATGATCGCAAGGTGAGATATGCTATCGGTCGTTTGTTTGGAGTAGCACTTACATGGTGGAATACAGAGAAGGCCAAGCGAGGTGCTGAAAATGCTATGACTTTGACTTGGGAAGAGTTGAGAGAAATCATGACAAGACGTTTTTGTCCAAGAAGCGAAATCAAGAAATTAGAAGATGAGTTCTACTCTTTGAAACTAAAGGAGGGCGACCACACCACATACAACAAGAGATTCCTTGAGTTGAATCAGATGGTCCCCAACTTGTTCACTCCCCTCTACCGTTTAATCGAGCACTACATTCGAGGTCTTCCTTCAAAAATTCAAGACCCTGTAGTAAGTACCACACCTGCAACTTTGGAAGCAAAATGGAGTTAGCTACAGAGCTCACCGAAAAACGCATACGGAATAAAGATTTCGCGGAGGAGGAGAAGAAGAAGGATAAAGCATCAACCGAAACCTCAAACCCAACCCGGACCGAATCCCCTCCTCAAACCACTCCTAAGAGAAAACGAGATGGGCAAAATTTCGCTATCACCCAAGGCAATCAACCAGCTTCACAAGCCGTACCCCTCCAAGCTATCCTAATCACTCAAGTAGCACCCAACTCTACTTACCCAAATAAGAAACCTTACATTGGACCTCACCCTCAATGCAACACCTGTTTTTATCACCATCCATCTACCGTACCTTGTCGACTGTGTGCAAATTGTGGGCGTTATGGTCATTGGAGCAAAACTTGTCGTGCCCCTCAAAACCAAGCCTCACCCCCTACTCAAAACATGATCCAAACATATCAACAACCCCAATGCCCGTGTTCCCATATGTTCGAGCTTGTTTTAATTGTGGTGACCCTACCCACTTTAGAAACACGTGCCCTCGATTGGTTAACATCATAAAAGCCCAAGCTCAAGCAAACACAGTTAACCAAGCAAGCCCAACTCCACCACCAGCAAGAGGAAGAGCTTACAACATCAATGCCAATCCTGTTGAAGATAATAACGGCCCAAACGAATCACCCAACTAGCTTTCCCTAACCAAGAATCAAGACTCAACTCCAACCGTCTAGTTTTAATGTTTTCTTTATGATATCTCAATCTTTACGTATCCCAGTTATAAATTGAGAATTTATGTATCCAAGAATTTTAATGCGAATTGATATCACGGTTTTGTTTTATACCTTTACTCATTGATTTAACTCTCATATCATCATACATCTCGACGTACCTCGATCTTATCATTTAAAAAAGTTGGGTGGTGTCTCACTTTTACATATACTAACCCCTTCATCATAACAAACGAGAGAGGTACTGTCATCATTCAATCATGTATCCTTTCAGATTTGAGACTCAAGCTTTGGCTGTTGTGGTTGTTTTGTAGATTGTAGAGTCACATAGAACTAATCATAATTTACTGATAAAGCCAATGAAAATTTGACAAGAATATGGTGGATACGCCGCTGGTACTTCCTATATATAAGTATTCTTGTCAAAAGATCGGAAGCATTGTCAGGCGGTTATGAGAAGTTCCGTGTAGGTTTTAATATCGTCATGGTTGAAGTTTTTGTTTCTATGATATAACCTTATTTTTTTTCAAACGTATCAATTCTCCCAAAACTCTTATGCATGAAATCATACCTAGTCAATCAACTCTATATATCCATGTTCCGCATTCTTAAACTTAGGCATCAAAAAGCGATTCCTGTAGCAGGGTATTCAACCCTTACTAGGAACGTTACCGCCTCAAATAAAAATCTAAACTCCCACCCTCTTCTAATTATGTAATGGTCAAATTAAAACACCCTCCCTTCAAGTCAAATATACCACTATTACTTAAATTTCGGGATGAAATTTCTAAAAGTAGGGGATATTGTAACATCCGTCAAGAAAACAGGTTCTAAAACCCGCACCATTTTGTAATCAAGTTTGTATTATGATCTTTTCGCTACGTATTTATGTTAATCGTTTAAGGGATTCGTTATATCAATAATATAAAATATAAATAACAATAAAGATAATAATACTAATAATAAATAATATTATATATAGATATATATATATATATATTAGTTATAAAATCAAAAACAATAAAATGGTGTAGACCGCGGGTATCGAACCCGGGTCACACCCTTAACCAAACACACCAAACACCACTACACTACACACACTTTGGTGATTAATTAGGAAACAGATAACTTATAAAGCGGAGTTAGTAAATAAACCTGCAATCCAGTTTCAAACTCCGAATCAATCGTCAAGATCAATTCACGGAATTAATGGAGTAGCGATCTCGGTTTGATTTCAAACGGATATAACTGATGGTAACCGCGTCAACTCTTTCCGAATTCGAACCCATTTACATTTAACCGAGAATAAATCACGCGAACAGGTTCCAAAAACCGAAATTCAACATCCCCTGTTTTTCCATATAAATACCAGACGAATTCCCTTCAGAATTCGCTCATACTCTCTAGCTTACTGTCAAAAACTCGGTCGCCTGAAAGGAGCTCTGCCCCACCGGAGAACCACCGGAATCACCAAAATCCACTCGCCGGAAAACCGAATCTATTCCATTATTGCCTTACTCTAAAATAAGACTTCTAGAGCTCAGACAGAAATCACCCACACTCACCTCAAACTCCCTGTAGAGCATCTGTCGCAAGTTAAGCTTCGCTGGAAAAATTGGAACTCGCCGGAGTTGGTCACCGGGATCATCAAAGTTCTGTTCTCCAGTGGGTATGAACCTTTAAAACCTTTTATGTTCATATTTAATTCCGTTAGTTCGTAAACCAGTAACCAGAATTGATAAGATATAGATAACAGTCGGATTTTGTTTCTGGGTAATGTCTAGGAAGAAGATGAAGTTTTACCTAGAAAATAAGTATAATTAATCTTGATGTTTTAACTAGGTTAGACACACAGTCCAATGGTGGACTATGTGCAATTACAAAGCACACGTCCCGATTTCGAGTCCGGCCAGATTCATATTAATAATAACCGCTTCCTTTTTTTTCTTTAAACCAAATACGCTAACGTGCTGCAAGATGTTAAGTATAATTAAAATCAGTACTTTAACCGGGTTAGACACACAGTCCAGCGGTGGACTGTGTGCAATTATAAAGCATACATCCCAGGTTCGAGCCACACATGTTTCGACTTTCTGAAATAAAACCAAGCCTTTTTAAAACCTATTCAGATCATCCTTCAACATGTATATAAATATAGTATAATTCCGGATATTGATGGGTTAGACACCCATCCCAGTTGGTCGGGCTGGGTGCAAGTTACAGCCAAGGTCTCAGGTTCGAGACATGTGGTACGCGTCCGGTTCAAGCCAGTATAAACCTTTTTAATTAATTAAATTCCTGATTTAAACCAGTAAGTATATAAATATAATTAAAATCAGAAATATTTCGGGTTAGACACGTAGCTCAGTTGGTAGAGCTGCGTGCACGTATACGAGAGGTCACGAGTTCGAACCTCATCAGCGCAAAGAAAACACAGTCTGACCGGTCAAGACCTGGTCAACGGTCAACGGTCAAAAAGTCAACCTTTTTATTTATTTATTTAAATTGAAAAATCAATTAAAAATACTTAAAAATAGGATTTTTAAAGTTAGAAAATTTTCTTAAACTCACAAAATAAATCTAACAATCCCACTAAGAGCACTAATTAAAAATATTAATCTCAAATAAAATTATTTATTTATCGAGTTATTATGTTATTATTTAGGTTAGTTTTCCCTCGTCGGTTGAATCATAATTTCGTGCGCATTCATCATTATCAAGGAACGCACTGTTAGTGAATCCTTACAAATTCCCCTTTTTATTCATGTTTTGGGGTGTATCATGTGTCGCTTTAATTATTTCGTTAATTCAAACTTGTGCTATTACCATTATATGACCTAAACTTGTGATGTAAATATTATTTGTTGTGATACGTGTTTACATTTTGTCAAGTTGCGTGCAAATCATTCATTAGGCCCATCAGTTCCTCGTGGGAGACGAGTTGAACATCGCGTGCCTCATTAGATCGGCTCCGTTTGATTGAGCCTTGATCTCATTGTTCATCATTTGGTGTGTGTGCTTGTGCATTAATTGATATTATGTGTTTTGTGATTAAATTTACATTTACGTTTACTCATATGTGGTTATGCACCTTTTTATAACCAAAATAACAAATTCGTTCAAATGTTTTCATAAGATTCACTCACCAACTTTTGTTGACCCAAAAACCCTATTTTTACACATGATACAGGTGATCCAGTTGAGAAAAGAAACATGTAGGATGGCCTAGAAGAATAAACAAGTTAATGCTTTGGAATGGACATTTAGTTTAGTTTCCCTTTGTAATTGTATGATTTTTGTTTAATACTTTAGTTTGTAATGAAAGTGTATTTAAATATGTTATGCTTGTATGTCTATTGTAACTTCTTCTTTAAAGAGAAATAATAAATATGAAACTTTATAGTAAATGTCATGAGCTTTGATGATAACCCAATCATGCCACGACTACCATTTCCGCTGCGGGTCGGGGTGTGACAGGGAGGACACGGGAGCATGCCGGGTGGGCACGACCCGTGCCTCCTCATCTGCAGATTTTTTTTTTGCATTAGACTTGCGAGCACAGGGACTGGCCTGTTGGGCACAGCCCCGTGCTGCGGAAACCTGAAATGTAGTTTTTGAAGCGGGAAGTTCTGTTTTATGTGCATGGGGTCCCTTTCCATCAGTTTAACATGATAAACCATCAATTAGAGTGTGCTTTTATTCCTACAAACGAAAAGCTTAAAACAAAACATATTAAATATAAAATACATTTTAACTTATCTTAATTAGGGATAGTTCCATGAAATGCCTTCACGGTGCGCCACGTTTATAAGGGTCCTTGGCTAGACCCAAAGTTGTTTAAATGTTACCTGAGCGGGATGACTCGCATCCCGAGTTGCACCGTTGGAGGGGGTAGTCTAGGCTCGAGTCTATTGCATTGATGTTGTTGACCGGATCGTCCTCTGCTCGTTGTCCCACTTCAAACTTGACTTCCTTATCACCAACCCTTAACGTTAATCTCCCGACACTCAGATCCACCATGGCCCTTGTGGTGGCAAGAAAAGGTCTTCCTAATATGAGCGGGATTTTGGTGTCTTCCTCCATATCTAGGATTACAAAGTCGGCCGAAAAACTGATGTATTGTAAAATACATCAGTTTATCGTGTACAGTTTGTAGAGTTTATGTTAGTTATAATTTTGTTTTCAGTAGAATAGACGTACTTTTGATCTAATCGCGTTTTCCAGGTCCTTGTTGATTGAAATAGCTAAAAAGTGCAAGAAACGAGTTAGAAATGAAGATACCAAGTTTTGGAACGTGTTGGAGGGCTCGGGAGCCTAAACAGAGCAAAAAATGGTGCCAGATGCTCTCTGGCGGACCGCAAAAAGGATACTGAATGCCTCTCGCAGGTGGCGTGAGGCTAATAGATTGCTGATGTCATATTCACGGTCGCGGGCCGCGACCCGATACACTTATCCCTCTCGCGCCCCGCGAGAGGGTTGTTTTGTCCGAACAATTCGTATCTGGGCAGGGTTTTGAGTTTATAAAAGTATATAAACATAACATAACGTCTCAAAAACCTAAGTTATGAATTAGAAGCATCTTTGGATAAAAAATAGAGTTCTTTGCAAGCTTTTTGAAGTGTTCGGAGCTGTTGGTTGAAGGATTGAAGCCTAGGGAATCATTCGAGTAGGAATCATGCTGTTCGGGTGTCTTCACTTTCGTCTCTTTCTTCTGCTATGTTTCGTTTACTTGAAAATACTTTGTATTCGATATTTTTAATGACTTTGATTGGCTAAATTTTACATACTACCTAGATTGGATGAATGGTTTGTTAAAGTCTGGGATTTTTATAATGGATAGTTGATATTTATGGATTATTTATGAATTTTAGGCGATTTGATTATTGACTAGATGTGTTTGCATCTTAATATTGTTTGAAAATTGTTTATTGTTTCGTCACAATTCTTGGTGACGGTCTTTATCACATAATAGAGTTGTGCTAGGTTTTATATTTTGGTGAGTGTCTATAACACATAATAAATCTTCAATCTTAGGGTGATCGTGCACAATTAACCTTAGAAGTAATATTCAGTTTTCAAATAAGTTAAGTGTTCTACTAATTCTCAATAGCTGTGAGGTGCGAGGTTATTGTTAGGTCTATGTCATTAAACTGCAAGGTGGGAGCTTCATTAGAAGTAAACCTATCGACTGCTGTCTAACAAGTCTAGTCGAGAACCCAAGTTTACCTTTAATTTAGTCCTATGAGGGAGTGAGTCTCGTAGGGTACTTTCATAAATCCGTTAGAGGTCCTGTGAGGGAGTCTAACCAACTGGTGTTTATAACAGCCTCTAGGGTGCCATAAGTGCCCCTGAGAAGGGTTAGGAGTGTCATTCAGTAACTCGAAAGGTTTAGAATTCTAAGATCCGGTTTCGTAATAATCATTATCCTAATAAAATCCATTACTAAAAACAAACTAGGATTCTAGTGTAGGTAGTGTCTTCACCATCCGAGTAAAGTCCAAAGAAATTTGTTTTAGTTATTTTAGTAATTTAGTTATTTAATTTAATTTAATTGCATTCTTAGGATTTTTAGAACCCCCCCATCACATAACAAATAGTTATGTCCGAGTCTAGATAGAGTTGTTAGCGTAGTTCGATAGAGTCTCGTGGGTTCGATATCCGGACTTACAGTAGTTATACTAGAGTCGACGGTACACTTGCCGGTTAGTAGTTTAGAGTGTTTTAGTGAGTCTAGAGTATTACTTAAGTCTAGGATTAGGTTAATTGAGTTTTTTTATTAAACCACTTTTTAGCACATCAAAAATGAATTCCCCAACCTTTACCAACAAATTTTCTATGACACCTTGAGGGTATTTTACCGACCTATCATCAAGTTGAATGTTCATTCTTGTCGGATGTGGCTTGCCTAGCCCAAGTCGATTGAACATAGAGGCGAGCATTAGATTAATGCTAGCCCCTAAGTCGGCTAGTGCATTGCTTATTGGTGATCCACCAATGGAGCAAGGAATGGTGAAGCTTCCGGGATCAATCTTCTTTTGGGGAGCGTGTTGAGGAGTGCCACCGAGCACTCTTCACTTAGGTTGACTTGTTAAATGGACTCAATCTTTCTTTTGTGAGTAAGGAAATCTCTCATGAATTTGAAGTATTTTGCATTTAGCGAGGACTTCCACAAAGGGGAATTAATGTGAAGTTGTTTTAGCAAGCTTATAAACATAGTGAATTGCTCGTCGGTCTTTTGCCGTAGTAAACAATGGGGGTAAGGGACCGGTGGAGGTTTGGTTGTTTCGGTGTTTGGGGTTGAGTATTTTCTTGGTTACTATGGAGTGAATCGGGTTGTTGTGGGGTTGGTTCGGTTCGGGCCCTACCTTCCGGTGTCTTATGCTGATTACATTTACTCGGGCTTTTGGGTTTTTTATGTGTTACTAGGTAAGGCTCCTTGTGGTCTTTCAGAGAAATTTTGGGCGAGTTGGCTAACTTGTTTCTCGATATTTTGCATACTAGCCCGTTGGTTCCTGATTTCGGCTTCGGATTGTAGGAACCTTTCTGAGTACTTTTTATCGGATTGGGAGAACAGGCGAGTGATGAGGTCCTCAAGCCTTTCCCTTCCTCCTTGTTGTTGTGGTTGGAAGACTTGTTGCTCATTTCGGGGTTGTTGAAAGTTGGATCGTTGGTTTTGGTTTTGTTGGCTATTACCCCTCGAGTCCCTCCAACCAAAGTTGGATTGGTTTCGCCATTCGGGGTTGAAGGTGTTACCTTGGCTACCTAGTGGACGAGGGATTGTTAAGGTAACTTACCATTTATGTTTGGTTTTCCCCATCTTTCATACAACTCCAGTTTTCATGTGGCCCATCGACCCTTCATAAGCTATAACCGAAACACTTTTTGACATTTCTAATTTTTTTTATTTTGTAGAGAGAGTTTCGATTTGGGCTTGCAAAGCGGTGTTTTCGTCTACCTTATGGGCTCCTGGAGCTATAGACTTTGAGCCCTTTGGGGTGTGCCACTGAAAACTCTTTGAGCAATCTCTTCAATTTGGTTATAAATTTCAATGGGCCGACGATTTCCAAGGAGGCCTCCGGAGTTTAAGTCAAGGATTTGTCTTGTGTGTGGCAAAAGTCCAGTATAGAATGTGGAGACTTGTTGCCACACTTCTAAACTGTGATGAGGGCATTTCCTTAAAAACTCCTTGAATTTTCCCAAGTTTCATACGAAGACTCCCCATCCTCTTGTGTATATGAATCAATTTCAGTCAATAGTTTAGCCGTTTTAGCGGGAGGGGAATATTTGTATAGAAATTTTTGGGCAAGTTCACGCCAAGTCTGGACGGATCCACTTGGGAGGGTATTGAGCCAGGCCTTAGCTCAGTCTTTTAACAAAAATGGGAACATACGGAGCCGGATGGCATCGTTGGAGGCTCCGGTGATCCGAAAAGTGTCACATATATCCAATAAATTGGTAAATATGTAGATGGTGTTGGATATTTATGTCTGGTTCGATAAGTCAACGCTGCCAACTGGGTCTTGACCCGTAAGAGTTACACCGAGGACAACGAGGTAATTCATTTAATTAGATTAAATGATGTTTTTGACGGAACAATTTATAATATTTTATTTTATAAAGTTGTAAAATAAATATTATATTAAACCTAATCAAATTGGGTTTTATGTCATGGACTATTGCTAATGGGCTAAAAGAAATGACAAGAGGAAAGGATATGGGCTTGTGGGCTTTAGGGTTTAGTTTTAACCTAATCCTAGGCTATAAATACTAAGCATGGGTTAAGACATAACTTACTAGTGCATAACATAAACCCTAGTTGCCACACTCCACAGCCGCCACCCTCTTCTCACACTCCATAGCCGCCCACCCCTTCTCCCGCTACTACACCGCCGCATTTTGGCCGCCGCCACCGCCTCTTTTTCGGCCGTCGCTGCCGCTAAGTGGTTGAAGAAGGAGCTGGCATTTTTCAGCTTGTTCTCGTCTTGTTCTAGCTCACCTCGTTGCACCTTGGTGTCTCACGCGGTTATTACTAACCTAAGGTATATCTGAAACATCCTATGGTTGTGTTTATATTTTGTATTTGCATGTTGGTGACCTTGTTCCATTGCGGGCATTCCTTGGTAAAAGGTGTTCATATTATTTTTGTTACCTACGCTTCCGTTGTCAAAAATGTATATATATAATTTTAACTAGTTAAAAGTTTATCTTGACTAACATATATATACATGTGTTCTTTACTTGTCAAAAGTGTTTTCACTAATCTTTGTAACAAATAAACACATACATATATGAACCAGGTTCATAAAATAAATTAAAATTATACCATGGATTCCCTTCAGATGGGGGTCTTCGTCAGTTAGGCCGTGAAAAGTGACGGAATTTGGAGCATTTGAATTAGGTGGGGTCGAAGCTCAAAGTTGTTGGCATCAACATTTGGCGGATTAATAGCCGCTCCAAGATTACCAACCGTAGGCCATAAGCAATGCATCAAAGTACGTTAATCCGCCATGGGAGGGCCTTCTTCCGAGGCTTTTTGTTGATTTTTGGCTATTAGTTTTTTTCTTAAAAAGCGCTCGGGTTCCTCTAGTGGCTCTTTTATGTCTTCGCCGGAGTTGGAGCTCAAACACCAGACTGATCTTTGCAAGCTATGTGATTGAGTCTCGGTTCCTGCGGTCAAAAACACAAATTTCGTTGATCAGAAGGTTCAACACGGCCCCGTGTTCAGTGGACACGCCCCGTGTTGGGTTAAAGTTTTCAATTTCCCAGATCCCCAGCTACTGTGAGGAGGCCTGGCCCCGTGTTGCACCACCATGGCCCTGTGTCTGTCCTTCTGTAGCTTCGGAAAAAAATATTTTGTTTTAAAATTTGGGGGCACGACCCCATGCCTGGTGGGCAACAGAACCTAATGGTCTGAGTGTGGTTATATTGTAAGCACTTCTACTCGTGAATCAAGCTTTACATTTATAAAACACGATATAATACTATCATTCTACACACGTTAGGGCACGTGCGCCCATTATAGACGTGGTATAGTGATGGTAAGATACCGAGGTCGTCCAAGGACACAAGAGCTTTTAGTACCAGCTTATCATTAACGTCTAATCAACTCAAATTTTGATAAAAGTTTTGAAAGATAAATTAAAGGTAAAGTAAAAATGTAAATAAAAAGAAAAATAAATAGACAAGAAAGAATCACTTGGTTTCGACTCCTCTTTTATATTTCCTTTGATGATTTCCGCACTTTGGGCTTTTTAAGAGATTATCTTTAGTTTATATTAGTAGGCCCCCTTCCAGGCAACGTTACCCTCAACCTATTAGTCTGAGTCAGCAGGGATACAGTCCCGCAAGGTCAGAATATTGAAAGATAATAAAGTAAGTTATTAATGCAAATTATGGTAGGCCCCCTTTCAGGCAACGTTACCCTCGGCCATATTGGTCTGAGTCAGCAGGGATACAGTCCCGCAAGGCCGAATAAAGTTTTAATAGTAGTTTATTTATAAGGGTTCAAGTCGTTCTTACTTCCCCCAATTTGATGTTATCTGCCTCAAGGGAAGTCCTAATAGGCTTGAACCAAGTCCTCGCAAGATCTATGCACTGAACGAGACAAGAACCTTACCCAAACATCCTTCTAATCCCCTTCCAGGTAGTTAACACGCTTTATATTGTCCGTGAAGACACGGATGAATGAGTTAACAAGACATGAAGAAATGTGTAACCAAAGTTCACTTTCAATATAAAAACTATTTATTAATGTCATTAATGCATACCCAAATTAAAAGTTGCCAAATATTGGAAATCAAAAGTAAAACATAAAAGATTCGTCTTCACTAAGTGATGTAAGAGATTTAGCTAAGCATCGCCTTTGTTTGACAAGAACTCTTACTATCAATGTTGGATCTCGAGACTACTACACACTCTAAAAGATGAAAGATGGATGATAGTGGTGGGTGTTAGTGTTGTAGTGGTGGTGGACTGATGGCAAGTGAGAGAGAAGTGGTTTGCCAAGTGATGCCTTTCTCCAAAGCCAAGCCCCTATTTATAGCTGGAAACAGGAGGTGGTCACGGCCCCGTGGTAGACTTATTCTCTCTCTTCATTAAACTACAGATGTCAGTTCCGTATACCAACAAGCCCCGTGGTGATAGAGCACGGCCTCGTGGTCAGTGTACTTGTTGTAATATCAAGATTCTGTGAATATTATAGTTGACCACTGCCCGTGTTGTCTTGCCACGACCCTGTGTTGTTTGTCTTTTCGTTTGTCTTCATCTGCAGAGAATCTTCCTTGGGCACGACCCCGTCCCAATGCTTCTGTCCTCACTATTTTTGTTGCTTTGGATGTGTATTGGGGTCTGACAAGTTGCGTCAATCCTTCTTCATTGCATCTTTGCTAGTTTTTTTGTTATTTTGTTTCTTTTGTTCATTTAAACTCTTTTGATCCTGTAATTTAAAATCAAACAAAGAAAAATGCTTTATCCAACATTAGTATCGAAAAAGGGTAGATTTTATGCCTTGTTTGATATAATTTATATGTTGCATTTTGCGCAAATCAAATATCCCCACACTTGAATCTTTGCTTGTCCTCAAGCAAAACTCTATATGTGGCAGTAAACATACTTATCACACTGAACCTAGGCACATTGTCAATGGAGACAATGGCATCCTTCTCAAAGCCCAATTTCCCAAACCAAAGAAAACCATCGCCTATGGTTGTTCTTATAAAGAATTCTTGTCATGTAAGCCCATTGAATTCTATGGTAATGAAGGAGCAATTCTAGCATTACGGGGGTTAGAGAAAACTGAAATTGTTTTGAAAATTAGTAAGTGTGCTGAAGAGGATAAAGTAATGTATGCTTCTAATCTCTTCAAAGATAAAGCATTATAATGGTTGAATACCATTCTTCAGTCAAAAGATAGTGACATGGTTTATGCCATGAAATGGAATGAATTTAAGGAAATAATTGAAAGAAAATGATGTACTCCTCATGAAAAGGAACAGATAGCCAATAAGTTCTTAAACCATAAGATGGTTGGTGTAAATTGCCGAGAATTTACTACCAAATTCTTCGAATATGCAAGGATAGTACCAGCCATGGCTTCGCCAGATTCGGTATTAATTTCCTGTTATATTTGGGGATTAGTTAGTGAAATCAGAGACATGGTCAAGGCAGGTATGTAACCACCTGAAATTTCAGGTTAATACTTTAACCTAACCACAATTAATTTAGACATACATTCATAGCACTGCATTTAATGAGGGTTAGTTAAGTGAGTCTACGTTGGTAATTAAGGGAATTACCGGAACACACACACAAATTAAATCTCAAACTTTGGTGACTAACACGAATAATAATCCTAAACAGGCGGTTTATATGAAACTTATACATTGCATGACAAATACGTGAATTATGTGTTTTGAATGTGAATTGCATGATTTATGTGCTTTTGTGTAACAGGTAATTAGCAGGTGTTTTAGAGCTATTGTTGAAAGTCTAATTAATTCCTTCATGACCCTAAACTCCGAAAAGTTCATTATACGACTGTTCCAATCATTCCTCTAATCATTTCTCTAATCATCTTGGCAAATCAATACAAATCTCAATCAACAATCTCAATCTTTCCAACTCTCCTAAAACAAACACTAGATTGAATCTAAGGTATGTGTTTATGTATATGTTGATAACTTGCTTTTATCGATTCATGCAAACCCTAGATGGTCCAAACAATTGATTGTGTGTAATTGATCAAACTTGATGACTATGGAACTGTTGTTTGATGATTAGTGATGCCACTGACATGTTAGGAATGCTAAACTGCTGATTTGATTGATAACATTGTTGAGATTAGGGGTTTGATCGTAGAACTATAACTGTTACATCGAGAAACTGTTTGATTCCTGCTTGGTATTGTGTTACTGTGCTTTGTAAGGGATCCGACTTTGTGAAGTCACAAAGTCCGAGTTACTGAAACTCGTAAGGATCCGGATTTAATACGATTGCCCTTATCCGTGTTTAACAATAAGCAAGAGAGTCCGGATTTGAGGGTGCTTGTCCGAATAACTCTAGGGTCCGGGTTTAGCTATTTATGATCCTAGGTTATGATGATACTAGTTCGAATTTATATAGGTATGGTACTAGTCATAGTTTAGCTATATGTCGTCCAAATTTAACAAAGTATGGGTGCTAGTCCGGATTTAAGGAATGTGCAGGTGTCCGAGTTTGAGGAGCCCACATGAGTCTGAATTTACAAGAAAAGCTTGCTTCGAATTTGTTAAACTCATTAAAGGTCCAAATTTGTTGAAACATATATGTCCGAGCTTACCTTATACATGATATCCAGATTTGATGTTGTGTTTGGAGCCCGAACTTGTGTACATTCATGTAACTGTCCGAATTTACGAGCATATATGTGTGTTGTCCAATTTTAGAGGGGATCAAGGGGGGAGACGGGTTTGTTTAGCATACCAGATGAACCGAATTATATATTCTCATACTACAGGAGTTAAATGCATTTACATGTTGAGTTCTGGGTCTATTAAGTGTTTAGCATTTCACTCACTTGCTCCGTGTTTATTAATAAATTTTATATCCATGTTCCTTGAATCACGTTACGTGTTATGATAAAACATGTTAATTTGATCACAACAAACACTTGGTTGTTTGGACACTTAGAGTATGGCAAAACCCCACTTAAATACGTACTTATACGTTATTGTATGCTAGGTCGCGTGTAATGGACCAAACACTTTATTGACGCTTAGAAGCACGTTAACGTTTACCGAGCAAACGAAGGTGAGTTCATTACACTTTCACAAGCATGCGTCCCCGGGGGAAACAACTATTCCTTGGAGGAATACTTTACATAAAGTTGTAGTTTAATTTCGATGTTAATTAATAAACTCAACTCTATCATGAAAGTCCCTACTTACTACCGAAACTAGTTGCGTTGGAGGTAACGGGGTATTAGTTGATAGCGCTATTAGGCTTGACAAACCTCACACTGTGCAGGGAGTCGGCCGTGAACTAAGGACCTTAAACACATGATCAATGCTGATAGACATTGATGAGGGCACAACGAACATAACAGTCACTTTGGTATCAAGTTTATTATTTGCATATCTTTAAACTAAACACCAACCTGCTTGCAGGTTGTTAGATTCATTATGCATGGGAACTTGCAGTCTGAGGAGTTTGAAGTGTCATGCGGCGTGTTACTTGATTGCAAACATTAATACTTTACGTTTTAAAACATTTTGATTCCAACTGTTGAGATATATACATTTACTTCCGCTGAACATATACTTTGTTTGAATCGTTTACTTTGAAATACATTATTCGTGTTGGACTTGTCATTACTGTTTTTTATTATTTACTTTTAGTTCGACAGTATTAGTGGCTAGATCCTGGTACGTCACGCGCCTCGCGGTAAAACTCTGTCGGTGGTAATTTGGGGGTGTGACAGTTTGGTATCAGAGCCACTAGGTATAGTGAACTAGGTTTTAAAAAGCTTTTGTAAAACCAGACTATAACCGAATCAGTTCCAAAAGCGACCATGACACTAAGCTCCAGATTGCAAGGTTCATCCTTTATTATCGTATACACTATACATCTAGCATATACATATGCATTGCATTGCATTGCATATAGTCGCATACACGTCATTATAGTACGATTTGATGTGTTATCTATTTACGTTATGATGGATCATTTGTATGACAGTATCTGTAGACCTTTTTATGATCTTTATCGTTTTGACAACACCCACTTTTGACATTCGAATCTGAGAATCTTTTGACACAAGTTAGGAAGAATTGGGGTAAACATGCAAGTCGAATTATCATTACAGATGCACACGTAATAATAATTTGGGGTGCATGTGAGTCCCAGTGAGACCAAGCGTATGTAAAAGGATTCTGACCCATCATCTGACATAATTGGCGATTCAGATATCCATATGAGCCAAGCGATGATGGACTCCTACTTAATCTGGAACTATACTCTTTTCACTTTTTTGCCTACTTGTACTGAATATGGAAATAATATGCGCTAAATATTTTCCTCATGTTGGTATTGTAACCCTTGTGCAAACTTTCGAGCTTTCAAAAACTTTTTCTTTAAAGGCATTTCGATAACCGATACCTAAACGTAACCCGTTTAACGCAACGTACACATCGGGACGAGGACACGAGCTAAACATACCCTAAATATCCTTTATGTAACTTAGAAATAAGTTTTGAAAGGTTTGGTATGTCAAAATCAAGCCTATTCGATCACAGGGACTATTTATGACAAACTACGAAAGTCTGCCGATTCTCATAGCGGCGCACACTCTGGAACAAGGACATAAGCTACACATACCTAAATACCCTTTTACATAACTTAGATATAAGTTCTGAGGGCTTAGGAATGACAAAAACACCTTTATGCAACTTCAGGGGCTATTTTGCAAATTCTGCGAAACTATGCCAATTTGCGTATTTCGCTATCCGGAACATGTACAGACATCCAAAATTTTGTAATCATTAAAATCTTGTATTTTAATTATTAGAATGCAAAAATATCGTTCGTCACGCATATACGGTCATTTGCGCGTCCGTTACGACTTTCGACGTAATTAACCGAAAACCGCAACCGTACGACCAAACGAACCGACACCTGAAATATATTTGGACATATTTCAAGTTCCCTATGCTTTATCTTCCTTATAAAGCTTAAAAATGGGGTTAACGGGTGTTAAAATGCCAAAACGCGTCGAAAAACAAGTTTTAGGCTGCAGGGACCTGTTTTGCCAATTCTGAAACTTTGAATCTCAGGCGCCACGCGAGAGAATCACTTAGACCTCCCGCGATGCGTGGGGGATGCCAGTTTTCAGCAATTACCTTGCAGCTTCTTGTTCATCTGACTTGACACCTATAACTCGTTTTTGCCACACTTTCTCTGGTCTTGACACCTCACTAAACACTTGGAAACATCCTAGAACATGTCCCAACACTTGGCATGATCTTAAAGCTCTCCAACAACTATAAATACCCTTGATCTTCAACCAAATTCCTTGCTCATTTCCATCTTTCTTCTCTCTAAACTCTAAGTGGAGTTGCTACCTTATTAGGCGGCCTCCCATCTGAGTTTTTCTAGTAATCTTGGCTTCCTTGACTGCAAGTAAGTGCTCTAACTAAGCCTTCTTCATTCTTTGAGCTTATTACAAGCTACAGGTCAAACAGTTTGACTTTCGGTTTTGACCATTAATTAGTCAATTCAAAGTCCAATTGGACTTTGCAACGTGATCGTAATCACGATGGTTATGATCCTTAGCGATCGTGCCTACTGATTACCACGTTTACTAGTCGAAGTGACGAGTCAAAGTTTCGGTCAATAATGCGCAAATGCGCATTATACGACGGAACTATTTTCAGGTATCAAAACCCTTTGTCTTGATACCAAATCAGTTTTATAAACTTGGTTAGACATGTTTAACATGTCTAGCTCGTCACTTTTAGTTTAGTACTTGTTTAGGGTCGTAAGTCAAGCGGTCTTGACTATCGCTTTGACTTTCGAATCCGACCCGTTTGGTCACCTTTAGGATCCGAACAAGCCCATTATTATGACCATAGTATTATAGGGAATAACCCTCTGAGGTTATACCTTAAGGTCATACCGTTTGGTTAGTCAAATGACAAGTCGAATATGTATTCCTTATAATGCCGAAAATACCCTTTTTGCACTTAAATTAGTTTTGAACATATAAGAGCATTGTTTTGACATCTAAACTGATTATACAACTTATATAAACTAATTTTGGCATATTAGACTTGTCATAGGACATAGTTAACCACCCGAACCCGTAGTTACGTTTATGACCCGTTAAAGTGGCGTAAACCACTTTAGCAAGCCGTAGCGAGTCAAAACTCTTTGAAATGCTCCCAATTCAGAATGTTTGATATTATAAACCATAATATACAAGATCCAGCTCTTTTTTGGTTTATATACCTCATTCTATCCAATCTCTCATTTTCAAGTTCGACACACTAACATTTGTTATCAAATACACTAGGAACCACTTCGACACTTGAACTCTTGATCCTTTGAGCTTTGTTATATCATTTGAACAAGATCTATACGCAATCCCAGGCGAGTACTTAGCTCCCCTCTTTTACGTTTTTCAAATTTTTTTGGGGTTATTCATATGTGTAATCTATTTTTCACAATGTATGGCAATTATGTGTTCACTAAGTGCATTTTTATGTAATATTCCTTTATGCAAGACATGACAATCGGGGACACGAACAAATTCTTATAGTATCTTTCTATCTTTATGGATTGATTCTTGTAGGATATTTTAAGTACAGTCTTAAATCTTTCTATCCTTATAGTAAGATTTCTAAGAAGTACTTTACAAGACAATGGTTATGTTTATGTGTAGAATTGTTGGTGATTTAGATAACGAAACTAGAGTAATATAATAAGGACATGGTGGATACGCCGCTGGTACTTCCTATATATAAGTGTGCTTATTGTATTACCCTTCGTAGCCTTATCCGAATCACCATTAAGATTATGATTTTGTGATACAATGTGACAAGACAAGTGACTAAACTAAATCCTTAAAGTATCTATCTATCTTCATAGTTAGATTCTTGTAGGATGTTTAAAGTACTAATTGGTAGTCCTTTATTGGATTCTGTATACTTTAATGCGTACTTGAAAGACAATGTGACAAGACAAGTGACTAAACTATAACCCTAACGCATATATCTATCTTTATAGTTAGATACCCATGGGATGTTTAAAGTACTAATTGGAAGTCCTTTATTGGATTCTGTGTACTTTAATGCGTATTTGACAAGACAATTTGACAAGACAAGTGACTAAACTATATCTCTAACGCATCTATCTATCTTTATAGTTAGATACCCATGGGATGTTTGGTAGTCCTTTAACGGATTCTGTGTACTTTAATACGTATATGACAAGACAATGTGACCAAGACAATGATTATGTGGTTATTGTGATTAGTTGTGATCTAGATAACGAAATGAGTGTAATACTATAAGAACATGGTGGATACGCCGCTGGTACTTCCTATATATAAGTGTTCTTATTGTATTACTCTTGTAGCGTATCCAAACACATTAGGATTTTGTGTTGATTGATTCAAAGTACAATATTCAAATCCTTGTAGAACTCTTTCATATTTTTATATGTTGGATTCTTAGAAGGATAACCAAAGTATTATTTTAAATCATTGATTTGATTTCTAATAATGCTCACGCAAGTTATGACAAATTTTCAATATTGTTGTTATTAATCCTTGATTGGATTTCTAATAACACACTCACAAGTTTTATGATCAAATTCAAGGCGATTACAATGAACAAAGTACAATTTTCAATGACATAAAAATTCCTTAGTATCAATCATGTTGCCATATACAAAACTATTTTGTCACGAGTTTTCATAATCAAGTTAATGTATTGCAATACTAAATCTTTTTGCCATTCCTTGCCTTTAAAGAGTCCATTTTCAATAGACGACTCCTGTAGTTGTCGAGGTATTGCAACCCTAAGCTTTTGCCATTAACTTGGCTAACAAAACTTTGTACTCGCCAACATTGTTTGTTGATGTCTCGTTTTCACATATGTTTCAGGTTTCGATTATTCAAGTTTGATGTACATAGGAATGCTTCCGGACTTTAGACTTCTTTAATCAAAAGACAACTTCATGTTTTCTTTGTATTGTAAAACGATGTTAATAATAGTGAAACAATTTAGTATCAGTTGTGGCTGAGCAATTTGTAACGTGACTCCTTGATATTTCCGCCGCGTGTTGTTATTTTACACGTTCGGGGTGTTACAGATTGGTATCAGAGCACTGGTTATAGGGAATTAGGTTATTAGAATGCCTTTAACCTAGTCTGTAACCTTCCTAGGGGCCCGAAATGAGTAGACTTAGGATCTCCATCCTAATCCTCATCCTTACTCGTGCCACAATTATTCTATGAGTTACAAATCATCTATCCTTAGATGATTTATCCTAAATCCTTAGGCTTATTGCCTCAAAGTATTCCTCAAAACATTTTTCTCAACAACATTTTCATTGGAATACTTCTCAAAATGTTTTCCTCACACGTTCTCAACAAAATGTTTCTCGACCTATTTATCTCGAACATTATATCAGAAAGGTTTCTCAAAATGTTTTACTCTCAAACATTTTCATCGAAATGTTGGGTTTTAATAATGTGAACTCATGCAATCCGGAAGGGTGAATGCCTGTACCCCGAGTTTTCTGTCTAAAGTTAGAGTGTTCGTACAAATCCAAATTTTCGGACCAGTCACTCTTACCTGGGAACTCTTAGGGTGAGTGTTCACTTATAGGCTAAAGCATGTCTTCTCGAAACATTATGAAAACCCATCTATCTTGATCAGTCGAACGATTCCTAAACACTACTACTCGTATGACACTACTCTGACATGTAACCTTCGGTAAGATGTTACGACAATATTCAACCCATCCGAAACAAATTTCACTTTTATCTCACGACACTTTATAATACTACCTCGTTTTCAAATACTATTTTTCGCTTTTCAAATTTTCAAAATTTTATTTATTTTGATAAGAGTTTTCAAAATTTATACACGAAGTTTCTTTATATATAACAAATATATATATATATATATATATATTATATATATATATTCGATTAGAAATATTTTTATCTTAAAAATTAATTTTCAAAAGTAAAGAAATTTTAACACAAACCATTAACTTGGTTTGTATTTTCTCATCCAAAGCTATAACAAAATTTTATTTTCAAACAAATTTCGAAACAAAATTCACAACACTATTCTTCTAAGTACAAGAACACAATTTGAAACAAATACCAAGTTGATATTCACTATGGCACTTAGATTTATAACAATTTTACAAAATCTAACTTAATTTGTTATAGCTACTTCTTCGAGATGCCTCCTCAACGTGACGTCTCGAGGAACGCTGAAATGGCGGCAATGATAGCTCAGCAAATAGTTGCTATACTCCCAAACCTTGTGGCCCAAGTCAATCAAATCTACTACAATAACAACAACAACAATGTTCCTACGCCATGTAACTACAAACAATTCAACTCAGCTAAACCACTCGAGTTTAATATTCTGAAGGAGCAACTGGGCTCCTACAATGGTTTGAAAGTATAGAAATCACATTTCGCCATGTTCAGTGTCCTAATGAGTGCAAGGTAGAGTTCTCCTCGATTGTTTTCCAAAAGAGAGCACTCACTTGGTGGAAGGGAGTCATGAGAGACAGAGGTGCAGACGTAGCTATGGCACAAACGTGGAAGAATTCATGAATCTTATGATGAAAGAATTCTGTCCACGACATGAAATAAGGCTACTTGAAACCGAATTCTATCACCTTAAACAAGATAGTGGGGAAAACTGTGCCTACACTGACCGATTTGAACAGTTAAGCCTACTCTGCCCCACTATGGTCACACCTTTGGATCGGGCCATTGAGAAATACATTGATGGCTTACCTGATCCAATTCAAGATATTGTCACTGGCAACAAACTCGCAACGCTTTGGGAGGCTAAGGAATTAGCCGCTACCCTAACTGACTCCCAAGTTAGAAAAGGGAAACTTTTTCGAAAGGGAGACAAGAAACGAACTATACAAGAGAAATCAAGTGAAACAAAGGGTGAACCTTCCAAAAGTTCTAAGAAGCGTAAGGCTTCAAAGAATTATACGATTGCCACACCAATTCCACTAAACTCGGTACCCTTTAAGGGATTTTATCATGGAAAGCAACCTCCGTGTAATCGTTGCAACGATCACCACCCAACAAATTCTCCATGCCGCCAGTGTACAATATGTGGTCTTTTTGGACATCTAGCTGCGACCTATCGTATCCAAACCCAAGCAGCCCCTACCCAAACTCGTCCTCGCTACCCAGCTGGAGCATGTTTCAATTGTGGTGATCCAAATCATTTCAAGCGAAAATACCCTAGACTTGCTAATGCTGACTTAGCTCATGGACGAGTATTCAATGTTAAAGAGGTTCACGTTGATGATCAAGCAGTCATGATCATTTGAACCTTTACGTTTTCTTTTTGTCAACCAAAAAAAATGAACATATTCCAATATTATTTGAAATGACAATATAAATTTCAAGAAGTTTTTCTTCATTCTTGTTATTCGTATTCCATTTACAAATTCAAATGTGATTACACTGAGTGTAGTTTACAACGACAAACTTCGAGGATTCTGTTCTTTAGGAACCAAATCTCGCAATTTAGCATATTGTGATTGCACATTAATGCATTCATACAAGTTCTGCACGACAATTTCTACGAACACTATGTGACTATCGCCACTACTTTTGTTTTCATGATATTACATATATGGTTAGTTAACCTAATATGTATAGCACATGATTACAAAGACCTTTTCGCTTACTATGTTAACCTAGCATACCTAGCACATGATTTCAAAACATTTTCACGACATACTTACATTGTTGTGACAATCCATGCTTAGTATATGATGCACGCTATCTATATGACTAGTGTGAAACATATATTAATATTGTACTAGGATGAAATACCTGCTACTAATTTTGTTGGATGAAAAACAAGTAGTGTTAACATTTCTAGTATGAAACATAGTCGATTCAATAGACGTTGTGTTATGACGATGTTTATTTAATTTTAGATGTTACTTCGACCTTATTATCTGTTTCCCTTTACTTAACAAGAGGAACTATGTGGACCATGTGACGAAACGCGTAATTATGGTGCACACTTAATTACGGTAATCGACACATGAGAATCATAATAAACCTTCTTAAGATGGTGGCATAAAATCTAGAATGATTAGGTAACGGGAAGGGTATGACGCAATAAGACCATGGTGGATACGCCGATGGTACTTCCTATATATAAGTGTTCTTACTGTGTTGTTCTTCGGAACGTTACCAGAATCACTTAAGGGTTTTATGTTATCTTGGACCATTATGTGATTGTGTGATTATTTGTTATCTGTTTATTGAATGCAATGAACGAGATGAGTACATTCATTAACTCTATTTGAGCCGACCGGGAGTATATTATGGTGTTAAAGGTGACGACCTTGATGCCATAGGTATGTTGACCCGTCTCCTATGCATGAGATGCTCATGGTACTGGGATGTACCTCATGGGACAATAGAAACCGTGTACGTATGGCCAGGCTTGAATGTACACCCCTTTGTTTGCTATGGATTTACACTAAGTGCCTTAGTATAACATCGTGCTATACAAAACAATTTTTACACACTCGATGAAACAATTTTATACATTTGATGACACTTTAAAGATTCATGAGTTCTAAAAGGTTTAAATACCTTAAGATACCCTAAATATCCTTGCTCACACATTGAATCCCCCCTAAAATTTCCAACACCAAACAATGCTCCGCATTTTTGGAATCTAGCACTTTTCCATCTTTCAATCATTTCAAATGCACTCTAAGGTCTCCTTCGAATAAATTTCGGGACAAAATTTCCTAAAGTAGGGGAGACTGTGACCCTTGTGCAAAATTTCGAGCATTCAAAAACTTTTTCTTTGAAGGCATTTCGACAACCGAACCTAAACGTAACATGTTTAACGCAATGTACACATTGGGACGAGGAAACGAGCTAAACATACCCTAAATATCCTTTATGTAACTTAGAAATAAGTTTTGAAAGGTTTGGTATGTCAAAATCAAGCCAATTCGATCACAGAGACTATTTATGACAAACTACGAAAGTCTGCCGATTCTCGTAGTGGCGCAGACTCTGGAACAAGGACATAAGCTACACATACCCTAAATTCCCTTTTACATAACTTAGATATAAGTTCTGAGGGCTTAGGAATGACAAAAACACCTTGACGCAACTTCAGGGGCTATTTTGCAAATTCTGTGAAACTATGCCAATTTGCGTACTTCGCTATCCGGAACATGTACGGACATCCAAAAATTTTTGTAATCATTAAAATCTTGTATTTTAATGATTAGAATGCAAAAATATCGTTCGTCACGTATTTACGGTCATTTGCGCGTCCGTTACGACTTTCATCGTAATTAACAGAAAACCGTAACTGTACGACCAAACGAACCGACACCTGAAATATATTTGGACATATTTCAAGTTACCTATGCTTTATCTTCCTTATAAAGCTTAAAAATGGGGTTAATGGGTGTTAAAAGTGCCAAAACGCGTCAAAAAACAAGTTTTAGGCTGCAGGGACATGTTTGCCAATTCTGAAACTTTGGAATCTCAGGCGCCACGCGAGAGAATCACTTAGACCTCCCGCAATGCGTGGGGGATGCCAGTTTCAGCAATTACCTGGTAGCTTCTTGTTCATCTGACTTGACACCTATAACTCGTTTTTGCCACACTTTCTCTGGTCTTGACACCTCACTAAACACTTGGAAACATCCTAGAACATGTCCCAACACTTGGCATGATCTTAAAGCTCTCCAACAACTATAAATACCCTTGATCTTCAACCAAATTCCTTGCTCATTTTCATCTTTCTTCTCTCTAAACTCTAAGTGGAGTTGCTACCTTATTAGGAAGCCTCCCATCTGAGTTTTTCTAGTAATCTTGGCTTCCTTGAGTGCAAGTAAGTGCTCTAACTAAGCCTCTTCATTCTTTTAGCTTATTACAAGCTAAATGTCAAACATTTTGACTTTCGGTTTTGACCATTAATTGGTCAATTCAAAGTCCAATTGGACTTTGCAACGTGATCGTAATCACGATGGTTATGATCCTTAGTGATCGTGCCTACTGATTACCACGTTTACTAGTCGAAGTGACGAGTCAAAGTTTCAGTCAATAATGCGCAAATGCGCATTATACGACACAACTATTTTCGGGCATCAAAACCCTTTGTCTTGATACCAAATCAGTTTTATAAACTTAGTTAGACATGTTTAACATGTCTAGCTCGTCACTTTTAGTTTAGTACTTGTTTAGGGTCGTAAGTCGAGCGGTCTTGACTACCGCTTTGACTTTCGAATCGACCCGTTTGGTCACCTTTAGGATCCGACCAAGCCCATTATTATGACCATAGTATTATAGGGAATAACCCTCTGAGGTCATACCGTTTGGTTAGTCAAATGACAAGTCGAATATGTATTCCTTATAATGCCGAAAATACCCTTTTTGCACTTAAATTAGTTTTGAACATATAAGAGCATTGTTTTGAGATCCAAACTGATTATACAACTTATATAAACTAATTTTGGCATATTAGACTTGTCATAGGACATAGTTAACCACCCGAACCCATAGTTACGTTTATGACCCGTTAAAGTGGCGTAAACCACTTTAGCAAGCCGTAGCGAGTCAAAACTCTTTGAAATGCTTCCAATTCAGAATGTTTGATATTATAAACCATAATATATAAGATCCAGCTCTTGTTTGGTTTATATACCTCATTCTATCCAATCTCTCATTTTCAAGTTCGACACACTAACATTTGTTATCAAATACACTAGGAATCACTTCGACACTTGAACTCTTGATCCTTTGAGCTTTGTTATATCATTTGAACAAGATCTATACGCAATCCCAGGCGAGTACTTAGCTCCCCTCTTTTACGTTTTTCAAATTTTTTGGGGTTATTCATATGTGTAATCTATTTTTCACAATGTATGGCAATTATGTGTTCACTAAGTGCATTTTTATGTAATATTCCTTTTATGCAAGACATGACAATTGGGGACACGAAACAAATCCTTATAGTATCTTTCTATCTTTATGGATTGATTCTTGTAGGATATTTTAAGTACAGTCTTAAATCTTTCTATCCTTATAGTAAGACTTCTAAGAAGTACTTTACAAGACAATGGTTATGTTTATGTGTAGAATTGTTGGTGATTTAGATAACGAAACTAGAGTAATATAATAAGGACATGGTGTATACGTCGCTGGTACTTCCTATATATAAGTGTGCTTATTGTATTACCCTTCGTAGCCTTATCCGAATCACCATTAAGATTATGATTTTGTGATACAATGTGACAAGACAAGTGACTAAACTAAATCCTTAAAGTATCTATCTATCTTCATAGTTAGATTCTTGTAGGATGTTTAAAGTACTAATTGGTAGTCCTTTATTGGATTATGTGTACTTTAATGCGTATTTGACAAGACAATGTAACAAGACAAGTGACTAAACTATATCCCTAACGCATATATCTATCTTTATAGTTAGATACCCATGGGATGTTTAAAGTACTAATTGGTAGTCCTTTATTGGATTCTGTGTACTTTAATGCGTATTTGACAAGACAATGTGACAAGACAAGTGACTACGCATCCATCTATTTTTATAGTTAGATACCCATGGGATGTTTAAAGTACTAATTGGTAGTCCTTTAATGGATTCTGTGTACTTTAATACGTATATGACAAGACAATGCGACCAAGTCGATGATTATGTGGTTATTGTGATTAGTTGTGATCTAGTTAACGAAACGAGTGTAATACTATAAGAACATGGTGGATACGCCGCTGGTACTTCCTATATATAAGTGTTCTTATTGTATTACTCTTGTAGCGTTATCCAAATCACATTAGGATTTTGTGTTGATTGATTCAAAGTACAATATTCAAATCCTTGTAGAACTCTTTCATATTTTTATATGTTAGATTCTTAGAAGGATAACCAAAGTATTATTTTAAATCATTGATTTGATTTCTAATAATACTCACGCAAGTTATGACAAATTTTCAATATAGTTGTTATTAATCCTTGATTGGATTTCTAATAACACACTCACAAGTTTTATGATCAAATTCAAGGCGATTACAATGAACAAAGTACAATTTTCAATGACATAAAAATTCCTTAGTATCAATCATGTTGCCATATACAAAACTATTTTGTCACAAGTTTTCATAATCAAGTTAATGTATTGCAATACTAAATCTTTTTGCCATTCCTTGCCTTTAAAGAGTCCATTTTCAATAGACGACTCCTGTAGTTGTCGAGGTATTGCAACCCTAAACTTTTGCCATTAACTTGGCTAACAAAACTTTGTACTCGCCAACATTGTTTGTTGATTCTCGTTTTCACATATGTTTCAGGTTTCGATTATTCAAGTTTGCTGTACATAGGAATGCTTCCGGACTTTAGACTTCTTTAATGAAAAGACAACTTCATGTTTTCTTTGTATTGTAAAACGATGTTAATAATAGTGAAACAATTTAGTATCAGTTGTGGCTGAGTAATTTGTAACGTGACTCCTCGATATTTCCGTCGCGTGTTGTTGTTTTACGCGATCGGGGTGTTACAGGTATCTTGTGGATGTAGAATCATGAGTGGACACGGTGGTGCTAACATGACAAAGGACCAGATTCAGGCTCTAATCAATGCACGGGTGACCGAAGCTCTGGCAGGACAGCCACCTGCTCAACCTCGAGCTTGTACCTTTAAGACATTCATGGATTGCAAGCCTCACTCTTTTAACGGCACAGAAGGAGCAGCGGGTCTTCTTTACTGGATTGAGAAGTAGAATTTGTCTTTGAGATGTGTAATTGTCCAGTGAACAAGCAGGTCAAGTACCCAACTGGTACTTTAGAAGGCAACGCGCTCTCATGGTGGCACGCACAGATTCAAATGCTCGGATTGGCGGCTGCCAATGCTACCCCGTGGAATGAATTCAAGGATCTGATAAGGGAGGAATACTGCCACAGGGACGACATTCAGAAACTGCAAGTGGAGTATTACAACCTTAAGATGGTTGGGTCCGAAATCGAAGCTTACAAGAAAAGGTCCAATGATTTAGCTGGTCTTTTTCCTAACATGTTCGAGCCTGCTTACAAATGTATCGAGCTTTACCTCAAAGGTTTAGCCCCTGAAATCCAAAGCTTGGTAACTTCAGCTAACCCTCCCACAATTCAACAAATCATTCGATTGGCACATCGTCTCACGGACCAAGCGGTCGAGCAGGGCAAGCTGTCCAAGCGAAACACTATCGTTTCTTACACTTCTAAAAATAACAAACGTAAGTGGAATGATTCAGACAAAGCCTCTAACTCTCGCCAGCAATAGAAGAGGACCGACAACAACAATAGCAACCGCAACTTCAATAAGACTTCTTCCACCAATCAGAACTAAGGCTCCAATCAGAATCAGGGCTCGTACGTTGGCAACCAACCGAAATTTAACAAGTATAACTACCATCTCCATGGGCAGTGCACTAGAATATGTCAAAGATGTGACAAGGTAGGTCACATGGCTAAGGATTGCAGAGCTCTGTTCCCAAAGCACAACAACAATAGCAATAGCAGCAATAGAGGCAACAGCCACAGCACCAACAAGGTAATCGAAAAAGTTGCTTTCAATGTGAAAGTGTGGGGCCACTTCAAGAGGGATTGCATGTAGTTAAACCAAAATGCCAACAACGCAGGGAAGAAAAACAACAACGGGAATAACAACAACAACAATAACAACAACGGTGGAAATGGTGCTTGTGGGAGAGCATTTACGATTGGCGTGGGTGACACCTGGGAATGATATCAATGTGGTGACCGGTAAGTTTCATGTGAACAAAATATTCACTTCTGTTTTATTCGATTTTGGTGCCGATTGGAGGTATGTGTCCGTGAAATTCAGTAGGTTGTTAGGATCGACTCTAACCCCTCTTGAAACCAAACATATTTTGGAATTGGCTAGCGGTCAGCCGATTGAAGCATCCCATGTTCATGTTGGGTGTAAACTCGATCTTCTAGGTCAAGTGTTTGGTATTGACCTCCTTCCTGTCACTCTTGGTAGCTTTGATGTAATTATTGGTAAGTATTTGTTGACCAAACATCGAGCTGAAATTCTCTTTAAAGAGAACATTCGTTCATATTCCTCTTTCAAGTGGGGATTTTCTGTCTGTTCGAGGCCACCGAAGTGGTGCAATGGTTAGCATCATTCAGCTATGAAAGCCCAGAGGTGCTTATGAAAGGGCCATCCGGCTATTTTAGCCCTAGTTACTGACAACCAACTCGAGGAGAAGAAGATCGATGACATTCCAGTCGTTCATGACTTTTCTGATGTTTTTCCCGAAGACCAAAGACATTCCAGTTGTTCGTGACTTTTCTGATGTTTTCCCCGAGGAACTTCCAGGACTACCTCCACCTCGATAGGTTGAATTTCAAATCGAACTTACTCCTGGAGCAGCTTCAATTGCTCGTGCTCCTTATCGACGTGCACCTGGAGAGTTGCAATAACTGTCCAATCAACTTCAATAACTATTGGATAGAGGTTTTTTCCGCCCTAGTTCTTAACCGTGGGGAGCCCCAGTCCTATTCGTAAAGAAGAAAGACGGGTCTTTCCGCATGTGTATCGACTATCATGAACTCAACAAGGTAACGGTCAAGAATCGTTATCCTCTTCCTCGTATTGACGATCTATTTGACCAGTTGCAAAGGTGAACCTTCTACTCGAAAATAGATTTAAGATCGGGCTATCATCAGATGAGAGCTGGGAGGGAAATATTCCCAAGACAACCTTCCGCACGCGGTACGGCCACTACGAGTTTGGTCATGCCATTCGGGTTAACCAACACACCAACGGTTTTCATGGATCTTATGAACCGTGTGTGCAAACCATATCTTGATGATTACATTATTGTGTTTATTGATGACATCTTAATCTATTCTACGAGCAAGGAGGAACATAAACAACATTTGCGTCTTATCTTGGAACTCCTGAGGAAGGAGCAACTCTACGCGAAATTCTCTAAGTGCGACTTTTAGATTCGAGAAGTACACTTCCTTGGTCACGTTGTCAATGAATCGGGAGTACATGTTGACCGAGCCAAATTCGATTCTATCAGGAATTGGGCGGCACTGAAGTGCTCTGATATTATCTTTATCTGAGGGTACGGATGACTTCGTGGTGTACTGTGACGCCTCTATTCAAGGTCTCGGTTGTGTTTTACGCAACACGAGAAAGTGATAGCCTAGGCTTCTCGCCAGTTGAAAACTCACGAGAAGGACTACACCAATCACGATTGGAATTAGGAGCTGTAGTATTTGCACTCAAAATCTGGAGGCATTACTTGTATGGTACTAAACGCACTATTTATACCGACCACAAGAGCCGTCAACACATCTTCGATCAGAAAGAGTTAAACATGCGACAACGTCGATAGGTTGAAATCTTGAACGAGTATGATTGCGTGATCAAGTGTCATCCTAGCAAAGCTAATATGGTAGTTAACGTCCTCAGTCGGAGGGAACCAAACCTAAACGCGTTCGAGCTTTACAGCTCATTATCCATTCTAACCTTCCTGACCAGATCCGTTTTGCTCAAGCTGCAACAGTGAAAGGTGAGAACCTTCAAGTTGAATCCATGTGGGGCATGGAGAAACAACTCGTAATCAAATCCGGCAGTATTCGCTATATCATGGAGCGAATATGGATCCCACTATACAAAAATCTACGAGAACTTGTGTTGGACAAAGCACACAAGTCTCAATACTCCATTAACCCGGTTCTGATAAGATGTATCAGGATCTAAAAAGCTTATATTGGTGGCAGGGCATGAAAGCAAACATAGCGGCGTGTGTGAGCAAATGCTTGACTTGCTTCAGCAACCAGATGTGCCTATGTGGAAATGGGAACAGATTTCCATGAACTTCGTCACCAGTCTACCCAAGACTCAGAACGAAGACGATACCATTTGGGTGATCGTAGACCGTTTAACCAAGTCTGCTCATTTTCTTGCGATCAAGGAAACAGACAAGTTTTCCAAACTTGCCAGCATTTACTTGAAGGAAATAGTTTCCAGGAATGGGGTGCCGAGTTCCATCATTTCCGATCAGATCCGCATTTTGTATCTGATTTGTGGCAAGCCATGCACAAATCATTCGGCTCACGTTTAGAGATGAGCACGACCTATCATCCTCAAACGGATGGTCAAAGTGAACGAACCATCCAGACGCTTGAAGACATGCTACGAGCATGTGTGATCGATTTTGGTAATGGATAGGAAAGACATTTTCCTTTGGTAGAGTTTTCTTACAAAAATAGTTACCACTCTAGCATTTAGGCAGCTCCGTTTGAAGCGTTTTATGGACGGAAATGCCGATCTCCTCTCTGTTGGGTCGAGGTTGGAGACAGGCAAATCACAGGCGTAGAACTCCTACTTGAAACTTCTGAGAAGATTGTTCAAATCAGAAATCGTACGGCGACAGCTAATGATCGCCAGAAAAGCTACGTCGACAAGCGTAGGAAACCCTTGGCATTTGCCGTGGGCGATCGTGTTCTATGGAAAGCCTCGCCCTGGAAGGGTGTGGTTCGTTTTGGGAAACGAGGCAAGCTCAATCCGCGTTATGTTTGGCCGTTCAAGATTTTGGAAAAAATCGGTAAGGTGGCTTGTCAACTTGAGTTGCCTGAAAAACTTAGTAACGTACACAATGTTTTCCACGTCTCTAACTTAAAGGAGTGTTTGTCGGACGAAACACTTGTAGTTCCTTTCAAGGAAATAACGATCGATGATAAGTTGCAATTCATCAAGGAACCTGTCGAAATCATGGACCAGGAAGTCAAGGTCCGTAAACACAGTCAAATACCTATCGTGAGAATTCGTTGGAACTCATGGTGTGGACCGGAGTTCACGTGGGCACGCGAGGCTCAGATGATGCTCAAGTACCCACACTTATTTAAGACTGCTGAACCTAGCACTGATATGACTAGCGAATTTCAGGATGAAATTCACTTTCAACTTGGGGATGATGTGGTACTCGAGGAAAACCTGTAGTCATCTTCGAATATGCAAGGATAGTACCAGCCATGGCTTCGCCAGAACCGGTATTTTCTCATTATATCTGGGGATTAGTTAGTGAAATCAGAGACATGGTCAAGGCAGCTACGTGACAACCCGTAATTTCAGGTTAATACTTTAACCTAACTACAGTTAATTTACACATACATTCGTAGCACTGCATTTAATGAGGGTTAGTTAAATGAGTCTATGTTGGTAATTCGGGGAATTATCAGAACACGCACACAAGTTAATTCTCGAACATTGGTGACTAACACGAATAATAATCCTAAACGGGTGGTTTATATGAAACTTATACGTTGCATGACAAATACGTAAATTATGTGTTTTAAATGTGAATTGCATGATTTATTTGCTTTTGTGTAAAAGTTAATTAGTAAAGGTGTTTAGAGGTATTGTTGAAAGTCTAGTAAACTCCTGCATAACCCTAAACTCCCTACAAGTTCATTATACGGCTTTACCAATCATTTCTCTAATCATCTTGGCTAATCAACACAATTCTCAATCAGCGATCTCGATCTTTCCAACTCTCCTAGAACAAACAATAGATTGAATCTAAGGTATGTGTTTATGTATATGTTGATAACTTGCTTTTATTGATTCATGCAAACCCTAGATGATCCAAACAATTGATTGTGTGTAATTGATCATACTCTGTGAATATGGAACTATTGTTTGATGATTAGTGATGCCACTGACATGTTAGGAATGCTAAACTACTGATTTGATTGATAGCATTGTTGAGATTAGGGTTTTGATCGTAGAATTGTAACTGTTACATCGAGAAACTATTTGATTCCTGCTTGGTTTTGTGTTAGTGTCATTGTAAAGGATCCGAATTTGTGAAGTTACAAAGTCCGAGTTACTGAAACTCGTAAGGATCCGGTTTTAATATGACTGCCTTTGTCCGAGTTTAACAATAAGCAAGAGAGTCCGAATTTGAGGGTGCTTGTCCGAATAACTCTAGGGTCCGGGCTTAGCTATTTATGATCCGAGGTTATGATGATACTAGTCCGAATTTATATAGGTGTGGTACTAGTCCGAGTTTAGCTATATGTCGTCCAAATTTAACAAAGTATGGGTACTAGTCTAGATTTAAGGAATGTGCAGGTGTCCGAGTTTGAGGAGCCCACATGAGTCCGAATTTACAAGAAAATCATGCTCCAATTTTGTTAAACTCATTAAAGGTCCGAATTTGTTGAAACATATATGTCCGAACTTACCGTATACATGATATCCAGATTTGATGTTGTGTTTGGAGTCCGAACTTGTGTACATTCATGCAACTGTCCGAATTTACGAGCATATATGTGTGTTGTCCGATTTTAGAGGGGAATCAAAGGGGGGATCTGGGTTTGTTTAGCATACAAGATGAACTGAATTATATATTCTCATACTACATGATTTAAATGCATTTACATGTTGAGTCTGGGTCTGTTAAGTTTTTAGCATTTCACTCACTTGCTTCGTGTTTAGTAATAAATTTTATATCCACGTTCCTTGAATCACGTTACTTGTTATGATAAAACATGTTAATCTGATCACAGCAAACACTTGGTTTTTTTGCCACTTTGGGTATGGCAAAACCCCACTTAAATACATACTTATACGTTATTGTACGCTAGGTCGCGTGTAACAGACCAAACACTTTATTGACGCGTAGAATCACGTTAACATTTACTGAGAAAACGAAATTGAGTTCACTACACTTTCACAAGCATGCGTCCGGGGGGGGGGGGGCGCAAACAACTATTTCTTGGATGAATACTTTTATAAATGTTGTACTTTAATTTCGATGTTAGTTGCCCTGGAAGCAACGGGTTATTGGTTTATAGTGCTATCAGGCTTGACAAACCTCACACCATGCAGGGAGCCGGGCGTGAACTAAGGACCTTAAACACATGATCAATGCTGATAGACATTGATGAGGGCACAACAAACATAACAATCACTTCAGTATCGAGTTTATTATTGGCATGTCTTTAAACTAAACACCAACCTGTTTTACGTTAAACAAAACTGTGAACTCGCCAGCTATATCGCTGATACAGTTTTTCTGCATGCTTGCAGGTCGTTAGATTCATTTTGCATGGGAACTTGCAGTCTGAGGAGTTTGAAGTGTCATAGGTGTGTTACTTGATCGCAAACATTAATACTTTACATTTTAGAACATTTTGATTCCAACCATTTGAGATATATATACATTTGCTTCCGCTGAACATATACTTTGTTTGAATCGTTTATTTTGGAATATACTATTCATGTTGGACTTTTCATTAGTGTTTTATATTATTTACTATTAGTTCGACATGATTAGTGGCTAGATCCTGGTACGTCACACGCCTCGTGGTAAAACTTTGTCGGTGGTAATTTGGGGGTGTGACAAGCTAGGCCACAAACTATTGAAGAAGCAGTTAAACTGGCTAACACTTGATAGATCGACTGATTCGCACACGTGAAGAGAATCAGAAAAGGATTTAGCCAAAAAATTTCCCAGGAACTACTTTCTGGTGATTCCTACAGAAGGAGAGGAGCAGGTCTATCATCTTCACCACCTTTATGTTGATTCTGTAAAAGAAGGCATACGTGAAGATATGCTAAGTACTGCAACTTCTGCAAGACACCTAGACATAAAGAAGAGGAATGTAGAAGAAAAACTAACACTAAAATGTGTTTCAATTGCGAGAGGTAGGCCATATCCGTCCAAATTTCCAAACTAGCAACAGTACCTAACAACAAGGCAAAAGCAACCGAAGGACCCAAGAAGAATGCACGAGCTTTTGTACTGACAACACTAGAAGCAGAAATGATTCCCGATGTGATCACTGGTATGTTTCTTGATCATGACATCTATGCTAAAGTATTATTTATGACTGGTGCAAACCAAAGTTTTATAAATACTGTTTCCGTAAATTACTCAATCAACCTTTAACTAAACATCGCCAAGAATGTACGATAGAAACGGCAAATGAAAATTCTGTCAACATATGTGAAATACTTATAAACGAAAGATAAAATTATTAGGACATACCTTCACAGCCAACCTGTTACCAATGAATCTAGCTAGATTCGATGTTGTGTTAGAATGGATTGGTTGGTAGCCAATCATTTGCGAATCTTGTGTGATCAAAATTCATTGAGATTCGTACGCCAACAGGAGAAGGGATCACAATCCAAGGTGACACGCCGGCAAAATCAACAAAATTCATCTCTATGATGAAAGCTGCAATCATTAGAACTAAAGGTAAAGAATTAAAAGATGTTTCTGTGCATCAGATTTTTCAGATGTTTTCCCAGAAGAGCTACCAGGACTACCACCTGATCGTGAGGTTGAATTTAGAATTCACCTAATAGAAGGGACTGCACCGATTGCCAAGGCACCCTATCGTTTAGCACCAACGGATATGCTGGAACTGAAGAAACGACTGGACGAATTATTAGAAAAAGGTTTCATACAACCTAGTTCATCACCTTGGGAAGCACCTGTGTTATTCGTCACGAAGAAAGATGGATTGATGCGCATGTGTATTGACTACATATAATGAATAAAGACACAATTAAAAATCGGAATCCACTACTGAGGATCGATGATTTATTCGATCAACTTCAAGGAGCTCAATTCTTTTCAAAGATAGATTTACGATCTGGTTACCATCAATTGAAAGTGCAGGAAGAGGACATTCCTAAAACTGCTTTTAGAACAAGGTATGGACATTATGAGTTTACAATTATGACATTTGGTTTAACAAATGCTCCGGATACATTTATGGACATGATGAACAGAATATGTAAACCAGACCTGGATAAGTTTGTAATTGTCTCCATAGATGATATACTTATTTATTCCAAGAACAATGAAGAGCATGTTGAACATCTACAAGTATTTCTGACATTATTGAGAAAAGAAAAGCTCTATGCTAAATTCTCTAAATGTGAATTATAGTTACAAGAGGTAGAATTTCTTGGACATTTGATTAATCACGAAGGAATTCATGTAGATTCTACAAAGATTGAGGCAAACACCAAATGGAAAGTCCCTAATTCACCAACGGAAGTAAGAAGTTTTCTTAGATTGGCAGGATACTATAGACGTTTTATTCAAGGTTTTTCTAGGATAGCCATTCCATTAACCAAATTACATATAAGTCAGTTAAGTTAGAATGGGGACCAAAACAGGAGGAAGCTTTCAAAATCCTAAAGCAAAGATTATCTAACGCATCGATACTTGCTCTACCAGAAGGAACTGAAGATTTTATAGTATACTGTGATGCATCAAAATCAAGTTTTGGATGTGTTGTGATGCAATGCCAGAAACTGATTGCTTACGCTTCTAGACAATTGAAGAAGCATGAAGAAAATTACACAACGTATGATCTGGAATTAGGAGCGGTAGTTTTTGCCCTCAATATTTGGAGACATTATCTTTATGGTAGTAAGCTCACTATCTTTACAGATCATAAAAGTTTAAGATATATTTCAGGGCAAAAAGAACTGAACATGAGGCAAAGACGTTGGATGGAGATTCTTAGTGACTACGATTGTGATATTCAATATCACGAAGGTAAAGCTAACGTAGTAGCTGATGCTTTAAGTCGTAATTATCATGAGAAGCCAAGAAGGGTACACGCTCTCAGATTGAACTTGCAGATAGACCTAATGGAACAATTGAAAGAGACATAGGAAGCAGTAATCAAGGATGATGCTTAAGGATTAAAAGGAATGATGAAAGAATTAGAAAAAGGAATAGATGGAATTTGGAAATTTCATAAGGAAAGAGCTTGGGTACCTGTCCAAGGAAATTTACGAAACAGAATTTTAGAAGAAGCTCATAAATCCAAGTATACAATGCATCCTGGAAGTGCCAAGATGTATCAAGATCTAAAGAAAAATTTTTGGTGGATAGGAATGAAAAAGGACATAGCAAATTATGTTTCTAAGTGTTTAACTTACTCGCAAGTTAAAGCTGAACATCAGAAACCTTCATGTGCCAGTTTGGAAATGCGAATTGATAACAATCGATTTTGTTACCAGACTACCCAAGACACGAAAAGGTAACGACACAATCTGGGTGATTGTGGATAGATTGACTAAGTCTGCACATTTCTTACCAATAAACGAAACTTTCAGTATGGAACATTTGGCTAAACTATATGTGGATGAAATAGTTTCATTACAATGAGTCCCTTTATCTATTGTTGTCACAACCCCCGACCCCACCTCGGGAGCGGGAGCCGTGAACCAGTCAAGTGGTGCCGGTGTTTATTAATTTGGCAGCGGAAGGTAAACATCGGGATCGTAGTTAGGAAATATTATCAGAGTTTCAAAACACCAACTTTTATAAGTAACAAATGGGATAAAACCCATGTTTCCATTACAATACATTCGTAGAAGGGTAAACCCCAATATATGAAAACATAAACTTCTTTTTATTTAGGTAACTTTTATAGCCACTTTTCCAAGTCTTCAGTGTTGTCCGGCTGGCTTCTATTAGCTTCACATTTAAATTACCTGAAACGCGTTTAAAAACATTTTATCAGCAAGAAATACTGGCGAATCCATCTCAGTTTTATCAAAACAAGTGATTATACTTTACAGTTATTGAGGAGCATCCACATTTACAATGTTTATATCTACGTAATTACTCAATCAGTACTGTCAATCCTGACTTGTGGGTCATATTACTTTGGGTCCTGTCACCCAACAGTAACGGTTCCTGTCACCTTCCCGTAACTTTGGACTAGCAATGTATACAAAACCCCAACATACCGGCAGTAATTGTAGAAGACATATACTCAATCATTGTTAAGCATAATTAAAATATTTGAGGTTTTGGTAACACATTTGACTCACAAAAAATGTACAAAAAGAAAGTACTCGCCTAGTAATTTTAGGGTCTAACTACAGGCCTCCTGGTATAACCTTGGGCATAACTCCTGAGTTCTTGATAAAATATATAAGGCACTCGTGTTAAGTATAATAACCCATGTCACTTTAACCATACTACCTGTGACAGAACTTCAACGTTTGTAGTCAGGCAGGTCCTTGACATGCGTTGGCGATTCTAGATCAAGCGGTAGAGTGTGTATACAACACACGACATAACTCCAACGAACATAGTCGGCCAGAGCCTAAACATGCGTTGACGATTCTAGATCGAGCAGTAGGATAATGAATTAATGAATAACTAAAGAAAATAGAGTATAAATTAGAAGTAGAAAGAGTGTGGGCGAGAAAGAGAGCAGGGAAGAATGGAAGTAATGTCTCCTATTTATACTCAAATGTGACTTGCTCCCTACGTTCAACTGACACGTACATACTTTCATTAAATGCCTATGTTGATTATTTATATTTGAGATGGAGGCGTGGAGGCTAAGCTTGTTGTTCTGATCTTAAAAGGCCACGTACACATACATACATTCACTATTAGTAAATATTATTTTATTATTATATATTATAATTAATTAAACTGCTCAACTTATTTATCGTTTATAACTTCAAAAATATGACGTTTTATAAAACAATGAATATGCCATTAAAACGAGAATATTTTTATCTACATTTTAACCTAAGTTTCATTAAAAACGGAGTAAGGTTGATCAGTGGCGGATCTAGAAAATCCGCTAAGCCGTAACGTTTTATAAATAAGCGGTAACGAAATCAAAAAAACGTTAAGTTTTTCCAAAATTTACACTAATTTTACACTACCGCCGGAGCGCCAAGTCATAGCGGGGGGGGGGGGGGGGGGGGTTGCCCCATTGTATGCACTAGATCCGCCCCTGAGGTTGATTATAATGTATTTTTATTATTATAATTTTTAAACGGTTCCTATATTCGTTTAAATACCTCATATATCTAACCGTCAACTTACCCGTACTCTACCCGTTTAATAGTATAAGTTTGCATATACTTTATTTTAAATTTTAATAATAAAATTTTGGAGATGTTACATCCTCCCAACCTTGTTTTAAATCTCGTCCTCGAGATTCACTGAAATATATAGGAACACTTTTAGCTCATCACTGATCCTAGTTCCTAAGTAAATTCTGGTCCTTGATTTGAATTCGACTTTAGTTTGACTAGAACTATGCTCTATGCTTTGAGATTCTTATCTTTTTAATGAAGGTAAAATTACTTTCATTAGCGTAAGTTTGTTTTAGATGTTTTGTGTCTTAGCACGACTTTTAGTTACAGGTTTCCTAATGCATTGAAAATATCAAGGGGAATTCTTATACTTTCGATGGCGTCCCAACTTATAGGGTTCCCGTCGTTCATCTTGTCACAGGAGTTACGAGACGGCTGATCAAACGAAATAGTGTTTGATATCTGAATTATAGAAGTCTACGAGAGATTCCTAATAAATAAATCTAAAATTATTATTAACACAACTATTCGTAATTTATCCCTAATTGTCTTTGGATTTCCTTATAAATATACAAATCTGTAAAATCATGTATTTCACAAACTGTAATATACACACCATTCATAAGGTCAATGTATTCAACAGACTCATATTTCCAAAAAACAGGTCAGACATTTGGTCATGGTACTATTAGGAATTTCATTAACATAACATATACCCCATCTTACCTGGTCTTGCCCGAGAGGTAACCCCATCTCACCCAGACAAGCTGGAGAGTCTACCGCACCATGCCCAGTTTTACCGGAGAGGTAATTATCATAATATTTCCCATAAATAGACTTTTCTCAAATCATACTTTTAAAAGTGCATCATATATTGTGGCGTGTATCAAGAAACAAGGAAATTAGTATTCTCATGATCGATCATATTCTAGAGCCGAGTAGTACTAATAAACAAGAAATAACAGTGGCCAGGTGTTATTACTTATTTATCATACTTGCACTGTTCTAGTTATCATCCTCACGGCATACCAACACCCATCACACTTTATCTATGCAAGTAATTAGCTTATCTCGAAGCTTTATACTACGACATTTTTCTTAAGTTCAAGTCTAAATACTATCCTGGGTGTTATCAGTAAATATCAATATCATATCTCTTTTGTTTTAAGCATAGATATTGTTGTGACTTCTTTTGTTTGAAAAAAAATGAACTTCTGATAAAATATCATTGTCTCCATTTACACTATGGCTAGGTTCGTTGTGATGAGTATGCTTATAATCAACTCTATTCATGCTTATACAACATTAGATTTCCTTCACAAGGAATGTTTTATTCAGACAGATGGCATTTTTAGATTATAAGATGTTTCATGATTCATCTTTGCAAGGACTTAATGTTTTCATATAAATCAATAGTGATTTTTTTTCTATAGAAGATATTTGATTATTATATTGTGTATATCATCAAAAATTCTATTATGTATACAAATATATGTGTATATTTATCATTTAGAAACATATAATTTCAAATCTCTTGTTAATATCACAACTTACATAGTATATATATTTGATACTAAACTATTTTGTAATATCTTTAATTTATCCAACTATATAACCGATGGTACTAATTATCAAACTTATTCCAATAACTTTATTTACCCTTTTATAATAATGAAAATAGTAATAGTATATTGGAATAAACTTTCTGTTATAATATTTTGGAATAAAAGTTTAAAGAAATAAATTTATCAAAATATAAATTTTCTAGATTCATGTAAACAATTTCACTTTTAACTAGTGGGTTGAACCATATTGGTTTAAAATATTATAACTTAACTCTTAATTTATTATATATTATTTATTCAAAGAAGTATTACAGTAGATAATACACAGTTTGACGTTTTTAAAATTGATTCTAAATACATTAGGTAATGAAGTAATATACATGTATTGGAATATATATACCTCAAACAATAATAATAGTAATTTGTTTAAAGATATTACAATATTAAAATTGCAATTTGATTTTTAAATAAAGCTATATAAAGGACAAATGTATTAAGCACACATTTGAGCCAATTATTTTTATATGGGGCATCCATTTTGATTCTAGCTTCGAAAATGAAACCATAACTAGAACGTTTAGGAAAATTTAACATACCAGATAAATAAATAAATAAATACTAAATTACTGATTTAAGTCGGGTAAGAAAAGATGTTTTGGAATATCTTTTACTTCTTAAAATTTTACTTATCTAATCTCTTTTGTATATATACCGACTGTACAAACTATCAGGCCCATCTTTTTCTTTTCTTTTATATACATCATAAAATAAAAATTATTACTTTTATTAAGTATAATTTTTTGGATGATAGAACATAAAAACATGAATATTTATATATAATATATATATAATAACCTTTTGAACATACATTTTCTTTAAATTATGTTATAGGTGTAAATGTACAAAATTTAATATGCATCCTACTTAAAAATAAACATATAAGTATTATTTAAATGTATTTCAATATGTATATATTTCAAATAGAATAGAATTGTAACGCATTTAAAATAATTATATATATATATATATATATATATATATATATATATATTAATAATGAAACAAATGAATAGTTACTATAATAGTAAATATAGTTCTTTTAATATTTTTATGGTTATAATAATAATGATTATTATGTTTATTATAACTATATTTCCTTTTTCATTTTATTTATATTAAAGTACATATATAGTAAACATTTATATATAAGGTGGTATTATATCTTAATATTAAATTGTATTACGTATATTTTAAATTTAACTAGTGGAATTCATCATGCTATGCGGCGGGTAATCAACCATTATCGGTTTGGATCGTCAGGGTACCGGTTTAACACTTGTATAAGTTATAAAAGAAAATACTTTATTTAGAATAAAACTTCTTTTTTTCTATACAGATATGTCGAATAAAAATTTTGAACACAATAGATTTCACACAAATGTTTACAAAAATGTAACCGTTTGTCTACATTTTGACTATAAAATATTAATTTGTTTCAAATTTTTATCTTGTGTAGAATAATCATTTTTTTTCACCACCACTACCCTTAATAAAATAATGTGTCCAAAATGAGAAGGAAAGAAATTATATGACCAAAGTATAAAAAGTATCAAATTCTCTGACATAAACATATGTTAACAATGGATATATATAATGATATAAAAGTCAATTTTTTTTAATTAACTAAATATAAAATGTGTAGAACTTGAAGGAGTAGAAAATTTCAAGTTGGTTCTACTCAAATATATTGAAAAACCTTTATAATTGGTCCCCCTCTTTTTTAAAATGTTATAACATTTACTATATTCGTTTATATAGTTTAGATCAATATAAAATAATTAATAGTATCTTCGAACATTATACTATTTTAAATATATTTAATATACTAGCAATAACTAGTGGGGTTCACCGGGAGTACGCTGTGGGAATTCGCTCAGTATTGATTTAGTTCGTTATGTTACCAATACTTGCTATAAAGACCAAAAGAGAAAACCTAAAACATAAAGTAAGATATACCCACAAACTTATCGACACGTGTTTTATGCCCATTGTCAAAAAGGTAACGGTACGTGTTTATCATTGAAGAAAAACCCATAAAAATTATCAGTATTACTTTCAATAATTCTGATACTGGTACCCATGTTAATTGAAATCATTTAGGTTCGTCACAATATCATACGACACGGGTGTTCGCTACAACTTACGATACCGAAAAATAATTTATTATAAACATGTGTTTCAACTAAAAATATATATCTAACCCGACATGATTTTAAATATCAAAATGCGTCCAACCAAATATGCACACCTTATTTTTATAACATGTATTAAAATTAATTATAAAATCAAAATGATATAGCTAAAAACCAATTTTCATCACAATTAACCTTCAAAATACAATGTTTCTCCTTTTTTTTTTAATGTGTATTTTTTTTTCTTTTGAACGTTAATACATTCGTAGAAGGGTACCCCCAATTTATGAAAATATAAACTTCTTTTTATTTAGGTAACTTTTATAGCTACTTTTCCAAGCCTTCAGTGCTCTCCGGCTGGCTTCTATTAGCTTCACATTTAAATTATCTGAAACGTGTTTTTAAAACATTTTATCAGTAAGAAATACTGGCGAAGCAATCTCAGTTTTATCAAAACAAGTGATTATACTTTATAGTTATTGAGGAGCATCCGTATTTACAATGTTTATATCTACGTAATTACTCAATCAGTACTGTCAATCCTGACTTGTGGGTCATATTACTTTGGGTCCTGTCACCCAACAGTAACGGTTCCTGTCACCTTCCCGTGACTTTGGACTAGCAATGTATACAAAACCGCAACATACCGGCAGTAATTGTAGAATACATATACTCAATCACTGTTAAGCATAATTAAAATATTTGAGGTTTTGGTAACACATTTTGACTCATAAAAAGATTTACAAAAAGAGAATGTACTCGCCTGGTAATTTTAGGGTCTAACTACAGGCCTCCTGATATAACCTTGGGCATAACTCCTGAGTTCTTGATAAAATATATAATGCACTCGTATTAAGTATAATAACCCATGTCACTTTAACCATACTACCCGTGACAGAACTCCAACGTTCGTAGTCAGACAGGGCCTTGACATGCGTTGACGAATCTAGATCAAGCGGTAGGGTGTCCATACAACACACGACAGAACTCCAACAAACATAGTCGGACAGAGCCTAGACATACGTTAATGATTTTAGATCGAACAATAGGATAATGAATTAGTGATAAGGAATTAAAACACTTAAAACAGAGCAAGGCTTTAAAGTATTAGTGGTGAATAACTAAAGAAAATAGAGTATAAATTAGAAGTAGAAAGTGTGGGCGAGAAAGAGAGCAGGGAAGAATGGAAGTAATGTCTCCTATTTATACTCAAATGTGACTTGCTCCCTACGTTCAACTCACAGACACGTACATACTTTCATTAAATGCATATGTTGATTATTTATATTTGAGATGGAGGCGTGGAGGCTAAGCTTGTTGTTCTGATCTTAAAAGGCCACGTACACATACATACATTCACTATTAGTAAATATTATTTTATTATTATATATTATAATTAATTAAACTGCTCAACTTATTTATCGTTTATAACTTCTAAAATATGACGTTTTATAAAACAATGAATATACCATTAAAATGAGAATATTTTTATCTACATTTTGACCTAAGTTTCATTAAAAACGGAGTAAGGTTGATTATAATGTATTTTTATTATTATAATTTTTAAACGGTTCCTATATTCGTTTAAATACCTCATATTTCTAACTGTCAACTTACCCGTACTCTACCCGTTTAATAGTATAAGTTTCAATATACTTTATTTTAAATTTTTATAAATAAAAATTTTGAAGATGTTACAATTGTGTCCGACAGAGATAGTCGTTTGACCTCTCATTTTTGGACAAGTTTCCAAAAATCTATGGGAACCCGATTAAATTTAAGTACAGCTTATCACCCTCAAACAGATGGACAAAGTGAAAGGACGATTTAGACTTTGAAAGACATGCTTAGAGCCTGGTGATAGACTTTGGAGGAAGTTGGGATGAACATTTGCCACTAATAGAATTCTCTTATAACAATAGTTATCATACAAGTATTCATGTTGCGCCCTTTAAAGCACTCTACGGATGAAAATGCCGAACACCGGTGTATTAGGCAGAAATAGGAGAAAACAATTATTAGGACATGAGATTGTACAAGAAACAACCGACAAGATAATTCAAGTCAAGGAAAGACTGAAAACAGCAAGAGATCATCAAAAGAGTTATGCAGATAATCGACGTAAGCCATTGAAATTTCAAGTTTGAGATAAAGAATTGTTAAAAGTTTCTTCTTGAAGGAGTAGTCAGATTCGGTAAGAAAGGAAAGTTAAGCCCAAGATATGTTGGACCATTTAAGGTTATTAAAAGAATTGGGCTAGTAGCTTATCAGCTAAAATTACCAGGATAAATGGCAGGTATACATAACGTGTTTCATGTATGCAACTTAAGGAAATGCTTAGGTGATGAATCTCTTGTAGTACCTCTTCAAGACATAAAGGTAAATGAGAAACTGAAATTTGTTGAGAAACCTCTACAAATTGAAGACAAGAGGGTCAAGAACCTCAAGCGTAAAATATTGATTCTGGTCAAAGTGAAATGGGATTCAAAAAAGGAAAGGATTGGAATATACCTGTGACATAGAGTCGGAAATGAAAAAAAAAATACCCACGCTTGTTCAACTAAAACTCGAGGATGAGATTTAAATAAAGGTGGGAAGGATCAAACATTTCCATTTTATAGATTAAAATAAAATATATAAAACATTATTAAACGAGTAGGTAACAAGTAAGATGACCATTAAAAAAATAAGCTATCTAGACGAACATATAATTTTATAGGAACCATTTAATAATAATAGTAAAATATATTATGTTTGACCATGCTCTATTTTTATTCAAACTTAGGTTGAAATGTAGAGAAAAAATAAGTAGGTTTTAACTATATACAAATAATTTTATAAAACACTATATTTTACAAGTTATAAGAGAAGATAAGAATCTAGTTAAATTAATTATTTTGTTATAATACTAATTATAAAGTTTATTTTATATTATGTATGTATTTAATAATAATAATAATAAATAATAATATAATGGTTAACAATACATATCCTTAAAGCTACATAGCATCAAACTATATGTTTAGTTTGCCATCTTGTTTAAAACTTGCCACGAAAAGAATTTAGTTACCTCGTCAATTCTTTTTCTTTCTTGATAAAGAAAACTTGTTTGTAAAATCATGATTTTTACCTCCATGCTTCATATACCCACTCTTCTATCTTTTAAATTCCTACCTATACTAAAACCATAACCCTGCTCCGTAGTAAGTGTTTTAACCCTGATCACTGGTACGATATCCTGTCCGATCGATTTGAAACCCATCAAAGGATGTCAAAGTGTTGCCTGAATAAGGCTATAGTTTGTTAACAACGTTGGGGTTTTGATCACATGATTTATCGTTAAAGTTTGAATTGGGTTGATACACTAATACATATTGCATTGTGTTTTTATTAGGAACCCATGCTTAACACCAAGAGACTACAGTAATAAACCCTAAATCTACATAGTTAGTCATTCTCTTTTATTAAATGCTTTCAAAACCTAAATGTTTTCCAGTTGTATTTACAGTGATTAAGTTTTTGTATTCTTATGTGGGGTTTTATATACGCTGCTAGTCCAGCGTTGCTACTGGACAAAGAGTTAGCCAATAGTAACATGACCACATTTATAGGAACTGCCACCGTGACAAATACCGATTTTAGTAACTGATAGATATAAACAAATGTAAAAACTCTTAATTTTTGTAAATCATAACAATATGTCTTTTTATACAAATGAATGAACTCGTTTTTCAAACGCGTTTCAGGTAACTTAGTGTGAAAGTAAAAGAAGCATGCTTTGAGGCATTGAAGGCTTAAATAAAGTGGCTATGATTACCAGAATAAAAAGAAATTATGTTTTATCAATTAGGGTTTATCCCTATAAAAACCTTTGTTTGTAATATGGGTGTTATCCCAATTGTTTAAGATTAAATTGTGATGTTTTGTTTACAAACTCTGAAGTTTTCCTAACTACGATTCTGATAATATTTTCCGCTGCGAATTTAATAAACACCAGTATCACTTAAATTTTCAGGCTCCCGTCTAGGGTGTGGTCGGGAGCTGTGACACGTTTAGTCCAGTGGCAAAGGTAACAACTATCCGAGTCCTTCTATCGCTCGCTGCAAGTAAGTCATGGAATCTTTGGCAGATGGATATGAACAACGCTTTCCTATATGGTGATCTCAGTCACAACATATATATGGAACAAACTTTTGGATTCGAAGACACAACCAGACATGGCTACATATGTAAGTTAAAGAAAGTTGTATATGGGTTAAAGCAGTCACCCAGAGCTCGGTGTGGAAAAATTGCATAATTTCTGGAATATAACAGGCGGCTGATGCAAGCTTGTTTGTAAAGACACAAGGCAGCAAAGTAGCAGTAATATTGGTCTATGTCGATGATCTTGTACTAATCGGTGATTTGGAAGAAGAGCTAGTCCAGTTGAAGGAGAATTTGAACACTAGGTTCAAGATGAAAGTCTTGGGACACCTCAAACATTTTCCTGGTTTAGAGGTGGATTACCATGAATCAAATATTCTATTACACCAGAGAAAGTACTCAACTAATATGCTTGTCAAGTTTGAGATGATGAACTCAAAGCCCGCCTTAACTCCTAATGATGTCAACACAAAGATATATGCTGATTAAGGGAAAGAATTAGAAGACCAAACTGAGTACAGAAAGATTGTGGTTAGTCTGATATATCTAACCTTAACGAGACCAGATATAACATATAGTGTGGGTGTATAAAGCCGTTATATGCAGAACCCACACAAGCCCCATATGTACGTCGTCCGAAGAGGAGTGTTAAGGGAACAATTGATTACGAAGTTGAGTTCAAGAAGGAGCGAGTTAACAAGGTATTGCAACGTAGACTATGCTGGTGACCCAGGTACCCGCCGATCAACCACTGGTTATGGGTTTCTAGTTGGATATAGTGTTGTCTCATGGTGTAGCAAAAATCAACCAATCATATCTCTTTCAACAACCGAAGCTGAGTGCATATCAGCAGCAATGGCAGTGCACGAACTAGCCTGGTTAGTTCGACTGATGGGGGACTTGAATCAGAAAATTGAATATAAAGTTAAACTGTTATGTGATAGTCGATCAGCTATTCAGTTAGCCGAAAACTCGACTTTTCATGCCCGTACCAAGCATGTTGAGGTTCATCGTGAGAGTTTTACGAGGAGAAGTTGATCTTATGTATGTGGAAACCAGTCAACAAGCAGCTGATTTTCTGACAAAAGGATTAACGAAAGTCAAGATGATTGAGTTGTGTTCGAAATGGGATTGAGTAGAGTCGGTGTTGAGAGGGAGTGTAAAAATACAACATCACCGACTTGATTTCAATTAATTGAAATATATACACCGATCTAATTTCAATTTTGAGTTAATTGAGACTTACTGATGAAGCAAGGGATTATTGGATAAGTGTCAGAAGTTTTAGGAGTAGATATAATTGTAGTTAATTAATTAAAGTAGTTAATTTCTTTCTTTAATTGATTTATTTGACTCGTATTAGAGCAGCATCAATACGTCATATTTAGGCATTTTTGGACATCCAACCCATTTTTTTTTATTGGAGACTCTATTTTTTCAACCCATTTTCATGATTTATTTTTGTATAAGAACATAACAAAATAAGAGTAAACTATCAAAATCGTTTTTAGGGATGACAAAAATGCACAAGCCCGACGGGTATACCCGAAATATATGGGCTGGGTATACCCAAAGCCCGATGGGTATGGGCCGGTATGGGATTAAAACCATAAAAAATCGGGTACTAGTACGAGTATGGGATTTAGTGATACCCGCCCGATACCCGGCTCGTTTATGCAAATAATACCCCAAAAGAATATTAATTTGAATTTAATTTTCTGTATATATAAACTTTAGTACATACGCTTATTCATTATTCTATGGAGATTAAAAATGTGTGTTAGCTTTGTTATTTTCCTAAATACATTTCAAGTTGTCAGAGAGATTACTTGGTACCATTTTTCATGTCTGGTGTTCGATTAAATGCAAAATGTGTTCCAAAGTAGTGGTACGTTAATTATGTAGATATATGTTTCAAATATGCATTTGAATATGATATGTATGTTATTGATCATATTTTCCTTTATTATAGTTATTAAAATAGTAAATTATATAAACATTAGAGTAAAAAACGCACATGAGTCGGAATGATATTTTTAACAAATTAACGGTATACACGATACCCGATGGGTAATTACCCGAAAAATACACCACGGTTAACGGGCCCGGTATGGGACAAAGAATTACAATCGGGCCCATTGCCATTCCATTAGTCCCTGGTGTTTGGTTACTTTTGTCACTTTAATTCAAAACTCAAACCACAGAAACCCATATTCAAAAAATTTAAGTTTTGAACTAGAGTGAAAAAAGTGATAAACCTCGTAGACCATTTTGACAATTTACTTAAAAAATAAAGAACAATGGGTTAGTGTGACAGGTGGTGGACCCGTTAAAGGGGTTGGGTTATATTTGTGTTTCTATAAATTTGAATATTAATTCATGTGGTACCGCATGCATGCATATTGCTTCTTGCCGAAAAAACTTATAGCATAATATTCTAAGTAATCTTCTATACATATAATATAATAAAATAAATCTTAGGGAGACATAACACTCTATTAATTAATCTCAATTATTTGTTTCCGTCCAAATAAATAAATATAGATAATATTGGTTAATAAAATTTAAATAAAAATATATTATTTTAATCCAAAAATTTATCTTTTAATCTTTTACCCTAAACAAATAGATATAGATAATATTTGCTATTATAATTCAAATGAAGAACACATTATTTTCCATTTATATTTATCCAATCTTTACTTTATAATAGGGATTAATAACATTGAATTATAATAAAATAAGCATAGGTAACTCATGCTTACAATACATGTGATTCTTAAAGATACAACTTTTTTATTATTTAATATATAAAATTACATTTATTCAACTCGTGTAATACACGAGGCTTTTTAAATGTATATTTTATTATTATTTGCTATACAAAATTACATTTATTCAATCCCTGTAATACACGTTGTTTTTAAAGATATAACATTTGTATTATTTAGTATATAAAATTAGATTTATTCAACATTTACAATACACGAGTTTTTTTTAATGATATAACTTTTTTATTATTTAATAAACAAAATTACATTTATTCAACCTTTATAATACATAGGGTTTTTAGAGATATAACTTTTTTTTATTATTTGATATATAAAATTGCATTTATTCAAACAGTACAATACACGTGGTTTTATAATAAAAGAAATAAAATGAGGACATTTTCCATTGGGTTTAGATGCATGTATTGTATTGATAAAAGATTTTTCTTTTCAATAAGTAACGTACACAGAGTATTAAAAGTGAGTAAAAAATAATCAAAATAGTTGCATGTTTCTTTAAGGAATATTGGATTCTAATAATCCCAACTATTCGTCGTTGGCCGCTAACAGTCCCAATTTCAAACATAACCGCTGGCTGTCCCAACTATTAACATATTGGCCTCCAATGGACCTTGACTAACAAAACCCTAATGCTGTTAGTCTTCGATCGCCGGAAAAAAGGTTTTTAGCCGGAAAAATGTTAGTATTCCTTTCTTTAATTCAACTTTTCCCAAGTTTGTTGGTGTGAATTTTGTTTACTTTGTTTTTTATCTTATAATTTTAGGAGATTTGTCCCATGAAATTCAATGTTATTAATGACAACTTATGAATTTATCATGTATGTTCAATCATAACTACCAAGAGTAGATTAAAAATAATCAGTTTTACAAATAATAAATTATAGCATTTTCATTAATCAACCCGTATAACACACGAGACCAAAACCTAGTTTGAAATAGATGAGATCTAAATACGACATTGGGTAGCAAAATTGTTGGTAGATCACAACTTACGGAGTTTGAAATGTAGAAGAACTAGTTGATGCCCCCGCTCGCGTTGTGGGGTGGTAGGCCGAATATTTTTCAACCAATTAAAAAAACACTACCATAGTTCTGCTAGAAAAAAAATAAAAAACAATGTGAAGACCGTCATTTTGAGCTCGGGGCAAAAATATAATTTGTCAGGACTAATGAGCAAGTGTTAGACAGCTTCTTCACACGAAAAAAAATTAAATCAAGTCAACAAATTAAAATAAAACACTTATATAGTTTTGCTAAAAAAATCCAAAGCGATAACAATATTGAAATTTTGAACTACGGGAAAAATCGTATTTTTTGACCGGGTAAACTCGTAATTTGTCAAAAGCTAAAGCGATGGCAAAATTGTAATTTTTGGCTGGCGTAATTTGCTAAAAGCTAAAACGATAGCAATACAATATTTTTTACCAGGGAGAAAATCGTAACTTTGATCAAGGGGCAAATTGGTAATTTTATTGAGTCAACCAAGTAAAATAAAAAACTACTATAGTTTTGCAAAAAAAGTAAAACGATGATAAGATCACAATTTTTAACTTGGGGGAAAGTCGTAATTTTTGAATGGGGACAAAATCATAATTTTGAGAAGAGGACAAATCATAATTTTAAGATGTGGGCCAAATTATAATATTAGTTTGAACTGGGGGCGAAATTATAATTTTATTTTGAACTAGGGCGAAATTATAATTTTGAACTGAGAGCAAATTCGTAATTTTGAGCTAGGGGGAAAACATAAATTTATTATGAACCGGGGGTAAAGACATAATTTTGAGGTGAGGGTAAAATCATAATTTTTAACTGAGGGCAAAAGCGTAAATTTGAGTCAGGGACAAAAAGATAATTTTATTTTAAACTTGGGGCGAAAACGTAATTTTAATCTGGGGCAAAAGCGTAATTTTCAAACGAATATAAAACAATAAACTGTTGGTCCAATGGGAGAGTGTCAGGCCAGTTGTCTGGCACTATTCCCCCAAACTTGTTTTTGTATATGTAGTAGAATATAAAACAATAAACTGTTGGTCCAGTGAGGGAGTGCCAGGCCAGCTGTCTGGCACTATTCTCCCAAACTTGTTTGTGCGGGCAAAATCATAATTTTTAGTTGGGCGCAAAACCAAAGTTTTATTTTTAAGTGGGGGGAAATCGTAATTTTAAACTGGGAACCAAATCATAATTTGGTAGGACTCTAGCTGAGGGCAAAAAATATAATTTTATTTTGAATTGAGGGCAAAATCGTATTTTTTAAATGCGGGAAAAATTGTAAATTTAAGCACGAGAAAACCAAAATTTTACTTTGATTCGGGGGGAAATTGTAATTTAAACCCTTAGAATAAAATTGTAATTTGGCAGAACCTATGAATAACTATTATATGAAAAAAAAAAAAAAAACTAACAAATCCATTTTTGACGAACCACGTGAGAGCACTATTCCTGCCGACGAATTCAGAAGTTCAATTTGTATGTATTGGAAATGGAAATGACATATGAATTAAATAATTGTCAAAATAAATCATATTAGTCTTTTCAGAAATTATATATCAATACTAACATCTATAATAAGTAATTTAAGTTTTAAGATATTCTATTCATCAACATTCATTTTCAACGATTTTATGCACAAGTTTTACAAGATCCAAATTTAGCGAATCCTTTTCTAGTCCAAAATGTATAATCGAAATGGCGCAAAGTTCCATGCTTATAGAAGAGGTCTTTGCAAGTATAAAGATATTTCAAAAGTAATTAGTGATGAAAGCATGAGTTTTTGTCAAATAAAATAACTCATAAGGGTCTTAGCTAAATCGGGTTCAAACGGGTCAAGTCAGTTAGCCGGGGCTACATTCACACAGGCCTTATTAAAAACCGAATCTAAACAAAGTTAACAGTTTCGGGATTCAGATTAATTTAAGAAACAAACAAAACACGACACTAAAGAAAGTACGTTCAAGAATTGACTCTTGTGGTTACAACTTAGAATACATTATGTTAAGCATAACTCTACAACTTTGATATAAAAAAACCCCCTACTTGAATACATTTTAACACTACAAAATTGGCAATGCTATATATCGAATGCGTGAAAATGAAAGTATAAAACCTAAGGCATACACAAATGAGCTACATAGACTAAATACTAACTTTGCAATGGTGGTTATCTTCAATAGTTAGAACGAGGAGCTAAGAAACTGAAACCGGGACTTTCACGAAGAAGGGGTGGCGGGTCAATATCAGATGTATTGATCATATCCATCGATCTAGTGAGGTCATCTGTTGAGAATGGTATGCTGCACCACATCACAAGATTTAATATACCCTTTTTAGTCATATTTATAGGTTATATTTATGATTTTTCTAAAAACAGACACATTTTGTGGTCAACCCAACCAATGTGTGACTCGTTTTGACCATGACAATATGGTCTGTGTTTGACTTGTTACCCAACTTGCCCATTTTGACTTGTTACTCAACCTGACCAAGACAAAATGGTTCATGTTTGATTTGAACCCAACCAATGGGCTACAAGGGTAAATTGGGAACAAAAGTAATTTGAAGAATGGACTCTTAATTTTCGAGTGGATGGAAGAGTATTAACAATTAAATTTGTTTGAAGAAGTGAAGAACACTATAAAAAAGTTGTTCTGATAAATAAACTCAACCTTGAATCGTCATCAAGCAAGAAAGAGTTGGTGACAGCATTATTTGAATCCTGGGTCATTAAGATCCTCATGTTGGAAATAACCTGTCAATTGAGAAATGCTTAGCTTTTTACATATATACAGATGCCGGTGCCGTACTGGTACCATGACAAATCGAACTGATTCCGACCAAACATGAGTATCGGTATCGGTATTATTGGTACCAGTACCGGTTATCATTTTTGTGGTTATCGATCGATTTAAAAAAAAACACGTGTCAATATCTTTTTGGGCACATCACGACTTTATTTAAAACCGTAATGAACCCAACCGTTACCAACCGAATTCCCACCGTGTGTAGCGCCGGGGAATGGCACTAGTATGAATATAATTGTGCACAATGAGATCAAAAGACTTACTTCTGGAGAAAGGCTATGCGTGCCATGTTTGTCTTCCCAATACATTGTACTAATTCTGTATAGCTGTTGTATGCTAAGCATCTGCACGCTATCAATTGTTACACCAACAGTTGAATACGTATTAATAATACAACTATTAATCTACAAAATCTCGGAAATGCAAACTTACAGGACACAAATCACGGCTTATATCACTTAGCTTAAGCTTTGGCTTTTGATGGGCAACCTAATACCAAGATATAGATCCTGGATTAGTAATAAGAGGAGGATCAAATACGATAACCTTCTTAAATAACTACAAGAAATAATTTTAGATTAAAACAGTATACCAGGAAAGCAATAGCTTGCCTTATGTGCTTGAGCTCATCCCAAGCTGATCCTGCGTACTGAGATTTGACTTCTTGGTAGTCAATAAAAATGGCAAAAGGACGAAAGAGATTAGAGGTGGTTAGTCGGGTCTAGGGGTGCAAATGAGCCAAGCTCAACTAGGCTCAAGCTCGAAAGCTCGAGTAGCTCGGCTCGTTTGCACCCCTTGTCGGGTCAACTGAAGGGTCAGGTTGACCCGACAATTTTCTTAAAATAATTAGTTCGTTAAATATGAGTAGAAAAGCTATATTAACATAGCACTAATATAATGTTCCAAATAAAGATATTAAGAGGTGTACCATGTGTGCATTCAAAATACACTTTGGCCGGCTTTTGCGCTCATTTCCTTCTTATATATAACTTTTTTTATTTTTTTAATATTCGTCAAAAGTTCCACCTCTAAAATAAAAGGTTAAACATGCATCATGTACAACAGATAACAAACAGGTTACCTCCTCGGTTGCCTTATGGCACCAACGTTCCAATATAGCCAGCCCTGACCTAACGTATTCTCCATTACTATAAGAGCAGCATTCTCGTCTCAGTAGAAGGCTGCAAAGATAAACTAACATTAGAAAGCCAAATGTAATTTAAAATTTAGAAAAGCAAGCTTTGACGCCTAAAACCTGTTGAATAATTGGACATTGATGAAAGCGAAAATCTGTGTGAACACTTGGCGAATCAAAAACGGTGGCACCTACAGAGACGAAATATTTCACGAGCATTAGCAAAGTTTTTAGCCATTGGATTAGGAAATGAAATTCATCATACATAATTAGCGTTCAACGTGTTTAACAAGCATCCAATTTTGGTAACCATCCCTTGCCACTGCGCAAGCAAAATCTCTTGAGATGCAGCATTTGCAAACGCACTTACTGTCCCTCTTGGCAAATTTGCTTTAGAAATTCTCGGAGCCTAATTTGAACATAAAGAAAATGATGATCAGAAGAAGTATTGTTTTGCCGTACATATAACAGTAAGTACCTGAATGCACAAGCCAAGCAATGGAGATATTTCTCTTTTTGAGTTATCGCGTATCAGCCCGTATATTTTTTCAACGTATGCAGTCAATTGCTGTTTGAAAAGCGAAGCTGGGTATTTGGGTTCAAATGGGTGAAAGGAGTCAGATCCACATGTTGAATCCCATCCATTGAAGAAACAGTTATACCATGAGGACTTCCTCGAAAGCTCTGTCAAATAAAAAGAAACATCATGTCCAGAAGTTATTAGGAGGATTTAAGATTGATCATTCTTGTTATACGATAAATCATCCATCTTTATTACCTGTGTCCTCTTCCCTGATCTTGATCGACGGTGATGTGAATCTCCAGAAGGGCCATAGTTTTCAGCGTACATTGTAATAGCAACAGTAATGTTGAAGCATTGGATAACCAATAGGCTAATATATCACTGCTGTCTTGTGTCTTCTTTAAAAAAATGTAGCTTACTTCAGAATATTGGAATATAGTGGTGCAATAATTGAATACTCATGATGTGTACCTCAATAGCTCGGCCTATGGCTTGGGTTATACAATCAAAAATGGTGGTTTTTTCGACTTCAAATGATCGCCATTTCCGTAAACATTTGTATATAACGCAAGCAGCAACTGGTCTGCCTCTAGAAAACCCTAGGCGTTGTGCAATACATCGAGTGAGCAAATCATGATATTCAGGTTCCTCATCAAGCGACTTCTTTAATTTCTCATCTGAATCTGAAGCGTCTCTTGAATGTGTTGAAGAACTATGAATATCCTATACAGTTTTACAATAAATTAATAAAAACTTCTTCACTTTCATTGAACGAAAATGAAAAAAAAAGGTATATGAATTTATTTTATATGAACACCTTAATGGACCGTGAGTGTCCTTCCTCGAACTTGTTTTTTTGCAGATTTGATAAAGCAGGCTGGCGAAGAACTTGATTTGGCGACTGCAACTCTAGGTTGGCGAGCTTTTCCTCTAGCCTACTTTCATAACCAGAATTCCGAATTAGAATTGAATCATTACAACACGAATAAATTGTATAAGGTTCTTATTCTATTGCAGTAAACTAAATGAGTATTAGAACCGGGCTTGTTCGGTACGATTAGTTTATCTAAAGTCGTAAGTCTAACTAGAAAATATGAAGCAATGATACCTCTCCACAGATTCCTGAAGTTGAAGCATTCTTCTTTCATTTTCTTCCAACTTCAGCTGCTTATTTTCACTTGATTCCAGAGCTTCACTAAATTTCTTTTCAGAATCATCTGCTCGTTGCCTTTCCCATTCAGATAAAACCTGCACGTGAATCAAGTACATGAGGAAGACTATATGTATGTAGCAGCAATGACACACACATAAATAGGGTAAGGATTTGGTACAAAATGTCCTTGACCTAAGAAACGTAGGAAACCTGGTCAAACGAACTCCGATTGAGCTCATTCCAGCGGCGTTGGAACTGGCTCGTTTGATCCAATTTCCTATGTTAAGATCGTTTTGTATTTGATCCTTCCCCCACATGAATGAATATATATATATATAATATATATATATATATTTATATATTATTGAACAATACCTTTAAGTTTTTGACTTCTGTAGTTAAACTAGCAATCCGTTCTGTATCCTCAACACGAACCGGAATTTCTTTGACTCTTGATGCTACTTCAACTGATTTCCCTGAAGACTCACGTTCCTTGATAAGCAAGGCATTTGTTTCATCTAATTTACTCTGTGTCTCTTGCAGGGAATTCTGCAATTTCTGAATTTCCTGATCTTTCATTTCTTTAGCCTCTTCAATTGCTTTCTGTATCGACTCGCTTTTCTTAAGAAGCAAGCCATTTGCTTCCGCAAGTTCACTCTGATGGTCTCCAGAGAGCTCTGCAACTTCTGAATTTCAAAATCCTTTGTTTTGTTTGCTTCTTCAATTGCTTTCTGAGCCGACTCGCGTTCCTTGCTAAGCAAGTCATTTGTTTGATCGACTTCATTCTGCAATTTTAGAATTTCCTCATCTTTTGCTTCTTTTGCTTCTTCAATTGCTTGTACTAAATCACGTTCCTTGGAAAGGACTTCGTTTGTTTTGTCAAGTTTGTTCTGCATGACTTGCAGGGAATTCTGTAATTTAAGTATTTCCTGATCTTTTGCTTCTTCGAGTGCTTTTCGTGCAGAATCACTTTCCTTGAGAAACAATTCATTTGTTTTATCAACTTTATTCTGCAAGGCTTGCAGAGAATTCTGCAATTTTAAAATCTCTTGATCTTTTATTTCGTTAGCTTCTTTAATTGCTTTCTCTGCAGATTCATGTTCCTTGACAAGCAAGGCATCCAATTCATCAACTTTACTACGCAGTTTCTGTATTTCCTGGTCTTTCGATTCTTTTAGTTCCCGTTCCTTGAAAAGTAAGTTATTGGTCTCATCAATATTACACTGCATGGATTTTAGTGAATTCCGTAATTCCAGAATCTCTTCATCTTTTGCTTCTATTGCTTTCTGTGCAGACTCCTGTTCCTTGACACGCAAGGCATTTGATTCATCAACTTCCCTCTGCAGTGATTTCTGAACTTTTTTAATTTCCCCGTTTTTTGCTTCTTCCAACGCAGCCTGCACCATATAGTAAGTAATACACACTAAATTAATTATAATTATTATTTCATGTAAAAGAAAACAAAAACAACAGATATTAAAGTCATGGTGATAGACTAATACTACCTTCAAGCGTTTTTCTGACTCTAACTGCAACAGAAGATCTTCCACTTGTTTTTCAAGATTATCCTTTGCTTTTTGGAGTGCAGTTGCTTCCCTTGCAGCCTGTAATTTATAAATTTAAAGAAATCAATAGGAAGAATATTATGAACTAGTATTTTGACCCGCCACGCGTTGCGGCGTCGTCGAAACTTAAAGTAACTCGGACTTATCCGTCAAATATTTGACCCGACTTGTTTTTGAACAAAGTTTGCGTCAAAATTCAGACCAACCAAAAAACGCAAATGAAAATAAGCCCAAAACTGTATTGTATTTGGCCTGACTCACGTCGAATCATATACCAATTTGGATTTATAACGAAAAGTACTTAAAATAAGCACGTAAGAAAATAGTGTTTTTTATGTTAAAGAATGGTACCATTAGTTGCGACGGAGTCGAAACGTAAAGTAACTCGAATTTATACCGCTTAGTGAAAACGTATTATATTTGACACGACTCATTTCCAAACAAAACATAGACCCACCAAAAAGGTACATAAAAATAAGCACGGAAACGTATTATATTTGCACACATAAATATAAGCACAACAAACCATTTTTAATTTTCGAAGCTCTTTCCTAGCGATTCTTCTTTTCCATCTACATTGGGTAATAACTGCCGCCCGTATCAGTTTCTTATAGTATGAATAATCTCTATGACCACGCCAACGTGCCTACAATTAGAACTCATATTAAAATCGAGTGTAAGAACTTAGAACTATGAGTAAGCATGTAGAGGTGGCAATTTCAACCCATTTACTTATTAAAACGGGTCAAATACATCTACCATGTTTATGTTTTATCTCTAAAAGGTCAAAACACTTAAAACAAAAAATAGCTCAAAAATGAAATTAACTTTCATGCATAAAACATCCTAAGTCATTTTATCCAAAAAACTTAGATCATTATTGAGAAAATAAAATTTTTCTAATCATATTTAACACACTAATTATTTATAACAAAAATATACGGAAAAAAGATTCTAGGGTCAACACAACCTTGACCCAACCCGTCAACCAACCTAATGAAGGAGTATTTATTGAAAAATAAAACTTCTTATATCATTTTAATAAAATAAAATTGAAATAATACAATCATTAATCATATTTGAAAAAGAAATAATTGTCAAAAATCTTCATTTCGGACAAAAAGGTGTTTTGCTCAATAAAACCGACCCTAAAAGTAGTTTAAATGCATTAAACCTTCTGAATCATTTTATTCGAAAAAAAAATATCTTATTATCAAAATTATAAATTTGTTAAATTGGCTTGCGGATTATCAGATACTAAAATTTTTGGATAAAAAGTGTTTTTGGGTAGACACAACCCAACATGTCATCCTGCCCATGTTGCCACCTCTAGCAGTAAGCGAGAAAAGGTTCTGACTTGCAAAAGAACTGCTGCCTTGTTTTGTTGTCTGATTCTGAATTTTTTATTAGCAACCATTGAACGAAGACGTGCCTGGAAGACTACTACTGACAGCTTGAGTTTGTTATAGACCTTTCTTGATATGTGGCGCCTATAATTTGTTTGTATTCTTAGTGAAGCAGCATTCTTTTGCTTGTGTTGGTACAATTTAATAGCAAGCTTTCCTAGTGGACATTACACCGCAAAGATAGTGAATGAAGTGAATTTATATACATGTAAATGAAAAGGATGTACAAAATAGAAATAAGCATTGAATGGTATTATTGTAATAATATTGTATGTTAATCGTAACTAACGCATTCATTATTATTAGAAGGGAAAACTTCACACAATAGTAACCAAGTTTCCCATGTGTTTCACTAAAGTCACTCGGTATTTTTTTTTCTTCTAAAGTCACTCAACTTTCATTAGGTGTTTCAATCCTATGTACCTTTTTTATTAATGTTTATTTTTTATTTGTAAATTAATGAGACATATGAATCTTGGCTTCTAACAAGTCATATTTTTTTTCCAATTAACTTGAAGTAGGAGGTCATAGTGAAGAAAAAAATTCACAAAATAATAATCAAGTTTCATACTTGTCATATTAGTGTTAAATTGGAATATATTCTCACTAAATAGTAACCAAGTTGGACATATGTTTCATATGCCTCACTTAAATTTAATTGTTTATAACATCTATAAAAAGTTTTACAGAATTGGAACATCTAATGAAAGTTAAGTGACTTTAGAGGGAGGAACAAAAATACTTTTGAGTCACTTTAGCGGAACACTTGGGAAACTTGGTTACTCTTGTATAAAATTACCTTTTCAACCTGGACCCTGTTTGGACAAGTTACCAGACCCGACCCGTCTCGAAAGCGTTAATGCGTAACTAAGCAAGCATTTAACGTTAAAAAAACTTCTAGAAAGTCAACCTCTGCAGAAAGATTGCCAGACTATAGCAGATTTCCTCAAGCAAGAAAATGTTTCCTAGCAATGTAAGTTCTCATCTTTCTTTCAAGTAGTTTAGCTGCACTGCTAAGTTTTTGTGCTTTCCATGCATCCAATTCCGCCATCTGACCCGCTCTAAGGAAAACTTTGGTTTTGCCAATCTGTCAAATTATGTAAATGCATTACTTAGAGCATTGAATGCACACAGCTGACTGCAAGCTATCAATAAAGAAATCTTGCTGACAGAATAGACAGATTATTAAATCTATGACACAAAAAAAGAGTAAATATAGAAGAATGAAAAAGAAAACTTTTAATACCTGAGACCCCTGAAGCCCCACCTTGTCCAGCATCATTTTACATGCAACCTTTGCATTCAGACTGTAAAATTCAATTTTAAACTTAAAGCATGACGTTTCTTCAGAAGCCATTGCATAAAAAGGTGTTCATGCTTTGATAATAAAAATCCAATTTGGTCTGATTTCTCTTTTGGATAATGTGCTTTTTTTCACCCTTATATATAAAGGCTCAGACTTTCAATAAGTTTACATTTAGGGTAATCTTGTAAGTTAACAGTTTTCAGGCACATGATGGAAAAAAGACCAGCATGGTTGAAGTTATAGGCATGCCAGCTGCCTTGTCATCATTCTGATTTTTGACAGGGTCAGATTACACAGAATGAACTATTTTTTAAAGTTTAAGCCTTTTTATGGGTGAAAATAAAGGGCACCCTAAATAGAAATCAAACCAAGATTTGTTACTTCTTTATACAATAACTTCTTTTTTTAACAAGGTATCAAAAAGTAATTTACTTACTTTCCGTTCTTAACCTCTGGAGCAAGAATGCTAAATCGGTTAACAAAATCAGAAAAACTCTTGCGAGTAGGATAACCAGCACAGCTGATGCGTATTGCTTCTAGAACCCCCTTGGTAAAGAATTAGATTAATTTAATAAGATTTTGAAATTTGGTAAAGATAAAATTGATTTGTGAATGAATTCTTTACTGAAACATGAACGTGTATATTAATATACTCACCCCGCATCGTAACTGTTGCATAATGTTGACATTTTCAAAGATACCAGGTTTAAGAAGATTATTTGGCTTCACACATCTAATATAGTGGGGTTCTGTGCAATTCAAAGTTTCCATCAACTGCTGAAGTTGCAGCTGCATGCATCAAAAATAAGATCAAATAAATATAGATATAGATTTTCTGGTTACAAATGCCTTATTATTTTCCAAATATTTTTTACATTTCCAAGACACAAGCTGTATATACCATAACTTAAGATAATAAATAATTTTGGAGACTTACGCTGTGTCCCCGAGTCTAATTTAATGAGGGAAGTGAAAGGAACAGGGGGGGAGTGGGGAAAAGTCGTGTTCCATAATGTTTTTTCATTTTTCGGAAGAAGTGGAGAGAAAAGAAGAGAAAAGGAAGGAATATTGATGCTTATCTTCTTCGTTCCAAACTGGATAGATCTGGAGAGAACGGAATGTGATTAAACTCTTTGAAATTTCCAAAATTGCCTTTAACCTATTACTAAAAACAGATGATGCTATTCCATATAAAATTCGTAAGAACATACTTGTAAAATTGTAACTTTCTTTTAACTTCGAAACACATAAAATCTATAATTTCTTTTCCTTTCCTTCGAACATTGGAAGACAAAATAAGATTATATCTCTTCCTTCCCCTCCCCTTCTTTTCTCTCATTTATTCCCTTTCCCTTCTCTTCTTTTCTTTAGTTTATTAAACTCGCGAACACAACGTTATGACCCATTACCGTTTTAGCTAATTTTACTATACCAATATACCCATTTGACATATGAGAGACACAACATAACCCAAATCATCACCTTTATAGGTAAATAGGTTAAAATTGTCACCTCTTGTTATGAGTGATGACCTACATTACATTAAGGAATATTTCCAAAAAAAGTTATACCTTAAAGACAGATCCAATTGATGAGAATTTAGAAGATTTGTTTGAGGATTTAGTTGCCTCGTCAGGCACGGGAGGGAAAAGACCAGATACGAAAAAACATTTGGAAGCAGTCAACATATCTTGATGTTCCGGAACAACGTAATCTTTGTTTTTGTCTAGAAATTGTTCAGACTGATACTGAACCTGGATAATAAATAAAACATATAAACCTTGTAACATCAGCAGATATTAGAGGCTTTCTAATGTAAAATAAATAAACATTAATATTAAGATTACCTCTCCTGCATAATGAGAAATTGTGAAACCAGTGCGGGACAATTTTGGTTTAAAGAATCTTGGATGAGATCTAAATGTCTGATAAAGCTTATGTGAGAACGTTTCATGAGTCGACCTTGGAAACATACTGTAAACAGAATACGTATGTCACAAATGCAGAATGCAGATCGAAAAGAAGCGTAAAAGAATATACCAGGCTTCATCGAGTAGAGCAATTATCCCACCAGGTTTCTGCAATCATAATTTAATGTTTAACTCATCATGTTCCAATGCAATATTTACCATTATATACCTAAAAGCTAATCAGTACGAAAACGAAACGCAATTGAAAACTTGAAAACTTGACCGAAAGCCAGACCATGATAGTTCTACTGAGTAACCCGCTATAAACAATTAAAATACCTTTTCAATAAGATCTAGAACATCCTTATTATCTATAAACTCTATGTAGCTCCAATCGATTTCTTCTCTGGTATATTCCTCTTGCTCCGTCTTGAACACGTGCTGTACGGAAGTACAAAAGAAAATAGTGGGGAAAAGAATTAATTATGTGTTCAACAAACATATCAAATGATAATGTCGGGAACGCCAAAAGTCACACCTGGTTGAAATGTTGTTGCAGCTTCTCATTGGTGTAATTGATACAAAATTGTTCAAAACTGCACAATACATACATAGTTATAATACCATTTGGCGTACAAACCAATTAATATATAAAAAAGATTCCTTAGGACAAAGTGTTTTAAGTCAAGTCACATACATTAATTTTCAGCACAAAAAAACTTACCTGTTGGTTTTGAAGCTTTCAAAACCATATATATCAAGGACCCCGATCAGATATTTTGAATTGTGATCTTGCCCAATAGACACATTAATTTTTTCCACTAACCTGCATATATGAATAATCATGCATGTTTGAAACTGTAATAGTACATATTTCTTGTTATCAAGTGCCATCCTTGTATTTAGAATCCGGAATTTGCACTACTATTATGACCAGATGCATTACTTAATAAATACAGAATGAATTTCATATATACCCTTGGAAACTTGAAAGATGTCATATATCATATATACCCAACCAAATCTAAAAAAATTATCATATATAGCCAACTTTAATAAATTTTTACTTAATGACTATACAACCGCTTTCTATTATATGATTTGTTTAACCCTATTTTTTTATGTTGATCGACGTGTAAGCAACCGAATCGTCTCCCTCTTAAGAAAATTATATATATTATATTAAGAATACTATTGTTTATGAGTAAAAACTAGAAAAAAAATAAGGTGAAAATGGGTAAAAAATAAAGTTAAAAATGGGCATGTATAAAATTTTGAAGCTTTTAAAAAATAAGGGTAAATTTTTTTTATTTTTTTAATGGTCTTTTTTATTAAATGGGTATATATGATATCTTAACTACTTTTTAAGAGCACAAGTATTATTTTAGCCTTGCATGGGTATATATGAAATTTCAATATGTGTAGAGTATATATGAAACTGCCCGTTTAATAAATGCGTACACATAAATTCATCATATTCATATCCTTAAGTCCGCGGGATTGATTGTGGATCCAACAAGAAATTAGAAAGATTTGAGTTTCACTTTAGAAAAAAAAAAGTTGTTTTCATGTCTTCTATGTTTACCACCGATTCACACTAAATTGGTCTGCCATTTGTGCAAGTTTTTAGACGAAATACAAGAGGCAATTTCAACCCATTATTAAAAATTAACAAACAAGACGAAATAGATTGAAAGTTTCCCTGAGTATGCATGAAATGTATACAACCTCATAAAAGCCTTATTCAAACATTAAGATTAGAGTAAAGTACACGGAGTGTCCATGTGGTTAACCTAAATTTTGGATTTAGTCATTAGCTCTTTTAAAGTACATTGTTGGTCCCTGTGGTTTGCACTTTGTATTTCATTTGGTCCCCAACTTTTGCCAAAAGTACATGGATGGTCCCTGTAGTATGCAATTTGTAATGCATTTAGTCACTAATCGTTGGGGACTAAATGTGTTACAAAGTGCAAACCACAGGGACCATCCGTGTACTTTGGGAAAAAGTTGGGGACTAAATACGTTACAAAGTGCACACCACTGGACCATTCGTGTAGTATTGAAAACTAACGACTAAACCCAAAATTTTGGTTAACCACAGGGACCATCCGTGTACTTTACTCTTAAGATTATTAATGTAGTTTCGCCGGTCAAAAAAAAAGATTATTAATGTCGTAATACAGTTTTAAGTGCCCCTATTAATTATTCATAATTATATAACTTGGAAAGAAAAAACCAAGTGTTCATGGGTGAATGTGACCCAACCTATGACTCAAACCGCCCATTTTGCCACATCTAATCAGAAAATCTTCGAATTACCAGTCAAATAGGCGTGAGTATAACGTCTTAGCCAAACCATCCCTGCTAACAGACGCACCCACGGGATCAAGACTTCTTTTGATAACTTCTTCAGGAGTAACCATCACACGCTTTAGTAGCGCATCTTCCAATTCTTGAAGATCACACCTAACAATTACAATCACCAATTCAGAGACGTGCACTATATATCCATAAGAGAAAGAACAAAGGTATCAAAGCTTTAAACACACAATAACAACTCTGCTGCCGTCCGAAGATGAAATTTGGATTTGTCATCTTTCAAGACTGATGAATCAACTTCTTTCCCTTTGGAAAATTCGATATTACCGAGATGGAGAACTGAAGCCAGAACTCTGAAAATTGCATCCTGGAATAAGTGAGCATGTTATTGCAGCTATGTTACACATTAATTAATCATTATCAAGCAAATTAATATGAACATACTATATATAACCTGTTCCTTTTCATTCATTCCAACAACATCCATAGCTCTCCTAGTGGCAAGATAATCATGGGAATCATTTACACCGTCAAGCTCATAGCACTTTGATTGGTTGAGATATCGAAATGATCTAGGATCTCCCAGTTTATATTTCTTAATTTCCTGAATATGTTGAAAGATAGTCAACATTTCGTAAATAATTGAATGAGTGCCTGATGTCAGATAGAGCTGGTAATTCGACCCATTTACTTACAAAATAGATCAAATTATTATTTATTAGGTAAGTGGGGAAAGGGTAGAAGTCACCCAAGGTCACAGTAAACTAAAGTGTGTATATGGGTCAAACGACCCATTTCAACCCAACCCATTTTGATTCATTACCCAACCAGCCCATCTTGCCATCTGTAATGTAAAACAACCTCGGGAGGTGCTGCACACAGAAGATAAAAACAATGATAGTTGCGTTCAGGATCTGAAATTTGGCAAACACGAGATCTCTCAAGAAGGTATGTTCGGATGGCTGCTCCAGATATCCGTGTTTGTTTATCAAACTGAATCTCAACAAACTTACCAAAACGACTGCAATTCAAAAAAATATATATAAATGTAATGAACTGCAGCAAATGTGCTAAAGTTCCTATTAATTCGTTCGATAATGTAGCAGTGTTGCACCTGGAGTTGTCATTCCTAACAGTTTTTGCATTGCCAAAGGCTTCCAGAACTGGATTTGACTGCATTACATGATGCAAAGATCATACATATTTTAACAGTCTGTATGAATGATTTTCTAAACTTGGATATTTCATGTTATATTGAAATCTTACTTCCAGAATTTGTTGTTCAACAGTTCGTCCTTCGGTGCCTTTATGACCACCCAAATAGGCAAGGTACCGCATAAGCATTTTAGTAGTTTCGGTTTTACCGGCCCCACTTTCACCACTGACCAATATCGAGTTGCTTTTTCCTTCATTAACCATTGCCCTGATATATCATAAAATAAGAAAGTTTTACCCATTTGACCCGTTACCAAAATAACACAACCAAATTAATCCACTTCAATTTGATATGTACAATAGAAAAGAAACAAGAGAATAACCTAAAAGCAGCATCTGCAATTGCGAAAACATGAGGATCCAACTCACCCAAAGCTGCTCCTTTGTACCGTTCCATCATTTTAGCATCATACAACTTGGGCAATCTTTTAAATGGGTTAACAGCAATTAGGATATTGCCAGTATATGTCTGTCATATGTCAGAATACGATATAATATTATGACACAGCCGCCCATTTCTGCAGTAGTTAATGGTTTTCTCTCACCAAATTGAAAATAATAATATGAAAAATAGTTCACAGAAGTTAGACATCTGCTTACATATATTTCGTTGAGTTGATATCTTGTAGATAAATTGTGTAACACTCCAGGCTCATGCAAATAAGAAAGCTTGGTCATGTCATCAACTCCACCAGCAGGAGCTTCCACGTCTTTAGAATATATTTTTGATAAACTTGCAATAACCTTCAATAATGAAAAAGCAAATTGAAAGTAAATGTAAAGAAGAGACTTATAGCAACATTTTATTGGTGACGGAATACACTATCAAGTTACCGTTTTCCCATGAGTAGTATGGATCTCTACTTCTTCTCCATTAATCTTTAAAACTTCTCCATCTATCCAAGCAACTGATGGGTCTTCAACCCACACCTCGGAACCTACGATGATATTTGTCATAACACCCTGCAAACAAATACCATAAGTGTACATGAATGACTAAATCATAATCTTAAGGCTTCTTTCTCCATGGCATTTTCCACCAAATTATTTTTATTTTTATCAACCATAAAAATGAAGTAGTTGAGAACCATGAGATATATGGCAATGTCATGAAAGGTAAGAAACAGGAGCCCGAAGCGAACTAAGAATTTAAGGCCCTTTTTTATATAAACCCCCCGTGGCTCTTTCTACAACTAAATCTCTTAAATGTTAGTAAGTAATAGTATTCCATTGACTTGGATCAAATAGAGGTCCGGTTACTTGTAGGCAGTGTTGAAGTAATCGCTAGTCGCTAGTCGGCGGCGGGGTGGGGACTAGCGATTAATCGGGATTAATTTGATTAATCGGCGACTAATCGGGGTTTGATCGGAGGGATTTTTACAACCATGCTTGTAGGTGCATCATTGTTTGTAGGTCGATCATTCATTCATTTTTTTTGAACGTCCAGGGAAACCTACCGCCGGAAGGCCTACGATGTATGGTAAAACCACCGCGCATGACATTTTGTCAACCGGCTAGGGAAAATTGATCATCTAGGATTGTTTATATGTGCATCTAGGTTTTCATCAACTAATGTTTGTTATGAATTATTGAATACAGAAGGTGAAGCTAATGTGTAATGCAGAAGTTACAACACTGAATCATGAGAAGAGAAAACTAAGGAATGAATTTAACAGACTGACAAATGGAACATGAATTAAAGTGATGAGGAGAGAAAACATACCTTCAACGGCGATTGTAAAGTAGGATTTTGGAATCAGGGAAGAAAGAAACGAATGTCGTCGTCGTGAACATGATGATGATTAGGGATTTTGGATGATAATATTATTGTTCGACGTACTTGGCCCTATCATCGCCCACGCTACTCTGCATGCCTTCAATTTGATTGTTATTTGTTCATTAAAAGTAACAAATTACAAACAAGTAGCAGGTAAACGGAACAAGCTGTGCTGCAACCCATTTTGAATTACAAAACCAATCCTACTAAAGACGAAACGGCCCTTAAAGGTTGAAAGATTACCGTTCACAACCTGTTGGACCCTGTTTAGAAATTCCACAACCTTTGGGGCTAGGGACCCAAACACGTGTTGATTCTCTAAACAAGCCTTCTCGTGTTTAGCGACCTTGCCTGATTCAGCCTTTAACGCAGTCTGGCCAGCAACAAACCCATTATCCCTGAGTCCAACAAGAGGGGACACTCCTGTAAGGTCCTCACAAGCGTGTTTTCCCCTAGCCTACCCAAACACAAGAATATCAGTTGGCCGAAGAGTAGACCTCCCATCAAGCGGATCCGTCAGAAAGTTCACCGGAGCCTCCTTTTTCGCCGAAATCCCTGCCCGCTTTAGAACATCATAGAGAATATCCTTTACCAAATCATGTCGGTATTTAAAACCAGGTAACTCCTTACAATGGACCGCATGTTCGCCAAAAGTATCTAAACAAACCTTGCGACAAACTGGGCAGGGCTCATCAACCGGAAACAGAAGGATCATTAGCCGGTACTTAAGAATTGCCCGGTATTCCACTGCTGACATGTGTTGACCTAGTCCTTCAATGGGGATAACTGTCAGAAAATTCTGAGAATGAGGTGCCCGGAGACAATCAAACACAACTTTCTGGCGAGGGGATAGACTAAACTTCTCTCCTCAAACTCTGGACAGTTTTACTAAATAGGGCACTCGCCAAAGCATTCTAGGCTTTAGGGAGGTGTCCTTATTAGAGAAACCACCAAGATCAAAATCCGGAAGGGACATGTGCATGCAATTCAACGCGCACACATAATCAGAATCTAACCCAACAATACCACTGTCTCGAAAAATGTGGTCCTGTAAACTCCAAAATTGCACCCTCGAGGCTACAAAAGCATACGTGGATACATCCTCAGCCGAACATAAAACGCAAACCCCCAAAACGGGTCGGGAGGGTTGTAAGAGTCGGATAGATGTCGGATGTTGCCTCACAACTACCACTCTTGTAGGCCTATGAATGAATATGAATCGTTTTTAGAATTTATTTATATTACTATATATAACAATTGCAGTAGTTCTTAACCACATTACAAGAATTGACCAAAATTTAGAGTTTATTTACACTGCTGCCATAATTTCTTTTTGTTGGAGACCACTTAAAGTCGGCAGGCTTCACATACATTTGGAGATGGATAACTTGAAAAACATTATTCGACTAAATGGTGTATAACGAGTTTACGCTGTCCAAACTGCTCGGCGCTCGAATATTGTTCGACGATCGTTCAAAAAAGCTCGGAAATTTGCTCGTTCGATTCCTTGCTCGGTTAAAACCGAGCTGAGCAGCTCGGTTCGGTTTAAAAACGAACCGAGCACGAGCATAGATACGCTCGCTCGTCGCTCGTTCGGTTTCAATGGAATTTATTTTTTATTATTATATATATATTATATTTATTAAATATAAACATGTAACATAAATATTTATTATATTATATATATAGTAAATATATTAAAAAGTATTAAAAAAAGTTGAAATATGATATTCCCGTTATTGCAGTTGTTGCGGATTCAAAATTGGAGGTTATTGAAGTTATTTTGCATTTTAGATGTTCTTAAACATTAAACATTTGGATGATATTTTTTGTTTATTTTTGTGGGACTTTTTATGTTTGTATTTTGTTAAATTGTTAAGTGCGTGTGAGACATATAAGTTAGTGAATTTTGGTGAATGAATGGCTGTGTAGGAATGCTAAATAAAACTGAGCAAAAGTGAACCGAACCGAGCAGCTCGGTTCTAAACCGAACCGATTTCGTGCATAAGATTTCCGCTCGATTTCCTAAATCCGAAACGAACGAGCGGCTCGGTTTCAAACTGAACCTAGCACGAGCATACCTCCGTTCGGTTCGGTTCGGCTCATGAAAACCCCTAATAGGGCTGTCCAAACTGCTCGGCGCTCGAAGATCGTTCGAAAAAGCTCAGAAATTCACTCGTTCGATTCCTTGCTCGGTTCGGTTTAAAAACGAACCGAGCACGAGCATAGGTACGCTCGCTCGTCGCTCGTTCGGTTTCGATGGAATTTATTTTTATTATTATATATATATGTATTATATTTATTAAATATGAACATGTGATATAAATATTTATTATATTATAGATGTAGTAAATATATTAAAAAGTATTAAAAAAGTTGAAATCTGATATTCCCGCTATTGCAGTTGGGCGGGTTCAAAACTAGAGGTCTTTGAAGTTATTTTGCATTTTAGATGTTCTTAAACATTAAACATTTGGATGATATTTTTTGTTTATTTTTGTGGGACTTTTTATGTTTGTATTTTGTTAAATTGTTAAGTGCGTGTGAGACATATAAGTTAGTGAATTTTGGTGAATGAATGGCTGTGTAGGAATGCTAAATAAAACTGAGCAAAAGTGAACCGAACCGAGCAGCTCGGTTCTAAACCGAACCGATTTCGTGCATAAGATTTCCGCTCGATTTCCTAAATCCGAAACGAACCGAGCGGCTCGGTTTCAAACTGAACCTAGCACGAGCATACCTCCGTTCGGTTCGGTTCGGCTCATGAAAACCCCCTAATAGGGCTGTCCAAACTGCTCGGCGCTCGAAGATCGTTCGAAAAAGCTCAGAAATTCACTCGTTCGATTCCTTGCTCGGTTCGGTTTAAAAACGAACCGAGCACGAGCATAGGTACGCTCGCTCGTCGCTCGTTCGGTTTCGATGGAATTTATTTTTATTATTATATATATATGTATTATATTTATTAAATATGAACATGTGATATAAATATTTATTATATTATAGATGTAGTAAATATATTAAAAAGTATTAAAAAAGTTGAAATCTGATATTCCCGCTATTGCAGTTGGGCGGGTTCAAAACTAGAGGTCTTTGAAGTTATTTTGCATTTTAGATGTTCTTAAACATTAAACATTTGGATGATATTTTGTGTTTATTTTTGTTGGACTTTTTATGTTTGTATTTTGTTAAATTGTTAAGTGCGTGTGAGACATATAAGTTAGTGAATTTTGGTGAATGAATGGCTGTGTAGGAATGCTAAATAAAATTGAGCAAAAGCGAACCGAACTGAACAGCTCGTTCTAAACCGAACCGATTTCAAGCATAATATTTTCGCTTGATTTCCTAAATCCGAACCGAACGGCTCGGTTTCAAACCGAACCAAGCACGAACATACATCCGTTCGGTTCGATTCGACTCATAAACACCCGTAATGAGTTTAAGGGTTGGTCGCCAAATAATATGTGCCTTCTAAATTTGTAAACATAAAGTTATATGTACAACTATTTAAAATTTTCTTTTAAGTTATTAAATACATTTCAAAAGAAAATTTAACTATTTCAAAATCTCAAATATTATATTATATTATACTATATAAAATTTTCGGTTGTTTGTTAGGAACGGTAATTCATCTTGTCCGTTCATTTCTAATCTACGATTGCTCCACAAATAACCCTTAACTTAATTACAGAAATGCCATGTCTTAATTTCGAGTTCATTTTCCACCACACATGACACCCACCAAATCAGAGAAATTCCGAAAAGGAGGAAGCCGACCTCCGGTGAATAGGCCTCCGTCGGCAAAGACAGTGGGAACGGTCGCGATACGATTGTTGACAATGGCTTGTGACGGCGATATGGTTGTTGACAATGGCTTGTGACGCTAATGGCCACCGGCTCACAAATTGTCAGGTCGACCTCCAGTGAGTAGGCCTCGGTAGGCAAAGACAGTGGGAGACGTTCGCGATATGGTCATTGACACTGGCATGTGACGCTAATGGAACCATCGGCTCACAAATAGTCTGGTCGACCAGGCTGCTGTCGGCGATGACAGTGGAAGACGGCGTCGAGATAGTCGTTTGGCTCGAACGGGTCACAATAGTCTCAAATTAGGAGGAAGGATGAGGCAGACCAGTAAAAACTCTCGATTCTTTCTAAATTTATATGGTCGGTAATGGAGATTGATTGTAGCTGCGGCTTTAATCTTCAATTTTGAACTATAGAAGTTGAAATTCATCATGTCAAACATCACAGTAAGTTCTATCTTCTCCAATTAATTCTCCTAGAGGTGGTGATTGCTTGGAGGCTTTGCTTGCGTCGACGTTTCATTTATGTTTGCTTTTGACGGAACCATTGAGACCTAGGAGCTTTTACAATCGATTGGTAGTTTTTATCTGTGCAAGTGACCGTAATTCGTTGATGGGCAAATGATACCTATTTCTAAGTGTTCAGAATTTATGTTTTCTCTTAATATTTCATTCTTTGTTGTTGTTGGTTTTTGCTTTTTATTCGTGTTTTTTTTTTGGATTTTTCGTTTTTAATTTGGATTCTCTTCTTAGTAAATTAATTTGCAAGTCATGAAAGTTTTGGTTATAGAAATTGATTACATATAAATCCAATGTGAATGTTATTTGCATAGTAAGTGTTCGATCATTTGCCCAGGTGGTGTGAGGTTCATTGGGGAACACTAAAAAAGTGAGAAACCGACTCAAACGAACTCCGATTGGACTCATTCCAGCGGCGTTGGAACCGGCTAGTCGAACCCTAACTAGGTTCTCTTAACCCTAAACCCTAAATCCTAACCCCTAAACCCTAAATATATTAGGGTTTGGATTTAGGGTCTTATATTAGGGTTTAGCCTTAGGGTTTAGTTCTAGGGTTAATCATTAGTATTTAGGGTTTAGCTTTAGGGTTTTAGGGTTTAGCTTTTATGGTTTATAGCTTAGATTTTACAATTTAGCTTAGGTTTTAACCTTATTTTTTAGCTTTAGGGTTTAGGGGTTATGATTTAGGGTTAAGAGATCCTAGTTAGGGTTCGACGAGCCGGTTCCAACGCCGTTTGAATGAGTCCAATCGGAGTTCGTTTGAGTCGGTTCCCCACTGTTCCCCACTTTTTTAGTTTTCCCAATGAACCTTTCCCTATATATATATATATTGGTTTTGTGTTGTTGGTTGTTGTTAATATGGCGGTATGCAGTGTTCCTTTGATGATGGAACTGCAATTTATACGGTCAACCCGATGTTCTTAAATCCATGGGTTCTTTTGCAGTTCCATTGCAATGTAAAGTTAATTTGTCGCTAATTTGATGGTATGGAGTGTTCTTTCCAGTGTCCTTTTGTGGGATCTTGAAGGTTTGCATTGCATAACATTTGTAAACAAAGTTGGATTTCACTATGATGAGTTTGACTCTCGCTCTGACCATTTTCCGGCTACATGAAGTGGTAAGGACGGTAAGTCAAGTGTTCACTACTTGCAACCTGGTTTGTAGCCATGACAAACTGGGTACTTAATTTGACCCAATACGATTGTCGAAAGAAAGTTAGGGGAAAAAACCTGGGGCAACGCCCCAGTTCAAATACTAGTTATTCTACATTTTAATACCATTTTTCTACAGAAACCTCACTTTAAAATTACCCCTAAAAAATAGTCTACAGAAACCTCACTTTGCTTTATCAGCTTTAGATATCATTTGGGTGATTTTATATTTTGTTCTATTTCGATTGATATACTGCGCCTCGATGAATAAAATATACTTAACTAAATTCAATGCGCAACGCGCGGGAAGAATTTTACTCGTTATACATACTAACAAATTGAATTGTGAATTGTAGTAAATAGATGTTTGGACCATAGTCATCCATGTTTCATCATCCCATAGGACATTGGTCACTTTTTATAGGCTTTTTTTTAATGTTCCAGACGGTTTCACCACGGCACCACCGTCGGTTACATTATTGCTCGCATTTAGGTGGTGGTGAGTAAAAAGACAGATAGGTGGTGCATGGTGGTGGTAAACTGGTGGCGGTAGGACGGTAGAAACAATGGCGTACTGAAGGAGGGCAGCGCTGGTGGTATTTATATATAGCTGGCTTTGCTCTCTGTCACAGCATCACAGTTCCTAAACTCCTCCACAGACCCACCAATGGTTTCTAGATTTTGAGAACGAGACGACGAACGGCTGAGCTGGTGGTTTGAAAATGAGTTGACGGCGGCGTTGTTGTTGGTTTGAGAACGAGAAACGTCGACGGCAGTGGTTTCAAGCTGAACCGGCTGCAGCGACACTAGACCAACCCCCCAGCGGTGGGTGGTTGTTCTCAATAAAACAAACTCCACTTCAACAGATCTGGCAGCTAGGGTTAGAACCGGAGTAGGAGGATCGTCGACGGAAACGACTATCACCTAACCACCTGTATCTAAAAACGATTGCTATCATCATCACCATCATAACATCTAAGAAACAATCGCCTGAAACCCACTTCCAGATCTGAACCATTCATGGCGCCGGACCAAATCTAAACTCGTACGCATCATCACCGGAGAAGGAATCAGTGGCGAGGTGGTGGTGAATATTAAAAATAAAAAAGCAATGTTGATTCAAGAGTGGTAGAAATACTTTTTTGTGGGCGTGGTTTCGGTGAGTACACAGAAACAGCTGAAGTGGTTTATATTATGAAACATGATTTCTTTACTTTTTGCCAAACAAAACTGAATTTCACCATGAAGGGAATTAAATTTCCTTGTGAATTAAAAATTTGATATATAATTATTTCTTAAATTATTATAACAAAACTTTTAAAGCTATAATTTTGAAGTTTAATACTATAATATTTATTTCTTAAATAATTATATGATCCTACCTAATGAATAGTGATAAAGAAGTGCTTACTTTTATGTATGTCTTGATATAACTTTTACTTATAACTAATTAGTGAATCATATAAGTAATCAAAATATAACATACATGTTATCAAGTTGTCACACGGTTAGTTTTTATATATATACAAAGTGACATTGTTATCCTTTTCGTTATTTTAATAGTATATGTGAATTGTACGATATTCTTTCCTTTCATTTTCTCGATGTTCCAACCAGTTCCGTAATGAACCAAGCCAAGCTCGACCATACAAGATCGGTAACGTATCAGTAATATCCAAATGACAATAATATTAATGTTTATAGTTTTCAATGTATCTATTTTGGTTGCTATATCGAAAGAATCGGATCGCTACAGGCTGATGTCTGCTGCAACGCGCGGGAATCCTCCTAATTTATTACAATATGTATTGGTTATGGTTTATGAAGAAACACCAGGTCTAATTGACCGGAATCAGATAGATCTGTTGTGAGGGTTCTGCATAAAGGATTAATCCTCCGATTGTTCGTCGTAATGAAAAGACTCCGATGAACGCTGCAAAACAAAACCCCGTTAGACTCACCACGGGGAGAATGGGGGTTCTCTCCGTGACCACCCTCCGGCGTGAGAATAAGTACAGGTTGATCGAAATAGTTAAAGTGAATTAAGAAAGAGAGTAAGTGAGAGTGAATGTCTTACTTGTCCTTGAAGCTACTTATTTATAACCGGATTTTAGGCGCCAATTCGGAGAGATGGAAAAGTTCACAGAATATTCCCAACGCCGTTAGTTGGTTAGTTCGTCATCCAAGCACACGGATCATGGCTTAATCAACGGCTGGGGAGTCACCACGTGGCAGATGATGCTTCTTCATTCTTTGTTACGAGATGTGCCATCATCGTGATAATAAGGAATGCACCAGATCGTGCCACGTGTAATTTCTGTTGTAACTGATTGACCCTTTATGGCTTCTAGAACGTTTCACAGCTGTGATCTCTTGATCTGCTGCCACGTGTCTTTTCTGTTGTAATAGAAAAGATCCTTTTGCTTGATCATCTTTCCTGCGCGCAGGAAGTCGTCTGAGACAAGATGTATTCAAGTTTAACTATTTCCTTGCGCGAGCCCCTGCAAGATAGTTAAATGATTGTTTCTCTTCTCAGATGTCCTCGTATGGAAAAATGAAGTTTATCTCTTGTGATATAGTCTGCGCAAGGTCTGCTTTGTGGATAATAGTGGGTATGGTCTTTCGCTTGATGCAAGGTTTTGGGACCATACCCCTTCAAGTTCCCCCAATCCAGTGTTGCTTCGATGCGCTTCGGCGGAGAGGTGGAGTACTGACTAATTAAAATATGTAGTTGCATAGATGCGCGGCTTTTGAGAACCAGCTCCCTGTTTCCTTGGATAGATAATGTAGAAGATTTTGAATTTTGAAAGCAACTTGTCTTGTGACGTGACTGTGTCAGGTGGTTGGTGAAAGGCACGTGCTTATGGTGACGTTCTGAGCAATGTGCGACAACTGTCAACAGTGTCAGAAGTACAACATTAATTACATGACGACCACTGGTGAGCGCACGCGCACGTGGGGACGTTACTGTTCCCCACTCGCCCCTTTTCATACCCAGGGTTTTGAAAAATTGACATAACTGCTGCACGGCTTTCCAGGCATTATTGCGATGCCTATAAAGACACCATTTTTATGAACCGTCGTTCCAGTGCTTCAAAAAATTTTTTGTTTCTCCTTGTTCTTGTTGAGTTCTGCGAAACCGTTCTTTTTTCTCTGATATTTGATTTTTATCCGTTCATAGATCTGATTATGGCCACCAGTTCTAAGCCTGAAGATTCAATAGAGATGCTGTCGACTTCATCGCTGTCGACGTTAAAGTGGAACCGGAATGCTTTTGATAATCTTGTTGCCAATTTTAAGTTTCCAAAGACATGGGATGCCAGATATCCCGGTGAGACAGACACGGCGATGAACGCTCCGGCAGGATATACTACGTTGTTTTGGGATTATTTTGCAGGGGGCAACTTTCGAATTCCCGTAACCCACTTTCTTCTGGAAATTCTTGACTTTTATAAATTTCATATATCCCAGTTGAACCCGATGGGGATGGTACGTATTCGGCATTTTGAGTTTGTTTGCCGATCGATGAACATCGTTCCCACCGTTGATAGATTTAGGGTTTTTTATCAGTTACATTACTCATTAGGGTTTTACTCATTCCAACGTCTACCATCAAAGAGATTATTGCTTAATCCACCTAAGTCCTATCATGATTGGAAGCAAAAATTCTTCTATATCAAAGCTGTTGTGATACCGATGAAGATGACATTTCGCGGAGGGGAAGAGATTGAGTTAGAAAGAATGGCCATCCCGACTGATGAGGTGTGGTACCAAGATTTAAAGGATGTGCCCAACATTGTGTTGCCTGAAAGGGCATTGGTTGTGCGATGAGAAACCAGTATATGTTGAAGAAGGCATAAGTAAGTTATTTATTCTATAATATATTTGTACATTCACGCGCTCATACTTGCGCTTTGCTGCAGTTACTTCCTTATACGTGGTTTCTTTCCAAGAGATAAAGGTAAGATGGACGTAGCGCCACTTGGAGCAGATGAAGCACCTTGGTTCGAGCAAATCTTGAGGAATTTTGAACTACCCAATATAGAAGAGCTCAATGCGCAACCCTCCTCTACAGTTGGTAAGCAAATTTTCTTGAGGCCTAAGTTAGTATTGCAATATTACCACTAATGTTAAATCTTAGAGTAATATTGCAATATAACTTATGACGCACATATTGTTGTTTTGGTTTGATCAAATAGGTGACTTGTCAAACTTGGGCGTAGGCCCAGATTCTAAAAAGAAAAAGAAACCTGCTCTTACCGTTCCACTGCCCAAGAAGCCAGACGTTCCTGCGCCGAAGGCGTCTGAGGCATTAAAAACTGAAGTCAAGAAAGTACGCGCCTTGTATCTGATTCTTGGTGTGAGTACGTGGTGGTGTCGGACTCATTAGAAGGTCTTGCGCCTGTAGGTTTAAAGAAACCAAAGGCGGAGCCGATGGATACATCCGAGATCCATGTGGCGAACCCAGATGATCCTATTGATATACCTTCGAGCCAAGATGTGTTGGTGCACCGCGCATCCAAGAAGAGACAAAACAGCGAGCCTGAACCACCAGTACCACCCCCAAAGAAAGTTGCAGGAGGAAGGATTGGAAAAAAGAGTAATTTGGACGCTCTTGCAGAGAAATTTTCTCCTGGTAAGGATGTTAACATTTCCCCTGTATGTTGAAAACCCTTTCTAATTGTCTCTTATTACAGAGAAACTATCCAAGACAAACACCACTTCGCAACCAATATCATCGACACCTACTACCAATAGTGATAGTTTCGCAAAGGTGGGTGATCATGGTGTTGAAACGAGGGTAGGGGACCAGCAGCACACCCAACATTCCAGAAAATCCTGCCCCAGAAAAAAACAAAAATCTCTCCTGAAGATCCTGCTGGCGAGCACGTAAAAAATACTGCTCCAACATCTCCCATGTTGAGAAGAATATCGCTGCTGAGTAAGAAAAACCAGTTTCTCCCCTTGCGCATACTGAAAAAGTTGCTACTGAAGTAAGACCAAGGACACTGGTCCTTCCACTGCTGGTCACGTTTTGACTCATTTTTTGATGATGTTGAAGAAGAATTTTCAATTCGCCCCGAGGAGACACCAGGGGATTATTATTATCGCCGTATTCTGTAAAGCGAGCCTCCGCTATCCATCAACCGGTATGGAAGCTTAAACAAAGCGATACCTTTACCGACCTGCAAGCTTGCAGAGAGTGGTATAAAGGTATCTATCATCCGGTGGAGGTTAAGGTCAAGAAGAGAGTACTCACAAACAAAAATATCAAGCGTATATGCTAGAGACGGCGCAAGCTTCATCCATTACCCACAGGATTGTGCGCGAATGGCGCAGTATGAATAAGGACTGGGATGAATTTGAATCCAAAAAATTTAAGGTTGGGTTGGAGGAGGAGAGGGTGAGAAAAATGCTTGTTGATTTGGAGGCTAGAAAGCCAAATTTAAGAGGAGAAGAAGACTGAAGAATGGTCGGCGCTTGGGTGGAAAAAGAAGGCAGAGGCCGAAGCTGCGCTTCTTGCCACTGAGCGCAAGAGATGGTTAGAGTCATGTGAGCGTGACAATAATGAAAAAATTTCTCTTCGCAATGAGATTGAAAAATTAAAGAAATAGAAAGCTGATGCCGTTGCGGCTGCTGATGAAGCCCGTTCGCATCGTGAACGGAGTGAACAAAAAGAGGTAGAGACGCGAATGACTCTTTTGCTTAGAGATAAGGAAATTGTTGATCTTACCTCTATGTTCTTTGATCAGGAACAATGCGAGCGGAGCTTGACTCCTTGAAGAAGGATGTCAAATTGGGTCAGGTTGAGAAGGCCGAGCTGACACACCGTATAACTAAAGGTGAAAAGAAAATTGAAGAAATGGAAGTCGCTCGCAACTGTTGAAAGTCTGTCAGAATCCCTTATGAACAAACTTACATGGATGCAACAATATGGGATTGTAAAAGTAAGTGATTCACCAGTTCGCAAGTAGATAGCTCACTCTTTATTTATTCTGAACCTTTACATCTTTGTGCAGATTGCCAATTCGATTCTTAGTTCTGCTGAGCTTGATGAGGCAGTGGCGCAGCTGATGGTGTCAGCGCAAAACGATGGCTATACCCAGGGTTACAGAGAATACTCAGCTCATGTTTCCCATGCTTTACAAGTTAAATGGGATACTAGTCGATCAGCCACTTATGGAAAGAATACTCATGCTGCGTTCTCTTCTGCGAAAGAAAGCTATGACCACTTGCAGATCCTAGTCATGGACCTTGTTGATCATGCGCTTGAACATGATGATTTTGTTGATCGCTTGAAGGATATTTTTGCGGAGATAGAATAGGAAAAAGGTACAACGAAGGCTCCAGAGCAAGATTGGCCTTGTTATTTCATGTTTGTGTAACCTCAAGAAACTTTGAATTATGTGCATTGTAACACTTTTAATATGTACATGTGCGCTGCCCCGTAAGTACTTAATTATGTTAATATAATATATTTGGATTACAATGTGTGCATGAGTACAATTACTTGTTTTGGATAGACAAATGAACTATTTGGCTAACTCATGTAGGAGCGTAAGTACTGTGTTGCCTTGTGGCTCATGAGTTGTTGGTAGCCTTAGTGTTTTTGTTTTTCCAAAGTAATTGCATGCATTTGTAAGAAATATATTCACAAAGTAAGACGTAAGTAGTGACAGAATAAGATTTCATTGATAAAGCATTGAGCTAGTACTATTACTAAGATTACAAATAAACTACTGTAAGCAGTCTCTTGCAAGGCACGAGGCCATTGTATTGAGATCTGAGATTACATATAGCAACGACGCAATTGTTGGGCATTCCAGGTTCGAGGAACGTTGGACCCATCCATGCGCTTTAGAGTGTAAGCGCCTTTGCCAAGGACTTCATTTATTACGTATGGTCCCTCCCATCGCGGAGCCAGCTTCCCTGGTTTCTCAGAGTTTGAAGCTTCGTTGTCTCGGAGGACAAAATCTCCAGGTAAGAAGGTACAGACGTGCACCCTTTTGTTGTAGTACTTTTCTAACTGGGATTTATACTTCGCTTCGCGTATGGCTGCGTTTTCGCGCCTTTCTTCAACTAGATCAAGATCCATACGCCTTTGTTCTTCATTGTTTTGCTTTTCAAGAGCCAACATCCTTGGAGATGGGAGGCCAATCTCAGCAGGAATTACCGCCTCTGTTCCATATACTAGAACTGAACGGAGTTTCTCCCTTGCTTGTCTTGGGCATTGTGCGGTGAGCCCACAGGATGCTCGGAAGCTCATCTACCCAACCACGTCGCCCCATGCCAAGGCGGGCCTTGATACCTTCAACCAATTGTTTATTTGCTTTCGACTTGCCCGTTCGCCTGTGGATATGCTACGGAAGAAAAAACATGCTCAATTTTCATTTCTTGCATCCATTTCTGTAATTCTTCAGAAGCAAGATTTGGGTCGTTATCGGTGATGATGCGCATCGGCAATCCAAACCGACAAATATATGTTCCCATATAAATTTCCTGATTACCATAGCTTCGTTAAGGCTAAAGGCTTCGCTTCAACCCATTTGGTGAAGTAATCCACAGCAACCACAATAAACTTTACTGCACCTGGTGCATTGGGGAACAGACCGACCAGATCAATGCCCCACTGTTGGAAAGGCCAAGCAGCGGTTACTAGGACAAGTGGATTCTTTGGCCGCAGGGTTTTTGGAGCATGTCTTTGGCAAGATATGCATTTGCGCAGAGTTTCAACAGCATCTAAATGCATTCCTGGCCAGTAATAGCCTGCGCTCATAACTTTGGTGACAACCATGCACGGTCCAGCATGTATGCCACATAGTCCTTCATGAATTTCCTTGATTAAGTATTGCGCATCATGTTTGTCAACACATCGTAAAAGAGGACCCATGTAAGACCTTCGGTATAAAATACTGTTCGCCATCTCATAGTTAAGGGCCTTGCATCGTATTTTTCTTGCTTGTGCCTTATTTTCAGGAAGAGAGCCATTCAATAAGTACATAATGATTGGAGACATCCAAGATGGATCTCCGACCTCCACCATGCTTACTTGACTCAGCGGCACATAAGGGTTACTCAAAACCTCTATTCGAACCTCCTTGGCTAAATGTTTGAAACTTGTGGCCGCCAACTTGCTTAAAGCATCTGCTTGTTTATTTTCGCTGCGATTAAAATGCACCACTTTAAAGTGTTTGAACAGGCTGATCAATGTCTTTGCCTGCTCTAGATACAGAGCCATAATATCTCCTTTGGCATTATAGGCATTAGTTACTTGCTCAGCCACCAATAGAGAATCTACGTGTGCTGTTAAGTTCGCTGCTCCCATCTTGATGGTCACGCCCCAACCGATGGCGGAAACATCGGGGCGTGGCACTAGGCGAACCAGATTGTCTCAAGAGAAATTCCATAACAACTATTAAGCGATAATATTTAAACGTTCAACATCCCATACTATTAAACAATAAAATCCCAATAATTATTACAAAACATAATATCTCTTAAAACATATCAAGTTCGATCTCCCATAGATTTATTACATGAATTCTAAAGGTACTCCTATACCAAAGCAGCAATAGCAAATATCCTCAACCTGCCACATATGTTAAAATAAAACGTTAATATAATTAAGTAAATGTGAGCATACAGGTTTTGCGTACATAATAGATGTAAAAGTGTTTAGATACACCGCATGACATTACGTAAGAGATGTGAACTATGTATCTACTAGATTCAAGTAACCCAACAAACCGCGAGTGAGAGGCACGCGAACAAGTGTCCACGTCCTAAAGAGAAAATATATGAGAAATAAAATGCGAGCCTTAATAACCCGGGCCTCCGAGTGGCGGGTCAACCTCTAGCAAGCTATCATGTTAAGGGTGGCGTACAAGCAATAAGTAACACATACAATTCAGCAGATTTCACGTATAGTCATGTATTAGCGGGATTGAGAATAAGCGTTTGTGTTGCATGATGTGATTTGATATAAGAACATATGTGACACCCAAAAGTGCGCTTAAGCATAAAGGGGTTCAAGTATGCGATTTGAGAGAGATACGGGATCTGAGGTGAGTCGAGGAGAGCGCCGGGTCAGCCTGTAAGCGAACAAAAGTGCATCAGTCTTCCGAAATGCTGAAACGGTTAACGGTTGAAAGAACAGTAGACAAGTTCGGGCGAACATGTACCTTAGGGTACAAGTTCGGGCGAACTTGCCCTGTTTGTTGCGGTTGGATACAAGTTCGAGCGAACTTGTCTGAATTGCTGAGTTTTTAGACAAGTTCGGGCGAACTTGGTCACCATTCTGGTGACAAGTTCGAGCGAACTTGAGTGTTATGGTCACCAATTCGTGCGTTTTTGCGTCGTTTGCTGAGGAAATCGAGTGTCCATCCCTCCAACCTTAGGCTACTGAGCAAAACCTAGGCTGAAGAGGTCTTTTGGAGCGAGTTTTAGCCATTTTACAGAAACTCGGGCTAATCCAGGCGAACTGATGGTTCGAACGGGTTAGTCTAGTTTGTGCAATGTGACGATTTCGTCCTTGTGCTTCCGGATCTGAGATCTATCTTGACAACGCCTCGTTCCACTTCAAAGTGAACGAAACATACGTCATTTAGTCCGTATTTGTGTGAAAATCGATTTTTAAAAAGGGTTTTACTTAGATCTACGCATAGATCTAAGTGGAAAACAGAAGTTTCGCATAAAAAGATGAAGTTTTTCGTAAACAAAAGTGTTTTGATGAAATCGAAGGTAAAACCTTGTGCAAAATCGTTGTAAACGTTGTTGTAGCTTGACAACGGGTTGATTCTTACTTGGAAATCAAAGGTTTTCGGTTTCGGGAGGTTTCGGGTGAACTTGCAGCAAGTTCAAATGAGAAGAGGAGCTGATGATTTATAGTTGAAGAGGAGAAGGAGCTGGAAATGATCAAGTTCGGGTGAACTTGTCACAAGTTCCGAACTTGTCACAAGTTCGGGCGAACTTGTCACAAGTTCGGGCGAACTTGATGAATTCCTTTGTATTGGAAGCCAGTTCGAGCGAACTTGGCCTGTATTCTGAGTTCTGGTGGCCTGGACAAGTTCGGGCGAACTTAAGATGCACAAGTTCGGCCGAACTTGGCCTATTGGTTAAGTTTTGTTCGTTATTTTCGCGTTAAGCGTTCGTTTGGCGATTCGGTTCGTATTAGATAGTTATATTAAGCGTTTTAGCGAAGCGTTAAGCGTTATATTTTCATCGAATTGAGAGAGAGCGAGTTGTGTGAGCGTGCAAACGTTTTAGCGATAATAAATCATAACATAAACAAATATAACATACATAACCATAATTCCACATACACAAGTGCGTTTTGTGATGCGATGAGATAAGCGATGCGATAGCACAAGTGGTTATTGTACAACAACACACTCGGCTATTTAAGTAACACAGTTACTTTTGATTACGTTTGATTTAGCGTTGAGTTTAATAAGCGATTAGATGCGATACTGATGTGATAAAATATAGTTACCTTAACATAAACTTTTCCATAATCAAATCTCAGAGTACAACGATGAAATATACGAAAAAAAAGAGATAACAACGAATTTAAGAGTTGTTACAGTCTCCTCTACTTTAGGATTCGTCCTGAAATTTAAGTAGTGGCCATAACAAAGAGAAGTAGATATTTAGCCTTCATATCACTTTCCAATTCCCAAGTGAACTCGGCGCCACGTTTGCCTTCCCATCAGACTTTCACAATAGGAATGCCAGAGCGTCATAGTTTCTTGGTCTCTCGGTCCATGATTTCGACTATCTTTTTCACGAAATGAACAGTCTCGTTTATTTGCAAGTCCTCGAGAGGAACTTGGAGATTTTCTTCAGCTAGGCATTTCTTGAGGTTTGACACGTAGAAAGTCGGATGTACGTTGTTAAGTTCTGCCGGTAGTTCAAGTCGATAGGCCAATTTGCTGATTCTTTCTAGAATCTTAAAGGGACCCACGTATCCTGGCGCTAGTTTCCCTTTCTTCCCGAAGTGGATCACTCCTTTCCAAGGTACAACCTTTAAGAGAACGTGATCTCTCACTTCGAATTGTAGGGGATTGCAGCGTTTATCGGCATAACTCTTTTGGCGACTCCGAGCTTTCAAGAGATTGTCTCTGATTTGGAGGATCTTGTCTTTGACTCCCGAATTTGGAGTATCCTACTTTCACACAATTCACAGGGTTCAACAAGCAATCGATATTTCACGATCAAGGGTGTAATACTCTTTGGAGTAGCGGTCCTTATATATCGTATTAACAATCGAAATATGGTCGAAAGAAAAAATCTCTATTTGATAGGACTTCTTCCTATACCTATGAATTCCATTGGACCCAGAAATGATACATTGGAAGAATCCGTTGGGTCTTCCAATATCAATAGGTTGATTGTTTCGCTCCTGTATCTTCCAAAAGGAAAAAAGATCTATGAGGGTTGGTGATTTGTGCTTCTCCGATCTCGTGTCTGCAATAGGCTATCAACATTTTCTTCCATACAGTGCCTCAAAAGAAGCCATTTGAATGCTGGTATGATAACTATTATTGTACTTCAATTAAAGGTAAATGTGTATCCCAATTACCACCGAAATCTATAATGCACGCACGAAACATGTCTTCGAGGGTACGGATCGTGCGCTCAGTCTGACCGTCGGTTTGAGGATGAAAAGCGGTACTGAGATTAAGCGTAGTACCGAGAGCAGATTGAAAAGTCTCCCAGAGACGTGAGGTAAAGCGACCATCGCGGTCAGAGATGATGTCACGAGGCGTCTCGTGTCGACATATGATTTCGTCTGTATAGATTCGTGCTAATCGTTCTACCTTAAAGTCTTCTCGTATGGCAATAAAGTAAGCGGATTTAGTAAGACGATCGACGATAACCCAAATGCTATCGTGACCAGAGGAGGTGCGAGGGAGTTTCATAACGAAGTCCATGGCTATGCTCTCCCATTTCCACATCGGGATTTCGTGTTGTTCAAGCAAACCAGAGGGCCTTTGATGTTCGGCTTTAACTTTCGAACAAGTTAAGCACTTTGAGACGTAAACGGCGATATCATTTTTCATGCCCGGCCACCAGTACTTAGGACGAAGGTCCTGGTGCATCTTGTCGGCTCTGGGATGAATGGAGTATCGGGATTTATGAGCTTTGGTCATTAGCAATTCACGAAGGTTATCACGGCTAGGAATCCAAATACGATCGAGATAATAATAAATACCATTCGGTTTAACTACGAGCTGGGTTTCAGCACCACATTTCATTTCTTCTTGCAGGGTATTCTCATTAAAACAGGAAAACTGGGCGGAGCGGATCAGAATTTCGAGATTATTCAAAGCTTGAGAGTCACTAACACTATAAACATAGCTTCGTCGACTGAGAGCATCGGCTACGACATTTGCTTTGCTGGGATGGTAGCGTATCTCACAATCGTAATCGTTGAGAAGTTCAACCCATCTATATTGGCGCATGTTCAGTTCTTTTTTATTAAAGATATGTTGTAAGCTCTTATGGTCGGTGAAGACCGTACACTTGGTACCGTACAGGTAGTGTCGCCATATTTTCAATGCAAAAACAACTGCACCGAGTTCGAGATCGTGGGTTGTGTAGTTCTTCTCATGGATCTTGAGTTGTCGAGATGCATACGCGATAACTTTGTCTCGTTGCATGAGAACACAACCAACACCTAAGTTAGAGGCATCGCAATAAACAACGAAACCGTCGTTTCCGTCGGGTAGAGCGAGTACAGGAGCGTTGCATAGCATTCGCTTGAGCGTTTGAAAGGCTTCCTCTTGTTTGGAGTCCCAAACGAAAGGCTTGTCCTTATGAGTTAAAGCGGTAAGAGGAACGACGATTTTTTAGAAGTCGGCGATGAATCGACGGTAGTAACCCGCCAATCCAAGAAAGGAACGGATTTCGGATGCATTCTTCAGCGTAATCCAACTCTTGACGGCTTCAATCTTTGTAGGGTCGACGTGAATTCCTTGACTGTTAACGATATGGCTGAGAAATTGGACTTCTTCGATCCAGAATTCACATTTTGAAAACTTAGCACAAAGACAATTACCTTGGAGAAGTTCGAGGACTAAACGGAGGTGGCGCGCATATTTGCTCTTGACTTCGAGTAAATAAGGATGTCATCGATAAACACAATGACGAACCGATCGAAGAAGGCTTTACACACACGGTTCATCAAATCCATGAAGACCGCGGGTGCATTGGTAAGACCAAAAGGCATGACCACGAATTCGAAATGGACATAATGAGTACGAAAGCCGGTTTTCGGAATATCTTCTTCCAACACTCGTAACTGATGATAACCGGAACGTATGTCGATCTTAGAAAAACAAGTAGCACCTTGAAGCTGATCAAACAAGTTGTCGATTCGAGGAATAGGGTAGCGGTTCTTTATCGTGAGTTTGTTAAGTTCACGATAATCGATGCACATTCGGAACGTCCCATCTTTCTTTTTTCACAAAACGAACGGGTGCGCCCCAAGGTGAAGTGCTCAGGCGTATGAAGCCTTTATCAAGTAACTCTTGAAGTTGTCTAGATAGCTCGCTCATTTCAGATGGTGCGAGGCGATAAGGAGCTTTAGCAACGGGAGTAGCACCGGGAATTAAATCGATACGAAATTCAACATCTCGAGTAGGGGGTATACCGGGTAAATCGTCGGGAAAAACCTTAGGAAATTCACCAACAACGGGTACGTCTTTCCAGGTTTTCTTTTCCTTCTTCGGGTTCACAATGTGGGCTAGGAATGCAACGCATTGCTTTCGTAAGCACTTGCTCGCTTGAGTACATGACATAAGTATCAACTTCTTTGAGGGAGTTTCACCGTAAACATGGAGTTGATTACCGTTAGGAAGAGGAATATGAATCATTTTATCGAAAAAAACAACTTCAGCATGATTTTCACGAAGAAAATCCATGCCTATTATGATATCGAAGCTACCTAACTACATAGGTATGAGGTTGATCGGGAAGACGTGGTTGTTGAGATCGAGAGTACAACCACGTAGGACGGAGTTAACGGTAACGGTTCTTCCGGTGGTGACTTCCACATCGAAAGTCTTTGGGAGTTTAGTGCGTTTACATTTTAAAACATTTTTGAATTCTAACAATATAAAACAATTATCGGCACTAGTATCAAATAAACATGAAGCATAAATACCATTAACAAAGAACGTACGTTGACAACATTGTTATCATTCTGAGCCTGGCGATGATTGAGATTGAAGGCTCTTCCACGCGCAGCCTGTGGTTGCTGCTGCTGCGGCTGTGGTGGTGGCTGCTGCTGAGGTTGAGGCTGAGGCTGCTGTTCTTGCTTCACGGCTCTGTTTGGGCCGACATTACTGAAGTGGTTTGGGTCCCTACAAGTGTAGCAAGCACGGGCCTTTGGGGCTGGCGTTTGCTGCTACAACTGCTGCTGATTAGCCTGAGGAGTACGAGGTGGAGCTGGTAGAGTTGGTGCTGCTGGAGCTTAGGGAGCTTGCTGACGAGGGCCTGAACGACAGCTGACGGTAAAGTGGCTGTAAATGTTGCAGTTGGTGCAGAAACGGCAATTGCCTCCAACCGCATGGTGATAAGTGCATTTCGAGCACAGTGGATGAGGACCAGTATACGCACGCTTTGCTGGAGGTGCGTTTGGTGCGGCAGACTGAAGCGGCTGAGGGTTCGGTGGTGCAATAGCTACACAGTTCCTGTTCGTATTCTCTCTTTTGCGACCTCGGCGACTGGACTTTGACTCTCGAGACTGATCGGTAGGAGCACTCGGCTCAGTGATAGCTTGGTTTGCAACTTTGCTGTTCTTGAAGTAACCTGCCTGAACACGCTTGTCATTGATTTCTGCGGCAAGCTGATAAGTTTCCTCACTGGTGGTGGGTCGCGCTGCTGAACAAAATCAGCGAGGCAATCGGGTAGGGCACGGAGGTATTTCTTGATTGCTTTCTCAGTAGTGTCCACCTGACCGGGACAGGTAATACTCAACTGCTTGAAACGAGCTGTTAGACCAGCGTTGTCGGGACCGTCTTGCTTGATATCCCAAAAATCATTCTCCAACTTTTGAACTTCATGTGGAGGACAGAACTCTTTCACCATGATTTCCTTGAGTTCCTCCCAAGTGAGCACGTAAGCTTCTCGTTTCCGCACTTGTTGTGCTCCGCGGTCCACCAATCGAGTGCCCTCGATTGGAACACACTGGTAGCGTTGATGGTGCGCAGAGCTTCGGGGCATCCGCTTTGGCGGAAGGTAACCTCGATGGAATCGAACCAGTGGAACATAGCACTTGGTCCTTCAATGCCAGAAAAAGTAAGTGGTCCACATGCTTTAAATTGCTTGAAGCTGAACGAAGTCTTTGGCGCGTCGGTTTTTGAATCAACCGATGAGTTACTGCTGACAGCATGGATCTCGCTGACAATCTGGGGAATCACTTTGGCCATCTGCTTGGCCACGAGTGAGGCGATGCGCTTGTCGGCGTTGTTGCGCTGGCTGTTCCTCCTCGTGTGAGATCCCATGGAAGACATCTACTTGAAGATTTGATTGGATGAGATTTGATTGTAGTAGGTTTATGTTCAAAAGTTTACTATTATTATTATTATTATTCAGGTAAGGAACAAAATCACATAAACACGTAGGCAAGTAATCATGTAGGCAAGTAAACACGTAAGCACATAAGCACGTAGGCACGTAGTCACATAATTCATGTAATCATATACTTTGCACGTATTCACCTTCTCATAAGTAAAGCGTAGCGCGTACGAGATGCGAGATATAAGCGTAATAAGCGAGTAAAGCTGCGTATGAGGCACGAATGCCCTCATGAGCGTAAGCGAGTTGCGCGATTAGTTTGGTTGGTGAATTAATTAGCGTTTTAGATTACGAGAGCTGTGCGAATAGTGCATGTATCGATGGAGTGTAAAAGCGATAAATCAAGAAATTGATAAAGCGAGAAATACAACAAGCGTAAAATCCATAAATTCAAACACAATAAATAATAATAAAACTCGATGATGCGTAAAATCGGCGATTATAGGCTTAAATCAATTGGGAGTGTCCTGGGTTTTGAGACAGTGACTACCCAAAGTGGTTCGAAATTCTCTGAGTTCGGACACACGATTTGGCCTAAAGACAAATGCTCTCGCCGTACAATGGTTGACGACATTTATCCTTCCAGTTACGTCGTGTTCCGAGTCATTAAAATAATCAAGACTTTGGTGAGATTGAACATCGAGGAGTGGTACTAGTTATCAAGATGCGGGTTTCACCCCTAACTTAACAACTTCATTCCTAGTTGTGGTTATGCTCACGATCAAATCGGGAGTTCCACTAGATAGAAATGGAGATTTCCGTCGAGGTTCGGATATCACTCCTAACTCAACGAAGATATCTCGTGCGAGAGAATGCGCGGAGTGAATGATCTTATCGAGAGTTCTTGGTTTTCACACCTAATCTCGACTTGATCACTCGTTTTGTGTGATACAAGCGTTCTTCACGTGTATTGTGGTAGCTTTAGGAAAAGCATACGTAGTTTAAAAGTCCATTTCGAGGGTTTAAGATCAAGTTCGGGCGAAGTTAACTATTTTCGGGCGAACTTGATCTTTCGAGCGAACTTAGTATTTTTTGAGAGGGGACTGGCAAGTTCGGGCGAACTTGAGTAAAGTTCAGGCGAACTTGATCTGGTTCGAGGGAACTTGCCCCCAACTTCAGGCGAACTTGTCAGTGCGTCTTAGTTCGGGCGTTTAATCGATGCGTAACGGTCTGATTTGGTATCCTAACTATAGACTAGGTCAAACATGGCAGTTCTACCTAATTTTCCCTATAGTTATGGCTCTGATACCAATCTGTCACGCCCCAACCGATGGCGGAAACATCGGGGCGTGGCACTAGGCGACCAGATTGTCTCAAGAGAAATTCCATAAAAACTATTAAGCGATAATATTTAAACGTTCAACATCCCATACTATTAAACAATAAAATCCCAATAATTATTAGAAAACATAATATCTCTTAAAACATATCAAGTTCGATCTCCCCTAGATTTATTACATGAATTCTAAAGGTACTCCTAAACCAAAGCAGCAATAGCAAATATCCTCAACCAGCCACATATGTTAAAATAAAACGTCAATACAATTAAGTAATGGTGAGCATACAGGTTTTGCTTACATAATAGATATAAAAGTGTTTAGTATACACCGCATGACATTACGTAAGTGATGTGAACTATGTATCTACTAGATTCAAGTAAACAACAAACCGCGAGTGAGAGGCACGCGAACAAGTGTCCACGTCCTAAAGAGCAAATAAATGAGAAATAAAATGCGAGCCTTAACAACCCCCGGCCTCCGGGTGGCGGGTCAACCTCTAGCAAACTATCATGTTAAGGGTGGCGTACAAGCAATCAAGTAACATATACAATTCAGTAGATTTCACGTATAGTCATGTATTAGCGGGATTGCGAATAAGCGTTTGAGTTGCGTGATGTGATTTGATATAAGAACATTGTGACACCCAAAAGTGGTTTAAGCGTAAAGGGGTTCAAGTATACTCACAGTCGGTGCAATTTGAGAGAGATACGGGATCTGAGGTGAGTCGAGGAGAGCGCCGGGTCAGCCTGTAAGCGAACAGAAGTGCATCAGTCTTCCGAAATGCTGAAACGATTAACGGTTGAAAGAACAGTAGACAAGTTCGGACGAACATGTACCTTAGGGTACGAGTTCGGGCGAACTTGCCCTGTTTGTTGAGGTTGGATACAAGTTCGAGCGAACTTGTTCTGAATTGCTGAGTTTTTAGACAAGTTCGGCGAACTTGGTCACCATTCTGGTGACAAGTTCGAGCGAACTTGAGGTTTTCCGAGCGAACTTGAGTGTTATGGTCACCAATTCGTGCATTTTTGCGTCGTTTGCTGAGGAAATCGAGTGTCCATCCCTCCAACCTTAGGCTACTGAGCAAAACCTAGGCTGAAGAGGTCTTTTGGAGCGAGTTTTAGCCATTTTACAGAAACTCGGACTAATCCGGGCGAACTTGATGGTTCGAACGGGTTAGTCCAGTTTGTGCAAAGTGACGATTTCGTCCTTGTGCTTCCGGATCTGAGATCTATCTTGACAACCCCTCGTTCCCTTCAAAGTTGACGAAACATACGTCATTTAGTCCGAATTTGTGTGAAAATCGATGTTAAAGGTTTTACTTGGATCTAAGCATAGATCTAAGTGGAAAACATAAGTTTTGCATAAAAAGATGAAGTTTTTCGTAAACAGAAGTGTTTTGATGAAATCGAAGGTAAAACCTTGTGCGAAATCATTTTAAACGTTGTTGCAGCTTGACAACGGGTTGGTTTTTACTTGGAAATCAAAAGTTTTCGGTTTCGGGAGGTTTCGGGCGAACTTGCAGCAAGTTCAAATGAGAAGAGGAGCTGAGTATTTATAGGTGAAGAGGAGAAGGAGCTGGAAATAATCAAGTTCGGGCGAATTTGTCATAAGTTCGGGTGAACTTTTTACAAGTTCGAGCGAACATGATGAATTCCTTTGTATTGGAAGCCAGTTTAGCGAACTTGGCCTATATTCTGAGTCTGGTGGCCTGGACAAGTTCGGGCGAACTTATGATGCACAAGTTCGGCCGAACTTGGCCTATTGGTTATGTTCTGTTCGTTATTTTCGCGTTAAGCGTTTGTTTGGAGATCGTTCGTATATAGTTATATTAAGCGTTTTAGCGAAGCGTTAAGCGTTATATTTTCATCGAATTGAGAGAGAGCGAGTTGTGTGTGAGTGTGCGAGCGTTTTAGCGAAAATAAATCATAACATAAAAAAAATAACACACATAACCATAATTCCACATACTTAACTGCGTTTTGCGATGTGATGAGATAAGCGATGCGATGGCACAAGTGGTTATTGTACAACAACACACTCGGCTATTTAAGTAACATAGTTACTTGTGATTACGTTTGATTTAGCGTTGAGTTTAATAAGCGATTAGATGCAATATTGATGTGACAAAATATAATTACCTTAACATAAACTTTCCATAATCAAATCTCGGAGTACAACGATGAAATATACGGAAAAAAGAGATAACATCGAATTTACGAGTTGTTACATTGATAGCGAGGCGTGAACTCTTGATTGTCAGGGTTTACCAAGTGAAGAACTGCACCAGCCCCATCGCTGTTTGATGCGCCGTCAGTGAACAATACCCAATTTTCATCAACCATGAGAACTGGGTTTTGAACTGCTTCGCACTCGTCAATTTTTGTCTGTTGGCACTTCAGTAATAAAATCAGCTAGTATTTGCCCATTGATGGCTGGCCGTGGCTTGTATATAATATTGTAATCTCCCAACTCAATAGCCCATTTGCAAGACGCCCCGATACATCAGGCTTTGATAAAATTTTCCCAAGTGATAATTTGTCAGCACAGTAATTACATGACCTGAAAAATACCTCCTAGCCTGCGCGACGTGTTAACGAGAGCTAGGACCAGTTTTTCCATAATAGAATATCGCGTCCCTGGATCATTGAGCATTTTACTGACGTAATAAATTTGGGTTTGAACCCCTTCACGTTCAACTAGTAGAACTGAACCTACTGCCATATCGGATGCAGCAAGATAGAGAATCATTGGCTCTTTTTCAAGCTGAGCAGTAAGTGTTGAGAGTTGTATTAAACAGTTCTTCATATCTTGGAAAGCACTCTCTGCTTTAGAAGTCCATAAGAATTCATTCTCCTTGACGCAATTGCACAACGTACGAATGAATGGATAAGATTTTGCAGCATGATTAGCAAGAAAACGGTTGAGTGTAGTAATCGTCCAGCCAATCGTTGCATTTCTTTAATAGTAGCAGGAGAAGACATTCTTTGGATTGCCTCCACTTTATCAGGGTTAACTTTGAAACCATCTTTTGTAACAATGAATCCAGGAACTTGCCTTCCGCCATACCAAATGAACACTTGCTCGGATTCAATTTCTAGTTAACCTTTCGCAATGAATCAAAAGTTCGTTGGATGTTTGCTAACATTGTATCTTCAGTGTGGCTCATGATAACAAGATCATCAATGTAAACTTCAATCGTAACCCCAATATCATCACCAAACACTGCATCCATAAGGTGCTGATAAGTTGCTCCCGCATTGCGGAGACCAAAGGGCATATTTGTGTAGCAGAAAATGCCTTTCTCCGTGCGGAAAGCCGTCTTGTCCTCGTCTTCCTTCTTCATTAGTGCTTGGTTATATCCTTATAGCAATCGAGAAAACATTTCCATCGAAATGATGCTAAGGAATCAACTTTCTTATCGATTTCTGGAAGAGAATAACAATCTTTAGGGCACGCCTTGTTTAGATCTTTAAAATCGACGCACATGCGCCAACCGCCATTATGTTTCTGCACCATGACCGGATTAGCAACCCAAGTCTGGTATTTGACTTCGCGTAGGATTCCGGCATCCAATAATTTTGAAACTTGTTCGTTCATTGCGCGAGTTTTCTCAGGCCCTAAGCTGCGCTTTTTCTGTACTACCGGCTTTGCTGAAGGAAAAACGTTTACACAGTGCTCTGCAACGTCGCGCGGGACGCCAACCGTATCAGTGGGCGTCCAGGCGAAAATATCCTTATTTCGAAATAATAACAGTTTGAGCTTTGCGCGGATTTCTGTGGTCATCGCGGGACCTAAAAGAATTGTTTGCTCAGGATATTTGGTATTAAGTACCCATTTTTCAGGTTCATTTGGAGGTACATGTTTTGAAGCTTTAGCGATTGGTTCTTCAATAGACATTATTTCTTTGCGCGCATACATAATAGCATGCCTGTTGGTGTTGGGAAACCACAAGCAGCATGCAGAGCTGATGTAACCATGCTAAAATCACGTTGCGCGCGTCGTCCGATAAGACATCATGGCGAGAAGTCGCCGGCATTACCATAAAATTCACCTTAATGGTTCGCGAATGTTTTCCGTCTGAGAGGAGACGGAAAAACTATTTGTCCTAGAGGAAAAACAGCCTCATTGCAGAACCCAGTTAAAGGGAAATCAACTGGTTCTAGGCGTGCCTTATCCTCTGGATCCAATTGGTTAAAACACTGCTCTTATATGATATCCATGGAGCTCCCAGGGTCTATAAACACATAATCGGTTTAATAGTTGCCAAAAATACCTGTAACCACTACTGGTCGCTCTTACTGTGGTCCGCCAGGAACAATGGGAAATCACTTGTTGTTCACGCCATTTTTCATTTCGAAAACGTTGAAAGTTGCGCTTGCGCGTTGTTCCCCCCTGAATCATAGAAACCTGCTTCATCTTCTTGTTGCTTGGACACTCATCTCCGCGCGTAACTTGCCTAAATTCCTTGCGCACCGACTGGAGTAAGCGTGTCAGTTTACCACTCTTTAATGCCTTTTCTATCTCGTGCGTAAACTGATGCAGTTGTCAGTTGTATGCCCGGTATCTTTGTGATAGTCACAAAGAGATTTGGTCCTGACCCTTCTTGTTCTTCATGGGTTGAGGTTGCTTAAACTGATAGTTCTCGGTGCTAAGAACCTCTGCTGGGGACTTTGTTAGAGGAGTCCATTGCCGAGCACGGTTCTCTTGTTTGATTGCTTTTTGGGTAGTAATTTTATTAATTGTCACGCAGCATCTACCGGTGAATAAGGAAATATGAACCTTGATTTGAATCCTTCCAATCTTTCTTAAACTTCCGACTGCCCTTACTCAGATCTTGAGGTCGATTCTGAGGTAGTGGTGGTCTGTTGGAATTAGATTCCGCTCTGTTTGCGCATAAACTTTGGCTACTGCCATTAGTTTATCCCAGCTCTTTGGAGACCAGTAGTTCTAAAGAGCACTTTTATATCACACATCTTACCGCATATTTGAACTGTGTGCGGATAAGATCTTCGTGTACATCTCCAATTTCTAACACTTCCTTGTTGTAACGAGTGATAAAATCCTCTAGGCTCTCGTCATCCTTCTGCCAGATGTTCATCACATCTGAGGAATCTCAAACGTAGCGCCGTTGTTGACTAAAATGCATAAGAAATTTCTCCTTAAGGTCATTCGAAGAGGAAAGTTTACTTGTGGGTAAGTTATCGAACCAAAGACGCGTGACGCCGGTAAGAGTTTGCACAAACAGATGACACCACATTAGTAACGTCCAGCCTCCAATAAGCCCTGCGCCAGTGAAGAGGCGCATGTGATCATTAGGATCAGTTAAACCATTAAAATTCCCCACATTGGATGGTAACTTTGCTCGTTCTAGTGGAGCCAATGCTATTTCCTTTACAAACTTTGATTGTTCAACTGCTTCAGCAGGTCTATACACCAGGTTATAGTGGTGCTCCACGTCAGGGTTGTACGTTGCACGAATTTTAGGCTTATAGTTGACATGATCCGTAGATAACCATTAAAAACGCTTACGCTATCTCCTTCGTCATAAGTTTTATCATACTCATCATATTGGGTGTCCCGCTTCTGTGACAGTCACGGGCCCAAACGTGAGTGAACAGATGTGCGACGTTGAGTATTGTCTTCTTGTTTACCAGAATGAATAGAATCATTCCTGGTCTGAGAATACATCTCAGTTTCTTCTGCAGATGCATGCAAAGGTGCACGAGCACGGATCTGTGAATCATAACTCAACGCTCAGGTGCCGGCGAAGCACGGACCTGAGAAGCATTGACCGGAGCTTGAAAAGCTGGAGTTCCGGCTAGAGCACAGAGTTGATCATACATAGCATTTAGAGCAGTCTGAGATTTGATAAGCCAAGACAATGGAGTCTCTCCCGGTGGTAAGATTGATGCAACATCGACATGTGGAGCCGCCAGAGTTACTGGAATGCTCGTATGACCAAGGTCATGTTGAACATCAGCTTCACCGGAAAACTCCTCTTCTATTTGTCCGTCGATCCGAGCGCCACGAGCAACATGACGAATCTTAATCGAGGACCTACAGGATGAGACGAATCATCAGCCATGATACTGAATATTCAGACGAAACAAATGAAAAGATGAAAAGAAATGAGAAATCGGTGGGCGCCAATGAAGAAACACCAGATCTAATTGAACCGGAATCAGATCAGATCTGTTGTGAGGGTTTCCGCATAAAGGATTAATCCTCCGACTGTTCGCCGTAATGAAAAGACTCCGATGAACGCTGCAAAACTAAACACCGTTAGACTTGTTCTCTCCGTGACCACCCTCCGGCGTGAGAATAAGTACAGGTTGATCGGAATAGTTAAAGTGAAGTAAGAGAGAGAGTAAGTGAGAGTGAATGTCTTACTTGTCCTTGAAGCTACTTATTTATAACCGGATTTTAGGCGCCAATTCGGAGAGATGGAAAAGTTCACAGAATATTCTCAACGTTGTTAGTTGGTTAGTTCGTCATCCAAGCACACAGATCATGGCTTGATCAACGACTGGGGAGTCACCACGTGGCAGATGATGCTTCTTCATTCTTTGTTACGAGATGTGCCATCATCGTGATAATAAGGAATGCACCAGATCGTGCCACGTGTAATTTCTGTTGTAACCGTTTGTGCCCCTACACGATTGACCCTTTATGGCTTCTAGAACGTTTCACAGCTGTGATCTTTTGATCTGCTGCCACGTGTCTTTTCTGTTGTAACAGAAAAGATTCTTTTGCTCTGATCATCTTTCATGCGCACGGAAGTCGTCTGATACAAGATGTATTCAAGTTTAACTATTTCCTTGCGCGAGCCCGCGCAAGGTAGTTAAATGATTGTTTCTCTTCTCAGAAGCCCAGCGCATGGAAAAATTAAGTTTATCTCTTGTGATATAGTCTGCGCAAGTCTGCTTTGTGGATAATAGTGGTATGGTCTTTCGCTTGACGCAAGGTTTTGGGACCATACCCCTTCAGTTTATATATATGTTCTATATATAACAAAACACGTTTGAACAATAGTATTTCATAATTGGTCCATCAATCTTATGTTAGAATATTATAGTTTCTTTTATTTATTAATTTATGTTTCCTAACCTAAACATGAATGTAAATTATCATATAACTCTTGAACTCTAATAATTCTTTTTTTTATAGATGATTTAAGTTTACATCACTAACTTTAATAAATTTATCATACGAAAGTTTAATAATAATTTTTTTCTATAAACGATTTACGTTTTAATCCTTAAACTTTAATAGAGTTATCAATACGTATCTTGAAGTTTAATAAAGTTATTTTTATTTATAACAAATATTTTTTTTTGCCTTTTTTAAAGTTAAATTCTTTTTTTATTTTACTTATTATTTATTTAACTTATTAGAGTTAAAGCTGACTTTTAACTCTAGACATGTTTACTTAACTGTGTTTATTGTTATTTTACCATCATTTAGATTAAAGCTTTACATGGTCTAATAACTGATTGATATATACATGTAACAAATACATCATCGCCAGCACCCTTCTACGGCCCTGTCGCGAAGCGCGGGTTCCATATAGTTAAATACATTTCAAGTGAAATTTTAAATTAAATTTGTTTATGTTTCCTTTTCAATGGCGTTAATTTTCTTACTGTATCGAATATTAGCAAAGTCTCATTATAACGTGTCTGTTTGCAAAAAGACGTTTATTATTTAAATCGTTTTATTTTTTTACAAAAAATTCTGAATATTTTGAAAGGACTTGCTGTAACACGTGGGTTTACACAGAAGTTTGCTATTATTTTTTAATATAAACTTTTGAAAACAATATATTTTTTTTCATGGTTTAACACGCGGTGTTATGTATAGCCCTTTTCATATAAGGTTTCGCATAGGTTACTTTTTCCGTGTTGTAGTGCGCCGCAAAGCGCATGATTGTAATTACGAGTATATAACAATTAACGTAGTTCCTTAGGAACAATATAATGAATGGACGAAAATAGAATGATAATTACAGATCTGCCATTCCTTTAGGAATTTCGTTCACCCTGTTTCAACACCTGTCTTCTTCACCTTTGAAACCACCACCACCACAGCCTACCGATTCTGTCTGAGATAATGAGATTAGACTTCCAACGAAGATGAAGGACTATTTCGGACGTTGCTACACAGTTAGCTTCTTTCGCCGGAGATTAAACATCTTCCTTCGACCGCTAACTACAACTCCGATTAAGCCTCCAACGAAGGTGAAGGGCGATATTCAACTACTCAACGTTCACGGTCGTTCGATTCGTGGTCTTTCGTCTGGGATTAGGGCTCCAACTGGTGCGATTCAGCAATTTAGGGCTCATTTTTTCTGCTTTTTTTTTTTTTAATCGTTTTGGTGTTTATTAAATTTGTATCTACCTAAAGTGCTCCAGTGGCTTAGCCAATTTGATATTGTGTAAGTAGTGTCATATTCTATTTTAGAAATTAGAGTAAGGCAGTAAGCTAAGGTTTATGACATCCTGCACATCTCTTTAGGAACTGTGATGGTATATTTTGTATGGTAACTTAGTGTTTTTAGGTTGAGGGAGATTGGAAGTTTGGAATGGATAACAACAACCACAAATATCGTCGACTATATATTTCTTTTATAACTCCATTATATTTCTTTTGTTTAACCACCCGTTTTATGTTTCATGTTTAATCACCTGTTGCTGTTTATGTTTTGTGTTATCTGCTTGATCATTTGGATACTAGGTTTAATGACCTTGTATGTCCTGTTTATTGTTTAATCACCTATTTTCTGGATTATATGGCTTAAAGGGATTAGCTTTAAATAACAAAATACTTTAATTTTCACTAATTTTCGTGGTTACTTTTCTTTAGTTGAGTTTTTTCGTCAATAAGCTAAGGCTTAAAACAATATTCTCAGTGTATGAATTCAATAATGTGTGCTGATCTGTTTTGCAAGTAGGACCGGAATAAAGCTCCGTCACATTTTGAGACTAGCATTGTTGGCAAATACCCTTGATACTTGTACTCAGGGTACTAAGGAAGCTAATGGATATTAAGACTTTGATTTTTCATTTGGTATCAAATATGGTAATTTACAAGTATAACTCCTACTAAAGTGGAATTTCTTTAGATTGATGATTGATCAAGGCAAATTATTGATTCTGAATCTTGATCTATTAATTTTTTTAGTAACATATTGCTTTCACAAATATGTTTGTTTGGTTTTTGTAGATATATCTTATGGATGTTTGGAAGGAGTACACGGTTGGCCATCAAATGATAGGGTGCAGCTTCGGAGTGTAATGTTTCATGGCACTTCAATGGTTCAATTGCTTCTTTCTATACAAGTACATATTTAACCACATCTTATCATTCTTCGCTTGGATTTTACAATGTATTCGTAATATGAAGATGATTTTTGCCACTTTGTTGTTTCAATCATGCTTCAAGATGTTCTCTATATTTTGACTACAATCAATTTGATGCAACACCAAGATGCATTGATAATACGGTTTTAACCCGCCGCGAAGCGCGGGGCTTTTTACTAGTTAAATAACAAAAAGGGTTCATAAAATATGACCACACGAAATGTATAGAAAGTCATCTATACGACTGGTAGGAGCGTTTGTATAAAAAATTAACCACTTTACACACACAACACTATATATATATATATAGAAAAAGTATATCGTACAATTGGGCTTAATGTACATTGGATACGATGGGTGAATTCGCATGTTATAAAACAACATTGATGAAATCGCATGTTGGAAGTTTTGATGAAATCGCATGTTGTACAAAACAAACAATTTCGCATGTTGATTTAAGGCACCAAAATCGCATGTTTGTATTTTTTTAAATCACCAAAATTGCATGTTGATAAATCCCAACGTACGCAATGTACGTTAAACCCAATTGTACGTTAACTTCTCCCTAAATATATTATATTATATATATATTATATATATATATGTATGTAAAACTTTTATTATTATTAGTTTCTAATAAAATAAGTTGAATTTATCATGATATAAAATAAACAATAAATAACAAACCAGTAACTAAAAAACAAATATATATATATCAAATTTCAACAATTTTAAATCAAGGTACAATCAAAAGAAATGAAACATCGCATGTAGGTAGGCCCAAACACTGGCTTCTCATCTCACCATATAGATCATGTAGGTAGGCCCAAACAACACCAGATCAATGTAAACGATAAAAGAGTAAGGATAGAACTACAAATCATTTGTATACAGATTCACCACCAAACGAGACAATGAGACTGCGAACTCTAACCGAAGATACAGGTACTATTGAAGATAAATATACGACAAACTTAAATCAATCAAAATATTTGATTTAGTCATTCTCTTATTCCTTTCCTTGTATATTCCTAAATTTATGTTGTCTTTTGTATTATAAATTTAGTTCAATATTAAGACTATTGTATGGTGAAAATATAATTCCTCTCATGGTATCAGCCAGGTCATCCCCTTTCCCTTTTCTAATCGCAAACTTGTTCCTAGTGCAGATCATCGACCCTTCTTTTCTATTTTTTTTTTCTCATCCCCCTAAATTAAGTCTATTCTCTTATGGTCACTCCATCTTCTCAAGACCCCATGAATACATTGTTGCATCAGCTCACCATAAAGCTATCATCATCCAATATCTGGCATGGATAAATCAAATAAAAAATCTTCTTGATCATCAAAACTGGATACGGTTTGCTTATCCCGCTCCATCTAAAACCATCTCTGAAGAAGGTGAGTCTATACAAATCCAAAATATGCTTCATGGCTTGAAATAAACAAAAGAATTCTTCTCCTCCTTCAATCATCTCTCACAGAGGAAGCTATGGCAGAAGTTTTAGGCCTTTCGACCACTAATGAAGTCTAGAAAGCTCTGGAATCAACCTATAGCCATGATTCCTTGGAGCGTTCTCAAAATCTCAAAGACTTTTTACGACAGTTAAAGAAGGGAAATCTCTCTGTGTGTGATTTCGGGAAACAATTCAAAGCTATTTGTGAAAAGCTTGCTGCCATTGGACAACTGTCTATGATGTTGACAAAAGTCACTGGTTTCTTTGTGGCTTAGGACCCGCTTTTGAGACGTTTTCTACGGCTCATAGGGTTGTGCGTCCCCACCCTCCCTTCCATGATTTGCTTGCTTAAGCCGAAGGACATGAGTTGTTTGTTTCTTCTCTACATGGGTCACAAACATCTCCTTTTTCGGCTCAACATCACACCTTTAGGAAACAATCCTCACGTGGCACAGGACGCTCAAACACTTACGCAGGTGGCCGGTTCTCTTCATGAGGGGTCGTTTCTTCGCGTGCCGAGGTTGAAGAACACCCATTATCAATTATGCCGTCAAAATGGCCATTATGCTAGTGCTTGTCCTAAGTTAGCAACCTACGCTTAACAATCTACATATTCAGCAGCCAATCTTGCACAAGCCTTTCATGCTGATTGCAACATAAATGATACAAGCCTAGATTGGTGTGCAGATTCGGGTGCTACGGCTCATATGGCCCCATCACCGGCTCATGTTGACTCATCTGCTCCTTACGTAGGAAATGATAAAGTATATTTTGGTAATGGTAATGTTTTTCCCGTTTCTCATATCGGTACACTCTCAGTTCACCTCAATTGAAATTAAAGGATGTCCTTATTGTACCTAATATCAAGAAGAACTTGTTATATGTTAGTAAACTCACTAAGGGTTAACCGGTTGATTTCGTGTTTTCTCAATCTTACTTTGTTATTTAGGCTTTGGTAACCAAGGACATTCTAGCAAAAGGGACGTATAAGGATGGACTATATATTTTGAGCTCTGGTTTTCAAGCTCTAGCGGCTACGGTTATTTCTTCTTCCAAGGCTTCTTTTGAATTATGGCATAGACGCTTTGGACATGTCAACTTTGATGTTCTTTCTATTTTAAATAAACATGGTTGTTTGCATTTTACTTCTATTTTACCTAGACCGATATTTGTTCATCTTATGAGCTTTCAAAACAACATCGTTTACCATTTCAATCAAATGAAAAACGCTCACTAAATGTCCTTGATTTGGTGCATTGTGATTTATGGGGACCAGATCCTAATACCTCAAATGATGGCTACAGTTACTATGTTTTTAATTTGTTGATGATTACTCGAGATTTACATGGTTTTATCCCTTAAAAACCAAATTAGAATTCTTTGTAGTTCTCAAAAAAATTTTGCACTTTGTGCAAACTCAATTTTCTTGCAAAATGATGGCGGAACGGAATTTTTGAACAATCAAGTTTGGAGCTTATTTCTTGACAACGGTACTCATCACCAAATGTCTTGCCCATGTACTCCCCAACAAAATGGGTGGGCCGATGTCAACATCCCTATTTCCACGTGTACCCGGTGGGCCCGGTTGGGGAATATCTTGACGTAGTTGATAACATCATAACCAAACAAACACAACACAGCGGAAGTCTTGGATTTAAATTACTATTACAACCGAGTGTTCAAAGTTCGAATACAAATTACAAGGCTTGTAAAGAAAGATCCACAAGCGGATCGTAATAAATATATACAAAGTATTTGTTCAACAGACTTCGGCAACTAAGGACTTGCAAAATCCTCTTATGTTACTACCAAGCAGCTCCCGGCCTATTTCGCGTGGTCACATGTAACTTGGTCTTTTGAAAATACGTCAGTTTTCACTGGTAAATACTAGTAACTGACACATTTTGAAAATATAACGAAAATGTGCACTTAGCACATTTTATAAATAACTTGGGATAGTTCAAAATGACCTTGTTTACAGTTTTACATGTTGTCAATACATATGGGGTCCGGTGCAGAAACCGAATAACCTGATTAACCGACACGCCACTTAAATAATCCACCAATGGGATTCAATATTTTATTAGCATTAGCATCTGTCAGGTGTATGCCTATACCCCGTGCTTAAGGTCGTGGCCATTAGTAACTTAAATGAGCCAAGGATATCCCGACACGGTCTAGTTAACCCCCAATGTTTAAGTTATTAAACATAACAAAATAAAACAGGTTATGAAGATTTAGTAAATCACAATCCGATAACATGATCCCATACCCGACCAAGCGGTATTATTATACTGTATCCTAAGCCCGTATATGGAAAATAGGCTAAAAGTATTTACCTGAGCAAATTATTCAATAAGATTAATAACTCAGCTGATAATTCAAAAAGTAAGCTTAGATGACAATCTACCGGAAGACTTTAGTCTGGAATGATGGTATTATTAACCAATTAGAATGCTAACGGGTCCTATCTACATCATAGACTCAGACCGGCTAGCTTGATAAGATATTTACGGTACTAAACGCTAGATTAAGCGATGACCGGAAAAAATTTAGTTTAAACTAAACAAGTACTAAGACTTGTTTAATATGGGTAAACATATTACATTCTGGATTTTGCTAAGAAAAAAATGATAAGGTTAAACCCTTTTCGGTTAAACTACGTAAACTTGTCACTTAGGCTTAACCGTACGTGTATAAGCGAGACCGGGTAACCGGATGAGTGATATACAAGTTCCATATGCCATTATAATTAAAACATGTTATAATATCATTAGGATATTAACATGTATGCGCATTATGGTTTTAAAATCAAATTACGCCTCAAAAGGCGTTTTGGTCATTTTATGACTTATAAAAGGAGCTTGCAAGTAAACTGATGTCGTGGTCATAAAAATTCTGTAAGAATGATTCATTTATGATGTTATATCAGTAGAATATCAAGTATATTGTGGTTTATAGTTTAGGACCAAACTATGCCCCGAAAGGGCATTTTGGTCATTTTACACATCACTTGACAAACTTATTTGGGAATCTGAGTTTAGGTCATGTACCTACTATAAATATGTATAAAATAAGTTTGAAATCAGTAGGTACCAAGTCTTGATGCTCTAATATGGTTTTAAACCATACTATGCGCCGAAACGGCGATTAAGTCGCTAAATGACGAATTAAATGTTGTTTGAGTGAAACTGATGTTTGACCAGGTTTGTATGATGAAAATATATTATATAATATAATACATCAGTAAGCAAAAGGTTTTGTACTTTAAAAAAATGATTAAAATCTATTTTATAGGAATCGTCATTTAAGGGCTTAATGCATGGACCTGCGTATAAACTCATTTATAATCTGAATAGATATCCCAAATAATCCTAATTATGATATTACATCAAAAGGTAAAGAGTTTTGGAGTCAAAGTTATGTTTAAATCATTTTATACACCAAAAAGGGCGATTTGGTCACTTTAAAGCATAAATTACGTGTATTTAATCAAAACTCAGTTTATGACCATAATTTAAATCTCAAAAAAGTTAAATAAGTTGACATATCAGTTTACGAATCATAAGTATGCTCATTTTTATTTAAAACCTCATTTTTAAGCATGAAGGGGATTTTTTGCAAAATTTGGCATAATTAACGGATACTTGCATATGAACTCGGATTACTATTGACTGTATATATCCATGTAATACATTAAGTACACTCAGAAGGTTTATGTCAACTAACAACACTTTAATATTGGTGCGCAATCTAACTTTTAAATACTTATTACACAGTTATTAAAGTGTTGAAACTGATTTTATAGCACCTAATTGCTAAATATATATTTATCTAGAATCTGACCCGTTGACTTTTCTTGATTAAAACTTTGACCCGTCAATTGACCAGGGTAATCAGGAGGTGCCCTTTTAAGGGATTAACCCTACCTAATTACGATCATGTAGCCATGGTCTACCTATCAGCGAAAGTCAAAGCGTTTTTACGTCATTCGTTTGACTTGGGCTTAAAGCGTAATAAAACTTAAAGAGGAGAGTTAAGGACACTTACTCAAGGTCCTATCTCGAAATAAAACTAACTTGGAAGCTCTTATATGTCCAGGAACCACCAGTGGAGAAGCAAGGATGATAAAGAAGAAGAAGTGAGCAAAAATGGAGTTGAAATCACTCCTATTTATACTTGAGGATCAAGACCTAGGACTTCCAGGTGTTGGCAGGAGTCATATGGTGCCAACAAGTGTTTAGGTACATGTTAGATACAAGGAGGGTGGCATTTCGAGTGAAGGGTGGCTAAAGCAGAAGCTGCCACATTTCGCCAGCTACGTCCCTCTTGCGGACCGTATGGATATAGTCTTACGATCCGCAAGGCACTTGGGCCCCAAAAGCTTTAAAATGGTTACGGACCGTAACTAAAATGGCTTGCGGTCCGTAACCGCCTTTCAGAACTTGAAGTTTGGCATTTTCCAAGTTTGGACCTCGAGATCTATTAAAAAAGATAGGGGTACTTTTGTCGCATAGTGGACTCGACTTCCTATGTGTACTCGGGCCTCGACAGGCATCCCACTTGACCTTCACAATAGGCACGTGCTTTCTTCGAAGCTTCTTAACCTGTCGATCTTCGATCGCTATCGGTTTCTCAATGAAACGCATGTTTTCGTTGATTTATCTTCGTGCGACATTGCTAGCGACTCATCGGCTAGGCACTTCTTTAAATTTGAAATGTGGAATACATCATGAATTCCACTTAGCTTTTCGGTAACTGAGCTTATATGCTACGTACCCAACTCGTTCGATTATCTGAACGGCCCTATATATCTTGGGCTCAACTTGCCCTTTTTACCGAATCGCATGACGCCTTTCCAAGGTGACACCTTCAGCAGCACTTTGTCCCAATTTGGAACTGAAGAGGTTTGCGCCTCTTATCCGCGTAGCTCTTCTGCCTATCTCGGGCAGCTTTGAGACGGTCGCGAATTTGAAAAATTTATTTGTTGTCTCTAGGACAATCTCTGGTCCTGATAGTTGTGCCTCTCCAACTTCCGCCCAACAGATGGGCGTTCGACACTTTCTCCCATATAAGGCCGCAAAAGGTGCAGCCTTAATGCTTGTATGATAGCTGTTGTTGTAGGAGAATTCAATCAAAGGTAGGTGGTCATCCCAACTACCACCTAAGTCGATCACACATGCACGTAGCATGTCTTCCAAGGTTTGAATGGTACGCTCACTCTGTCCGTCGGTCTGCGGATGATAAGCCGTACTAAAGTTCAATCGAGTGCCTAAAGATTACTAGAAGCTTTTCTAGAAATGAGAGGTGTATCTTGTATCTCTATCGGATACAATAGACATCGGCACTCCATGTAGGGACACGATCTCGTCCACGTATATTTTAGCCAATTTATCTGAACTAAACGTTTCTTTGATTGGCAAGAAGTGCGTTGACTTAGTCAATCTATTGCGATGACCCAAATTGTGTCATTACCACGCTTAGTCTTAGGTAGCTTGGTAATCAAATCCATAGTTACCATTTCCCATTTCCAAGTGGGAATCTCGAGCTGTTGTAGAAGTCCTAACGGTTTCTGATGTTCAGCTTTAACTTGCGAACACATCAAGCACTTAGCTACATAGGTGGCTATGGATTTCTTCAACCCATCCACCAATAATTAGATTTCAAGTCTTGGTACATCTTATCACCTCCTGGGTGAACAGAGTACTTGGAGTTATGCGCTTCTAGGAGGATTAGATCTCTAAGTCCTCCAAAAATTGGAACCCAAATTCGTCTATTGAATCTGAGGATTCCATCACTTCCAGGTGTTAACTGTTCGACAGTTCCACCTAATCCCTCATTAGCAATATTAGCCTCCATCATGGCTTGCTTTTCGCATCAAGCAACTTTTCATTCAAGCTGTTTCATTCAAACCCATCCACCAATAATTAGATCAAGCACCTAATCCTTAGAGGCTCAGCCCTCTCCTTGCGACTAGCGCATCAGCGCTACATTCGCTTTGCCGGGATGATATCGGATTTCGCAATCGTAATCATTAAGGGTTTCCATCCAACGCGTTGTCCATATTAAGATCCTTCTGATTAAACAAATGTTGGAGGCTTTTGTGATCAGTGTATATAATACACTTAGTTCCGTATAAATAATGCCTCCAAAGTTTAAGTGCAAACACAACGGCATCCAATTCAAGTCGTGGGCGGTGTAATTCTTTTCGTGCACTTTGAGTTGTCGTGATGCATAGGCGATCACTTTGCCTCTTTGCATAAGCACACATCCCATACCACTGTGCGATGCATCACAATAAATGACAAACTCCTCAATGCCTTTTGGTAGGGTTAAAACTAGAATATTGCTTAGCTTCTGCTTCAATGTCTCAAATGATTTGTGTTGTTTTAGACCCCATTTGAACTTGAAGTTCTTGCGAGTTAGAGCGGTTAGAGGGGTAGCTATTCTAGAGAAATTCTCAATGAACCTTCTATAATAAACAGCCAGTCCTAGGAATCTGCGGACTTCAGAAGGTGTCTTTGGTGCTTCCCAATTAATTATCGCTTCAATTTTAGTGGGATCAACTTGAATACCGCGTTCACTAACCACATGTCCAAGAAACTGGACTTTGCGAAGCCAAAATTCGCATTTAGAAATTTTGCATACAGTTTCTCCTTTTGTAACAGCTCTAGGATGCACCTAAGATGTTTCTCGTGATCGGATTGATTAGAGAATAGATAATGTATGTCGTCGATGAAGACAATGACAAACTTATCTAAGTAAGGTTGGCAGACTCTATTCATGAGATCCACGAATGCTGCTGATGCATTAGTGAGCCCAAAAGGCATCACTAGAAACTCATGATGTCCGTATCTCGTTCTAAAATCAGTCTTTGGGACATCCTCATTCCTAACTTTCAGTTGATGGTAACCAGACCTTAAATCTATCTTCAAGAAGTAACTTGCTCCTTGTAGTTGATCGAATAGATCGCGATTCTGGGCAAAGGGTAACGATTCTTGATCGTTATCTTATTGAGCTCACGGTAATCAATGCACATACGCATTGAGCCGTCCTTCTTTTTAAGAAACAGATCGGGCTCCCCACGGTGATGAACTAGGCTGTATGAAGCCTTTTTCCAATAGTTCATAGCTAAGTTCTTAATTCTTTCATTTCTGTTGGGGCTAAGCGATAGGGCGCTCTTGTAATAGGTGCAGATCCATGTAGGATGCCGATCCTAAACTCATCTTGTCTATCAGGAGGTAGACCGGGTAATTCCTCAGGAAAGACATCTGGGTAATCCGAGATAACGGGTATATCTTCAGTCTTTGGCTTTGGTTTATCAATGGTTACTTGTGCCATATAAATGACAAACTCTCTTCATGCATCGGGAGGCCTTAAGCATAGCAACTTTTTCTGGCAACCCATAGTGCATATCTCCAAAGATGGTGAGGGCATCACCAGATGGGGTTTTAATCTCGATTAGTTTCTTATCGCAGGCAATGGGGCTTGGTTATGGGATAACCAATCCATGCCTAAGACTACATTGAACCCCGCCAATTTCATTGGCAGAAGAGAGATAGGGATCAAATGATTCTTGATGGATATAAAGTATCCATCCATAATGGAATAAGCGGTTTCAATGGCTTCCGTCGGCAAGTTCTACCTCTAAGTTATATCTAGAGTTCTTACAGGCAAGTTTAATAGTTTGCTAAACTTATGGTCGACAAACGACTTATCATCCCCCAAATCGAATAGAACTCTAGCAAAAGTATCATTGATGAGGAAAGTACCTGTTATGACGTTGTTATCATTGGCTTCTCGAGCACTCATCTGAAAGGCTCGAGCATTTGTTTTCTTAGCTCCACTAGACTTTACATTATCTTCTTTTGCATTCTTGGAGCAGTTTGTTTTACGTGGCCTTTCTCACCACATTTAAAGCAAGTCGCATCTTTGATATCCCTGCAGTCCAGGGTCTTGTGTCCCATCTTCTTACAAATACCACAAGGTTTAGCTTGTGGATCAAACCGACACTGTCCACCGTGTCGTTTCTTGCAGATTTTGCATTCAGATCTCTCTTCGATTCTTTGGTTCTTATGGGATCCAAATTTCCCTTTCTTCTTTAACCATTGGGAATTATCATCCTCCCTTTTCCTCTTTCCCTCAGCTTCCTTTCAGGCCGACATTCTCCTCACATAATCTTGAGTGAGGGAAAGAGCTAGTTCCACAGCAGATTTATAAGTGTTAGGCTGAACAGCCTTAACCAAACTCCTGATCTCTGGAGCCAAAGCTTTGATAAAGCGCACAATTCGCTTAGGTTTTGGAGTGACTAGGTATGGTACCAGCCTGGAGTATGAGTCGAAGTCGGTAACAAACTTCCGACTGTCGAGATTCTTCATTGTGAGAGCAAGAAAGTCCATTTCAATCTTTTCCACTTCGTGTGGTGGGTAGTACGTGTCCTTAACAAGGTCCACAAATTGGGACCATCCCAAATTATATAAGTGGACCTTTCCCGATGATTGCATTAAGGCCTTCCACCATATCAGGGCGCTACCCTTAAAAGACTGTGATACAAACTTTACAATATCTTTATCAGCGCAACCACTGATATCCACCACTGTTTCAATCTCATCGAGCCATCTCAGGTCTCGATTGCCCCCTTTTCTCCGTTGAAGTCTCGTGGCTTGCACGAGACAAATTATTTATTTGAGCAGCCATCCTTGGAAGTATTAGTCTTGTCAAGGATTTCTTGTTTCTTGGCCTCGTTCCTCACACTTGAGGAATGCACAGAACCTTCTTTCCTTTCAGAGACAGGAGGTTTCGAGAGGGGTTTTGATACAGACCTAGAGTGAGCAGCACTCGTCATATTGTATTTTTCAAAGGCGTTTTCCATAGCCTTACCCACGGCTGCATCAATGCGAGCCTAGAAGTCATCTTCATTAATGACTATATTTGTCTTATTACGATCATCATCGTTGTGGTGACTGCTTGCACCATCGGAGTGAGCTATTTGATGCTTTAGTGCTATACGGCGAAATAGGTATCTTATGTGTTAGCCATGGTATGATTAACTATTTAGGCTTTAGTACTACATATGAATGCTTTGCATATAAGCTAGGTCTCAAAAGGACTATCATAGGCATTTAAAAGATCGGACATAGTCCAGAAGTTTAGACCGTGGATAAAATGTCACATCTGTCATTGTCGCATTGATATGTTAGATAGCGCAATAGCTTGTCACAAGGACAAGAGATATGGCACAAAAAGGCCTTTGTCACGAAGACTAGATAAGATTTGAACAGAGAGCCAAAGGCTACAACTGCCAATGTCACTAACGGACATGATACATATGGCCTAAAGACGCTACATCACTAATGGATGTTATATTATAACCCGTAGGTAATACACCACTATTGGGTGTTAAATGATTTATCATCAAAATGATGATATTTGTCTTGATCGCGCCGATCATTTAGACTTATGATAATTGAATCGTAGCTTGAATATTTTTTTATGGCTAGTGTGGTTCCTCATGTCACACTGCCAGGAGTGTTAATATCACTCGAATATTAACATAGAATGATGTCTTAAAATGGTTTGACTGATTAGCCATGGTCGCATTGACCATAGAGGCTTGGAGGTTCGAACATAGTTCACAACCTCTAGATAGAAGGGATGATCTTCCTTAACTATCATGGTAGAAGATTTTCATCTTAACTACCATTTACTTTTTCCAATTAATGTGACCTTATCACTTGGCATGTGTAAACCAACAAGAATATCTTTTTGAAATTTTATAGCGGAGCGATAAAGATCGAGTTAAAATCGAGAAGCTCGGTGAACAAAAGAGGTAACAAGAATGCATACTAAAGCAAAATTTTGAAATTTCATTAAATGATAGGGATTACATATTTATGCCTTAAACATGTCTTTTAAGTACAAAATTTTGTCCGCGCATGGACTACATAAGAAAACATACCCACGCAAGGGCTTAAAAGGAAATACAATGTCCTCACAGGGACTTTTGGAAATTAAAACATAATCAAAATGCACTATTCATCCTTTTTCCCTTTCACCGCCTTACAGAGCTTCTTGAAAAATTTAGTTGTCTTCTTCTCTGATTTCTTCATTTGCTGCTGCATTTCCCTGACTCGATCTAAGGCCTCATTAAGAGCCTCGAGTGGTGCTTGTGTTTGGGGTTGAGGCTGAGGTAGAGGTGGTTACGGCTGAGGCGCAACTGGATACGGATATCCATAAGGTGGATACCTAGTAGCAGTATAAGATGAATAACGAGGTGGGTAATTAGGGAAAGGGGAAGGATAAAGGTTATTATGAATGACTGCATCATAATATGGATCATGTTCTTGACCATGGTGAATGTAATTATACAAGCCAGGTGGGTCGAAAGATGTTGGGATTGAACCGTATGAAAGGAACATATGATATAAAGCCAAATAACACTATCCGAGCTTTGGTTCAACTATCAGAGGTTACAACCTCTGATGTACTTACACTGCTTTCCATAAAGACTGCTCATCCTATCATCTGCCTTCACAAAGCTTCAAGGTCTGCCAGAGTTAACAAGGGACAGAGGATAGTGATAAGTGTTTAGTCATTTTAGCTTAATTAATTAATGTAACAGTGCCAAACACTGATAGTTAGTATAAGCAGTGTTTAGAGTTAGTTATATATTAGTTTCTTGTCACTATCAACCCTGACGTCATCAAAGATAATCAGAGGTTAGATAGTTAGTATAAATAGGCAACTCATGTAACCTTTAAAATTGTCTCTTAAAAGATCAACTTTCGCATATCATCTTCTCTGCATTTTCTCATTACTAAACTGTAATTGCAAAGGCTGAGGGGGAGTTTGTGAATCACATGCAAGTTAATCAACTTGAAAGCATGATGATGATGAAAACAAATGACATTGCTTGTAGTAAAAGTTTTCCATCTTATTCCACTGCAAATCTCTTTTAATTCAATCATTTTCCATTTTTGAAACAAAAACTACAAGTAATTCAAACTCAGATCCTAACAATTGGTATCAGAGCTTGATTCATCAAATTCGATCTAACCATCGATTTGGTTTGAACAGATCAGCTCTCTTGCTAATCAGTTTGGTTATTTTTAGCTTGATATTCAGAGTTTTATTACGTTCAAAGTTTTTAAAACAAAATCTGTGAAAAATCAACTGAAAATGTCTCAAAACACACAGGATGCCAATTCTGGTTCCTTGTTCAAACCGCCGATGCTCAAAAGAAATGAATATTTCATTTGGCAACGACGGATGGGTCACATCCTTGCTCAACAAAACACCGGTTACTGGAGATCTGTTGCATATGGACCTCACGTTCCAATGGTTCCAAGCACAGAGGATCCAACCAAATAAGTGCCAAAAAATCCTGAAAACTTTTCGGAGCAGGATTTCCAGAAAATTGAATTGGATGCTAAGGCATTTAGTATAGTTGCTTCGGTCTTACGCAATGAAATTTATGCTGGTCTACTCCATTGCAATAGCGCATAGGAGTTATGGGATGCACTTAAGGAGCAATTCGGTGGGACTGAGGAAGTGATAGAAAGTAATAGAGAAGTTCTAAATCAACAGTATGAAACGTTTTGTCACTTGAAAGGAGAGTCTCTAACACAACAATTTGAACGTTACAGCTGTCTCATCAGTGAACTTAGACTGGTTAATGTGGTTTTTCCTAATTCAACTGTCAATAGTCGTTTCCTTAGATCGTTACCAGATAAGTGGGAGACGGTAGCTTATGTAACGCGAAAATCTCTTGGGTTTAAAGAAATGTCATTGACACAACTTCATGGGATACTCCTCACTTATGAGTGAGAGTTAAACCAGAAAAAGAAGTTGCAAGATTCTGGCAAAATGACTGATGATTACTCATTGGGTAATACAACTCTTTTTGGCCAAGAAGAGGGTTCTAGTAGCAGTAAGGACCAAAGTTATGATCACTATATATATATTACATTTGGTGGGAACTTTGGATCTGAAACATATGCACCCAACTATGCTTTTACTGCTAGTGGGGAAAGCCAAACCTCTGACAATCTATCCTTTGAGCTGAATGATTTACAACACATTGAATCTTCTGATCTTGAGGAAATGGATATTTTGCACCAACTGGCCCTATCGAGTGTTAGGGCTAGTAAATTTTATAAGAGAACTGGTAGAAAATTCCCAGGTTTGCATAGGGGGTTGAAGGTTGGGCTGGATAAATCAAAAGTCAAGTGTTATAAGTGTAATAGGCTAGGACACTTTGCCAGAAAATGCAGGTCTCAAAGTTCTGGACCAATAGTGACTCATCCTGGCCCTAGACCTCAGCACACACAAAACACTGCTCATTATTCCCAATATGCCCCTACTCAACATGTTCAAAACACTGCCCACTTTGCACATTCTGCTACCACTGTTCCAGTGCATTATGTTCAATCCACTGCTCCACAAATTCAATATGTTCAGGCACCATCTCTTCCTCAAGTGCTTGTTCAACAAGCACCCATTGTTACACAACCTGCTCAAACCACTGCTAGTCCAGCAGAGGTTGGTCAACAAAGCTTTTTCACACAAAGTTGTGTTGACTGGAGCAGTTTGCCTGAGGATTTGACTGATGAAAACTTTTCTTTAATGGCCAAAATGATGTTGAACAAGAATTTTGTTTAATAGCCTTAGAGACAATTGCTGAAGGTGTTGAATATCTGGAGATAGTGTCAAAATCTGATGAAGTTCAAGTTTGTGACGAAACAGTGGTTTCAAGTGAAGAAAGAGAAAATGTTGCTGATAAGGAAAAGAACTATCCTACTGACCCATAGAACACTGATGTGTGTGAAGATGAGTGTGATTGTGCTCTCATGGCTGCTACAAAGGTATCACCTTAGATCCTTAAATATCTATATTCTGACAATGCATCATTGCTTTTGCAAACATCAAAAAGGTTAATGAAAACCCGAGAAACAAAATTTTAGAAGATGAACTTAATTTTGAAAAACTGATTAAAGAGTTAAAATCAAAGTTAAGTGAAAAGGATTCTGAAATGAGTAGCCTAAGACATGAATCAAGCAAAACCAATGACCAATTCCAAACTATGGTAGAAAAATACCAAGTTTGTAAAAAGGAGTTAGAAGAAACCGAAATCACTTGTGAAAAATGGGTTGAGTCCTGCAAAGGTTATGAAATTATGCTTGATGCTCAGATCAAGAGCAACATCAAGTTTGGTGTAGGTTTTAGAGCCTATGACCAAAATGAGAAAAATGTTGCTGAAATTGATTCTGAGTTGGTTGAAGTTGTCCCTACAAATTTGGCTGGTGAAGAGTAAAAATCACAGATAAAGCTGGAAACAAAATTGTTTTGGAAAAACCAGAGGTTTCAACAAAAGATAAAGAAATTGAAAAATATCAGTTTAAACCAACCTGGTCAGATGAATGTGATATCTTAGAGAACTTTAAGCCAATGGACTTCACAACCACTGATGGTATAAAGCCCCAAAAGCACTGGTGATCCCTATCAAAGATGTGCCAGCAGAGGTTACAACCACTACTAAGAAAAAGTCTGATAGGAAAAGATGAGTAAAGATTAAAAACTTGTTTTGTGAATTTTGTGAAAAAAGAAATCATGTGGCTGCAGATTGTTTTCTTTTAAAAGCCTATGACATTAACAAAACTTGTGTTATCAAAAACTCTTCAAAATACACCATCTGCAGCAAAACAAATCACTCAACTCAACAGTGTGCCTATCTCAAAAAGTATGAACAAAAGGTAAAAGAGATCAAGACAAAAGCACTTGAAAGAGAAAGTTCAAGTTCTGTTGGAAATAAATCCAAGCAAAGTTTTGAACCAATTGAAACATCTGTCATAAAAGACTTAAACAAAACCTCTATTCAAAGAGAGGTGCAAGTGACAGATGCCCCACCTTCAAACTCATTTCCAAGAGGGTATGGCCAACATACTTATAAAAAGGTTCCTCATGCTTATGAAGGTTACAAAAACCTTCAAAGCAAAGAGTAAACAGGCACCCTTATGGATACAATCATCTGATAGGAAATGGTCAAGAGCAGATGTTGCAAGAAAATTTCAAAACACTGACCATTGTCCTAGACTTGAGGCTGGACCATCTGTGACCCCATCCAAAGCCATTTTGGCTTTGGAGACCAATCTTAACTGATCTATTTACTTAAATGTGCAGGGACCCTCTACTTGCCTTGATAGCTTATGGTATGTAGATAGTGGAGGTTCCAGGCACATGACAGGATGTAGAGCCCTTTTCAAGGACTTCATAGCTCATGGGGGGTGATATATATTTTGGTAATAACTCAAAGGGAAAGGTTTTAGGGTCTGGGTCGGTTCTTGCTGGTAAACTCAAGTTTGAAAATGTGAATTTGATTGACAATCTGAAATTTAACCTGCTGAGTGTCTCACAAATGAGTGACAAAGGATATGGATCCTTCTTCACTAAGAAAACTTGTCAAATTGTGGGATCAGAGGTTGTTAAAAGGATTGATCAAATCATTGCTGAGAGCAAAGCACAACCCACTGCACACAGAAGTGGGAATGTGTATGTGGTAGATATGCTAAAAGATAATCCTATGTCTGGGACATGTCTATTCTCAGTTGCTTCTAGCAAAGAGACTGAGTTATGGCATAGAAGACTTGGACACACAAATCTTAAAACTATCACCACACTCTCAAAACAAAGTCTTGTAAGATGTTTGCCTCACAAGCAATTTTCCTGTGATGAACATTATGTTTCCTGTTTAAAAGGCAAACAACATAAAAGTTCTTTCAAATCAATTGAAGAGTCCAAAACAAGCCAGTGTTGATCTTCCAGTAAAAATCTTTAGAAGTGACAATGGAACAGAGTTTAAAAATAGGGAGTTGGATGCTTTTTGTGAGTCAAAAGGACTGTTAGACAATATAGCATTCCAAGAACTCCAGAGCAAAATGGGGTGGTTGAAAGGAAAAACAGAACCTTAATTGAATCAGCAAGAACTATGCTTGCAGATTCTGGTTTACCCTTGTCCTTTTGGGTAGAGGCTGTAAACACTGCTTGCTATGTTCAAAACAGAGTTTTGATTAACCCCAGGCATTAAAAGACTGCCTATGAGATTTTGTATAAAATCAAACCTCTGATTTCATATTTTAAAGTTTTTGGCTGTCCATGCTTCATTTTGAACTTAAAAGATTCTATATCTAAGTTTGCAGCCAAAATTGATTGTGGTTATTTTCTGGGATACTCAACCACTGCCAAAGCCTATAGAGTTTTTAACTCTAGGACAAAGTGTGTTGAAGAAACTTTGAATGTGAAGTTCAATGAACTGTCATCACTGAAAATCCCAGCAAATCCTGCGGAGCTTTTTGATTTAGATAAATTCACATTTGCTGATGTTTCTATCAAGCTAGACAATGCAGGTACACCACAATCATCTGAAGAAGATCAAGATCAAGGATATGACTGTGTGCTTCCACAAACAAAAGTCTATTCTTCAAACAGAGGATCAAGTGCTACAAGCTCTTGTGTAAACTCTGCCACTTCTGGGTCAACAGTGGTTGATCCTCAAACCTCTGGCAGTTCACAAAATCAAACATTTGTTGATAAAAGTCCTACATCTGGGCACCAAAATCATCAGAATGTTACCTCTATACCCCCAATACCACCACCGCCATTCTCATCAGTGGCTGATACTTCAAATTCACCAGCAGAGGTTAGCTCAGATGATACACATTTGCAGCCATCACCTCAAAATGCTATTGTTCCATACCAAGGTGACTTGATTTATCTCAAAAGCCATCCAGCAGATCAAGTTATTGGCAACATCAAATCTGGGGTGCTCACACGAAGCCAATCCCAAAATATTTGTCTTTTTGCTGGTTTTCTATCACTCATACAGCCAGCCAAGTACCAAGAGGCACTGAAAGACAGCAGCTAGGTAGAAGCCATGCAAGAAGAACTCCTTCAGTTCAAAAGACAACAAGTTTGGGAGCTTGTGCCATTGCCAAAAGATGTAAGTCCAATTGGCACAAAGTGGGTCTTCAAGAACAAAACTGATGAAAGGGGAATTGTTGTAAAAAACAAAGCAAGGCTCGTGGTTCAAGGCTACAGACAGGAAGAAAGTATAGACTATGATGAGACTTTTGCTCCTGTAGCAAGGTTGGAAGCTATTCACTTGTTCTTATCTTTTGCTGCTAACACCAACATAAAGGTGTTTCAAATGGATCTAAAGAGTGCATTTTTGTATGGAAAACTCAAAGAAGAGGTGTATGTCTGTCAACCTCCAGGTTTTGAAGATGCATTCCATCCTGATCATGTCTACAAGCTCAAAAAAGCATTGTATGGCTTGAAACAAGCACCAAGAGCCTGGTATGAAACTCTATCCACTTTTCTCTTATCCATAGGGTTTACTAGAGGCAAAGTAGATAAAACCCTGTTTTTAAAATGAAAAGGAAAAGATTTGATGCTTGTCTAAATTTATGTGGATAACATCATTTTTGGATCCACAAGCACTACTATGTGTGAAGAGTTTCGAAAACTCATGGCAGCAGAGTTTGAGATGAGTGCAATGGGTGAGCTCCAATGTTTTCTTGGTTTTCAAGTTAAACAATTGCACAATGGTACATTTATCCATCAAAACAAGTATGTGAAAGAACTGCTAAAAAAGTTTGATATGGATGATTGTAAACCATGTAGCACACCCATGACAACCTCCAAGCTAGTCACCATTGATGGTAAAGATGACCTTGTTGATCAAACTCTTTATAGAAGCATGATTGGGTCTTTATTGTACCTAACTGCATCCAGGCCAGACATCATGTTTGCAACATGTGTTTGTACCAGATCACAGGCATTACCTAGAAAGTCTGATCTTCTGTAAAAAGGATATTCAGATACATAAAAGGTGCTCCCACACTTGGTATCTGGTATCTAGCTAATGGGAATATTGAGCTTTCAGGTTTTCAAATAGTGATTTTGCTGGGTGTAAAACTACAAGGAAGTCCACATCAAGAGGATGTCAATTCCTAGGTGATTGTCTAGTGTCTTGGCAAAGCAAAAATCAGGTTGCAGTTTCAACATCCACTGCTGAGGCATAGTGTTAAGAAAATCAGTATTGTCCAAATCTATGTCCTCAAACAGTGGTTTGCCACATCAACGGTTACTTTTCTCATCAGAGGTTACACGTGGCCAGATGTTAGCCATCAGATCTTGTAACAGATGCCACGTCATGTTCACTTTTTCAAAACCCCTATAAAACCCCTGTTTTATCTCACCAGTGGTTACCCTAAACTGTGTCGATTCAAAATCTCAAAATAGTTTTTCTCTCAAACACCATGGCTCCCAAATCAAAATCCAAAGCAAAATCGCAACAAGAACCTCCACCTTTCACTCTCATAATTAAAACCCCACACAATTACACTGCCATACTTGAAGAAAACGACGCAAATACTCGCTATCATCCAATGATTCGAATTTTTTGCAAAAGTCTAAATTCTTGCACATGTTAACCGTCAAAGCCCCCATTTACATTGATGCTCTCGTGATTTCTGAAAAATGCAAAGGTTCACTCATCTGCTGATGGTGTTCCTTATACAATAATTTCAAGAGTAGGGGGAGTGTTGATGCAAATTAGCCCCCAATCGATCTCTCAAGTTTTCAAGTTAAATGACATACAACACCCTGTGTCATTTCCCATTAATGAGATCCAAGCAGAGTTTCTGGAAGAGGTTATATCGGCCAGATGAAAGGTATGACCATTTTTAAACCTAACTTTCCTGCTGAGATGAGATTTTTCTCACACAGTTCTTACTTGTCTCTTAGCAAAATCCATTGCTTTCAATGAAATCCCATTGAACATGCAATATATGGGGTATGCAATTTTAACTGACACTGATTTAAACTACTCCCAGATACTGTTCAATGATCTTGTGAATAATTTTTAAAATATTGAAAAAAGAAAAGCTTTTTTGATGCATCCACGGTTCTTGAGTGTTTACTTATAGGATCAAATTAAAGGTCCTGAAAGTAAAATTGGCGCTGTGGTTAATCCAGGCCGCCTTAATCATGAACTTTCACCAGAATAACAAACAAAGATAAAGTTGAGAAAACACAAGTAGAGGAGGATGAGCAAGTTTACCAGAACAAAATGTTCAAACTCAACCTCCTGCTACTGAGCCCACTGCTCTTGGTGATCAGGGCAACACAACCGCTGCCCTGAAACCCACACCAAAAATTTCCAAAAAGAAAACCAAAAAAACTTCGAAAAAGCCCACCAAACTCAAAAAGGGTCCTCTGGAAGATGAGATCCCAGAGGTTAACCCTGTGACAGCACCAAAGTCACAAACCACTGCTGCTACTTCTTCACAGCAGATGGTTCAAAGATCTCCCTCCGGCTTTGAAACTCCTCCTTCTTCCTCACAAAAGGAAAAGGCTGTAGACACAGGGACACCAAATTATGAAGCTCTAGATCCACTTGGGTCTATCTTCCACAGCCCCTCTCCCAGGGCAATGTCGCTTTCTACTCAACCACCTTCACCAATATCTTCACTTCCACCCACAATTGTACCATTGCTGAATGCAATTGAATTAGTGCAGACAAAAACCATCACTTCTCAACAACTTATTACTGAGAATATACTTCATCCAGTGGTTGGGTCTGATTCTTTATTCATTGCTAGCCCATCAGCAAATGAAGAGGCTACATCCCTTGGGTTACATGTAATCCTTGGTGATAGTTCAACACAAGCAGCCACTACAATTGCTGAACTCCCTAGTTCTCAATTGGACAGTGGTTACATAACTAAGACCTTGTTGAAGGCAACCACTATTGAGGCAACAACTGTTACCTCTATTGTGGGAAGTCCCCAGTACCAAGACAAAGGGGCATCTATGTTTGAAGCTGGTCCTAAAACCACTGCTCTGATAACATAGATATAACTACCACCGCTGGTAGGAGTTCAGAAGATCCTATTAAATTAGGTGATGATCTAAAATACCAGGATTTGACGGAGAGAGTGACCAGAATAGAAAACTTTGTTGGTGAAATCAAAGATTTACTAAAGCAGATGATAGCTACAAAAAGTCAACCCTCTGTTCTATCCACTGCTGATCTCAAAGAAGCTCTTAACCCTTTGTTTCAACATCAACAACATTATTTAGATTTACAACACAAGCACCAGATGAATGATGTTAGAAACATGTTTGAATCAAGGTATCAAGATACTGCAGCAAACATCAAAGCCATCAAAGCACATCTACTCACAACCACTGGTCATGCACCTCCAATGGTTATATTTGTTATAACAGATGAAGCCAAAAAGGGGGAGAAACCTTTGGGTCCAAAGAAGCTAACAATAGATGGTGATAAGGCCAGACCTACATTGAACATTCCAAGGCCTGATGGTTCAAAGAAGATAGATTTAACTGAAGAAATTGTGGCCAAGGCAAGGGCTAGTCATAGGAAGAATGTGATTGAGGAGAGCAGAGTGTTGGTTGAGAAAAAGATTGATCAGCAAAAAGAAAAAGGAGAGGTTGGTACTTCATCAAAAAGAGCTCCTGCTAGAAAAGCCAGGCATCCAACATCCACACCTACTAAAACTAAGCCTGAAACCAATCCAACCATGAAAACCTCTGCCTCTCAAAAACCTATCACATCTTCAAAACCACAACCCACATCCACACAAGCAGATGTTACAGCAACTGTTGTGTCAACATCTGTTGATACAGCAGAGGTTGCAACAAATGCAACTCCATCCACTGCCATGATCACATTTCCCACATCAACTCAACCATTATCCACACCACCAAAAATACCACAACCATCATCACCTACTTTAATATTTAAAAGGAGGAAAATCACAAAAGTGATCAATGATGATGAGATATCTGCACCTCTTCCACTATCATCAACACCAGTGATCCCCACATCAGTGCTTACAACTTCTTCAACTCTTAAAGTCATTCCTGCATCAAAGTTGTATCCTCTTGATTTACCAGCAGTCAGGGAAGAGATCCAAAGTTTCTTTTTAGAGGATGACCCTGACAAAAGAACAATTCTAACCCTTGATGGCTATCCAAGACCAATAAATGTTGATGCCTATCTAGAATTGAAAAAGAAGCAAGCAGATGATATTGCCAAAAGAGAATCTGCTGGTAAAAATGATAGAGAGATACAGATTATCTTGTCCTTTCAACTGAGTAAAGTCACCATTCTACAAAACTTTTTCAAGGATCTGAGCAACCAGTTGTCAGTAAGGGAAGATAAGTTGCTCAAGAGTGAACTCATTGAGTATATCATGGAAAAGAAGATGTATAAGGCAACAAGGCCACAGTTCAGGGATTGGAGCATAGATGAACTGAGGGAGGAAATCAACAGAATGCAAGAAATGTTGAAAGACCCACTTAAAAAGCCAACTCCTCCCAACTGGGATTTATACAAGAAAGATATCACTGAAAATGCCTTGAAGTTGAAGAGAATGAAGCAAGAACTGATTCAAAATCATTATGGTTCCAAAAACCAAGTGATGAGATAGGGTGAGGTGAGGGTGATAGACACTTACAAAAGTTTGGAAGAGAGAAGGAAAAAAGATCCATTCATGCCTCCCAAGCCTGACTATTCAAAAGAAGATGCTATCCTCAGAGCTCAACTCTCTAAAAAGTCCAGCTCAACATCTGCCCACTCCACACTTGCCCTGCAACACAGGAAAACGCAAGGGGAGATGAATGAAAAGACTGACAAAGAGTTTGAGGATACATTTATCAAAGAAGGGATTCAGAATATGATTGATTATCACACAGATGATACAAGTGCCAAGCTGGCTAAAGATTTATCAAAGATGGCTCCTTTACAAACCTCTGCAATAAAAGCTCCTTCAAGAAAACCATCAGACCCAAAAATTCTAAAATGGAAGGTTGACAAAGACACCCATGAATTGACGTTGCTCAAGTCTGATGGTGCAGCCACTAAACTATCCATCGAAGATGCTTATGAGCTTACAGTAGAAGACTTCCAAGAACTACTATGTTTTGAGCTGGTGAAGGATGTTGATGACATGGAATCTCTTAACTTTGAACTTCAATTCAAAGGTCAAATAAGAGAATTCCTTCTGAGGAATAAAAACCAAGAATAAAGTGTTTTTGGCATCATCTGTTCCAGGGGGAGATTGTTGGGATTGAACCCTATGAAAAGAACAGATGATATAAAGCCAAATAACACTATCCGAGCTTTGGTTCAACTATCAGAGGTTACAACCTCTGATGTACTTATACTGCTTTCCATAAAGACTGCTCATCCTATAATCTGCCTTCACAAAGCTTCAAGGTCTGCCAGAGTTAACAAGGGACAGAGGATAGTGATCAGAGTTTAGTCATTTTAGCTTAATTAATTAGTGTAACAGTGCCAAGCACTGATAGTTAGTATAAGCAGTGTTTAGAGTTAGTTACATATTAGTTTCCTGTCACTATCAACCCTGACGGCATCAAAGATGCTCAGAGGTTAGATAGTTAGTATAAATAGGCAACTCATGTAACCTTTAAACTTGTCTCTTAAAAGATCAACTTTCGCATATCATCTTCTCTGCATTTTCTCATTACCAAACTGTAATTGCAAAGGCTGAGGGGGAGTTTGTGAATCACATGCAAGTTAATCAACTTGAAAGCATGATGATGATGAAAACAAACGACCATTGCTTGTAGTAAAAGTTTTCCATCTTATTCCGCTGCAAATCTCTTTTAATTCAATCATTTTCCATTTTTGAAACAAAAACTACAAGTAATTCAAACTCAGATCCTAACAAAAGAGTTAAACCCAGACGGCCCTGCATATGCAGGTATTGGGTTTGTAAAACCCTGTGGTGGTAGTGGTGGTTGAGGCAGGGGCTCAACAGCTGGTTGTGGTGGGGGTTCCACCACTGGTGATGTGTTTGAGGGTCCACCCATTTATGGATCCTCAGGGATAATAGGGTAAGATGGTGGAAAAGGTGGTCGCGAACCCGACCTTTGACTAGCACGCACCGACATGCGTGCACCACGCCTCTGGCGTGGTTGTGATGATTCAGGTGGTGGCCGAGGTTGATCCACCTGTTGCATAGGTTCATCCTTGATGTGAGGATGTGGTGAAGGTTCATGATTGGAGGGGTGTTGTGGTAGGAAGGATATAATAGAATTTATAATTTCCCCACCATTGCTGGAACACGTCGGGACCTCGGTAAGGCGATCTCGCTACGGAATTTGACCCGCTGGACAACTCGTTTCAGATGTCCATATGATCCTGTCAGAAGTTCCTCGAGATCTGAATCTTCCTCCATATGCGTGGGTGAGTCGAAAAGGAGGAGTTTTTGGTGATGGTTGTACATGATCAACGGAGTTAAAGTTTAAGAACTCGTAGTGTGATTGGGAATGGGAATGGTGGGAGTGGTGTGAATGTGTGAATGATGAATTTGTTGAGAGTGGGATTGGGGTGATGATTATTCAGGGATATGGAATGTCGATAGGGTTCCCATGGTGATGAAGAAGAATCACCCGATCCTTCTAAGGTTTGAATTATGTATATTAGAATCTCCAGCTAAGGATGGTCTAAAAGATGGTTCTGTCTTGGAAGGTCCGCCCCGCATGGATTACGTGTATTTAATCAAAACTCAGTTTATGACCAGAATGTAAATCTCAAAATAGTTAAATAAGTTGACATATCAGTTTACGAATCATAAGTCATGCTCATTTGTATTTAAAACCTCATTTTTAAGCATGAAGGCATTTTTGCAAAATTTGGCATAATTAACGGATACTTGCATATGAAATCGAATTACTATGTGACCATGTAATATAACTCATAGGGTTATACTACAATTTAAATATGGTCACAATGCAACTTAGAATCGGAAGCTAAGGTTGCTAAATCGGGTCAGAATCGAAAGTCAAAGCAGAAGTCAACTTTTGCGACTTTCGGTGTGAACCGACCTTAAACTTGGACTTGACGGGCCGAAAACGTTTATACATGTTCAAATACTTATTACATAGTTATTAAAGTGTTGAAACTGATTTTATAGCACCTACATTGCTAAATATATATTTATCTAGAATCTGACCCGTTGACTTTTTTGATTAAAACTTTGACCCGTCAATTGACCAAGCAAACGTGGTAATCAGGAGGTGCCCTTTTAAGGGATTAACACCTACCTAATTACGATCATGTAGCAACGTTTGTTACAACATTGGCTGGACCGTAAGGGTTCTTAGCCGAAAGTCAAAGCGTTTTTTACGTCATCGCTTTGACTTGGGCTTAAACCTAATAAAACTTAAAGAGGAGAGTTAAGGACACTTACTCAAGGTCCTTCTCGAAATAAAACTAACTTGGAAGCTCCTATATGTCCAGGAACCACCAGTGGAGAAGCAAGGATGATAAAGAAGAAGAAGTGAGCAAAAATGGAGTTGAAATCACTTCTATTTATACTTGAGGATCAAGACCTAGGACCTTCCAGGTGTTGGCAGGAGTCATATGGTGCCAACAAGTGTTTAGGTACATGTTAGATACAAGGAGAGGGTGGCATTTCGAGTGAAGAGTGGCTAAAGCAGAAGCTGCCACATTTCTGCCAGTTGCGTCCCTCTTGCGGACCGTATGGATATAGTCTTACGATCCGCAAGGCACCTAGGCGCCCAAAAGCTTTAAAATGGTTACAGACCGTAACCAAAATGGCTTGCGGTCCGTAACCGCCTTTCAGAACTTGAAGTTTGGCATTTTCCAAGTTTGCGACCTCGAGATCTATTAAAAAGATAGGGGTACTTTTGTCGCATAGTGGACTCGACTTCCTATGTGTACTCGGGGCCTCGACAGGCATCCCACTTGACCTTCACAATAGCACGTGCTTTCTTCGAAGCTTCTTAACCTGTCGATCTTCGATCGCTATCGGTTTCTCAATGAAACGCAGGTTTCGTCGATTTATCTTCGTGCGACATTGCTAGCGACTCATCGGCTAGGCACTTCTTTAAATTTGAAATGTGGAATACACATGAATTCCACTTAGCTTTTCGGGTAACTTGAGCTTATATGCTACGTACCCAACACGTTCGATTATCTCGAACGGCCCTATATATCTTGGGCTCAACTTGCCCTTTTTACCGAATCGCATGACGCCTTTCCAAGTCGACACCTTCAGCAGCACTTTGTCCCCAATTTGGAACTGAAGAGGTTTGCGCCTCTTATCCGCATAGCTCTTCTGCCTATCTCGGGCAGCTTTGAGACGGTCGCGAATTTGAAAAATTTTATTGTGTCTCTAGGACAATCTCTGGTCCTGATAGTTGTGCCTTCTCCAACTTCCGCCCAACAGATGGGCATTCGACACTTTCTCCCATATAAGGCCGCTAAAGGTGCAGCCTTGATGCTTGTATGATAGTTGTTGTTGTAGGAGAATTCAATCAAAGGTAGGTGGTCATCCCAACTACCACCTAAGTCGATCACACATGCACGTAGCATGTCTTCCAGGTTTGAATGGTACGCTGACTCTGTCCGTTGGTCTGCGGGATATACTAAAGTTCAATTGAGTGTCTAAAGATTGCTAGAAGCTTTTCTGGAAATGAGAGGTGTTCTTGTATCTCTATCGGATACAATAGACACCGGCACTCCATTTAGGGACACGATCTCGTCCACGTATATTTTAGCCAATTTATCTGAACTAAAGTTTCTTTGATTGGCAAGAAGTGCGTTGACTTAGTCAATCATTGACGATGACCCAAATCGTGTCATTACCACACTTAGTCATTAGGTAGCTTGGTAATCAAATCCATAGTTACCATTTCCCATTTCCAAGTGGGAATCTCGAGCTGTTGTAGAAGTCCTAACGGTTTCTGATGTTCAGCTTTAACTTGCGAACACGTCAAGCACTTAGCTACATAGGTGGCTATGGATTTCTTCAACCCATCCACCAATAATTAGATTTCAAGTCTTGGTACATCTTATCACCTCCTGGGTGAACAGAGTACTTGGAGTTATGCGCTTCTAGGAGGATTAGATCTCTAAGTCCTCCAAAAATTGGAACCCAAATTCGTCTATTGAATCTGAGGATTCCATCACTTCCAGGTGTTAACTGTTCGACAGTTCCACCTAATCCCTCATTAGCAATATTAGCCTCCATCATGGCTTGCTTTTGCGCATCAAGCAACTTTTCTTCAAGCTGTTTCATTCAAACCCATCCACCAATAATTAGATCAAGCACCTAATCCTTAGAGGCTCAGCCCTCTCCTTGCGACTAAGCGCATCAGGGACTACATTTGCTTTTAGGGATGATATCGGATTTCGCAATCGTAATCATTAAGGGTTTCCATCCAACGGCGTTGTCGTATATTAAGATCCTTCTGATTAAACAAATGTTGGAGGCTATTGTGATCAGTGTATATAATACACTTAGTTCCATATAAATAATGACTCCAAAGTTAATTGCAAACACAATGGCATCCAATTCAATTGTGGGCGGTGTAATTCTTTTCGTGCACTTTGAGTTGCGTGATGCGTAGGCGATCACTTTGCCTCTTTGCATAAGCACACATCCCATACCACTGTGCGATGCATCACAATAAATGACAAAACCCTCAATGCCTTTAGGTAGGGTTAAAACTAGAATATTGCTTAGCTTCTGATTCAATGTCTCAAATGATTTGTGTTGTTTTGGACCCCATTCGAACTTGAAGTTCTTGCGAGTTAGAGCGGTTAGAGGGGTAGCTATTCTAGAGAAATTCTCAAAGAACCTTCTATAGTAACCAGCCAGTCCTAGGAATCTGCGGACTTCAGAAGGTGTCTTTGGTGCTTCCCAATTAATTATCGCTTCAATTTTAGTGGGATCAACTTTAATACCGCGTTCACTAACCACATGTCCAAGAAACTGGACTTTGCGAAGCCAAAATTCGCATTTAGAGAATTTTGCTTACAGTTTCTCCTTTTGTAACAGCTCTAGGATGCACCTAAGATGTTTCTCGTGATCGGATTGATTACGAGAATAGATAAGTATGTCGTCGATGAAGACAATGACAAACTTATCTAAGTAAGGCTTGCAGACTCTATTCATGAGATCCATGAATGCTGCTGGTGCATTACTGAGCCCAAAAGGCATCACTAGAAACTCATGATGTCCGTATCTCGTTCTAAAATCAGTCTTTGGGACATCCTCATTCCTAACTTTCAGTTGATGGTAACCAGACCTTAAATCTATCTTCAAGAAGTAACTTGCTCCTGTAGTTGATCGAATAGATCTTCGATTCTGGACAAAGGGTAACTATTCTTGATCGTTATCTTATTGAGCTCACGGCAATCAATGCACATACGCATTGAGCCATCCTTCTTTCTAAGAAACAAGATCGGAGCTCCCCACGGTGATGAACTAGGCTGTATGAAGCCTTTTTCCAATAGTTCACTGTAGCTAAGTTCTTAATTCTTTCATTTCTGTTGGGGCTAAGCGATAGGGCGCTCTTGCAATAGGTGCTGATCCAGGTAGGATGCCAATCCTAAACTCATCTTGTCTATCAGGAGGTAGACCGGGTAATTCCACAGCAAAGACATCTGGGTAATCCGAGATAACGGGTATATCTTCAATCTTTGGCTTTGGTTCATCAATGGTTACTTGTGCCATATAAATGACACAACCTCTCTTCATGCATCAGGAGACCTTAAGCATAGCAACTTTTTCTGGCAACCCATAGTGCATATCTCCAAAGATGGTGAGGGCATCACAGATGGGGTTTTAATCTCGATTAGTTTCTTATCGCAGGCAATGGGGCTTGGTTATGAGATAACCAATCCATGCCTAAGACTACATCGAAACCCCGTCAATTTCATTGGCAGAAGAGAGATAGGGATCAAATGATTCTTGATGGATATAAAGCATCCATCCATAATGGAATAAGCGGTTTCAATGGTTCCGTCGGCAAGTTCTACCTCATAAGTTATATCTAGAGTTCTTACGGGCAAGTTTAATAGTTTGCTAAACTTATGGTCGACAAACGACTTATCAGCCCCCAAATCGAATAGAACTCTAGCAAAAGTATCATTGATGAGGAAAGTACCTGTTATAACGTTGTTATCATTGGCTTCTCGAGCACTCATCTGAAAGGCTCGAGCATTTGTTTTCTTAGCTCCACTAGACTTTACATTATCTTCTTTTGCATTTTGGAGCAGTTTGTTTTTATGTGGCCTTTCTCACCAAATTTAAAGCAAGTCGATCTTTGATATCCCTGCAGTCCAGGGTCTTGTGTCCATCTTCTTACAAATACCACAAGGTTTAGCTTGTGGATCAAACCGACACTGTCCACCGTGTCGTTTCTTGCAGATTTTGCATTCAGATCTCTCTTCAGACCTGCATTGGTTCTTATGGGATCCAAATTTCCCTTTCTTCTTGAACCATTAGGAATTATTATCCTCCGTTTTCCTCTTTCCCTCAGCTTCCTTTCAGGCCGACATTCTCCTCACATAATCTTGAGTGAGGGAAAGAGCTAGTTCCACAGCAGATTATAAGTGTTAGGATGAATAGCCTTAACCAAACTCTTGATCTCTGGAGCCAAAGCTTTGATAAAGCGCGCAATGCGCTTAGGTTCTGGAGTGACTAGGTATGGTACCAGCCTGGAGTATGAGTCGAAGTTGGTAACAAACTTCCGACAATCGAGATTCTTCATTTGAGAGCAAGAAAGTCCATTTCAATCTTTTCCACTTCGTGTGGTGGGTAGTACGTGTCCTTAACAAGGTCCACAAATTGGGACCATCCCAAATTATATAAGTGGACCTTTCCCGATGATTGCATTAAGGCCTTCCACCATATCAGGGCGCTACCCTTAAAAGATTGTGATACAAACTTTACAATATCTTTATCAGCGCAACCATGATATCCACCACTGTTTCAATCTCATCGAGCCATCTCAGGGTCTCGATTGCCCCCTTTTCTCCGTTGAAGTCTCGTGGCTTGCACGAGACAAATTATTTATTTGAGCAGCCATCCTTGGAAGTATTAGTCTTGTCAAGGATTTCTTGTTTCTTGGCCTCGTTCCTCACACTTGAGGAATGCACAGAACTTCTTTCCTTTCAGAGACAGGAGGTTTTGAGAGGGGTTTTGATACAGACCTAGAGTGAGTAGCACTCGTCATATTGTATTTTTCAAAGGCTTTTTCCATAGCCTTACCCACGGCTACATCAATGCGAGCCTGGAAGTCATCTTCATTAATGACTATATTTGTCTTATTACGATCATCATCGTTGTGGTGACTGCTTGCACCATCGGAGTGAGCCATTTGATGCTTTAGAGCTATACGGCGAAATAGGTATCTTATGTGTTAGCCATGGTATGATTAAACTATTTAGGCTTTAGTACTACATATGAATGCTTTGCATATAAGCTAGGTCTCAAAAGGACCATCATAGGCATTTAAAAGATCGGACATAGTCCAGAAGTTTAGACAGTGGATAAAATGTCACATCTATCATTGTCGCATTGACATGTTAGATAGCTCAATAGCTTGTCACAAGGACAGAAGATATGGCACAAAAAGGCCTTTGTCACGAAGACTAGATAAGATTTGAACAGAGAGCCAAAGGCTACAACTGCCAATGTCACTAACGGACATGATACATATGGCCTAAAGGCGCTACATCACTAATGGATGTTATATTATAACCCGTAGGTAATACACCACTATTGGGTGTTAAATGATTTATCATCAAAATGATGATATTTGTCTTGATCGCGCCGATCATTTAGACTTATGATAATTGAATCGTAGCTTGAATATTTTTTATGGCTAGTGTGGTTCCTCATGTCACACTGCCAGGAGTGTTAATATCACTCGAATATTAACATAGAATGATGTCTTAAAAAGGTTTGACAGATTAGCCATGGTCGCATTGACCATAGAGGCTTGGAGGTTCAACATAGTTCACAACCTCTAGATAGAAGGGATGATCTTCCTTAACTATCATGGTAGAAGATTTTCATCTTAACTACCATTTACTTTTTCCAATTAATGTGACCTTATCACTTGGCATGTGTAAACCAACAAGAATATCTTTTTGAAATTTTATAGCGGAGCGATAAAGATCGAGTTAAAATCGAGAAGCTCGCGTGAACAAAAGAGGTAACAAGAATGCATACTAAAGCAAAATTTCGAAATTTCATTAAATGATAGGGATTACATATTTATGCCTTAAACATGTCTTTTAAGTACAAAATTTTGTCCGCGCAGGGACTACATAAGAAAACATACCCACGCAGGGGCTTAAAAGGAAATACAATGTCCTCATAGGGACTTTTGGAAATTAAAACATAATCAAAATGCACTATTCGTCCTTTTTCCCTTTCACCGCCTTACAGAGCTTCTTGAAAAATTTAGTTGTCTTCTTCTCTGATTTCTTCATTTGCTGCTGTATTTCCCTGACTCGATCTAAGGCCTCATTAAGAGCCTCGAGTGGTGCTTCTGGTTGGGATTGAGGCTGAGGTGGAGGTGGTTATGGCTGAGGCGCAACTGGATACGGATATCCATAAGGTGGATACCCAGTAGCAGCATAAGATGAATAAGGAGGTGGGTAATTAGGGAAAGGGAAGGATAAAGGTTATTATGAATGACTGCATCATAATATGGATCATGTTCTTGACCATGGTGAATGTAATTATACAAGCCAGGTGGGTCGAAAGATGTTGGGATTGAACCCTATGAAAGGAACATATGATATAAAGCCAAATAACACTATCCGAGCCTTGGTTCAACTATCAGAGGTTACAACCTCTGATGTACTTACACTGCTTTCCATAAAGACTGCTCATCCTATCATCTGCCTTCACAAAGCTTCAAGGTCTGCCAGAGTTAACAAGGGACAGAGGATAGTGATCAGAGTTTAGTCATTTTAGCTTAATTAATTAATGTAACAGTGCCAAACACTGATAGTTAGTATAAGCAGTGTTTAGAGTTAGTTATATATTAGTTTCTTGTCACTATCAACCCTGACGTCATCAAAGATGCTCAGAGGTTAGATAGTTAGTATAAATAGGCAACTCATGTAACCTTTAAACTTGTCTCTTAAAAGATCAACTTTCGCATATAATCTTCTCTGCATTTTCTCTTTACCAAACTGTAATTGCAAAGGCTGAGGGGGAGTTTGTGAATCACATGCAAGTTAATCAACTTGAAAGCATGATGATGATGAAAACAAACGACCATTGCTTGTAGTAAAAGTTTTCCATCTTATTCCACTGCAAATCTCTTTTAATTCAATCATTTTCCATTTTTGAAACAAAAATACAAGTAATTCAAACTTGGATCCTAACAATGGTATCAGAGCTTGATTCATCAAATTCGATCTAACAATCGATTTGGTTCGAACAGATCAGCTCTCTTGCTAATACGTTTGGTTGTTTTTAGCTTGATATTCAGAGTTTTATTACGTTCAAAGTTTTTAAAAACAAAATCTGTGAAAAATCAACTGAAAATGTCTCAAAACACACAGGATGCCATTTTTGGTTCCTTGTTCAAACCGCCGATGCTCAAAAGAAATGAATATTTCATTTGGCAACGACGGATGGGTCACATCCTTGCTCAACAAAAACCGGTTGCTGGAGATCTGTTGCTTATGAACCCCACGTTCCAATGGTTCCAAGCACAGAGGATCCAACCAAACAAGTGCCAAAAAATCCTGAAAACTTTTCGGAGCAGGATTTCCAGAAAATTGAATTGGATGCTAAGGCATTTAGTATAGTTGCTTTGGCCTTAAGCAATGAAATTTATGCTGGTCTACTCCATTCAATAGTGCATAGGAGTTTTGGATGCACTTAAGGAGCAATTCGGTGGGACTGAGGAAGTGATAGAAAGTAATAGAGAAGTTCTAAATCAGCAGTATGAAACGTTTTGTCACTTGAAAGGAGAGTCTCTAACACAACAATTTGAACGCTACAGCTGTCTCATCAGTGAACTTAGACTGGTTAACGTGGTTTTTCCTAATTCGACTGTCAATAGTCGTTTCCTTAGTTCGTTACCAATAAGTGGGAGACGGTAGCTTATGTAACGCGAAAATCTGTTGGGTTTAAAGAAATGTCATTGACACAACTTCATGGGATACTCCTCACTTATGAGTGAGAGTTAAACCCAGAAAAAGAAGTTGCAAGATTCTGGCAAAATGACTGATGATTACTCATTGGGTAATACAGCTCTTTTTGGCCAATAAGAGGGTTCTGGCAGCAGTAAGGACCAAAGTTATGATCACTATATATATATATTAATCATTGGTGGGAACTTTGGATCTGAAACATATGCACCCAACTATGCTTTTACTGCTAGTGGGGAAAGCCAAACCTCTGACAATCTATCCTTTGAGCTGAATGATTTACAACACACTGAACCTTCTGATCTTGAGGAAATGGATATTTTGCACCAACTGGCCATATTGAGTGTTAGGGCTAGTAAATTTTATAAGAGAACTGTAGAAAATTCTCAGGTTTGCATGGGGGGTTGAAGGTGGGCTGGATAAATCAAAAGTCAAGTGTTATAAGTGTAATAGGCTAGGACACTTTGCCAGAGAATGCAGGTCTCAAAGTTCTGGACCAATAGTGACTCATCCTGCCCTAGACCTCAGCAGACACAAAACACTGCTTATTATTCCCAATATGCCCATACTCAACATGTTCAAAACACTGCCCACTTTGCACATTCTGCTATCACTGTTCCAGTGCATTATGTTCAATCCACTGCTCCACAAATTCAATATGTTTAGGCACCATCTCATCCTCAAGTGCTTTTTCAACAAGCACCCATTGTTACACAACCTGCTCAAACCACTGCTAGTCCAGCAGAGGTTGGTCAACAAAGCTTTTTCACACAAAGTTTGTGTTGACTGGAGCAGTTTGTCTGAGGATTTGACTGATGAAAACTTTGCTTTAATGGCCAAAAATGATGTTGAACAAGAATTTTGTTTAATGGCCTTAGAGACAATTGCTGAAGGTGTGAATCTGTGGAGATAGTGTCAAAATCTGATGAAGTTCAAGTTTGTGATGAAACAGTGGTTTCACTGTGAAGAAAGAGAAAATGTTGCTTAAGGAAAAGAACTCTCCTACTGACCCATAGAACACTGATGTGCGTGAAGATGAGTGTGATTGTGCTCTCATGCTGCTACAAAGTGTCACTAGATCTTAAATATCTAATTTGACAATGCATCAGCTTTTGCAAATCAAAAGGGGAATGAAAACCCGAGAAACAAAATTTTAGAAATGAATAATTTTGAAAAACTGATTAAAGAGTTAAAATCAAAGTTAAATGAAAGGATTCTGAAATGAGTAGCCTAAGACATGAATCAAGCATAACCAAGGACCAATTCCAAACTATGGTAGAAAAATACCAAGTTTGTAAAAAGGAGTTAGAAGAAACCGAAATCACTTGTGAAAAATGGGTTGAGTCCTCCAAAGGTTATGAAATTATGCTTGATGATCAGATCAAGAGCAACATCAAGTTTGGTGTAGGTTTTAGAGCCTATGACCAAAATGAGAAAAATATTGCTGAAATTGATTCTGAGTTGGTTGAAGTTGTCCCTACAAATTTGGCTGGTGAAGAGATAAAAATCACAGATAAAGCTGGAAATAAAATTGTTTGGAAAAACCAGAGGTTTCAACAAAAGATAAAGAAATTGAAAAATATCAGTTTAAACCAGCCTGGTCAGATGAATGTGATACTTAGAGAACTTTAAGCCAATGGACTTCACAACCACTGATGGTATTAAAGCCCCAAAAGCACTGGTGATCCTATCAAAGATGTGCCAGCAGAGGTTACAACCACTGCTGAGAAAAAGTCTGATAGGAAAAGATGAGTAAAGATTAAAAACTTGTTTTGTGAATTTTGTGAAAAAAGAAATCATGTGGCTGCAGATTGTTTTCTTTTAAAAGCCTATGACATTAACAAAACTTGTGTTATCAAAAACTCTTCAAAATGCACCATCTGCAGCAAAACAAATCACTCAACTCAACAGTGTGCCTATCTTAAAAACTATGAACAAAAGGTAAAAGAGATCAAGGCAAAAGCACTTGAAAGAGAAAGTTCAAGTTGTGTTGGAAATAAATCCAAGCAAAGTTTTGAACCAATTGAAACATCTATTATAAAAGCCTTAAACAAAACCTCTGTTCAAAGAGAGGTGCAAGTGACAGATGCCCCACCTTCAAACTCATTTCCAAGAGGGTATGGCCAACCTACTTATATAAAAGGTTCCTCATGCTTATGAAGGTTACAAAAAGCCTACAAAGCAAAGAGTAAACGGCACCCTTATGGATACAATCATCTGATAGGAAATGTCAAGAGCAGATGTTACAAGAAAATTTCAAAACCACTGACCATTGTCCTAGACTTGAGGCTGGACCATCTGTGACCCCATCCAAAGCCATTTTGGCTTTGGAGACCAATCTTAACTGATCTATTTACTTAAATGTGCAGGGACCCTCTACTTGCCTTGATAGCTTATGGTATGTAGATAGTGGAGGTTCCAGGCACATGACATGATGTAGAGCCCTTCTCAAGGACTTCATGGCTCATGGGGGGTGATATATATTTTGGTAATAACTCAAAGGGAAAGGTTTTAGGGTCTGGGTCGGTTCTTGCTGGTAAATTCAAGTTTGAAAATGTGAATTTGATTGACAATCTGAAATTTAACCTGCCGAGTGTCTCACAAATGAGTGACAAAGGATATGGATCCTTCTTCACTAAGAAAACTTGTCAAATTGTGGGACCAGAGGTTGTTAAAAGGATTGATCAAATCATTGCTGAGAGCAAAGCACAACCCACTGCACACAGAAGTGGGAATGTCTATGTGGTAGATATGCTAAAAGATAATCCTATGTCTTGGACATGTCTATTCTCAGTTGCTTCTAGCAAAGAGACTGAGTTATGGCATAGAAGACTTGGACACACAAATCTTAAAACTATCACCACACTCTCAAAACAAAGTCTTGTAAGAGGTTTGCCTCACAAGCAATTTTCCTGTGATGAACATTGCGTTTCCTGTTTAAAAGACAAACAACATAAAAGTTCTTTCAAATCAATTGAAGAGTCCAAAACAAGCCAGTGTTTACAACTATTGCACATGGACTAGTTTGGCCCAGTGCAAATCATGAGCTTAAAACACAAAAGGTATTGCCTAGTGATAGTTGATGATTTCTCTAGGTTTACATGGACCTTCTTTCTTCATTCTAAGGATGAAACTGCAAGAACTTTGCAAAACTTTGTTAAACAAGTAGAAAAGCAATTTGATCTTCTAGTAAAAATCTTTAGAAGTGACAATGGAACAGAGTTTAAAAATAGGGAGTTGGATGCTTTTTGTGAGTCAAAAGGACTGTTAGACAATATAGCATTCCAAGAACTCCAGAGCAAAATGGGGTTGTTGAATGGAAAAACAGAACCTTAATTGAATCAACAAGAACTATGCTAGCAGATTCTGGTTTACCCTTGTCCTTTTGGGCAGAGGCTGTAAACACTGCTTGCTATGTTCAAAACAGAGTTTTGATTAACCCCGGGCATCAAAAGACTGCCTATGAGATTTTGTATAAAATCAAACCTCTGATTTCATATTTTAAAGTTTTTGACTGTCCATGCTTCATTTTGAACTTAAAAGATTCTATATCTAAGTTTGCAGTCAAAATTGATTGTGGTTATTTTCTAGGATACTCAACCACTGCCAAAGCCTACAGAGTTTTTAACTCTAGGACAAAGTGTGTTGAAGAAACTTTGAATGTGAAGTTCAATGAACTGTCATCACTGAAAATCCCAGCAAATCCTGCGGAGCTTTTTGATTTAGATAAATTCACATTTGCTGATATTTCTATCAAGCTAGACAATGCAGGTACACCACAATCATCTGAAGAAGATCAAGATCAAGGATATGACTGTGTGCTTCTACAAACAAAAGTCTATTCTTCAAACAGAGGATCAAGTGCTACAAGCTCTTGTGTAAACTCTGCCACTTCTGGGTCAACAGTGGTTGATCCTCAAACCTCTGGCAGTTCATAAAATCAAACATTTGTTGATAAAAGTCCTACATCTGGGCACCAAAATCATCAGAATGTTACCTCTATACCCCAATACCACCACCACCATTCTCATCAGTGGCTGATACTTCAAATTCACCAGTAGAGATTAGCTCAGATGATACACATTTGCAGCCATCACCTCAAAATGATATTGTTCCATACCAAGGTGACTTGATTTATCTCAAAAGCCATCCAGCAGATCAAGTTATTGGCAACATCAAATCTGGGGTGCTCACACGAAGCCAATCCCAAAATATTTGTCTTTTTGCTGGTTTTCTATCACTCATACAGCCAGCCAAGTACCAAGAGGCACTGAAAGACAACAGCTGGGTAGAAGCCATGCAAGAAGAACTCCTTCAGTTCAAAAGACAACAAGTTTGGGAGCTTGTGCCATTGCCAAAAGATGTAAGGCCAATTGGCATAAAGTGGGTCTTCAAGAACAAAACTGATGAAAGGGGAATTGTTGTCAAAAACAAAGCAAGGCTCGTGGTTCAAGGCTACAGACAGGAAGAAGGTATAGACTATGATGAGACTTTTGCTCCTGTAGCAAGGTTGGAAGCTATTCACATGTTCTTAGCTTTTGCTGCTAACCACAACATAAAGGTGTTTCAAATGGATCTAAAGAGTGCATTTTTTATTGGAAAACTCAAAGAAGAGGTGTATGTCTGTCAACCTCCAGGTTTTGAAGATGCATTCCATCCTGATCATGTCTACAAGCTCAACAAAGCATTGTATGGCTTGAAACAAGCACCAAGAGCCTGGTATGAAACTCTATCCACTTTTCTCTTATCCATAGGGTTTACTAGAGGCGAAATAGATAAAACCCTGTTTTTAAAATGGAAAGGAAAAGATTTGATGCTTGTCCAAATTTATGTGGATAACATCATTTTTGGATCCACAAGCACTACTATGTGTGAAGAGTTTCGAAAACTCATGGCAGCAGAGTTTGAGATGAGTGCAATGGGTGAGCTCCAATGTTTTCTTAGTTTTCAAGTTAAACAATTGCACAATGGTACATTTATCCATCAAAACAAGTATGTGAAAGAACTGCTTAAAAAGTTTGATATGGATGATTGTAAACCATGTAGCACACCCATGGCAACCTCCAAGCTAGTCACCATTGATGGTAAAGATGACCTTGTTGATCAAACTCTTTATAGAAGCATGATTGGGTCTTTATTGTACCTAACTGCATCCAGGCCAGACATCATGTTTGCCACATGTGTTTGTGCCAGATCACAGGCATTACCTAGAAAGTCTGATCTTATTGCTGTAAAAAGGATATTCAGATACATAAAAGGTGCTCCCACACTTGGTATCTGGTATCTAGCTAATGGGAATATTGAGCTTTCAGGTTTTTCAAATAGTGATTTTGCTGGGTGTAAAACTACAAGGAAGTCCACATCAGGAGGATGTCAATTCCTAGGTGATTGTCTAGTGTCTTGGCAAAGCAAAAATCAGGTTGCAGAACATCCACTGCTGAGGCATAGTGTTAAGAAAATCAGTATTGTCCAAATCTCTGTCCTCAAACAGTGGTTTGCCACATCAACGGTTACTTTTCTCATCAGAGGTTACACGTGGCCAGATGTTAGCCATCAGATCTTGCAACAGATGCCACGTCATGTTCACTTTTTCAAAACCCCTATAAAACCCCTGTTTTATCTCACCAGTGGTTACCCTAAACTGTGTCGATTTCAAAATCTCAAAACAGTTTTTCTCTCAAATACCATGGCTCCCAAATCAAAATCCAAACCAAAATCGCAACAAGAACCTCCACCTTTCACACTCATAATCAAAACCCCACACAATTAAACTGCCATACTTGAAGAAAACGACGCAAATACTCGCTATCATCCAATGATTCGATTTTTTCAAAAGTCTAAATTCTTGCACATGTTAACCGTCAAAGCCCCTATTTACATTGATGCTCTTCGTGATTTCTGGAAAAATGCAAAGGTTCACTCATCTGCTGATGGTGTTCCTTATACAATAATTTCAAGAGTAGGGGGAGTGTTGATGCAAATTAGCCCCCAATCGATCTCTCAATTGGACAGTGGTTACATAACTAAGACCTTGTTGAAGGCAACCACTGTTGAGGCAACAACTGTTACCTCTATTGTGGGAAGTCCCCAGTACCAAGACAAATGGGCATCTATGTTTGAAGCTGGTCCTAAAACCACTGCTCTGATAACATAGATATAACTACCACCGCTGGTAGGAGTTCAGAAGATCCTATTAAATTAGGTGATGATCTAAAATACCAGGATTTGACGGAGAGAGTGACCAGAATAGAAAACTCTGTTGGTGAAATCAAAGATTTACTAAAGCAGATGATAGCTACAAAAAGTCAACCCTCTGTTCTATCCACTGCTGATCTCAAAGAAGCTCTTAACCCTTTGTTTCAACATCAACAACATTGTTTAGATTTACAACACAAGCCACCAGATGAATGATGTTAGAAACATGTTTTAATCAAGGTATCAAGATACTGCAGCAAACATCAAAGCCATCAAAGCACATGTACTCACAACGACTGGCCATGCACCTCCAATGGTTATATTTGTTACAACAGATGAAGCCAAAAAGGGGGAGAAACCTTTGGGTCCAAAGAAGCTAACAATAGATGATGATAAGGCCAGACCTACATTGAACATTCCAAGGCCTGATGGTTCAAAGAAGATAGATTTAACTGAAGAAATTGTGGCCAAGGCAAGGGCTAGTCATAGGAAGAATGTGATTGAGGAGAGCAGAGTGTTGGTTGAGAAAAAGATTGATCAGCAAAAAGAAAAAGGAGAGGTTGGTACTTCATCAAAAAGAGCTCCTGCTAGAAAATCCAGGCATCCAACATCTACACCTCCTAAAACTAAGCCTGAAACCAATCCAACCATGAAAACCTATGCCTCTCAAAAACCTATCACATCTTCAAAACCACAACCCACATCCACACAAGCAGATATTACAGCAACTGTTGTGTCAACATCTGTTGATACAGCAGAGGTTGCAACAGATGCAACTCCATCCACTGCCATGATCACATTTCCTACATCGACTCAACCATTATCCGCACCACCAAAAATCCCACAACCACCATCACCTACTTTAATATTTAAAAGGAGGAAAATCACAAAAGTGATCAATGATGATGAGATATCTGCACCTCTTCCACTATCATCAACACCAGTGATCCCACATCAGTGCTTACAACTTCTTCAACTCTTAAAGTCATTCCTGCATCAAAGTTGTATCCTCTTGATTTACCAGCAGTCAGGGAAGAGATCCTAAGTTTCTTTTCAGAGGATGACCCTGACAAAAGAACAATTCTATCCCTTGATGGCTATCCAAGACCAACAAATGTTGATGCCTATCTAGAATTGAAAAAGAAGCAAGCAGAGGATATTGCCAAAAGAGAATCTGCTGGTAAAAATGATAGAGAGATACAGTTTTTCATGTCCTTTCAACTGAGTAAAGTCACCATTCTACAAAATTTTTTCAAGGATCTGAGCAACCAGTTGTCAGTAAGGGAAGATAAGTTGCTCAAGAGTGAACTCGTTGAGTATATCATGGAAAAGAAGATGTATAAGGCAACAAGGCCACAGTTCAGGGATTGGAGCATAGATGAACTGAGGGTGGAAATCAACAGAATGCAAGAAATGTTGAAAGACCCACTTAAAAAGCAAATCTCCTCCCAACTGGGATTTATACAAGAAAGATATCACTGAAAATGCCTTGAAGTTGAAGAGAATGAAGCAAGAACTGATTCAAAATCATTATGGTTCCAAAAACCAAGTGATGAGATAGGGTGAGGTGAGGGTGATAGACACTTACAAAAGTTTGGAAGAGAGAAGGAAAAAATATCCATCCATGCCTCCCAAGCCTGACTATTCAAAAGAAGATGCTATCCTCCGAGCTCAACTCTCTAAAAAGTCCAGTTCAACATCTGCCCACTCCACACTTGCCCTGTAACACAGGAAAAAGCAAGGGGAGATGAATGAAAAGACTGACAAAAGAGTTTGAGGATACATTTATCAAAGAAGGAATTCAGAATATGATTGATTATAACACAGATGATACAAGTGCCAAGCTGGCTAAATATTTATCAAAGATGGCGCATTTACAAACCTCTGCAATAAAAGCTCCTTCAAGAAAACCATCAGACCCAAAAATTCTAAAATGGAAGGTTGACAAAGACACCCATGAATTGACGTTGCTCAAGTCTGATGGTGCAGCCACTAAACTATCCATTGAAGATGCTTATGAGCTTACAGTAGAAGACTTCCAAGAACTACTATGTTTTGAGCTGGTGAAGGATGCTGATGACATGGAATCTCTTAACTTTGAACTTCAATTCAAAGGTCAAATAAGAGAATTCCTTCTGAGGAATAAAAACTAGAAATAAAGTGTTTTTGGCATCATCTGTTCCAGGGGGAGATTGTTGGGATTAAACCCTATGAAAGGAACATATGATATAAAGCCAAATAACACTATCCGAGCTTTGGTTCAACTATTAGAGGTTACAACCTCTGACGTACTTACACTGCTTTCCATAAAGACTGCTCATCCTATCATCTGCCTTCACAAAGCTTCAAGGACTGCCAGAGTTAACAAGGGATAGAGGATAGTGATCAGAGTTTAGTCATTTTAGCTTAATTAATTGATGTAACAGTGCCAAGCACTGATAGTTAGTATAAGCAGTGTTTAGAGTTAGTTACATATTAGTTTCCTGTCACTATCAACCCTGACGTCATCAAAGATGCTCAGAGGTTAGATAGTTAGTATAAATAGACAACTCATGTAACCTTTAAACTTGTCTCTTAAAAGATCAACTTTCGCATATCATCTTCTCTGCAATTTCTCATTACCAAACTGTAATTGCAAAGGCTGAGGGGGAGTTTGTGAATCACATGCAAGTTAATCAACTTGAAAGCATGATGATGATGAAAACAAACGACCATTGCTTGTAGTAAAAGTTTTCCATCTTAGTCCGCTGCAAATCTCTTTTAGTTCAATCATTTTCCATTTTTGAAACAAAAACTACAAGTAATTCAAACTCAGATCCTAACAAAAGAGTTAAACCCAAACGGCCCTGCATAAGCAGGTATTGGGTTTGCAAAACCCTATGGTGGTAGTGGTGGTTGGGGCAGGGCTCAACAGCTGGTTGTGGTGGGGGTTCCACCACTGGTGATGTGTTTGAGGGTCCACCCATTTGTGGATCCTCAGGGATAATAGGGTAAGATGGTGGAAAAGGTGGTAGCGAACCCGACCTTTGACTAGCACGCACCGACATGCGTGCACCACGCCTCTGGCGTGGTTGTGATGATTTAGGTGGTGGGTGAGGTTGATCCACCTGTTGCATAGGTTCATCCTCGATGTGAGGATGTGGTGAAGGTTCATGATTGGGAGGGGTGTTGTGGTAGGAAGGAGTATAATAGAATTTATAATTTCCCCACCATTTCTGGAACTCGTCGGGACCTCGGTAACGCGATCTCGCTACGGAATTTGACCCGCTAGACAACTCGATCAGATGTCCATTTGATCCTGTCAGAGGTTCCTCGAGATCTGAATCTTCCGCCATATGCGTGGGTGAGTCGAAAGGAGGAGTTTCTGGTGATGGTTGTACATGATCAACGGAGTTAAAGTTTAAGAACTCGTAGTGTGATTGGGAATGGGAATGATGGGAGTGGTGTGAATGGTGTGAATGATGAGTTTGTTGAGAGTGGGATTGGGGTGATGGTTATTCATGGGATATGGAATGTCGATAGGGTTCCCATGGTGATGAAGAAGAATCACCCGATCCTTCGTAAGGTTTGAAATTATGTATATTAGATTCTCCAGCTAAGGATGGTCTAAAAGATGGTCCTGTCTGGGAAGCTCCGCCCGCATGGGACCCTTGCCTTTGCCTCCTCGCCTGAATTTGGGTGGCATGATTCCTGCTTCAAAAACAAGTTAAAACAAAAACAACAATAATAAAGAAAACAATGTAAATGAGTAATCCTAGGTCAAAGCCTAGACTCAAGAGTCTAAGGAATGTGCTATTGTGTATTTTCGAGATTAAACACAAAAGGCTAGTGTTTAATTCATTCGAACGTTGGCTCTGATACCAACCTGTCACACCCCTATTTCCACGTGTACCCGGTGGGCCTGGTTGGGGAATATCGTGACGTAGTTGATAACATCATAACCAAACAAACACAGCACATTGGAAGTCTTGGATTTAAATTACTATTACAAACCGAGTGTTCAAAGTTCGAGTACAAAGTACAAGGCTTGTAAAGAAAGATCCACAGGCGGATCGTAATAAATATATACAAAGTATTTGTTCAACAGACTTCGGGCAACTAAGGACTTGCAAAATCCTCTTATGTTACTACCAAGCAGCTCCCGGCCTATTTCGCATTGTCACCTGTAACTTGATCTTTTGAAAATACGTCAGTTTTCACTGGTAAATACTAGTAACCGACACATTTTGAAAATATTAACGAAAATGGTTTTAGGTGCACTTAGCACATTTTATAAATAACTTGGGATAATTCAAAATGACTTTGTTTACAGTTTTACATGTTTGTCAATACATATGGGGTATGGGGCAGAAACCGAATAACCTGATTAACCGACACGCCACTTAAATAATCCACCAATGGGATTCAATATTTTATTAGCATTAGCATCTGTCAGGTGTATGCCTACACCCCGCGCTTAAGGTCGTGGCAATTAGTAACTTAAATGAGCAAAGGATATCCCGGACACGGTCGAGTTAACCCTCAGTGTTTAAGTTATCAAACATAACAGAATAAAATAGGTTATGAAGATTTAGTAAATCACAATCCGATGACATGATCCCATACCCGACCAAGCGGTATTATTATAACGTATCCCAAGCCTGTATAGGGAAAATAGTCTAAAAGTATTTACCTGAGCAAATTCTTCAATAACATTAATAACTCAGTCGATAATTCAAAAAGTAAGATTAGATGACAATCTACCAGAAGGCTTTAGTCCGGCATGATGTATTGTTAACCAATTAGAATGCTAACGGGTCCTATCTACATCATAGACTCGGACCGGCTAGCTTAATATGATATTTACGGTACTAAACGCTAGATTAAGCGATGACCGGAAAAGAATGTAGTTTAAACCCGACAAGTACTAAGACTTGTTTAATATGGGTAAGCATATTACATTCTGTATTTTGATAAGAAAAAAATGATAAGGTTAAACCCGTTTCGGTTAAACTACGTAAACTAGTCACGTAGGCTTAACCGTACGTGTATAAGCAAGACCGGGTAACCGGATGAGTGATATACAAGTTCCATATGCCATTATATTTAAAACATGTTATAATATCATTAGGATATTAGCATGTATGCCCGTTATGGTTCTAAAATCAAATTACACCTCAAAAGGACGTTTTTGTCATTTTATGACTTATAAAAGGAGCTTGCAAGTAAACTGTTGTCATGGTCATAAACATTCTGTAAAAATGATTCATTTATGATGTTATATCATTAGGATATCAAGTATATGTGTGGTTTACAGTTTAGGACCAATCTATGCCCCGAAAGGGCATTTTGGTCATTTTACACATCACTTGACAAACTTATTTGGGAATCTGAGTATAGGTCATGTACCTACTGTAAATATGTATAAAATAAGTTTTGAAATCAGTAGGTACCAAGTCTTGATGCTCTAATATGGTTTTAAACCATACTATGCGCCGAAACGACGATTAAATCGCTAAATGACGAATTAAATGTTGTTTGAGTGAGACTGATGTTGTGAGCAGGTTTGTATGATGAAAATGTATTATATAATATAATACATCAGTAAGCAAAAGGTTTTGTACTTTAAAAATGATTAAAATCTATTTTAGGTGTCGTAAGGCAATATCGTCATTTAAGGGCTTAATGCATGGACCTGCGTATAAACTCAGTTTATAATCTGAATAGATATCCCAAATAATCCTAATTATGATATTACATCGGTAGGTAAAGAGTTTTGGTGTCAAAGTTATGTTTAAATCATTTTATACGCCAAAAGGCCGATTTAGTCACTTTAAAGCATAAATTACGTATATTTAATCAAAACTCAGTTTATGACCAGAATGTAAATCTTAAAATAAGTCAAATAAGTTGACATATCAGTTTACTAATCATAAGTATGCTCATTTGTATTTAAAACCTCATTTTTAAGCATGAAGGGCATTTTAGCAAATTTGGCATAATTAACGGATACTTGCATATGAACTCGGATTACTATGTGACCATGTAATATAACTCCATAGGGTTATACTACAACTTAATATTGTCATAATTCAACTTAGAATCGGAAGCTAAGGTTGCTACATTGGGTCAGAATTGAAAGTCAAAGCAGAAGTCAACTTTTGCGACTTTCGGTTGCGAACCGACCTTAAACTTGGACTTGACGGGCCGAACACGTTTATACATGTTCTAATACTTATTACCAAGTTATTAAAGTGTTGAAACTGATTTTATAGCACCTACATCGCTAAATATAAATTTATTTAGAATCTGACCCGTTGACTTTTCTTGATTAAAACTTTGACCCGTCAATTGACCAAGCAAACGTGGTAATCAGGAGGTGCCCTTTTAAGGGATTAACACCTACCTAATTATGATCACGTAGCCATGTTTGTTACGAACATTGGCTGGACCGTAATGGTCTTAGCCGAAAGTCAAAGCGTTTTTACGTCATCGTTTTGACTTGGCTTAAAGCCTAATAAAACTTAAAGATGGAGTTAAGGACACTTACTCAAGGTCCTATATCAAAATAAAACTAACTTGGAAGCTCCTATATGTCCACGAACCACCAGAGGAGAAGCAAGGATGGTAAAGAAAAAGAAGTGAGCAAAAATGGAGTTGAAATCACTCCTATTTATACTTGAGGATCAAGACCTAGGACCTTCCAGGTGTTGGCAGGAGTCATATGGTGCCAACAAGTGTTTTAGGGATGTGTTAGATACAAGGAAAGGGTGGCATTTAGAGTGAAGAGTGGCAAAAGCAGAAGCTGCCACATTTCTGCCAGCTGCGTCCCTCTTGCGGACCGTATGGATATAGTCTTACGGTCCACAAGGAATCTGGGCGCCAAAAAGCTTTAAAATGGTTACGGACCGTAACCAAAATGGCTTGCGGTCCGTAACCGCCTTTCAGAACTTGAAGTTTGGCATTTTCCAAGTTTGGTCCCTTGACTTTGGATAGCTATTGTTCAGAGGTCATATTTAACATGATGACGCTTCTGGTCCTTCTCGGCCAACACGTGACGAAGAGGATTAGCAGGACACGTGTCGGAATTTTACGGGACAGGTTTTTAGGTGTTATAGCCGAACGTAAAGATCGCCATCTTACTGAGACGGGCCTTGCCATGTTATTTGGTGCTAATGCGCCACCCACTTTTTGGGTTGGCGCTTTCTCTTCGGCGGCTCACATAATTAATCGTCTTCCCATAAAGTTTCTAGAAGACAAATCTCCATTTGAAATGCTTTTTCATTCAGTGCCAAACTACAACAATTTTAAAAATTTTGGTTGTCGCGTTTTCCCGTATTTACGACCTTATTCATCTCACAAACTTACACCTCGAAGTATTGCATGCATTTTTATTGGATATTGTACTCAATATGCTACAAGTGTTTTGATCCAAACTTTCCATTCTTAAACAAGACTGATCTTCAAACATAGCGCAACTCTTTTTGAGCACCTATGATGATAATATTCCCTTAACCTCCACTACTACCCAATCGGCTACACCAACACCAACATTAGAACCTCAACCAACCCCAACCACTGCATGCTCTTCATGTGATCATGAAGACTTCATATCCACTACCTCTACAACCACCAACCCTATTTCATCACCAGCGCATTTTTCCCCACCACCCCTTAATCCACTAATACCTGTTTCTTCTAACTTTAGCCCTCCACATAATTCTTCCCCTTGAAATTACCACCTCAGTCTTATAATGCATCAACTCATCATAGAGTAACTGGAAAAAAAAATATGGAATTGTAAATCCTAAACAAATATTCAACTTACTTGCAATTGCTCCTACATCTCTTCACAGTGGCTTGTTTGCATCTAAAGATCCTAAGGGTTTTAAATCAGCCTCTGAACAAAAACATTGGTTTGAAGCTATGTCAGAAGAACTCACGGCTCTTCATCAAAACAATACATGGACGCTTGTTCCCTGACCATAAAAGGCAAATGTTGTTGGATTAAAATGGGTGTTCCGGACTAAATATCATGCGGACGGTTCAATTGATTGTTATATATCCCGACTTGTGGCTCAAGCTTTTACACAAATACCCGAGTTTTATTTCTCACATACATTTAGTCCCGTTGTTAAAGCCACAACAATTCGTCTTGATCTTTCACTTGCTGTAACAAACAGGTGGAATCTCCGCCAACTCGACGTAAAAAATGCCTTTTTGAATGGTAATATTTGAGAAGCGGTCTGCATGGAACAACCGCCGGGTTTTGTTGACACTCATAATCAGAACTATGTTTATCGTCTCAATAAGGCTCTCTATGGCCTCAAACAAGCTCCCCGAGCTTGGTTCAACGGCTGAGAAATTTTTTAATACACCAAGGTTCACTTGTAGTCAAGCAGACACCTCTCTTTTCATATTCCATCGAGGTTCATGTCTCTTGTATTTATTAGTGTATGTCGATGATATCATGCTCACGGGAAATCATGAGCCCTTTATTAGCCACTTTGTTGATCGATTAAAAACTGAATTTGCCATCAAAGACTTAGGCAAACTCGATTATTTTCTAGGTCTTGAGGTCGCCTATACGGATGATGGGTTGATTCTTAGTCAAACCAAGTATGTTAATGACACCCTCACTAGATTCGGTTTACAAGATTCAAAACCGGTATGTACACCTCTTGCAACTCAAGATGTCTTCACCAGTTCTGGCCCAGCATTTCATAATCCCACTTTACACAGGTCTCTTGTGGGTGCTCTCCAGTATTTAACTATTACAAGACCTGATTTCTCATATGTCGTTAATCAGGCCAGCCATTTTCTTCACTATCCTACGAATCATCATTTTCAACTAGTGGAACGGATCATGCGGTACGTTAAAGGCACAATAACTCACGGTTTACATTTTTCGCATCCGACCAAGTCTGATCTGATTGGATACTCCGATGCAGATTGGTCTCGTTGTATCGAAACCCATCACTCCACATATGGCTACTCTATCTTCTTTGGTGGCAACCTTGTATCTTGTAGTGCAAAAAAGTAACCGGCAGTTTCTCGTTCTAGTTGTGAATCCGAATATCGGGCTATGGAAAATACTGCTACTGAACTAATATAGCTTACTCATTTGCTACGAGACTTAAATGCATTACCATCCAAACGTCCAACTCTTTTATGTGACAATTTGAGTGCCATCTTTCTTAGCCAAAATTCGGTTGCACACTGACTGTAACAACTCTCTAAACCGAGCCGAAACAAAGAACCGGACATCGAGACACGGCACACAAAACTAGGAAATCCCACCTACTATCCCAGGCGCCACGTGCCAGAGACCATAGTCTCTATCGCGACGCGCGGGAGAGACTAGGTGACACATGTCACCATTTCATGCCAAGTGGAAACCCTATACCTGTTACGAGCCTGACCTAGCCCTAGCTAGGTGTCTCAAGCGCCATGTGCGCCCCCTATCCGGCGCGACGCGCGGGAGAACCCAAATTCGGGTATAAAAGGAGCGGCCCTGGGACTGGAAAACTCGCTCACTTTCAAATCCGCCGAATCGATCGTATACTCCCTCTATCTCTGTTTCTCTAGGAAACCCCTTCCCCCTAAACCCCTAAACCTGCGAAACGCTGCCCGCTGTAAGTATCTTAACCCATGATCACTAATTCGTTACCCTACCCGATTTAGGACCCACCAACACATATCAAGGCTCTGCCTGACTAAGTTCGTTGGGGTTCTATCTCGTGTTGTATGGGCATCCTACCGATTGATTTAGGACCCACCGACACATGTCAAGGCTTTGGTGACTAAGATTCGTTGGGGGTTCTGTCTCGTGTTGTATGGTTAAAGTGACTTGGGTTAATTTACTAACACGTGTGTATTGTATGTTTTAATAGACACTCAAGAAAGTAATCAGGAATTGTTACAAGGAAGCCTATAGAAATACCTAAGTTTTCAATGTGAGTACATTCTCTTTTTGTAAATCTTTTTGTGAGTCAAACTATTTCCCAAAAACCTCAAATGTTTTAATTATGCTTAACAGTGATTGAGTATATGTATTCTACAATTATTGCCGGTATGTTGGGGTTTGTATACATTACTTTAAATCCGTTATGTTGGACGACGAGTTAGCCAATGAGTAACGTGACCCACAAGTCAGGTGTTGACACAATGAATGAGTAATTGTGTAGATATAAACATTGTAATCGTGATGCTCTCAATACTGTAAAGCTATAAAACTTGTTTTGATTAAACTGGATGCACTCGCTAGTATTTCTTGATGATAAAATATTTTTAAAACGTGTTTCGGTAACTTAATGTGAAGCTAATAGAAGCCAGCTGGAGAGCACTGAAGGCTTAGAAAAGTGGCTATAAAAGTTACCTAAATAAAAAGGAGTTTATGTTTTTCATAAATTAGGGTTTGCCCCTACGAATGTATTGTAATTAAAACATGGGTTTTACCCATTTGTTTGATATAAAAGTATGGTGTTTTGAAACTCTGAAATTTATTTCCTAACTACGATCCTGATGTTTAATTCCGCTAAATAAACACCGGTACCACCTGACTGCGGTCGTCGTGGCTCCCACTCCCGGGGTAGGGGTCAGGGGCTGCGACAGAAGGTGGTATAGAGCCACTGGTTTAAGCCATTTAGGTATTCTTTTAAAATACCTAAATTCTAACCAATTGTGTTAAGAAATACCTGCGACTTCTATGTTACTCTGTGTGAATTTATATATTATTATTTTAATAACTTCTTTAGTCTACAGTAGAGTGATCAGGGTACTTCTGACGCTTATCGTCATTTACTTCATTCTCTCATGGATGAAGGGACATCCCAGCCAATCACCGACTACACCACCGATTCCGAAGATATCTTTGTTTTCAAAGCTAAATCCGAGGAACCTTTTCCCCCTAAAAAGAGAGGTTGGTTTAGTAGAGCCAAAGGAGAGAGGAGGAAAAGAATGAGACAAGCACAACAGCAAGCCATAGCAGTTAGAACTGAGAGAAATACCCAAAACCCAGAAGTTAGACCCTTGTGGGAAGAAGAATTGGGTAGACCGTTAGCTGATTTTCACATGTTTGGAAATATAGGAGGAGAACCTAATTTCAACCAAGTAGCAAATCCAGAACCACCATTACTTCCTTTATTTCCTGACCAACCCATAAACCTAGAATAGAATTAGGGAAACCAGTTTCCAATCCCAGCCTTTGATCCCAATGAGATACCTAGGATTCCAGCACCAAATCCTTTAGATCAGTGGTGGGCTAACAACTGGGCAATTCAAAACCTACTAGAAAACTCATTTCCCTATGAAGAACCAGTTCCACCTTACCCGGAACCAGTGCCAGCCCCAATACTACCCAGGGATCATGTGAGGAACTCCGCCAGTATGGTGAAGAGTTGATGGAGGAAGGAAACCGTATCCGCCAAATCAGGGAGAAGATCGTCTGGAAATATGACGAGCGGGAGATGCAGTTTTAAGAAAGCAGTCACCTAATATATATATATATATGTGTGTGTGTATAATTTTGTTACTTTGAAAAAAAAACAACTAAAATAGATATAAAATAATATATATCACCTATATATATATACACACACTATCGATGCGTAGTTACTAATGTTTGAATCCCAGCTATGTTTGTAATAGATGCATATATATATGGAAATAGTAAGAGTCGCAATGCTCGATGATTTTGGTTCACTGTGTTTGTGTGATTATTATTTTAATTTATTCTGTGATATTAATACCTGATAAATGTTTACAATTCAGATGTCAGACGAAGTAAATCAGGAAATCCAGAATAACGATAATAACGAGAATCAAATGAATAAAAGTGCTATCGAACACATAGAGGCCCAAGGATCATAGATGCTATGCCCTATATTATCGATACTATTAAAAAGGCAGAAAATAATGATTCCAGAAACGGGAATAAACGTATACCCACTGAATCAAATCGTAGCGTGAATGGAAATCCTGAATTGTTAATCCAAGCTCCAATTCCAAAAAGAATATGGACCATCTCATATGGTTGTTCTTATAAAGAATTCTTATCATGCAAACCAATAGAATTCTCAGGCAATGAAGGAGCTATTTCAGCCTTGCGCTGGATAGAAAAGACAAAGCAGTCTAAAGATAAGTAAATGTGCAAATGAAGAAAAAGTCATGTATGCTTCTAATCTTTTTTAAGATACAGCCTTAGAGTGGTGGAATACCATTCTTCAGTCAAGAGGAAGTGACAGGGTTTACAGTATGGAGTGGAACAACTTTAAGAAATAGTTGAAAGGAAATTTTGTCCTCCTAATTAAAAGGAATAGATTGCTAATAAATTCCTAAATCATAGAATGATCGGGTAGAATGCAGAGAATATACCACCACATACTTTGAATATGCAAGGATTGTACCAACCTTAGCTTCACAGAACCAGTATTAATCTCCTGTTACATCTGGGGATTAATCGGTGAGATCAGACATGTAGTCAAGACAGCTAGACCACAAACTATAGGAGAAGCATTAGGACTGGCAAACACCCTGATAGATGAGTTGGTACGTACGCAAAAAGAAAACCAGAAAAGGAACCTAGCTCAAAAGATCACCCAGGAACTACGTTATGGTAATTCCTATCGCGAAAAAGGGGCAAGTTATTCTTCACCCCCATGTAAGTACTGCAAAAGGAAACATTCAGGAAAATGCTCTATATACTGCAACTTCTCAAAATACCATGGCATAAAGGAAGAGACTGCAGAAAGAAAACTAGCAATGGGCTATGCTTCAATTGTGGAGAAGCTGGTCATATCAAACAAAACTGTCCAAAACTAGCCCTAGCAACAAACAACAAAGCGAAGACGAGAGAAGGACCCAAGAGAAAAGCCAGAGCATTCGTGCTGACCGCCGAGGAAGCCAAGATGATTCCGGATGTGATTGCCGGTACGTTTTTAGTTAATGATGTTTATGCCAAAGTATTATTTGACTCTGGTGCAAACCAAAGTTTCATAAATACTTCTTTCTGTAAACTTCTCAATCAACCATTAACTAAACTACACCAAGACTGTCTGGTGGAAACGACAAATGGATCTTCTATCAAAATAAGCGAAATCCTGCAAGGAGTAAAAATAGAAATTTTAAGTCATAATTTTACTGCTAACCTTTTTCCAATGGATCTAGCCGGATTCGATATCGTGCTAGGAATGGATTGGTTGGTAGCCAATCAGGCAAGAATATTATGTGATCAAAAGTCTGTAGAAGTAAATGCGCCATCTGGCGAAAGGATCACAATTAAGGGAGACAAATCGACAAGGTCAACAAAGTTCATCTCTGTGATGAAAGCTGCAAGTTATATGCGAAAAGGAGGAATGATATACATGATTTCCATAATCATTAACACTAAAGGAAAAGAACTAAAAGATATTCCTGTAATATCTGAATTCTCCGATGTTTTCCTAGAAGAATTGCCTGGATTACCGCCAGATTGAGAAGTTGAATTTAGAATTCACCTAATACCAGGAACGGAACCAATTGCCAAAGCACCCTATCGCCTAGCACCGACGGAGATGTAGGAATTGAAGAAACAACTGGATGAATTACTAGAGAAAGGGTTCATACAACCTAGCTCATCGCCATGGGGAGCACCGGTGTTGTTTGTCAAGAAGAAAGACGGATCAATGCATATGTGCAATGATTATGGAGAATTGAATAAAGTGACAATTAAAAATCGGTGCCCGTTACCGAGAATTGATGATTTGCTCTATCAACTCCAAGGAACCCAATTCTTTTCTAAGATTGACTTACACTCAGGATATCATCAGTTGAAAGTACAGGAAGAGGACATTCCTAAAACTTCTTTCAGAATAAGGTACGGTCATTTGAATTTACAGTCATGCCATTTGGTTTAACCAATGCCCCAGCTGCATTTATGGACATGATGAACATGATATGCAAACCATACCTGGATAAATTCATAATTGTCTTTATAGATGATATTCTAATTTACTCTAAGAGTAAGGAAGATCATGCATAGCATTTGCATATACTCCTGACATTGCTGAGAAAGGAAAATGGTGTGCGTTGAGCAAACTATATTTGTATTAATATTTTGAGTTTATTTTACGCATTAGTCAAGTTTTAAATTTATAAAACACGATATTGTACTAACACTAAACACACACTTGGGCAAGTGCACCCATCGTGAGCGTACTATAGTGTCGGTAAGATACTGAGGTCGTCCAAGGACACAAGAGCTTTTAGTACCGGTTTATCGTCAACGTCTAATCAATCTAAATTTGGATAAAACTTTGAAGCATAAAAATAAATAAAATGAAATACAAATAGACAAGATAGAATCACTTGGATCCAACTTCTCTCATGTATCCTTATAGTTGTTGCACTTTCGGACTTTTTGAGAGATTATCTTAGTTATAGTAGTAGGCCCCTCTTTTGAAGGTGACGTTACCCTCAACCCGGTGGTTTGAGTCAGTAGGGATACAATCCCAAAGGGTCGAAATATTGGAAGACAATTAAATAAGTTGTTAATGCGAAAAGTGATAGGCCCCTCTTTGAAGCTGACGTTACCCTCGGCGAAGTGGTTTGAGTCAGCAGGGATACAATCCTAAGAAGCCGGTTTAAAATATTAATAGTAGTTTACATATGAGGGGTTCAAGATATTCGCGCCCCCGCCATCCAATACCCATAGAGCATTGAAGGAGGCCCTAGTAAGCTTGAACCAAGTCCTCGCAGGATCTATACACTGAACGAGACAAGAACTTTACCAAACCACCCTTCTAACCCTCTTCCAAGTAGTTAACGCGCTTTATATAGAATGTAAAGACACGAATGAGCAAATCAATGACATCATGAAGAAATGGTTAGGAAAATTCACTTTCAACATAAGAAACTAGTTATTAAAGTCATTAATACATACCCAATTAAAAAGTGCCGAAAGATAAGAACTAAAAGCAATACATAAAAGATTAGTTTTCACCAAGTGATGTAAGGAATTTAGCCAAGCATGGCCTTTGTTTGACAAGAACCCTTACATTCTATCTTGGATCCCAAGACTACTACACACTCTAAAGATGATTGATGATGGTGGTGGTGGGTGTTGGTGTTGTAGTGGTGGTGGAGTGGTGGCAAAGTGAGAGAGAAGTGTTTTGTCAAGGGATGCCTTTGAAGTGAACCAAGTACCCCTATTTATAGTCAAAACAGAGGCCCGGCCACGACCCCGTGTCCAGTGGGCACGACCCGTGGCCATCATCCTTCTCTTTCTTCATTTATTGCATCTGACAGCAGAGGCCCCACACGACCCCATGGCCTCTAGGCACGGCCCCGTGGTCAACTGTTCGTTGTACTATCTGGTTTCTACAAATCTTTAGTTGACCACGCCCCATGTTGGGCTGGGCACGGCCCCGTGGCGGGCGTAGAAGCTTCTACAGGTTTTGTCTTGAAGTGCAGGATCTGAGCACGCCCCGTGTTCGTCTGGGCACGGCCCCGTGGTCATCTTCTGTAATCTTCTTTTGTGTTTTGGTTGTTGCTGAGGGGTCGGGCATGGCTCGTTATTCCCTCTTTTCGTATTTATGTTGGTTTTGGCTGCTTATTTGCTTCTTTTGTTCGTTTAAGCTCATTTTATCCTGAAAATGCAAAAGGAACAAAGAAACGTGTTTTTTTCCAACATTAGTACTAAAAAGGGTTAGTTTTATGCCTCATTTGATGTAATTTATATGTTGCATTTTGCACACATCAAATATCCCCACACTTGAATCTTTGCTTGTCCTCAAGCAAAACTCTATAAATGTGGCTTACACACCCAAATGGAATAGGTGGAGAAGAAGTTTTGTGGCTTGTCTTTTGAGTGTCGGGAATCCAAGATCTTTCTTCCAATTTGTTTTTATTTTATTTACAATCCTATTCGTCATGATTATTGAACGCTTAAGAAAATTATTTATTTGGCATTACATCTCCTAAAATGTATTATACAAGTTCACATCCTCACAAGAGATCACTCCAGCCGAAGATGTATTTTTGTGATATCGTTCGATTCCGGTTTGGAACTTATTTCTACCATATGCTTGCCAAGTGATCAAACCTCCTCCTTTTTAAATATAAAACTTTGTGAGTATCAAGAAGACTTTGAAAGGGTTAGGCTTGGGCTAGGGGTAGGTGATTTTGGGTTAGTGGTTAGTAAAATGGCGAAAAGCGTAAAAAGTGTCGGTTATCGTAAAACTTGTTTATTTCGATATTTATTTAAACCATGCATTTTCAAACAAGATTTTTGAAGGAATTTTTTGGTTATTGAAAGAGCTATGTTTTTTTTAGTAGGAAATAACCGGAGCTTTTTACTAAAATAAATGGGTTGAAATGAAAGGGAATTTGGAGGGTAATGGATGCTTGTTTTGCGGGTTTGAAATGAAAAAGGTTTAGGCTCAAAGGGGTTAACTAGGGGATTTTGGTAGTGGGTAAAAAGAAATGAAAATAATGGTTTTGAATTAAAAATGGGTTAGTACTAGTGCCTCCATCATTTACTTACTTAGGTTTATTTGGTAAGGATTGGGAATATATCTTCTCAGCAAGTTCTAGAGTCGTAAGAACCAAGCGGCTATTCACACAAGAAACAAAAATGAGCATTTAGTTTAAAGATGTATGAATGTATGCTCGATAAAGGCTCAAAGCTCACTTAATGTGGGAATGGTTTATAATGTGAACAAGTATATATAATCAAATTTTTAAAAAGATTTGTTGTGCCCTTTTTATAATTTTCTTATTTGGCTCTTTTTATCACGACGCTATCGGTTGTAAATTTGTAAAAACATAACTTTTTTTTTGAACTTGTTATTCCCAAATTAAACCAAGACAAGTAAAAGATTGAAAACATTTTGAAAAAGATTTGGGGTGATTAGCGATTCCAATAGAGTTTTGTGTAAGGATTGTTATTAGGACTTGCTAGATTCAAAGTGTTAGCCCCCCCCCCCCCCCCCACCCTTAAATTACATGTTGTCCTTAATGTGTCCAAAATAAAATTTTTCGGTTGATTCGAATGTATAAAAGCATGTTAAAAACAAAATTTTATGTTACTGGGCATCTAGCCACGGGCCTGTGTGGTCCGGGCACGGCCCCGTGTCCAGAGTGCCAGTAACAAATATTTACAGAAGCTTAACCATGGGGCGTGGCCAGTCAACACGGCCCGTGGTCAATTACCCGTTTCAAGAATTTTTTTTCTGCAGATCCTGGGCACGGGGCGTGTTGGTCTGAACACGGCCTCGTGCTGCACATGCTGGAAAGATGAAAAAGTTGTCGGAAGGCACTGTTTTCCTGCATGGGGTGTGGTTTTGACGTCCCATAGGCAGTTTTCATCTTTTCTCGTTTGTTAAGCCATTATTTAAGATCCAAACACCACACAATAACTTAAACCATCATATATTAGAGTGCGAGATACAAAAGGTCCTAAAAGTTAATCCTAAAAATTAAAATTACAAAGTTCCTAAATTTAGATAGATGCAAGAAATCTAAACCATGATGAAGTTCCACCCTAGATGGTTACATGTTTTAAGAATGACAAAAACGCGAAATTGATTCTTTTGGTAGATAGGGGCTTCTAGGAACTTCAACCCGGAGGGTGCACCCCTCAAAAGTCATTGAGCATTTCCTCGATCTCTCGAGGGAGGAAGAGGAAAGGTTCTACTTCCGTTGTACGACCATTGTTGGAACCTCGTGCAATGCGTCTAGAGGAGGTTCCGGAGGGAGGTCATCCCATCTGGTTGGGATAACGATCTCTTGAGCAAGGCTCCAATCTTCTTGGGGAAGATTAGTTCCACTGGAGGTAGTGCAAGAATGTTCAACCTTTGGTGCAAAAGGTTGATTTCTTGCAAGCAATTCTCCAACCCCACCGTCAAATAGTTAACACGATCGACAAGGGCCTCTTCCACTGATGCCATTTCGTCGATGGCTTCCCTTAAAGCATACATGCCGCGAACCAGGGTGGCATCAATTGATGGTCTTCTTCGTCCATGGTTGTTCCTTGAGGTTGTCGACGACGTTCCACTGTTCTGGATCGACATACTAAGAAAACAAGGGTGAGTTTTTAAAGAAACGGGAGTTTAAAAGCTCACCACGGCTCCGTGTCCAACGGACACAGGCCCGTGCCTGTCCTCTTGTACTGTTTTGAACTCAAAAATTTCATTGTTTTAACTTATTTTTCTCAGGTTTTAACATTTGTGAACAAAAATAACTTAAAGCAATGTGATCAATGTCACACCCCAACCGATGGCGGAAACATCGGGATGAGACGAGCAAATTGTTCAAAAGCATCATAACACTATTTGTGGCAATATGTTTAAATCAAATTTCATTAATGACTAAAATTCAATACAAAGTTTCAAGTAAATAACCAAACATAACAAATGTTTAATGTGGGTTTCTAAAAGCTTGTCCTAATTTGATTTCTTCACATCATCTAGTCTATCAACCTGCAACATGTATTAAAATATGATCAACAAAAATGCTGAGCGAGTATACAAGTTTGATACATATCATAATAGAATAAAAAGACTCATATCCAACACGAAATCATATAACAAGTTTCACTATGCTAGCTAACGCAGTCCAAGTAATAGCCCAAGTTTCCAATGCGTTAAGGTTGCCTATCCCAAAGTTTCACGGGAGGTTAATGTGTTTAACTTAACAATACCCCAAAGACTAACGGGGAGGTGCATTACCCCTATAGCATATGCATAATACTACCATTGTTAAGGCGGAACTACACACAAGGATTAAACGTTCACATAGCATCAAAGTCTCAAGTATCACAAGTTTCATGTTTCATGTTTAAATGAATAGAATATGTTTCAAATAAGTTTCAAGTGTCTTAATATAGAATACATGTTGCACCCAAAAGTGATAAAACAAAATGGGGATCGAGTATACTCACCTTAGGTTGCGTATAAGTTTCTTGGATAGCGCACGAGTAAAGATTGAAAGATCGACAAAAGAGTTTAACCTAGAATAAAGTAGGGAATTCGTTATATTGATGGAGAAGTTGAATAGAGTTATTTGATTAAGTTGGATACGTTTACATGTTTGTATGGTAACGATAATTATATGCTAGTTTGGTATTATTTGTTAAACAAGATTGATAATAATACTAACAATAATATAATTAATAATTACATAATTTCAAATAGCTTAACCATAATCATTCAATTAACAATAACATTATTATTAATAATAATATTAATAATAATAACTATGATAATAACTTTAACAAAAATAATAATAACGTAACTATAATAATAATAATCTTAATAATATTTATAAAAATAATAAAAAAATAATAATAATAATATTTAAAATACTGATTTTTAGAATAACAACATTTAGTCTTTTATAAAATAAACAGCTCAAATTTGAATACTGATTTGAATGATAATCATACTAATTGTTTGTTAATTTATATCCTGGCCCAACGGATTAATCAGAGAAAGTAAAAAAATATTGGCCCAAAGGGCCGGCCCAACCATGAGCCACAACAACAAATGAACAACAAAGAGCAACAGCGAAGAAGTCGACCAAGAGGGACTAGAACCTGAGTCTCTCGTGTATAAGCGCACAATACACACCAGCTGGGCTAGCCCAGCTTTGGTGTTGGATTTAAGTTTTACAATATATGTAATCTTATACCAGTTCATCTTCTTCATCATGATACAAAACAATATTACTGTTAAAAAGTTTAATGATTTAATTGTTAGATTTGAACATTGAATCAGTCATACGTATACCTTTTCTATCTAAGATTATCCATTAACAAGAGTATGAGAATCGGGGTCAAGGGCTATACCGAAACGACGTCATGTTTGTCGAGTTCCGACTTAATCCGGTTGTCTTCGGTTTATCCGGCGGAGTTCGGCGGCGATTCCGGTGAATGAGCATGTTTACGACGAACTGTTGGCTCTTTCCGGCGATGTCTAACGGAGCCGGGGGAGAGCGAGAGAGTGTGAGGGAGACGTGAGAGAGTTTGGGTTGGGTATTTATAAGCGGAGCAAGAGAAACCGACGGAACATGATCAGTCCGAGATTAAATCGCCGGAATCTCAGGAGTCATGCTCATTCCGTTTCAGGTTTGGCGGGAGTTGATTCAAATGGAGAAGTTCAAAAAGGTTATTTATATTAAGTATTCGGATTAGAAATGAAAGAGGTTTATGGTCTAGTGTTTAGTGTGCGTGTTAGAGGTCCTTCGAACCGGTTGGCGCGGGTTTGATTCCCGGCCCACTCTTATTTTTGTTTTACATTTACCAAATTTACACAAATGGTCCCTGTCCTATAGTTCCAATAGTTGCATCTTTAGCCCCTCCATATCACTTAGCATTTAAGCAAGAATAGGTGGTGTAGTAGGAAAACTTAACTAAGTTAGTTAATATTAACTCTTAACCTCTTCTTTATGAAAGATTTAATTTAATAATTAAGGAAAAGTGGATATTCAAATGGTTTACAAAATTAAATGATGATTAATTAAATGATTAATATTAATACTTAATTGAATAATTAATTAATAAATGGATGCTTTATTAGGAAATAAATGCATAATTGTTTAAATAAATGAATAATCAATTAAATGAATTTAAATAATTAAATATTAAATCAACAAATGCTTTAAATCATGACTAAATAAATATAAATAGATAATTTTCAAATAATTAAATAAATGAGAAATTATGGAACGTTATAATAAACATGTTGTTTATTGAGAATCTTTGGTTAAAACATATGTTTTGCAAAAATAAAGCTTGAATCTATGGACCTTCAAGCTTTAATGGAGGATTTGAGTTCAAAGAAGAAGAAGAAAAGTGACAAAAGTGCAAAGACAAGATGTTTTGAGGAAACCTTTTCAAGAACATACCTTTTAAGGTATATGTGAAAAATCTCAGGAGATCTATGTCTTTGGAATGAGGCCAAACATGCAGCAACAAGGCTGACTTTATAGAAAGCGACAGCACACTGGCCATGGCCTCGTGCCAGTTGACCATCAGACAAAGTTCTGACACGTTTGTCCGTATAAAGGACACGGAGCGTGTTGGCCTGGACACGACCCCGTGGTGAATTTTTCGGTGGGCATGGGGCGTGTTGGGTTGAGCACGGCCCCGTGTCTGGAGTTTTTATGACGTGTTGTCTTTATTTTAAAGATTTCCAATAATCGGGAGGTTCTTTATAGGGGGGAACAACACTGAAGTGCCTGAGGTACCGGAGTTGCTATCGGTTTATGCACGAACGCAAGAGGTTATCGGAAAGGGTAAAAACTAAACCGGTGGGCAAAACCAACATTTATTCCCCTTATCCGGGCTCTCGTTAAAGAAGGTGTATGTCGAATCGCTCAGGTCTATGAGCGCATCGGTGGGGGCCGATGGAAAGTCCTTCATGGCACAATCGACACAGGGACGACTGTCGCTAATGTTAACGCAAGAGACTAAGGTACTATTTACGGCTTCGGCGTTGCTGGATTCCAAATGCGAACTCAACGATTCTTCTTGGCTTTGGGCTTGTGATGAGTACCTCTCTCTCACCATAAGCTCTATTCTTTTATTTTTCGGAGAATCCTTTCCTCCAGTTGACATAATTCGAAAGAGGTAATGTCGTGTGGAAGAGAAAGTTGAGTGCACTCGGTTGGGTAATATGGATCATTTTTACTTCCGCCCATCTTAAGGTGATTGCCACAGGAAAGTGATGGGTCTGCTAAATAGTGGGTTCAAAATTTAGAATGTAACATTCTAAATCTTGATGGAATCCTCCACATAGTTGACACCACTCGCCGTAAGATTGGCGGAAGAAAAAATAATCAATATCATCCATGTGCGTGTCAGAGGTTATCAACTGTCGGGATCAGACAATCCTGTTTTAAGTAGCTGGACGTTGGACACGGCCCCGTGTGGGATTGACACGGCCCCGTGTTCAGCTACTGTGTGACTTAAAACAGATTGTTTGCTGCTGTTATTGGACACGGGGGCGTGTTGGTTGGACACGGCTCCGTGCTGCAGCCTGCATTAAATGCAGATGTTGCTAAAAACTAAAAGTTCTCAAAAAATAAAAAGAAGAATTGTTAAAAATAATTAGGCCGCTGATTTTAAATTTTCTTAAAATCCTTGTGTCCCCGGCAACGGCGCCAAAAACTTGGTGTGTGTTGAGCGTACTATATAAACATTTTGAGTTCATTTTACGCACTAGTCAAGTTTTAAATTTATAAAACACGATATTGTACTAACACTAAACACACACTTGGGTAAGTGCACCCATCGTGAGTGTAGTATAGTATTGGTAAGATACCGAGGTCATCCAAGGACACAAGAGCTTTTAGTACCGGTTCATCGCCAACGTCTAATCAATCTAAATTTGGATATTGAAGCATAAAAATAAATAAAATGAAACACAAATAGACAAGATAGAATCACTTGGATCCAACTTCTCTTTCATGTATCCTTTGATAGTTGTTGCACTTTCGGACTTTTTAAGAGATTATCTTAGTTATAGTAGTAGGCCCCTCTTTTGAAGGTGACGTTACCCTCAACTCGGTGGTTTGAGTCAGCAAGGTACAATCCCAAAGGGTCGGAATATTGGAAGACAATTAAATAAGTTGTTAATGCGAAAAGTGATAGGCCCCTCTTTTGAAGGTGACGTTACCCTCGGCGAAGTGGTTTGAGTCAGCAGGGATACAATCCTAAGAAGCCGGTTTAAAATATTAATAGTAGTTTACATATGAGGGGTTCAATCTATTCACGCCCCCGCCATCCAATACCCATAGAGCATTGAAGGAGGCCCTAGTAAGCTTGAACCAAGTCCTCGCATGATCTATACACTGAACGAGACAAGAACTTTACCAAACCACCCTTCTAACCCCCTTCCAAGTAGTTAACGCGCTTTATATAGAACGTAAAGACACGAATGAGCAAATCAATGACATCATAAAGAAATGGTTAGGAAAATTCACTTTCAACATAAGAAACTAGTTATTAAATTCATTAATACATACCAATTAAAAAGTGCCGAAATATAAGAACTAAAAGTAATACATAAAAGATTAGTTTTCACCAAGTGATGTAAGGAATTTAGCCAAGCATGGCCTTTGTTTGACAAGAACCCTTACATTCTATCTTGGATCCCGAGACTACTACACACTCTAAAGATGATTGATGGATGGTGGTGGTGGGTGTTGGTGTTGTAGTGGTGGTGGTGGTGGAGTGGTGGCAAAGTGAGAGAGAAGTGATTTGCCAATGGATGCCTTTGAAGTGAACCAAGCACCCCTATTTATAGTCAAAATAGAGGCCCGGCCATGGCCCGTGTCAGTGGCATGGCCGTGGCCATCATCCTTCTCTTTCTTCATTTATTTCTTCTGACAGCAGAGGGACTCACATGACCCCAGCTCGGGGGTCAACTATTCGTTGTACTATCTGGATTCTGCAAATCTTATAGTTGACCACGCCCAATGTTGGGCTGGGCTGGCACGGCCCATGGTGGGCGCAGAAGCTTCTGCAGGTTTTTCTTGAAGTGCAAGATCTGAGCATGCCCCGTGTTCGTCTCGGCACGGCCCCGTGGTCATCTTCTGTAATCTTGTTTTGTCTTTTGGGTGTTGCTGAGGGGTCGGTCATGGCTCGTTATTCCCTCTTTTCGAATTTATGTTGGTTTTGGCTCTTATTTGACTTCTTTTGTTCGTTTAAGCTCTTTTTATCCTGAAAATGCAAAAGGAACAAAGAAACGTGCTTTTTCCAACATTAGTACTAAAAAAGGGTTAGTTTTATGCCTCGTTTGATATAATTTATATTTGCATTTTGCACACATCAGAAAAGCTTTATGCAAAATTCTCAAAATGTGAATTTGGTTGCAAGAAGTACAATTCCTTGGACATCTGGTAAACCACGAAGGAATTCATGTGGATCCCACAAAGATCAAGCAAATTACCAAATGGAAGGTCCCAGAATCACCAACGGAAATAAGAAGTTTTCTTGGATTGGCAGGATATTATTGACGTTTTATTCAAGATTTTTCTAGAATAGCCATTCCGTTAACCAAGCTAACCTGCAAATCAGTTAAGTTTGAATGGGGCCCAAAGCAAGAAGAAGCATCTCAGGATTTTGAAGCAAAAGTTAACCAACGCACCAATACTCGCTTTGCCAAAAGGAACTGAAGACTTCGTAGTTTATTGTGATGCGTCTAAGTTAGGATATGGATGTGTACTGATGCAACGTCAAAAAGTAATCGCTTATGCTCTAGACAACTTAAGAAGCATGAAGAAAATTAAACAACCCATGATCTAGAGTTATGAGCAATAATTTTTTGCCCCTTAAGATTTGGAGACACATCTTTATGGTAGTAAGTTCGTGGTATTCACAGATCATAAGATTTTAAGATACGTCTTTAGACAAAGGGAATTAAACATGAGACAGAGGGATGGATGGAAATCCTTAGTGATTATGATTGTGATATCCAGTATCATGCAGGAAAAGCTAACGTAGTAGCTGATGCTTGAAGTCGAAAGTATCATGAGAAGCCGAAATAAGTAAGCTCTCTTAGACTAAACCTGAAGATAGATTTAAATGAGCAAATCAAACAGGTACAGGAAACAGCCGTCAAGGATGATGCTGAATGATTAAAAGGAATGATTAAGGAATTAGAAGAAGGAACATATGGAATTTGGAGATTCCATAAAAGAAGATTTTGGATTTCTATCTAAGGAGATCTACGAAACCGAATTTTAGAGGAAGCCCATAAGACTAAGTATACAATACATCCTGGAAGTGATAAGATGTATAAAGACTTAAGAAAAATTTCTGGTGGATATGAATGAAGAAGGATGTAGTAAACTACGTTGCCAAATGTCTAACCTGTTCATAGGTTAAAGCTGAACATCGAGAAACCTTCAGGATTATTGCAACAGTTGGAAATGCCAATTTGGAAATGGGAATTGATAACAATGGACTTCGTTACCAAACTACCCAGAACACGAAAAGATAATATACAATCTGGGTGATTGTAGACAGATTAACCAAATCTGCTATTTCTTACCAATGAAGGAAACTTTCAGTATGGAATAGTTAGCCAAGTTATATGTAAATGAAATAGTTTCATTACATGGAATTCCTTTATCTATTGTGTCTGACAGAGACACCGTTTTACTTCGCATTTTTGGACAAGTTTCCAAAAAACAATAGGAACTAGACTAAAGCTAAGTACAACATATCATCCTCAAACAGACGGTCAGAGTGAAAGGACAATTCCAAACAATGGAAGATATGCTTCGAGCCTGCATAATTGATTTTGGAGGAAATTGGGATGAACATTTACCTTTAATAGAGTTTTCCTACAACAACAGTTATCATACCAGCATCAATGCTGCACCATTTGAAGCACTCTATGGACGAAAATGTCGAACACCAGTATGTTTGGCGGAAATTGGAGAAAAGTAACTATCAGGTCCTGAAATTGTGCAAGAAACAACTGACAAAATCATTCAAGTCAAGGAAAGACTGAAAGCATCACGAGATCGTCAAAAGAGTTATGCAGATAAAGACGTAAACCTTTGGAATATCAAGTTGGAGATAAGGTACTATTGAAAGTCTCACCATGGAAAGGAGTTGCAAGATTCGGTAAGAAAGGAAAAGTAAGCCTAAGCTATGTTAGACCTTTCAAGATTATCAAAAGAATAGGGCCAGTAGCTTATCAGCTACGTTGCCAGAGGAAATGATAGGAATACATGATGTCTTTCATGTATGTAATCTCAAGAAATGTTTAGCAGATGAATCATTGGTGATACCTCTTCAAGATATAGAGGTGAATGAGAAGCTTAAATTTGTAGAGAAACCCATTCAGATTGAAGATAGAAAGATCAAGAATCTCAAACGCAAGAGATTAGTTCTAGTCAAAGTGAAATGGGATTCAAAGAGAGGACCAGAATACACATGGGAGCTAGAGTCAGAAATGCAAAGGAAGTATCCACACCTATTCCAGTGAACCTTGAGGACGAGATTCAAACAAGGTGGGGAGGATGTAACAACTCTCCAAACCGAGCCGAAATGAAGAACCGGACATCAGGGCACGACACACAAAACGAGGAAATCCCACCTGGGTATCCCAGGCACCACGCCAGAGACCCTAGTCTCTGTCACGACGACGCGGGAGAGACCAGGTGACACATGTCACCGTTTCATGCCAAGTGGCAACCCTATACCCGTTACGAGGCTGACCTAGCCCTACCCCCCCCCCCCCCCCATCCTGGCGCGACGCGCGGGAGAACCCAATTTCGGGTATAAAAGGAGCGGCCTTGGACTGGAAAAGTCGCTCACTTTCGATCCATTGAATCGATCGTGTACTCCCTCTATCTCTGTTTCTCTGCAAACCCCCCCCCCCAAACCCCTAAACCTGCGAAACGCTACCCGCTGTAAGTGTCTTAACCCCTGTATACTAATTTGTTACCCTACCCAATTTAGGACCCACCAACGCATGTCAAGGCTCTACCTGACTAAGTTCGTTGGGGTTCTATCTCGTGTTGTATGGGCATCCTACCCGATTGATTTAGGACCCACCGATGCATGTCAAGGCTCTGTCTGACTAAGATTCGCTGGGGTTCTGTCTCGTGTTGTATGGTTAAAGTGACTTGGTTGATTCGCTAACACGTGTGTATTGTATGTTTTAATAGACACTCAAGAAAGTAACCAGGAATTGTTACAAGGAAGCCTGTAGAAATACCTAAGTTTTCAATGTGAGTACATTCTCTTTTTGTAAATCTTTTTGTGAGTCAAACTGTTTTACCAAAAACCTCAAATGTTTTAATTATGCTTAACAATGATTGAGTATATGTATTCTATAATTACTGCCATATGTTGGGGTTTTGTATACATTATTTTATATCCGTTACTATTGGATGACGAGTTAGCCAATGAGTAACATAACCCACAAGTCAGGTGTTGACAGTACTGAATGAGTAATTGTTTAGATATAAACATTGTAATCGCTGATGCTCTCAATACTGCAAAGCTATAAAATCTTGTTTTGATTAAACTGGATGCACTCGCCAGTGTTTTCTTGCTGATAAAATGTTTTTAAAACGCGTTTCAGGTAACTTAATATGAGCTAATACAAGCCAGCTGGAAAGCACTGAAGGCTTAGAAAAGTGGCTATAAAAGTTACCTAAATAAAAAGGAGTTTATGTTTTTCATAAATTAGGGTTTACCCCCTACGAATGTATTATAATTAAAATATGGGTTTTATCTCATTTGTTTAATATAAAAGTGTGGTGTTTGAAAACTCTGAAATTTATTTCCTAACTACGGTCCTGATGTTTTAATTCTGCTGCCAAATTAATAAACAGCGGTACCACCTGACTGCGGTCCTCGCGGCTCCCGCTCCCAGGGTAGGGGTCGGGGGCTGCGACACCAACGGGCGGAACACATTGATATTGATTATCATTTTGTTCGTGAACTTGTATCTTCAAGAAGTTGCATACAATAATTTGTGCCTACCAAGCTTCAAGTGGCCAACATCTTCACGAAGCTTTTGCCAAAACCTCTCTTTGTGTCGTTTCGAGAACAATTACGTGTGCGTCCTCCACCCGTTCGCTTGAGGGGGTATTGAAGATAAATATACGACAAACTTAAATCAATCAAAATCTTTGATTTAGTGATTTTGTTATTCCTTTCCTTGTATATTCCTAAATTTGTGTTTTCTCTTGTATTTTAAATTTAGTTCAATGTAAAGACTACTGTGTGGTGAAAATAATAATTCCTATCAGGTACACCATCTCAATTGGAAACTCGGGTCTAAGAACACCACCCAACGTGCCACGAGCTAGCATATACAATTAAGTTAGCTCACACCTAAGAGATAAATTAACGAAACTCAGTTTCCAAAATATCAAACTCTTTGCCCTTTCTTTCCATTCATAATCCTTTAAATAAAACAACTTACAAGGCTACCCCATTTTGACCAACTTACCACTTTACCCCTATGTGTAATAAAATTATTTAACTAGTTATTCATCTGAAAGGACGAATAAGATAGCTATAAATGTAGGTGGGTACATGTAGACATAATATTAGGTGTATAACATCATGGGCGGACCTAGTGCATGGTAAGGGGCAACGCCCGCTACCGCTTGCCGTTCCGACGGTAGTGTAAAATTAATGTAAATTTTGGAAAGAAATTGACGTTTTTTCGATTTCGTTACCGTTTTTTTATAAAACGTTACCGCTATAAACGAATCCTAGATCCGCCACTGTATAACATATATATTGAAGTTGTTGGCATCCTTAAGTTTTCTTTTAGCAGTCTTCGTAAGGAATCACGCAAAGATACTCCCGATAAAAGTATGCCCATGTAACGTGTTCAAACATTCGCGACTTCCCTTCGTAAACGAGAGTAAGCTTTGTTGTTTTCTTTTAGTTTTTCTGGTTTGTTTTACATGATTCGGGTTACATATCAATCACATGATTATTAAAGATGCTAAAATTTGGTTCCGGTCAAAACAAAATTTAATAAAAAGGTACCTGTTGAAACTTCTCTTTCTTTCTTTTTAATTTTTTTTTTGAAATTATCTTAAGCAAACTTTACAAATATATGTAACTAGGGAATTCTTTCGCGTGTTGTATTGGAAATTCGATTGATATCGGTTCGGTTCATTACGGTATCGTATGACACTAAGAATAGGTATGGCAACGAAATGATAAACCCTAAAATAAATCGTGACATGTCCAACTGGATATGAAACGTGTTTTGCATCGATCGAAAACTATTAAAACGAATACCAATAACGATTCTGATAGTATCGATACCGGTACCAATGTTGTTCGGTCATAATTGATATAATACCAATATTATGGGACGGTATTAGTACGGTTCGTCACTGTTACCCACACTCGCTATATATAGCTTACGTTATAAAAATGGTACTCTCTTATGAATACAACTCCTTTTTCAATGAAATTCATCCCGCAAACCATAAAGACGAATACTGTTACCGCTATCGAAGCTGTTCGGACGGAATTCGGTTCCCCATAGTAAAGAAGAAAAAAATCAATTATAATTGACCTGTTCGACTTTGAACAGAACTTGTATTAAAACGTAAATAGATAAAAATGCCGCGATTTTATAAAACCTTATACTATATTGTTAAAATAACAAGAAGTGTAAATGACTTCAATTTGACAAAAAAAGTATAAAAAAAAAAACTATATGCCAGGTAGCTTTGATAACATGTACATTTGTGCTTTGATTTGTAGCATTAACATTGTTTTCGGCCATGATCCATACGTGTGATTCAGAAAGAATGCAAAATTTCTAGGGCATGATCCGACATGTGTAGTGGTGGGTGAGTTTCAAACCCCTCCCTTGGGCATGATCTGACATGTGGCAGTCTAGTCAGCAAAGAGACATTATGGGCATGAAGTTAAAATGAATGTAGTGGTATAATGCCCCATGCAACAATTACCCAATTATTTATTTATTTATTTTTGAAAATTAACACAAATAATATTTCATTAAATAAATAAAACTTACATTACCACTAATTAAAATACTAAAAATTAAAGACCAAAATGCAAAATCGATCTAAAGTTCGTATAAAAACAGATAAAAGTGTATAAAAATGGGGTTGATTGTGGGTTTATATTAGTGAAAAATAGAATTAGAAAAAGTGAAAAGAAAAATTATTACCGTTGGGAAACGGTCAAATTTCCTCAAAACTTTCAAAAATCGGGCGTTTTCAAGGGCATGCCCAAGCCCAAAATACATTAAAAACGCCCACGGGGCTGTCCAACTGACGTGGAAGGACGTTTTTAGGGATAAAACTCCAAAAACCCCTCCATTACGAGTGATCTAATAAAAATTTATCGTTGATTCAAAGGTGTGAAGTCAAATAGCATATTACAATTTGGGCCCTTATATAAAACACACATACGTCTTAAATGCTCCCTTGAATGCCCTTTACATTTTCAAGTTTGATATTGGTTTGAAACCGAATTCAGGGGCTTATTGACAACTTTTGCATGTTATGTGCTAAATCAGTAAGAGGTCTGAATCATTAAGTGTTGAATCAATTAGATGTCTGAACCATTAAGAGTCAGTATAATACTTAACTGATTAGAGGTAAATGTCTGACCAATTCAAATTATAGGTCTTAACCATTCAGACTAAGTATAATGCTTAACAATTTTGAGGCAAATGTCTGAACCATTCAGATATCTGCTCGCGAAACAAACAGTCTGATCTATTAAGTGTTGAAACCAGTAAAAGATTTGAGTCATTAAGAGCCCCAATAAAAGCTAAACAACAGCCTCAAAGTTAAAAGTTCAACCAAACAGAGGCGAAATTGTTTAATTAGTTATATGATTATCATATATTATATGTAATTTAAGTATTCATCTAAATGTGTAGTAGTTAATTCATGTTTTCCCTTCACATGTACATTGTGATTGAAATTAATACTAAAATAGCCCTTAAAACCATAAAATTTTCCTGATTACCACTCAAAACAAAGGGTATCATTGATACAATCCATCAAGTGTAAAATTAACACTTGATAAATTAATAAAAATAGCCTAAAAACCTTTCTGTAATACTTTATATATGTGTGATCATCTCATTAAAAGAAGGATTTCATTAAAAGAAGATTTCACTTTGCTAGTTAGATACATTTTAATACACTTGGTTACATGGTAATATGGCCTATATTAGTCATTATTATAAATTATATATACATATAATTATACATATTGCAACATATCTATGCATTATGAGTTGTACCATAATGCTTAGTGGGTTGTACTCATTAAAGACAAACTTATTTGTGCAATATACCTATGCATTATGGTTTATACCATAATGCTTAGTGGGTTGTACCCACTAAAGACAAACTTGTATATATATATATATATATAAACGTGATCCGGAGAAAACGATTTTGAAGTGTGAAAACGGTGAGAACGGATCCTTGCCCAACACGTGGCAGGGGGCGCTAAATGATATCGGGAGCACGATTGTGACTATCCACCACCGCTTAAATTATGGCGTTTTAATTAATATTAGGCGTTTTCATTATTTTAATCTTAGACTTTTTGTAGTTTGGCGTTCGTGGCAACTTGGCGTTTTACAATCTACAGAAAAAATTAGATAACAAACTACAGAAAAATAAATAAATTAAAAATCCCGGGTCCAATATCTCTTCCAAATCCTCACTGTCATAAAAAATTAGATAACAAACTATAAAAAAATATAGTTTAAAAATCCGAATCTAATATCTCTTCCAAATCATCACTGGCGTTTTTGCTTCGCGTGATTTTCTTGTTTGTTTTTTGAAGTGGCTTTTTGTGGTTGTTTGGAGACATAGTTCGACGTCGTGTGGGTAGATGCTATTTGCTCACAATTTTCTTTATCGTCATGGAGTCAAAATAGCATTGCACTGGTGTCGGTCTCCTTCTCCCCATGCCAATTTTCATCAAGAAAAAAGCACACAAAATGACATATCAGTGTCATCAGTCTCTTTTTCTTGAAGATCTGTCCATCACGTTCAGCAAAAGCTTATTGAGTCTGTGACATCCCGGTTTTTCAGGTATTTTAAAACGCGCAACTTTATCGTTATTTACTCCTACGCTAATTAGATTCGGAGAATTAATTACGCGCACGCTATAATTACACTAACTTTAGTATTTCGGGAATACATGATGTTTGGGAATTTTATCGGATCGTATCTGAATTACGTGCTACGTGTTATTAGACGTATTGTTATTTATCGCGTCACGCTCCAATTACGTGATTTCATATTTTATAAATTCCGTGTCGCGAATAAATTGTCGAGTTGTAATATACGTAGTTAATAAACGAATTAAAAATTAGCCGAACCGAGAACCGAACCGAACCGAGCTTGCAAAACCTTGCGACTTCGTGACAAAGCAAAACCCAACCCGCCAACCCACTCCCTTGCGGCCCAAGCAAGCCCAAACCGCCCCCACCCTTCCTCTTATTTATAAAAATGCATATATGTGTGTGCATGGAGTTTAAAAAAATAACCAAACCCTAATCCCCTCCTTGGTGTGCGACGACAGCCATACCCCCCCCCTCTCTCGGTCGCGCAAACAAACCCCACTCTCCTCTCCCTTGATCGATTGCAAGTTCCGGTTCGCTAGTTATCATCGGTTCAATGATAGGGTTTTAATCGTGTTATGATATCACGTATTGATTTTGTGTGATATCGATCATGATCATGTTATGTATGATAATATTATGAAAAGTGTTGTTATGTATGATTTTTTTCGGGTGAATATGCGGTTCTTAGGGTTTGTGATGATATGGTTGGGTATTAGAATCATAGGCTGCGTTTTTCTCTATAAAATCCTGATATATGTTTAGGGTTTTGATATTATGATTATAGATGCATAATAATAAAGTATAACCTGCTACAAATCGTTATAATAAGTCGTGGTGATCGTTAGGAGGGTTTCGGGTGGAGTTTTAGGGTTAAACAGGAAGCTGATGAGCGAAGACAGCCAACTTCAGTTGACTGTAAACGAACCGTTATAACTCGAAAAATCGATTTTCTGAAGCCTAAAACATATTTTTTTGAAAATCGCTTCTAATGGCACCAGAATCACATCTTTCTGAAGTCGTTTGCTATTTTAAATTAGTGATTTCGTGCAGCAGCTGAAGCTGCGTTTTTTCTGCAGATAATTCACGTAATGTTTTCTGTCATAACCTGTAAACCGAAAAGAATTAAGTCACGAAATTTATACAGTAGATACTCCCAGGTTTTCAGAGAAATCTCTAACTAGAATTTCGTCAATCGGACAAACGAGTATTTTTAAATGATTTTTCTCGTGGACTGCAGTTAGAAAGCGACGAATCTGACTGCAGCCTAGTAAATAAATTCTTATAAATAATTTGTAAGGAACCAAGACTTGAAAAGTTTATACAAAATTCTAAAGTCTAATTGACATCTTCTGTAAAAAGATTGGAATTTTTGGAATATTTTATAAAAATTCCCGAAAACAGCCCAGTTATGAATGTACAAGCTGAAACATGACAACTTACATTTGTGTGTATCTAAGTGATGTATGTGCTATCCTGTGTTTGTGACAAGTTGTTGGTCGTTATTTCGTATAGTGACACCTTGCATGCATGATTATGGTTTTGAACTTGTCATTACGTGTTTTGTACGGTGTGCTAGTTACGCGTAGGGTTTTGTGTCAGTGTGCGTTCACACACTAACCTTGAACCGGTTGACATGATAGGACGTGATTAGCGGTTCCATCCTTTACTTCTTTTGCATTTATCTAACCGAGCAACTTAAGGTGAGTTCACGGCCCCTATTTCTTTAAACGTTTACTAAACACAGGGGGAGAAAATATGTACACGTTACAGTGATATATGGGTTGATTATATTACAATACATTAACGTCTTTCTATTTAAAACATGTACACGTTACAGTGATGTATGGGTGGCATACATCACGGTACAGTAACGCCTTTCTATTTAGAGTTATGTTATACGGTTATGGTCACAAGAGAGCATATATCACATGTCAGTCCCCTTAACACTTACGATGCCGTTAGTATTGGGTTATAGCGAGGGAATTTTTAGTAGTAGTACTGGGCCCGACAAGCCCCACTCGAACTGGTCGCGCCAGTTAGACCGAACGTTGATGGTCACGAGTGTAGAATTTGCCTAACTTTTTAGCCATGGTTGGTGATAGGCCTAGCACAACATGGGCAGCAACGTCAGCTTCGGATCGAACACTTTGTTGACATGACCTAGGCTAGCTACCTAAACATATAACATGAACTGCTAAACTACATAATATTAATCTGATTCGGGTTGGATCAGGGTAATTTATGAGACACTGGTTCAGGGTTGAACCAGTGGGGAAACACTTATGTTTAAACTTGTGAACTAAAACATGTGAACTCACTCATCATTATTGTTGACACTTGATTTTACATGCTTTCTCAGGTTGCTAAGGTAGCACACATCAGGACTAGGATGCATTATGGTGTCGCATTGATTTCATCAAATATTTAGACACAACTTTAAAATTTCATTAGCTATTTTTGTTCTGTAATTGATTGCACTTCCGCAACTCAATTGTATAAACAGTATTTTCTCATGAATGAGCAAACAGGAAAATTTTTAAACTCATATAGTGGTCGTTCAATATGACTAATGACTATGATCCTGGTTCGTCACGCGCCTCGCGGTAAAACCCGCAAGTGGATTTTTGAGGGTGTGACAGAGTCATCCCCCTCACTTAAGAATCCATTCACCGAAACTTCATTGATAACAATACTGAATATCCAAGAAAAGTTGTTTGCAATCTTTGATTTTTTTAAATTTTTTGGCGTTTTTAGAGTGGGCGGTGTTTAGGAAACATGGTGTTTTTTTGTACGATCAACGGAAGGTGTTGAGACATTTCTCTTTATAGGAAATGATTGGCGCGTAGTTTGAGCAGGATATTAATATAATTAATGCAATTAATAAAGTATCTGTCGTTTCAGTTTTACTGTTTTTGTTCAGTATCTGTTAATTTTGTAACACCCCCAATCTTTCAAGTATGCCGTTATATTTCTAATGGCGTTTTGTTAGGTAAAGATGATAAAATACACTAACAAAAACTCAGAAAAAACTACATAGGAAAATATCTTTTATTTTTGGCGTTTTTATTTAGTTGGTGTTTTATATTTTTTATGGCGTTTTATATGTTTTTTTAATGTGAATTTTTTTATTTTTTGTCGTTTGATGTAGGATGCAGACCTATCATGTTACAGGTAATTATGACATTTAGAAAATATAAAAAAATTAATTTGTGTGCCATTGTGTGGTTTTTAATATAATAAATGGTAGTAATCAAGTATTCCGTCGCTTCAAGTTACTGTTTGTTCAGACTGCTAAAGCTGTAAAACTTCTCCTATGTTTAAGTTTTTTTATTTATGGCCTTTTATAGGTAAAGATGCAAGGTAAAACTTTAGCATGGAACCCCTTTTCGTTGGCGTTATGTTGTTTGGCGTTTTTGGCATTAATAGAGAAGTTTTTATTAGCTCAAAAGTAGATAACAAACCACAGAAAATGACACCAAAAAAAAAAGAATATTGGATTTTAATAATCCGAAGTTTCACCTATTGGCCGCTAATAATCTCAACTTTAAAAATTTCCTCTAATGATTACAACTTTTAAAAGTTTGGCCTCCATTGATCCTTTTACTTGTATTAGTATATAGACGCTTTTACTTAATTTCATATTGTCGTTTTTTAAATGATTACTTATTGAGAAAACTTCTTTTAATTTAAATAAAAACAAAAAAAAATTACCTCTTCACTAAGTTTTCCATGTATGTAGGGACTAACATGAGGCCCATATGTGAAAATCTCCACGCTTCCACTTTGTGTCTGCAATTTATGTAGATATATAACTAAAAAAACAAATATATTGTTTAAAGAATATAAAATGTGTGTGCATGTGTGGTAGTCTGAAAAACCCTTTCATCCACAGGTAACCAATTTTCGTATATTTAATAGCCAATGCAAATCTATTCTCTCCTTTTCTATTTATTAGCATTTCCTTTTCTTTGCAAGGACCAAAAGAAGCAGTTGACAAAAAAAAGGAGACTATTATTGGATTTTGTTGTTTGAATCTTGGTAATTGACTGATTTTGATAAGATTAAGAAAGTTGTTTCTAAATTAATCCCAAATCACGGGCATGTCATTTGCAGATCCTTCACCAATCTTATTTTATCCAATTAGCAGCCGTGAGATTCTCAAGGAGAGGATGAAGAAGCTTTGAGGAGATGAGCAAGAGCATCAATAGTGGAGGTTAGTCTTAACATTGATGGGAAAAAACACGCCTTTTTGTGAAGAAATAAAAAAGAAAATTGACTATTTATGTGTTTATGTTATTCAGCTGGTGAGCAAAAGCAAGAAGGAGACGTTGAAGAAGCTCGAGGAGCTTAGCAAGAACATCGATTAATGGAGGTTAGTCTTAACATTGATGGGAAAAACACGCCTTTTTGTGAAGAAATAAAAAAGAAAACTGACTATTTATGTGTTTATGTTAATTAGCTGGTGAGCAAAAGCAAGAAGAAGAGGATGAAGAAGCTCGAGGAGCTGAGCAAGAGCATCGAAGAGATAGTCGGTATATCACTTGTGGCTTTTCTCTTCTAGATGCAATTACTCACCTTTACCTGAGCAAGAGTATAAGACTTGCTTATGTTGAATTTAAGGTGAAATTTGGGTTTAAGGGCTATTGACCTTAGATAGTAATATCATTAGTATTGAATCATTCGATCAAACAAATGTTTTATAAATGTTCAAATAGAACAAGAAGAAATACGGTGCAAAAGAATGTATGATCGTAGAATTACGTGGAATGATATTTTTAGAGAGATGACATTATCTACTCTGGTATAATATATAGACTTGTCAGTTCGTTGTATTATCAAATATAAAAGTAAATGATTATATATAGTAAAATGTGAAGTCACTATGGTTTTTAAATAATGATTTTTTTTGCAAGTAATACAAGAGACACTAAGGGCATCAAGTATACTATGAGTTACATATAGAGAGCAGTAGAAGATGTAGAATTGGAAGGCTTTGTGATGCGTTCATGTACATGGCCATTTGATGATCATGGGCAAGTCAAAAGTGCAGTTTAATACTTACAGCCTTTTTAAACAACTTTATCAAAAGATTATATTTTACGAAATTAAAGGAGATGATTATGCCTCCTGTAAAGGTAATAATTTTTATAACAAATGTGCACTAAAACACTTCTTATCATTTTTTATTAACAGGTATGAACTGCATTACCAGATGATAACATTTGGAAAGGTAAATGCTTGTGTAGCTAATTAACCATGCATCTCCGTAACTAATGCTAACTTAAGTTTGTAACGTTTGCAGGTTTTCTGTACAAAGACCAAACCAAAATGCAATGTGTGTCCGCTAAGAGGAGAGTGCAGACATTTTGCAAGTGCATTTGCAAGGTTTGAGCAACATATTGTTTTAATTATTTTCCAACTTTCGGATTACGATAACCAGTAATATAAGCATCATAATATAATGCATACTCTGATTCACTTATGACAATTTCTCTGCAGATCCCAGAACAGGAACGGGTGGTTGAGGTGTTGACGTCACCAGAACTAGAACAAATTCAATATTATGTGGTTCTGTATAATATTTAACTGCAACTTGAACCAAATGTTGTTTGTTATGTATTAATTAGACTTATTATTACTTTTCTGTCTACTGGACGATGAATTTGAATGTCAATATATATCAAATCCCCGACAATCTAAATGAACTGATAATTACTTACTAATTAATACAATAAAACGTTACTAAAACTACCCGTGTTTTACACGGGTCCGACTACTAGTAAATTTTATAAATAAAATATGTCAAACTCATAGCGCAACGTGCGACAAAAAACACATATATACCTGCGGCAACGCGCGGGCATTTTTACTTTGCTACAAAAATGAATATATGTTTCATAGTCTTTCTTTAGATACTTAGCCATATCTTTATATAAACTAGATTCGTCTGACCCGTTTACATTTATTGTTGATTGTTGGTCATTGCGGTCTAATTGTTGCCGAGTTGAATGGTTTGAACGTGTAATGCATTTAACGCACTCCGCCACAACGCGTGGGTAATCATACTAGAGTTGCCAATTTTGATTCATTTACTTATAATGGGTGGTTTGGATGCATCAGTAGGTGGGTGGACAACATTTTACCCTGTGGGTGATGGACTTTGTATACTTATGAATGGTAACTGTTAGGTGGCTTAAGTCGCAGCTCATGTGAACCAAAATATGATATTGAGTTCCACACACAAGATCCACCATTTCTTCCTGTAAGCAGCATATTAAACTTCACACAAGGTAGAGGTGTCAATTTCAACCTGTTACCTAAAATGGGTCTTATTCGGGCTGTACTTTAATTTTTATGTGTAAAATGTTATGACCAAATTGGTCAAATCCGTTGAAAAATGCTCAAAGCAAGTGCTTAAAACTCCCTAAGTCCCTTTTTATTATAAAAATTAAATTGTTATTATAATAGTATGGTTTTTATAATTCTTATTTATATTCTTCAGTTTGAAGAAGTTGTGAGTTGTACGTATGACTGGCGTGGAGGGAGCTTGGGAGAAAGGTTAGTCCCTTATTAACCCTAGCAGCGATGACGGTTTCAAAAGAGAATCTGGCGAAGCTAGGTAAGTCTTGGTGACTTTTACTTCTTGATAATGCAGAAAGCAACAAACACAAACGTTTTATTATATGTTTATTTTGATGTTTGTTGCCAATCATGCCCTTGGTAATAAATAAGTAAATCAATTAAATTACCATTAATAAAAAATGAACGTTTGTTCCACAATTCTGGGAATGGGTTTGCTGAATTTGGGTTATGGTGCGGCGGTGAACGATATGTTTATAATATCACTAGGTTATCACCCGGATTGCTTCCCGGGTAGGAAAATTTAAATTACATTAATCATAAGTGTATCATATATTTCTTTGAAGTCACTTCGTAAATCCTAAACAAATTGACAATGACTATCTAATTGCTGATTACAAAAACCACAACTAGAAACCCCCCCCCCCCCCCCCCCCCCCCCACCATAAGGCAATGCTATTCCATTATGAGTTTCCGCATTGAACTTCCAACCTGTCTTTCCCTTTTTCCCAATGTGTCTGCATCATTGGGAGTGGGGGAGTAGCTTACTTCATTGATAATAAACGTCTTAGATTATGTAAAGAACCATGCTGAAAACCGGGGTCGGATTTTGGATACCGAGTAGGTAGTCCCATAACTTGTACTAATTGTTCTATGTTAACCGTGTGTCCGCGTCAATGACTTTCACAACCTGTTTACAAACAATAAATAATATGTTTATTTAAAAATGATTTGTCATTCTCGACTAACAACTAAGATATTTAAGGCTTCACGCAATCATAATGTTACCACCCCTTGTAAGAGAAACTCTCCTAATAGATTTCCTTTGTAAGATAGAAACACGGCTAAGGCGGCTCTTGATGGTGCTTCTGATAAACTTGATTTCACCAGCAAGGGAAAACAACGATAGTTAGCCATTGACCTTAAAAATTAACAATATAATTGGTTAAAATAAATATTGACCACATTCTTTTCATTGGCTGAACAAAAGTACTATCTACAACAACCCGACCCACGCGCAGGTTTTGTCGTCGGATCCTTCTTTGACTCGTTAACATTTCTTACCTATAAATATTTTTTCACATTACCTTATCTTTGGTTAAAAAATTCCCACAAATCTGGTAGCTAAAAGCCTTGAGCGCTTCAAACTTTCAATCATTGTAAAGATTATATTATAAAACTATTAAAAAATAATCTACCCCTTTTTTTTACAAATATTAAGGGAAAGATCCTCCTCCTCAAATGAACATTAATTTGAAAAATAAATCAAGTAACTGGATACTTTAGTGAAAATGCTATGAGGATCTTGGTTTGTAGTTTCGACAGAGAAGAGTCACCTTTGATCTTGAAGTCTTATTCTAGTCAGCCCTTTGTTGGTTTGGGTGAGTAGTCTGGCACCTGTTTCTTTTCCAAGGTAATATGAGAACGATGTGTAATTTTTTAAGTGTACCTGAGTATTTTTCAATTCCCGAAGCCAGTGAATACACACGTAGTAAATATAAAACATTGAACAAAAGGAAAGCTAACAAAAACATTGTATAGAGTTGAACGCTACTTCGATCGTAAGGCAACCATTGCTTCATGGGTCGCACGTCAAGCAGATCAGTGTCATTGTAGACACTAATTTCAGAAATCTTTACGTTGTACCTTGCCTTTTACAAAACGCAACCAACGCATGCATATGGGTCATGTTAACCTATATTTGATCGGTGATGGAACTAATGGGTAGTTTAATGTTTTTAACAGATAAAAGAAATTATCAAAAACACACTTTAACTTCTCATAACGTTAAAAAATAAACCGTTTATATAACAATATCAAACTTTGCCTCATGAGAGTAACTGCCAATAAAACACATTACTAAATCATATCCACAACACATAATCCTACTACTCTAAAACAACTTACTTTTGATACATATAATTGGAAACGCAGCTATAGCTCCAACCACCACTGCTTGCTCGCCTTTTAACCCTCATCTCTGTCATAAAAAATATTAACACGCATAATAATAGCTTAGTAGCGCACATTCATAGCTGAACATAAGCGCCGCAAATAGTAATTGATAATTAAAAACTCTAAAAGGAAATAATAAACTTATAACATATTTAAAAACACCTTTTGTGTGCACCTCTGTTGCCCCAGAGCAAGTTTCTCACCTTGCGTCAACCTAGGATGCAATGTCTCGCCTAAGCGCCTAGTGGATATCAATGGATATGGTTATTAGCATTAAGAGAAAAACGGCAAGAGAAAAAAATTATTCTTTCAGTTATATTTTGATGTTTGATAGCCTATAAATGTAAGCTACAGTTTTATACATAAATAACCTTGAGAGAGAAAAACCCTCAAATATTCAATTGCTCTCAACAAATATTATCACAGGATAAAAAATGATTATCATATCCAACCGCAGAGGTGTCATACCGCTCCCCGCATGCCGCTGATCCAGCTACTTGCCAATGGACAGGATCAGTGTTACCGCTTTGCTCACTCCGTCACTTACATCATCACGCTACCATCAGTTTCCCCATACTGGTCATCCCTCACTAACTACCATCATATACAATATCTAATATAAATCGTTTTGCCACATTCTAAACACATGCAAGACAACATATAAAATAAAAAAATCTTTAAGATATCTAACACAGGCAAGACAACATACATATTAAATAATCTTTAAAATATCTTTCGATTGTAGTAAACAAAACCCAACCGTTGTTCTTCAAAATATTAAAACCATCACTCAAAATCTTTCATGGAATCCATGCTAAAATTACTCTCAACAAAGCCATGAAGTTGTCACTATATGCATGTCTATAAAAGTGCAACAACTGATACGATTGTTTACCTCTTATTGGCCGACACATTTTTAACATTAACACTGATACAGCCGAGCCAAAGACAAAATGATAATTCTACACACCACTTTAAAACTTTTTTGTAAGTTCCAAGAAAACCGCAGCATATTATATTTGCACTTTAAGGTCTGCAACATCAAGATTATGACCACCCTTGGTTTTAAATTGCGTGATGCGCTCCGATGCGTTCAGTCCAAAAATCTGATGTGCGATGCGAGCGCATCATGTATGTGATGCGTTCTTCATAGAAAAATTATTTATACATAGAAACTTATAAAAACATACTTAAAGTAAATCAAATGACGTAATTAGAAGATAAGAGTTGTGCTTTTTTGGTTCAAATCAAGCATACTAAGATGTTAATTATGGAAAAAACCAAACACAGTTCATAAAATCTGGAAAAAAAGCATAAGAAACAATGTTTCGTGCATCCGAGCGCATTATGCGAAATGCGCGCAATATTCTCGCATCACGTAAGCGCATCACGCATTATGCGCGCATTTTAAAACCAAGTGACCACCTTCTACCAGACCCCACCTTTCCACCTGAAAAAAAAAAAGATTTATTAATATAGAATAAATAAGTTTTATCTCTTATAGTGTAACTGGTCAAAAGATTTATTAATATAGAATTAATAAGTTTTATCTCTTATAGAAGATTGGTTCCCATTTTCCACATGTTTCTGTATCGGTACCGGTACAGTACTAGTATTTACGGGTAAAACACCGGTACCAGTACCAATTTTCACCCTTTACCGGTACTTTCGGTGCCGAACGGGTACCGTGCTCATCCCTAATATTTAACCACAATTTATACAATAACAAGGAAGGATAATACTACACCAAAAAAATGAAAAAAAAATTGTGGCATTTCAATTTTTCACCAAGTCTATTGAGTTATTGTTTTGCAAAACCAAATAAATGAAAGCGATCACACACATATCACAAAGACTCGGCCTATGTTGACATTTAACCAGATAATATTAATGTTAATATGATATAGTATATATTCCTTTTGATATGGAACTCAAGACCGAAAGCATACTCAAATGTTAGTGTGGGGTCCTCTCATGCCACTATCCTGCGTGATCAGGTTCTAGCAGCTGAATCCGTTTCTATGCGAAACTGAGAAATCATCCTTATATGTCAATGGAATTTAAAATAAAAAAAACATGTCGATAATGCAATACATAAAGCATGGCACTGAGATATTTCCACAATTTGGTCATTAACTGAAACTTACTAAGAACGGTGGCCATTTATTTGAAACACTTGAATTAGCATTCTACAAAGACAGATTTTTTTTGTCAAAGAACCAGCCTAACTATGATCATAATATGAAATTTTGGCAAACAATCCACATGTAATTGACATTCACATCATAAATGGGCAGACATATCTTGAAATTCCTATATTTAGTTTTTTTTTTCAAGTGCACCAAGTGTTCGTGTTCGGCTTAGTGGCAAAAAGTTTGGGTTGGGTGGGGCGAGGTGGTGGGTCAGGATGTGTTTGTATCAGAACATGACTACGTAGAAACAGGTCAGAACAGGACTGCGTCGAAACAGGTTTGAATAGGTCTGGGTCAAAACGGGTCATTTCAACACATGGTTATTTTGGGTCGGGTCAGAACGGGCTTTGGCTAAATTAGGTTCGGGTCAAAACGGGTCGTTTCATGAAAAAAAAGGTACCAAATATCTAAAACATTCTAATATTAATGAACGGGTATTTACGCATATGTCCTTTTCCCGTCATTGCTTACAGCCAACTTTGAAGATGAATAGAGAGCTTGGATGAGCAAATTCATATTGATGATGCAAGATTTTATTTTCTTCAAAGATGCAATAACATCCATTAGATAGAAAACAACCCAGAGCGACCCATTCATATAGAACACTTTCAGATTATTTCAAATCACCCAAATGAACAACTCGGAAAATCAAAACAATTGAACACAAAAACCATAGTTTAATGTTCATTTGATATAATCAAATGATCAAATCACCTGCAGATATGACACTAATTGACCATTTGTTTATCAATAAGAACAAATTTGGATAAACATACCTTTGACATTTGAATAACTTTGAATGCAACTTCAGTCTAAAAAATGCTAGTTTAAAAAATGCAACTTCGGTTTTCGGTCTGGCACGCTAGTTTAAAAAAAGGAAGGTCAGATCTTGAAGGGATGAAGAGACGCGTGGCTTCAGATTCTATACAAGTACCTAGGGTAATTTTAGAGTGAAACACGTATGCAAAAGCAATATGTGGCATCAGAAGGAGTAAAACACCAACAAATTAGCATTATTTACAACACCCTTAAGCACAAAACACCTACTATGTACAGTTTACAACAACTATACTAAATAAGAACTTGTATCGCAGTAATCTTAATCTTCAAGTCAGCAATAAAAAAAATTAGTGAAAATTTTACGCGTAAACTAACAAATACCAGTAATCTAGTTATGCTAAGTTGAATGTAAACTAAAAGCTAAAAAGGATTACCTGAACAACAACAAACTTCAACTGTAAACAAATTAAAACCTGCAACATCACATGATCCCAAATGTGTTAGTATCGTACTTAAATCGACAGATCTGCAATGAATATCCTGCAATTCTAAAAACCTAAATCTCTTTAAACTACCACACACACAATAACAACAATAATAATAACAATAAGGGATAATAATCGGTATGATGCTTAATTAGAACTCACTCATCTCTTTATCTTTCGGAACAGGCAATCCATCGAAGAGTACCATATCTCTAAATAAACAAATCGAATTCGAAATACGTCACAGCAACAATTCAAAATTCTGCAAGTAAACAGCAGATCAATTATACGCGAAATGCAATCGCGTTTGTACAGAAAAATGTTGACGAACGAAAAGGAATATTAGGGATTTTTTACCAGAAAATCGTACAGAGATAGTTGTGATCGGAAGATCTGGACGGAGAACCGATATCTCAAAGCAGTTCCCTAAAGATGTGATGACATCAACGATGTAAGATTCAGATCTTGCAAGGAGCCATAAATCGCTACCGGATGAAACATACAACTTAGACGGGAGGAGAAAGCACGAAGGAAAAGTTAATGAATCTAGGGTTTGAGAGATGAATTGGATGGGAGGAGAAGTGTGAAGGAGAATACAGTGGATCTAGGGTTTGAGAGATGAAAAACAGAACAAAAGATATGGGTACGGGTTCAGTAATACGGATATCCATTTATGAAAGCGGACCGAATTTTTGTGCGCCAAAACCAATATGAGATGCAATATTGTGTTTACAAGTCAGCCCATGTCTTTCATGTGCCGGGTTTAACACGTGTAGTCTAATGTTATCAACGAATCAAGTCAACAAAGTCAACGCAAAGAAGTCAAAGTCGACACGAGAAAATTGAAGAAAGATATGGCGTATGAAAGATCGAGATTTCATAGTTATATTGCTTTGGATAATTAAATATGTTTTGTTTAGACAAAATATATTTATTATCTTATTTAATTAGTTTCATGTTTATAGCTACTTTTAGTAAGATATTAACTCTAGGGTCCTAATGTAATTAGCCTAAAGTGGTTAGGCTAAAATAGATAGAGATTTAGGGTTTTAGGGTAACACACTTAGAGAGAGATTTGAGGACTAATTGTATTCATCTTTTGCAAATCATTTAAGGGGTTTAAAGTTATATGTTTTTGAGTGTGTTCATCTTGATTCTTATTTAAAATCAAATTTTTGGCTCGATTCAGACCTATCATTTGGTATTAGAGCTTTGGTACTCATTTGGGATTCAACAATAATTCATCTAAAAATCTGATTTTTATTTGAAAAAGTTTTGAAGTTATTGGGGTTTTTGATTTTATTCACTTTTCTTCAAAATCGTGTTCTTAAAAGGTTTAAATTGTTTGTTTGATAGTTAAGAATTTACACTTTTGTGACTAAATTGTTTTTGAAAGGTTTTTCATATCATGAGTAGTTGTTTTTTTTTTTCGGATCAGAAGATTTTAGTTGAGTTTTTGGAGTGCTAATGCAGATCTGGGCGTATCGACTTTAGTTCCGGCAAGTTTTGTTCAGATTCCGCTGATTGTTCAAATTTCCCGGCGTTTTTAAGTTTACCTACGATCTTAAATCTTGAACGCGAGTAACGTTTTCCAACGTCGTTACTACGGCGATTTTAATCCGGTGTGCGTATTTAAGAAAGAGTAGAAGAATAGAATGTTATCAGAGTTTCAGATCTGTTTTTAAGCGAACGTATTTGTGTTTTTGGTCGTTCAGCCGCACTTCAACCATCGTGACCAAAAATTAATGGACTCCGCCACAGACCGCCGCACCTGACATTTGGTACACCACTAACCACCGCACCATATCACTCCAACACCGAAAACCACCATAAACCACTGTGTGTATAAGATAAGTTAGAGAGAAGATTGAAGAAGACATATGAACGGCTGTTGGGTGATTTCAATTGTTTAGGGTTGTTGACTTGTCTTGTGTTTCAAAAAGAAAAGTGACGGCTTTATGTTTTTGTCTAGTGGGCTAGGGTTTCATCTAAATTTCACATACAAAGAAGGTGAGATATGGACTAGATTTTGGATTTTGGTTGGTCACTACAGTGGGCTACAATTTTTGTGAGCTTGTATTACAAGCTGTTGTGGGCTACAAATTAGCTCTAGTGGGCTACAAATTGGATAATTTATTAAAAAAAAACTAAGTAAACGACGTGATTTGGTACACATTTGAATTTATGATCACTAGTGGGCTCGTGATATAATTTGTGTTAGCTGGGCCGGGTCTTAAAATTTTATTTGTGGGCCAAGAATTTTGATCGGTTTTGGGCTGGGTATTAATAGTTTACTTTTCGACCTTTTGAAATTAACTTGTGTTCGTAAAATTTCACCGGGTCAGGTGTTTCAAGTGTATTTAGGCCAGGTACTCTTCGAATTTGCGGTTGATACGGGGATATTTTCAAAGTACTTCGAACCGGGTTCGAGTTGATACAAATTTTTTAATTAAAAAAAATGTTTTTTTTAAATCAGTTAACCCGCATTGCAACAGTTAAACTTGAAACCAACACTGGAACCCAAGATCTTATTCAGAAAGAATATGACATGTTTGGAAGTGTTCGAGGTGAAATTTTGTCAGATCACATTAGTCGATTTCTGAATGTGCTAACAAAAATGAAAAAAGTTGGTAATCCTGTTGCTAACTATGCCTCAATCAAGAAGCTTCTGGACTCTCTTCCAAAAGAATGGAGCTTAAAATGCATGATGTTCAAAAGAACCTTCTTGTGTAGTACAACTCCAGTCACTCTCTCGGATCTGATCAACACACTAAAGGCCTGTGAAATGGATGTGATCAAAGATAAATGAATCAAGCAGGATACTCTCAGAAACCTTTTCAATTTGTTGCTGGCGCTACTGCTCCCAGGAACATGGCATTCTTTGCGCCCATAACCTCCGGTGGTTCAAACTCTCAGGCTGCTAGTTCATCTTACTTTAATGCTTCCGCAAACTCTGCAAAGGCTCCACAGTCTAACGAGAAAACTACTGTGGTTGATGATGCTCAAGTTATGAAGGAGGAAGAAGGTAGTAGTGCAACAAGTGGAAAGATAGAATAAAAGATTCCTGAAGAAGCAACGAAAGTCGAGTCCACCAAAGAGAAAGACAACAAAGAATTGGTAAACAGCATCCCCTATGAATTCAAAGCCAAATTGTGCTCAAACCGTGTATGAACGTCGTGGCTCATTACAAAGCACTCAACCGTGACCTTATTATGGAAAAAGAAAAAGTCTTACGAGTAACTAAAGAAATGAAACTGAACGAAGCTGCATATCAGAGAAAGTTGAACTCAACTTTAACTGAAATGCAATCTTTAAAGGAGTTGCTTTTTAAGAAAGATTCTATTATAAACGATCAAGCTAAAAAGGCTAGGAAATTCTGAAATAAAAAACACTAAATTGCAACTCGCCATTGATAAATGGAACGTAAGTAAAAAGGCACTGGTTGATATTGAGCATAGCCAACGACCGACGTACGTAAAGGACGGCATTGGGTACAAAGACAAGCTGGGAAATGAAAGAAGAATTTTTCCTCCGCCACACAGCAAGAACTATGTACCCATGCCGACTCCTCATCCAGAAAATGATTTAATTGACAAAAATGATTTAATTGCTCAAAGTACCAATTGCGAAAATGATAAAATTACTAATGTTTCTGAAAGCAATGCAGATGTGATTGAGCATGAGGAGGTTGTGTGCAATGAGGATAGTGGTGGCACAAAAATAGGAATAGGGTATTCAGGCGACAGTTATACTACTCTTAACTGGTTTGCCCGGAACTATGGTAAAACAAAAGACTCTTTAATTCAGGATGAATGTAATAACTCTTTAACTAAGATGGACAACTGTAATAGGCGTAGACCTAAATTTGACGCTTATGACGTGGGTGTTAAATGTGCTGACCTAAAATCTGTTTTTTGTAATGATAAATCTGTATGTGTACCACCGGTTTTTGTGCCCACTTTTGAAAAGAAGAGGTTTAGAAAGTTCTTAACTGAAGAAATTCCAGAGTTTACTCCATCATGCAGCAATAATTCTCAAAGCGAGTCATAGTCTCAGTCATACCAAGAATGGGAAAGCTCAAATGACTCAGAAACTCAGATGATAGTAAAAAGGTTGAAAACCTTGAACCATCGAGTGCTCAAGAACCAACAACCCCAAATGATTCTGAAAATCTAGTAAATCAAGATCCATTGGAATAAGACTTCCATATTGATGATTGCCTGAGTTCAGATGATGAATCAAAGATAAATGAAAGCCTTGGGGAGTCAAAGATCAAAAGATCATCTGAAGTTGTTGAACATCACGTTAGTCAACATGCTGAGTCAAGCTCAAAGCAATCCCCGCCCCTAGTTACATCACACGGAACTACAAAGTCTCAAAAACCATTCAAGGCTTGTTTTAAGTGTGGAAAAGAAGGTCATGCCCAGAGCGACACGATACAGACGGTAAAGGTAACCAGTATTGCTTCTCTGGATCAAAAGGTAAAAATCACACATCTTTGAAAGGTCGGATGGAAAACTCTCCATCCAGATCTCCACATGTGAAGCCGGTTTCACATGACTCAAAGATGAAAAGGACCAACGCATCAAAACCTCAATCTTTCCATCCGGGTCTTAAACATAAAATTATTTCAAACTTTAAATCTTTTACAAACAAAATTTTTAAACCAACACAGGTTTGGCGAGTCAAACAAATGGTTGTAAAAGAAATCAACGAGGGAAAAGATTTGGCATATCGGGAGGTTTCTTATTTTGATGAAAGGGGACAATCAAAGACTACGATGGCTTGGGTTTCACTCTCTAACTGAATTACTTATTAGTGTATGAACATCCCAGGAGGACTGTTAGTAACACCGGTTATTATCAGTGGTTGTTTCAGATACAAGTTTGAAGAGGAATAACACAGGTTTGGTTATGGTATCTAACCTGGTCGCGCAATCGACACCGCAGTATCACACTCATTTTCTTGCTAACATACATTTTATGTGCCTGGCGTGGAAGACTTTATTTTGTAAATACATGTTTTATAATTTTTCATTTTTTTGTAGATGGTTGTACAAAAATAAAATTTTAGGGGGAGTATTAAAATACTTTCTTGACCACGGGATGTAATTATTGCAAAATAATCATGATCTTATATGAGAGATGATAGGAACTAACTTGATTATGTCTTCACATGAATAGGATCTGATGGAAGATGCGGTTCCAAGTTAACGATATGTCGGTAGATTCAGCATTTCAGACAAGTAACTGCATCTTGGTGATAAAGATAAAGATCGTATGATAATGTGGATACCCACCTTGTTGTAGGATTGCACAAACCGATTATGTCCAAAAGGGGTTGCGAGATTAAATTAGGCGTTCAAAAGACACACAATGTTATGCATATATGTATTTATTGAAAAGACACCAATGTGTGCAACCAAGAGACACCAATGTGTGCAACCCAAAAGAGCAAAAAGACACGCAATGTTAATGTCGTGCAATAGGAATAAAAGATACGCCAAAGCGCGTACATATATTAAGTAATATTTTGTTAGCTGTGCTCTCTAATCAGATGATCATCTTCTCTGCTTATGGAAACATAAACCTGAAGCTCTCATCATCTGATTTAAGGTGATCATCTCCTCTGCTTATGGAAACATAGACCTGGAGCTCTCATCACCTAGTAGATACTATTTCTAAGTTGTTAAGGTATGCATCTCAAAAGACCATGAGGACAGAAAAGTTTAACCGAACATGTGTGGGTCCACTAGCTTCATCCTAAATACCCAAAACATGATAATTAATCACCGAATGTATGTGGAAAGAATGATGCATGGATTTAAATGGACAAACATACCAGCAATCGTTCTTGAGTCGTAGCTATCCTAAAGAAAGTTGAAGTGTGACTAGGCTTTTCAAGTTGGTATGATCTCGTATTTGATCAGCTATATATCTCAAAGGTTAAAAAAATATAAAAAAGAGGTTTAATTAAAAAAAATATAAAATCCAAAAAAAATAATAATATTTATTTTGATTTGTGTAGAGTTGTTTCTCTAAGTCTTCCATATCATATCAATCGTGTCTCAAACCGCGTGAGATACTCTTTCCATTGCACACTATAGATGAATACAGTTTTGTCTGTACTTTGAATCTATCTAAAAGAAAATTCGGAGTTGTGTTTGTGATTGTGAACAGGTTACTTCGTCTATTTGCTGCAATGATGGCCGATCATCAATTGAGCAAGATACCAGACCAAAGCACCTGTTTCCTGAAGATTGCAGAAGATACCGAGCTAGGAATCCTCCTCCTACGTCTTCTGAATCACTCAAGCTAAAAAGAGGTAGAAAAGTTTGTTCCGACTTGTCAAAGATGATGCATGCAAAAAGGGGGAGCTTATCCAGATAAAGCACTCAAAGAGCAAAGTGTCAAAAGAAGATCTTCAGAAAAGAAAATTTGGAAAGCATCAGTCTAGGGGGAGATTGTTGGGTCTAAAATTGAGATTGAAGCTTGCCAAATTGAAGATCACAACACCCATGAAGTTAACGGTTCTAAAGATGATGCAAGAGTTTGATAACATTAGCCTAAGGGGGAGAATGTTGGGTCTAAAACGTGTAGTCTATTGTTATCAACGTATCAAGTTAACAAAGTCAACGCAAAGAAGTCAAAGTCAACATGCAAGTCGACACGAGAAGATTGAAGAAAGATATGGCGTGTGAAAGATCTAGATTTCATAGTTATATTGCTTTGGATAATTAAATATATTTTGTTTAGACAAAATATTATTATCTTATTTAATTAGTCTTCATGTTTATAGCTACTTTTGGTAAGATATTAACTCTAGGGTCCTAAATGTAATTAGCCTAAAGTGGTTTAGGCTATAAATAGATAGAGATTTAGGGTTTTAGGGTAACACACTTAGAGAGAGATTTGGGGGCTAATTGTATTCATCTTTTGCAAATCATTCAAGAATTTTAAAGTTATATGTTTTTGAGTGTGTTCATCTTGATTCTTATTCAAAATCAGATTTTTGGCTCGATTCGGACCTATCATCATGTTTATTATATATAATAATAGATAGATTAGACAATCTAAGATTTAGTTTTTTTATATACAAGCTAAGATCCAAACTGTAAGGATTATGGTGGTGAACAGACTTAAATTGTATGATATTGAATTATTATATGCCACTTATGGTTTTAAATCTTTGTAACTTCTCTGGATTAGATTAGTTATTTGGAAAAAAAAAATAGGGAATTCAATTCTTGATATGTTGTATTTGTAATGTATAATTTTTTTAAGTTTTATCTGATGGCTCTATTTGTATAATTGTAACGTCAAAATTCGTATACTTTTGTTACTGCAACAGGTATTCTGAAAGAGTCATTTAGAATAAACTTTCCGGTCAAGTGGGCGCACTCCACATTAACCATGGCACATGCAGCAGTAAGCAAGTCTTCTAACTTAAACATTATCATGCACATATCATCTTGTATGTGTATTGGAATTTGAAACCAGATGGTAAGTATGACCCTACAATATAGCCTTTTGTTAAAGACTTAAAAGTAAAATGATCTTATTGTTATTCTACTTATGATAATTGAAAATTGAAATTTGGATCTTACCAATCATCTAAAAAAGGTTGAATTTTGATTCATTTCAATTAAAAAGTAGTAGAATTATTGTTTGTAAAGCTTCATAAAAACAAACTAAGTGACGGTTCTTCTAATTAGCCAAAATTGATACAAAGTAATGACGCGAAGAAATAACCAAACTAACAAATGTGTTAAAATGAATTGATACCAAGTATTGATCATTGTATAGTTTAGGCTAAATGGGTTCAGTTCAATTTCTGGTTGAACCCGTTAACTCGTTTAACTAATTGGGTCAGGTTCGGCTCAACCTGATTGGTTGACGGGTTGACCTGTTTAACCCATTTATATTATATTATATTTTTACATGATGTTTTTTTGTCATAAATTATATTGACTGTATATTTTTCATCATAATTATAACTTAAAATGAGAAATTGAAATAAGATTTTATAATTTCAATGTAAGTGTTTTTTTAGTAAATTTTCATTTCAATAAGTTAATTTGCTGGAAATTTAATATATTAAGAAAGTACGGGCTGAACGGGTCGTGTTCGAGTCAACCCACAAATATTCGGGTTGTGTTCAGGTTCATCATATGTACACGATTTTCGGGTTCGGATCGTGCTTGGGTTCGTCCAAAATTTTTGTTTTCGGGTTAGCTTAAACCCGCCAACCCACGAACACGACCCATTTAGCACCCCTACCTTTGATGCGTATATTTAAAAAAACATGGCGACTCAAGCTAAGTTTATCTTTTGACCAATCACATGGGTTCTCGTAAATAACTTACCAAAAAAAGTGTTAAATGCGTCAAAAGTCAATAGAGATGTGTTTTTTATATATTAATCCTTACAACCAACTAACTAGCTTGGTTAAAAACTCATATTTTAACCTAAATAGGTCGGGTTGTATCCGCCTTGAATTTTAAATTTAACAATAAAGATGTAAGATTTTGACACATATTTAAGTTTTACAATTATTGTCCTAGAAAATTATGAGGCCATTTTTTTTAATCTTAATCAACCATAAAAACCTATACTTGAGCTAACTTTACATGAATCAAGTGTTTTGTTGTGTGTATTCAGTTTGAAAAATGATGTGGATATCGAAAATAGCAGATTGGGGCATTATTAATCTGCACCTGTATAGCACAAAGAAGTTTGTTGCAAGGCAAATATGGGAGTTTGATCCAAATTATGGAAGTTTAGAAGAACGTGCTGAGGTGGAACAAGCACATGCTTATTTCTGGAAACATAAACATGTAGCTAAGACTGGCAGTGATGAGGCAGATGCAGGTCCCAGTGGCAGTGATGAGGCAGATGCAGGTCCAGTCCCGATTTCTTAATTCAGTTTCTTTCAAGTTTCTTAGGTGACTTTTTATTGATTTTGACATTTTGTATTGTTTAATGGTGGAAGCTTCTAGCCTACAATAGGCACGCATTGGATCTGATTTCAAATAAACTACGCTACAACTCAAGAATCACTGGGCTGGTAAGTTTACCTATCATTCATGAGTTGAAATTAGGTTAGGCTATATTGTAAAGTGAGTTTGATCAGATGAGATGATTTCACACAGTTACAATTGTCCCCAAATAAAAGACGATTATAATTTCTTTATTAATGTCATTCGTTGCAAATTCAAGCAACATATTTTAATATAATTACAAAACATTTTGTATGGGTTAGAAAACATTCTTATATTGAGATCATATTATTGATTAAAAAGGAATTAGCTTTACAAGAAAACTTTGAATACATATAGAAGCAAAGTTGAGATACTTATTAAACCGAACTAAAAATCTATGTGGAGAAGAGAAATGAGATACTTAAGAAGTTCAAAGTGTTATTTATGTACTTTTCTTTATTGTAAATTAAATTTTCCTAGCCCGGGAAGTTCCCGGGTGATAACCTAGTTTTACTATTATATACATGTCTAACTAAATGCTTGACTATTTCGTATGCGAAGGCGACAATGTGGAAGGAAGGGGAAGCTTAGAACTTTGATCTGACGACAATGTGGAAGGAAGTGGAAGCTCAAAAGTTTGATCCGACGTCTTCGATGCTGACTTGGAAGTTGTATTTTAAGAAGAATCCCGCCGCATCGCGGCAGGTGCTAATTCTAGTTTGTATTTAATTTTGACTAGTCGTTTTGTAAATAATTTCCACCAACTTTAATCAATTTTACAATAATTATAAATAATTTCCACCAACTTTAATCCATTTTACGATAATTATAAATAAGTTAAGAAAATTACATAATAATATCAGGTAAACGGGCAACAAGCTACGCCGCAACCCCGCTTTTGAATAGCAAATCAAATTCTACAAAACATAAAACCCATGTTCTTCGGCGTCGGTAAATTATTATGCACGACTTAAATCATACTACTATAAATACAATTATAAAACTACAAATATTTGTTTGAGTCATTTTCAATTGAGTAAATTGCACAAAACGTCCTTTAAGTTTCACCAATCTTGCTGGTTTCAGCCTTAATCTTTAAAAGTTGCCAAAACCAGCCTTTAAGATTAATTTTGTTGCAGGTTTTATCCTTTATCACTAACCCAGTTACTAATCCATGTTAAATGGCCTCACATGCATAGCATGTGAGGGTAAAACCGTCTTTTCATCTCTCTCTCTCCACTTCCTCAATAAATTGATTCTGGTTCCCCAACACACTGCTGCAAATTACTCCCACATATCTCCCTTATTGTCTCGCTTCAGACTCGATTGAAAGAACATCGCGCGAATCCTCGCTTCAGACTCGATTCTCGCCTCTTTATACTTCGAATTCAGCCGTTCTCCGGCTAAATCCATTCGGTCCACCGATGGCAGCCCAATTTTATTCAAAGATTCGTTATCATGAACACGGAGATCGTTGCGGAACCAGACGACAGAGACACGGCGGAGGGCGGCGGCACCGGATGGGTCGGAGGGGACACAATGCCACGCAGCCAATCAGTTTCCATGAAGTTTCTGAGACGACACTTTTTGTAAAAAGAAAAACTAGAATCAATTTATTGGGTTACCGTAGGTTGAACCTGTAAGCAATCCACCACCACCGGATGATGCAAAAACATCGGGTGTGTCCAGCAGCGGCGAGGATGAAGAACCACTGACGTTCCTCCCACTCCCGGTGGCGCCCAGGTGAAGTTCCGAGAAATTGGGGAAGCTATCTCTTGTTTCTACTCCTTGGTCATAGAGAACCCCTTTCAAATCTCTTCTACCAAATTCGAATATAGGGTTGAAGAAGATACAAGATCTGAGAAGATCTACCAGTCTGTGTATAGATAGATGGTGGGGTCTCTGAAATTCTCTTTAACACATAAGAGATTTTGCAGACAGCTACGACAATAGATATAGAGAGAGAAACCAGAGAGAGACACAATACAATTACTGTTCTGAAATAAAGATTTGCGGGGAACACTGCTATAAACTCCCAAGACATCAAATGGAAAAAATTGGATTCTTGACTTTTCTGAGCCAGAAAAAGAAGATTGGTGATCTTATCTTGATGGTGTGTGTAGGTGTTACCACAACACTTGAAGGAACAAGAAGATACTGATGATGATGATGGTGATGATCACAACCACCTTGGGCTTGTGGTTGCTTAAATCTTGTGTGTCGAGTTCTTGGAAAATGGAAAATGAGAGGTGGGTTTTGGGTTCTCTCTCCAGTAATCACACCAGGAAGTGGAGAGAGAGAGAGATGAAAAGACGGAGAGAGAGAGATGAAAAGACGGTTTTACCCTCACATGCTATGCATGTGAGGCCATTTAACATGGATTAGTAACTGGGTTAGTGATAAAGGATGAAACCTGTAACAAAATTAATCTTAAAGGCTGGTTTTGGCAACTTTTAAAGATTAAGGCTGAAACCAGCAAGATTGGTGAAACTTAAAGGACGTTTTGTGCAATTTACTCTTTTCAATTTTCTGTAATAATTACCAAGGACAACTAAAAATGTTAGAAATGTAGGGGTCATATGCAGCATGTAGACATGATATAAAGTACGCCCTTGGAACGTGTTTAAAATAGTGGCCGACTTCCTTTGTAAACCCGGAAATATTTTAGTCCCTTACACATATAGATTGATTTGGGTTTATGTGTCACGTTATCATCATCATCATCATCATACACTGCAAATCCCACCAATAGTGGTCTTAGGAGGGTAAGATATAGACAACTTTACCTCTACCCCATAGGAATAGAGAGGCTGCTTCCAGTGAGACCTTCAGCTGGATAGTAGTTTTGCATCAAGCCTTAGACATACGACAAATAATCCTCAGCAATTGAGACAAATGCCGATTAGTGCATGTACCCCTTAGTCTTTCGGCTATCAACGCCACCACATGATGCATGATTAACCATCCCCACCACATGTGTCACGTAAGATGCTTATTTTGGTTCGGGTTAAAAACGAGATTCAATAAAAGAGTACAGGTTGAAGCAAGCATCTCTTCTTTGTTTTTTTTTTTAGATTATGGTAAGTAAACATTACAATTGTATGTAAATTATATTAATTTAGCTTTTATCGCTAGTGGTATGAAGGTGTGTAGTGGTGTTCTTTCACGTGAGGCTGAGTCCCATAGTATTGGTGTAGAACTAATAATAGGATTAGAGGAAGCATGTACGTGTTCGTCGTTCTAGAAAACATTTATATATTTAAGCTTGTGTCACAGACTCCTGGTCATGTTCGTAGTTATGTCTTCCCATACACTTTGAAACTAAAATTGAGTTGTAACAAATCCAAGAGAACACCATGTATGTACAACAATGGAGAAATACCTTGTAACATTGAAAATTCCTGCTAATACTTTATGGTTCCATAAATTCATAAAACTAAATCACTATAAACGAAATTTAGTAGATATCACCAATTAATTCAACACTGTTAAACGGGACTAGATCCTTACTAATTGAAACTAGTATCAGCCATAGAATCGAAGAAAAAAGAAAAAAAGATCAAAAATCAAATATGTGATCGGACAATGTCGAGGGAAACGGAAACCCATCATTCCGTTGGAAAAAGAATCGATTGGGATTACCCCGTCTATGGGAAAAAGAAGCTAATGCATTATAAGGCTATACGGGTCACCCCTTCCACATCAATGCTTTAGCGACTGGTACACCGCCCCGACGCATCAAAGGCGGGCGACCAAGTCGGGATCGTTAAAGCCTTAATGGGTGCTAGAGGGAGGGAGGAAGGGAGAGATCTTTTTTTTATTTAACCTGGTGTCACCTCAACAGTTTTTTTCAGTTAACCCACACTGCCTACTCCACCGCCTACGTGGCAATGATGTGGTGCTTTAACTAGTCCCGTTTAGTTAGACCACACCGTATAGCCTAGATCACAGAACTAGAAAGACATGTTCTTTCCAGTGTTTCAACCCAATCTAACCGTGAAGACTTATAATTTCATAAATCGTAATGGTGATCTAAAAAATTAATCAATGGCACATTAGCTCATTCCAATAATCACTAACTCACACAAGAGGTGTTGGGTTCTAGCCTCCTTTGAAAGGCAAAAAGATTAATACAAAACTGTTTAATGTGAATACCTTGAATTATAACATAACAAAAAGAGCGTAAACTTCCGTTTTGCTCCCTGTGGTTTGGTCACTTTAATGGTTTTGTCCTAATCCTTAAAAATAGTCATTTTTCCTCCAATAGTTTACTATGTTTTTCTCATTTTGCTCCCCGCCTTTAACTCCATCCAAATTATTTGTTATGTAAAAGGGTATTTTGGTAACTTCAAGTATTAAACTAAGGGTATTTTAGTAAAACAACAAATAAAGATTATATTATATTAGAAAATCAGATTAAAAATTGCATCTTCATGGCTTCTTCTCTCTCTAAACTAATCAGATTCAAAACTCCAAAAAATTCATATAGAAAAGTTAGATTCAAAATAGCATCTTCATGGCTTCTTCATCATCATTGTTCATTCTTCAAAAATCGGATTCAAACATTTCCGGCTTACACCACCTTGCACCAACTGCACCCAACCACCACCAGCTTACAACACCCCCACCACCTTTTCCATCATCTCCGACGACATAATTCAAACCCAAACCACCAGATCTACATACATATACATCACCTACCATCACCATTCACCACACCCTCTCCCTCTTCTAATTGACTAACCACCATCCGGCGACCAACCCATTTTTTTCAGACATTTAGAGTCAGTGAGCCGACAGAGAGACGATTTGAGGGAGAGAGATTAGAGGGGAGATTGGCAGTAAATTTCGGGACGGAGGTTTGGGACGGCGATTTGGGGTTTTGGAACGGAGGTTTGGGGGGCGATTTGGGGTTTTTGAACAGTGGTTTGGGGCGGCGATTTGCGGGTTTCGAGATGGAGTGACGGTGGTTTGCTGTAGCTCAGGTGACGGTGATGGCGGCGGCGGCGTTAGGGTTCTGATGAAGTTAGGCAGAGAGGAGGAATGATTGATGTTACACTGTCTATACATCTTCTTTTCCATAGATGCATTCTTTTTGACAAGATTGTCAAATAGACTCAGACCTCTCATGGCTTCTTTTGAGTGGAGAACTTCTTCGTCTTTAGCAATAATGTATACATCTCCCCATTCCAGATTCATCAAACATAAATTGAAATATTTTATTTGTAGTTTTATTAAATACCTTTAGTTTTATATTTGAAGTTACCAAAATACCCTTTCAGTTAACAAAAAAATTGAATGAAGTTAAAGGCGAGGAGTGAAATCATGAAGGGCTTCATAGATCAGGAGTAAACTGGCTATTTTTAAAGGATTGAGACAAAACCATTAAAGTGACCAAACCACAGGGAGCAAAACTGAAGTTTACTCTAACAAAAACTATATGAGAAAACACAAAACTCATGTCACACAATTAAAAATAAACCAAAACAAACATTTACACAATACTGCTATCATCACAACAATCAAACCACAGCATCATACCATCCTAATGTGCCGCAACCACCCCCTCACCTCCACTTGGAACTGCCGCTTCAGCTTGTGGCTCAACAGGGTTGAATACCTTAGCAATCCTTTCGGTCGGCACCAACGGAAGATATGAAGAAACCTTGTACCCTCTCTCTGTTGTTTGCTGCACGGTTTGGTTATACTTCTCGGAACAGTAAGCCGCTGTTGGCACCACCACCTTAGGGAATAGTGGAAGCTGGTTCAGTGATTGCCAAGCCGAAACAGCATATTGCTCAGCAACCGGCTCATATTTTGTGTAGAGTCCTTTAGCAGTCGGCTCAAGCTTTGTGTACGCGGATTTTGCCAGCCCGGATGCAGTTTCCACCACACCAGCAGTCTTAACCTCTGCAGACAAGTTCTTGGTTTTAGTTGACACTTGTTTCACATAAGGCTGCACCCGATTGCTGAATTTGTCAACCGTCTCATCTACCTGAAATCAACTTACATGTTTTTAAGATTCACCAAAATCGTTGATTCGTTCTAGCAAAAAAAAATGACAGCTGAATGAGCTCACCTTACGATCAACAAACTTTAGGACCTCAACAGGAACATGATGGTACTTGTCGTACGCAGGGCTGACCACAGTCTTTAGGGTACCCTCTATCGTCTCCACCTTGGGTTTGAGTGGACCGGAGTTGTTCTTGGCATAACTATATGCTTTGGAAGCGTAAAGAAGAGCATGGAGAGCTGCCATTTGTACAAATTGCAGGTACTTCAATCTCTGTTCTTCCCTCTCAACCTGTTTTTAACATAGAATTATAAACCAATACAAATATTGTTACTGTAATCAAGAAAAAATCTAATTGCCATTTTAGTCCATTTGGTTTGGGTTATTTTGCCAGTTTAGTCCGAATGTTTCATTTTTTGCCTGTTAGTCCAAAAAGGTTTCACCATTGCATCTTAGTCCGCTTAGTTAACTTCATCCATCTTTTCTGTTAACGAAAGCGTAATTCGGTCATTTATAGTAATTCTGTTAATTAGATGGGCAATTTTGCCATATAAAATAACCGAATTGCCCTTCTCGCTAACATAAATAATGGATTAAGTTAACCCGATGGACTAAAAATGACGACGGTACCCAAAGGCGAAGAATGAAACCTTTAGTATCATAGCTCAGATTCTGATATATTTCGAATCGGTTGCTCAATTACTGTTAAAACATTTAGAAAAACCAATTCCACTACAAGAAAATCAAAATCGACTTTTGATTCCTGAATTTAGGTTTATTCGACTTCCAAAAAAAACCCTAACAATCAGTCGTAGTTGTTATTTCAACTAATCATCTTAAATCACTCAAGGTTACGATCAACGAACAAAAATTAAACACATAGATATAATCAATTGTTAAAAAAAATAGATTTATATTATTAAGATTAACGACAATTAATGGTAAGAAAAGACGAACCTCTGATAGATTGGTAACAGGAACATTATTTTCTGCCATGATCAAGAAAGAAAATTCAAATCTTCTTATTAACAAAAACTGATCGTTGATTGAATTTGAATGTGAGTAATACTTGAGTATCGATCAACCGATGAATACGTATTTATACAGAGTGAGGGTTGCACGATTCTCGAAAGTTATCGAGCTTTCGATTCAAGCGTGTGAAAGAAAACGTGTGAGGGAGGGGATGGATATTGACTGCAATTTGAAACTGAAAATCATGTTGCACTTTGGACCCTATGTTGATCTAAAATGATAAAGTAACCCCTATACATCTTGAATGCTCCGTTACATGTTCAACTTTGACTTTGAGGATTAAGTTTAAGTCATGACTAGAGTTTAGGTTAGGCAGGACCGGCCAACCCGTGCCTTCGCTCGATGCCCAAATTTTCAAAGGATCCGAAAGGTTTTTATAAGGGGGAAGGAAGTGGGCGGTGAAAGTGATCGGCAAAGTAGTTTGCCGCGCAGTAACACCGCTGCCAACTACTTTTGCCGATCGGTAAACATGGGAAGGCGGTAAACCTTCACCGATCGAGAAACCCTTGAGGCTTGTGACCGTTTGAATTTTAACGGCTATATAGCCGTTCAAAAATAATAAAAAAATTAATTTTTAAACTTTTACCCTATATATTTGAACCAAACCCATTTTAATTCATTTTACACTACCAAAATCATCCCCAAATCAAACCAAAAGATATAAAACACTAACCCAAGTTTTGCCACACAAAATGGCGGATGAAATCCCGTTGTCCCCCCCCCCCCCCCCCCGGTAGTAGCGACGACTCGTCCGATGGTAGCATTCTTTTTTTCCAAAATCTACTCGAAGAAGCCGAACTACAAGACACCAGTACACCAAACCAAAGGAGGTATATTGAACGTCAACGGGAGGGTGGGCACAAGACCCTCATGACGGATTATTTTGTCGAAGACCCGGAATACAACGACAAAGTTTTTCGGCAAAGGTTCCGTATGTCGAAACGGTTGTTTTTAAAAATTATGACCGACGTGGAAGAGAATGACGAATATTTTCGAGAGTCCTACGATGCGCGAGGTCGGAAGGGCTTTACGCCGTTGCAAAAGGTTACATCCGCTGTTAAACAGATCCCAACCGGTAACCCTCCAGACGAAGGAGACGAGTACTTGCATATGGTCGCAAGAACTTCCCGCGAGTGCCTAGAATATTTTTGCGAAACGGTTTGCAGAATACACGCTTCGGAGTTCTTACGCAGACCGACAAGCCACGACATGGCACTATTATACGACGCAGATGAAGAAAAACATCACCTCCCTGGTATGTTCGGTAGCCTTGATTGGACCCATTTCGTGTGGCGAATGTGTCCCACTGAGCTTCGAGGTCAGTATGTGAGAGGAGCTCACTGATACCCAACTGTTATGCTCGAAGCGGTGGCATCTCAAGATTTATGGATTTGTCATGCTTTTTGCGGTCCACCGGGCTCACAAAATGATATCAATGTTCTATAACAATCGCCGTTATTCTTAACAGAACGAAATGGAACCACGTCTAAATGTCCATTTACGTTAACAACCATTATTACAAACGTGGTTATTTACTCGTGGATGGAATCTACCCTAAATGGTCCGTGTTGTGAAAACGATCCCATATCCTCACGAAGTAGACGAAAAGATGTTCAAGATGCAACATGAGGCCGCAAGAAAAGACGTCGAAAGGGCTTTTGGCGTCATGAAGGGTAAATGGGGTATCTTAAATCGGCCGATGCGAGCAAGGACCGTTAAAAAAATTAGGAATGATGTGTACACGTGTATTATATTACACAATATGATTTTAAAAGACGACGGAAACGCGATTGCATCGGTACACATTCGGGATCCTCCGGTCGAGCCCGCGTTTGATGATAGGGTGTTGAGTGAGCTAATGAATGAAGATACGCATTGGAGGCTTAAACACGATCTCACGGTTCATGTCACACCCCGACCCGCAGCGGAAAAGGTGATCGAGGCATGATTGGGTTTTCATCAAAGCTCATGACATTTATTATAACGTTTCATATTTATTATTACAATTTAAAGGGAAATCATACAATCATAATTACAACATGTTCTACACATCTTTCTAGACTTCATTATTCTCTTCTAAGGCATTTCCTATGTTTTCCTTGCTTCATCCTGTTCACCTGTATCATGTGTAAAAATGGTTTTTGGATCAACAAAAAGTTAGCGAATGAATCCTATGAAAAACATTTAAACAAGTTTATTGAATTGATTATAAATAAAGTGCGTAACCACATATGAGTAATATAGATGTAAACTTATTCACAAATCACTTAATATTAAATAATGCACACACATACAATAATAGATTGTTTTAAGGCGCGCGTTGTTCAATTCGTCTCCCACGAGAAACTGATGGGCCTAACAAATAATTTGCATACAACTTGACAATATGTAATACATAACTACAAACAATATTTACATTCTAAGTTTAAGTCATAATATGGTATGGCACGAGTTTGAATAAACGAATTAGTTTTAGTGACACATGATACACCCCAAAACGTGTAATTAAAAAGGGGAGTTGTAAGATTCACTCACAGTGGGTGCGTTCGGTTGATGATGTTGAATGCGCACGGAGTTGGATTTAACCACGAGTGAAACTAACCTAGATAATAAACATAATGGTTCGGTAAATAAGCTGATTTTATTGATCAATTTTTAGTAGGATTATTGGATATATTTTTGTGAGTTTAAGGCTATTTTCTAACTTTAAAAATGTTATTTTTAAGTATTTTTAATTTAAATAAATAAATAAAAGTATTAAAAAATATGTTGATTTTTGACTATTGACCATTGACTTGTTTGCCCGTTGACCGTTGACTTGTTGACCGGTTCGGTCGATTATATGTGTGCGCTGGGTGAGACTCGAACCCGTGACCTCCCGTACGCGTGCACGCAGCTCTACCAACTGAGCTACGTGTCTAACCCGAAATATTTCTGTTTTTAATTACATTTATATACTAATTAGATCGATCCGAAAATTACTTATTTTAAAAACGATTTAATTGCATCACTCGGTATTCGCCACAGGTCTCGAACCTGTGGTTTTGTTTGGCACACAGTCCACCGCTGGACTGTGTGTCTAACTTGGTAAATAATCTGGTTTTTATTATACTTATATACAAACTAGATAAATTCATTTCTGTCCTTATATAAAAAGTTTGATAATTGCCAGAACCGGTGCGGTAGCCTGGACTCGAACCCGCGACGTATGATTTAACTCGCACACAGTCCACCACTGGACTGTGTGTCTATCTTGGTTATTATTCCGGTTTTCATTAAACTTAACATCTATTTGCGAGTAGATCCGGTTCAGTTTAAAAAAAGAACATTTTTATTAAAGCGAGTGTGCGTGTGTTAAGGATCGAACTCGGGACGTATGCGTGTTTATTTGCACACAGTCCACCGCTGGACCGTGTGTCTAACCCGAGATATAACTTGATTTAAATTAAATATATATATAACTGAAAACTTCATCTTCTTCGTTAAACTTAACCCAGAACTAATGTCAGACTGTTTCGACGAATTAATCAATTTCTTTAGTAAGTTGTGATTAACTACATATGAGATTAATAAAAAAAATGAGAGAGATTAGGTATAAGATATACCGACAGAGATCCCCTGTTTCGCCGGCGAGATTCCGATGACAGCAGGTTATTCCGGCGATGTGTATCTTGCGGCAGAGGGTCTTCAGGAAGCTTGAGGTGAGTGTGGGTGGCTTCGATATGAGCTCTAGATGTTCTGTTTTTAGAGTAAGGCACAGTGATGAAATGGGTTCGGTTTTCCGGCGAGTTGCAGAAAGTTTCCGGCGAGTGAAATTACGTCGAGAATTTGTGTGATTGTGAGCGAAAAGGTTATCAGAGGCTTGTGGGTGTATTTATAGGAAAGAATCGAGATGCATGGGGTCTGATTTCAGTCTTGATTCGTCGGTCAATAATTTTTCCGGCGGTTATGACTGATGTCGCGGACTGGACATCGGTTATAACCGATGCAATAGTTATGATTCGCGTTAAGACACAAGAAACCGACAGAGAAAGGCGAAATCGTCGGGATTTCCGACGACTGCGATTTGGGCGCGTCGATTTGAAATCGAGATTGTGATATTTGAATTAATTGTTTTGATATGTTACTAAAGAACACAAGTGGCGGAGTGGTTGGGTGTGTGGGAGTTAATACTTTGGCTGATGCTTGGCTGACCCGGGTTCGAAACCCGGCTTCAACATTTCATTTTTAATTCACTATTTTTAATACATTTTCAAATATAAATTTTATATTCTAATATACTTATTAATTATGTACCGTTTAAAATTAATTTGAGCAATAAATACGCAACGAAATTTTTAACTGATTGTTCGGTTAATAAACGAAGCGGGTTTGGTAAATCCGGTTTTTGACGGATGTTACAGTTCATCTCGCAAGTCAAGACTTACCCCACCTGTTGGTCGATTCTGACGAGGACTAGTTTATTTTAATTATTTTGGTTTAGTGTAATTTTATTTGTTTTTATTTTTATGTAATTTTTATTAATTCTATAATTTTCTTTTAGTTAAAATACATGTTTTTTTATTAAATATGCTAAATAAACAAAAAAAAGTTTACCAATTCATCAAGTGTCTAACCATTGCCAACACTTTTCAGCATAGTTTAAACTTTTTTGATCAGCTGACATGACATCCTCTGATTGGTTGATTTTAAAGTTGGTCACTTTCAAGTGTCTAACCATTCTCTTCACCCTAAGCTTTATATATATATATATATATTATATATAATACACTAAATTATATATTTAATATATGCATACAATTATTATGCAAAAAAAAATATTGGTGGTGCAGTGGAAAAACCATTTTAACATAATCTAAGGGTCTCAAGTTCTAGTCTTGGTTCCACCACCACTATTTTATTTTTCTAATTCATTTCCCCTTAATCACAATTCCGTACCCAACTTTTTCATCGCCCGAGGCTTAAATTTTTTTGAAAGTTCTCAGGGACGGCTCTGAGGTGAGGGGTGTTGATATTCGATTTCTAACCGATTAAATTAGTATCAAACTGAACCTAAAATGTTTAATAGTAGTTCTTAAGCCATAAAATACTCCTAATACGTTCCTAGGTTATCACTGGAGCCTACAACTACAAAACAAAAGAGTTTCACCAATGTCACAATTCGTCGGTAAAGATAGATATTGATAAAAATCCGTTGACAACTAGCCATTGAAAATCTGACCAAGTGTGATGTATGGATGCTCGCACAACAAATAGTTCACAAAAAACATTTAAAAAATATATGTGAACGTTTCATTTTAAGAGATACAAACGTGAGTTGAATTGTTTCCAAATGAATTATAAGTATCATAATTTTAAATATTGATGTGATTAAATACGTAGTTGTATATGAAAATGTTAGTATTTTTAATATCATTTTTTTTACTTTGTCACACACGATAAACGAGCTTTTCCAAAATTTTACATTATAGTTTGCTACATTTGATTCGTATGTTAAGTTAGATGCATTTTAATAAAGGTAATCCTTCATGGTAACATATTATATATTAGTTATTATTTGTATTTAACCGAGATTAAGAATATCCACTAACTTAAATCATATTATTTAGATGAATAATACTTTTCTACAATTACAAACATTTGTTTTAGTCATTAATCTTTTATTTATAATAAACTTAGAAAATGGAAAAAGTTCATCGTATTACTGAGAGCCCATTTCAATCATAAACTTACATATTCAAACTCTGTTACGGTTAGCCTACGTTATCATTTAACTAGTTTATTCATTTGAAAGAGACTATTAAGATAGTTATAAATTTAGGTGGTTCATATACAACATGTAGACATAAATATTGAAGTTGTTAACATCCTTAAGTTTTCTTTTAGTGGCCTTCGTAAGGAATCACATAAATATACTTCCCCGTTAATCTACCCCCAAGGTTCGTGTTCAAACAGTCGCCGACTTCCCTCTTTAAACTTATTATATATATATATATATATACATATTATAATATAGATTATAAATATAAATATATAATATAAATTGACTTTAAAAGAAAAAGAGAATTCTGTTATAACACACCAAGTAATAACTTCTCATTTCTGCCTTTTAAAAATAAAAATAAACTTATTTCTTAGTCTCTTTTATGCATACATACATGACTACAATAGTGTGCGCTAACAGGTTAGGACGGATTTGAGTTTGCAACAAATCGTTTTAATAAGTTTTCATTTTGACAAAAAATAGGTAGGCGAGTCGAACAAAGAGGTAATGGGTTAGGACGAATTTGAGTTGCAACAAATCGTTTTAAAAGGTGATCTTTTTAACAAAAATAGGTTGATGGGTCGAAACCAAGGGAAACATGATACATATTTAATCTAGAAGTCACCATTATTATTTATATAATATAAGATCAAAATATATTAAAACCTTATAATATATTAGTTGGTAATTGTTGATGTACCAATTTACCCTTATTAACTAATTAGGTTTCCCTTTAAGGAGATTACTAGAGAGGATTTAGAGTTAGACAAATCATAACATCACATTAAACGACTTCCTCCTCTCTCTCCACTTACGAGTTCTTTACCCTAAAGAACTCGGTGCTACCATCAAGAACATACACTCTAAACGGGAACCAACTCACGCTGACTAGCATGTTGAACTTCATGGTTGCATCTATATCTGGACTATCTAGTGGTCTGTTTGCTATACCATGTATTATTTCGGGGAACTGAACCGGAACCGCCAGATCCGAACCATATTGTTCTATTTCAGGTTCGGTTCCGGTTCCGGTTCTTAAATTTAGGAATAAACGGTTCCCGGTTCAGTTCCGGTTATAACCGAGGGGTCCGTTTAAAGAACCACTAGAACCGGTTTGCGTTTAAACTTTATATAGCGTATTCAAAAACCCTATTAATTTTTTTAAACTTTAAATATTATATTTAGAAAAATGTGTCTAGGCTTAAAGAATATAAAAATGGTTTTTATATAACGTTTGAATGAAATTTTTGTGATGTTTAACTAAAACTAGTTGATTTTTTATTTTTACATTGTATACTTGCATTTCATGGTTTGAAACATTTTATTGTTGCTACTTTTACTTAGAGTGGTTTGAATTTTGGATGTTGCAAGTCATGGTTATATGTTTTAAACAGTTTGATTGTTTTAATTGTTTTATTTTGTTGTTAGTTTTAGGATTTAATTGACAATTGGTTCCGGCGAGAGACCGTTTACACGAGAATCTTTTAACCCGGCTCATATAGTTGAGCCACATTTGAAGTTAACCATTATATACAAAAACAAACTGTAATTGTCAGGCAACTTCCATTACAATAACAAAACACATAATTAAAGAGAGAAAATTGAGAGAAGATGTTCATTAGTTTTGAAAATCGAAAACCATACTTTTGGTAGCACAATTGTGATGCATCCGCCTTTGGATTAGGAGCTTGAATTTCTTCTTTAAGGCAACCTACATACATGATCTCTGCATCTTCCCTAGGCCCGTCTCGGAGTTGTAACATGAGAGAATCTCCATCGCAACTGAAATTCCAACTCCCACCGGGTCCTTTGTTGACCCCAAGTGAGAGTTGATTACCTAAAATCAATTTGTGCTCTTGAGAAACAAATGATGAGGCATCAGAACTAAAACCTTCATCATCTAGTTCTGATAATACCTCTGGCATGGTTGTTACATGAGATAGTTTCTTCCCACCCCGACTAAACCCTGATGGTAATGGTGCTTCACCATAGGCAAGTTCAAAGAGATTAGAACTAAAACCTTCATCATCTAGTTCTGATAAATACCTCTTGCATGGTTGTCACACGAGATAGTTTCTTCCCAGCCCGACTAAACCCTGATAATGGTAATGGTGCTTAACCAGAGGCAACTTCAAAGAGAGCAGTGCATGATCAGGACATCATCATTGATACTAAAGTCACAAAGTTTCCTTTTTTTTCTGGAGCTAATTTCTACCGAAAAAAACACATGAATAACATACACCACTATATCAAATCAATATATGCATCATATGTTTGAAGCTATCAAGATTTGCAATAATTTTTGAATTACACTTTTCGTCATTTATGTTTGTAGCGGTTTGCAATGGATGACCTTTAACTTCAATAATTACAGTCACAATTCTTTTTGCAAAAATTGATATACCTTACGTCCTTTGACCCTAACCTAGTTACTTTTCATGGTCAAATCTACTCATGTGCATTGCACAAGAGGGTATAATTGTCATTTTACCTATTTATTAAAAAAATAATTAATAAAAACTTAATCTATATATGTGTGTTAAAACCCTAGCCCTCTTTCTCTCCCATATTAAAAAAAATAATAAATAAAACACTTAATCCATATATGTGTGTTAAAAGCCAGCTGACACTAACCAGCCTCACACCACTAGACTGACCACCACCAACTCACCACCTGCAAACACCAATAAACCACCCTCAAACAAATTTGAGTGACAATCTCAAAACCTAAACCCACTACAATCTGGATCAGATGGCGGCTTCCTATTACCATCTGAAAACCCTAAACCCAATGTTGTGTGACGACTACCAAATCAAGTCCTTGTTTATCCTAAATCGGAACCATAACGTCATATATGGGTCGCCTGAAAGCCTAAAACTAGAAGTTCAGACAGATCTGAAGTCGTCGGATCTTGTTCTCGCTGGACAACCGAACTGTCACACCCCGATTTCCAACACAGCTCCCGGTGGGCCCGGTGGGGAGTATCGTGACGTAAGTTGTTATCATCATAGACAAAAACACAAAATAGCACAACGGAAGTCTTGGTGTAAATTACTATTACAAACATAAATGTTCAAAGTTCATAATGATAATATACAAACGTTTGTAATAAGATCCACAGGCGGATCGAATAATACAAAATGAAATAACAGACTATAGGCTTCTATGCAAAGGAGTTACAAATTCCTCTTAAGCATTACCGAGCACTTCCAGCCTATTTCGTAACTTTGCTACATGTGCTTAGTCTTTTGAAAATACGTCAGTTTTCACTGGTAAATACAAATAACCGACACATTTTGAAAATATTTCAAATTCATTTTATGTACACAATGGTACATGTATTTTATAAATAACTTGGGATAATTTATTTCTCATGTTATCACTTTTACATGCTTATCAATACATTTAGGGCTCAAAACTATGTCGAGATCATGATTAATCGACACACCACTTTAATGCCTTTAATAGGCATACCCGTATTGGGTTATAAAATATTTTAATAAAGCATTAGCATATGTTAGGTGTATGCCTACACCTCGTGCTTAAGTCGTGTCCATTTACAATTAAATGAGTTGTGGATATCCAGGACACGGTCGCATTAACCTCCAATGTTTAATATTAAGCAATAAGAATTAAAACGGATTATTTGGATTCTCGACACATTGGTCTTTGATCCCATACCCGACCATACAGTATTAATATACCGTATCCCAGGCTAGTATAGGGAAAATAGGTTAAGAGTATTTACATGGCTTAATAAAGTCTTACAAAGCAAGAAAATATAATAAGCACAACCGTAATCAATATATGTAACAACCTGACTTTTCGGTTGTTATCTGTTTATACCATTTATTTCCGATGTAACCGCCTTGTACTTCGAGATTCGATAATAACGAGGTTGACACTATATTTAAAACGCATTTTATTTCGCTTAGTCATCGCATTCAAACGCTTACCACTTACACGCTCATCGCAACGCAAACGAAACTCGGTTATTAATGTTGGTTATGTTACACGGTGTGTTTATATGGTTTATATGTTTTGTACTCGCTTAAACGCTCAATCGCTCGCTTAACTTGATACACAACACAACGCTTAACGTCTCGCTAAAACACTTAATATAACTAACTAATACGAACGAAAGCACCAAACTGATCAACTTGTACGAAATGACCATTTTCGAACGAATTGGCCATTTTTCGTACGAAATGGCCATTTTCGTACGAATTGGCCATTTTTTCATACGAATTGCCCATTTTTCGTACGAAATGACCATTTTGCGTACGAATTGGCCTTTTTCGTACGAATTGACCATTTTTTCTTACGAATTGCTATCAGTGACTCTTCTTTCTCCTCTCCTATAAATACCACACATGTATCCACATTTCCTCACTTGTTGTCACTCGCACCAAAAGCTCTCTACTCTTTCTCCTCTGATTTTCCAAGTAAGAAACAACTATTTTCACGCAAACCACAACGATTTTACACGAGATTATCTCTGTTTTCATCTAAACTTCTTTTGTTTATGAAAATATTCATCTTTTACATAAAACTTATGTTTATACCTTGGATTCACACTTAAACGAGTATATTCGGTTTAGCCTTGGCTTCCCAAGTTAGAAATCTTGATATTTCGACTCACCAAGTGTTCAATCCTAAGAAAAACTGTTTTAAACTTGATTTTACACTAAAACGGACCAAAGCCAACATATGTTATGTTCACTAGATAGTGGAACGAGGCAGTGGTAAAACCGTCGTGAAAAGGATTTGAAATCACATCCTTCTCAGGAGAAAGAAACTCAGTTCCAGATGCACAAAGATGCAAGACAGTCGCCCGTGCGAACCAGACTGGCTCATGACAAAGTGAACAGTTCGTATAGTCTAGTCCAAGTTCCCATAAGTGACTAACTCGCTCCAAATACCTCTCCGGCTCTAGGTTTGACCAGTAGCTTAATGCTGGAGGGATGAACACTCGATTTCCCGAAGAAAGACGAGAAAAAAATCGATTTTGGACACGAAACAGGCTGACTCACACAAGGCACATTTTCGTACGAAAACACATTTTCGTACGAACAACCTTTTTCTCGCACTGATCTCCGTTTCGATCGTTTCAGCACTATGGAAGACTGATGCACTTCTATTCCCGCTTTCAGGCTGATTCAACGCTCTCCTCACTCCATCTCGCTCGTTTTTATCTGTTTAAGCACGCACTGTGAGTATACTTGACCCCTTTTCGCTTTAATGCACTTTTGGGTGTTACATACGTTTCCTATCAAACGATCACAACACACAACGCTAAAACGCTTTAATACGCAAACCACTCTCGCATGACTATACGTGAAACGCTGAACATCTATGCGTTAATTATATGCCTTGAGATTGCTGACCACCCCTTAACATGATAGCTGCTATAGGTTGACCCGCCACCCGTCAGTTCGGGGTTTTTTAAGGCTCGATCTCGCTTTACTTTACTTGTCTCACTCGCGGTTGTGTTGGTTAGTCTATTTTGGTACAGGTAACATATATGTTCACATGACTACGATAGTGCATGCTGGTTTTCGTTAAACGCTTTATTACTGTTATTATGCTAAAACCGTGTACTCACCTTTACATTATTGTATTGACCTTTATTTTAACGTATATGACAAGTTGAAGGATTTCATGCTGAATAAGGATAGGATTTGCTAGCAATTAATTAAAAATCTAGGTTGTCGAATTTTGTATTGTTTGAGAAACATGTAAATTTGTTTTGACTATCGTGGAATATTTGTTTGATTGTATGGCAAATTAAACTTATTAAATATTGTCAACGTAATAGTCGTTATGGATTCTCTTGAACAATCTGATTCGCCTAGTGCCACACTCCGATGATTCCGCCATCGGTTGGGGTGTGTGACAATATAACTAGCTTGGTTTCAATCTACCGGAAGGCTCTAGTCTGGAGTGAATGATATTAATAACCAATTAGAATGTTAATGGGTCTTATTTTCAAGTTATAGACTTGGACCGGTTAACTTAAATTAACAAAAATGGTACAATACGCTAGATTAAGCTGTAACATTTATCAAAAACGGGTTTTCCAAACCCGCTTCGTTTGTAATCGAATATCAAGTTATAAATGTTTCGTTGCGTATTTATGTTGATTTTAATTTTGAACGATGCATAATTAATAAACAAACTAGAATTTAAAAGCTATAATTGATAAAAAGTAAAAATAAAATAAATAAAATGAAAAACAGGCTGCCGGGACTCGAACCCGGGTCAGCCGGATATAAGCTTAGCGACTTAACGCACACACATTCCACCACTCCGCCACTTGATGTTTTTGTGAGTTCTAGGAAACAATTAAATCATATCTACAACCGAGAATCAACCTGTTGCGCCAACTGAAACCGATATCGGCTTTCAAACCGTCCAAGACGTTTGAGTGCTCGCGGAATCTTGATCATAACCGATAAACCGACATTTTAAATCAATTCAGTCGTTAATGAACTTGAATTCAGGTGATGTTTGGTTTTTATAACCGAAAACATTCATTTCTGGAATTACTTCAACAAAATCCTCATCTCGCGATTCAATTACATTCCCAGAGCTTCAAATTTCACGTTTACTCTATTTTCTGGTCGTAGGAATTACTTTCTGATCATCGCCAGAATTCTCTGCAAGTCACCGGAAAACCGAGACTCACCTCAAAACGGTAAATAACTCGACTCTTTCTGTTCCATTCCATTGATAGACCATTACTAACATCAATCCATCACCCAGAATCAATCCCAGACGACGTTGTCGGAAATTCTGCTTTCGCCGGAAAACTTCTAAAATTTCCAGAATCACGCCGTGAGCCGGTACGATCATTTAAACCTACTGATAATCGTTGCTCAGTAGTTCAATTTCATATCTAATCAATCAAAACTGTTAATTGATCCTAACAGCCAAAGTTCACAAAACAGAGCCGACGAATCATTGCCGGAGTTCTGTGAAAGACACCTGTTCGGTACATCCTTTCCCCAAACCCTCTCCGTTCATTACCTTTCAATTTTTTTATAATGTTCGTTACCGAATTAAACAAAAACAGTTGGTTTAACCGTTGTCTGTGATTTGAACGAAGAAGATGAAGTCTATTATGATTATAAGATTTATTAAAATCGGTATTATAAACGGGTTAGACACACAGTCCAGCGGTGGACTGTGTGCAAACAATACGCATACGTCCCGAGTTCGATCCTTGACACACGCACATTCTCTGTAATAAAAATGTTCCTTTTTAAAACTGAACCGGATCCACTCGCAATTAGATGTTAAGTATAATAAAAATCGGTATATTAACCAGGTTAGACACACAGTCCAGCGGTGGACTGTGTGCAACACTAACCCACAGGTCCCGGGTTCGAGACCTGTTACACACGCCGGTTCGATGATTAAAATCCTTTTTGAAAAAATAAAAGAATTTAGAATAAACTAAAACAGTATATAAATATAATTAAAAACAGAATTATTTTGGGTTAGACACGTAGCTCAGTTGGTAGAGCTGCGTGCACGCGTACGGGAGGTCTTGGGTTCGAGCCTTACCCGGCGCACACATGAACCGGTCAAACAGTCAACAGTCACGGTCAATGGTCAATGGTCAACGCAAAAGTCAACATTTTTATATATTTTTATTTATTTATTTAATTTAAAAATCAATTAAAAATACTTAAAAATAATGTTTTTAAAGATAGAAAATAGCCTTAAAACTCATAAAATATATTTAAAAATCCTATTAAAATTATTAATAAAATCCACTCATTTACCATACCTTTCGTTGTTATTTAGGTTAGTAAAATTCTCGTCGATCAATCCTCTAAACTCGTGCGCATTTCATCATCTTCAACCGAACGCACCCAATGTGAGTGAATCTCCACAAATTCCCCGTTTTTAATCACGTTTTTGGGGTGTATCATGTGTCTTATTATTTATCACATTTAAACTATTGTGCATCTGTCATATTCATGAACAAATGTGTATTCAACTTGTATCAACTGTTTGTGTGGTTATTGTTTAGATTAAATATCATTTTCAGTACATACATTATCATAGGCCGCCGCTCCCCATTACATTATGAGCGTTGAGCTGTTCCCCATTACATTATGAGTGTGAACCAGGCGTTGCCAACATATGATCGGCTCCGTTTGATTGAGCCTTGATCGCACAGACATTCATCATAGGCCGTCCGTTCCCCATTACATTATTGGAGCGTGAACGTGACGTTGCCAACATATACAGTTTCATTCATGTGTTATATTCATGCAAGTTGTTTTGTTATTGTTTGTTATTGTATGTTATTATAAGTTATTGATTGTTGTTGTTATTGTTATTGTATGATTTAATTACGTTTGCTCACATATGATTATTGCACAATTTTTCCTGATAAAGATAACAAGAGATCAATAATAAATGTTTTTCTAACAAGGTTCACTCGCCAACTTATGTTGACCCAAAAACCCCCATTTTTACACATGATACAGGTGATCAAGCTGCAGCAAGAAATACATAGGATGGCTTAGAAGAATTAAACTGGTTTAGATTTTGGATTGTTTAGTTGATTATCTTTCTTTGTATTTGTATGAACATGTTTGGAATATTGAGGATGTAATTTTGAATTTAATAAATATGAAACATATTAGTAAATATCATGAGCTTTGGTGATAACCCAATTATGCCCCGACTCTTATTCCGCTGCGGGTCGGGGTGATTCTCTTGAACAATCTGATTCGCCTAGTGCCACACTCCGATGATTCCGCCATCGGTTGGGGTATGACAATATAACTAGCTTGGTTTCAATCTACCGGAAGGCTCTAGTCTGGAGTGAATGATATTAATAACCAATTTAGAATGTTAATGGGTCTTATTCAAGTTATAGACTTGGACCGGTTAACTTAAATTAACAAAAATGGTACAATACGCTAGATTAAGTGATGACCAGAATAGAATGTAGTTTAAAGCCGACAAGTAACTAAGACTTGTATAATATGGGTAAACAATATGCATTATGGATAAAGTTTGACCCGATTCAGTAAACTTACGTAAAAGGATTACATAGCTTAAACGTACGCATATATGCGATACCGGGTAACCGGAAGAGTCATGACCAAGTTCTATATGCCAATATGTAACAACTCGCAATTTCGTTGTTAATTTGATTTCCGTGTATTTCGTTTGTATCTTTCGTTGAACTCTGAGATTTAATTATGGAAAAGTTTATGTTAAATAAATGTATTTTGTCACAACTATATTACATCTAAACGCAAATTCATCGCAATCATAAGTAACTGTGTTACTTTAACAGCCGAGTGTGTTGTTGTACAATAGCCACTTGTGCCATCACATCGCTTATCTCATCGCATCGCAAAACGCAGTTAATTATGTGGAATTATGTTTATGTGTGTTATATTTATTTATGCTATGGTTTTCTATCGCTAAAACGCTCGCACACTCACGCACCACTCCCTCGCATTATCACGCTAAAACAACACTTAACACATCGCTAAATCGCTTAACGTAACTATATAATACGAATAAATCACCAAACAATCAATGAACGAACAAATGGTAAACAAAACTGGGAAAATGGACTAAGTTTGCTCGAACTTGGCTAACACCAAGTTCGCCCGAACTTGTCCAGGCCACCAGAACTCAACATATAAGCCAAGTTCGCTCGAACTGGCTTCCAACTCAATGAATTCATCAAGTTCGCTCGAACTTGTGACAAGTTCGCCCGAACTTGTGACAAGTTCGCCCGAACTAGATCATTCCCAGCTCCTTTCCACCTCACCTATAAATACCCAACACCTCCATTCATGCACTCCTTGCTGCAAGTTCGCCAGAAACCTCCCAAAACCGAAAACTTTGATTTCCAAGTAAGAATCAACTCGTTTTCATGCAAATAACAATTGTTTTACAACGATTTTGCACAAGGTCTTACCTTCGATTTCTGTTTATGAAAATCTTCATCTTTTTCTACAAAACTTCTGTTTTTTCACTTAGATCTACACTTAGATCTAAGTAAAACCTTTTAAAACATCGATTTTTACACAAAATACGGACTAATGACGTATGTTTCGTTCACTATGAAGTGGGACGAGGCGTTGTCAAGCAAAACCTCAGATCCGGAAGCACAAGGAGGAAATCGTCACTTTGCACAAACTAGACTAACCTGTACGAATCATCAAGTTCGCCCGGATTAGTCCCAGTTTTTGTAAAATGGCTAAAACTCGCTCCAAAAGACCTCTCCAGCCTAGGTTTTGCTCAGTAGCTTAAGGTTGGGAGGGATGGACACTCGATTTCCTCAGCAAACGACGCGAAAACACACGATTTGGTGACCAAAACAGTCAAGTTCGCTCGGGAAAACATCAAGTTCGCTCGAACTTGTCACCAGATTGGTGACCAAGTTCGCCCGAACTTGATCAACTTTTGACAGAAAACACACAAGTTCGCTTGAACTTCTACTTATTCCAAGGAATCAGGACAAGTTCGCCCCGAACTTGTACTCTTCCAAGGGATAATAGCACAAGTCCGCCCGAACTTGTACCCCAATGTACAAGTTCGCCCGAACTTGTCTACTATTCCTTCAACCGTTAACAGTTTCAGTATTTCGGAAGACTGATGCACTTGTGTTCGCTTACAGCCTACATCAGATCTTGTCTCTCCCTCTAAACGCACCAACTGTGAGTATACTTGAACCCTTTTACGCTTAAACGCACTTTTGGGTGTCACATATGTTCCTATATCAAAACACATCACACATGTCACACCCCAAAACGATGGCGGAAACATCGGGATGAGACGAAAACGAGATTGCTCATTGCTCACAACATTAATAAGTGACAATAATTAATTAAACCATATTTCATTTCATAAGAATTGTCAAATACATCAATGTAACAAAACAAAGAACAACATAACATTTGCAAAGTCATAACAAAATTGATACATCGACATTAAACCTAACGTCTAATTTGTGTGTATCTAGTCCTTGCTATATTGTTTTCATAGCATCATCTCCTTCAACCTGTAACATGTTTTAAAATAATGTCAATGCGAAAGCAAAGGCGAGTACACAAGTTTAGGCATAGCATACGTATACGAATAAGTTTAAACAATCCACATGGCAACCAAATCTATACAAGAGCAATATCAAGGCATGCAATACTAATAATCAAACCCTTAACGCAATCACGATGTTTTAACATGACCTCACGAATAACACGATGGAGGTGGATGCGTGAATTCCTATAGCGCTAAGCATGTCAAACGAATGCTAAAAATAGTTAATGACTAAAGTATGGCATAACGAATATCCAAGACAAGCATCAAGTATAAGATTCAAGTTTTCATGTATATGGGATCGTTTGTGTGTTTCATAAAGTTTAAGTATTCGTGATTTTGTATATGGAAACATGTTACACCCGAAAAGTGTTATAAACAAAAGTGGGTCGAGTGTACTCACGGTTTTGCTAAGTCTTTTCTACACTTGACAATCCGTGAAAACGTTGGTTCGAGGATGACGCCGAATTATCCTACAAGAGGAAACAAGGCGTATGAGTATAGAGTTTCAACGGGAGATTAGGAGTATTCGTGCATGATTAAAAATAAGTTTGATAAAGTATTATGATACGAAAGTATTCACTAAGATGTAACACTCGTTCTTGACACTATAGTAACTCTTACGAGTTGGATGTGATTTCATAGGTTCGGGACATATTAGAATCGTGACAAGGAATTACATACTTTAGTGTTAAACTTAATAACTTGATAGGTGATTATAAGTTCATTATCAAGGTTTCGGTTTTAGAATTATAATATATTTATATATATCATTATAATCATGTAGGAGGTGGGAGGATGAACCATCCACTTTGTAACCTCTAGTGTCATGTATGTCAAGTATGAGGTGGGAGGTTAAACCATCCACTTTGAACCTCGGATTATGTTCACCACTACACAAGTTACCATTGGTAACAAGGAGGGTACAAGAACTATATACTATACAAGAATGATAAGGTGTCATCTAGATACCAAGTAGCCAAGTATTCAACAACCCGACGAGCACACGAGGACAATCGTCAACGGCTTTGTGGGGTTGTGACACTTTAAGTCTAGCAAACTATCTTGGGATCTTGATGAAAATCATCAAGTGATGTGTGGTCTCAAGTTAGGATAGCCCAAGCTTCCTTGGTGGACACACATGAACTAGTTTAAGAACTTGCATCACTTGTGAGCTCAATGCTCTTCAAAAACAGAAAGTTTGGAGTGATTAAACACTCCTATTTACAAGTTTAACAACCTAGGTTAGTCCCCATACTCATATATGTGATTAGGAGTTCAAGAACACTAGGATGAATAAGAAAAGTATGAGATTTAACAAGTTTTTGAAAAGTTATATCATAACAGAAAGTTCTCGGACATTTTGGGGCATTTCCAGGTCTGGATTCTCCATGGAGAGCCCTAGGAATTCAACCCAAAGTTTATCCAAGCAAGTAGGAAGAAGAATGAGATGATTTGGTTAAGAAATGAGCAAGATATGCTCACTTTTGTAAGAGGTATACAATCTGCCCGAATTCTGAAGTTTCAAGTGTTCTTGAGATGATTTTAGAGAGATTATGGAGTTGTGAAAGTGGGAAAAGGCTTGAAAAACACTTGGGTTTTATAAGGAAAGATTAGGGTTAGTTAGGTGAAGTTTAGGTGGGTTATTAAGTGTTAAAAATTGATAAAAAAAACTCAAAAAAACTAACCCAATCCCGCCCAAAACCCGCTGCTGCCGCCCTCCTTTGCGATCAGGTCTGACCCGGAAACAAAGCTTATATGCTTTGTGTTTCCGGGTTCTTCAGATGTGTGGCAAGTGGTGGAGTGGTGGAGCGCTTGGCTGTTGAACCGGAGGTCCCGGGTTCGAAACCCGCGGATCCCGGTTTTGGTCTATTATTTATATATATTATTTTTTTAATTAAAAACCTTTAAACAATTTACCAAAAATGGCAAGATTAGTCCCTGAAGTTAAGAATTCAAGAATTACAATTTAGACCTTGGACTTTATAAAAAAAAATATATATGTATTTATTAACCTTTAATCCTAAATGTTGATATATTTATAAAATAGCATTTATAATTTTTGTAAAAATAAATTAATTAATTTTATTAACTAACTTAATTAATTAATTTAATTAATTAACTTAATTAATTAATTAAATTAATTAACTTAATAAATGAATAGATAATTATATTTTCATAACGAATTTAGTTTAATGATTACGAGTTTCACGTTTAAGTCTCGATTACGCATACATACCATGTTTGCAAGTTATCACACGTTTACGATTGAGTACCACGAATACGTTTATATGTTTAAAGTATGAACAAGTAAAATTGTAACATGACTATGATTAACATAATGTGGATAAAATACGAGTTTCTCATTACGATCCAAGTCTCGGTTTACAACGTTGACGAATACAAGATACAACGCTTACTAAAAAAAGAAGTACGATACAAGGTTTCCAATATAGAAAGTATAGAAACGCGGGGCGTTACAACACAACTCAAAACGTTTACTCGCAACCCGTAATTACATGATTATACATGAAATCTGCTGAATTGTATGTAATACTTGATTGCTAGTACGCCACCCTTAACATGATAGCTTGCTAGAGGTTGACCCGCCACCCGGAGGCCCGAGTTGTTAAGGCTCGCATTTTCTTTTCGCTTTTATTTTCTCTTTAGGACGTGGAGACTTGTTCGCGTGCCTCGCACTCGCGGTTTGTTGGTTTACTTGAATCTGAGTAGATACATGGTTCACAACTCTTACGTATGTCATGCGGTGTATGCTAAACGCTTTTATATCTATTATGTACGCAAACCTGTATGCTCACCTTTACTTAATTGTATTGACGTTTTATTTTAACATATGTGGCAGGTTGAGGATATTTACTACGGATGCATTTGGTTTAGGATTGCCTATTAGTAACTCATGTAATAAATATAGGGAAGATCGAACTTGATACGTTTTAAGAGATATTATGCTTTGTAATAATTGAACGGGAAATATTGGTTGATTGTATGGGAAGTTGACGGTTTAAGATATAATCTTGTTAGTTGTTATGGAATTTCTCTTGAGACAATCTGATTCGCCTAGTGCCACGCCCCGATGTTTCCGCCATCGGTTGGGGTGTGACAGATTGGTATCAGAGCCATAACTATAGGAAAATTAGGTAGAACTGCTCAGTTTGACCTTGTCTATAGTTAGGATACCAAATCAGACGGTTATGCATCGATTAAACCCCCGAAACTGATACGAACTGACAACTTCACCCGAAGTTGGGGCAAGTTCGCTCGAACTAGATCAAGTTCGCCCGAACTTGATCAAGTCCGCACGAACTTGACCAAGTTCGCCCGAAGTTTCCCAGTCCCCTCAAAAGCACATAAACAAGTCCGTTTCGGAGGTTTTGAAGTTCGGACTTTTAAACTACGTATGCTTTTCCTAAAGCTACCATAATACACGTGAAGAACACTCGTATCACACAAAACGAGTGATCAAGTCGAGATTAGGTGTGAAAACCAAGAACTCTCGATAAGATCATTCACTCCGCGTATCCTCTATCGCACGAGATACCTTCGTTGAGTTAGGAGTGATATCCAAACCTCGACGAGAATCTCCATTTCTATCTAGTGGAACTCCCGATTTGATTGGTGAGCATAATCACAACTAGGAATGAAGTTGTTAAGTTAAGGGTGAAACCCACATCTTAATAACTAGTTCCATTCCTCGATTTTCAATCTCACGAAAGTCTCGACTATTTCGATGACTCAGAACACAACGTAACTGGAAGGATAAATGTCGTTAATCGTTGTATGGGGAGAGCATTTGTCTATTAGGCCAAATCGTGTGTTCGAACTCAGAGAATTTTCGAATCACTTTGGGTAGTCGCTGTCTCAAAACCCTGGACACTCCAAATTGATTTAAGCCTATAATCGTCGATTTTACGCATCATCGAGTTTTACCTTATTTAGGTGTTTGAAATTATGGATTTTACGCTTATTCGATTTCTCGATTTATCGCTTTTACGCTCCACCGATATATGCACTGCTCGCACAGCTCTCGCAATCTAAAACACTAATAAAACCACAGATAATCCAACTAACGCATCCCGCCTACGATACGCTACACGCAACCGCGCTACGCTACCTCGCTAACTCTCGAACGCGCTATGCTTTACTTATAAGAAGATGAATAAGTGCAAAGTATATGCTTACATGAATTATGTGACTACGTGCTTATGTGCTTATGTGACTATGTGATTATGTGCTTACGTGTTTATCTGCCTACGTGTTTATGTGATTTTGTGCCTTACTTGAATAGTAATAATAATAAACTTTTGAACATAAACCTACTATAATCAAATCTCTCCCAATCAAATCCTTCATGTAGATGTCTTCCATGGGATCTCACACTAGGAGGAACATCCAGCGCAACAACGCTGACAAGAGTATCGCCTCGCTCGTGGCCAAGCAGATGGCCAAAGTGATCCCCCAGATTGTCAGCGAGATCCATGCTGTCAGCAGCAACTCCTCCGTCGATTCCAAGACCGACACGCCAAAGACTTCGTTCAGCTTCAAGCAATTCAAGGCGTGCGGACCTCTTACTTTCTCTGGAATGGAAGGACCAAGTGCTATGTTTCATTGGTTCGATTCCATCAAGGTCACGTTCCGCCAAAGCGGATGCCCCGAAGCTCTACGCACCATCAATGCGACCGGTGTGTTCCAATCAAGGGCACTTAATTGGTGGACCGCAGAGCGCAACATGCGCGGAAATGATGAAGCTTATGGGCTCACGTGGGAGGAACTCAAGGCAGTTATGGTGAAAGAATTCTGTCTCCCCACGAAATTCAGAAACTGGAGAACGAGTTTTGGGATATCAAGCAAGATGGACCCGACAATGCAGGTCTCACAGCTCGCTTCAAGCAGCTAAGTATCATTTGTCACGGTCAGGTGGACACCATAGAAAAAGCAATCAAAAAGTATTTTCGTGCTCTAACTGACTGCGTTGCTGATTTCGTCCAAGCAGCGTGTACTACCACTATCGAAGAGACTTTTCATCTTGCAGCCGAGATTAATGACAAACGTGTCCAGGCTGGATACTTCTAAAGCAGCAAAGTCGCGAATCAAGGTATCACCGAGCCGAGTGCTACTACCGAGCCATCTCAAGAATCAAAGGCAAATCGCCGAGGTCGCAAAAGAGGGAACCCAAGCAAGAATTGTGCAGCTGTCGCACCGTTGAACTCTCAGCCCGCTCCTGCTACTACACTGAACGCACCCCCTGCAAAGCGTGCGTACACTGGTCCTCACCCGCTATGCTCAAAGTGTACCTACCATCACCTAGTTGGAGATAATTGTTGTTTCTGTACCAACTGCAATATCTACGGCCATTTCACTGTCAGCTGCCGTACTGCTCCTCGTCAGCAAGCTCCTCAAGCACCAGCAGCACTACCAGCTCCACCTCGTGCTCCTCAAACCAACCAACAACAGCCCCAGCAGCAAGCACCAGTCCTAAAAGCACGTGCTTGCTACACTTGCGGTGATCCAAACCACTTTAGCAATGTCTGCCCAAACAAAGCCGTGAAGCAAGAGCCGCAGCAACAGCCTCAGCCACAACCACCACAGCCACAGCAGCAGCAACCACAGGCTGTGCGTGGAAGAGCCTTCAATCTTAATCACCACCAGGCTCAGAACAACAACAATGTTGTCAATGGTACGTTCTTTGTTAATGGTATTTATGCTTCATGTTTATTTGATACTGGTGCCGATAACTGTTTTGTATCGTTAGAATTCGAAAAGCTTTTAAAATGTAAGCACGCTAAACTCCCAAAGACTTTCGATGTTGAAGTCCCCACCGGAAGAACCGTTACTGTTAACTCCGTCTTATGTGGTTGTACTCTCGATCTCAATAACCACATCTTCTCGATCCATCTCATACCTATGCAATTAGGTAGCTTCGATATCATAGTAGGCATGGATTTTCTTCGTGAAAATCATGCTGAAGTTGTTTGTTTCTATAAATGATTCGTTTTCCTCTTCCTAACGTAGATCAACTACATGTCTATGGCAAGACTCCCTCAAAGAAGTTGATGCTTATGTCATGTATCCAAGCGAGCAAGCATTTGCGCAAGCAATGCGTTGCTTTCCTAGCCCACGTCGTGAACCCAGAGAAGGAAAAGAAAACCTGGAAAGACGTGCCCGTTGTTTGTGAATTTCCTAATGTCTTTCTCGACGATTTACCTGGTTTACCCCTACTCGTGATGTCGAATTCCGTATCGATTTGATTCCCGGTGCTACACCCGTTGCTAAAGCTCCCTATCGCCTTGCACCATCTGAAATGCGCGAGCTATCTAACCAACTTCAAGAATTACTTGAAAGGCTTCACACGCCCGAGCACTTCGCCATGGGCGCACCCGTTATTTTTGTGAAAAAGAAAGATGGGTCGTTCCAAATGTGCATTGATTATCGTGAACTTAACAACTCACGATAAAGAACCGCTACCCTCTTCCTCGAATCGACGATTTGTTTGATCAACTTCTAGGTGCTACTTGTTTTTTTAAGATCGATCTACGTTCGGTTATCATCAGTTACGCGTGCTAGAATAAGATATTCCAAAAACCGCCTTTCGTACCCGTTATGGCCATTTCGAATTCATGGTCATGCCTTTCGGTCTCACAAATGCACCCGCGGTCTTCATGGATTTGATGAACCGGGTGTGTAAAGCCTTCTTGGATCATTTTGTCATCGTCTTCATCGATGATATCCTTTTTTATTCAAAGTCGAGAGCCGAACACGCGCGCCATCTCCATTTAGTTCTCGAACTTCTTCAAGGAAATCGCCTTTATGCCAAGTTCTCTAAGTGTGAATTCTGGCTCGAAGAAGTCTAATTCCTTGGTCATATCATTAATAGTCAAGGAATTCACGTTGACCCTACGAAGATAGAAGCTGTAAAGAGTTAGATTACGCCGAAGAATGCATCTGAAATCCGTTCTTTTCTTGGATTGACGGGTTACTACCGTCGATTCATCGCCGATTTTCTAAAATCGACGTGCCTCTTACCACTTTAACTCATAAGGACAAGCCTTTCATTTAGAATTCCAAACAAGAGGAAGCCTTTCAAACTCTCAAGCGTATGCTATGCAACGCTCCTGTACTCGTTCTACCTGACGGAAACGATGATTTCGTTGTTTATTGCGATGCCTCTAACCTAGGTCTTGGTTGTGTTCTTATGCAACGAGACAAGGTTATCGCGTATGCGTCTCGACAACTCAAAATCCACGAGAAGAACTACACTACCCACGATCTCGAACTCGGTGCAGTTGTTTTTGCATTAAAGAGATGGTGACACTACCTTTACGGTACCAAGTATACGGTCTTCACCGACCATAAGAGCTTACAGCATATCTTTAACCAGAAAGAACTAAACATGCGCCAACGCAGATGGGTTGAACTTCTCAACGACTACGATTGTGAGATACGCTACCATCCTGGCAAAGCAAACGTCGTACCCGATGCTCTTAGCCGACGAAGCTATGTGTATAGTGTTCGTGACTCTCAAGCTTTGAATAATCTCGAAATTATGATTCTCTTCGCCCAGTTCGCCTGTTTTAATGAGAATACTCTGCAAGAAGAAATGAAATGTGGTGCCGAAACCCAACTCGTAGCTAAACCTAATGGTATCTATTACTATCTCGATCGCATTTGGATTCCTAGCCGTGACAACCTTCGAGAATTACTAATGACCGAAGCTCATAAATCTCGATACTCCATTCACCCCGGAGCCGACAAGATGTACGAGGACCTTCTTCCTAAGTATTGGCGGCCGGCATGAAAAAGGATATCGCTTTATACGTCTCAAAGTGCTTAACTTGCTCGAAAGTTAAAGCCGAGCATCAAAGGCCCTCTGGTTTGCTCGAACAACCCGAAATCCCGATGTGGAAGTGGGAGAGTATAACTATGGACTTCGTTACGAAACTCCCTCGCACCTCTTCTGGTCATGATAGCATTTGGGTATCGTTGATCGTCTTACTAAATCCGCTCACTTTATTGCCATACGAGAAGACCACGAATCTATACCGACGAAGTCATTTGTCGACACGGGACGCCTTGTGACATCATCTCTGACCGTGATAGTCGCTTTACCTCACGTCTCTGGGAGACTTTTCAATCCGCTCTCGGTACTACGCTTAATCTCAGTACCGCTTTTCATCCTCAAACCGACGGTCGTACTGAGCGCACGATCCGCACCCTCGAAGACATGCTTCGTGCGTGCATCATAGATTTCGGTGATTATTGGGATACACATTTACCTTTAATAGAATTATCGTACAATAATAGTTATCATACTAGTATTCAAATGGCTCCCTTTGAGGCACTATATGGGAGAAAATGTCGATCGCCTATTGCATGGCACCATATCGGAGAAGCACAAATCACCAGTCCCGAGTTAATTCAAGAAACGGCAGACAATATCCTCCAAACCAGAGACAATCGCTTGAAAGCTCAGAGTCGCCAAAAGAGTTATGCCGATAAACGCCACAAGCCCCTACAGTTCGAAGTGGGAGATCACGTTCTCTTAAAGGTTGCACCTTGGAAAGGAGTGATCCGCTTCGAAAAGAAAGGAAAACTAGCGCCACGATACGTGGGTCCCCTTAAGATTCTGGAAAGAATTGGCAAAGTGGCCTACGACTCGAAATACCGGCAGAACTCAACAACATACATCGTAACAGTTGTTATTGACTATCGTGGAATATTTGTTTAATTGTATGGGAAATTAAACTTATTAAATATTGTCATCGTAATAGTCGTTATGGATTCTCTTGAACAATTTGATTCGCCTAGTGCCACATCCCGATGATTCCGCCATCGGTTGGGGTGTGACAATATAACTAGCTTGGTTTCAATCTACCGGAAGGCTCTAGTCTGGAGTGAATGGTATTAATAACCAATTAGAATGTTAACGGGTCTTATTCAAGTTATAGACTTGGACCGGTTAACTTAAATTAACAAAAATGGTACAATACGCTAGATTAAGCGATGACCAGAATAGAATGTAGTTTAAAGCCGACAAGTACTAAGACTTGTATAATATGGGTAAACAATATGCATTATGGAAATTGAGATTAAAATGATAAAGTTTGACCCGATTCAGTAAACTTACGTAAAAGGATTACATAAGCTTAAACGTACGCATATATGCGATACCGGGTAACCGGATGAGTCATGACTAAGTTCTATATGCCAATATGTAACAACTTGCAATTTCGTTGTTAATTTGATTTCCGTGTATTTCGTTTGTATCTATCGTTGAACTCCGATATTTGATTATGGAAAAGTTTATGTTAAAATTAATGTATTTTGTCACAACTATATTACATCTAAACGCTTATTAAACGCAAATTCATCGCAATCACAAGTAACTGTGTTACTTTAATAGCCGAGTGTATTGTTGTACAATAGCCACTTGTGCCATCACATCGCTTATCTCATCGCATCGTAAAACGCAGTTAATTATGTGGAATTATGTTTATGTGTGTTATATTTATTTATGCTATGGTTTTCTATCGCAAAAACGCTCGCACACTCTCGCAACCCACTCCATTATCACGCTAAAACAACGCTTAACACATCGCTAAATCGCTTAACTGTTGGTGCACTTTGTGTTCGTCACTTGTCGAATAGGCTAGATTGAGCGTGTGTTGAATATTGTATAGGTTAGAATCGAAACACACGACCGAAATACGGAGATTACAGTGTAAAAGGGAACAAGTTCGCCCGAACTTGACCTGTATTGGTCAAGTTCGCCCGAACTTGATGTGCCTTTAGTCAAGTTCGCTCGAACTTGACTAATGCAGGCCAAGTTCGCTTGAGAATGCTCTTAGGAAGTCAAGTTCGGCCGAACTTGACTAGGTCAAGTTCGCCCGAACTTCCATACACTCCAGCGAACTTGTCTCCCTATATATAGATGTGTTGTTCATTTGTCATTTAAGTTTTTGGCATCCCTACGGAGAGGTGCTGTCGGATTCTCTCCAGGAACTCCGGCAGCTGGACTTATAAAGATGTATACTCTTTCGGTATGGATGAAGACTTCCGCTGCATTCTGTTTCTACTCCTTTCTGTAATAACATTCTACCGAATCGGTTTACGTTTATCCACTAACTTCCGTCTAGAACCGCTTGATCACGGACATTCATTAACGTAACTATATAATACGAATAAATCACCGAACAATCGATGAACGAACAAATGGAAAACAAAACTGGGAAAATGGACTAAGTTTGCTCGAACTTGGCTAACACCAAGTTCGCCCGAACTTGTCCAGGCCACCAGAACTCAACATATAAGCCAAGTTCGCTCGAACTGGCTTCCAAATCAATGAAATTCATCAAGTTCGCCCAAACTTGTGACAAGTTCGCCCGAACTTGATCATTCCCAGCTCCTTTCCACCTCACCTATAAATACCCAACACCTCCATTCATGCACTCCTTGCTGCAAGTTCGCCCGAAACCTCCCAAAACCGAAAACCTTTGATTTCCAAGTAAGAATCAACTCGTTTTCATGCAAATAACAATGTTTTACAACGATTTGTACAAGGTCTTACATTCGATTTCATCAAAACTCTTTTGTTTACGAAAATCTTCATCTTTTTCTACAAAAACTTCTGTTTTTCACTTAGATCTACACTTAGATCTAAGTAAAACCTTTTAAAACATCGATTTTTACACAAAATACGGACTAATGACGTATGTTTCGTTCACTATGAAGTGGGACGAGGCTTTGTCAAGCAAAACCTCATATCCGGAAGCACAAGGACAAAATCGTCACTTTGCACAAACTGGACTACCCCGTACGAATCATCAAGTTCGCACGGATTAGTCCGAGTTTTTGTAAAATGGCTAAAACTCGCTCCAAAAGACCTCTCGAGCCTAGGTTTTGCTCAGTAGCTTAAGGTTGGAGGGATGGACACTCGATTTCCTCAGCAAACGACGCGAAAACACACGATTTGGTGACCAAAACAGTTAAGTTCGCTCGGAAAACATCAAGTTCGCTCGAACTTGTCACCAGATTGGTGACCAAGTTCGCCCGAACTTGATCAACTTTTGACAGAAAACACACAAGTTCGCCCGAACTTGTACTCTTCCAAGGGATAATAGCACAAGTCCGCCCGAACTTGTACCCCAAGGTACAAGTTCGCCCGAACTTGTCTACTATTCCTTCAACCGTTAACCGTTTCAGTATTTCGGAAAACTGATGGACTTTTGTTCGCTTATAGGCTGAACCGGCGCTCTCCTCAACCTACATCAGATCTCGTCTTTCCCTCTAAACACACCAACTCTGAGTATACTTGAACCCTTCTACGCTTAAACGCACTTTTGGGTGTCTCATATGTTCCTATATCAAAACACATCACATAACTCAAAACGCTTACTCGCACCTCGCAATTACATGATTATACGTGAAATCTGCTGAATTGTATGTAATACTTGATTGCTAGTACGCCACCCTTAACATGATAGCTTGCTAGAGGTTGACCCGCCACCCGGAGGCCCAGAGTTGTTAAGGCTCGCATTTTCTTTTTGCTTTTTTTTTCTCTTTAGGACGTGGACACTTGTTCGCGTGCCTCGCACTCACAGTTTGTTGGTTTACTTAAATCTGAGTAGATACATGGTTCACAACTCTTACGTATGTCATGCGGTGTATGCTAAACTCTTTTATATCTATTATGTACGCAAACCTGTATGCTCACCTTTACTTAATTGTATTAACGTTTTATTTAACATATGTGGCATGTTGAGGATATTTACAACGGCTGCATTTGGTTCAGGATTGCCTATTAGTAACGCATGTAATAAATCTAGGGAAAATCAAACTTGATACGTTTTAAGAGATATTATGCTTTGTAATAATTGAATGGGAAATATTGGTTGATTGTATGGGAAGTTGACGGTTTAAGATATTGTCTTGTTAGCTGTTATGGAATTTCTCTTGAGAGAATTTCTGGTGTTGCGCTTCCTCTTGTTAGCAAACTTAGAGGAAGAGATAGGATGGTTTGAAGTTTGACCCTCAACAGGGGCTTTCTTTTTCTCTTCTTTGAACTTCCCGTTGCGAATTCGGTTCTCGGTCAGTTCAGTTGCTAGCTCCATAGCAGCTTCAAGTGTTACCGGTGAAGTGCTGAGGACTGAATCTTGAATTTTCGAGGGAAGTCCTCGAATATAATGCTCAATCAGACGATAAGTTGGGGTGAACAAATTTGGAACCATCTGGTTCAACTCCAAGAACCTCTTGTTATAGGTGGTGTGATCACCCTCCTTTTGCTTTAGAGAATGAAATTCGTCCTCCAGCTTTTTAATTTCACTCCTAGGACAGAAACGCCTAGTCATGATTTCCCTTAACTCCTCCCAAGTTAAGGCCATTGCATCTTCAGTTCCCCTCTTCCCTTTCTCAGTATTCCACCAAGTGAGAGCTACCCCAAATAGTCTTCCGGTAGCGTATCGAATCTTGCGATCCTCAGGACAATCGCAGTTTAGAAAGGTGTTTTCCATCTCCTCGAACCAATGTAGGAGAGCAGTGACACCCTCAGTCCCTTCAAATTTAGGAGGATCACAAGACTTGAAATGTTTGTATGAACACCTGCTGGTAGGAGGGTTGTCGATGTTCTGGTCATGTTGTTGGGGAGGGTTAGTAGGATTTGTAGCGAGGGCTTGTTGTACTTGGACCACAATGTCAGGCAGTATCGTGGCCATTTGTTTCGCGATTTGGGTGGCCAAGCGTTCCTGAGACCTTCCTGATCTTTTACCCCTTCGTTGTTGTCTTGACGACATCTACAGGAACATACATGAGAAGATTGTGAGTTTATGGAGTCTTTTTAGGTGTCATGTGTCTTTAAGAAAATGAAAATAACATAAATATCAATAATGCAACTACATCCATAGGATGTCTTGGGTTTGTTCATGTTGGGCCTCAAATGTCCCCCATACCTTCACCTATACAGTCATGTGGGCCCCCATGGCTATTGGCTTGGTAGGATTCACATTAGTATTGGCAATTTAACACTCGCATCACCCGAATGCAAACCACAAAATATGTTCATGAGATGTTTGGTCGGAACGTGTCCAGGTGTAGACACAATGACAACTCAAAGTGGGGTTAGCTCACAAGACGTTTGGTATAGCATGCTTTGGCCTAATAGGTACTTCGTACTCTCATCGTTAGTCCCCAGGTAGGCAAACTGGTCCTTTATTTTGGATTTATACGAATGCCAGCCTAGACAGGACGTTCCGACTACCGGTACTGGTACCCTTCCAGTTACTACATGCCCGTCATGGGAACTCACTTTGATGAGATTTGAAAACACAAAAAAAAATCATTGTAAAAGCAATCATGATGTGGTGTGTGCTTTCATGGATGTGATATGTTATGAGTATACGATTCATGATAGGCATTATATGATATTACATACTTATGAACATGTTTGCATAATATTGAATGTAACATTTAACATAAAACATATAAACATCATGAAATTTGGCATGTAACACACAAAAATCTTATAAGTTTCTAATCAACTATATTATAGGCTCTAAGGGTCTAATAACCTATCCTATATCCCTATAGTCATGGCTCTGATACCAATCTGTCACACCCCGACCCGCAGCGGAATAAGAGTCGGGGCATAATTGGGTTATCACCAAAGCTCATGACATTTACTAATATGTTTCATATTTATTAAAGTCAAAGTTACATTTCAAATAATCCAAACATGTCCATACAATACAAAGAAAATAAACCAAACATAACAATCCCAAACTCTAAATCATTTTATTCTTCTAGTCCAATCCTATGTGTTCCTAGCTGCTGCTGGTTCACCTGTATCATGTGTAAAAATGGGGGTTTCTGGGTCAACATAAGTTGGCGAGTGAACCTTGTTAGATAAACATTTATTATTGATTTACTTGTTAGTTTCTCAAAGAAAAATTGTGCATAATCATAAATGAGCAAATACAAATAATCAAGCAGTGGCAAATAGCAATCACAACTATAACATACAATAACATATGATAGCATACATGAACATACCAACATCATACGATAAATAACATAAATGAAACTGTGCGATCAAGGCTCAATCAAACGGAGCCGATCGTATTGCATGTACTGAAAATGAAAATGTCTGTGCGAACAAGGCTCAATCAAACGGAGCCGATCGTATGTGGGCACGCCAGGTTCAACCTCATAATGAAATGGGGAACATGCTCAACGCTCATAATGTAATGGGGAGCGGCGGCCTATGAAATTGCATGTACTGAAAATAATAAATTGCATCCAACAATAACTACACAACAGTTGAAACAAACTGAATACACATGTTCATGATATTATGTATGCACAATGGTTTAATTGTAATATATATAACAAGACACATGATGCACCCCAAAACGTGATTAAAGGGGAATTTGTAAAGATTCACTCACATTGGGTGCGTTGGATTGGAGATGGTGAGATGCGCACGAATTAGATGAGCGGAACAACGAGAAATACTAACCTAAATAATAATGGAAAAATATATTAATTGAGTGGATTTTATTAAGGATTTTAATGAAATTTTTAGATATATTTTTGTGAGTTTAAGGCTATTTTCTATCTTTAAAAATGTTATTTTTAAGTATTTTTAATTGATTTTTAAATTAAATTAAATAAATAAAAATATAAAAAAATTGTTTATTTTGCGTTGACCGTTGACCATTGACCATTGACTTGTTGACTTGTTGACCGGTTCGGTCAGTGGAATTGTTTGCGCCAGGTGAGGCTCGAACCCGAGACCTCCCGTACGCGTGCACGCAGCTCTACCAACTGAGCTACGTGTCTAACCCGAAATAATCTTGTTTTTAATTATATTTATATACTAATTCGGTTTAACCAAAATTCTTTTAATTTCAAAAACATTTTAATTCAACGAACCGGTGCCAGTATCAGGTTTCGAACTCGTGACGTGCGATTCAGTGTTGCACACAGTCCACCGCTGGACTGTGTGTCTAACCTGGTTAATATCTCGGTTTTTATTATACTTAACAACTAACGGGATTAACCCGGTTTAGTTTTAAACAAAAAGGCATTTTATTACATAAGGAGTGCGTGTATCAGGGATCGAACTCGGGACATGCGTATATGTTTTGCACACAGTCCACCGCTGGACTGTGTGTCTAACCCGTTCATATTACTGATTTTAATTAAACTTATAACTTAACTAACTTCGTCTTCTACATTCAGATTACAGTCAACCGATTCACTAATCCGTTCCTTGTTTTTACGATTAACAAACATTCTTAAGGCTAAAATGAAATGGCAGTGACGGTAATTAGAGGTGAACATACCGATGAACGGTTTATTTCAGATTTCCGGCAATGTGTCGGTCCCTGTTTTTATGCTCTTCAACTGAACAAGACAATTAACCGTTTTTATTAGCTAATCGTGAAATTGAAGTGATCAGCAAATGTTAACAGAGGGTTTGAATGCCCTTACCGATTCTCAGATGAATATAGAGATTTCAGAATTTTCCGGCGAACTGAAATTAGCTGAATACAGTGCCTGAATTCGATTTCAATTGAAAGGTTTAAGTTAGAAATAGCCTAACAATTGTTGAACTACAACGTTATTGAAAGATTTACCGTTTTGAGGATGAATACGGTTTTCCGGCGAGTTGTTTTAACCGCTCAGACGGACTGGAAGTGTGACGAAAGTGAAATGGAATGTTGGTATAATGTTTCTGAGTCGCGAGAGGGGTCTTGAGTTGAAGTAATTGGGACTTGATTAGTTTCGGTTATAAAAACCGATGATGATGACAATTTAACGTTCATTCAATCTGAATTGATGAGAAAACGTCGGTGCATCGGTTATAACCTGAATGTGCGAGTAAACAAACGATTTGACGATTGAGTTGCCGATTTCCGTTTCTCAATTGGCGCAACCGGTTTTAACCGAGTTTGAGTATAAAGGTTATTTGTTTCCTAGAGATGACAGAAAACAACAAGTGGCGGAGTGGTGATGTGTGTGTGTGTTAAGTCATTGAAACTGTGAACCGGCTGACCCGGGTTCGAGTCCCGGCAGCAACTTTTTATTTTTATTTATTTTGTTTTCACTTTTTATCAAATATAATTTTTATAGTTTAGTTTTTTTTATTAATTATGCATCATTAAAAATCAAAATAACCATAAATATACAACGTGACATTTATAACTTGATATTCGATTACAAAACGGAGCGGGTTTTGGAAACCCGTTTTTGACAAATGTTACAGTAAAGATATTATAATTATGTTATGAAATCAGTAGGTAATGAGTTTTTATTGAATGTTAAGGTTGCGTCGAAAAGGGAGTTTTGGGCATATCATGACATAAATTGCGACGTTATATCAAATCTCCGGTTATGATCAGATTCATAACTTCAAAATAAGTTAATTATACTAAGATATCAGTAGGTATTCGTTTTACAAGTTCATTCTAACGCCCAAAATTTCATTTAGTCATAAGTACAAAATGTTTACTTCTTTACACCATAATTTCCAAATTTACCAAAATACCCTTATGTATAGTTCGAGCAAACACAACTATCAAACGTTCCATCACAAGTGTTAACTTGAACTACCATGCCAAAATACACATTTCTAAACTTACTTACAAACATCTTTAAAGTTTAGTTTAATAATTACAAACAAAAGCTTTTTGACCCATTTGCAAATAAACAAAAATCGGAAGCGCATAAGGGCGGTGGTGTGTGTTTGTTCATTCCCAAGCTCGCCATCATCAAAGGTGCGATTTTCCTATCATCCAAAACATAAAAATTTATTAGTATAATTCATTTAGCATAAAAATTTACATCTATCTTTTCATCTCGTGATTTTATCCATTTACATGGTCAACATGTTAATTCATTTGTTCGACATTCATTCCTTTCATGCTAGCAAATCCGTTTAAAACGAATATTGCATATACCATTTTATCATCAACATCTTTAATTCATCTGATTCGATCATAACGAATCAAAAACCTTAACCTCCAACATAGTTTATCATTCTTGGTTAATATGACACATTCATAACGGGTCAATATTAAACCATTTCATCATCTTTCAATTTTATACATTTTGACCCGTTTACAACGAATCATTTCCATACTCTTATTTTAATCTTGTTATTCATTCGCTTTGACCCGTTCATAACGAATCTTCATGCATACTTCTAAACTCTTTGATATTTAATGCATCACGTTTACTATACTTTGAAACCATAACTTATGAACAAATAATAATAATAATGACATAAAACCCATGTAACGATCTTCATTATAATAAAGAAAAGTTCATATGAACTTACCGTGATCTTGCTTTCCTAGTGCCTTGGTTTGACTTGTACCTTCCTCTTTCTTCGCCCCTATAAGGTGCAACATTTCACGTTTAGCTTTCACATTATTCGTTGCATACGCACACTTCAACCATTTATTATGGCGTTAATCAACCACATACAATTCCAATCCCATGTTGTCAATTCAACAAGTTTTAGTGCCAAAACCTAACTAAATCGAATCAATGCATTTCATCAAACATGTGGTGTGCATACCATCAATAAAGCATAATGTGCAAGTAGTTAAAGCACCTTTTTCCTAGTTCATCCATAGATCAACATAATCATTCAATTTTCACAAATTATCATCATAACCTTGTATAATTCTTGTTCTATAATAAATTATCTATCAAAGTTTCTTCTACAACACTACCACAAACATCAATATTACACTAATTCATGCATAAACTTCACCCAACTTCATAGTGGGTTTTACCCCAAATCATCATTATAATCAAAATTAAGCACATTACAACTTCCACACATTGATATTAACTAACATTCATGTTCTATTTCATAATATATTCACGGATTACACATAACCCACTTCATGAAACATCACCAAAACATAAAATTCAACTTACTTGGTGTTGAGAACACTTAGGTGATCATGAATCTTAGTTCATGCATCCATTCAAACCTCAATTCCCCTATCAATTTGGCAGATTAGTGATGTTAAGGGTTTATGTTTTTCTTCTTCTTGTTCTTGTAAACCATACATCTGATGTATGTGTTTTTTTTGTTTTTAAATTTTGTGTTTAATCATATATATTTTCACTTATGCAAGTTTGGTCCCTCAACTATGGTCTTTGTATTTCTTTAGCCTAAAGTTCTATTCTTACTTAATCATAATTTATATTTATATTTTAGCATATAAAATTTGGGGTGTTACATTCATCTTTGATTAAAACCATGTTTTATGTAAAAAGGGGCATTTTGGTCAAAGTTGGCATTTTATAAAGACTTGTGTATAAACTCAGAATCTGATTATGATCTTATAGTATAACCTCAGTGGGTTATACTACATTATAATAGGATCATAATGCAACTTAGAATCAGTAGCTAAAGTTGCTAAATCGGGTCATAATCGAAAGTCAAAGCAGAAGTCAAACGTCGCGACTTTCAGTTACGAACCGACCTTAAAACTGGAAATGACGGGCTGAACAAGTTATACATGTTCTAATATTATGTACCAACTCATTTAAGTGTCAAAACATGGATTATAACATTTACAAGTTCATTTTATAAGTTTTCCAAAATATGACACTTTGACTTTTTATTTAACATAACTTTGACCCGTCATTTGACCAACTTAACGTGATTTCCAGGAGGTGCCCTTTTAAGGGACTAACACCTACCTTATTACGATCACGTAGCCATGTCCATATCGAACAACAGTTGGACCATAATGGTCTTAGTCGAAAGTCAAGGCGTTTATCGAAAACACTTGACTTTTGGCTATTAAAAGCCTACAAAATGAAAAGAGAAATAGATGGAACACTTACAAGTGATCCAAGAGAAAGTTGAACTCAAGGGGAGGCTCCTTTTTGATCAGGAACACTCCAAGAGCATATAGAGAGGAATGAGAGTAATGAGCAAAGAAATGAGTTGATGAAGACGCCTATTTATACTAAAAGAGGATGCATAGGATCATTACAAGTGTTAGGGACTTATTTAAGATGACTCAAGGTGTGTATGGACGTGTAAGGAGTTGCAAGAAGGTGGCATTGTGCCGCTTTGTGGCAAGAGGGCAGAGTTTCTTGGCTCCCAAACAAAATCTGCCACTGGCAGTGGCTTACGGACCGTATGTCATTGGTGCTACCGTTCCGTAAGCTGGTCTATCGCCCATGGTTTTGAATTTCAATACGATCCGTAAGCACAAGGCTTTACGGTCCGTAAGGCATATGCCTTGCGGTCCGTAAGGGTCACTCAGAGGCCAAAGTTTTGGCATGTTGACATGTTTAGTCCCTCTATTATCATAGCTTCATAAATTACAAAATTTGTCCCCCTCTCGTCAAATTTATTAGGCATATTTGAGAGTAGACACGCGTCGGTATTTTATCGAACACGGAATTTACGAGGTGTTACACGAACCGTATAACCTTTTTTCTCGCCTGACCTTGGTTAACTTAAATCGGAACCACCACAAGAATGTTGTCTCTTAGATCTTTCATCAGATCTGAGTTTGGCCACCAACGAAAAACATGAGGGGCTGGATCTTGATGGTGGCGGGACTATGGTGGTCAATGGTTATGGTGATGATGTCGATGGTCGACAGTGTTGGTGGTGGTGGCCTGATGATGATGTTGGTTGTAGAAGTGGCATGTAGAGAGTACAAGGGAGGGAGAGAGAGAGAGTACAAGGGAGATATGATGGTTTAGCTTTATAGATTTTATATAAGTTTTTTAATTTTAACATTCCTTTTTTATGTATTAAGTGACTGTTTTGCCCTCACATGGGTTGCACATGACCTCACTTAACGGAAAGTTTTAATCAGGTTAGGGTCAAAGGACGTAAGGTTTAACAGGTTTGCAAATAAATGACTGTGACTGTAATTATTGAAGTTAAAGGTCATCCATTGCAATCCGCTACAAACTAAAATGTACAGATTTGGAATAGGAACCTCTAATCAAAATATAAAATTACCAAAAGCTAATTATATATATTTTTGAAAAATATATTAGGGTTACAAAGAAATCTTAAGATTCCTTACTTTTTTCTGAACGTCAAATTTTGGATCACTGACGGACATGCTATAAGCAGAGCCATCAAATCATATCCATCTCTATTAGGTTATAATACATGTGCACCAAATAAAAAACCCCAAATCTAAAAAAACCCCTTGCTTCCTTTCCTTTGGCGCAATACCCACCAAAGGTTTAAAAAAGAGTGATAACAAAAGTCAGGTTACGTGTATCAGCAAAACCATCAACTTGAACGTCTGTCTACTCCACTTGACCAACCATGCTCTACTCGCAGGCAGAGGCAGATACAAGGCTAAGGTAGGGTGGGCCTAGTCCCACCGTAGGATTCATATTGCATTAAGTAAATATATTATATTATTATTGCAATTAATATCAACTAGTATTAAGGCCCCCGCGTTGCGGTGGGGTCATAGATCGTACCAAGTAGCACTAATGCTACACAATTACCAGCAACCAGCAACACTAGAAAAGGTCGTAGAAACAAAATAAATAAGAAGGAAATAATAACACCGAACGAAAAGCATAAGTAAAATCGTTGAACAACACGTGCCCATTGCAGCATGTTAATGCGGAAAAATTAGACTGAAATGTAATAATAGAAAATAATAACTAAGTCGATCTAAGACCACGCGCGTTGCGACGAACCTGTCAAACAGGGAAAAATAGACGCGTTGTGACGGTCTTCTCAAACGGGAAAAAAATAGTCGAAAAAACGTTGAAACCCACACGGACGTTACGACGCGTGGGCCAATCAGAAGGCGAAACGGCGAGGTGGTCGGTCGAAAGGCGATGGAACCCTTTCCTTGTTTCTTTCTCCTTGCCACCTCGCTCTTAATCGCCCATTATCTTCATATGAAAGCAAACTGTAAATGTGGGGGAACTCGAATGTAAACGGTGGACACGCGTGTAGATGGTGAGACGCGTGTAATGTTGTTGTTTAACCAAGTGTCAAACAAAAAGTACAACAAATAATCCAGACAATATCAACCCAAGCATAAAGCAACAACTAAGCAAGAAGTACAACCAAGTATTCAACAACAATGTTTCAAATTAATAGAAAGTACAACAAATAAACCAAACAATACAAACAACCCAAGCATAAAACAACAATTAAGCAAGAAAGCACAAACATGTTTTAAATTAATAGTATATAAATTTGAGGCATTTGAAAGACATGGTTTTTTTCTCTGCTGAGTGCTTGCTGGCATTACTTAGTAGGTTTGTGGCGCTTGAGCCCCACTTGCTAACAACTCACGTAAATTAAATTTACTTTTCAATTTGATTTCTAAACAAAGTTTATTGATATTTTCTAATATAAAACTAGAAGTAGCACCCCGCCGCGTTGCTACAAATACAACGATTTGTTGCTTCGATGAAGCATAGCAGGCTATTAAGGCATAGTGGGTTGATTAAGTTGTACGCCCAAGGACAACAAACATTTGCGTTAAACAAAGTTTATTCAAGAAGTACAAGGTATAATTGTCAAGGATTGATACTTGAAGGTTAGAAATTAAAATTTCATTTTTTTTAAAACTCCCAAGGCCAACAATACAACTACCTTATGCATAAAGATGTTGGTTATTTATAGTTTTGTAATAGATAATTTTTTATCTGTATTAACAACCGGTATTTTTTAAATTTGCTTTTATTTTAACGATGACATCTTTTATTTGTATTAGTGGTAAATAAATGTAATCATCCAAACCATTTTTTTTCGAACCGAGTAATTATTGTTTTTAACATTCGTTACCTCCTAACTGTCTATCTTAAAACTGAATTAGTAACTTTATTGGTTAATGATTGTAAATATAGGTTAAAATTCCTATCTAAAACATAACATAAAGAGTAAATTGCACAAAACATCCTTTATGTTTTCTTAAACTTGCAGGTTCCGGCCTTAATGTTTAAAAGTTGCTAAAAACAGCCTTTAAGTTTATTTTTGTTGCGGGTTCAATCCTTTACAGCTAACCACGTTATTTTCTTCAGTTAAGTTCCCTCACATGCATAACATGTGAGGGTATATTCGTCATTTTGGTTGATCATGTGAGGGAGCTTAACTGAAGAAAATAACGTGGTTAGCTGTAAAGGATTGAACCCGCAACAAAAATAAACTTAAAGGTTGTTTTTAACAACTTTTAAACATTAAGGCTGGAACCTGCAAGTTTAAGGAAACATAAAGAATGTTTTGTGCAATTTACTCATACATAAATTTAAATGAATGTGGAAATTACGAGAAGAGGTACACATAGTCAAAATTCTTAACAAAATTATTTTATGTTTGCTTTTAAAGTTTTGTAGTAATAGTAATAGTAATATAATTCATGTTATTTTAACACTTATTTTTCTTTTACCCGTCTCCCCACCGGAAAAAAAAATCTTGGATCTGTCAGTCGGTCGTTGGAATCCTAATCCCGTGGATTGTTACAGCCACTACCGTGTTCGCCTCAACATCACTGCCAAGGGTTTCAGTCCCATTGATAATCACCATCGGAACTGCACTCCAAACCGTCACTATATCTTGGAAAAAACGACTTCTGATCTGTGGGGCGTGATGGTGCACACGCCGTTGCCGTCGGTTTACTGTATTCCAAAAGGAATAATTTCAAATTCATTTGGCACAAAACCCACCTCTAATTTATCATGGGTATTCGAAAAAATAGAAACAAAAAACAGACCCCTTTTTCTACAGAGTACACCATCAGAGATGAGATGAAGTGGAGACTGAGAAAAGGTGAGGAGTTGACCGGTCGATGGAAAAGATTCACGGCAGCAAAAGGCGGTGGCGGGAGATGAAGAGAAAAGCTGACACTTTGAAATGTGTTGGTATGTGAATGTTTCCCAGTTTCAAGTCTGATTATCTTCTTATAAAAGGTAAACATACAAGATGAGGTCAGTTATGACACCAGAAAGAAAGAAAACAGTGAGGTGTAAGTATAGTTTACACTTCCTGTTTAGCCCCAAGGGCATTGTCAATCTGTTGACAAACAATGCTTAGGTTGGTCGTCTTCGGTTACATTATTTTAGCTGTGTCCAAGTTAGAGTTGATGTCTTCGAGACAATATATGCATGGATCGTGTTCAGGTCCATCAATTCAACTCGATTGCCACCTCAAGAATATATATTATTGTTCTCGTTAGAAAAAAGTTGCAATGTATTTGGTAAGTTTCTGACCTTTGATCGACCGGTCTTCCAAATCTTTGTGAATCGGGTCAGAAAAAAGTTGCATAATTTGTGGATCTTCAATATAAATAAATAAACTGTTTTGGACATATGGGTATGATTATTTTATTTATTGGGAATCTTCATCACTACCTATGTCATGCCCTGCCTCATGCCTGGAAGGTTTCAACCTTGGATAATATAAAACAAAACAGCCTTAATTTTAGGGTATTTATTATTATTAAATTACATTTTTTAATATGACATTGTACTTGTATAAAAGGTTATGCTTAGAAGGTAGTCCATGTTGCAGATAAATAATGGGAATAGAACAGGGTGAATCAGCAGTAAGTCATGCTGAATATTCAATTAAGACCAAATGAACCCCTGACTGCACCTTAAGTAAGATCATACATCTGTTGGATTTATTTACCTTATTTGTAATTATCGTTAATTAAAATCAAATCATAGTTAATTGTATTATTTCTTTTGAGCTGTTAATAAGGATTCCGCTGCTTGCCCTTGGGAGCTCGATGAATTGAATCTGGATACTGACAATGATGGTTGTGGCTAGTGAAATTTATGTTTAATTTATTATAGATAGTCAACTACATTTTTTCCAATGTGATTTAATATGAATAAACATGGTCTGTTGTTTATTCAGCTGCCAGACAACTGACGATATAGTTGGTAAATAACATATATGAAAATCAACGTGTTGTTCACACATACAGTTGCGAAACATGTTTTCTTCATTAAAAAACGACTTCTTAAGTTATGAATGCGTAATGCATGATGCATTGCCTTATCATCATTTGAAGGAACAAGTGCCCTTACATGTGCATATGTTTATTTGTATATATATACACACACACACATAGAAAGCTCTACATAGCCATTTAGTATGGCTCAGTTAGTTGGCTCTGAAGAAATACAGTCACTGAGAATCGAGCTATCAGAAATAGGAAGAAGTTTAAGATCATCTTTTCGTCGTCATTCATCTAGTTGGCGTGCTAATTCAGAAATAAGTTCTGTGAACAACAATGATGAGACAGAGGATTCTCTTCTTCAATGGGCTGCAATCAATAGATTGTCAACATTTGAACGGTTGAGATCATCTTTGTTCGATGAAGAAGATGGAAAGAAGGTGGTTGATGTCACTAAACTCCTTCCTGCTGAGAGACACATGTTCATTGAGAAGCTCATTAAACACATTGAGCATGACAATCTTCGATTGTTGCAGAAACTTAGAAAAAGAACAGACAAGTAAGTTTTCCTTTTCTGTTTGAAGATAATTGGTACTAATTTTATACGTTTGTTTCAATTTCCTCATTATACAATTATTATTCTGTTCAATTAGGTGCAGTAGTTCCGCTATGTTTTACCCATAAGGCATTATCTGACAGTTAAATCTGTTTTGTTAGAGTTGGTATCCAGTTGCCCTCTGTGGAGGTGAGATGCAAAAATCTTCGTATAGAAGCCGAGTGTGAAGTAGTTCATGGCAAGCCCCTCCCAACTCTCTGGAATTCTTTTCAAAGTTTGCTTTCTGTAAGTATCTAACTGTGGCCGTTACTCTATTTTGTAGGCATAGATTAACAAACTGTAAAGTGTTGTTGGTTCAAAGTTAATATCCCGTTCACGGAATTACTAATAAGAATCAACCAGAGAACAGGTTTAACTGAAGCATGTAGTACACAATTATTACTTTTCATCTCCGTAAAGAGCTTGCTACATATTTTTCAATGTTACCCTGTTACAGTTTATGTTCTAAACTAAAATGACTATTATGTAGCTCATGAGCCAGAATGGTTTGTTGTAGCATTAAACTAATTAAAATGTAAGGGTTACACGGAACCTAATAAAGTCAGTACGCAATTAGGAATGTTTCTTGTGATTTGGTTCTCTGTGCAGCCTTTTGGTAATATGTTCCTTGATTTATTATCTAAACTCCAAATGAATGGTTTCTTCATCTCTGATAGGACATTACTATGATACCTGGTCTGAAGTCTAAACGGCCGAAGATAACAATCTTAAATGATGTCAGTGGTGTTATTAAGCCAGGAAGGTAAGAATACAACTTTACGCTCTCTCCAGCCTCCTGAAATATAGAATTGACATAATGAAAGGTGCTCTTCTTGGCTACTGTACTGTCTTAAGATCACTAATGGGGAGAGTTAATAGTTGCTTTTTTAATTTTATTTTTCAGGATGACTTTGCTTCTTGGTCCTCCAGGATGTGGGAAAACAACATTGTTGAAAGCTCTATCTGGGAACCTAGACAAATCTCTTAAGGTTTTAAACTTAAACTTTCATGAGTTTATAAGCATTATTTTTCCATGCAAAAGAATGTAGTTAGAGGCATTACCCTATGCAGTTAATGCGGTAAAATAGCGGATAGCGGTCAAGGTCCGCTATATGATATATAGGTTATAGCGGTGCTATAGCGGTGATATAGCGGTAATTTATATACCATGCATAATTTATGTATTTATTATATATATATATATCTTTGAAAATATTAATAGAAATATTAAAATTCATAGTAATATCATTCCAAATATTAGTAGTAATGTCTCCACTTCAAAACATAAAAACATAAAGTGTCGATATTCGAAACACGATCTAGTCATAAGCAACGAAATCTTCCTCCGAGTCTACATCAACCAAGGAATCCAATCGTTCATCAAGATCTTCCACTTCAACTGAATCAACTCTAACATCATCATCATCATCTCTCTATAACGCTCTCTGTTGCTCCTAGTACTTGGCCCAACGTCTTCGTTTCCTCCCATTGCTTCTCGCACAACCGACCATAGAAGACCATCACTACCATTAACAAACTCTTGATGCTCAATTTCAGTTGGTATAACCCAATCGTCATTTTCCTCTACGTCTCTTAACAAAATTGGATCCAAAGATTTGTTGGTTTTTAATGAGTTGAAGCGCTTTGTAACCTTGTGTTGTATTGGATGAATACAAGGTCATTGAGTTTTTGTTGCAAAAGACAATTTCTTTTCTTTGAATGTAATAAACATAAAGAATAAAAAAATTACATAACAAAGTAAAGAGGTTAAATGTTATAATATAATTTATAAAAATATATAGTAGAAAAACTTACATTGTCAAATGTACTCCAATTGCGTTCACAAGGTGAAGCGCTACAAGTTTGACTAAGGACAGTAATAGCAAATGTTTGGAGCAAAGGTGTGTCGATCCCATAAGTACGCCACCATATATCTACGTTTTATATAAATTAATGGACAATAAGAACATTTGAATACATTGAAATGTTTTCACTTACATGGTGCGACTTTCGTTCGAGCCTTTGTAGCAGCTGGAGATCCAAAGTGCCCAACTAAATCAATGTATAAATTCAAATCTTGCCTGACTTTATCATTATCTTCCAAATTGGGTACTAAATCGGTCAATAGCAACATAAAGTCCCGCTGCAATGTCCGGGTTCTTCCGTAATTCCTTTGATTTCTCCCCATGGAAAATGGCAGGGTTCAAGTAACATCCAGTTGCACGTACATTCAATAAAGAGTTTCAATTAGAACAAAGCAATTATATTAATTTAAAAGTACTAAATAGAAAGTTTTATGCCTGCATGTAACGGATGATGAAGTTGGTCAGACCATCTTGTTTGAATGAAACTCCAAACTTTAGTTATTAGTCTTTCATCGGTTAGATTTTTCTTGATTTGCTCCTTTGCTCTAGATACTGCATCATAGATGTAACCCATACATGGCTTCTCTTCTGTACCAACCAATCTAACCACATCAACCAACGGAGCAAGAACTTGACAAGCTAGGTGTACATTGTCCCAAAATTCTGTTTTTGCAACTATTCGCTCGACTTTCTTTCCAATTGCCTTACTTGCAAAGTCACTTTTCCTCCATTCTTCGGAAACGAACAACACTTGAATATGATGTCGATTCTCGTGGATACTTTGAAGGGTATAGAACTGGGTTGCAAATCTAGTTACACAAGACCTATGCAGCTCCTTGTTTCTCGTCAACTTCCTCATCTTATTAAGAATCCTTCCGTGGTTGTAAATGTAAACCACTACTGCTCTAGCATCAGTTAAAGTGGACTTTATCTTTGGTATTTTCTCACCGATATCTTGAATCATGAGGTTTACACAATGTGCTGCACAAGGAGTCCAAAACATCTTCGGGTGTTCTTTTTCTAAAATTTTTCCCGCGGCTTTAAAGTTTGACCCATTATTTGTAATAAACTATAAGAAATAAAAACGAATTCAATTAACAAAATGAAGAGAAAATAATAATAACAAAAGAATTACTAGAAATATAAAACTACCTGCACAATATTCGCCTCTCCAACATCTTTTATCACCTCATTTATCATTTTGACAATTAATTGAGCATCCTTCACATGCTCGGATGCATCAATTGAGTTCAAAAATACCGTTCCACGAGGACAATTGACTAAGAAGTTTATCAAACACCTTCCTTTCCCGTCTGTCCAAAAATCGGACATAATGCTACATCCATATTCTTCCCAATGTGGCCGAAACGAATCCACAAATTGTTTCGTTTCTTCTAAACGTTTTTTCATCAACGTTACACGAATATTATGATAAGATGGAGCTGGCATACCTAACATAAAGTAATAAAAATAAGTTATATAGTAATAATCAAATATCCAATGAAGCTTAATGACTTAATCACATAAAGTACCTCTTCCATATTCTCCAATGGCATGGATCATGTCTTGGAAACTTTCGTCACATACGTCATTAAAGGGTAAACCAACCGAATAAGCCCAAGTTGCGATTTTATCCCAAGCATTCATCTTTAACTTCTCCTTTATTGGATTATTTCTATCCAATGTATCTTGCTTTGTTTTTCCGTAATCAGTCTTGAACATGGTATCCATAGCACCTCGCACGTTAGTAGCACCTACAAATTTCTTTTTCTTTGAAACATTTTTTTTCTAACTAACTTCTTGTACATTATCCTCATCTTCATCTTCATCAGAAAGATCAACCATGTTTGATCTAAGAATTTGTAAGTTTCTTTTCCTTTCTAATTGTATCTTATCTTTTTCTTTAATAGACGCTAAGACTCGCTTCTGAATATCCACAGTCACTTTCGTACAACCGGTGACTTGTCCTCCGGTATGAGTAAGATGTTGCTTGAGTCGTGTGATTCCTCCGGAGATCTTCTTATCACATAGTGTACACCAGACGTGATGTTTTTTCGAGGGGTCTCTTTGCTCTCCCATTCCCACACCATATCTCCTCTTACACATTTTTTGCTAGCGTCCCCAGCATGAGTGCCGGCATCTAACGATACCGTATTAGTGTTTGTAGCGCCCCCAGCTAATAGCGGTACCGCTATAACCCACCGCTATTTGGACCGCTATAAGGCCAGACGTCCGCTAACCGCTATAGCACCGCTATTAACTGCATAGGCATTACCTATGAACTGCTTTCATTCGGTAATTTTTTTTTTCGTTCACTAATAATCCAGATTAGTGGTGATGTTTTTTACAATGGATACAAACTAGAAGAATTTGTTCCCCAGAGAACTGCTGCCTATATAAGCCAAAATGATTTGCATATTCCCGAGATGACTGTCAGGGAAACACTTGATTTCTCATCCCGTTGTCAGGGTACTGGAAACCGTGCAGGTATGTATGACTGATTGCTAACTTCATTCACAGACAACAAACACTACATTGTTTTGTATTCCATTTAAAGGGACAAAGGTTTATGAACTATTTCAAAACCGGTTTATTCTCGTAAAGAAATTATGACGGAGGTTAACAGAAGGGAGAAAGAAGGTGGAATTATTCCAGATCCAGATATAGACACTTTTATGAAGGTAACATGCTGATATATATTGTTTGTGTATGAGATTACTTTCTGTAGTATAGGATATTTCCTTTCATTTAATCTTTAATTTCCGTAGGCAATTTCCTTTGAAGGACAAAAGACAACTCTTCAGACAAACTACATACTGAAGGTATTTCTTTTAGCTGACATGAACTTATTATATACTATTTTATGTACGGATATGAACATGTTGATTATTTTTCTGTTATCATGTAATTCCAGATTCTAGGACTTGATATTTGTGCTGATGCCATGTTTGGAGATGCCATGAGGAGGGGAATCTCTGGCGGTCAAAAGAAAAGATTGACTACAGGTAACTTCTGCATTTGCTGCCTTTTAGACATGGTCAATACATCAGCCCTATTTGATCACCTTTATTGCCTGCTACCTTCATGCCAATATAATTTAACTTGTATGGTTATTTTCAAGGGAGATGATTGTCGGTCCCACAAAAGCTTTATATATGGACGAGATATCAAATGGGTTAGACAGCTCCACTACGTATCAGATAATCACTTGTCTTCAGCAGTTAGCACATATAACAGATGCTTCTATACTCATTTCACTTCTTCAGCCATCACCAGAAGCATTTGATCTCTTTGATGACATTATGTTAATGGCAGAAGGTATGGTTGTGTATCACGGGCCCCGCAGTAATGTTTTAGAGTATTTTGAGGGTCTTGGTTTTATGTGCCCCGAGAGAAAAGGCGTAGCTGACTTTCTCCAAGGGGTAATATCACATCCATGTACAACATGATGTTGTTGATTATCATGCAATAACAACTTATTCACAGGTTGTGTCAAGGAAAGATCAAGCAACGTACTGGTGCCGGACCGAGGAAGCGTATAATTATGTCTCTGTTCACACGTTATCCATGAGATTTAAGGAATCTTATTTGGGTAAAGAAATTGATGATGATATATCCAAACCCTTCACGAGATTGCAAAACCATGAAGATGCCATTTCTTTCCATGTGTATTCTCTTTCTAAATGGGATCTTTTTAAAGCTTGTATGTCTAGAGAGATTCTTCTCATGAAAAGAAATTCTTTTCTCTACATCTTCAAAACAGTCCAGGTACTATCACAACTTTGACCATCTTATACTGTTATTTTAGCTATCATCTCTCAGTTCATATGAAAAGTTGTTTTTCTATTACTTGTGTGCAGCTTACCATAATTGCAGTAATCACAATGACTGTCTTTTTGAGAACTAGATTGAAGCCTGATATCATCAATGCGAATTATTATCTTGGTTCACTCTTTTATGGACTTGTGATTCTTATAGTTGATGGTTTCCCAGAGTCGGCTATGACCGTTTCGAGACTTCCAATATTCTATAAACAGAGGGATATGTACTTCTACCCTGCATGGGCTTATGTGATTCCTGCATCCATTCTTAAGATTCCCGTCATTGTTGGAATCCACTATTTGGACATGCCTCACTTATTATGTTATTGGATACAGCCCTGAACCAGGGAGGTGGGCATCACATAAACTTTTTTTATAAACATATGTCAAAAGTTTCCTTCAAAACTGAGATTTTACTTCCACACTTGCATATGTTCTATTAGAATATATTAGGGTTTCGTATTTTGTTTATTTATACTACTGGTAGATTATAATCAATCTCTTTTACCTTCACAGGTTCTTCCGCCACCTGATGCTACTTTTTGGGATACACTTTACCTCAGTATCCATGTTCCGGTTTCTTGCATCTGTATTTCAAACGTGGTTGCTTCTACAACTGCAAGCAGTATATCAATATTATTTCTGCTAACTTTTGGTGGATTCATTATACCACACCGTAGGTTCCCTGTATTTTAATTTATATTTTTATTTTATATTTTATTTTTTAACGTGGTGTCTTCAAACTGGTTACCGGTTGCAGCTTCAATGCCAGCTTGGATAAAATGGGGATTTTGGTTTTGTCCACTGTCATATGGTGAAATAGGCCTTGCGGTGAATGAATTTCTTTCTCCCAGATGGAACAAGTTAAATCCCTAGGATCCTTATTTGATTTGATTTTTGCATAAAGTAATACACTGGCTGACAATTTTCAAACAGATGACTTCCACAAACACAACCATAGGGCTGCAAACACTTCAAAGCCGTGGTCTAGATTTCGAGGGATACTATTATTGGATATCAGTTGGTGCTTTGTTTGGTTTTGTACTGCTATTCAACATGGGCTTCGTCTTGGCTTTAAGCTACTTAAAGGGTAACTTCATCTTTTTCATTGTAAGTCTGGTTATTTACAACTACAGCTCCGGGTACTCTTGCCATTATTTCCAAGGAAAAGATAGCTCAAGTACATGGAGGGGAAGGGTCTAAAAACCAAACGCACAACAATGAAATAACAAAAAATTCCAATACAAATGCCTCTGAGCCTTATGAAGGTTAGGATATTTTCTTTTCTTCTTTATGATATGATGTATCATAACATTTTGATCGGTAGATGTTAATCCATGTACTTATCTTACAGGAAAAATGGTGTTACCTTTTGAACCACTAAAGATTGCCTTTCAAGATCTTCAATACTATGTTGAGCCTCCACCGGTAATTGGTTGAAAGTATCTTATATAAATCTTTCAATACTATGTTGTTCAGATAATGCTATAGGTGATTGTTGTGTCAGGAAATGAGGGAGCATGGCTTTACTGGAAAAAGACTTCGGTTACTTTGTGACATCACAGGGGCTTTTAGACCCGGTGTTCTTACAGCGTTAATGGGTGTAAGTGGTGCTGGAAAAACAACACTTCTTGATGTTCTTGCTGGAAGGAAAACTAGTGGCATTGTTGAAGGAGAGATTAGGATTGGCGGGTATCCAAAAGTTCAAGAAACATTTGCAAGGATTTCGGGTTACTGTGAACAAACTGATATACATTCTCCCCAAATTACAGTTGAGGAATCTGTCATATTCTCTGCGTGGCTTCGACTTCATCCCGACATTGATTCGAAAACTAAATATGTATTGAGATATCTTTACAGAATGATTACATATATAGAAATTGTTTGACTGATTACTTTTGGTAATTTGACATACATTTTTCTGTTGGATGTCCAGAAATTCGTAGAAGAAATCTTGGAAACAGTTGAGCTTAATGCCATAAAAGATTCCTTAGTCGGGATTCCTGGGGTTAGTGGGCTATCAACAGAGCAGCGTAAGCGGCTCACAATTGCTGTTGAAGTTGTTGCTAATCCCTCCATCATATTCATGGATGAGCCTACAACCGGACTGGATGCTCGGTCAGCTGCCATTGTCATGCGGGCTGTGAAAAATATTGTTGATACAGGAAGAACAACTGTCTGTACCATTCACCAACCGAGCATTGACATTTTTGAGGCCTTCGATGAGGTAGAAAATAGATACTTATATATTTTTGAGCTGTTGGACACTAATTTCTTTATCTAGTTTGAGATAAAATGTCTCATATTTTCCCCATCTTTGATCCTGCAGTTGATCCTATTGAAAAACGGTGGACGTATGATCTACTGTGGGTCCCTGGGGCACAACTCATGTAGGGTCATTGAATACTTTGAGGTTAGTTGACCTTTGCTAACAGATGCACATATTAGATATACATAATCCCTTTTCTTTTAAGCTTGATTTGCTTTTCTTTGTTTTTGCTTCTAGTATGATAATTACATGAAATATCTTTGAAACAGAGCATCTCTGGGGTGCCGAAGATTAGAGACAACTATAATCCCGCAACATGGATGTTAGAGGTTACTTCACATCAATGGAAACTGAACTTGGAGTTGATTTTGGACAAATCTATTCTACTTCAACTCTGTATGAGTAAGTGTAATTCTTTCTAGATTGTTATTGTAGCGCATATTGTACGGACCATTTCAACTTTTAACTTACATTTTTCTACTTTAGTATACGAACATTTACTTCTTGTCTGACTATTTCTGCTTTTGTTATTACAATAGGTGCAATAAAGAACTTGTAAACACATTAAGTAAACCACCTGCTGGTTCAAAAGACTTGTATTTTCCAACGCGTTTCCCACAAAATGGGTGGGCCCAGTTCAAGGCCTGCCTTTGGAAACAACACTTGTCTTATTGGAGAAGTCCCTCTTACAACTTAATGCGTTCCCTACATATGCTCTTTGCCTCGCTTATTTTCGGGTTACTCTTCTGGAACCAAGGCAGCAACATGTTAGTTAAAATATCATCTCCTTAATGTTTTCTTTAAATTAGCCCTGAAATTATCTAATATGTGAGTGACAGACATAACCAGCAGAGCTTATTCAATGTTCTCGGTTCAATGTCCACTGCTGTTATATTTTGTGGCATAAACAACGCGTCTTCAGCTATACCATATGTTTCCATGGAGCGGACTGTTTTGTATCGAGAAAGGTTTTCCGGGATGTATGCATCATGGGCTTATGCTCTTGCACAGGTATTACTAAAACCCTTCTTTTTGGAGATTTATATGATGATTTTGTATGTATTAAAAATGTTTTAATTATATTTGTTTAGGTGACAATCGAGTTCCCATACCTTTTTGCGCTATCATTTGCATTTGTGTGCATCACGTATCCTATGATCGGGTATTATTGGTCAGCATACAAGGTTTTCTGCTACTTTTATGCATTCTTGTGCTCATTGATGTACTTCAACTATCTGGGAATGTTGCTCGTTGCTGTTACGCCAAGCTTTCCAGAAGCTGCCATTCTTCAGTCTGCGTTTTACACAATATTTAACTTGTTTGCTGGATTTTTAATCCCTAAAAGAGTGAGTCCTTGTTCACTCCTATGTTCCCTATTTCTTTTTTACTATGTGGTCCATTTTGGCATTTTTGGGGGTACCCGTGAGAAGTCGTCTCAGGAAAAACTCGCAGGACCCGCCGATTGTTAGATTGGTTATGTTTCTATCTTTCATTATCATAGTCTAGAGGGTATTTATACGAGACACTTAAGGGTTTAATGTTCTATTTTATGCTCCTATCTATCATTTAAAGTTGTAGTCTTCAGATTTTGGAATAAGTGATGCAAAGAATAGAACATTAAACGATGTGGGTCCTGCTACTTTGAAGCGTTGGCTATAGGATGTCACATGTGCATGTCTTGATCTTTTTTTTTCCATTTTCTTTGCAGAAAATTCCAAATTGGTGGATATGGCTGTACTATCTTACTCCTACTTCATTGTCACTTAATGCAATGTTTACTTCTCAGTATGGTGATGTGAAGACTGATATCTTGGTGTTTGGGGAAACAAAGTCTGTGGAAGCTTTCTTAAGAGATTACTTTGGGTATCATCATGACCTATTACCACTCACCTTTGTTATTCTTACATTATTTCCTGTTATTCTTGCTTCTCTATTTGCAAATTGTATAGCAAAACTCAACTTTCAGAGAAGGTAAGTTTTACAGCTAAACCTTTGTACATCATAAGTTCAGTCACAAATACATATATCCAAATATATATAAAACAAAGTGAATAAACTTCACAATATCTTATACAGAAACATGAATTTGAAAGAAATTTAAGAATGTATCCAAGTGATTTGTTTCTTTCGTCAAATTATTGTTGGTAAAACTTAGTGAAATATGGTTTTCACTGATTTTCGACACTAATAGTTATATGCAATTATTCTTAATATAATTGTTATTTAATGGGTTTACGATCTTCGCGGCGAGCCATTAAGTGTCCAAAATTAAACTAGATGAATGGCATGAATGTTTAAATTGGTGTGTTTGAAATAGTCCGTTGAGAAATTGGATGCAAACTTGTCTTGAATAGGAAGATGTGGTTTATAAGTAACAACACGTTAGAGAAGATGTGAAATTGCTTTAAAGGAATCATGTCTAACATAGGCCTCAACTATTCTCCTTCTACCTCATTCTCTATGTTTGTCTGTTTCAACTATAATTTATGATTTGGTTAGGGATGTCATTTTTGAGATATTCAGGCACGCTGGTATTTCTATTAAGAAAGAGGCACCTGTTAATTTCTTGACCGACTCTAGGGCCGTCTTCGAAAATCACAAATCTTTTTTGGCCCTGTGCGAGATAAAAAAATTGGGCCCTATTCGCACTAAAAAATTAGGAAGCAATGCTCTCGATCAGGTATAGTCCATACCATTGGACCCGTTGGTAATTATTGAAGGATTACCGAAGGCCAATTTAGTTAAATGAGAAAAAAAAGAACTTACAAATACATAAAGGCCTAATTTATGTGTGAAAAATCAAATTTAAAGACTTAAATGTGAAAAATTAAATTTAAAGTCTAAAAACAAGCTTGTCATTCGTGTGAGAATATGGGCCTTTCAATGAATAAGCTGATCAGCCCCTTAGGCCCAATACAAAACACATAGACCAAAAAAAAATACCAACAAATGTGGGAGTCGAACACGGAACATCTGGTTACATAATAAGCTCCGTAACCACTGAGGCAGAGAAGGGATCTGAATGAGTTCTTCTACGATAATACTATATATAAAGCTATATACATCTTTTAAACAATTTTGGGCCCTGTGCGGTGGCACCTCCCGCACAGGCCCAAATCCGGCCCTGACTGACTCGTTGGAAGGGAATCTACCCTTCGACCAAACGACATTTTGGTCTTTGGATGGGTAGGAGGAAAACATGCATGTGTGGATTTAACAGGGATTTCCCCGCTTGTGGGCTTAAGGCCAAGGTAGTGCTTTCACGGAGGTTCATGCTGCTTCGGGTAAAGTGATCAAACATGAGAAAGTGTGCCTTGACAACCAGCACGTATTTATCCTATTTGCTTTTGATACTTTTGGTTCCTGGTACTAGAGGTTGTGGACATACTTAGTCGAGTTCAAAGGGTCATGCATAGTAATATTATGACCCTGAGATCTTTGGGGTAGTATTTAAAAGACTTAGTTTTGCTATTCAAAAAGGGGTAGCGGCGCAACTTGTTGCCCGTTTACCATCTATCTCGATGTAAATTCATGACAATTTCCAATTCTACATAAATGTTTTCAAATTACATTTGTATTGCGTTTATTTATATAACTGTGAACAGTATCTCTATGATAACCAGGTATCATGTATACCTTCATTCGTATCATGAAATTTGTTCTCATTATTTTGCTAACCTATGACACATTATTGAACATATTTAGTAGAACTAGTTTGTGAACCATGTAAATCATTGTTGAGACTATATTTGTTTATAACTAGCTAGTAAAATTCTCTTGAGCGTTACTTCGGAAATTTGAGTGGTATAATTTCGGTTCGTTATGATCCTGACATGGTACCGTCAATCGGTATAGCAACCAAAGAGAAAACTAAAAAAACAAAAGTTGTTATATACCCAAAAGGATGACAGTACGTCTTTTACATCAATCGAAAACAAAAAAAATGAATATTAGTATCGACTCCGATAGTAACGATGTCGCTCAGTTAAAATCACCTTGATACCTATGTTGTTGGGATGGTATAAGTTCGGTTCGTCATGGTACTTTACCATAATAACACTCACTATACCTTACAAAAGTACTTTACCATAATAACACTCGCTATACCTTACAAAAAAGGAATAATAAATTTTAATAATCCAAACTTTTAGTCATTGGTCGGAAATGGTCCCAAATTAAAAAATAACCGGTGGTGGTCCCAACTTTTCGTATATTGTAAACCAATGGATTTTTACTAAAAAAAAACCTTAATTTCTTTTTATCTCCTTATCCTTTTCGGCAACTTTTTCGTATAATGTAAACAAATGGACCTTTACTAAATCGAAAAAGATAAAGAGAAAAAAAATAAGATTTTTTTGGTAAAAGTTCATTTGTTTACAATAAGTGAAAAGTTGGGACCACCGCCAGTTATTTTTGAAGTTGGACCGTTGTCGGCCAACGACTAAAAGTTTGGATTATTAAAATCCATTATTCCTACAAAAAAAGATACTCTACTATGAATAAAACTCCATTTAAAAAAATGTATACTTAGATAAAGCAACGGTATATTCAGGATTATATCAATTTTATATTATTTGATTTGTATAATGCAAGGATTAACCACTTCAGTTTATCATAAAGAAAAAAACCTAAATGTGAGACATTGTTTATGCGTTATGTAGTTGTATATGTATAGTAACGAACAAGAATTATACTGAGAGGTAGATAAGTTAGAAATATCGCAATGTCATATTTAACATTTTATAGAGCATCGTATATTAAAAGATATAAAAGAAAAAAATGTGGTCAAAATTGTTAATTTAAATATAATAATAAAATTATAAAAACAAAAGGTTAAACTGAAAAGAAGTTGAATAAATTATTAATATTTTTATTGTTCATCTGTATAACGTGATGGTAAACTGCTTCAGTTTAATAAAAAAGAAAAAAAAAAACCTAAATTTAAGACATTGTTTATGCAATATGTAGTTGTATATGTATAGTAACGAAAAAATTATTTCGAGATGTAAATAAAATAGATGTATCGAAATGGTATACACACAATTTTAGAGAGCATCGTATCTTTAAAGATATAAACGAAAAAAATTGGTCAAAATTAATAATTTAAATATAATAATAAAATTATAAAATTAAAATTTTGAATTCTTAAAAGGTTGAATAAATTAATAATAATTTTTTACAGTTAATTTTTTATAATGTAAGAGTAAACCGCTTCAGATTATAGAAAAGAAAAAAAACTTAAATGTGAGATATATGTAGTTGTGTATGTATAGTAACGAAAAAAATTATTTCGAGTTGTAGATAAAAATAGATGCATCGTAATGGTATACTGAAAATTTATAGAGCATTGTATCTGAAAAGATATAAAAGAAAAAAAATATGGTCAAAATTAATAATTTAAATATAGTAATAAAATTATAAAAAGAAACTTTTGAATTAAAGAAAAGTTGAATAAATCAATAATATTTATATAGTTAATCAATATAAAGTAAGAATAAATCGCTCGAGATAATTAAAAGGAAAAACTTAAATGTGAGACATTGTTTATGTGTTATGTAATTGTATATGTATAGTAATGAAAAGAAATTATATCGAGATATATATAAAAACTAGACACATTGTAATAGCATGCTTGAATTATAAAACACCGTATCTTAAAGGATAAAGAAAAATAAAAAATAATTAAAATTAATAATTTAAATATATAATAATAAATCATTAAAACAAAATTTTGAACTAAAAGAAGCTGAATAAGTTTTAATATTTTTACTGTTGATCACTTCTAAAAATGTGTAATATAATATAATATAATATAATAAATGTCTATTTGTAAATGGTCAAATATAATATAATAAATGTCTATTTTTAAGATGGTCCGTGTTTAAGAGTATTTTCTTTTATTGTTCATGTCAACATTTATTGGTTCTACTACACTTATTTTGTTATTAAAAACTATTATTCTCATGTGGTTTTATAAATCCAAAACGTTTTTTCGTCCCTTAAAGAATAGTGAAATAGGTAGATTGTTATTATTTGTATCAGTTTAATCATGTCAACATTTATTGGTTCTACTAAACTTATTTTGTTATTAAAAACTATTATTCTCATGTGGCTTTATAAACCCAAAACGTTTTTTTCATCCCTTAAAGAATAGTGAAATAGGTAGATTGTTATTATTTGTATCAGTTTAATTAATACTCACAGTGACTTGAGGACAAAAGTTGAATTGGAAGGGCATTTTTATTTAGAGTTGTAAATCAATCATCACTTTGTTTAAAAGGATGAGTTTGAAAAAATAGGTGTAGTTGTAATAGAAAAATACAAAAATAACACGTTAATATTATCCAAGATAAATGAAGATAGTACTCTACTTTTTTTTTTAACGGCAAATTTGGACGCCGTTAAAAAAAGTTTATTTTGTAGAAAATCATGATAAATTTTTATCAAAATGAATGATGATTATACATTTAGAGGTTACTTCAAATTCAATCCTTTCATTACGTTAATACTACCCACTACCATCTTTCATTGTCTCTTTTTATCAACTAACCATCACTTAGTAGCAAGTCCCACCAAAACATGCAAATAATGGTCATACCATAACTTCGTATAAAAGATACTGGAGATATTAATTTAATAAATACTTCCTTAGTTTCAAATATCCCAATGACACCTCACAATACTACAAAATAACAAACAACCCCTCCAAGTTTAAGGAGCTTTCCCAATGACACCTCACAATACTACAAAATAACAAACAACCCCTCCAAGTTTATGGAGCTTACATGAATCATATAATTACTTAAAAATAGTTAACCCCTCACTTTTAGTTGTTGGGCTTGCTCATTAACATCTTTCCTGTCAAGCCACAAGAAAGAGCCTCATTTGGTATGTTCCCCACAACAGGGGGCGGATCCTATGTTCAGAGGTACGGGTTCACAATAACCCACTCTGTTTCAAATTTTTAGTAGAAATGTTAATACAAAATTTGGTATAAACCCATAAAAAAACATCTTGGATGAACCTAGTAACCAAATTTATAGATGGTGGAGTGGTTAAGTCATGTAGTTCCATGCTTGAGGTCCTGGGTTTGACTCCTACTAGGGTTAAAACTGTTTTAATTTTTTTCAGTGAACCCACTGAAAAAAATTTCTGGATCCGCCACTGCCCCACATGATGAACCCTTCTGCAACCACCTGCCATAAATGAGTCTATGTGACAATGAAATGCCCAACACCGATTAATCCTTGACAAATCTTAACAGCGGTCCACCCTTAAGGAAATATAACCTCGGTATTACGTAATGGCGGGTTTTTCAAGTTAAACTTCCCTATATCTTTCTTGGAAAACTTGCCTTCTCCATACCCCAACACCCAAAAGTCATGACCATGAAGGTGCCATGGGTGTATCTCACCACATTTGCATTTAGTGCATTGGCATTTTGTAGTATAACATCAATAGTAGTGTTGAACTTTAGCATGTAAACACCATTCCCGTAGGTCGAGTTGGGATTTGATGGCGGTTTCATTATATCATACGTCCTTAGGTACGTATCGGGTGGGCTTTTTTGGTCAAAGGCGTTGCTAAAACCATGTTTGATCGCTCCCAAGTAAGGCGTTGGGGGAAGGTCAATGATACATTGTTGATGCCCATTTAGTATAACCATCAATGCGGTTTTGGGTGTAAGTAGGAAGATTCGACGTTGGTTGATGCGTGGGGGGGTTGGTGATCCCGAAAGGGCTCGGATTTTGTTAGAGAATGATTTGCTACGCGCATAGTCGTTCCAAAGAGGGGTCTCTGGTGGAGCAAGTGTGGGAAGTTTTGAGGCAGTTGTTGTTTGGTAGTGTAATATGGCTAAGGCTTGAGGTGTTCTTGGTTGTCTTCCTCTCCACCGACGAGATCCAGTAGTTATTAGCTGGATTTTGGTCGGTGCGAAATACAACCGAGTATGATTCACCAGAGTATATGTCAAAGTCTTTACCCAAAATGGTTCAAGTAGTTTCCATCAGCTTCTACCATCAACATCTTGTGGTTCTGTAAAAACACAAAAAAAATATTATCATCTAGTTTCTTTGTGTAATGATTTACAACATTAATAGGATGGCCTTGGCCCAACGGTATCCAAAATGTAGTTAAGGTACTCCTCAATGTATTGGTCGAAGCCCAAAGGTTCTCATTTATGGCTATGTTTGATTAATTGTTGATATGTTTGACCAACAATCACTGTATTCTAACCAAATATGACTATTACCATGATGGATTATGTTTGGACCTTGATATTCACACACCCTAAATCTTATTTTCACACTTCAAAGCGGGGCGTTTTAGGGTAAAGTCAACAGACAAGGACTGAGCCCATCAGTCCTTGTCTGTTGACTTTACACCAAAGCGTCCCGCTTTGACCAAAGCGAGGCATTTTGGGGTGTTGAAATAGGGTTTGGGTATTATTATTATTGTTTGCATAGAGAAAGTTGAATGTGAAGGCTGACATTTTGCACGGAAAGAGGTTGTTTCAATGGAGAGAGAAAACGGAGCCGTGCGAAGTCTGACATTTTGAATAGTGAAGAAAGAAGTAGAAAAATAAACAAAAAAAAAAAGAAATGGCGTAGCCGTGCAAAGCCGTCCAATGCAGCAAGCTATGATTACACTGTGTCTATTGATTTGATTTGACATCTTTTACCAGTCCTCTTATCTTCTTCATTTCACACTACTTGAGGTCTATCTCGATGCAAACATTAATAATAATAATAATAATATAATACCCGAACCCTATTTCAACACCCCAAGACGCCTCGCTTTGGCCAAAGCAGGGCGCTTTGGTGTAAAGTCAACAGACAAGGACTGACAACTCAGTCTTTGTCTGTTGACTTTACCCCAAAACGCTCCGCTTTAGCCAAAACGAAGCGTTTTGAGATGTGTGAATAGACAATGAGCGTGTGGTGAATAGCTGGCTATGTCTATTTAAGAATTGAAGGGATGCAAAACTTGGGTTGGATCAAATATGAATGGGCCAAATTTGGGGCCTGGTCTTAAATATGAGTTTTCTTACAAAAAAATAAAAATAAAAATACACCTTTAATAGAACAAAAAAAAACCTAAACAAGAAAAAATAAATAATAATTAATCAACTCAAATAAATAAAAAAATACACCTTTCATAAGAGAATCATTAACATAAACAAGCAAAAATAAATAATAAATAATCAACTTAGCCAAAATAAACAAAATCTGTATATAGAAAAAAGAGTGTTCAAACAATACTTAATGACTTGTAATAAAAAATCTAGACCTTTTATTGAGGGCACCACATTTATATAAGAAAATAGTTTAATTATTTTTATCTTCAAGCTTCTTTTACTTTTTATTTCTATACAAAATTAACGATTATTTAAGAAAATCTTATAGTTTTTTATTTACAGTTAAATTTACGACGAAACTTACTTACCCGTTGTAAAATTAGTGTAGTTTAATGAAGGACTCATTTGTCACAGCAAAAACAAAGATTTCGCCCGTTCGAAAAATTAATTACGGGATTTTGTCCATTACAAAATTAACACCGAAAGTTTGTGTATCCCAGATGTGGTGAAATTTTCTAGTAGCTCATTTAAATGATTCGTTGACCATTAAAAAAACCCCGAAATTTTGTAAAACATAAAATAACTATGGAATTTTGTCCGTCTTAAAACTAAAAAACAAATTCATCCGTAGCAATACTCTTTTGGTAGTGATGTATGTGTAGATAGTCACAAACATCATAATCTTATGTCACAATCAATGTATCAATGTATGTACACGAGTAGATTATGGAGGTAAAGTAAGTGCCATAACCGACCATTTATTACTAAGAGATATAAGAGTTTAAACATGTCACTTTAGTTGGGTTGATCTGTTTATGCTTTAATTTTTCTATTTATAAAAAAACTTATTAATAAGTAGTAATCTAATATTACTTTAAAATAAAGCAACATTTAATCACTTGTCGCTTAAACTTGACGAAACAAAAATAAGCTGGTGGTGTTACATTTTTATACAATTGGAAGTCTAAAATGAAAATAATAAAAGATGGACAATAAAATAAGATTTTGGTTTTAAATGTACCGTGTATACTTATCATACCTCTATTAGTGTGATCTGTGATAAAAAAATGAACAATAAAAAAAAGCTTTTGGTTTAATATATCCGGTGTGTTATTGTAAAAAAATGTGTTTTTTTGTGAGAAGGGTAAGAAAGAATCTAAACCATTAGATCTTTAATCTAATGGTTGAGATCTTAATGACAATCTTGTAAATAGTGATTTACCATTAAAATAATTAATTTTCTAGATTAATGGTATAAAGGTAAATTTAAATTTTTAAATTTAGAAAGTCACGTGTAATGCACATACAAGTCCCCCTTATTTTTTAAACGTTAATAACTTTTTACACGTAACTTGATTTTTTTAAAAAATTAGACCATAATAACGAGTGTTTTTTTATCTTTAATATGAGTACCATATTGTTATACCTATGTTGAGAAAAAAAATTACGTTTCGTTTGGATGCTTTAGTCCATGGTGTTTTTTCTATGTTTATACAATAGTGTATGTTGTTTTAATTGTATTGTAATTCAAGGTTTGTGTTTTACAGTAAAACACCATGATGTAAAAAAACACCATAGTATTGTCAAATAATGAATTATGATTCACGTCAGGTGTTTTAACATCTGGAATAGCAATATGATCATTTAAATGTTAAAACACCACAACTGTATTATGATTCAATTCATGGTGTTTTTGAAATCTCTATGGTGTTTTATGCCTGCAAAAAGTAACAAAAATCATTACAGATGTTAGAACACCATCGCTGTATTACGATTCAAGTTGTGGTGTTTTCTGGAATTCGTATGGTGTTTTATATGAACCGATGTTGACTTCCTAAAATAACTCATAAATTCCTAAAATAACTGATGAATTGTTACAAGATTATATCTTTAATTATATCATTAATTAGGATTATTAGTTAAATTACCATCTTACCCTTAAACTAATAAAATAGATAGGGACATGTGTCATCACCATAACCTTTCTTATCTTTCTCACACTTTTAATCTTTTTTACAGGATCCTCTACCTACCCATATATACTTATTATTATGTACCCGTATATACTTATTAATTATTATACCTATATTAGTGTGATTTGTTTGATATGTGTAACCCACATATACGGATTACGGATGAATAACACATTACACATGTATACGGGTGTATAACATCTAAATGCGTATGTATATGTATAGAGTGCGACTGAGAGAGATTTGAAAAAAATAAAATGACTGATGTGCGTATGCATATGCTATATGTTCGTATGTATATTCTATGTATGTATATTCTATAAGAACATGTTGCATGCAAGTGACATATATAAAAAATGCACTGATGATCACATGCGTATATACGTCTATACACGTATGTATAATAACATAGAACATATGTAAATGGTGCGAGAAAGATTTAAAAGATGAAACAATCGGTGACAGAGCCATGATTTTATTCTAATGGGTTTCTTTTAGTAAATTCTCTTTAATTCTCACTATTTTTTTTAAATTCTATAAGGTTCTCACTAACTTTTTCCATTTTTTACAAACGCACTGGGTTCCTGGGAACCCACAAATGCGGGCTGAATCCGCCCCTGGAAACAACTGATGTGTATATGCATATGTTATACGTGTATGTTTGTGTGTGTGAGTATATATATATATACATAGGGAAGGACAAAAATATTGTATGTGACTTCTTACGTGGGTGTAAAAAAAGTTACACTTTTGTAACGTTTTGGGGTTGCTGACATCAGCAGTCATTTACATCAGTGTAAATGAAACTTGCGTGTTGAATAAACGTAAGCTCGATAACTTTTTTCAATTTTTTTTTTCACAGATATCTTAGTTATGTGTTAATCTACGTGTGTGCAAAATTTAGTTTAAAAACTCCTAAGGAAAGTAGGAGTTCTCGTGATCCTTGCAACTCGAAGAAATTTTCATAGGAATTGAATCCTATATATTCATATATATGCTATAAAGAAACAGAACATACGTATAGTGAGATTTAGAAAATGGTTTTAGTGATGTGATTAAAGGAAACTGGAAAAAAGTTGAAGGCGTAAGATAATTTCTAAAATAATAAATAATTTATAAAGAAAGGTACCTACCCCAATGGCAAGGTTGAGTGAAGCTAAAGCAGTGGTGCTGGCCACTCTCAGCCTATATGTCTTGTTTGGCATCACATGTAGTAGGTTCGGTGCGCACCCTTCGTTTCCCCTAAACTTGCACCCGGGTAGACCCGACCCGTTCCTATTATGCGCCGCTGCTAATGAACAATTGTATTGCCCTCTTCCATTTATCAACAAACTCTACAATACACAAATTGTTAAGACATTTAAGTATACACAAATGGAATTTTACTTTTTAATAATGCGCCTTTAACATTTATTTAATCTACACGTTTAATAATCTTTTAATCCTATAGACGAAGAAGACACGTCACATGTAGGTACGCATGCTGCATGCACATATATACTATGTAACAATTTCCTAATACGACATGATACACAACGTGGAAATAATCAAGTTTCTTTATTATCGTGTCTAACTCGTCTGGGCCAACATGTTTAATCGTTTAACCTGCTTAATTAAATAATGAAATATATATTCAATGTCAACACGTTTACCATTGATTCAGTAAAAGGTCATGTTTGAGTTACATGATTTTTACTTAATTTAAATCTTAATCCTGTATGGACTAAGATTGATGCATAGATATATAGATTGTATTTGAGTTCTCGTGATTGATGACATCATAGATAAACTAAGATAAATCCACACAAAGCTACACAGTAACATTTGTGTTCATAATTTACAAATGGCGACTGCAAATTTTTTATCTCTTATTAAAGCAATTCTTTAAATACTATTTTTAACTTAAATTATTGTTAAATAAATAATACTTATATACTTGTTTGACCATTCCGACATGTAATCCATGTTGCTTCTGCTTTTTCCTTGTTTGATACACAAAAAGCGATATGAAAAAAGAATACAACAAGCATGCAGCCACGCCTTCTGTCTTATCATTATTTCACTTCAGTTTTCCAAATTAAATATCATCAACATCATCTTATTAAAACTTTATATTGCTTTATCAAAAAGCATTATCGTTTTAAATATAAAACTGTTTGATATAACTTGCTTTATAAATAAAATAAAATAAAATAAAATAAGATCCCACCTTGATCAAACAATTTACTTAAATTACTTTTAACTAAGTTTCAAAATAGTTAACCATTTGACGGATAACTTTCTATAAAAGTTTATCCAATCAGAAGTTGACACAAAACGAAAAATCATGCTTTTTAGAGACTTCTCCTTACCTACTTCTTTTGCACTTTTACGTGAAATATTACATTACACGACCAAGGACAAAATCCGACCAAGAACAAAACCAAACTAAATGATGAAGTGCGTCCATGAAATTAATGTGGTTTTAGCATTTCATGACGAAATCTATGCTACCAGCAGACGTATTAATGATGCCACACGTGTGTGAAACTATGGTTCTTTTGCACCTCCCAGCGAAAATACACAGCCAGAGATAGATTACTGTGAGTTTGGCCCCAAACAGTGAGTTCTTGTTTAAGGATTAATTAAGGTGTCATGTTCTGATTTGGTGTTGTGTTATATAAAAATATGTAACTATCTACTATCTAAATATTCAATTATGTGATTCATACAAATATTTACTTGTCCATCCATCCATCCATCCATCCTATATATATCAAATGCCACCCTTCCATCTAGGGTATCTTCATTCACATCAACTTAAAGGTGGTTGCTTTAGAAAAAAACAAAAGAATATATATATGCAAACGAAAAATATAACTAATATCATTATAAAATATAATAGATAGTTGTGAATTATAATATATAAGGCGTACCTGAGGTTCGCCGATCCAACGCATAGGATTAGCGGATAGATCAACCTCTTGTTCGTGGACACCTTTGTGCCACCAGTCACTTAACAACAGGTTGAACTCGCCGTCGTATTGGAAGGGTTCTTTCTTCCCTTCTTCAACGTCTACTATTAGTAATCCATATAATCCTGCAGATCTTTGCATCCCATAGTGTCCATGGTAAAAGTATGTACCCGCCTGCACTCCATTGCTTAAAATTCATTGTGTGTGATTCGAAAAAAGATATCTATAACTAGTTATATATAGCTAGGTGGAAATTAAGCCAAAATGATTTAAAAGGTTATAATTTACATTTTTATTTAACTCGTTATAAAAAGAAAAAAAAACTAACCTTATCAACTTTGAACCTATAGACAAATGTTTCTCCGGGGTTTATGGCACATTGTGATATGGATGCCGTTCCATCAGCCCATGGTGTTCCAAGCTAGTATATATATCAAGGAACGCCGCATTAGAAATTGAATAATTAATTGATTAATTAATGTTATGAAATTAAGAGATCATGAGTTTTAACCTGTCTGATTCCATGCCAATGAATAACGACTCCTTCCGTATGAAGTTTGTTTGTAAGATGGATAACAACCGTATCACCGGCCTGCGCCTTGATGGTCGGCCCAGGGAACTGACCATTGATGCCCATCACCACGTTTTCCAGGCAATCGGGTGCACCATACATGTACTCCACTTCCCATTCAAAATGTCTAGCTTTTGCACCCAAAACTGACCTCACAGAACAACACAAGTATACAAGCAAACATAGCCTAAGAAGAGCCATTGAGGTCAAGTGATGATAGATATTTAGGGATCGAGTATAAGGTATTTATATTGTGGGTGGGTGGGGTGGACACTTTTCAAAAGCTTTGGTTGGTGATGTCAAATAACGTATTCATTCATTCTGATGCTTGAGGTATAAGTCGTAAAACATTGTTCTGTGTTTGGGAATATTAAATATTTGCTGTTGACAATTAGCTTATTTTATTTCTGTTTCCATGTGGCATTGCACTATTGATCTTGAAAGTTCAAGGAAATATGTATAGTAGTTTAATTTAATAAAACTAGTTATAAATGTGGAAAAGGTTTTTTAAAAGATAACTCGCAGTTAAAAAAAAAGGAATGGAAACCGAAAGTAAGGCTGTCTTTTTTAACCGAAACCCGAAACTCAACCCGAAACAAAGTCACTCGAACCCGAAGTAGATGAAACCGAAGAACCCGTAAGCGAATAAATGTAAACCCGAACCCGAATATAGTTCTATGGATTGGTTAACGGGTTGAATAATGGGTAATCGGTTTAATCCGAAAAACCCGAAATAGATATAAAACAATTAGCATATTTTCTAGATATAGTCGTATCTTCTAAAATAATCCGGAAATCCTTTTCTAGTCAATGTGCAGCAAACCATATATTCTAAAAATTTTATATCACTATCTTCTAAAAATTTTAAAGAGTTAATTACTGTTTTCGTCCCTGTAGTTTCAGTCCATTAGTTTAAATTTGCGATTTCAGTCCCTGTGGTTTCACTTTCGTAACCATTTCAGTCCCTGTGGTTTCACTTTCGTAACCACTTCAATCCATTTATTCTATAAGTACAGAGACTGAAATGGTTGCGAGGTAGACTGAAATGGTTACGAAAGTGAAACCACAAGGACTGAAATCGCAATTTTTAACTAATGGACTGAAATAGTGATTTTTGACAAACCACATGGACGAAAACAGTAATTAACTCAATTTTAAATCACGAAGTCCATCTATATTTCTAATTTTTAAAGGTTGTACTTTTATGTTAAATTAGTTCATTTTCTGACCCAAAACCCGATCTGACCGGACCCGTTCTAACCCGAACCATTTAACCCGAACACCGAAGAACCCGAACCTGGAATGGTTCGGTTATCGGGTTAAATACTTAACTTTGAAAACCCGGAAAACCCGACATGAAAAACCCAAAACCCGATTAAAAAACCCGAAGAACACCCCTAACTGGAAGAACGGATAGTTATAGTAAAACCTATAATCAACTCAAATTTTAATGAGCTCCAATTAAAACTTATAACTAAGGTTTGTTACTAAATAAGATATAATTCAAGCTTCACATATCTTGATTAGGCTTACAAAATATTATTCATATATCTACACTTAAATTACTTAATGTAATAAATATTATATATGTATAAGTATCGTAATATACCACACACACAAAAGTATAATTAAATAACAAATGTAATAAGTGTGTTAAGCCTAGGTTAAGCTTAAGCTTCAAAAAAAATGTTGGCGAAACTTAGGGTAAAATCGTAATTTGGCAGGAAAAAAAATGTTGGCGAAACTGTAAATTTGAAGTGGGTGCAAAATTGTCATTTAGCTGGGAGAGAGGAAAACAAACCAATGGCAAAACTTTAAATTTAAATGGGCAAAAATCGTAATTTGAATGGGCCAATGGGGAAGTATTAGGACAAGACTGTAATTTGTAAATGTGGGCAAAATCATAATTTTAACAAAAACGAAATTATAAATTTAAACTATGGTAAAATCGTAATCTTTTCGGGCCAATAGGGGATTGCCTGGCACTATTCCCCTAACCGCCCCTTTCCACCAATTGAAGGGAATCTCTATTCCCGCCGACCGTTGTTTTTGTTGTATTGGTTTAACTAGTTGACGTGTCACACCCCAACCAATGGCGGAAACATCAGGATTAGACGAAAACGAGATTGCTCATTGCTCACAACATTATTAAGTGACAATAATTAATTAAACCATATTTTATTTCATAAGAATTGTCAAATACATCAATGTAACAAAACAAAGAACAACATAACATTTGCAAAGTCATAACAAAATTGATACATCGACATTAAACCTAACGTCTAAGTTGTGTGTATCTAGTCCTTGCTATATTGTTTTCATAGCATCATCTCCTTCAACCTGTAACATGTTTTAAAATAATGTCAATGCGAAAGCAAAGGCGAGTACACAAGTTTAGGCATAGCATACGTATACGAATAAGTTTAAACAATCCACATGGCAACCAAATCTATACAAGAGCAATATCAAGGCATGCAATACTAATAATCAAACCCTTAACACAATCACGATGTTTTGACATGACCTCACGAATAACACGATGGAGGTGGATGCGTGAATTCCTATAGCGCTAAGCATGTCAAACGAAGGCTAAAAATAGTTAATGACTAAAGCATAGCAATACGAATATCCAAGAAAAGCATCAAGTATAAGATTCAAGCTTTCATGTATATGGGATCGTTTGTGTGTTTCATAAAGTTTAAGTGTTCGTGATTTTGTATATGGAAACATGTTACACCCGAAAAGTGTTATAAACAAAGTGGGTCGAGTGTACTCATGGTTTTGCTAAGTCTTTTCTACACTTGACGATCCGTGAAGACATTGGTTCGAGGATGACGCTGAATTATCCTACAAGAGGAAACAAGGCGTATGAGTATAGAGTTTCAATGGGAGATTAGGAGTATTCGTGCATGATTAAAAATAAGTTTGATAAAGTATTATGATACGAAAGTATTCACTAAGATGTAACACTCGTTCTTGACACTATAGTAACTCTTACGAGTTGGATGTAATTTCATAGGTTCGGGACCTATTAGAATCGTGACAAGGAATTACATACTTTAGTGTTAAACTTAATAACTTGATAGGTGATTATAAGTTCATTATCAAGGTTTTGGTTTTAGAATAATAATATATTTATATATATCATTATAATCATGTAGGAGGTGGGAGGATGAACCATCCACTTTGTAACCTCTAGTGTCATGTATGTCAAGTATGAGGTGGGAGGTTAAACCATCCACTTTGAACCTCGGATTATGTTCACCACTACACAAGTTACCATTGGTAACAAGGAGGGTACAAGAACTATATACTATACAAGAATGATAAGGTGTCATCTAGATACCAAGTAGCCAAGTATTCAACAACCCGACGAGCACACGAGGACAATCGTCAACGGCTTTGTGGGGTTGTGACACTTTAAGTCTAGCAAACTATCTTGGGATCTTGATGAAAATCATCAAGTGATGTGTGGTCTCAAGTTAGGATAGCCCAAGCTTTCTTGGTGGACACACATGAACAAGTTTAAGAACTTGCATCACTTGTGAGCTTAATGCTCTTCAAAAACAGAAAGTTTGGAGTGATTAAACACTCCTATTTACAAGTTTAACAACCTAGGTTAGTCCCCATACTCATATATGTGATTAGGAGTTCAAGAACACTAGGATGAATGAGAAAAGTATGAGATTTAACAAGTTTTTAAAAAGTTAAATCATAACAGAAAGTTCTCGGACATTTTGGGGCATTTCCAGGTCTGGATTCTCCATGGAGAGCCCTAGGAATTCAACCCAAAGTTTATCCAAGCAAGTAGGAAGAAGAATGAGATGATTTGGTTAAGAAATGAGCAAGATATGCTCACTTTTGTAAGAGGTATACAATCTGCCCGAATTCTGAAGTTTCAAGTGTTATTGAGATGATTTTGGAGAGATTATGGAGTTGTGAAAGTGGAAAAAGGCTTGAAAAACACTTGGGTTTTATAAGGAAAGGATTAGGGTTAGTTAGGTAAGTTTAGGTGGGTTATTAAGTGTTAAAAATTGATAAAAACTCAAAAAACCAACCCAATCCCGCCCAAAACCCGCTGTTGCCGCCCTCCCTTGCGATCAGGTCTGACCCGGAAACAAAGCTTATATGCTTTGTGTTTCCGGGTTCTTCAGATGTGTGGCAAGTGGTGGAGTGGCGGAGCGCTTGGCTGTTGAACCGGAGGTCCCGAGTTCGAAACCCGCGGATCCCGGTTTTGGTATATTATTTATATATATTATTTTTTTTAATTAAAAACCTTTAAACAATTTACCAAAAATGGCAAGATTAGTCCCTGAAGTTAAGAATTCAAGAATTACAATTTAGACCTTGGACTTTATAAAAAAATATATATGTATTTATTAACCTTTAATCCTAAATGTTGATATATTTATAAAATAGCATTTTTAATTTTTGTAAAAATAAACTAATTAATTTAATTAACTAATTTAATTAATTAATTTAATTAATTAACTTAATTAATTAATTTATTAATTACTTAATAAATGAATAGATAATTATATTTCGTAACGAATTTAGTTTAATGATTACGAGTTTCACGTTTAAGTCTCGATTACGCATACATACCATGTTTGCAAGTTATCACACGTTTACGATTAAGAGTACCACGAATACGTTTATATGGTTAAAGTATGAACAAGTAAAATTGTAACATGACTATGATTAACATAATATGGATAAAATACGAGTTTCTCATTACGATCCAAGTCTCGGTTTACAACGTTTACAACGAAAGACGAATACAAGATACAACGCTTACTAAAAATAGAAGTACGATACAAGGTTTCCAAATATAGAAAGTATAGAAACGCGGGGCGTTACAGTCTCCCCTCCTTTAGGAAATTTCGTCCCGAAATTTAGGAATATATAACGAAGAGATATGGATACTTAGTCTTCATATCACTTTCAAGTTCCCAAGTGAATTCGGCGCCACGTTTACCTTCCCAACGAACCTTGACAATAGGTATACGACTGCGCCTCAGTTGCTTGGTTCCTCGGTCCATGATTTCGACCGGTTTCTCCACAAAGTGCAAAGTATCGTTGATCTGAAGATCTTCGAGTGGAACTTGAAGTACTTCTTCAGCTAGACACTTCTTCAAATTCGAAACATGAAACACAGGATGAACATTGCTGAGCGTTTGAGGTAGATCCAGTAGATACGCTACCGTGCCTATCCTTTCGAGAATCTTGAAAGGACCCACATAGCGAGGAGCGAGTTTGCCTTTCTTACCAAAACGAACAACACCTTTCCAAGGTGCAACCTTGAGAAGTACGTGGTCACCTATGTTGAATTCCAAAGGTTTGCGTCTTCTATCAGCATAGCTCTTTTGTCAGCTTCGAGCTTTGAGCAAGTTGTCACGAATCTGTAGGATCTTGTCCGTCGTCTCTTGTATAAGTTCGGGACCGGTGAGTTGTACGTCTCTGATCTCGTGCCAACAAATAGGCGAACAACATTTGCGACCATACAGTGCTTCAAATGGAGCCATTTGAATACTTGCGTGATAGCTGTTGTTGTACGAGAATTCTACCAAGGGTAAGTGCAAATCCTAGTTGCCGCCAAAATCGATTACGCATGATCGAAGCATATCCTCTAGAGTTTGAATAGTACGCTCGGTCTGACCGTCAGATTGAGGATGAAAAGCGGTGCTAAGATTCAAACGAGTGCCAAGGGCGGATTGGAAAGTTTGCCAAAGGCGAGAAGTGAAACGAGCATCACGATCAGAAATAATATCAAGAGGAGTACCGTGACGACTAATGATTTCACTCGTGTAGATACGAGCCAGTTTCTCGACTTTGTAATCTTCACGAATGGCGAGAAAGTGTGCGGATTTGGTCAAACGATCGATGATAACCCAAATGCTGTCGTGACCAGACGAGGTACGAGGCAATTTCGTGATGAAATCCATGGCTATGCTCTCCCATTTCCAGACCGGAATTTCTGGTTGTTCGAGCAAACCGGAGGGATGTTGATGTTCTGCCTTGACTTTGGAACACGTAAGGCATTTGGAGACGTAGAGAGCGATATCACGTTTCATTCCAGGCCACCAATAGGATGCGCGCAAGTCATGATACATCTTATCAGCTCCAGGATGAACGGAGTATTGGGATTTCTGAGCTTCGTCCATCAAAGTAGTCCGAAGATTGAGACGATCGGGAATCCAAATGCGACTATGGTAGTAAAGAATACCATCAGGCTTAGCTTCGAGTGGGTTTTCGATTCCACAATTCAACTCGTATCGAGGTTACCCTCGTTAATGACGGCAAATTGCGCTTGTCGAATCAACTCGTTGAGTTTTCCCACGATTTGGTAGCAACGAGCACTCTTGACATGAGTCTTACGACTAAGTGCATCGGCCACGACATTCGCCTTACCAGGGTGGTAGCGGATATCGCAGTCGTAGTCGTTTAACAATTCTACCCAACGACGTTGACGCATGTTGAGTTCCTTTTGATCAAAGATGTGTTGGAGGCTCTTATGGTCGGTAAAGACCGTACACTTTGTACCATAAAGGTAGTGTCGCTAAATCTTCAATGCAAAAACAACTGTACCAAGTTCAAGGTCGTGAGTAGTATAGTTTTTCTCATGAATTTTGAGTTGTCTCGACGCGTAAGTGATTACTTTGTCCCGTTGCATGAGAACGCAACCAAGACCCTGGTTAGAGGCATCGCAATACACGACGAAATCATCGTTCCCATCGGGGAGAGTGAGAATAGGAGCATTAAAAGCATGTCCTTGAGCGTTTGGAAAGATTCTTCTTGTTCGGGACCCCAAACAAAAGGTTTATCTTTTTGAGTCAACAAAGTCAAAGGAACGGCAATCTTCGAGAAGTTCGAGATGAAACGGCGATAATACCCAGCTAGTCCAAGAAACGAACGAATTTCAGAGGGCGACTTAGGTGCAATCCAATTCTTCACAGCTTCTATCTTTGAAGGGTCAACATGAATACCAAGTTCATTGACGGTGTGACCTAAGAATTAAACCTGTTTTAGCCAAAATTCACACTTGGAGAATTTGGCATAAAGACGTTCGGTTTGCAAAAGCTGAAGAATAAGACGCAAATGTCGTCCATGTTCTTCTTTCGTCTTGGAGTAGATTAGGATATCGTTGATGAATACAATGACGAAATGATCGAGAAAAGGCTTACACACACGGTTCATAAGATCCATAAACACTGCAGGAGCGTTGGTCAAACCAAAAGGCATGACCACGAACTCGTAGTGTCCATAACGTGTGCGAAATGCGGTTTTGGGTACATCTTCCTCGGAAACCCGAAGTTGATGATAGCCAGAATGGAGGTCAACCTTTGAAAAGCACTTCGCGCCTTTCAATTGATCGAAGAGATCGTCAATACGAGGAAGTGGGTATCGGTTTTTGACTGTAAGTTTATTGAGCTCACGATAATCAATGCACATCCGAAAAGACCCATCTTTCTTCTTGACGAACAACACGGGAGCGTCCCAAGGGGAAGTACTAGGGCGTATAAAGCCTTTATCAAGAAGCTCTTGAAGTTGACTTGATAGCTCTTGCATCTCCGAGGGTGCTAAACGATAGGGAGCCTTCGCAACAGGAGTTGCTCCAGGAATGAGGTCAATACGAAAATCAACAGCTCGAGGAGGCGGAGGATCAGGAAGATTCTCGGGGAAAACAGAAGGGAACTCACAAACGACAGGAATCACTTATGCTAGGACCTTTGTCTTTCTTTTCCACAACGTGGGCAAGAAAGGCAAAGTACTCCTTACGCAAGTACTTGTTCGCTTTGATGCACGACATAAGCTTGAGACCCTTAGAAGGTTTCTCACCATAGACGTGTAAAGAGTCACCTTGAGGTAAGGGAAGGCGAATGAATTTCTCAGAACAAACGACTTCAGCACGAACTCGCTTAAGCCAGTCCATGCCTACTATGAAATCAAAGCTACCCATTTGCATAGGTATGAGGTCGATGGAAAATTTATGACCGTTTAAGATTAGGGAGCAACCAGAAAGAACAGAGTCAACGGAGATGGTCTTACCATTAGCGACTTCGACAGCAAAAGGATTAGGAATTTTAGTTCGTTCGCACTTAAGCAAGGGTTCAAATTCAACGAATACAAAACTTCTATCCGCGCCAGTATCAAACAGACAAGTAGCATAGATATGGTTCACAAGGAACGTACCAGTGATGACGTCATTCGAACTTTGGGCTTGAGCTGAGGTGAGAACGAAAGCTCGTCCTTTCGCAGGTTCGGTTTGTTGTTGCTGTTGGTTGTTGGTGCGTTTCGGGCAAACGTTAGCGAAATGGTTAGGATCGCCACAATTGTAGTAGGTTCGACCAGGTGTAGCTTGGGTTTGGCGGTTTGGGTTAGGATTGGGTAAAAGGGCTTGGGTTTGCTGGTTATGGGGTAGGCGACAGTAGTTGGAGAGGTGTCCCAACCTATTATAGTTGGCACATTTTCGGCATGAGGTGCCAACAGGGTGATGGTAGTTGCAAGTGGTACACTTGGGGTGAGAGCCAATGTAACCTTGTCCAGGTTGGTGGGTGTTTTGGGTAGGCGGAGTGACGACAGCATTGTTTTGAGAAGAAGCTTTCCGCTTCTTGTTCTTGTTGTGGGGCTTCTTGGCTGGAGGGTAGGTGATTCGGTGGTGTTGGCAATGGCTTGGTGCGCATGCTTCGTAGGGACCTTGTCGTAGGCCCCCTGAAGGATGCAGTTATTGTTGAGTTGGAGGGTTATGGCATAGGCTTCCTCGAGGGTTTTCGGGTTGGCTACGGCTACATGGTTCATGATCACTGGTGAGAGGCAACGGATGAGCTTGGCGATTGACTTGGGAACAGTATCGACTTGCCCAGGGCAAATGATACTAAACTGTTAAAGCGCGCAATCAATCCTTCAGCGTCGCTCCCTTGTTGTGTGAGATTCCAGAACTCGTTTTCAAGTTTCTGGGTCTCATGGGGAGGACAGAATTGCTCCTTCATGAGCTCCTTAAGCTCTTCCCAAGTCATCGCATGGGCTGCTTCGTTTCCACGCATGTTTCGTTCGGTGGTCCACCACTCGAGGGCTCTCTTGCGGAAGACCCCGGTGGCATTAAGGGTTCAGAGTTCCTCAGGGAAGCCGCCCTGATGGAAGATAAGCTCATTGAATCAAACCAATTGATCATGGCGGTAACACCGTCCATGCCAGTGAATTCCACTAGTTTACAAGCCATGAAATGCTTGAATTGGTAAGATGGTTTGGGGGTATCGGCTTTGGAATCAGCGGATGATTTAGGTGTGGCTTCGGCGTACATTGTGTGGATTTGGCTAACAATGTCGGGTATGATCTTAGCCAATTGCCTGACCATTTGCTCCGAAACGAGCCCAATCAGTTCTTGCTTCGATATCGAGTCCTCGTTGTTGGATTCCTTATGGGAATCCGTCTTCTTGGACTTCTTGAGGCGGTTCAACGAGTTACGGAAAGGAGGCATCTAGAAGTTGTAAAAAAGACAAAAGCATGAGACTTGATTGTAATAAAGAAAATAGGTTTTGCATGCATGAGTATTAATAAAATTCACATAAGTTTCACATAAGAAGCATGTGTTCATCAAGTATGGTTCACATAGTTTGCATGAGTTCAACAAGTATAACATGTTTACTCACATATGAATACAAATAAAGAGTATAAATTTAGTTTGTTCACGAGGATTAGTATTGTTTTTGATTGCGATAAACGTGCGAGTGTGTAACGGTTTGAAATGAACGAGGTAACAAGTATCAAAACACATAAAATTTGAGTCACATAAAAATAATAGGCTCGTAAACATGGGAATGATTCGGGTAGAGAATCGTCGACAATTCCAAATTGAATCGAAGATCTTTTCGAATTAGAGAAACGTGCTTTGGCTATATGTAAAATGCTCTCATCGAGAAGCGACTAACGACATTTTACCCTTCCAGTTACTACACGTCTCTAACCGATCGGAAAATCGAGACTTTGGCGAGAGCGAAAATCAAGGAATAGGACTTAATCGACAAGGTGCGGGTTTCACCCCTAACTTGACGTTTTCGTACCCTAAGTGTGGTTGGTACTTACCAAACGAAGAGCAAATTCCGATTCGTTGGTAAGGGTCCACTAGAGTTTTGAGTTGGAAATTTTCCATCAAGGTTGGGATTTCACTCCTAACTCGATGGCATAATTGCGTGCAAAAAGAATAAGTATAGCGGATTGAGAGTCGTTCACCAAATTGCGGTTTTCACACCTATTTTAGTGAAGTCGTCTCGTTTATATTACGAGTGTCTTCAAGCGTCCAAACGTGTATTGTGTAAAAGTGTCTTAGGAAGACACCATGTATATGTATTAAGACCAAAAGGAAAGAGAGAAGCAAAGTAGGAAGCATAAAGTTTTAAGCATAATCAAGAATGGTCACAACGGGTACTTAGAACTATAGACTAGGTCGAACATGGCAATTCTACCTAATTCCCTATAGTTATGGCTATGATACCAATCTGTCACACCCCAACCGATGGCGGAAACATCGGGATGAGATGAAAACGAGATTGCTCATTGCTCACAACATTATTAAGTGACAATAATTAATTAAACCATATTTCATTTCATAAGAATTGTCAAATACATCAATGTAACAAAACAAAGAACAACATAACATTTGCAAAGTCATAACAAAATTGATACATCGACATTAAACCTAACGTCTAATTTGTGTGTATCTAGTCCTTGCTATATTGTTTTCATAGCATCATCTCCTTCAACCTGTAACATGTTTTAAAATAATGTCAATGTGAAAGCAAAGGCGAATACACAAGTTTAGGCATAGCATACGTATACGAATAAGTTTAAACAATCCACATGGCAACCAAATCTATACAAGAACAATATCAAGGCATGCAATACTAATAATCAAACCCTTAACGCAATAACGATGTTTTAACATGACCTCACGAATAACACGATGGAGGTGGATGCGTGAATTCCTATAGCGCTAAGCATGTTAAACGAAGGCTAAAAATAGTTAACGACTAAAGCGTAGCAATACGAATATCTAAGACAAGCATCAAGTATAAGATTCAAGCTTTCATGTATATGGGATCGTTTGTGTGTTTCATAAAGTTTAAGTGTTCGTGATTTTGTATATGGAAACATGTTACACCCGAAAAGTGTTATAAACAAAGTGGGTCGAGTGTACTCACGGTTTTGCTAAGTCTTTTCTACACTTGACAATCCGTGAAGACGTTGGTTCGAGGATGACGCCGAATTATCCTACAAGAGGAAACAAGGCGTATAAGTATAGAGTTTCAACGGGAGATTAGGAGTATTCGTGCATGATTAAAAAAGTTTGATAAAGTATTATGATACGAAAGTATTCACTAAGATGTAACACTCATTTGACACTATAGTAACTCTTACGAGTTGGATGTGATTTCAAGGTTCGGGACCTATTAGAATCGTGACAAGGAATTACATACTTAATTGTTAAACTTAATAACTTGATAGGTGATTATAAGTTCATTATCAAGGTTTTGGTTTTAGAATAATAATATATTTATATATATCATTATAATCATGTAAGAGGTGGGAGGATGAACCATCCACTTTGTAACCTCTAGTGTCATGTATGTCAAGTATGAGGTGGGAGGTTAAACTGTCACACCCCGACCCGCAGCGGAATAAGAGTCGGGGCATAATTGGGTTCTCACCAAAGCTCATGATGTTTACTAATATGTTTCATATTTATTAAATTCAAATTACATCTCAAATGTTCAAGTCAAATTCATACAGTACAAGGAAAGGAAAATTTAATAAACAATCCAAAATCTAAACTGATTTATTCTTCTAGGCCGTCCTACATGTTTCTTGCTTCAACTGGATCACCTGTATCATGTGTAAAAAATGGGGGTTTTTGGGTCAACAAAAGTTGGCGAGTGAACCTTGTTAAAAACATTTGTTATTGATTTCTTGTTGCATTTAATATGGAAAAATTGTGCAATAATCATATGAGAACAAACGTAAATAAACATACAATGACAAACCACCTTGCATGAGTATATGACATGGATGATAATGTATATGTTGGCAACGTCTCGTTCCGCTCATAGGTAATGGGGAACGAACGGCCTATGATGATGTATGTGCGATCAAGGCTCAATCAAACGGAGCCGATCGTATGTTGGCAACGCCTCGTTCACGCTCATAGGTAATGGGGAACGGTTCCGCTCATAGGTAATGGGGAATAGACGGCCTATGATGAGGTATGAACTGAACATGATAAATTTAATCTAAACATTAACCACACAAACAGTTGACACATATTGAATACACATTTGATCATGGATATGATGGATGCACAAGTGTTTAAATGTAGTAAATAATAAGACACATGATGCACCCCAAAATGTGACTAAAACGGGGAATTTGTAGAGATTCACTCACATTGGGTGCGTTCGTTTGATGATGTTGAATGCGCACGAGTTTAGAGAGTTGATTGACGAGGAATAACTAACCTAGATAATAACGAAAAGGTACGGTAAATAAGTGGATTTTATTAACAATTTTAATTGGATTTTTAGATTTATTTTTGTGAGTTTAAGGTCACTTTCTAACTTTAAAAATGTTATTTTTAAGTATTTTTAATTGATTTTTAAATAAAACAAATAAATAAAAATATAAAACAATGTTGACTTTTTGGGTTGACCGTTGACCGGTTCGGACCTTGTGTATATATGCGCTGGGTGAGGCTCGAACTCGTGACCTCCCGTACGCGTGCACGCAGCTCTACCAACTGAGCTATGTGTCTAACCCGAATTATTTCTGTTTTTAATTATATTTATATACTATTTAATTTAATCAGAAATCATTTATTTTAAAAAGGATTTTAATTATGTCGGACCGGTGCACACAACAGGTCTCGAACCCGGGACCCGTTGTTTAGCGTTGCACACAGTCCACCGCTGGACTGTGTGTCTAACCTGGTTAATATACTGATTTTTATTAAATTTAACATCTTACAGCGAGTTGATACGGTTCGGTTTAAAAAGAACATTTTTATTTCAGAGAGTGAGGTTGTGTCAGGGATCGAACTCGAGACGTGTGCTAATTGTTTGCACACAGTCCACCGCTGGACTGTGTGTCTAACCCGGTTATATAACTTGTTTTAATTAATCTTATAAACATCGTCGACTTCGTCTTCTTCGCTCAAAGACTCAGACGACCGATATTCTTCTGTTCTTGATTAAATCGTTCATCGAACATATTACTGGTTGAAATGAAATGAATAGAATGAGTTAAGCAATCAAATGTACCGATCAGACTGTATTTCTCAGAATTCCGGCAATGGTCGTCGGCTCTGATTTGTGTATTCCGTCTGATTGAATCAATTAACAGTTTTGATCGGTTAGTTGTGAAATTGAGTTACTAAACAAGGATTAACAGAAGGTTTAAATGATTATACCGATTCACAGCGTGATTTTTGGAAATTCCAGAGGTTTTCTGGCGAGTGCAGAATATTCCGGCTTCGTCGTTTGGGATTGATTCTGGTTGATGGATTGAAGTTAGTAATAGTCTAACAATGGATTGAAACCGAAAGAGTCGAGGTATTTACCGTTTTGATGTAAGTCTCGGTTTTCTGGCAAAAGTCCGGCGATTGCAGAAAATCTCCGGCGAGTGAAATTGATTCGAGAAATGGTGCGATTTTGAGCGATCCAGAGACTTGGGTGTGTATTTATAGGGAAGAATCACGATGAATTGGGTCTGATTTTAGTCTTGATTCGTGGTCAGCCTTTCTCCGGCGGTTATGACTGATGTCGCGGGATTAGACATCGGTTATAACCGATGTTGAGGTTAATACATACGTTAAGTCAAAGGAAACCGTCGATAATTGGCGAAATCGTCGGAATTTCCGGCGAGAGCGATTTGGGCGCGCTGATGACCAATTTAATTTCGAGTTTCATTATATGTATTAATTGTTTCGATATATCAACAAATAACACAAGTGGCGGAGTGGTGAGATATGTGTTAGTTAAGTCTTCCGGCTGACCCGGGTTCGAAACCCGGCAGCCGGTTTTCTTTTTTATTTATTTTATTTTCACTTTTTAATAATTATAGTTTTTAAATTCCAAATTGTTTATTAATTATGTATTGTTTAAAATTAAAATAAATCATAAATACGCAACGAAATTTTATAATTTGATATTCGATTAATAAACGAAGCGGGTTTGGAAACCCGTTTTTCGACGGATGTTACAGTATCCCCTACTTTTAGAAATTTCGTCCCGAAATTTAAGTAGTAGTGGTAACAGGAAAAAGATGTGGGTATTTCTCACGCATTGAGTCTTCACGTTCCCAAGTAAACTCAGGTCCTCGTTTCGACTCCCAGCGTACCCTGACGATTGGAATACGGCTTCGTCTTAAACGTTTCTGTCCAAAGTCCATAATTTCTACTGGTCTTTCAATGAAATGCATAGATTCATCTACTTGAATGTCTTCTAGAGGAATATGGAGATTTTCATCGGCGAGGCACTTCTTCAAGTTCGATACGTGAATGTGGGATGAATTCTGTTGAGTTCTTCTGGTAGGTCAAGCTTGTATGCTACAGGTCCTACTCTTTCGAGTATCTTGAAAGGTCCTACGTAGCGTGGTGCTAGCTTGCCTTTTTGACCAAAACGAACCACACCCTTCCACGGTGATACTTTTAAAAGTACTTGGTCACCAATGTTAAACTCCAAGTGCTTTCGTCATTTGTCTGCATAAATCTTTTGACGACTTTGTGCTGCTTTAAGATTGTTTCGAATTTGATGGATCTTGTCTGTTGTTTCTTGAATTAACTTTGGACCGGTGATTTGAGCTTCTCCAATTTCGTGCCAACATATTGGTGATCGGCACTTACGACCATATAAGGCTTCGAAAGGTGCCATGCCGATACTTGAATGATAGCTGTTGTTGTACGAAAATTCAACTAATGGTAGATGAGCGTCCCAATTTCCTTTGAAGTCTATGACACATGCTCGAAGCATATCTTCAAGAGTTTGGATGGTGCGTCCAGATTGTCCATCAGTTTGAGGATGAAAAGCGGTACTGAGGTCTAATCGTGTACCCAAGGCGGCTTGTACGGCTTGCCATGTTCGTGAAGTGAAACGACCATCACGGTCTAAAATGCTTAAAGGTACACCATGACAGCTTACGATTTCGCTAATGTAGATACGAGCTAACTTCTCGTTCTTGAAGTCTTCGCGAATCGGAATGAAGTGAGCTGATTTTGTGAGACGATCAATGATTACCCATATAGTGTCATACCCACTGGAGGTGCGAGGTAACCCGGTAATGAAGTCCATGGTTATGTTTTCCCACTTCCATACAGGTATTTTAGGTTGGGTTAGAAGTCCTGAAGGTCTTTGATGTTCAGCTTTTACTTTAGAACAGGTAAGGCACTTGGAAACAAAAACAGCAATATCCTTTTTCATGCAGGCCACCAGTAGGTGTATCGAAGGTCTTGATACATCTTGTCGGCTCCTGGGTGTACAGAGTATCGTGTTTTGTGCGCCTCATTCATAAGGAAATCACGAAGGTTATTGTGATCGGGAATCCATATGCGATCTAGATAATACAGAATACCGTCGGATTTTGTTTCGAGTTTAAGTTCTGCTCCACAAGATAGCTCATTGCGTATGTCGTTTTCTGTTATAGAAACATGTTGAGCTTCTCGGATTTGATCTTTGATGTCGGTTATGATTTGCGAACATAAAGACGAATGGAGTTCGCATAACCCTTTTGACTGAGTGCATCGGCCACCACATTTGCCTTGCCAGGATGATACCGAATTTCACAGTCGTAGTCATTAAGGAGTTCGACCCATCTTCGTTGTCTCATATTCAACTCATTCTGATTAAAGATATGTTGGAGGCTCTTGTGGTCAGTGTATATTTCACACTTGGTACCGTAGAGGTAATGTCTCCTATCTTAAGAGCGAACACAACGGCTCCAAGTTCCAGGTCGTGGGTGGTGTAGTTCTTCTCATGAACTTTGAGTTGTCTAGACGCGTAGGCTATCACTTTTCCCCTTTGCATTAATACACAGCCTAATCCTTGCCCTGATGCGTTGCAATATACTACAAAGTCATCGCAACCTTCGGGGAGTGTGAGGATAGGTGCGTCACAAAGCTTTTGCTTAAGGGTTTGGAAGGCTTCTTCTTGTTTAGGTCCCCATATGAAGGGTTTTCCTTTATGAGTCAAAGCCGTGAGTGGTACAGCAATACGAGAGAAATTTGCAATGAAACGGCGATAACCCGCCAAACCAAGAAATGATCTTACTTCGGTAGGGGTACGTGGTGCTTGCCATTCCTGTACTGCTTTGATCTTCGAGGGGTCGACATGTATTCCCTTTTCATTGACGACATGTCCAAGGAATTGTACTTCTCTTAACTAGAATTCGCATTTGGAGAATTTAGCGTAGAGCTTTTCGGTTCTTAAGAGTGTGAGGATGAGTCGAAGGTGTCGTTCATGATCAGTTTTAGACTTTGAGTAGATGAGGATGTCGTAGATGAAGACTATGACAAAGCGGTCGAGATAGGGTTTGCATACCCTATTCATTAGATCCATGAATACAGCTGGGGTATTGGTAAATCCAAATGGCATGACCATGAATTCGTAATGACCATAACGAGTTCGGAAGGCGGTCTTTGGGACGTCTTCTTCATGTACTCTGAGTTGATGATAGCCAGAACGAAGGTCGTTCTTTGAAAAGCAGGTGGCACCCTGGAGTTGGTCTAGTAGATCATCGATGCGAGGTAACGGATAGCGGTTTTTGACAGTTAATTTGTTGAGTTCTCTGTAATCGATACACATGCGAAACGTTCCATCCTTCTTCTTCACAAACAGAACAGGTGCACCCCAAGGCGATGAGCTAGGACGTATGAATCCTTTGTCGGTCAGTTCTTGCAGTTGACTGGCCAGCTCTTGCATTTCGGATGGGGCTAACCTATAAGGAGATTTTGCGACGGGTGTAGCGCCAGGTACAAGATCAATGCGGAATTCGACTTCTCTCATGGGAGGAAGTCCTGAGATGTCGTCGGGAAAGACTTGTGGGAATTCTTTCACTACAGGTATATCTTCGAGTTTCTTCTCCTTGTTTCCCTTCTTGACGACGTGAGTTAAGTATGCGACATAGTTCTTGCGGAGATATTTTCGGGCTTGAAGACAGGACATCAGTTTGAGTCCTTTCGAAGGGGTTTCTCCAAAAATTCGTAGGATCTGACCGTCTGCAAGAGGGATGCGAATGAACTTTTCGCGGCATACTACTTCAGCATGATGTTGGCTGAGCCAGTCCATGCCGATTATAATGTCGAAACTTCCCAACTTCATAGGAATGAGGTCAACTGGAAAATCGTGATCGTTTAGAGTGAGAGTACAGTTTCGGATAATGGAGTTTAATGAGACCGGTTTTCCGTCAGCAACTTCCACCGTTATGGATTCCATGAGTTTATCACGGGTTTGGTTGAGGATGGGTTCAAATTCTAAGGACACAAAACTCTTATCCGCGCCAGTATCAAATAACATGGATGCATAACTACCGTTGATGAGAAACGTACCGTTAACCACGTTGTTGTCGGCCCTAGCTTGATTGGCGTTGATGTTGAAAGCTCTTCCTCTAGTAGGTGGAGGAGCTTGGTTAGCTTGATTCACCGGATTTGCTTGAGCTTGAGCATGTATGATGTTCACCAAGCGTGGACAAGTGTTTCTATAGTGGTTTGGGTCTCCACAGTTGTAACAAGCCCGCATGGGTTGCATCATGGGATAGTTGGGTTGGTAGTAGGATTGGGCCGTATTTTGTGTAGGTGGTAGTAGTAAGGGTTGTTGGGCTTGACCCACTATCTGATGGTGGGTTTGGGTTGAGGGTTGGTTGCGGTTTATTCGTTGAAGTGTGCGACAGGTTTGGATGGTGTGACCTGCACGGCCACAGCTGGTGCAATATTGGCAGGGGTGCTCGGGAAAGTGATGGTATTGGCAACGAGTGCATTTTGGGTATGGGCCGGAGTATGCCCTTTTGTATGGTGCAGATGAGGGGGCAATTTGGGTGATGGGTGCAGAAGTGATTGGGGGGATTGTTTGTGTGACAGCAAAGTTCTTGTTGTTTCGCTTCCTCTTGCCAGCAAACTTCGAAGAGGAGGCAGAGTGGTTTGTAGTTTGAGTCTCAATGGGGGCTTTCTTTTTCTCCCCCTTAAATTTTCCGTTACGGATGCGATTTTCCGTAAGTTCGGTAGCTAGTTCCATTGCAGCTTCAAGTGTTGCAGGTGAAGTGCTTGATACTGAGTCTTGAATTTTCGCGGGGAGGCCTCGAATATAGTGTTCAACCAAACGGTACACTGGGGTGAACAAGTTAGGAACCATCTGATTCAGCTCAAGAAATCTTTTGTTGTAGGAAGTATGATCTCCTTCCTTTTGCTTTAGCGAGTGGAATTCGTCTTCCAACTTCTTGATTTCGCTTCTTGGGCAGAAGCGTCTTGTCATTATTTCCCTTAACTCTTCCCAGGTTAAGGCCATGGCGTCTTCGACTCCTCTCTTGCCCTTCTCTGTGTTCCACCAGGTCAGGATTACCCCAAATAGTCTCCCGGTTGTGTAACGTACCTTGCGATCCTCGGGACAACCGCAATTGAGGAAGGTGTTCTCCATTTCCTCAAACCAGTGGAGGAGAGCAGTGACACCTTCGGTCCCTTCATACTTTGGGGGATCGCAAGACTTGAAGTGTTTGTAGGAGCACTTTTTGGAGGGAGGGTTGTTGACGTTCTGGTCTTCTTGGTTGGGAGGGTTGATGGGATTCGCGGTGAGAGCTTGTTGGACTTGAATAACGATGACAGGAAGCACCGCGGCCATTTGTTTTGCAATTTGGGTGGCCAAGCGTTCGTTTGACCTTCCTGACTTTCGACCTCCACGTAGCTGCCTAGCCGACATCTACAGGAACATACATAGGAAGATTGTGAGTTTAAGAAGTGTTTAGGTGTCATGTGTCGTTAAAAGTAATAAAATAACATAATCATCAATAATGCAACTACATCCATAGGATGTCTTGGGTTTGCTCATGTTTGGGCCTCCAATGTCCCCCGTACCATCGCCTGTATAGTCATGTGGCCCCCATGACAATTGGCTTAGTAGGATTCACATTGGTGTTGGCGATTTAACACTCGCATCACCCGAAGGAAAACCATGAAATATGTTTGCGAGATGTATGGTCGGAGGGTGTCCAGGTATAGACACAATGACAACTCAAAGTGGGGTTAGTTCACACGACGTTTGGTATAGCATGCATTGGCCTAATAGGTCCTTCGTACTCTCATCGTTAGTCCCCAGGTAGGCAAACTGGTCCTTTATTTTGGATTTATACGAATGCCAAGCCTAGACAGGACGTTCCGACTACCGGTACTCGTACCCTTCCAGTTACTACATGCCCGTCATGAGAACTCACTTTGATGTGATTTGAAAATACAAAAATCGTTGTAAAAATCATATGAATTGTGAGGTGTGTGCTCTCATGGATATGGTATGTTATGAGGATATGATTCATGATGAGCATTGTATAATAATATGTACTTATGAACATGCTTGCATAACATTAAATGTAACAATAAACATAAAGCATATAAACATCATGAATTTTGCATGTAACACACAAACAATTTAAAAAACAAATTTTAATCAACTATAGTATAGGCTCTAAGGGTCTAATAACCTATCCTATATCCCTATAGTCATGGCTCTGATACCAATCTGTCACACCCCGACCCGCAGCGGAATAAGAGTCGGGGCATAATTGGGTTCTCACCAAAGCTCATGATGTTTACTAATATGTTTCATATTTATTAAATTCAAATTACATCTCAAATGTTCAAGTCAAATTCATACAATACAAGGAAAGGAAAATTTAATAAACAATCCAAAATCTAAACTGATTTATTCTTCTAGGCCGTCCTACATGTTTCTTGCTTCAACTGGATCACCTGTATCATGTGTAAAAAATGGGGGTTTTTGGGTCAACAAAAGTTGGCGAGTGAACCTTGTTAAAAAGTTTGTTATTGATTTCTTGTTGCATTTAATATGGAAAAATTGTGCAATAATCATATGAGAACAAACGTAAATAAACATACGATGACAAACCACCTTGCATGAGTATATGACATGGATGATAATGTATATGTTGGCAACGTCTCGTTCCACTCATAGGTAATGGGGAACAGACGGCCTATGATGATGTATGTGCGATCAAGGCTCAATCAAACGGAGCCGATCGTATGTTGGCAACGCCTCGTTCACGCTCATAGGTAATGGGGAACGGTTCCGCTCATAGGTAATGGGGAACAGACGGCCTATGATGAGGTATGAACTGAACATGATAAATTTAATCTAAACATTAACCACACAAACAGTTGACACATATTGAATACACATTTGATCATGGATATGATGGATGCACAAGTGTTTAAATGTAGTAAATAATAAGACACATGATGCACCCCAAAATGTGATTAAAACGGGGAATTTGTAGAGATTCACTCACATTGGGTGCGTTCGTTTGATGATGTTAAATGCGCACGAGTTTAGAGAGTTGATTGACGAGGAATAACTAACCTAGATAATAACGAAAAGGTACGGTAAATAAGTGGATTTTATTAACAATTTTAATTGGATTTTTAGATTTATTTTTGTGAGTTTAAGGTCACTTTCTAACTTTAAAAATGTTATTTTTAAGTATTTTAATTGATTTTTAAATAAAAAAATAAATAAAAATATAAAACAATGTTGACTTTTTGGGTTGACCGTTGACTTGACCGTTGACCGGTTCGGACCTTGTGTATATATGCGCTGGGTGAGGCTCGAACTCGTGACCTCCCGTACGCGTGCACGCAGCTCTACCAACTGAGCTGCGTGTCTAACCCGAAATATTTCTGTTTTTAATTATATTTATATACTATTTAATTTAATCAGAAATAATTTATTTTAAAAAGGATTTTAATTATGTCGGACCGGTGCACACAACAGGTCTCGAACCCGGGACCCGTTGTTTAGCGTTGCACACAGTCCACCGCTGGACTGTGTGTCTAACCTGGTTAATATACTGATTTTTATTAAACTTAACATCTTACAGCGAGTTGATACGGTTCGGTTTAAAAAGAACATTTTTATTTCAGAGAGTGAGGTTGTGTCAGGGATCGAACTCGAGACGTGTGCTAATTGTTTGCACACAGTCCACCGCTGGACTGTGTGTCTAACCCGGTTATATAACTTGTTTTAATTAATCTTATAAACATCGTCGACTTCGTCTTCTTCGCTCAAAGACCCAGACGACCGATATTCTTCTGTTCTTGATTAAATCGTTTATCGAACATATTACTGGTTGAAATGAAATGAATAGAATGAGTTAAGGAATCAAATGTACCGATCAGACTGTATTTCTCAGAATTCCGGCAATGGTCGTCGGCTCTGATTTGTGTATTCCGTCTGATTGAATCAATTAACAGTTTTGATCGTTAGTTGTGAAATTGAGTTACTAAACAAGGATTAACAGAAGGTTTAAATGATTATACCGATTCACAGCGTGATTTTTGAAAATTCCAGAGGTTTTCCGGCGAGTGCAGAATATTCCGGCTACGTCGTCTGGGATTGATTCTAGTTGATGGATTGAAGTTAGTAATAGTCTAACAATGGATTGAAACCGAAAGAGTCGAGGTATTTACCGTTTTGATGTAAGTCTCGGTTTTCCGGCGAAAGTCCGGCGATTGCAGAAAATCTCCGGCGAGTGAAATTGATTCGAGAAATGGTGCGATTTTGAGCGAAATGATTTCCAGAGACTTGGGTGTGTATTTATAGGGAAGAATCACGATGAATTGGGTCTGATTTTAGTCTTGATTCGTGGTCAGCCTTTCTCCGGCGGTTATGACTGATGTCGCGGGATTAGACATCGGTTATAACCGATGTTGAGGTTAATACATACGTTAAGTCAAAGGAAACCGTCGATAATTGGCGAAATCGTCGGAATTTCCGGCGAGAGCGATTTGGGCGCGCTGATGACCAATTTGATTTCGAGTTTCATTATATGTATTAATTGTTTCGATATATCAACAAATAACACAAGTGGCGGAGTGGTAAGATATGTGTTAGTTAAGTCTTCCGGCTGACCCGGGTTCGAAACCCGGCAGCCGGTTTTCTTTTTTATTTATTTTATTTTCACTTTTTAATAATTATAGTTTTTAAATTCCAAATTGTTTATTACTTATGTATTGTTTAAAATTAAAATAAATCATAAATATGCAACGGAATTTTATAACTTGATATTCGATTAATAAACGAAGCGGGTTTGAAAACCCGTTTTTCGACGGATGTTACATAAACCATCCACTTTGAACCTCGGATTATGTTCACCACTACACAAGTTACCATTGGTAACAAGGAGGGTACAAGAACTATATACTATACAAGAATGATAAGGTGTCATCTAGATACCAAGTAGCCAAGTATTCAACAACCCGACGAGCACACGAGGACAATCGTCAACGGCTTTGTGGGGTTGTGACACTCTAAGTCTAGCAAACTATCTTGGGATCTTGATGAAAATCATCAAGTGATGTGTGGTCTCAAGTTAGGATAGCCCAAGCTTTCTTGGTGGACACACATGAACAAGTTTAAGAACTTGCATCACTTGTGAGCTCAATGCTCTTCAAAAACAGAAAGTTTGGAGTGATTAAACACTCTATTTACAAGTTTAACAACCTAGGTTAGTCCCCATACTCATATATGTGATTAGGAGTTCAAGAACACTAGGATGAATGAGAAAACGTATGAGATTTAACAAGTTTTTGAAAAGTTAAATCATAACAGAAAGTTCTCGGACATTTTGGGGCATTTCCAGGTCTGGATTCTCTATGGAGAGCCCTAGGAATTCAACCCAAAGTTTATCCAAGCAAGTAGGAAGAAGAATGAGATGATTTGGTTAAGAAATGAGCAAGATATGCTCACTTTTGTAAGAGGTATACAATCTGCCCGAATTCTGAAGTTTCAAGTGTTCTTGAGATGATTTTGGAGAGACTATGGAGTTGTGAAAGTGGAAAAAGGCTTGAAAAACACTTGGGTTTTATAAGGAAAGGATTAGGGTTAGTTAGGTGAAGTTTAGGTGGGTTATTAAGTGTTAAAAATTGATAAAAAACTCAAAAAACCAACCCAATCCCGCCCAAAACCCGCTGCTGCCGCCCTCCCTTGCGATCAGGTATGACCCGGAAACAAAGCTTATATGCTTTGTGTTTCCGGGTTCTTCAGATGTGTGGCAAGTGGTGGATGGCGGAGCGCTTGGCTATTGAACCGGAGGTCCCGGGTTCGAAACCCTCGGATCCCGGTTTTGGTATATTATTTATATATATTATTTTTTTAATTAAAAACCTTTAAACAATTTACCAAAAATGGCAAGATTAGTCCCTGAAGTTAAGAATTCAAGAATTACAATTTAGACCTTGGAATTTATAAAAAAATATATATTTATTTATTAACCTTTAATCCTAAATGTTGATATATTATAAAATAGCATTTTTAATTTTTGTAAAAATAAATTAATTAATTCTATTAACTAAATTAATTAATTAATGTAATTAATTAACTTAATTAATAATTTAATTAATTAACTTAATAAATGAATAGATAATTATATTTTCGTAACGAATTTAGTTTAATGATTACGAGTTTCACGTTTACGTCTCGATTACGGATACATACCATGTTTGCAAGTTATCACACGTTTACGATTAAGAGTACCACGAATACGTTTATATGTTTAAAGTATGAGCAAGTAAAATTATAACATGACTATGATTAACATAATATGGATAAAATACGAGTTTCTCATTACGATCCAAGTCTCGGTTTACAACGTTTACAACGAAAGACGAATACAAGATACAATGCTTACTAAAAATAGAAGTACGATACAAGTTTCCAAATATAGAAAGTATAGAAACGCGGGGCGTTACATGATGCCCCGCACACGTTGCGGGGCGATGGCCGAGTAATGAGCGATTGTTAGGCAGCTCCTTGATACGGAGAACAATTAAATCGAGTCAACCAGTTAAAACAAAACACTTTTACAGTTTTGCAAAAAAAACTAAAACAATGGCAATACTGTTATTTTTAACTAAGGGGAGGTTATAATTTTTGGCTGGGGTAAAATCCTAATTTGCCAAAAGCTAAAGTGATGCCAGTACTGTAAATTGAAACCAGAGGCAAAATTGTAAATTTGCGCAAGGGCAAACTCGTAATTTTGAAGTTAGAGCTACACAGTAATATAAATTTGAACTAAAGACACAATCTTAATTTTAGGCCGGAGACAAAATTATAATTTTATTTTGAACCGAGGGCATAATCGTAACTTTGAGTTGGAGCCAAAAGCGTAATTTTATTTTGAACAGGGGCAAAAACGTAATTTTTAACTGAGGGAGAAATCATAATTTTTTAAACAGGGAAAAATCTATTTTTGAAGAGAGCGCAAAATCGTAATTTTAAGGTGGGGGTAAAAATATATTTTTCTCTTTTGAACTGGGGCGAGAACGTAATTTTGAGCTGAGGGCCAATCGTAATTTTGAGTCGAGGGCAAAGTCGTAATTTTGGCCCGGGGGCAAACGCGTGATTTTATTTTGAGCAGGGGGCGAAAAGGTAATTTTAAATTGGGGTCAAAACCGTAATTTTAAAGTGTAAAAAAATAATAAACAGTTGGTATTTTGAGCTGAGGGCCAAATCGTAATTTTGAGTCGAAGGCATAATCATAATTTTAGGCTGGGGCTAAAGGGTATTTTATTTAAGCAAGTGGCAAAAACGTAATTTTAAACGGGGGGCAAACCGTAATTTTAAAGTGTTAAAAAAGTAATAAACGGTTGGTCCAATGGGGGAGTGCCAGGCAGCTGCCTTGCACTATTCCCCCAACCTCTCTTTGTATATGTACTAGTTGATGCCCCGCCCGCGTTGCGGGGCGATGGCCGAATAATGAGCGAGTGTTAGGCAGCTCCTTGACATGAAAAACAATTAAATCGAGTCAATCAATTAAAACAAAACACTTTACACTTTTGCTAAAAAACTAAAAAATGGCAATAGTGTTATTTTTAACTAAGGGAAAGTTTTATTTTTTGAGTGGGTTAAAATTGTAATTCGCCAAAAGCTAAAGTGATGGCACTACTGAAATTGAAACCCGAGGGAAAAATTGTGAATTTGCGCTGGAGCAAATTCGTAATTTTGAACTTGGGGTAACACAGTAATATAAATTTGAACTAAAGGCACAATCGTAATTTTTGGCTGGAGGCAAAAGCATAATTATATTTTGAATCGAGGGCGAAATCGTAACTTTGAGTTGGAGCCAGAAGAATAATTTGATTTTGAACAAGGGCAAAAACGTAATTTTGAATTGCGAGCGAAATCATAATTTTTTAAATGGGGAATAATCTATTTTTGAAGAGAGGGCAAAATCGTAACCTTTAGCTGGGGGCAAAAACATATTTATTTTTCTTTTGAAGCGGGGGGAAAACGTAATTTGAGCTGAGGGCGAAATCGTAATTTTGAATCGAGGGCAAATCATAATTTTGAATCGAGGGCAAAATCTTGGGCTGGGGATAAAACCGTAATTTTATTTTGAGCAGGGGTTAAGAACGTAATTTAAAACTGAGGGCAAAACCGTATTTTTAAGTGAAAAAAACTTAATATATGGTTGGTCCAATGGGAGAGTGCCAGGCGGCAAAATCATAATTTTGGGCTGGGGACAAAAGCGTAATTTTATTTTGAGCAGAGGGTAAAAACGTAATTTAAAACTGGGGGCAAAATCGTATTTTAAAGTGGGAAAAAAATTAATATATGGTTGGTCCAATGGGGGAGTGCCAGGCCCTCTACATATACAAAAACCAATTGGGGGAATAGTGCCAGGCTGCCTGGCACTATTCCCCCAATTGGTTTTTGTATATGTAACTATTCCCCCAATTGGTTTTTGTATATGTAGAGAACTAGTTGATGCCCCGCCCACGTTACGGGGCGATAACCGAATAATGAGCGAGTGTTAGGCAGCTTCGTGACATGGAAAACAATTAAATCGAGTCAACCAATTAAAATAAAACACTTTTATAGTTTTGCTAAAAAAACTAAAACAGAGTCAATACTGTTATTTTTAACTAATGTAAAGTTTTATTTTTTGACTGGGGTAAAATCGTAATTTACCAAGTAAAATGATGACAGTACTGTAAATTGGAACCAGGGGCAAAAATGTAAATTTGCACAGGGGCAAAGTCATAAATTTGAACTTGGGGTAACACAATAATATAAATTTGAACTAAACGTACAATCTCAATTTTAGGCTGGAGGCAAAACCATATTTTTATTTTGAACCGAGGGCAAAATCGTAATTTTGAGTTGGGTGCAAAAACATAATTTTATTTTGAACAGGGGCGAAAACATAATTTTGAACTGAGGGCGAAATAATAACTTTTTTAACGGAGAAAAATCATATTTTTTAACAGATGGCAAAATCGTAATTTTTAGCTAGGGGCAAAAACATAATTTTATTTTGAACCGGGGCGAGAACGTAATTTTGAGTTGAGGGCAAAATCATAATTTTTAAGCGAGGGAAAATCGTAATTCTGAGCTGGGGGCGAAAGCGTAATTTTATTTTCAGCTTGGGGCAAAACCGTATTTTAAAGCAGGGGAAAAACGGTAATATTACGATGAATATAAAATAGTAAACGGTGTGGTCCAATGGGGACACCGTTTACTATTTTATATTCATCAATTACCAAATGGGGGAGTGCCAGCAACTGCCTGGCACTCCCCCATTGGACCACACCGTTTACTATTTTATATTCATCAATTACCAAATGGGGGAATAGTGCCAGGCAGCTCACACCGCTTACTATTTTATATTCATTAATTACCAAATAGGGGAATAGTGCTAATTTTATATTAATCAATTACCAAATGGGGGAATAATGCCAGGCAGTCAATTACCAAATGGGGGAATAGTGCCAGGCAGCTGCCTGGCACCCCCATTAGACCACACCGTTTACTATTTTATATTCATCAATTACCAAATGGGGGAATAGTGCTAATTTTATATTCACAATTACCAAATGGGTTATATTCATTAATTACCAAATAGGGGAATAGTGCTAATTTTATATTAATCAATTACCAAATGGGGGAATAATGCCAGGCAGTCAATTACCAAATGGGGGAATAGTGCCAGGCAGCTGCCTGGCACTCCCCCATTAGACCACACCGTTTACTATTTTATATTCATCAATTACCAAATGGGGGAATAGTGCTAATTTTATATTCATCAATTAACAAATGGGGGAATAGTGCCAGACCCCATTTGGTAATTGATGAATATAAAATTAGCACTATTCCCCCATTTGGTAATTGATGAATAGTAATTGATGAATATAAATTAGCACTATTCCCCGATTTGGTAATTGATGAATATAAAATAGTAAACGGTGTTGTCCAATGGGGGAGTGTCAGGCAGCTGCCTGGCACTATTCCACAATTTGGTAATTGATGAATATAAAATATTAAACGGTGTGGTCCAATGGGGGAGCGCCAGTCAATTGCCTGGCACTATTCCCCCATTTGGTAATTGTAGTATTGTAAGGCCTGCCACTATTCCCTCATTTGGTAATTGTAGTAATATAAATATAAATATAAATATAAATAAATAGTAATAATAATTTTGAATTGTTTTCTATTAGTTTTGTTTTAAAATTTGATCCCACGATGGAATTCATTTAGAGGAAGTTGATGAAAGCATTTTTAAGTAAATAAAATATTTGATTTTGATATTTAAGCAAACTAATTAAAATAAATTACAAGTTTTGTACTTTATCTTGATATCATTTTTCTGCCAGTGTCCTTTTCAACGAATTTTGATAGGTCTTGTCTATAGGGAAAATTCAGTAAGTTTTTTTTTGTTAAATCTGATCATGTGACTTGTATGTGAGAGCATTTTTGTCATTTTACCTATAAGGACTAAATATGTAAATAACTTAAATACTCAACCATTTTAAACAAATTAAAATGTTATCTCTCTATCACTATCCACCACCACCACCAACACTATCCGGCCTTGCCTCTTCAATCTGAATATACATGCATGCATGTAAGTATATATCATACACACCGACTAGAATATCTGGACTTGTAAAATGTCTCTTAATTAATTTCAATTTTCAGGATTTTGTGTAGGGTGGGTGTTTGGTTGTGGTGTTAAGGGCGGCGGTGCATGTGGGTGGTTGTGGGGTTAGGGGCTGCGGTGCGGGTGGGGGTAGCGGGTGGTGTTGATGGTGGATGGTGATAGAGAGATAACATTTTAATTTTTTTAAAATGATCGAGTATTTAAGTTATTTACATATTAGTCCTTTCAGGTAAAATAACAAAAATGGCCTCACATGAAGTCATATGATCAGATTTAACAAAAATATTTGACTTGGTTAGCGCTAAAGGACAAGACGAACAATAATTTTCTATATCAAAGACAAGACCTGTCAAAATTCGTTGAAAAGAACACCGCCTGAAAAATGGTATCAAGATAAAGGACAAAACTTGTAATTTTTCCTTAAAAGAAAAGCCGTATATAATTTTAAATGCTTAGGTGCGTACTTTATGAATGTACTTATGCTATAAAATGTGGAGCAAAATGAGAAACCCAATTTGACAATTGTGCACATTAAACCGACTAGCTCAACTACATGATTGAACAACACAAAATGTTTTGAGAGTTAGGCAACATTTCAATTTTCTCATAAAACCCACATGTAATGATTTGATTAAAACCATAAACTTTAACAAACAATTGGAATTACGCCACACAATAACTAATAACATTTAGTTCCACAAATCCAAGAAAAGAAAGCTAAGTTTTATACTTTAAAAAAATTGATTGAACAACAAGACCATTTCCGGCATATGTCCATGGAGAGCGTATGTGAGTTGATGCAGAGAGGAGACGTGACAACATATGTTGAGGAATGAGGGTAGAAAGAGAACTATGGGTACGGTGTTCTGTAAGTACACACTGGAAAACATACAAGTTGTGGTGTGTACCTGTTACAACATTCAATCAACAAATAATCAAAAAACTGATACAACCATAGAGTTCGGCATGTTAGTTAGCTTGATTTGGTTCCCGTTAGGGTGTATATGATTTATAGGATTTAGGAGTTCTAAGTTGATGAACTCGTGATCATGGGAGAGAGGGGGTCGAAATTGGTGATGCTATTATAAGAGTCTAACCTTTAACTCTCTCTAAATATCTCCTTAAATACACTTAAGAGGAAACCTTTATCAGTTATTAATGGTAATATGGTCCATCAACAATTGCCAACTAATAATAATAATAATAATAATAATAATAATAATAATAATTATTATATTATTATTATTATTATTATTATTATTATTATTATTATTATTATTATTATCCATGTTAGACAAAGAGTCTTAAGTTATTATTAATGTTAGTCCAAGAGTCCTATATTTATTAGTCTAGACGGTCTAAATTGTAACTTCCTGTCTTATATAATGGGCTGATTGGTATCCTGTTTTTAATCAACGAATAAACATAGAATTGTAGAACCTTACATTCATTGTGGTATCCAGAGCCAGCCCATCCACAGTAGCAGATCTCTCCCTTTTTTTCGAATCAACCATGGCGCAACTTGCCACCTTCACTTCTGCTAAGAAGGCTGGTCATAATAGTCATAAGTTCCCTTTCACCCTTACCCCCACAAACTATGGGTACCGAATGATTGTACCATTTTTTAATCAAGAATAACTTGTATGATTGTGTTATTGGAACCATTCCTTGCCGAGATCCTAAAATCCCAATCGAACCATCCAAAAAAGGCGAAACCTCCACCATTGATAACCCGAAATTACCTCCGGGTGGATGGCCAATGCTGCACATGTTGCATGCTTATTATGTCCACCATCCCCGAGGCTTCCTTTCAACATGTGCAGGGCACTACATCCAAGGACCTTTGGCTTTCCTTGGAATGTGCATATGCACCCAACACCGCCTCACGAGAATTCACATTAAAAACTCAATTACTTCGGATCATGATGAAGGGAGACAAAACACTTGTTACCTACTTATCCCGCACTATGGAATACGCCTCAGGCTTGACAAATATAGGTGAGTGGATGAAAGATTTACAATTTCTGGTTTACATGATGAATATAGCAGGCTGAAGTCTAACCTTTTGGCACGCCATCCACCAATCACCTTCAATGAAGCACACAGATTGCTTTCTGATCATGACTTCATGTTGCACAAGTCACTGCTTGATGCTTCTGGTACATCTTCTTAGGTTTTTACTGCCACCACGGGTAACTCTTTTACTACTCCCACTTCTTCACTTACGCAATTGTAACGACTGGCATCCCAATTGGGCTATTAATTAAACCTTATCAGCCCACCATAGGCCCTCTATGCCCCACAACCCGCGCTAAACCCTAAATAACGTAGGGGTGCTAATCGCGGACAATATCATGGTTGCCACCTCATGACAGTTTGCGTGGGCCTCAACACAAAATATGGTGCACGGTCATTGTAATTGTTGTGGCATTGGTCACCTACCATCCTAGTGTCTAAACCAGTCTACTACCACTTCTCGGTTTGCTCCTCAGGCCAATTTTGCCTCCTTCTTAGAGACTGGATCAACCTATGGTACTACCTAGTTCATAGAGACCGATGCTAATAGCCATGTTACTCTTGAATTGATGAATATTGACAACTATGAGGTCATTTCAGGTATTGACTCACTCTACGCCGGTGATGGTAGCCTTTACCCATTTTACACATTGGATTTTCCAAATTTTCTCACCTAATAAAACGTTCAAATTATCTGATATTCTTCACGTACCTGCCATTCAAAAGAACTTACTAACTGTTAAACAATTTTGCTTAGATAAAGATATTTATTTTGAGTTTCACTCTTCCTTTTTTGCGGTGAAGGACGCGTCTTCACACACTACCCTTCTAATGGGTCCAAGTGATAATGGTCTCTACTCGCTTCGCCTTCCACAACTTAAGCCAATTACCTAGTAGGTCTTTACAGCAACTAAAGCTTCCTCTACCATTTGGAACCAACGTCTTGGCCACCTCCATGAACGTGTTTTTCATATGCTTATTTCAAATAATTCCTTACCTGTTTCTACAAAATTATGTTCTTCTTTATGTATTGTTTGTCAATTCGGAAAATCATCTAAACTTACCTTGCATAATTCTACTTTTCAAAGTCGTAATGTTTTGGATTTAATTTACTGTGATGTTTGGGGACCTTTTCTTACTGTGTCTCTTGACGGAAATCGCTTCTTTTTATTGTGTGTTGACGATCACTCACGTTTCATGTGGTATTATCCGCTTATTCAAAAATCAGATGTTTTCACCACATTTACCAACTTTGTCACCATGGTTGAACTTTAGTTCGACACTAAACTAAAAAGTGTACAAATTGATTGGGGAGGGGAGTTTTGTAACCTTTCTCCCTTCTTCAACAAGCTTGGTATAATTCATCATCATTCCTGTCCATACACTAGTGAACATAATGGAATTGTTAAACGTCGTAATCGTCATGTTGTGGAAACCAGGTTTTCCCTCCTTGCCCATTCTTACCTACCACTACATTTCTGGCACTTTGCATTTGAAACTCCTATGTACTTCATTAATCGCCTTCCATCAAGAACCTCTTCCCATAAATATCCCTTCTATCAAATTTTAATCACAAACCAAATTACTCCTTCCTCCGTGTTTTTGGATGTAAATATTTCCCCTATATACGTCCGCATAACCATCACAAAATGGATTTTAGATCCATACCTTGTATTTTCCTTGGTTACACCCTTCATCATCATGGTTATCGTTGTTTTGACCCCACAACAGAAAAAATATATACAGTCAGACATGTGTGTTTCAATGAAACAATCTTCCCTTTTCAAATTCTCGTTTCCCCGCCATCCCCATCATCCGGCACATCTATATCTCCTTATGTGTCCATTTTTACTGATCTCATGCCACATCACACACCTAATCCACTAAACACCACTGACCACATAGATCCGTCAGTTACCACTGTTATACCTTCTATCTCTGAACCATCATCACCACAACCCTCTACTCCCTCACTACCCACATCTTCACATTTGACCTACCTTCCCGGTCCCTAGTTCCTCTACCCCTCAACAAGATACTCCCACTCCGCCTCCACCACCTCCACGGCCTCGTCTAGCTCACCTACACCAAAATCCTAAAGCATCACTCCTTATAACCCCTCTACCAACACATTTACTACTTCCTCACCCCTATTGAACCTACCTCTTTTACCATTACCAACAAATCCCCGGAGTGGCGTTTTTCCATGACCGAGGAGTTTGAAGCATTTCGCAAGAACGTAACATGGTCCTTGGTTCTCTATGTCCCTAATACTAATGTTGTTGACTGTAAGTGGGTTTACAGGTTGAAGACATATTCCCACGACATGGTTACTAGGCACAAAGCACGTCTTGTTGCCAAAGGGTTTACGCAAAACTTTCAGTCCAGTCATCAAAGCCACTACAATTCAGGTTTTTTTATCTTTTGTTGTGACAAATGAATGGTCTCTTCATCAATTAGATGTACAAAATGCCTTCTTACACGGTGATTTGACCAAAACCATTTACATGAGCAACCACTAGGCTTTGTTGACCCCGGAAAACCAAATCATGTGTGCCTTCTTCATAAGTCCCTCTATCGGCTCAAATAAGCCCCCCAAGCATGGTTCCATCAGTTATCTAATGTTCTTCACCAACTTGGTTTTCGTGGGTCGTACATGGATCCTTCATTATTCATCATGAAAACCGTGGTACTCTTGCTTATATTCTTGTATATGTCGACGACATTATCATGGCTGACAACATTGAAACAATCATTGATAACATCATCAATCAACTAAGCTCCACCTTTTCCATTAAAGATGTGGGTAGACTCCATTATGTTTTGGGTATTGAGGTTGTCCGTCATAACAAAGACCTTATCGTATCACAACGGAAGTATTTATTGGATATTCTTCAACGATCCGGTCTCTCAAATTGCAAACCAGTGTCTTCCCTTATGTGTCCCTCCCAGGTGCTTACCATTGATGACAGTATGCCACTTTTCGACCCTGTGCAGTATCACCAAGTTGTTGGGGGCTTTACAGTATGCCATTATCTTTTGCCCAGATATTGCTTTCGTTGTGAACCATGTATGTTAGTTCATGAATGCCCCACAAAGAACAATTGGTTAGTTACGCATCCTACGCTACTTAAAAGGGACTACAAATTTAGGTCTTGTTATTCGTCACACATCAGGCTCCTCCTTGCAGGCCTTTACTGATGTCCATTGGCAAAACCAACCCTCCATAGTCCAGGCCTTCTTTAACTCTGATTAGGCAGGATGCCTTGTCGACCGTCGATCCACCAGGGGGTTTGCCATTTATCTTGGATCAAACCTCATCTCTTGGTCTGCTCGTAAACAACGCACAGTTTCACGATCTTCAACCGAGTCTGAGTACAAGGCACTTGTTGATGTTGTTGCTAAATTTATTTGGTTAAAGTATCTTCTACATGAACTCGGGTTTTCAATCAAAAAGCCTCCGATCCTTTGGTGTGACAATCTGGGAGTCACTTACCTTTTGCCAATCCCGTTTTCCATGCTTGAACAAACACATTGAGGTTGACTTTCACTTCGTTCGTGAACAAGTGGCTCAAATAACACGAAATGTTCAATTTATTTCCACAAGTGATCAAGTTGCAGATGTCTTCACCAAGCCACTTCCTTCTTAGTTCTTCCTCTTTTTAAGGTCCAAGTTACAGGTCTTCCCCAGCCTCAACTTGCTATTTATGTTAGTCCAACAGTCCTATATTTATTAGTTTAGAGGGTCTAAATTGTAACTTCTTGCCCTATATAATAGGCTACTTTGTATCCTATTTTTAATCAACAAATAAACACAACAATTACAGAACCTTACGGTTCATAAATATTCGATACAATGACTATAATGGCTACATGATTAAATACATATTATATATTTAATCTAGCATTCTCTCACTTAGCCGAGTAATCATTTATTATGAGTATAAGATAAGTCTAATCAAAAGTTAAAACTCATTTTAGCTTCAAACTGAGAACCATAGCAAAGAAAATTAGTCGTTGAGTCATTATTCAACTCAGGATCCCTATTAGTCATACTACAACCTTAATTCAAAACCTAAGCAGTTATGATCAAAATGTACAAGTAAGCCCTTTAAACATCTGATTTTTATAATAATTGTGATATATTTTCAGTTATATAATCCTTAAGCATATAATGAATATATTCGATACAAAAATTTAGTTTCATATGTTCGTTTATAAACGAATACTAATTTCATATCGAAATTTAAGGCAACACATCTCTAACTGTTACTATTCAAGAAAACATGGTAGCTGACTCTATCACAGTAAGTCTTCAATACGTAATTTGTATGGAGTTAATAAAACACGAGTCTATTGATAAATTTCCAAAAAAAATTATTAACAATTGCGTTGTGATTAATATATATTATGTCATTATAACTTAGTTTGTCGTTATCAGTTCATTATGACTCATCCATGTGGCAGGGTTTGTCTACATAAGGATATACCCAAAAATTACATTTTGTCATCTTTGAATATTACAAAGTTAGAATAATCAAACCAGTTTGAGTTCTCACTTCTTCTTTAAATTATAGTCTCTTATTACCTGTAAAGATATTTTAATACTTTATAAGATGCTTCACATTAATCTGGACATATCTAGAGTGTTGCAATGTGAGTAATATCTAAATGAGTATAGACTCGAACCTATATAGGGCTTCTAATTAATGAAGCACAAGGAAATAATTCATTGATCCAATTATCCTCTAAATGAGAGCAATATTGTTTGTTACATGTGTATAGATCCAATTAAGGTAAAACTAACGAAACTAATGTCCCATTGGGTCTACTTGGTATGTTATAATATCTATCACTTAGGAGATATCTCTAAGATCTATTATATCAAAGTATGTGTGAACAATGCTCTGACTTAGGTAACATATAATTGTCAAAAGAATGTCATCTATATAAGGACAAGTTTGTTTTAGTTGCTCCCACTCATCTTCAAGTAGGTGTATTAATCCATTTGGTTCTTGATGAAAATAATTTCATTAAGATTCCATCACACTTCGATGTTTGCTTTAACCCATACATGGATTTTATTGGCATACACATTAAGGTGTTGTTTGTAAGAGATAAAACATCTGCAGTCTGCGGACCACATCTGTAGACATCTGTATAAGAAGAGGTGGACCAAATTGTCACACCCCGACCCGCAACAGAATAGGTGACCGGGGCATGATTGGGTTACACTCGAGAGATTATGACTTGTTATTACTTGTTTTAAATAATCATTATTTCATAACAATTGTTTCACAAAACAAATAATTCAAATAAACAATTACAAACACATGACGTTGTTCATAGCAAATAAATTACAATAATCCGTTTCTTGTTAACTGAGGCCCATCCTATGTCCGATCTTCTCCTCATGCTTGTTCCCCTGCATCATGTGTAAAAAAATGTTTTTTTTGGGTCAACATAGTTGGCGAGTGAACCTTATTAGAAAAATAATGTGCTTAAACTTGTTTTATTTTAAAAGAATGTGCGTTAACCACAGTAAGTAAATATGTTTGTATGTCATATAACAACTCATAACACAACCTCAAACAATAAACAAACCAACTCAAATGATTCAAATGAAAGTATACATGTTGCACGATATTATGGTGTGCTGCAAGGTCTAAGCTCAATCAAATGGAGCTGGCCTCGTATGTTGGCAACGTCACGTTCTGCTCATAGGTAATGGGGAACAGACGAGCCTATGATGATGTAATTCCCAACGTGAATGAAATGCACCAAAGGATAACAATCAAACAACACATAACACATAAACTCCACATGATGGTACTTGCACGTAATTAAAATTTTGTAAAATGAAATAAAGATACGCAACAAATGATACACCCCAAAACGTATAAATAAATGAAAAAAAAGGGAGTTGTAATATTCACTCACAGTGGTTGCGTATAAGGCATTCTTTGAAGTCAACGCACGAGGAAATATAGGGAATTCCGAAAGGGACGAAAGAGATTATCCTAGATATTCGAATACCACATAACGATCTCGTTAATATTTATAAGTCAAATACTATTCCTAATATTTATGGATTGCAAGTGGATTGTTTATAATTTATCTAATTACAAGCCTCTAATGTTAAAGGATTGAAATAAACTATTAACTATTTATTAAGAATTAATATTGTTTATTATATGTTATAATTAGAATTTAAAGATTTTAGGAGAATGAATTACAATTAAAACCTGTTAATTATAGAGTTTGTTATTGAAATTAAGAGTTTTATTAAAAAAATAAATTAAAAGGAAACACAAAAAAATCAGCACTTCATAATCTATTCAATTAAAAACTGAAGCACTTCATAATCTATTAAATTAAAAAGAAAACTTATGTGCTACAAATGTGTAGGGGCCGGGTTTTGAACCCGCAACCTCTGTATCTCAACAACAACGTCGACACCTCTAGACTGCAAGAGATGTTTGGTGATACAATTGTATATTCATTAAACTTAACAGTGATTAATCTCCATCACTGATTTGATTATGTATATAAAAAAATTTTGTTGCAGCGAGAAAGTAGGGGTGGCAGGGTCGAACCCGCGACCTCCATTTTTGAATAAATCATATTTGCCACTGATCTACATTCACAGGTTTCTATATGTTTTAAGTTTTTTTAATACTTGATCACCTGTTCGACTGTAATGTCTTCATCTTCATTCAAACCAACTCGACACCATCACCCTATAATTTCGTATGTTCTGCGTTTATGCATGATCATCATTAGTTATAAAAAGAACATGAATGATAGAAGAAGTTATACCGAAACAGGGTGCCGTGAACTCCGGACGCTCTCCGGTGATGTCTTCGTAATTCCGGTGGTCCGTAAGTTTGTTTCCTGCGTGCTTTCACGATTGAACTGAGTGAAAGAGAGGGGTGGTAAAATGGATTCGGGTGATCCTTTGATGTAGTTTATATAGATGATGGGTGAAATGAGGCAGGGCCGTCTCCGAAAATCACAAATTTTTTTTTGACCCTGTTCGAGATAAAAAATTTGGGCCCTATTCACAAATATTCATATAATATAAACTCATCAATCATTCAGTGAATATAAATACGAAAAGCTAATACTACGATAATTGTTATGAAATAGATAAAACAAATTAACGAAAATAATGTAGCAAAAAATGATCAAAGTATCGAACCTACTTGCTAAGCAAACAGTGTGGTTCTCCTAGCGTTTTTTGAAGCAAAGCTCTCGATCAACTCCTTGTAATCCATACTATCTAATATTTCACTTTCAATAGATATTGTCGCCAACCCGTTTAGCCTTTCTTGTGACATTGTAGAACGTAAATAGGTCTTCAACAACTTCAACTTTGAAAAACTTCTTTCTGCGATGCCACGGTTACCGGAATTGTCAACAACACTTTATATACATTTATAGCATAAGGATAGGTAGTACTGCATTGGAAGATATAGTCTAAAACGTCAAAAGGGTTGTCAATGTGTCTCGGTAAAAATGTAATAATCAACTTCAATTCCATAAACAATTCTTTAGCATCAATATCGGATCTCTCCTTCATACTTCAATGCATCTTCAAGGCGATAACAACACTCCTTAAGCTTGGCTTCATCAAGAGTCTTCAATTTTTTAGGAAACAAAAACCCAAATATATTTTCGAACTTTTGGTATTGTTCAAATCTTTCAAGTGAAAAAATAGTTTGATCAACAATACATAAAAAATAATTTACTCTAAAATCCTCCTCGGGTGAAAATGTTACAACTTCTACACTTGACGATTCATCAAATTGTTTTTCTTATATATCACACGTTTTTGACGGAATTTCAGATTAACACCTATTTCATTTGCAATTTCTCTAGCTTCATCAAGCGCCTTAGAGAACCCCACTTCTCTATAATTCTTAAAGAATTGAATTAATTTGCCCACTTCATCAATAGCAACATCAAGAACAACATATTTTGATTGCAACCGTTTGCTCACCACATTCACCTTTGATAATAATTCAAACCAAATGACAATTTGTGCCAAAAATTCAAAATCACCAAGTTCATACTCTTCCAATGATCTAGCTTCACTTATGATTTTAGCATCTCTATCCGTCACCCTAACTTCTCGCAAAGCTTTTCTTACATCTCCAAGTTGAGTTCTTATAGGCTTAATACTATCTATACGACTTTCCCAACGAGTTGTAGACAATGATTTAAGAGTTAATCCTTTAACATTGTCTTTCAAAATTTGCCACTGATTAATAGAATTGGCAAAGATAGTATATAACCGTTGTATTGTTCCAAAAAACTCTTTTGACTTAGTAATTGTGTTAGCCATGTCACACAATGCTAGATTTAGACTATGACAACCACAAGCACTATAGAAAGCTGTAGGATTTTTTTTTCTAAAAATCTAGTTTGAACTCCTTTGTTTTGTCCTCTCATATTTACCCCATTATCGTAGCCTTGACCACGTATATTACCAATATCAAGACCAAGCGACTCTAATTCCTTACATGTTACTTCAAAAAGTCCTAAGCCCTTGGTATCATCAACAACCAAAAAACCTAAAAATGATTCCTCAACGGTCACAGAAAATAGAAGTAGAATTCACATACCTCACAATTACGGACATTTGCTCTTGATGACTTGTATCAGGCGTGCAATCGAGGATGATGGAGTAATACTTTGCTTGCTTAACCTTCTTGGTGCTTTTGGTTCTAACTTTATCCCCTAATATATGTATCAACTCGTTTTGAATATTGTGGCTAAGAAAGTGTACATGGCACTCTTCATTCAAAACACGACGCACGTGTTCTTTCATAATGGGGTCGAACTCTTCCAACATCTCAACCAATCCCAAAAAATGTTTCTATTGCCTTTTTGATACAACTTCTCATTTGACCCACGAAACGCTAAGCCATATTTTGCAAGAAATTTTACAAGCGCAACAATTCGTAAAATGACTTGTTTCCAATAATCCTTTTCTTTTTAAATTGCTCATACGCCCCTTTGTCAATTGTTTCTTTGCATTTCAACCTTTGGCGCAATTCAAACCATGCATTCATATTCTTGAAATGTTCTAAACCAACTTCATGTTCTTTTAGTCTAATACTAGCATGTCTCCAATCCTTATAACCTTCATCATCCAACCCACCTTTCGGATTCCCTGTTCTAAAAACTTTACAACAAAAACAATAGAGTTTGTCAAGTTTTTTCGAATAAACTAGCCAATCTCTATCACACGTCACCCTATTTGATTGAATTCTAGTGTACATGGTATTAGAAAAATGTCTTCCAAATTTATCCACGGGGCCCTTAACAACATCCCTATCTCTATTTGGACCTTTCGTAACCAACTCTTTAATCATGTCATTACTAAGCCCACCCAAATTTCTAGGATCAAAAACGTCAATTGTAACACCCCAATCGCGTAATACAACAACACGCGGAGGAAATATCAGGGAGTCACGTTACAAAATTGCTCAGCCACAACTGGTACTAGAATGTTTCATTATTGTTAACAATGTTTTCAATGCAAAGAATACATATAACTTTCTTTTGTTTAAGGAAGTCTAAAGCCCGTATGCATTCCTATGTGTAGCATGCTTGAATAGTCGAAACCTGAAACATATGTGAAAAAGAGACATCAACAAACAATGTTGGCGAGTACATAGTTTTGTTGGCAAGTAAATGGCAAAAAGTTTAGTGTTGCAATACTTCGACAACCAGGAGAGTTGTCTATTGAAAATGGACTCTTTGAAGCCAAGGATAGGCAAAAAGATTTAGTATTGCAATACATTAACTTGATTATGAAACTTGTGACAAAATAGTTTTGTATATGGAAACATGATTAATACAAAGTACATTTTATGCCATTGAAAATCGTACTTTGTTCATTGTAATCACCTTGAATTCAGTCATAAAACTTGTGAGTATGTTATTTGAAATCCAATCAAGGATTAATAACAACAATATTGACATTTGTCATAACTCGCGTGAGTATTACTAGAAATCAATTCAATGATTTGAAATAATACTTTGGTTATCCTTCTAAGAATCTAACATATAGAAATATGAAAGAGTTCTACAAGGATTTAGATATTTAATTTAACAGTCGAACACAAAATCCTAATGTGATTTGGATAACGCTACAAGAGTAATACAATAAGAACACTTATATATAGGAAGTACCAGCGGCGTAACCACCATGTTCTTATAGTATTACACTTGTTTCGTTATCTAAATCACAACTAATCACAATAATCACATAATCATCGTCTTGGTCACATTGTCTTGTCATATACGCATTAAAGTACACAGAATCCAATAAAGGACTACCAATTAGTACTTTAATCATCCTACAAGAATCTAACTATGAAGATAGATAGATACTTTAAGGATTTAGTTTAGCCACTTGTCTAGTATCATTGTCTTGTCACATACGCATTAAAGTGCACAAAATCCAATGAAGGACTACCAATTAGTACTTCCTACAAGAATCTAACTATGAAGATAGATAGATACTTTAAGATTTAGTTTAGCCACTTGTCTTGTATCATTGTCTTGTCACATACGCATTAAAGTATACAGAATCCAATGAAGGACTACCAATTAGTACTTTAAACATCCTACAAGAATCTAACTATGAAGATAGATAGATACTTTAAGGATTTAGTTTAGCCACTTGTCTTGCCTCATTGTATCACAAAATCCTAATGGTGATTCGGATAAGGCTACGAAGGGTAATACAATAAGCACACTTATATATAGGAAGTACCAGCGGCGTATCCACCATGTCCTTATTATATTACTTTAGTTTCTTATCTAAATCACCAACAATTCTAAACATAAACCATAACCATTGTCTTGTAAAGCACTTCTTAGAAATCTCACTATGAAGATAGGAAGATTTAAGACTGTACTTAAAGTATCCTACAAGAATCTAACTATAAAGATAGAGAGATACTATAAGAATTTGTTTCGTGTCCCCAATTGTCATGTCTTTGCATAAAAGGAATATTACACAAAAATGCACTTAGTAAACACATAATTGCCATACATTGTGAAAAAAATTGATTACACATATGAATCACCCCAAAAACATTTGAAAAACGTAAAAGAGGGGAGCTAAGTACTCGCCTGGGATTGCGTATAGATCTTGTTCAAATGATATAACAAAGTCAAAGGATCAAGAATTCAAGTGTTGAAGTGGTTCCTAGTGTATCGGATACTATGTTAGCGTAACGGGGCATAAATCGAGAAATTAGATAGAATGAGGTATTGTAAACCAAATGAATGTTGGAACTCATATGATATGGTTTAACAAAGCCTACCTTCTGATTTGAAACATATCCTAAGTGCTTATGGCCCGTTATGACCCGTTAAGGTAGTTTACGCTACTTTAACGCGTCCTTTGCGCAAATACTCATTCAGACGGTCTAACTAGCCCTATGATAAGTATTATATGCCCTAACATGTTTAATTATGTTGCATAATCAGTTTAGGTGTCAAAACTTTGGGTTACATTTGCTTAAAATGAAAATATGCGCAAAAAGGGCATTTTGGTCATTTTCCTAAGGCATATAAACTACCTATCATACAACTAACTAAACGAAATGACCATAAGGTATAACCTCGGAAGGTTATTCCCTATACAACTATGGTCACCTAATGTGTTTGGTCGGATCCTAATGATCGACCAAACGGATCGGGTTCGAAAGTCTAAGCGGTTGTTTAGACCGCTTGACTTACGACCCTAAATAAGCACTAAACTAGAAGTGACGTGTTAAACATGTTAAAACATGTTTAACTAAGTTAGAAAACTGTTTTGATATCAAAACAAAGTGTTTTGATACCCGAAAATAGTTTTGACGCAAAATGCACATAAACGTGCATTTTGACCGAAACTTTGACTCGTCACTTTGACTAGTCAACGTGGTAAGCAGTAGGTATAGTCGCGAGGGACTATAACCATCGTGATTACGCTCACGTTGCAAAGTTCAAACGAACTTTGACTTGACCAAATTCATGGTCAAAGCTAAAAGTCAAACACCGTTTGACTTTCTTGCTTGAAATAAATAAACAAGCATGAAAGAACACTTACAAGTGTTCTAGGCTGGAAAAGGACTAAGAATGCTCAAGTATGAAGCCTCCAACTTAATGTGGTAGCCTCAAATCAGAGCAAGAGTGAAAAAGAATGAAGATGAGCAAGTTGTGTAGTTGAAGGTGCTTGCTATTTATAGCAAATGGAAGAGCAAAGGATTATACCATGTGTTTGGAGTCTTTAGCAAGACTTAATATGATGATTACAAGTGTCATGATCAGGTTCAAAACTTGAGAAATACATAAACTTGGCCTCCACACAATAGAAACTATTGGCTGATGTGAAACCTGGATCTTGGGACTGCTTATGGACCGTAAAGGTCCAGGGCTTACGGTCCGTAAACCTTGTGCAGGGGCTGAGTTTTCAAAAATGGCAGTTTTGGTCCCTGCAGCCTTTAAACTTGTTTTTCGACGCGTTTAACCCCTGTTAACCCAATTTTAAGGCGTTACAAGGATTTTAAAGTCTAGGGGACTAGAAATATGCTCAAAATGTCATGGATTTCGGGTTCGTTTAGCTGTACGATTGCGTTTTTCGGTTAATTACGACGAAACTCGAACGGATTTGAAAACGACCCAAGATACGTAACGAATGGTATTTTTGCATTCCTGTCACTAAAATACAATATTCTAGTGATTACAAAAATATTTGGATGTCCGGATATGGTCAGAACGCAAGATATGCACGGAATTGCATACTTTCGCAGTTTTGACGCTTTTAGTCCCTGTGATCAAATAAGCGCATTTTCGCATACTGAACCCCTCAAAAGTTATTTCTAAGCTATGTTAAGAGTATTTAGGGTGTGTTTGGCTTATGATCGTGTTCTGGAGTGTACGTTGTTGTGCGAATCGGTAGACTTTTGCAGTTTGTCACAAATAGTCCCTGTACTTGTATAAACATGTTTTCGTCGTCCCTACTCCCTTCGAAGCTTATTTCTAAGTCATGTAAAGGGTATTTTGGGTACGTGTAGTTCGTATCCTCATCCTGGTGTGTATGTTGCATTAAACGGATTACGTTTAAGCATCGGTTATCGAATTGCTTTCAAAGAAAAAGTTTTTGAAAGCCCGAAATTTTGCGCAAGGGTTACAGTCTCCCATACTTTAGGAAATTTCATCCCGAAATGTATTCGAAGGAGACTGTAGAATGTAATTGAAATGTCTGAAAGATAAGCAAATTGCTAGATCCTAAAGATGCAGAGCATCATCTAGTGTTGGAAATTTTGGGGGATTAAAAATGTGATTTGGGATATTCAGAGTATCTCACGGTATTCAACCCTTTGAAACTTGTGAATCTTTAAAAGTGTAAATCAGTGTACAAAATATGTTATACTAAGCTCTTAGTGTAAATCCTAGCAAACAGAAGGGGGTGTACATTCAAGCCTTGTCCATACGTACACGGTTTCTAACATCCCACGGAGGTACATCCCATGTACCATGAGCATCTCATGCATAGGAGACGGGTCAACATACCTATGGCATTAAGATCGTCACCTTTAACACCATAATATACTCCCGGTCGGCTCAATTAGAGTTAATGAATGTACTCGTCATTGTCCATTGTAAATAATCACACAAATAACAAATAATCACATAATCACATAATGGTCCAAGATAACATAGAATCGTTAAGTGATCCAGGTAACGTTTTGAAGAATAACACAATAAGAACACTTATATATAGGAAGTACTATCGGTGTATCCATCGTGGTCTTATTGCGTCATACCCTTCCCTCCTAATCACTCTAGATTTTATGCCACCATCTTAACAAGTCTTATTATGATTCTCATGTGTCGATTCCCGTAATTAAGTGTGCACCCATAATTACGCGTTTACTCACATGGTCCACATAGCTCCTCTTGTTAAGTAAAGGGAAACCGATAATAAGGTCGAAGTAACATCTAAATAAAATAAACATCATCACAACACAACATCTGTCAAATCAAATCGTGTTTTCATACTAGCAATGATAGCACTACTTGGTTTGCATACAACAAATTTAGTAGTAGGTATTTCATTCTAGTAAAAATGTTTATACATGTTTCATTCTTACCTAACTGGTTGTATGCAACGTATACTGAACATGCATTATCATCATAATGTAAGCATATTGAGAAAATGTTTTCAAATCATATGCTAGGTATGCTAAGTCAACATACTAGCAACCGTATTTGAAACTCGTATACTAAGTATGATTGGTCAACATACGAAGTAAGATGTATTTGTAATCATGTATTATACATACTAGACAAACAAATCATGTATGTAATGCCATGATCACAAAATAGTAGTAACTTGCACATAGTATTTGTAGCGAGCGTGTAGCCAAGTTCGTATGAATGCACTAGAGTGCAATTATAGTATGCTAAATTACAAGATTTGGTTCCTAAAGAACGGAATCCTCGAAGTCAGCCTGTAGTTGTAATCACAAAGAGTGTAATCACACTGGAATTTGTAATTGGAATACGAATAACAAGGATAAAGATATACTTCTTGAAATTTATACTGTCATTACAAACATAATTGAAATACGTCCATTGTTTTCGAAAATAAACAAAAAATGTAGAGGTTCAAATGATCATAAGTGCTTGATCATCATCTTGAGCCTCATTGACATTGAACACTCGTCCATTAGCAGTGGTAAGCTTAGGGCAGTTTTGCTTGAAATGATTTAAATCACCATAATTGAACATGCTCGAGGGCGAGCCTGAGTAGGGACTGCTCGATTCTGGATATGACAGGTCACAACTAGATGTCCAAATAGACCACAGATTGTACACTGGCGGCAAGGAGAATTTGTTGCATGATGATAGTTGCAATGATTGCCCGAGGTTGCTTTCCACGATAAAATCCTATAAAGGGTACTGAGTTTAGTGGAATTAGTGCGGGAATTGCAAAATTCTTTGAATTCTTACGCTTCTTAGAATTTTAGAAGATTTAGCCTCTGTTTCCCTTGGTTTCTCCTTAGTAGTTTCAATGTTTCGTTTCTTGTCTCCCCTTTGAAAAAGTTTCCCTTTTCTAACATGGGAGTTGGTTAGGGTTGCGGCTAATTCCTTAGCCTCCCTAAGCGTTGCAGGTTTGCTGCCAGTGACAATATCTTGGACAGGATCAGGTAGACCATCAATGTATTTCTCAATAGCCCGATCCAAATGTGTGACCATAGTGGGGCAGAGTAGGCTCAACTCTTCAAACCGATCCGCGTAAGCACGGTTTTCACCACTATCTTGTTTTAGGTAATAGAACTCGGTTTTAAGTGCCCTTATTTCGCTTTGTGGACAGAATTCTTTCATCATAAGATTCTTGAATTCGTCCCACGTTTGTGCCGTAGCTATTTCTGCACCTCTGTCTCTCATGACTCCGTTCCACCAAGTGAGTGCTCTCTTTTGGAAAACACTTGAGGCGAACTCTACCTTGCGCTCATTAGAACACTGAACATGGCAGAATGTGCTTTCTATACTGTCAAACCATTGTAGGAGCCCAGTTGCTCCTTCAGACCCATTAAACTTGAGTGGCTTAGCCGAGTTGAATTGTTTGTAGTTACATGGCGTAAAAACATTGTTGTTGTTGTTGTTGTTATTGTAATAGACTTGGTTGAGTTGGGCCACAAGGTCTGGGAGTACAATAGCTATCTGTTGAGCGATCAATGCTGCCATTTCAGCGTTCCATGTGGCGTTATGGTGAGGAGGTATCTTGAAGAAGTAGCCATAATGAAAATAAAATAAGTTTGATTCTGTAAAATTGTTATAAATCTAAACACCAAAGTGAATTGAAAATCTCAACTTGGTATTCTTTCAAAAATCTTGTTCTTGTACTTAGGAAAATAGTGTTGTGAGTTTTGTTTCGAAACTTGTTTGAAAATGAACTTTTATTATACTTTTGGATGAGAAAATACAAACCAAGTTAATGGTTTGTGTTGAAAATTCTTTACTGTTTAAAATTAACTTTTAAGATAAAAATATCTTTAATCGAATTTTTAAAATAAAGAAACTTCGTGTATAAAATTTGAAAACTCTCATCCAAGTGAATAAAAAATTTTGAAAATTTGAAAGACGAAAAATTAGTATTTGAAAATGAAGTTGGAATATAAAGTGTCATGAAATGAACTAGAATTTGTTTCAAATGCATTGGATATAGTCGTAACATAATACCGAAGGTAACATGTCAGAGTAGCGTCACAAAAAGAGAAATTTGTTTCGATTGTTTTGAAATAAAAACACATTACCGAAGGTAACATGATGGAATAGTGTCACAAAGGTTGTAGTGTTTAGAAATTGTTTGATTGTTAAGGGTAGATGGGTTTTCATAATGTTTCGAGAAGACATGCTTTAGCTTATAGGTGAACACTCACCCTAAGAGTTCCCAGGTAAGAGTGACTGGTCCGATAATGTGGATTTGTACGGACACTCTAGCCTTAGACAGAAAACTTGAGGTACATGCATTCACCCTTCTAGATTGCATGTGTTCACATTATTAAAACCCAAGATTTCGATGAAAATATTTAAGAGTAAAACATCTTGAGAAATCTTTTGATAAGATGTTTGAGATAAATAAGTTGAGAAACATTTCGATGAAAACGTGTGAGAAAACATTTTGAGAAGTATTATAATGAAAATGTTTTGAGAAAAAAAATATTTTGAGGAATACTTTAAGGCATAAAGCCAAAGGATTTAGGATAAATCATTTAAGGATAGATGATTTTTAACTCAAAAAATAGTTGTACAACGAGTAAGGATGAGGATTAGGATAGAGATCCTAAGTCTATTCATGTTCGGGACCCTAAGAAGGTTATAGACTAGATTAAAGGCATCTTAATAACCTAATTCCGTATAACCAGTGCTCTGATACATATTCTGTAACACCCTAATCGCGTAATACAACAACACGCGACGGAAATATCGGGGAGTCACGTTACAAAATTGCTCAGCCACAACTGGTACTAGAATGTTTCATTATTGTTAACAATGTTTTCAATGCAAAGAATACATATAACTTTCTTTTGTTTAAGGAAGTCTAAAGCCCGTATGCATTCCTATGTGTAGCATGCTTGAATAGTCGAAACCTGAAACATATGTGAAAAAGAGACATCAACAAACAATGTTGGCGAGTACATAGTTTTGTTGGCAAGTAAATGGCAAAAAGTTTAGTGTTGCAATACTTCGACAACCAGGAGAGTTGTCTATTGAAAATGGACTCTTTGAAGCCAAGGATAGGCAAAAGATTTAGTATTGCAATACATTAACTTGATTATGAAACTTGTGACAAAATAGTTTTGTATATGGAAACATGATTAATACAAAGTACATTTTATGCCATTGAAAATCGTACTTTGTTCATTGTAATCACCTTGAATTCAGTCATAAAACTTGTGAGTATGTTATTTGAAATCCAATCAAGGATTAATAACAACAATATTGACATTTGTCATAACTCGCGTGAGTATTACTAGAAATCAATTCAATGATTTGAAATAATACTTTGGTTATCCTTCTAAGAATCTAACATATAGAAATATGAAAGAGTTCTACAAGGATTTAGATATTTAATTTAACAGTCGAACACAAAATCCTAATGTGATTTGGATAACGCTACAAGAGTAATACAATAAGAACACTTATATATAGGAAGTACCAGCGGCGTAACCACCATGTTCTTATAGTATTACACTTGTTTCGTTATCTAAATCACAACTAATCACAATAATCACATAATCATCGTCTTGGTCACATTGTCTTGTCATATACGCATTAAAGTACACAGAATCCAATAAAGGACTACCAATTAGTACTTTAATCATCCTACAAGAATCTAACTATGAAGATAGATAGATACTTTAAGGATTTAGTTTAGCCACTTGTCTAGTATCATTGTCTTGTCACATACGCATTAAAGTGCACAAAATCCAATGAAGGACTACCAATTAGTACTTCCTACAAGAATCTAACTATGAAGATAGATAGATACTTTAAGATTTAGTTTAGCCACTTGTCTTGTATCATTGTCTTGTCACATACGCATTAAAGTATACAGAATCCAATGAAGGACTACCAATTAGTACTTTAAACATCCTACAAGAATCTAACTATGAAGATAGATAGATACTTTAAGGATTTAGTTTAGCCACTTGTCTTGCCTCATTGTATCACAAAATCCTAATGGTGATTCGGATAAGGCTACGAAGGGTAATACAATAAGCACACTTATATATAGGAAGTACCAGCGGCGTATCCACCATGTCCTTATTATATTACTTTAGTTTCTTATCTAAATCACCAACAATTCTAAACATAAACCATAACCATTGTCTTGTAAAGCACTTCTTAGAAATCTCACTATGAAGATAGGAAGATTTAAGACTGTACTTAAAGTATCCTACAAGAATCTAACTATAAAGATAGAGAGATACTATAAGAATTTGTTTCGTGTCCCCAATTGTCATGTCTTTGCATAAAAGGAATATTACACAAAAATGCACTTAGTAAACACATAATTGCCATACATTGTGAAAAAAATTGATTACACATATGAATCACCCCAAAAACATTTGAAAAACGTAAAAGAGGGGAGCTAAGTACTCGCCTGGGATTGCGTATAGATCTTGTTCAAATGATATAACAAAGTCAAAGGATCAAGAATTCAAGTGTTGAAGTGGTTCCTAGTGTATCGGATACTATGTTAGCGTAACGGGGCATAAATCGAGAAATTAGATAGAATGAGGTATTGTAAACCAAATGAATGTTGGAACTCATATGATATGGTTTAACAAAGCCTACCTTCTGATTTGAAACATATCCTAAGTGCTTATGGCCCGTTATGACCCGTTAAGGTAGTTTACGCTACTTTAACGCGTCCTTTGCGCAAATACTCATTCAGACGGTCTAACTAGCCCTATGATAAGTATTATATGCCCTAACATGTTTAATTATGTTGCATAATCAGTTTAGGTGTCAAAACTTTGGGTTACATTTGCTTAAAATGAAAATATGCGCAAAAAGGGCATTTTGGTCATTTTCCTAAGGCATATAAACTACCTATCATACAACTAACTAAACGAAATGACCATAAGGTATAACCTCGGAAGGTTATTCCCTATACAACTATGGTCACCTAATGTGTTTGGTCGGATCCTAATGATCGACCAAACGGATCGGGTTCGAAAGTCTAAGCGGTTGTTTAGACCGCTTGACTTACGACCCTAAATAAGCACTAAACTAGAAGTGACGTGTTAAACATGTTAAAACATGTTTAACTAAGTTAGAAAACTGTTTTGATATCAAAACAAAGTGTTTTGATACCCGAAAATAGTTTTGACGCAAAATGCACATAAACGTGCATTTTGACCGAAACTTTGACTCGTCACTTTGACTAGTCAACGTGGTAAGCAGTAGGTATAGTCGCGAGGGACTATAACCATCGTGATTACGCTCACGTTGCAAAGTTCAAACGAACTTTGACTTGACCAAATTCATGGTCAAAGCTAAAAGTCAAACACCGTTTGACTTTCTTGCTTGAAATAAATAAACAAGCATGAAAGAACACTTACAAGTGTTCTAGGCTGGAAAAGGACTAAGAATGCTCAAGTATGAAGCCTCCAACTTAATGTGGTAGCCTCAAATCAGAGCAAGAGTGAAAAAGAATGAAGATGAGCAAGTTGTGTAGTTGAAGGTGCTTGCTATTTATAGCAAATGGAAGAGCAAAGGATTATACCATGTGTTTGGAGTCTTTAGCAAGACTTAATATGATGATTACAAGTGTCATGATCAGGTTCAAAACTTGAGAAATACATAAACTTGGCCTCCACACAATAGAAACTATTGGCTGATGTGAAACCTGGATCTTGGGACTGCTTATGGACCGTAAAGGTCCAGGGCTTACGGTCCGTAAACCTTGTGCAGGGGCTGAGTTTTCAAAAATGGCAGTTTTGGTCCCTGCAGCCTTTAAACTTGTTTTTCGACGCGTTTAACCCCCGTTAACCCAATTTTAAGGCGTTACAAGGATTTTAAAGTCTAGGGGACTAGAAATATGCTCAAAATGTCATGGATTTCGGGTTCGTTTAGCTGTACGATTGCGTTTTTTCGGTTAATTACGACGAAACTCGAACGGATTTGAAAACGACCCAAGATACGTAACGAATGGTATTTTTGCATTCCTGTCACTAAAATACAATATTCTAGTGATTACAAAAATATTTGGATGTCCGGATATGGTCAGAACGCAAGATATGCACGGAATTGCATACTTTCGCAGTTTTGACGCTTTTAGTCCCTGTGATCAAATAAGCGCATTTTCGCATACTGAACCCCTCAAAAGTTATTTCTAAGCTATGTTAAGAGTATTTAGGGTGTGTTTGTCTTATGATCGTGTTCTGGAGTGTACGTTGTTGTGCGAATCGGTAGACTTTTGCAGTTTGTCACAAATAGTCCCTGTACTTGTATAAACATGTTTTCGTCGTCCCTACTCCCTTCGAAGCTTATTTCTAAGTCATGTAAAGGGTATTTTGGGTACGTGTAGTTCGTATCCTCATCCTGGTGTGTATGTTGCATTAAACGGATTACGTTTAAGCATCGATTATCGAATTGCTTTCAAAGAAAAAGTTTTTGAAAGCCCGAAATTTTGCGCAAGGGTTACAGTCTCCCATACTTTAGGAAATTTCATCCCGAAATGTATTCGAAGGAGACTGTAGAATGTAATTGAAATGTCTGAAAGATAAGCAAATTGCTAGATCCTAAAGATGCAGAGCATCATCTAGTGTTGGAAATTTTGGGGGATTAAAAATGTGATTTGGGATATTCAGAGTATCTCACGGTATTCAACCCTTTGAAACTTGTGAATCTTTAAAAGTGTAAATCAGTGTACAAAATATGTTATACTAAGCTCTTAGTGTAAATCCTAGCAAACAGAAGGGGGTGTACATTCAAGCCTTGTCCATACGTACACGGTTTCTAACATCCCACGAAGGTACATCCCATGTACCATGAGCATCTCATGCATAGGAGACGGGTCAACATACCTATGGCATTAAGATCGTCACCTTTAACACCATAATATACTCCCGGTCGGCTCAATTAGAGTTAATGAATGTACTCGTCATTGTCCATTGTAAATAATCACACAAATAACAAATAATCACATAATCACATAATGGTCCAAGATAACATAGAATCGTTAAGTGATCCAGGTAACGTTTTGAAGAATAACACAATAAGAACACTTATATATAGGAAGTACTATCGGTGTATCCATCGTGGTCTTATTGCGTCATACCCTTCCCTCCTAATCACTCTAGATTTTATGCCACCATCTTAACAAGTCTTATTATGATTCTCATGTGTCGATTCCCGTAATTAAGTGTGCACCCATAATTACGCGTTTACTCACATGGTCCACATAGCTCCTCTTGTTAAGTAAAGGGAAACCGATAATAAGGTCGAAGTAACATCTAAATAAAATAAACATCATCACAACACAACATCTGTCAAATCAAATCGTGTTTTCATACTAGCAATGATAGCACTACTTGGTTTGCATACAACAAATTTAGTAGTAGGTATTTCATTCTAGTAAAAATGTTAATACATGTTTCATTCTTACCTAACTGGTTGTATGCAACGTATACTGAACATGCATTATCATCATAATGTAAGCATATTGAGAAAATGTTTTCAAATCATGTGCTAGGTATGCTAAGTCAACATACTAGCAACCGTATTTGAAACTCGTATACTAAGTATGATTGGTCAACATACGAAGTAAGATGTATTTGTAATCATGTATTATACATACTAGACAAACAAATCATGTATGTAATGCCATGATCACAAAATAGTAGTAACTTGCACATAGTATTTGTAGCGAGCGTGTAGCCAAGTTCGTATGAATGCACTAGAGTGCAATTATAGTATGCTAAATTACAAGATTTGGTTCCTAAAGAACGGAATCCTCGAAGTCAGCCTGTAGTTGTAATCACAAAGAGTGTAATCACACTGGAATTTGTAATTGGAATACGAATAACAAGGATAAAGATATACTTCTTGAAATTTATACTGTCATTACAAACATAATTGAAATACGTCCATTGTTTTCGAAAATAAACAAAAAATGTAGAGGTTCAAATGATCATAAGTGCTTGATCATCATCTTGAGCCTCATTGACATTGAACACTCGTCCATTAGCAGTGGTAAGCTTAGGGCAGTTTTGCTTGAAATGATTTAAATCACCATAATTGAACATGCTCGAGGGCGAGCCTGAGTAGGGACTGCTCGATTCTGGATATGACAGGTCACAACTAGATGTCCAAATAGACCACAGATTGTACACTGGCGGCAAGGAGAATTTGTTGCATGATGATAGTTGCAATGATTGCCCGAGGTTGCTTTCCACGATAAAATCCTATAAAGGGTACTGAGTTTAGTGGAATTAGTGCGGGAATTGCAAAATTCTTTGAATTCTTACGCTTCTTAGAATTTTTAGAAGATTTAGCCTCTGTTTCCCTTGGTTTCTCCTTAGTAGTTTCAATGTTTCGTTTCTTGTCTCCCCTTTGAAAAAGTTTCCCTTTTCTAACATGGGAGTTGGTTAGGGTTGCGGCTAATTCCTTAGCCTCCCTAAGCGTTGCAGGTTTGCTGCCAGTGACAATATCTTGGACAGGATCAGGTAGACCATCAATGTATTTCTCAATAGCCCGATCCAAATGTGTGACCATAGTGGGGCAGAGTAGGCTCAACTCTTCAAACCGATCCGCGTAAGCACGGTTTTCACCACTATCTTGTTTTAGGTAATAGAACTCGGTTTTAAGTGCCCTTATTTCGCTTTGTGGACAGAATTCTTTCATCATAAGATTCTTGAATTCGTCCCACGTTTGTGCCGTAGCTATTTCTGCACCTCTGTCTCTCATGACTCCGTTCCACCAAGTGAGTGCTCTCTTTTGGAAAACACTTGAGGCGAACTCTACCTTGCGCTCATTAGAACACTGAACATGGCAGAATGTGCTTTCTATACTGTCAAACCATTGTAGGAGCCCAGTTGCTCCTTCAGACCCATTAAACTTGAGTGGCTTAGCCGAGTTGAATTGTTTGTAGTTACATGGCGTAAAAACATTGTTGTTGTTGTTGTTGTTATTGTAATAGACTTGGTTGAGTTGGGCCACAAGGTCTGGGAGTACAATAGCTATCTGTTGAGCGATCAATGCTGCCATTTCAGCGTTCCATGTGGCGTTATGGTGAGGAGGTATCTTGAAGAAGTAGCCATAATGAAAATAAAATAAGTTTGATTCTGTAAAATTGTTATAAATCTAAACACCAAAGTGAATTGAAAATCTCAACTTGGTATTCTTTCAAAAATCTTGTTCTTGTACTTAGGAAAATAGTGTTGTGAGTTTTGTTTCGAAACTTGTTTGAAAATGAACTTTTATTATACTTTTGGATGAGAAAATACAAACCAAGTTAATGGTTTGTGTTGAAAATTCTTTACTGTTTAAAATTAACTTTTAAGATAAAAATATCTTTAATCGAATTTTTAAAATAAAGAAACTTCGTGTATAAAATATGAAAACTCTCATCCAAGTGAATAAAAAATTTTGAAAATTTGAAAGACGAAAAATTAGTATTTGAAAATGAAGTTGGAATATAAAGTGTCATGAAATGAACTAGAATTTGTTTCAAATGCATTGGATATAGTCGTAACATAATACCGAAGGTAACATGTCAGAGTAGCGTCACAAAAAGAGAAATTTGTTTCGATTGTTTTGAAATAAAAACACATTACCGAAGGTAACATGATGGAATAGTGTCACAAAGGTTGTAGTGTTTAGAAATTGTTTGATTGTTAAGGGTAGATGGGTTTTCATAATGTTTCGAGAAGACATGCTTTAGCTTATAGGTGAACACTCACCCTAAGAGTTCCCAGGTAAGAGTGACTGGTCCGATAATGCGGATTTGTACGGACACTCTAGCCTTAGACAGAAAACTTGAGGTACATGCATTCACCCTTCTAGATTGCATGTGTTCACATTATTAAAACCCAAGATTTCGATGAAAATATTTAAGAGTAAAACATCTTGAGAAATCTTTTGATAAGATGTTTGAGATAAATAAGTTGAGAAACATTTCGATGAAAACGTGTGAGAAAACATTTTGAGAAGTATTATAATGAAAATGTTTTGAGAAAAAAAATATTTTGAGGAATACTTTAAGGCATAAAGCCAAAGGATTTAGGATAAATCATTTAAGGATAGATGATTTTTAACTCAAAAATAGTTGTACAACGAGTAAGGATGAGGATTAGGATAGAGATCCTAAGTCTATTCATGTTCGGGACCCTAAGAAGGTTATAGACTAGATTAAAGGCATCCTAATAACCTAATTCCGTATAACCAGTGCTCTGATACATATTCTGTAACACCCTAATCGCGTAATACAACAACACGCGACGGAAATATCGGGGAGTCACGTTACAAAATTGCTCAGCCACAACTGGTACTAGAATGTTTCATTATTGTTAACAATGTTTTCAATGCAAAGAATACATATAACTTTCTTTTGTTTAAGGAAGTCTAAAGCCCGTATGCATTCCTATGTGTAGCATGCTTGAATAGTCGAAACCTGAAACATATGTGAAAAAGAGACATCAACAAACAATGTTGGCGAGTACATAGTTTTGTTGGCAAGTAAATGGCAAAAAGTTTAGTGTTGCAATACTTCGACAACCAGGAGAGTTGTCTATTGAAAATGGACTCTTTGAAGCCAAGGATAGGCAAAAAGATTTAGTATTGCAATACATTAACTTGATTATGAAACTTGTGACAAAATAGTTTTGTATATGGAAACATGATTAATACAAAGTACATTTTATGCCATTGAAAATCGTACTTTGTTCATTGTAATCACCTTGAATTCAGTCATAAAACTTGTGAGTATGTTATTTGAAATCCAATCAAGGATTAATAACAACAATATTGACATTTGTCATAACTCGCGTGAGTATTACTAGAAATCAATTCAATGATTTGAAATAATACTTTGGTTATCCTTCTAAGAATCTAACATATAGAAATATGAAAGAGTTCTACAAGGATTTAGATATTTAATTTAACAGTCGAACACAAAATCCTAATGTGATTTGGATAACGCTACAAGAGTAATACAATAAGAACACTTATATATAGGAAGTACCAGCGGCGTAACCACCATGTTCTTATAGTATTACACTTGTTTCGTTATCTAAATCACAACTAATCACAATAATCACATAATCATCGTCTTGGTCACATTGTCTTGTCATATACGCATTAAAGTACACAGAATCCAATAAAGGACTACCAATTAGTACTTTAATCATCCTACAAGAATCTAACTATGAAGATAGATAGATACTTTAAGGATTTAGTTTAGCCACTTGTCTAGTATCATTGTCTTGTCACATACGCATTAAAGTGCACAAAATCCAATGAAGGACTACCAATTAGTACTTCCTACAAGAATCTAACTATGAAGATAGATAGATACTTTAAGATTTAGTTTAGCCAATTGTCTTGTATCATTGTCTTGTCACATACGCATTAAAGTATACAGAATCCAATGAAGGACTACCAATTAGTACTTTAAACATCCTACAAGAATCTAACTATGAAGATAGATAGATACTTTAAGGATTTAGTTTAGCCACTTGTCTTGCCTCATTGTATCACAAAATCCTAATGGTGATTCGGATAAGGCTACGAAGGGTAATACAATAAGCACACTTATATATAGGAAGTACCAGCGGCGTATCCACCATGTCCTTATTATATTACTTTAGTTTCTTATCTAAATCACCAACAATTCTAAACATAAACCATAACCATTGTCTTGTAAAGCACTTCTTAGAAATCTCACTATGAAGATAGGAAGATTTAAGACTGTACTTAAAGTATCCTACAAGAATCTAACTATAAAGATAGAGAGATACTATAAGAATTTGTTTCGTGTCCCCAATTGTCATGTCTTTGCATAAAAGGAATATTACACAAAAATGCACTTAGTAAACACATAATTGCCATACATTGTGAAAAAAATTGATTACACATATGAATCACCCCAAAAACATTTGAAAAACGTAAAAGAGGGGAGCTAAGTACTCGCCTGGGATTGCGTATAGATCTTGTTCAAATGATATAACAAAGTCAAAGGATCAAGAATTCAAGTGTTGAAGTGGTTCCTAGTGTATCGGATACTATGTTAGCGTAACGGGGCATAAATCGAGAAATTAGATAGAATGAGGTATTGTAAACCAAATGAATGTTGGAACTCATATGATATGGTTTAACAAAGCCTACCTTCTGATTTGAAACATATCCTAAGTGCTTATGGCCCGTTATGACCCGTTAAGGTAGTTTACGCTACTTTAACGCGTCCTTTGCGCAAATACTCATTCAGACGGTCTAACTAGCCCTATGATAAGTATTATATGCCCTAACATGTTTAATTATGTTGCATAATCAGTTTAGGTGTCAAAACTTTGGGTTACATTTGCTTAAAATGAAAATATGCGCAAAAAGGGCATTTTGGTCATTTTCCTAAGGCATATAAACTACCTATCATACAACTAACTAAACGAAATGACCATAAGGTATAACCTCGGAAGGTTATTCCCTATACAACTATGGTCACCTAATGTGTTTGGTCGGATCCTAATGATCGACCAAACGGATCGGGTTCGAAAGTCTAAGCGGTTGTTTAGACCGCTTGACTTACGACCCTAAATAAGCACTAAACTAGAAGTGACGTGTTAAACATGTTAAAACATGTTTAACTAAGTTAGAAAACTGTTTTGATATCAAAACAAAGTGTTTTGATACCCGAAAATAGTTTTGACGCAAAATGCACATAAACGTGCATTTTGACCGAAACTTTGACTCGTCACTTTGACTAGTCAACGTGGTAAGCAGTAGGTATAGTCGCGAGGGACTATAACCATCGTGATTACGCTCACGTTGCAAAGTTCAAACGAACTTTGACTTGACCAAATTCATGGTCAAAGCTAAAAGTCAAACACCGTTTGACTTTCTTGCTTGAAATAAATAAACAAGCATGAAAGAACACTTACAAGTGTTCTAGGCTGGAAAAGGACTAAGAATGCTCAAGTATGAAGCCTCCAACTTAATGTGGTAGCCTCAAATCAGAGCAAGAGTGAAAAAGAATGAAGATGAGCAAGTTGTGTAGTTGAAGGTGCTTGCTATTTATAGCAAATGGAAGAGCAAAGGATTATACCATGTGTTTGGAGTCTTTAGCAAGACTTAATATGATGATTACAAGTGTCATGATCAGGTTCAAAACTTGAGAAATACATAAACTTGGCCTCCACACAATAGAAACTATTGGCTGATGTGAAACCTGGATCTTGGGACTGCTTATGGACCGTAAAGGTCCAGGGCTTACGGTCCGTAAACCTTGTGCAGGGGCTGAGTTTTCAAAAATGGCAGTTTTGGTCCCTGCAGCCTTTAAACTTGTTTTTCGACGCGTTTAACCCCCGTTAACCCAATTTTAAGGCGTTACAAGGATTTTAAAGTCTAGGGGACTAGAAAATGCTCAAATGTCATGGATTTCGGGTTCGTTTAGCTGTACGATTGCGTTTTTCGGTTAATTACGACGAAACTCGAACGGATTTGAAAACGACCCAAGATACGTAACGAATGGTATTTTTGCATTCCTGTCACTAAAATACAATATTCTAGTGATTACAAAAATATTTGGATGTCCGGATATGGTCAGAACGCAAGATATGCACGGAATTGCATACTTTCGCAGTTTTGACGCTTTTAGTCCCTGTGATCAAATAAGCGCATTTTCGCATACTGAACCCCTCAAAACTTATTTCTAAGCTATGTTAAGAGTATTTAGGGTATGTTTGGCTTATGATCTTGTTCCGGAGTGTACGTTGTTGTGCGAATTGGTAGACTTTTGCATTTTGTTACAAATAGTCCCTGTACTTGTATAAACATGTTTTCGTCGTCCCTAATCCCTTCGAAGATTATTTCTAAGTCATGTAAAGGGTATTTTGGGTACGTGTAGTTCGTGTCCTCGTCTTGGTGTGTATGTTGCGTTAAACAGATTACGTTTAAGCATCGGTTATCGAATTGCTTTCAAAAAAAGTTTTTGAAACCCGAAATTTTGCGCAAGGGTTACATCAATATCCGGAACCGGATTAGCATCATCTTCACTCACATTAGTTTCTTCATCTACGTTAGTTTCTTCATCTACGCTCACATCCACATTAGTTTCATCATCTACGTTCACATCTACGTTCACATCCACATTAGCTTCTTCATCTACGTTCTCATCCACATTAGATTCTTCATGTCCATTAGAACTAGAACTATGAGTTTCTTTTGAAAAAAACTTGTGTATTCGCTTTTGTTTCACTTCGTCCGCCTTTCTTTTTTCTTCCTCTAGGTTTCTCTTCTTATGTTTTTGATGATCGGATAGGTGTTTGTAGTTAGGAACCGGAGGCATAATTCCTAAACAAGTAAACATAAAACAAAATCATTCAATCATTGATAATTGATTCAATCATACATTTAAACTATTAAACATCAAAGTTTCTCTTTCCTAAAGATTAAAAAACAAAACTTTGCTACAATAACTGAAATTACTAAACATTGAGAATGGGATATAGCACTCTAAGCATAATAAATCATACAATAATCTAAACTCTAAAGATCCTATTTTTAAAAAAGAATTAAAAATCAAACCCTTGCTGATGATGATGATCGTCTGGGCTCTAACACCGTCCCCTGATTCGATTTCGGATTAAAACCGTGTCACAGTCCCTTGATTCGATTATGATGATGATGATTGTCTGGTACCACCGTCACAGCGTCACAGCGTCTGATGGTTTCCAGTTCCAATTGCGTCCGATTGTTTTCTAGCGTCTGATATGATGGCCGCCCTCTAATGGGTTACTAATTTGAAATAATTTTGTTTATTAAACTGGCCCATTTTAGTTGTTTATAATTGGCCCATTTGATTTGTTTATACTCATGGCCTGTTAACAATAAACATGCCCCTAAAATACAGATTTTCTGAATTTGGTTTGGGCCACTAGCATGTTGTAAACTATAAACAGGCCCCTAAACATACAAAATTTTTTTTATATACAGAAATTTGTTTTTTAAATATATATATATATATAATAAAATTTTGGGCCCTATATTGGTTTGGGCCTAGTGCGCAGGCCCATCCTGCACCTGGCCCAAGCCGGCCCTAAAATGAGGCTTGCTAGGGTCTTTAGGGTTGTGGCAGCCATCTGTGGTTGTGTGGTGGGTTAAGGAAAGGTTTTGAAAATGAGAGGTATAGGAGTTGAGATCATGACTAGGTTCTTGCTTCATCTAAAAACAGAAACGCGAAAATAGGTTCAATCCAGATCAATCAGAAGGGTTTCCAAGTTTGCTCATTGCAGGTTGTTTGGGCAGCAATTATTTGAATTATACAATGAAACACGACAAGACCTTATAATAAAATGTATCAGGTCTTGATCAGATATGGAGCAATGGTGGAGTTGTTACACCTTAAATGAAATCTGGTGAGAACCAGGTTCGATCCCGTGGTTCACCGTTTTGGTATTTCTTTTTAAGTTAGAGTTTTCAAAAGTTACATAATAAGCCCCTATAATTATACCACCTAACTAACTGTCTTATAACTTAAATCAACTAAAAAATCTTAACTAGTTTTATATTAAAATTTAAATTTGCAACAGATTAATTAATTAATTAACTTACTAAATATATAAATACTATATTGATAATTATAAGGTAAAAATCTTTCAACGGTTATTTAATTGGCGAACAATTTCTGAGGTTTCAAAGGTTAGGATCCAGGTTTAAAAATGGGTCGATTTTTGGGAGCCCATTTTGATGGATGTTACACAAACTCTGCAATCTTCAAGAAGAAGGCTGCTTGTTTTTTTAACATACGTAGACTTCTAAATTAAATTGATGGTGGTGTATGGAAGGTGGTGGTGAGTGGTGGGTGGTGGTGGTGCTGGACGGTGATGGTGGATGATGGTGGGGGGTGGTGGACGTGGACGGTGGGTGGTTGTGGTGGACGGTGGTTGTTATGCGTTAAGCGTGATAGGATTTTGTTTATATTTTATGTTCGTTTTACGCGTTAGTCAAGTTTTAAATTTATAAAACATGATAGTATACTAACACTAACACACACTTGGGCAAGTGCACCCATCGTGAGCGTAGTATAGCGTTGGTAAGATACCGAGGTTGTCCAAGGACACAAGAGCTTTTAATACCGGTTTATCCTCAACGTTTAATCGTTACAAATTTTTGGATAAAAGTTTTTAAACATAGAAATAAATCTAAAATGAAAAGATAAATAAAATGAAATACAAATAGACAAGATAAAATCACATGGATCCAACTCTTCTTTAATGTACCCTTTGATGATTTTCGCACTTTCGGACTTTTTTAAGAGATTATCTTAGTTAAAGTAGTAGGCCCCTCTTTTGAAGGTGAAGTTATCCTCAACCCAATGGTTTGAGTCAGCAGGGATACAATCCCAATGGTCGGAATATTGAAATATAATTAAATACGTTATTAATTCGAAAAGTAGGAGGCCCCTCTTTTGAAGGTGCAGTAGTTTGTGTAACACCCCAACCGATGGCGGAAACATCGGGATGAGACGAAAACGAGATTGCTCATTGCTCACAACATTATGAAGTGACAATAATTAATTAAACCGTATTTCATTTCATAAGAATTGTCAAATACATCAATGTAATAAAACAAAGAACAATACAACATTTGCAAAGTCATAACAAAATTGATACATCGACATTAAACCTAACGTCTAATTTGTGTGTATCTAGTCCTTGCTATATTGTTTTCATAGCATCATCTCCTTCAACCTGTAACATGTTTTAAAATAATGTCAATGCGAAAGCAAAGGCGAGTACACAAGTTTAGGCATAGCATACGTATACGAATAAGTTTAAACAATCCTCATGGCAACCAAATCTATACAAGAGCAATATCAAGGCATGCAATACTAATAATCAAACCCTTAACACAATCACGATGTTTTAACATGACCTCACGAATAACACGATGGAGGTGGATGCGTGAATTCCTATAGCGCTAAGCATGTCAAACGAAGGCTAAAAATAGTTAATGACTAAAGCATAGCAATACGAATATCCAAGACAAGCATCAAGTATAAGATTCAAGTTTTCATGTATATGGGATTGTTTGTGTGTTTCATAAAGTGTTCGTGATTTTGTATATGGAAATATGTTACACCCGAAAAGTGTTATAAACAAAGTGGATCGAGTGTACTCACGGTTTTGCTAAGTCTTTTCTACACTTGACAATCCGTGAAGACGTTGGTTCGAGGATGACTCCGAATTATCCTACAAGAGGAAACGAGGCGTATGAGTATAGTTCAACGGGAGATTAGGAGTATTCGAGCATGATAAAAAAATATGTTTGATAAAGTATTATGATACGAAAGTATTCACTAAGATGTAACACTCGTTCTTGACACTATAGTAACTCTTACGAGTTTGGGTGTGATTTCATAGGTTCGGGGCCTATTAGAATCGTGACAAGGAATTACATACTTTAGTGTTAAACTTAATAACTTGATAGGTGATTATAAGTTCATTATCAAGGTTTCGGTTTTAGAATTATAATATAGTTATATATATATCATTATAATCATGTAGGAGGTGGGAGGATGAACCATCCACTTTGTAACCTCTAGTGTCATGTATGTCAAGTATGAGGTGGGAGGTTAAACCATCCACTTTGAACCTCGGATTATGTTCACCACTACACAAGTTACCATTGGTAACAAGGAGGGTACAAGAACTATATACTATACAAGAATGTAAAGACAAGAATGATAAGGTGTCATCTAGATACCAAGTAGCCAAGTATTCAACAACCCGACGAGCACACGAGGACAATCGTCAACGGCTTTGGGGGGTTGTGACACTTTAAGTCTAGCAAACTATCTTGGGATCTTGATGAAAAATCATCAAGTGATGTGTGGTCTCAAGTTAGGATAGCCCAAGCTTCCTTGGTGGACACACATGAACAAGTTTAAGAACTTGCATCACTTGTGAGCTCAATGCTCTTAAAAAAACAGAAAGTTTAGGGTGTTAAAACAGCCCTTAGTTCATGTTAACAAGCTTGGTTAGGCTTTACTAATCATAAGCTTGATTGTAAGCACAAGAACACAAGTTTGTTGAAGTTAAAACACAAGTTTGATAAAAGTTTAGACAAAACAGAAAGTTTGTGGACATTTTGGGGCATTTCCAGGTCTAGATTCTCCATGGAGAAACCTAGGAATTCAACCCAAAGTTTATCCAAGCAAGTAGGAAAAAGAATGGAGTGATTTCATTAAGAAATGAGTGAGTTACACTCACTTCAGTAAGAGATATACAATCTGCTCGAAAATCTGATGTTGCAAGGATCTTGAGGTGATTTGAGAGAGATTAAAGTGTAAAAATGCTTGGATTAGAGGTGGGTTTTATAGGGGAAGGATTAGGGTTAGTTAGGTGGGGTTTAAGTGGGTGATTAATGGTAAAAAGTTCAAAAAATTAACCAAAAACCCGCCCAAATGGTTGCTGTCCGCGCTTGTTGCCTTTCAGCTCGACCGGGAACAAAGCATATAAGGCTTTTGTTCCCGGGTTACTTCAGATTGATGGCGAGTGGTGGAGTGGTTAAGGCGCTGCATGTTGAACCGGAGGTCCCGGGTTCGAGTCCCGCGGATCCGGTTTTGTTTGATTATTATTATTTTCTTTTTATTTTTAATCAAAACTCAATAATTCAGTTTCACAATTTGGCAGGAAAGGCCCCTGAAGTTCAAGAATCCAATAATTACACTTTAAATCTTGGACTTTATTAAAGAAGATATATATTAACATTTAAATTCAAAATGTTATATATATATATATATATATATATATAAATTCGCATTTTAATTTTTTTTGTAAAAAGAAATTAATTAATTTTATTAACTAATTTAATTAATTAATTTAATTAATTAACTTAATAAATGAATAGGTAATTATATTTTCGTAACGATTTTAGTTTAACGATTAAAGATTTCACGTTTGAGTCTCGTTTACGCAATACAAACCAAGTTTGCGAGTTATCACACGTTTACGATTGACAGTACCACGAATATGTTTACACGTTTAAAGTATGAACAAGTATAAGTGTAACATGACTATTATTAACATAATATAGATAAAATACGAGTTTCTCATTACAATCCAAGTCTCGGTTTACAACATTTACAACGAAAGACGAATACAAGATACAACGCTTACTAAAAATAGAAGTACGATACAAGGTTTCCAAATATAGAAAGTATAGAAACGCGGAGCGTTACAGTCTCCCCTCCTTTAGGAAATTTCGTCCCGAAATTTAGGAAGATGTAACGAAGAGATATGGATACTTAGTCTTCATATCACTTTCAAGTTCCCAAGTGAATTCGGCGCCACGTTTACCTTCCCATCGAACCTTGACAATAGGAATACGACTGCGCCTCAGTTGCTTGGTTTCTCGGTCCATGATTTGGACCGGTTTCTCCACAAAGTGCAAAGTATCGTTGATCTGAAGATCTTCGAGTGGAACTTGAAGTCCTTCTTCGGCTAGACACTTCTTCAAATTCGAAACATGAAACACAGGATGAACATTGCTGAGCGTTTGAGGTAGATCCAGTCGATACGCTACCTTGCCTATCCTTTCGAGAATCTTGAAAGGACCCACATAGCGAGGAACGAGTTTGCCTTTCTTACCAAAACGAACAACACCTTTCCAAGGTGCAACCTTGAGAAGTACGTGATCACCTATGTTGAATTCCAAAGGTTTGCGTCTTCTATCAGCATAGCTCTTTTGTCGGCTTCGAGCTTTGAGCAAGTTGTCAAGAATCTGTAGGATCTTGTCCGTCGTCTCTTGTATAAGTTCAGGATCGGTGAGTTGTACATCTCCGATCTCGTGCCAACAAATAGGCGAACGGCATTTGCGACCATACAGTGCTTCAAATGGAGCCATTTGAATACTTGCGTGATAGCTGTTGTTGTATGAGAATTCTACCAAGGGTAAGTGCGAATCCCAGTTGCCACCAAAATCAATTACGCATGGTCGAAGCATATCCTCTAGAGTTTGAATAGTACGCTCGGTCTGACCGTCAGATTGAGGATGAAAGGCGGTGCTAAGATTCAAACGAGTACCAAGGGCGGATTGGAAAGTTTGCCAAAGGCGAGAAGTGAAACGAGCATCACGATCAGAAATAATGTCAAGAGGAGTACCGTGACGACTAATGATTTCACTCGTGTAGATACGAGCCAATTTCTCGACTTTGTAATCTTCACGAATGGCGAGGAAGTGTGCGGATTTGGTCAAACGATCGAGGATAACCCAAATGCTGTCGTGACCAGACGAGGTACGAGGCAATTTCGTGATGAAATCCATGGCTATGCTCTCCCATTTCCAGACCAGAATTTCTGGTTGTTCGAGCAACCCGGAGGGACCTTGATGTTCTGCCTTGACTTTGGAACACGTAAGGCATTTGGAGACGTAGAGAGCGATATCACGTTTCATTCCAGGCCACCAATAGGATGTGCGCAAGTCATGGTACATCTTATCAGCTCCAGGATGAACGGAGTATCGGGATTTGTGAGCTTCGTCCATCAAGGTAGTCCGAAGATTGAGACGATCGGGAATCTAAATGCGACTATGGTAGTAAAGAATACCATCAGGCTTAGCTTCGAGTGGGTTTTCGATTCCACAATTCAACTCGTTATTGAGGTTACCCTCGTTAATGACGGCAAATTGTGCTCGTCGAATCAACTCATTGAGTTTTCCCACGATTTGGTAGCAACGAGCACTCTTGACATGAGTCTTACGACTAAGTGCATCGGCCACGACATTCGCCTTACCAGGGTGGTAGCGGATATCGCAGTCGTAGTCGTTTAACAATTCTACCCAACGACGTTGACGCATGTTGAGTTCCTTTTGATCAAAGATGTGTTGGAGGCTCTTGTGGTCGGTAAAGACCGTACACTTTGTACCATAAAGGTAGTGTCGCCAAATCTTTAATGCAAAAACAACTGCACCAAGTTCAAGGTCGTGAGTAGTATAGTTTTTCTCATGAATTTTGAGTTGTCTCGACGCGTAAGCGATTACTTTGTCCCGTTGCATGAGAACGCAACCAAGACCCTGGTTAGAGGCATCGCAATACACGACGAAATCGTCATTCCTATCGGGGAGAGTGAGAATAGGAGCATTACAAAGCATGTCCTTGAGCGTTTGGAAAGATTCTTCTTGTTCGGGACCCCAAACAAAAGGTTTATCTTTTTGAGTCAACGAAGTCAAAGGAACGGCAATCTTCGAGAAGTTCGAGATGAAACGGCGATAATACCCAGCTGGGCCAAGAAACGAACGAATTTCAGAGGGCGACTTAGGTGCAATCCAATTCTTCACAGCTTCTATCTTTGCAGGGTCAACATGAATACCAAGTTCATTGACGGTGTGACCTAAGAATTGAACCTCTTTTAGCCAAAATTCACACTTGGAGAATTTGGCATACAGACGTTCGGTTTGTAAAAGCTGAAGAATAAGACGCAAATGTCGTCCATGTTCTTCTTTCGTATTAGAGTATATTAGGATATCGTCGATGAATACAATGATGAAATGATCGAGAAAAGACTTACACACACGGTTCATAAGATCCATAAACACTGCAGGAGCGTTGGTCAAACCAAAAGGCATGACCACGAACTCGTAGTTTCCATAACGTGTGCGAAATGCGGTTTTGGGTACATCTTCCTCGAAAACCCGAAGTTGATGATAGCCAGAACGGAGATCAACCTTTGAAAAGCACTTCGCGCCTTGCAATTGATCGAAGAGATCGTCAATACGAGGAAGTGGGTATCGGTTTTTGACTGTAAGTTTATTGAGCTCACGATAATCAATGCACATCCGAAAAGACCCATCTTTCTTCTTGACGAACAACACGGGAGCGCCCCAAGGGGAAGTACTAGGGCGTATAAAGCCTTTATCAAGAAGCTCTTGAAGTTGGCTTGATAGCTCTTGCATCTCCGAGGGTGCTAAACGATAGGAGCCTTCGCAACAGGAGTTGCGCCAGGAATGAGGTCAATACGAAAATCGACAGCTCGAGGAGGCGTAACAGACGGGAACTCACAAACGACAGGAACATCACTTATGCTAGGACCTTTGTCTTTCTTTTCCACAACGTGGGCGAGAAAGGCAAAGTACTCCTTACGCAAGTACTTGTTCGCTTTGATGCACGACATAAGCTTAAGACCCTTAGAAGGTTTCTCACCATAGACGTGTAAAGAGTCACCTTGAGGTAGGGGAAGACGAATGAATTTCTCAGAACAAACGACTTCAGCATGAACTCGCTTAAGCCAGTCCATGCCTACTATGACGTCAAAGCTACCCATTTGCATTGGTATGAGGTCGATGGAAAACTTATGATCGTTTAAGATTAGGGAGCAACCAGAAAGAACAGAATCAACGGAGATGGTCTTACCATTAGCGACTTCGACAGCAAAAGGATTAGGCATTTTAGTTCGTTCGCACTTAAGCAAGGGTTCAAATTCAACGGATACAAAACTTCTATCCGCGCCAGTATCAAACAGACAAGTAGCATAGATATGGTTCACAAGGAACGTACCAGTGATGACGTCATTCGAACTTTGGCTTGAGCTGAGGTGAGAAAGAAAGCTCGTCCTTTCGCAGGTTCGGTTTGTTGTTGCTGTTGGTTGTTGGTGCGTTTCGGGCAAACGTTGGCGAAATGGTTAGGATCGCCACAATTGTAGCAGGTTCGACCAGGTGTAGCTTGGGTTTGGCGGTTTGGGTTAGGATTGGGTAAAAGGGCTTGGGTTTGCTGGTTCTGGGGTAGGCGACAGTAGTTGGAGAGGTGTCCCAACCTATTACAGTTGGCACATTTTCGGCATGAGGTGCCAACAGGGTGATGTTAGTTGCAAGTTGTACACTTGGGGTGAGAGCCAATGTAACCTTGTCCAGGTTGGTGGGTGTTTTGGGTAGGCGGAGTGACGACAGCATTGTTTTGAGAAGAAGCCTTCCGCTTCTTGTTCTTGTTGTGGAGGTTCTTGGCTGGAGGGGTAGGTGATTCAGTGGTGTTGGCTATGGCTTGGTGCGCATGCTTCGTAGGGACCTTGTCGTAGGCCTCCTGAAGGATGCAATTATGGTTGAGTTGGAGGGTTATGGCATAGGCTTCCTCGAGGGTTTTCGGGTTGGCTGCGGCTACATGGTTCATGATCACCGGTGAGAGGCAACGGGTGAGCTTGGCGATTGACTTGGGAACAGTATCGACTTGCCCAGGGCAAATGATACTTAACTGTTTAAAGCGCGCAATCAATCCTTCAGCGTCGCTCCCCTATTGTGTGAGATTCCAGAACTCGTTTTCAAGTTTCTTGGTCTCATGGGGAGGACAGAATTGCTCCTTCATGAGCTCCTTAAGCTCTTCCCAAGTCATCGCATGGGCTGCTTCGTTTCCACGCGTGTTTCGTTCGGAGGTCCACCACTCGAGGGCTCTCTTGCGGAAGACCCCGGTGGCATTAAGGGTTCGGAGTTCCTCAGGGCAGCCGCCCTGAAGGAAGATAAGCTCCATAGAATCAAACCAATTGATCATGGCGGTAACACCATCCATGCCAGTGAATTCCACTGGTTTACAAGCCATGAAATGCTTGAATTGGTAAGATGGTTTGGGGTATCAGGTTTGGAATCAGCGGATGATTTAGGTGTGGCTTCGGCGTGTATGGTGTGGATTTGGCTAACAATGTCGGGTATGATCTTAGCCAATTGCCCGGCCATTTGCTCCGAAACGAGCCCAATCAGTTCTTGCTTCGATATCGAGTCCTCGTTGTTGGATTCCTTCTGGGAATCCGTCTTCTTGGACTTCTTGAGGCGGTTCAACGAGTTACGAAAAGGAGGCATCTAGAGGTTGTAAACAAGACAAAAGCATGAGACTTGATTGTAATAAAGAAATAGTTTGCATGCATGAGTATGAATAAAGTTCACATAAGTTTCACATAAGAAGCATGTGTTCATCAATATGGTTCACATAGTTTGCATGAGTTCAACAAGTATAACATGTATACTCACGTATGAATACAAATAAAGAGTATAAATTTAGTTTGTTCACGAGGATTAGTATTGTTTTTGATTGCGATAAACGTGCGAGTGTGTAACGGTTTGAAATGAACGAGGTAACAAGTATCAAAACACATAAAATTTGAGTCACATAAAAAGAATAGGCTCGTAAAACATGGGAATGATTCGGGTAGAGAATCGTCGACAATTCCAAAGTGAATCGAAGATCTTTTCGAATTAGAGAAACGTGCTTTGGCCTATAGGTAAAATGCTCTCATCGAGAAGCGACTAACGACATTTTACCCTTCCAGTTACTACACGTCTCTAACCGATCGGAAAATCGTGACTTTGGCGAGAGAGAAAATCAAGGAATGGGACTTAATCGACAAGGTGCGGGTTTCACCCCTAACTTGACGATTTCGTACCCTAAGTGTGGTTGGTACTTACCAAATGAAGAGCAAATTCCGATTCGTTGGTAAGGGTCCACTAGAGTTTTGAGTTGGAAATTTTCCATCAAGGTTTGGATTTCACTCCCAACTCGATGGCATAATTGCGTGCAAAAAGAATAAGTATAGCGGATTGAGAGTCGTTCACTAAATTGCGGTTTTCACACCTATTTTAGTGAAGTCGTCTCGTTTATATTATGAGTGTCTTCAAGCGTCCAAACGTGTATTGTGTAAAAGTGTCTTAGGAAGACACCATGTATATGTATTAAGACCAAAAGGAAACAGAGAAGCAAAGTAGGAAGCATAAAGTTTTAAGCATAATCAAGAATGGTCACAACGGGTATTTAGCACTATAGACTAGGTCGAACATGGCAATTCTACCTAATTCCCTATAGTTATGGCTCTGATACCAATCTGTAACACCCCAACCGATGGCGGAAACATCGGGATGAGACGAAAACGAGATTGCTCATTGCTCACAACATTATTAAGTGACAATAATTAATTAAACCGTATTTCATTTCATAAGAATTGTCAAATACATCAATGTAACAAAACAAAGAACAATACAACATTTGCAAAGTCATAACAAAATTGATGCATCGACATTAAACCTAACGTCTAATTTGTGTGTATCTAGTCCTTGCTATATTGTTTTCATAGCATCATCTCCTTCAACCTGTAACATGTTTTAAAATAATGTCAATGCGAAAGCAAAGGCGAGTACACAAATTTAGGCATAGCATACGTATACGAATAAGTTTAAACAATCCTCATGGCAACCAAATCTATACAAGAGCAATATCAAGGCATGCAATACTAAAAATCAAACCCTTAACACAATCACGATGTTTTAACATGACCTCACGAATAACACGATGGAGGTGGATGGGTGAATTCCTATAGCGCTAAGCATGTCAAACGAAGGCTAAAAATAGTTAATGACTAAAGCATAGCAATACGAATATCCAAGACAAGCATCAAGTATAAGATTCAAGTTTTCATGTATATGGGATTGTTTGTGTGTTTCATAAAGTGTTCGTGATTTTGTATATGGAAACATGTTACACCCGAAAGTGTTATAAACAAAGTGGGTCGAGTGTACTCACGGTTTTGCTAAGTCTTTTCTACACTTGACAATCCGTGAAGACGTTGGTTCGAGGATGACGCCGAATTATCCTACAAGAGGAAACGAGGCGTATGAGTATAGTTCAACGGGAGATTAGGAGTATTCGAGCATGATGAAAAAATATGTTTGATAAAGTATTATGATACGAAAGTATTCACTAAGATGTAACACTCGTTCTTGACACTATAGTAACTCTTACGAGTTTGGGTGTGATTTCATAGGTTCGGGGCCTATTAGAATCGTGACAAGGAATTACATACTTTAGTGTTAAACTTAATAACTTGATAGGTGATTATAAGTTCATTATCAAGGTTTCGGTTTTAGAATTATAATATAGTTATATATATATCATTATAATCATGTAGGAGGTGGGAGGATGAACCATCCACTTTGTAACCTCTAGTGTCATGTATGTCAAGTATGAGGTGGGAGGTTAAACCATCCACTTTGAACCTCGGATTATGTTCACCACTACACAAGTTACCATTGGTAACAAGAAGGGTACAAGAACTATATACTATACAAGAATGTAAAGACAAGAATGATAAGGTGTCATCTAGATACCAAGTAGCCAAGTATTCAACAACCCGACGAGCACACGAGGACAATCGTCAACGGCTTTGTGGGGTTGTGACACTTTAAGTCTAGCAAACTATCTTGGGATCTTGATGAAAAATCATCAAGTGATGTGTGGTCTCAAGTTAGGATAGCCTAAGCTTCCTTGGTGGACACACATGAACAAGTTTAAGAACTTGCATCACTTGTGAGCTCAATGCTCTTAAAAAACTGAAAGTTTAGGGTGTTAAAACAGCCCTTAGTTCATGTTAACAAGCTTGGTTAGGCTTTACTAATCATAAGCTTGATTGTAAGCACAAGAACACAAGTTTGTTGAAGTTAAAACACAAGTTTGATAAAAGTTTAGACAAAACAGAAAGTTTGTGGACATTTTGGGGCATTTCCAGGTCTGGATTCTCCATGGAGAAACCTAGGAATTCAACCCAAAGTTTATCCAAGCAAGTAGGAAAAAGAATGGAGTGATTTCATTAAGAAATGAGTGAGTTACACTCACTTTAGTAAGAGGTATACAATCTGCTCGAAAATCTGATGTTGCAAGGATCTTGAGGTGATTTGAGAGAGATTTAAAGTGTAAAAATGCTTGGATTAGAGGTGGGTTTTATAGGGGAAGGATTAGGGTTAGTTAGGTGGGGTTTAAGTGGGTGATTAATGGTAAAAAGTTCAAAAAATTAACCAAAAACCCGCCCAAATGGTTACTGTCCGCGCTTGTTGCCTTTCAGCTCGACCGGGAACAAAGCATATAAGGCTTTTGTTCCCGGGTTACTTCAGATTGATGGCGAGTGGCAGAGTGGTTAAAGCGCTGCATGTTGAACCGGAGGTCCCGGGTTCGAGTCCCGCGGATCCGGTTTTGTTTGATTATTATTATTTTCTTTTTATTTTTAATCAAAACTCAATAATTCAGTTTCACAATTGGTAGGAAAGGCCCCTGAAGTTCAAGAATCCAATAATTACACTTTAAACCTTGGACTTTATTAAAGAAGATATATATTAACATTTAAATTCAAAATGTTATATATATATATATATATATATATATATATAAATTAGCATTTTATTTTTTTGTAAAAAGAAATATTAATTAATTTTATTAACTAATTTAATTAATTAATTTAATTAATTAACTTAATAAATGAATAGGTAATTATATTTTCGTAACGAATTTAGTTTAACGATTAAAGATTTCACGTTTGAGTCTCGTTTACGCAATACAAACCAAGTTTGTGAGTTATCACACGTTTACGATTGAGAGTACCACGAATATGTTTACACGTTTAAAGTATGAACAAGTATAAGTGTAACATGACTATAATTAACATAATATAGATAAAATATGAGTTTCTCATTACAATCCAAGTCTCGGTTTACAACATTTACAACGAAAGACGAATACAAGATACAACGCTTACTAAAAATAGAAGTACGATACAAGGTTTCCAAATATAGAAAGTATAAAAACGCGAAGCGTTACAGTTTGAGTCAGGAGGGATACAATCCCAAAGGGTCGGAATAAAAGTTTTAATAGTAGTTTACATATGAGGGGTTCAAGCTATTCACACCCCTGCCATCCAATACCCGTGGGGTATTGAAGGAGGTCCTAGTAAGCTTGAACCAAGTCCTCGTAGGATCTATACACTGAACGAAACAAGAACTTTACCAAACCACCCTTCTAACCCCCTTCCAAGTTGTTAACGGCTTTATATAAATGGTTAGGTAAATTCACTTTCAATATAAGAAAATAGTTATTAAAGTCATTAATACATACCCAATTAAAAAGTGCTGAAAGATTAAAAATCAAAAGTAATACATTATAGACTTGTCTTCACCAAGTGATGTAAGAGATTAGCCAAGCAAGGCCTTTGTTTGACAAGAACTCTTACTATCAACCTTGGATCCCGAGACTACTACACACTCTAAAGATGATAGATGGATGATGGTGGTGGGTGTTGGTGTTGTAGTGGTGGTGGAATGGAGGCAAAGTGAGAGAGATGTGGTTTGCCAATGATGCCTTTGAAGTGAACCAAGCACCCCTATTTATAGTCAGAACAGTAGAGGGCCCCACATGGCGCCGTGTCCAGCGAGCACGACCGTGGCCAGTTTTATCTCTTCCTTTATTAATTGCAGCTGTCAGCAGAGGGCCCCACACGACCCCGTGTCTCCTGGGCACGACCCCGTGGTCTACTCTTCACTGTACTATCAAGATTCTGGAAATTTGAGAGTTGACCATGCCCCATGGTAAGCTGGGCACGGCCCGGTGGTGGGCGTAGAAGCTTCTGCATGTTTTGTATTTAAGTGTATTGGCTGACCACGCCCCATGCCTGGCTGGGCACGACCCCGTGGTCAGCTTCTTCCTTCTTGTTTTTGTCTTTGGGGTGTTTCTGAGGGGTCGGGCATGCCACGTTATTCCTTCTTTGTGTATTTATGTTGGTTTTGGCTGCTTATTTGCTTCTTTTGTTCTTTTAAGCTCAATTGGTCCTGTAAGTTCAAAAGGAACAAAGAAACGTGTTTTTCCAACATTAGTACTAAAAACGGTTAGTTTTATGCCTCATTTGATGTAATTTATATGTTGCATTTTGTACACATCAAATATCCTCACACTTGAATCTTTGCTTGTCCTCAAGTAATACTCTTTAAATGTGTCTTACACACCCAAATTGAATAGGTAACGAAGAAGTTTTGTGGCTTGTCTTTGAGTGTCGGGAATCCAAGATCTTTTATTAAGTTTTTGTTTTTTAATTTATTTACAATCCTATTCGTCATAATTTATTTAGAACATTTTCAAGAAAAGTTATTTATTAGGCATAACATGCCTCTTTAAAATTCTATTTACATACTAGTTCACGTACCTCACAAGAGATCACTCAACACCCGGCCGAATGTGTATTTTTGTGATAACACTCGATTCCGGTATGGAACTTACTTCTACCATATGCTTGCCATGCTATCAAACCTCCTCCTTTTTAACTATAAACATTTGTAGATATCAAGAGGACTTGGGAATGGGTTAGGCTTGGGCTAAGGGTAGGTGGTTTTTGGGTTAGTAGTTAGTAAAGTGGCGAAAAGTGTAAAACGCGTCGGTTGTCGTAAAACTTTTTGTTTTTGTGACATTTATTCAAACTAAACTCTTTCAAACAAGATTTTTAAGGAACTTGTTTGGTTATATAAAGAACTATGTTTTTTTTTGTTTTTTTAGTCACAAGATAACCGAGCTTTTTACGAAAACAAATGGGTTTGAAAGAAAAAAGGTTTTGGTGAGTAATGTTTGTTTGTTTTGCGGGTTTTTGAAACAAAAAAGTTTAGGCTCAAAAGGGGTTAACTAGGGGGATTAATGGTAGTGGAGGAAAGAAGAAAAATAATAGTGTTGAATGAAAAATGGGATAGTCCTAATGCCTCTATTATTTACATACTTGGATTTAAGTTGGTAAGGACCAGGAATGTATCGTCTTTGCAAGTTCTAGAGTCGTAAGAACCAAGCGCCTATTCACATAAGAAACAAAAATGAACACTTAGTTTAAAGGGGTATGCACATATGCTCAATAAAGGCTCAACTCACTTATTGTGGAAATGAGTTTATAGTGTGAACAAGTATATATAATAGAATCTTAAAAAGATTTGTAATGCCTTTTTTATAATTTTCTTGTTAGGTTCTCTTTATCACGACGCTATCGGTTGTAAATTTGTAAAAACATATCCTCTTTAGATATTTTATTCCTAATTTAAACTAAGACAAGTAAAAAAGTGAAAATTTTTGAAAAGATTTGGGTTGATTAGCGGTTCCAATGGAGTTTTGTGTAAGGCTTGTTATTAGGACTTGCGAAATTCAAGATTTTAGCTTCCCCCCACACTTAAATTACACATTGTCCTCAATGTGTCCAAAAATAAGTTTTTTCGGTTGATTCGAATGCATAAAAGTGCATTTAAAAAACAAGATTTTATGATACTAGGCACCTGGCCACGAGCCTGTGCTTGCTGACCACGACCCCGTGGTCAGATTGCTAGTATCGGAACTTACAGAATGCTGACCACGGGGTGTGCTTGGTGGCCACGACCCGTGGTCAGAGTTATGCAGACAAACAGCAGGTCAGTGGGCTGGACACGGGGGTTGTGGTCATTGGCCACGACCCCGTGGTGACAGTCTGCAAATGTTGATATTCAAGTTTCTGGCTTTTGCGTCTGGTTGCCGGGCTTATATTGGACTAATGTTTTGTGCATTTAAGCCTCCTGTACCTGTTTTTTTACCATTATCACACCACATAAAGCCCAATACAATACCAAATCCTAAATTACGATTGTTTTAGATCCATCACCATCACAAACATAAAAATAAAGAAATTGCAGAAAATAAAAGTTGTTCAAGAGAGTAAATTGTTCAAACCACGGCACGCAGGCCGGCTAATTGTTCAAGGGGTGTAGAGTTTAACTTGAAACTGCATCCGTCACTACCGCACCACCGTCATTGTTACCACCTAGTTCATGTCCTCGTCCTCATCATGATATGCCATATGTCCCTGGATATATGTGATATCCTCTTACATAGTGGTGATGGAATGTTCCACCGCTCCAATCCGGGTATTGGCGTTGTTGGCCACGTTGTCAGTGTTTCGGGTGAATAGTAGGTTTTCCTGCAAAAGGTCAGTCAAACTTTGAAAATTAGGAAAACCGGCTCCTTGAGAGGAGGAACCCGTTTCGTAGCCGTGGTATTGTGGAGGAGGATGGTTGGGGTCGTCTTGGAGGGCTAGGACCTCATCCGGGCCCCACGTGTTTCCCTGGGCATTCTGGAAGCGGACAGTCCTGTCATCCATGTCTTGGATGAATCCCATGGCTCGACATTGGGCTAGATCGACCTTCTTGTACTTCACACCTTGGGTGAAAGATTTTGGGACGTGGTGGACATAGTTTTTGAACAACTTATAGATCCACCCCCCGAAAAAGATTAGCGTGGGAGGGGAATATACTCCTCGTAATCATATTCCTCCTCATAATCATCATCTATGTAGTAGTGGGTGTAATCTCCGGAGTATTGATCCATGAATGGAATACTCAGCAGATTATAGAGTTTCGGAACCAGAAAAACAAAATTTAAAAGCTGAAACAGAAACTCACCACGGCCCCATGCTTAGTGGGTACGGCCCGTGGTCAATGTCTGTATCTGGGCGTTAAAAAACTATTAAGTAAAACTTGCAGTACGGGGGGCGTGTTCACTGGGCACGGCCCCGTGTTCAGCTTACTGTTATGTTAAAAATTCCTAAAAATTTAAAAACGAGCGCACAGTTTTGAAAATGTTTTGAAAAAAATAATTAGGCTGTCGATTTTAAGCTTTCTTAAAATACTTAGTGTCCCGGCAACGGCGCCAAAAACTTGGTGTGTGTTAAGCATGATATGATTTTATTAATATTTTAAGTTCGTTTTACGCGTTAGTCAAGTTTTAAATTTATAAAACACGATATTATAGTAACACTAAACACACACTAGGGCAAGTGCACCCATCGTGAGTGTAGTATAGCGTTGCTAAGATACCGAGGTCGTCCAAGGACACAAGAGCTTTTAATACCGGTTTATTCTCAATGTCTAATCGTTACAAATTTTTGGATAATAGTTTTTAAACATAGAAATAAATCTAAAAATTAAAAGATAAATAAAATGAAATACAAATAGACAAGATACAATCACTTGGATCCAACTCCTCTTTTATGTACCCTTTGATGATTTTTGCACTTTCAAACTTTTTTAAGAGATTATCTTAGTTAAAGTAGTAGGCCCCTCTTTTGAAGGTGACGTTATCCTCAACCCAGTGGTTTGAGTCAGTCGGGATACAATCCCAAAGGGTCGAAATATTAAAAGATAATTAAATAAGTTATTAACGCGAAAAGTAAGAGGCCCCTCTTTTGAAGGTGACGTTACCCTCAACCCAGTGGTGTGAGTCAGCAGGGATACAATCCCTAATGGTCGGAATAAAGTTTTAATAGTAGTTTACATATGAGGGGTTCAAGCTATTCGCACCCCCGCCATCCAATACCTGTGGGGTATTGAAGGAGGTCATAGTAAACTTGAACCAAGTTCTCGCAGGATCTACACACTGAACGAGACAAGAACTTTACTAAACCACCATTCTAACCTTGTTCCAAGTAGTTAACACACTTTATATAGACCGTAAAGACACGAATGAGCAAATCAATGACATCATGAAGAAATGGTTAGGAAAATTCACTTTCAACATAAGAAACTAGTTATTAAAGTCATTAATACATACCTGTTTTGGGCAAAAATTACCGAAGCAATTTAGTGATCAAATTAGTTTTGTGAGGTAGTGTGCTAGCAATGCTTGTGAAAAATGTGTTGGTTTGTTGGCTTATAAAAACAGTTTCAGGATATAGCCTCAGGATATGAAACTATACCAATAATCAAACAATGAGTTGTAAAAGTAAAAGTGGACACATGATGTACGAGGAAAGCTTTGATCAATCTATCTCCAGCATAAAACCTCGAGAGCTGACAATCGTCAGTTGCCTTGTTCTTCTTATTGCTTGAATATTCAGGATACAGTGCAGGATATAGCTCAGATCGTTACTAAGTGTTACAATGATTGCAAGTAGTGAGTGTAAGTGTGTAATTGTGAGAGAAATGTATAAGAGATCAAGAGTAGAGAGTGAAGAGTGTTGAAGTGTGTGTTCCTACGATATGGCTTATCGTTTTTATAGTTACAAAAGTAAACAAGTTGTTGGTGCATAATGTCTATGTCTTAGTCTTATATCGAGTCTGTATAGAATAGAGTTGAATAGGCTAGCAATACGAAGTATTTATGTTGTATTGAGTCAAGTTCGCCCATGATAACTTGTAAAGACAAGTTCGGCGGAACTTGCTAAGGCAAGTTCGGGCGAACTTGGCTATCTCTCTGGCGAACTTGATCATCTATAAATAGCTAGCATGCCTCACTCATTTGGAACTTTGGCATCGCTGAGGCGAAGCTCTATCAATTTGGATTCTTGACGTTTAATCAATAAAATTGACGTTTAACTGATTAATTCTTGTCTATTGGTAAACTTGTCATAATATTTCCCCTATTATGGACAATAGATATCAAATTTAGGTTCCTAAGCATTGAGGATCGGTCCTACAAGTGGTATCAGAGCTAGAACAGCCTGATTTGATTGTAATCAAGAGAAGAACACTTCTATTTCATCTCCATTCTTCTATTTTTCTTAACTTTTCACAAAAATGAAGAATTCACGGGCAAATTCGGTCCAATTTTCAATATGACATGTTAAATACAACATAGACAAACCCCTGAGAGTTTGGAGACTAAAATCAAACAAATTGGTGTCAAAATTGTGAGAAAACCATGTTTTTCAAAACCCTCTCCATCGAACTTGTTAGCCAAGTTCGCCGTACTTGTGCTAAAAAGTCACTTTTCAGTGAGTTTTTACCAAGTTCGCTCGAACATGAGTGATGTTTTGAGGAAATTTAAGACAGGTTCGCTCGAAGTTACTGAAATTTCTTTGAAATTTTATCAAGTTCGACCGAACTTGATAAAATTCAAGAATTTTTGTTAAGTTCGCCCGAACTTACTAGTTTCTTATAAAATTCAATATACAAGTTCGACCGAAGTTAAAAACTCAGGAAATTTTCATATCAAATCATAAGTTCGACCGAACTAGTGATTGAAAGTCTGAATTCTTCATTCAAACTACAAGTTCGACCGAACTTGTAGTAGAACTAATTGTTTTCAAAGTTTTAAAGTGTTTTCAGCGTACGTGTCGCTATATTCGCGATGGATGATATTCAGAGAGCGTATATGTCCGGAGTGGGTACATCTAATGCTAATTTCATATAGCAAGTCAATCTAGACAACGAGATGGGCATGTCCGTTAAACCGCCAAAGCTAATGAGCATGGACGAGTATGAAGGATGGAAGGAGAAATTTATGTATTGGGTTCAAGCCATGCATTTCCAAGGCTGGGTGTTGATAGAGCGAGGTTACACTGTTCCGTTGGACGAACATCAGTAAGTACTAGAGAAGTACAAGTACACTACAATACAGAAAGATGAGTACATTGCTGAGAAAAAGATGATAAGCCTCATTCAACAATCTGTTTAAGAGGATATTCTGGTCTTGTTACCCGAGTATACAACTGCAAGAGATCTCTGGCTATCACTACACAAAAATATCAAGGCAACGCAGAGATGATCAAAAGTAAGAAAGCTCTCATCATGAAGGAGTTCGATATTTTCAACATGTTGAAGGGCGAGACAATGAAGCAGATGATTGAGCGTTTCTGTCATCTAAAAGTCCAAATGAGAAACACGGTCTTGAGAATACGGAAAAAGAATAATCGACAAGCTTGCAGATGCGTTAACTGACGGAGAGTGGACTACTTACCTGATGGTTCTGAAAGAAAGTGCTAATTGGGAATTCTTCAAGTTGTCTACATTCATCGACAAACTCGAAGGTCATGAAATGGAATTGCTGAAGATTGCAAAGTCAAAGAATGCTAACATTGTTCAAGATGTTGGTCTGTATTACAAAACCAGAATGCATGACAACATTTCAAGTCCAAAGATTCAGGGAGCATTCAGTGCAAACATGAATTATTATCCACAGAATAAGAACCAATCATATCCTCAATATGATCAAAGTCCACAAAGCTCTTCGTTCTCAAGCACAGGGTCAAATGCTTCTTATCAGAGTCAAGCAAATCAGAATCAACAAACAAATTCTGATTCAAAAGTGTACAAGTGTAACATTCCTGTGAATCTTAACAATGTTGTTTATGAGCAAGTTGCAAAACAACACATGTCACTTCTCACCACTTTTCTAGAATCGTATGAAAGTCTTGTAGCTAGAAAGATCGGCAGTCCCGAAATGACCGCCGAAGACTACGATCAGGTGGATGAAGAAGAGCTTGAGCTGATGGATATCAAGTGGTCACTAGCTTCTATCATTCAAAGGGTGACAAGGTTTGTTGCACTCACTGGCCGGGATATCAGAAATTCAAGCAACAAGCTAGGGTTCGACAAATCAAAGGTCACTTATTTCAAATGCCGACAGAAAGGGCATTTTAAGAGAGAATGTAAAAATCCTGAAGCCACAGGCAATCAAAGTCCATTTGGTGGAGGCAACGAGTATTACAAGAAATCTCTTCAATACAAGCCTTTCCCAAAGAAGACACAAGTTGAGATTCAAGAAAAGCCAAACAGCAGTAACACTGATAGAGCAATGGTTGCTTCGAACAAGGATGATGGGTTCGATTGGAATTCTTATATCGGTAAGAAGACCGGAGTTGCATTGATGGCTGAGATCGTTGAAGATACTTCTGCCGAAGAAGCAGCAACTCTAGAAAATATTCTATTGGAACAGTATCTGCAACAACAGGACACTTTGATGGAAGTTCTCAGGAGAAAGTGATCGAGGAGAAGTCGAATGAAGAAAAAACTGATGTTGTTCAAGAAGTAACTGCTAAAAACCTCAAGGACTTTGCAGATAAAGCTATGATGGCAAATCTAACCAAGGTAGGTCTTGAGGTAAAGGAAGTTGTTAAAGTGAAAGTTGTGGAGGTTGTAAAACCTTGCACAAAATGTACCGAGCCATGTGCTAAATGCGTCAAAAATCACAAATCATCGCTGAACTCAATGTACATAACGAACATTTCAAATACGATTATCGTACAATGAAGGAAGCGTATGACAAAATGAAAGATGATTATGGTAGGCTTGATAGAAATAATATTGAACAATATGATACAATAAGGATGTTGAAAGGTACAGTAAATGGATAAACAAAAAGCAATAAACATCTATATTAACACCATTGCTGAAACCAAATAACAACTCCAGGACATGTAAATTGAAACAGAATGTGTTCAACAACTTTTAAGAAGTTATTCAACTAACGCGTATGTCATCGATCACATTCTTCCCACAATTCCATCGGAAGAAAAACCTAAAAAGAAAATTAGTAAAGAATACATCAATGTTCCTCCACCCCTATGCGAGAAGTATTGTCGCAAAACGGTTGATGGGATGGATAAGGCACTCAACATTGAGTTGTTATCTGAAAAAGAAAAATGAGTTGCCAGAGAACATTAGTGTAGTCTATACTAAATTAGATGATGACAATGCGGTAGTGAAAAAGGTGGTTGAAAATGTTCTGAACGATTCTGATGATGGCAGCTTTGATAGCGCTACCTCGAGTTTGAACAGTTCTGACACAAATTCTGAAAATGAGATGATGATCTATGTGATGATCCTAACGTTGTCATGTACAAGGTTAAGGAATCTGATAGATTATACTTTGATGACAGTTTTCCGATTTAGAACGTCAAAGAAGATCAATTGGATAAGCTGTTTAAACTGGTTGAAGTCACATCAGATGATCTGGAGAAAAATGAAAAGAAATTCTATTCTAAACCCAAAAGAAATTATAACAACTACCAGAGAAAGGGTGGTGATCATCCGGAAAACCGGAAAGCTGGGTTGGGTCTAGATGAGGAAGAAGAACCGGTTAAGAAAAAGTCACCATTTCATGAGTACAAAGATAAGAACATGAAATTTGTTTATGGGATGAGCACGGTTCACGAGGAGTGTTTGATTGGTAAGCAATCAAATGACGAGTTTAAGAAACAAAAAGAACTTTGAGATAAGGCGAAAGCCACAAGTGGTGTAAAATCCACTAGTGGACATTCACATGATAATCGGATTTGCTTCAAGTGCAACGAAGTTGGTCATATTGCAAGGAAGTGTCGAAATATAAACTGGCTTATCTTTGAAGGAAAGAAAGTTCAGATGTTGAAAAACCAAAGCAACCAGAGATTGGGCAAATAAGAATCTTAAAAAGAAATGTTGATAAAGAAGAAATGAAACAAATTTTTGAAAAGAAATTCGAAAATTCAACTTTCAAAAAAGGTGAATCTTCGAAAGCAAACGAAACAAAGTTTTACATCAAAAAGGCTAATATCAAATCTCAAGCCTGGGTTGCTAAGAAAATGTCAACAACATCTGAAATCACTAAGTCTGAGCCTGTTAAGACTAGTGATAGCATGAAAAAATCAAAATCTGAAATCAAGTCTGAAACTGTCAAAATTACAAATGGTAACAGTTTGAAAGATAAAATGAAAGTGAAGTTTTCAAACATAAACATCAAAGAAAATCCAGAAGATGAATATGAATTTGATTATGCTGACGAATGTGAATTTGATTACGATGATGGTTATCCAATTCAACCCAAGACCAAGAAGGCTTGGGTCGTGTTGTTTAACTAATTGTTGAAATGCGCAGGGGCTCCAGAGATCCGTACTTTCCAAGTGGATTCTAGATAGTGGAGCTTCCAGACATATGACAGGAATGAAAGCGCTCTTGTTCGACATAAAAGCTATCAATGGCGGATATGTTGGATTTGCTGGAAACCAAGGTGGAAGGATAGTCGCCGAGGGAAAGCTCTCAAACGGAGTTGTCTCATTTGATCAAGTGAACTACATTGCAGAGCTTTAGAACAACCTTCTGAGTATTTCTCAAATTTGTGACAAAAAGTTTACCGTCCACTTCAACGATAAAAAGAATGCATGATAATCAAACCGGGTTTCAAAACCGATGAGTGGATACTCATGCGTGCACCAAGAGAGAATGATTTGTATGTTCTTGACATGGGAAATGCTACTACTTCTTAAAAAACGACACAGTGTTTTGTCTCGAAAGCTACTGAGAAGGAGTCAATCTTATGGCATAGAAAGATGGGCATATTCACCTGAGAAAGATGAATCATTTGGTGCATAACGATTTGGTAGAAGGTGTGAATCTAAAAAGTTTTCATATGTCAGATAATTGCCTCGAGTGTAAAAAGGGAAAGCAGATCAAGAATCATCCAAAAAAGATTCTCAATTCGATAAAGTTGCCTCTCGAAAGACTTCATATGGATCTCTTTGGTCCAGTGAATGTCAGAAGCATCCCGGAGATCTCTACTGCTTGGTAGTTACAGACGATTATTCCCGATACTCGTGGTATTCTTTCAAGAATCAAAAGATGAGATGTTTGAAAATTTAGTGATTCTTTTCAAGAAACTTGAGAACCTGTACCATCTTCCAGTGAGACGCATTAGAAGTGACAACGGTACTGAGTTCAAAAACACCAAAATGAGGGAATTCTGCAATGCTAAAGGGATTTTGCACGAGTTTAGTGCACCCTACACTCCGCAGCAAAACGGTGTCGTTGAACGGAAGAATAGGACGCTTATCGAAACTGCAAGAACCATGCTTGCAGACTCAAAGCTTCCAGTCAGCTTCTGGAGTGAAGCAGTTGCAACGGCTTGTTACACACTCAACAGAGTCTTAACAGTAAAACCAACAAAGAAGACCTGTTTTGAGATGATCAACCGACGGAAATCGAATTTGAAGTTCTCAGAACCATTTGGAGCGCCATGTGCTGTAATTGATCAAGATGGCAAATTTGGAGCTAAATCACTCGAAGGTTTCTTTGTCGGATATGCAAGTCCTTTGCAAAGAGTTTACGTTCCTTCATTAAGAAGAGTCATTGAAGCGCAGCATGTTGATTGTTTTAACTATAGGATCCTATTCAGAGAAAAGGTGATGCATGGTTATTCAACTATCAAGACTTGTGGAAATCATTTGATTTGCTTGAAGAACCATCCGATGAAGAAATTGCAGCGTTATATTATCTTCATCAATCAGTAAATCAAGAGCAAATCGTCAGACCGGTTGTGGTTAATCAACCCACGTTGGGATCATCTTCTTCTGATGATAGTTCAAGTAATAGCGGTGGTCAAGAAATTCAAACAAATCAAGTGACACCGACTACAGAACCGGTCATACTACAGTGAATGATAGTCTTTCTGAAGCACAAAGTTCAGACTCGGAGGCTCCAACATTCAATGCCGATGGAGAATCTTCTTCAGATGTAGAAGCAGAGCAGGTTAAAAGTTTATTGAATGACTCTGCAAGCCCGAGTAGTGCTCCTGAAGTTGAAGTAGTGGCAGATCAACATATCACAAATCAAGAGAATACTGTGGTTGTTCCATGCGAAGTGATGCCAAGATCATATTCTTATCATCAGTCAAATTCTATAATAGGCGAATTACAAGCTGGTGTGAGAACACGAAGTTAAATAAACAAAGGTTTGAGCTGTTTCTATACTCGTGTTGCTCCAATTCAAGAGTATTGCTACTATTCATGTTTTATATCTCAGATGGAGCTAAAAAGTGTTTCTGAAGCTTTAGGCGATGAAAACTAGGTACAAGAAATGCAAGAGGAACTGTTATAGTTCGAGAAGTTAGGAGTGTGGAAGCTTGTAGACCTACCTGAAAATTAGAAAGCGATTGATACGAAATGGGTCTTTAAATGCAAGCGAGACGATCAAGGGGTTATAGTTCGAACCAAAGCTCGGCTTGTTGTCAAGGGATTTCACCATTAGGAAGAGATAGACTACATGGAAGTCTATGGACCGGTAGCTCGTTTAGAATATATTCGTATATTCCTTGCTTTCGCAGCATGGAAAGGGTTTAAAGTCTATCAGTTGATGTCAAATCAGCTTTTCTGTACGGAAAATTACGCGAGAAGGTGTACGTCGGACAACCACTGGGGGTCGATCCACTCAACAAAAAGAAAGCGTATCTTCTTGATAAAGCTCTTTACGGTTTACACCAAGCCCCGAGAGCTTGGTACGAGACGACATCGCAACATCTCGTGGGAAACGACTTTATTAGAGGAACTGTGGATAGTACTCTCTACCAGAGAAGTTGGTAGTCATCTAATTATTGTTCAAATCTATGTGGACGACATCATCTTTGGATCAATGAATGATAGTCTTTGCAAGGAGTTTGAGGGTATCATGAAGAAGAAATTTGAAATGTCTTCGATGGGCGAAATGAAATTCTTCCTCGGATTGCAAGTAGATCAACTTCCAGACGGTATTTTCATTCATCAGACCAAGTATGTGCACGACATCTTGAAGAAGTTTGATATGGAAAGCTCGAAGCCGTTATCTACTCCTCTTGCTCTTAATCACGAGATTTGCATTGACGAAACTGGAGCCAAAGTTGATGAGACGCTCTACTGATCAATGATAGGATCGTTGATGTATCTGACTGCATCGCGCCCAGATATCATGTATCCTACCTACCTATGCGCCAGATATCAGTCAAGCCCGAGAATTTCACACATGCAGATCGTGAAATGAATCTTCAGATACTTGAAGGGATGCCCAAGCACTGGCTTGTGGTACCCGAAGAATGATAATTTTGATCTTGCAGGATACGCTGATTTTGATTTTGGTGTAGATAAGTTGAATTCAAAATCAACTACAGCGGGATGCCAGTGCTTCGGAACAAGAATGGTAACCTGGCAGTGTAAGAAACAGACTACGATCGCTCTCTCTACTGTGAAGCTGAGTATATCTCAGCCTCCAGCTGTTGTTCACAGATTCTGTGGATACAACAGCAGATGAGAGACTATGGTCTGCAATTTCTTGATACTCCGCTGTATGTTGATAATAAGGCAGCCATTGATATAACCAAAAATCCGGTTCATCACTCACGCACAAAACACATTGAATTCGTTATCACTTCATTCGTGACTGCTACGAAAAGAAGTTGGTGCGAATAGAAAAAACCACACCGATGAACAAAAGGCTGATTTTTATACCAAACCATTTTCTTTATCACGGTTTAAATACTTGTTAAGAATTAATGGTATGAAAAATTTGCTAACAGGTGCGGACGTTGAGGTTGAATATGGATCGGACGACGAGTTCACGTGATCCACATTTGTTTGTCTATAACTTTCTAGTTTGGAATTTTATTAAAAACTAAAATAAAAAAAGATGTTTTTGATTTTAGGGGGAGAAATGTTAGAGAAAATACTAAAACATTTGAAATTTTAAAAAATCCAAAAACATATGAAAAATGCAAAAAGTACAAAAACATTGAAAAAAGACAAAAGGAATTCAGTGTCACAAAAAGGAAATGATAGTACATCAGTGGACTATCACAAAATGCTAAAGAAATATAAAGTTTAAAAGTGATAAACAAGTCTTACTGTGGATGCGTCGATAGGCTTAACACGTTTAGTAAACTATTTTCGAGATATAAACTAAATTTTACAACTGCTTAATCTTGTGGATTAACATATCTTGGATATATGGACTTAGTACTCTGAAATTTCGTTTGAAAGATTGTCTGATTCCGATATACGAGGTCTTTATAGATAGTTGATATCTGGGGTATTATACAAGTTCTTCTGATTTTGCGGAAGCAATAGCCTAGAACTTCTATAATACTTTCGCTATAAACCCTAAACTGCATGCAACTTTGAAAAGTATCAAAAGATCTAATAATTTGCTGTGCTGAAAAGATTCCTTAAATGGAACACACCTTAAAGACGAGCCTTCATCTCTTTGTCTGTACGGTAGTACTAACCTGAGCTCTCAAGGTCTCGCATTACCCAGATACAGATATCAATTACGCTATATTCACCTGTAAGATGAAACCTAGGGAATCTTGATGCGGGAGTATATTCAAGAAGTGGGAACCGCAGATAAGTCAAGTTTCATAAATCATACCTTAACATATCTTGGAACAGTTGAGAAACGTGGTAATGTTTAAGTGGACAAACATATCGACAATATAGGTTAACGAGTTTAAAACTTAAAGTCATCTAAAGGTCAAAGGTACTTGTGATATGTCTCATACAACTGATATGATCCTTTAGACACGAATTCACAAAAATATGTCTGTAAATATGTTTGTGCATAGTTTATTTCGTCTGTACATAGTTTATCAGCTTTACAGGTTAAATCCAAAAAAGATTTTCAGTGTGTTTTAGCAAAAACTTACAAAAATACAAAAATATTTTGTTCTACATTGTTTTTCAGCAAACCAATGTTGGAGAACGGGTCTTCAAAGTCTAGTAAGGTGCCAGAACTGCTGGGAATCTCTTTGACAAAGGGCTGGGAGCTAATCTGTAAAATCTGAAAAGCCAAAACGATGAAAAGTTCATTAAGTTGAAACTTTGATTTTGAAAATATCAATAGTTTGTTCGTAACGGGTCAAACCGGGGTCATTAACTTGAACTCGGAAGACAAATCGGTTAACAAAGGTCATTAACTTGGACTTGGTCAACTGAGTGGATTTTCATAATTTGTAAAAGTTGGAAAGTTCAGGGGCTAAATTGTAAAATTTGAAAAAGTTTGAATTTGAGTTTGGCAAGTTTGGCCGAACTTGCTAAACTGAATCAAGTTTATCAACTAAAGCAAGTTCGACCGAACTTGCAACTGATGGCTGGTTTGTTTAAAGGATAAGTTTGACCGGACTTGAATGGGCTTTATATATTGGGCTTGCAAGTTCGCCCAAACTTGCAGGGGTATTTATATCCAGCAAGTTCGGCCGAACTCATTACAAACACCCCAAAACACTCTGAGCGAACTTATCAGTTTTGAGCGATCTTGTGAATTTGGCAAGTTAGAAATGTTACTCTGCCCAAATTTGAGTTGATATTGGTGATTTGCATACCACTATCAATGGCCGAGGTGTGTATTCGTCATTTGATCCTTATATTGAACGTTATTTGAACATATCAGATCTGAAAATATAAAAATTGATAGATCTAGGATATTTTGGAGAAAATTGAACATAAAAGTTGATTACAGCATAAATCGATCATGAAAACGATTGGAATTTGTTTAAAATGGACTGGCTTGTGTTCAGCAAGTTTGATTAGTTGAAGAAGATGACAAGTTCGGCCGAACTTGTTATCAAGTTCGACCGAACTTGCTAATAAAACAAGGATAACATCTGATTAGGACAAGTCCGATCGAACTTAGAGTCAAAAACTAAAATTGTGAATATTTAGAGAAGTTCGCTTGAACTTAGCTTTAGAAATATGAAGGATTTTAGAGTATAAGTTCGCCCGAACTTAGGTTTGGTTGATTGAACATGTTGATATACATGTTCGGGCGAACTTGATAAAACAAGTATGTTATAACACACGTCAAGTTCGCCCGAACTTGATGAAAAAGTGTTGAAAATTTTATAATTTTTTCTTGAACTGTGTGCTAATTGTTTTGCGTCGTTTCTTAGGCTCAAGAACCAGCGAGGATGATTTCTATGGATTTCTCGAAGTTTCACAATACGTGTATCACGCTTGATAAAATGATATGTCCGTCGCTGAAGGATTACGACAGTATTCTGAAGTTTCTTAAGGAGTGTCCTATTCATAGAACGATCACGAAACACATAATGTCGTATAGATCTCATATATACCATTTCTGGATGAACACATAGCTCATCGATGATAAAAAGTCTATTATCTCATCTGTTCAAGTCGGGAACGAACTTAAAGAGATTACTGTTACAGAGGAAGATATTCTCAGGATTCTTAAATTCACCGATGACAAAGATGATCCGATTTTCTTAGACAAAAAAATGGTTAGAGGTTGTTTTTATCGAATGGGGTACAAGGGGAGCGTTAACAAACCCCCACTTTGAAGAAAGGGGAAGTGCCTAATCCCTACAAGCTCCTAATGCATGCAATTATTCACACTTTCAGTCACCGCAAAGCAGGACTTGATGACGTACAAGATTACATGGTCTGTATGGCAACGACATTGATTCTAAAGAAGCCATTCAACTATTCAAAGCTTGTGTTTACACATATGTCAAGGAATATGGATGATTCAAGGTTATGTTTGTATCCAAGATTCGTGCAGATGCTAATCGATGATAAGTTCACAAACATTGCACGAGATCCGAATGATGTCTTATATCTTAGTCATCTTGATGATACAACTGTGAAGAAGTTGTTAAAGTTTCAAAAGCAAATATCAGCACCGGTTGCTAAACCAGTATTTGGGGCTATCAAAGATTCAAACTATATTGCGCCGTCAGATAACAAATGGAGGAAAGACGGTAGTGGTGATGAGAAAGAGCTGAATGATGAGAAAGAATGGTTTAAAGGTTTCAAACCAAAAGCTCGCAGTGATTGGTTTCTAAAGGCTGAAGTTGATAAGCCTAAGAAGAAACGAGCAGCAAAGAAAGTCTATACAATGCTTGTTGATGAAGATGAACCAGAGAATATTCAAGCTGAAGCTGGTTCTAGTGCAGCAGTGGTTGTTGAGAGTCAAGAAACAGTTAAAACGACTCAGGAAGATGATGTGATATCAGCTACTTCAGAGAATGATGATTCTGATGATTCTCTTGAAAGAATCACTAAGAGAACAATAGCAGAGATTGAGGCAGAAAGAGCCAAAGAGACTGATGCTGATGTCGATCCGAATCTTGAGAAATAATCTGATGAGGAAAGACCCAAGAAAAAAGGTAAGCGAGTGAAGTCTTACTATTTCATCGACAAAGACTACAGGGTCCCCTCAGACAAAGGGTAGGAAGAAAACGAAGAAAGCTCAAAGGCCTGTTAGAAAACGATATAAGGGAAAGTTGAAAAGCGCAGGAGTTACACAATAACCTTCTGGCGCATGGGAGAAAGGAGTTACACAAGAACCTTCTGGCGCCCGGGAGAAAGGAGTTACATAAGAACCTCCTACACAAGAACCTCCTGTTGTTGTTACAAGTGAAGCTGAACGTGCAGGAGTCACACAAGAACCTCCGTGATCATTTCATCGGAAGCTGAAAGGCCAGGAGTAACACAAGAACCTCCTGTGTCTGGTTTATTGGAAGTGCCTATTATTCAGTCTCATGTTGCTCAAACGACTTCACATTTTGAAAGTTCTACTTCAAAGAAGACTACACCACAGACTGCTACTCCAAAGTGTACTCCAAGGGCAAATCTGTTTGGTGATATGCATAATGATCCAATTAGTCTTCAAGATATAAATGATTTCTTTCCAGAGACCAATGTTGATCTTCTCGAAAAGCGTGTAAGATCTTGGAAGAAAAAGTGGCCAAGAATGAAGACGAGAAAGCTGAGTTGATTAATAAGATGAATCAAAGTGCAGTTGAGAAAGAAACATTGGACGATAAAGTAAAAGTGTTAGAAAATGAACACGAATTCTTCAAGGCGTTAATCACAAGACGCCAATGCGAAGCTTCAAACAGAGATTGCTGATCTAAAATCAATCCAAGCCCTAATGATCATAGATTCACAAGAATGCAGAAAGTGTTATCTAATACACTTGGGATTGATTTCATCTCTGAATATGATCGTCTGGATTGTCAGGAAGCTAAAGAAAGATCTGAAAAGGAGTTAGCTGCAAGTGGCAAAGGTAAAGGTGTTAAGGGTGAAGCCTCTAAATCATCTGAAGTTGCAGAAAAACCTGTTGATGATGTCATTATAGCTTCTGAGTCTGATATTCCAAAGGTTGATGAATCTGTCAAGCCTTCTGATCCTATCGTTGCTTCTGAAGATAAGGACGATGAAGAAGCAGAGAAAGAGGATAATGATGATGATGAAAAGAAAGACAATTCTGAGTATGAAGATTGGAATGTTGCTGCTGATGATGATGATGATGATGACGATCAGGGAGGAGTTGGTATGAGAATCAGTGAAGGAAAAGTTTCTGACGACGTTGATTTTTCTTCTCTTATGGATGATGAATCTAATAAGATGGATGATCAGATTCAGGGGGAGTCAGGGAAAATAGGGCCAACAGATGATGTTGATATGATTGATATTGATATGATGAATGTTGATAGATTTGCAAAGCCTGTTGCTGCGACAAAGCCTTTAATGCTTATGCTGGAACATAATGTTGAGGAAGGCGAGTACATTCACAATTACACGAAAAAAGATTTGGCAAAGTTGATTGAAGTTGATGCAGAATCACTAGAGTTTGATTTTGAAGAAAAAGTGTTGAATGTTAACACTTCTGAGCCGAATGATTATCAGTACGTTAGAAGATTTGAAGCTGATGAATACAATAGAGTGATTGTTGAAGATTGGTCTTCTGATGATGAAACATATCAAACTGCAAAGTACGTCGGTCCTAATACAGATAGTTTTCCTACATTTGAGGAGATGTACAAGCAACTAGACGAAGATATGTTGAAAGAAAAGATAGAGGAATCAGTTTGTGAAGGTAAAGTTCCAAAGCCGATGACTGAAAGAGGAAATTGCTCAAGCCAAGAAGTCCTGGCTTAAAGAAATGCCGCGCGGACGTAAGTTTCGACGTCCTCTATCATTCTTTACAAGAGACAAAGACGTGTCCCATTGGGGGATATTCTCAGTTGGGGGTGGTTCAAGGAGCTGAACGTATATGCAATCAAAAGGGAATTTGGAGTGCAATACTTCAAGTATCTTGCTGATTTCAAGACTTTACCGTATTGGGATGTTGAGGAGCTGGTTCAGAATGTGAATGTCACATATCAAATGAAGTACATTGATCAATTATTGTGGAAGATGATCAAATTTGAAGCGACTAAAGGTTTTAACTATTGGAAGCCATTCATTCCAGGTCGTCGAATCAAAACAAACAAAAAGACGGGAAAAAAGGATATAACGTTGATCATGAAAAGACCAAGACCTATGAGAAACATTCCATTGATGCCTATTGAACAGAATTTCTATCCAGTGTTCAAGTGGTGGCAGATAGATCCAACTACTTGTGAAGCTGTTATTGTGTTACGATTCGAAGAACACTTGGATATTTCGAAGGAAAGAGTTGAGATATTGGGTTTTCTGGGTATGAGGGGATTATGGAGAACGATCAGGATTCTAGATCCAATGTGGCTTGTCCACTGTTCCAGAGAAGATACAAAACCTTGTTCTACAGCAAGATTGTATTCGAAGAATTTGAGAAAGAACAAGCTATGCAATATCAAAGAGTTGTGAATGTTTGCTATGCGCATGAAGTTAATTCAGGAAAGATGTGGCAGACAAGCTGGAGGGATCTGGAACGGGTTGAGTTTTTAAAGGAGGAGAAGCGTCTTGAAGCTATTCATGAAAAGGGTAGAAAGGCAAGTGTTAGAAGATTTCAATTTATGAACAAAGTGCCTCCTACAGATCAGATGCCGGATCCAAAGCAAGAATGATGAAAGAAGCCTTACAAGAACTTCTTCGGTCATGTGCGTTAATGTTTACTCAAAGACAGAGTTTTGAAGACTGATACAAGATTGAAGACTATATCTAAGGGGGAGTCTGTTGGTGCAGAATGTCTATGTCTTAGTCTTATATCGAGTTGTAAGCTTATGCAATACGAAGTATTTATGTTGTATTGAGTCAAGTTCTCCCATGAGTAACTTGTAAAGACAAGTTCGGGCGAACTTGCTAAGGCCAGTTCGGGCGAACTTGATCATCTATAAATAGCTAGCATGCCTCACTCATTTGGAACTTTGGCATCTCTGAGGCGAAGCTCTGTCAATTTGGATTCTTGACGTTTAATCAATAAAATTGATGTTTAACTGATTAATTCTTGTCTATTGGTAAACTTGTCATAATATTTCTGCTATTATGGACAATACATATCAATTTTAGGTTCCTATGCATTGAGGATCAGTCCTAAACAACTTCTCTATAAACTTGGGGTGCTCCGAAATATTCCTTTTAGAACGTTAGAGACCTGGTCTTCTGGCTTCAACGTCCATTTCCCAACTAAATGGAGTGAGTCTTCAGGAGAAAAGGTCTTTTGAACGTTGCAAGCCCTGCACCATCTCCTGCACGTAAACTATTAGTAACTACTAGGATACTGCCTCAGGATGTTACCAATATCCTGGTGTGGTATCCTGATCGTAAACAGATATCAATTACTCAAGATATAACTCAGGATATGGGCTCAGAGTTTCACCCATAACAATTGTCCCCAAAAATGTTACTGTTGAGGATCCTGAGTCTCAATGGTTACATTTTTACATTGTTCGAGGTCATTAAGGGATAAGATTTTCTGATTTGACATGACGTAACCACCCAGGCTAAATCTACTCATTACCCCCTATATCTTCTCAAGTTGATCTCCATTGAATAAACATCAAGAAATTGAAAAAGGTAAACTTCTCTCTCTTCTCTTCATCTTCCTTCTTTCTTTGTATTTTACGGCAAAAAATGGCGAGACAAACCAAGTCGAGCTCGGCGACTCAGCCCCTACATTCATACCACAAAATCTTCTCCAATACCCGGAGAAAGAACTGTGCACGTTCGACAACGCTCATTTGTCAGCCCTCCAGTCCTCCGGTATCTTCCCGGATGGTGCCATATTCTAGCCATACGACCAGGAATTCCGACCGGACATGTCGTCCACTGAATGGCTCTGCTTTAATGCCTACCCTTTCACATTGGGTCTCCGATTCCCATTTTCTAAGTTTATTTCTGATTCTTTCGTACCACCAGTCTCAGCTTTAGCTAAATCATGCCCATGCTTTGGAGAGTTTTAGTAGTTCTTGATCGCATCAAGAATGAACACGTCCCTGACCTTTGTGTCAACGATCTTCCCATCGCATACCGGCTAAGGTCCCATGGCTCTAGCAGGTTCCTGTTTTACTCCACCACCAATAATCCTCTCATTCTTTGAGCCACCAAAAATGAAGAAGAATGGAAAACAAAGTTCTTCTTTGTTAAAAGGAGTTCCATACCAGATGGTAAGGATTATCCTTTGAAGTGGTTAACCAAAGGTAGGAATAAGGGTTTTAGGGTATCCTCAAACATATCCTGTTCAATATCCTACTTAATATCCTGCTCTGATATCTTTGTTTATTATTGTGCAGCGGATTTTAGGAAGCTAGCACCTCCTCTTACCGACTCAGTAGAAAGGATTAAAGCCATATACAAGCTACCAGATATTGAGAGAAGTTTTATACCAAACCTAGCAGCATCAAGCCTACACTCTAGTTCCAACATGTCTGGTAAGGCCCCTTTCTTGTTTATAATACCTGCATAAGTTTTGTTAGTCAAGATATTGATTGAATAAGTTTGAAATTACTCCCTTGTTTGTGCAGAACTAGCCAAGATCCCTGAAGTCTTCGACCTCGATGAGTTAGATAGCTACTCCGCACCTGCACCGGTGAAGATAGAGCCCAAATCCAAACCTTCAGCCGCGTCGAAGCCCTCTTCCAGCTCTAAGCCTACTACTGTCCCCAAGCCTTCCTCAAGTTCCAAGCCTCGGGCCTCTAGTTCTCGAAAGAGATAGGAGACTGATTCCCCTGCTGCTTCCGTTGAGGCTCCTTCCTATGAGAACCTTGGATTTCAGAATCCAGTAGCCTCATGACTTCCCTTCTCACCAAGGTAAATATCCTCATCAGATATCCTACGAGTATACTGAATTGATATCCTGCTTAGTTATACTGATATTCATACCTTGCACTGCAGGCTCTTGAGCGCTTGACACATCTCCAGGTCGTGGCCTGTGATTTTGTAAAGGCGTTGGAAGCCAAACTAAAGAAGACAAAGATCTCTAACGGGGACTAGAGGAAGATCACCGAGCTATGTCACAGCATTACGAAGACAAATTCAAGGCAGTGACCCGTGATGCTAAGCTTGCTGTAGAGAAGGCACCTCAAGAAGCTCAGGCTAAACTGGATGCCGCTCAGCTTCAACATGAGCAGGACCTGATCACCTACCGGGAAGGCCTCAAAGGTTCCGTTGTCATATCCCTCCTTCAAGCCAGGTTAGAGATGGCTTATGAAGCCAGAGCCGCGGGCTATGAATGCCCTGCTTGGAACATTGAAGCCTGGTGTTAGGGCATGGATTTTACATTAAGGATCATCTATCCTAAGATCGAACCTGGATCACGGATCCTTAGCGGATAATGCAGGGAATCTGAGGATCAAGGATCCTTATCAGGGCTAATATTTCTTAATAATTGTTCCTTGGGTATTTAGTTTACGTTTGCAGGTACCATGTAAAGTGAGCTGAGTTAACACGGGAATATTGGAGGAATATGCTAATTATGGCACGTGCAAAGAGAGTATGACCGTTAATGGAGAACGTGGGTGCATGGCTGAAATTTCGGATAGTTAGTATGTTAGAATTAGCTAGATATTTAATGGGATATTGAGCTTGATAGAAAAGAGAGTTCTGATTGAACACACACGCTCGCAAACATTCTCTCGAATACCGCACACACAATACTCTAGTTTTCATTGTAACAAGCTCAATATTTCCAAATTGTAATCTTTGTTGTTCAATATAGTTGGTGATTAGTAGTTTCCATCACCCGAGGTTTTTTATGCCGGAGATCAGTCATAGATCAAGGGCTTTTTCCTCGTATAAATATCGGTGTTCATCATTGCTTACATTTCTATTTTGCTCATACAATTTTTTGTCACATAAGCACTCAACCTCACATTCAAAGTTTGGTGACATTATCCTTGTTGTGATTTTTGACCAAAAAATATGAGGATTGATCACCCTCTCTCGCGAAAGGGTATTTTCATACTCTCTAAGTTTTAAAGGGATAAACCCTTTATTCTCGTGCGCTACAGGCGGGAGTGTATAAACTCCAAGACTTAGAAAGGTGATCTCCGGCATAAAAAACCTCGGGTGATGGAAACTACCGATCACCAACTATATTGAACAAGAAAGATTACAACTTTAGAAATATTGAGCTTGTTACAATGAAAACTAGAGTATTGTGTGTGCGGTATTCGAGAGAATGTTTGCGAGCGTGTGTGTTCAATCAGAACTCTCTTGTCTATCAAGCTCAATATCCCGTTAAATATCTAGCTAATCCTAACGAACTAACTATCCGAAATTTCAACCATGCACCCACGTTCTCCATTAACGGTCATGACTCTCTTTGCACGTGCCACAATTAGCATATTCCTCCGATATTCCTGCGTTGACTCAGCTCACTTTACATGGTACCTGCAAACGTAAACTGAATACACAAGGAACAATTGTTAAGAAATATTGGACCTGATAAGGATCCTTGATCCTCAGATTCCCTGCATTATCCGCTAAGGATCCGTGATCCAGGTTCGATCTCAGGATAGATTATCCTTAATGTAAAATCCATGCCCTAACAATTGCCCCCAAAATATGAGGAATTTAATGTAACCAAATGAGTCATATTTTCATCAAAATCGGACTAGCCGTTGCTTATCCAAACTAGCCGTTGCAAGTGGAACTAGCCGTTACTGCTTTGACGTCACTGATAAGACTTGCCCTGCAACAATCATCATTATATATAGGAGATAGATAGGGGCGAGTTTTCTTATTTAAAACCTGATTCCTGGCATTTAAATCCGCATCTCAGAAGTTTCAAAGGTACTGTCTCTCTTCTTTTTTAGTCCTTAGGTTTTCTTCTTCTATTTTCTTGCAAATCCATGACGAAGATGGTCACCCGGTCTTCACCAGCCAAGGATCCTGCGAAGGATAGCCCACCCAAAAGGCAGGGTCTCCTTTCTAATCCTTCGTCGGAGTTGTGCCGCTTCACCGATCCAGAAATCGAACAGATGCACCCCTGTTTCCCTGAGGGTGCCATATTCAGGCCTTTTGATTCATCCATGAAGAGCGATTGCATATCCAACAAGTCGGTGTGTTTCCCTGCTACCCCTTTCTAGATAGGTTTCTCTTATCCTTTTCCAGCCTTCACCTAAAGCTTCTTTACCTTCACCGGCTTGTGCTACATCCAGGGCATGCCCATGCTCTGGAGGGTTCTCTACACCCTCGAGCCAATCATTGCTAGAGAAGGCATAGAGCTTCGCCTTGTTGAACTCAACCATCTGTACAACCTAGTTAACCATGGGTCTCATCGGTTCCTCTTCAAAGCCAAGCCTAAGCAACCCTACCCAATCCTCAAAACCACCAAGAACGATTCCCACTGGAGAAATCAATTCTTCTTTGTCAGGAGGGATTCCATTCCCAATGGGGATCACCTTCCTAAAAAGTGGAACGTAGAGGGTAGGATATAGGATCCATAAAATCATTCTATAGAAGATCCTTTATTTTAATCTAAGGATATCTGATCCTTAACATTTTTGTGCACTGACCAATCTGAGTAATCTGACGGATTCTCCTACCACCGCTAGAAGACTTGCTGCTTTCTGGGAGTTGGACACAACTGTCAGAACGTTTCATCCCAAGCTTAAGGATTTGGAAGAAGACACATCAGCCTCCTACACTATGTCAAGTAAGTATCCATGTACATATATTCTTAATTATTTAGTATAGAATAATAAAAATGAATACTTATATGTGTTTTGTGTTTGTAGGTGCTGCCAGATCATCATCAAAGTCTGCTCCCAGGTTTGGAATGGGAGATGTTGAGGGTATCATCTCTCCTCGGTCTATCAAGAAGGAGCTGACTGCAGGCCAAAGCCAACTAGAGGCCCAGGGCACGACCAGCGGAGCTAGAGCTGGAGGGAAGAGAAAGAAGCCAGATGCCCCTTCTGCTGATGTCCCTGGGATTGAACAACAGATCCACGACTTCATTTCCGATGTAAGCATCATGACATGTTTATTCTGAACATTAGCCCAAGGATCACTGATCCTTAATCTTGTCATTCTTTTCCTGTAGAAACTTGCCGAGATCCTGGCTATCCAGAGCAAACGCTTGACCGAAGCTGAAGAAGGTCTGGTGGAGCTCTGGACCATAGCTGCTGCTAAAGACAAGAAGATCTCCCAACTGGAGAAGGAAAACAAGTCCCTATAGAAGCAGCTTGTGGTGGCAGAGATCCAAGCTGAAAAGGATCAGTTGGAAATCGATGAGGGGGCTAAGCTTTGTTGGTGCATATGTATGTTGCCTACGTCATTATGTATTGAGTCTGAGTGAATAGGGCTTAATCTGTTAGAAACGAGGCATATTTATGTGAGATTGAGGCCAAGTTCGCTTGAGATAGGATATGTTGATGTCAAGTTCGGCGAACTTGACTATGTAAGTCGCCGAACTTCCTCACTCTCTAGGGAACTTATATGAGTATATATAGGTGCCTTGGTTATTTCATTTGTAACGTGGAGAGATTTTAGCATAGAGATGGCGAAGCTCTGTCGGATCCGGTTCTCGAATATATTGAACTTTAGATCAATGAAAACAACATTTAAATGCGTAATTCTTGTTATTTGGTTAACTTGTCATTAGTTTCGCCTAATCGGACAATAGATAACAAATTTAGGTTCCCGTGCTAATCGTGGACGTTCCTACAATTGGTATCAGAGCATGGATACCTAAATTTGCTGGAATCAAGACAAGAATTTCTCTTATTCATCTCCATTCTATCATTTTTCTTAACAGTTTCACATATTTGATGATTTCATGGACAAAATCAGCTACAAATTGAATATGTCATGTAAAATACATTATAGATAAACCCTTGAGAGTTTGGACATCAAATTCAATCGAATTGATATAAAAAAGTTGAAAAAACCATGAATTGCAAAATCATTTTGTTTGAACTTGATACCAAGTTCGACCGAACTTGACTAAAATTCACTGAATTTTACTCAAGTTCGCCCGAACTTGATAGGTTTTTCAAGGTTTTAATCATAAGTTCGCTCGAACTCAGCTTAAATTCTTCAAGTTTTATAAGTTCGACCGAACTTGTATAAAATCTATTGAAATTTTACCTAAGTTCGCTCTAACTTTTTCTTGAAAATTTATCTCAAGTTCGACCGAACTTAGTGTATTTTTCTTGAAAATTTCTCACAAGTCTGCTCGAAGTGCAATTTTTCAGAAAATACACATCTAGTTCGACCGAACTTGAGTGTGTATGATATAATTTGGATCTTATCATATAAGTTCGACCGAACTTGTGAAAATCTGAAATCAAAAACTGATTTTCACACAAGTTCGACCGAACTTGTAAATTTCTAATCAGTTTTCGAGTGTTTTTGATCGTATTTTCAGATAAGTCTTCAGATTGTCAAAATTGAAGATTTCCACAACGTGTTTGTTTCACAAATGGTTTCTTCATCAAATTCTAATACTAGTGCGGCGAACCAGATGAATATCGAGAACGAAATGGGTATTACATCGAAACCGCCAAAGCTAATAGTATGGACGAGTTTGAAGGCTGGAAGGAAAAGTTTGTGAATTGGATACAAGCGAATCAATTCAACAGCTGGGTTGCAGTTGAGGATGGTTACAAATGGCCAAAGGATGAGCGTGATCAAGATCTTCGGTTTTTTTATAAAAACAAGTTCTCACCAACCGACAAAGAAGATTATGTCGCTGAGAAGAAAATGATTAGCTTGATTCAACAATCAGTAAAGGAAGATATCTTGATATAATTGCCAGAATATGTAATGTCACAAGAATTATGGCACGCTCTTTGCGACAAATTCAAAGGTAGTGATGAAATGATCAAAAGCAAAAAAGGCTTTGATCAAGAAAGAGTTCGAGATCTTCACGATGATCAAAGGTGAGACTATGAAGCAGATGATTGATAGATATTGCCACCTCATGGTCCAGATGCAAAGACATGATATCAAAAGATCAAATGAAGAGCAAATTGAGAAATTAGCCGATGCACTTCCAGAAGTAGAATGGACAACCTATTTGATGATTTTGAAGAATAGTCCATCTTGGAGACATTTCAAGTTGTCATCCTTCATCTACAAACTAGAAGTTCACGAAATGGAGTTGATGAAGATTGCTAAATCAAAGAATGCTAAGTTCAAGATGTCGGTGTTTATTATAAAGGAGGTGTTCAAGATACTCCGATTCAAAGCCCGAAAATTCAAACAACATTTAGTGCAAATAAAAATTCTTCTCCAAATAAAAGTTCTCCATATGCTGGATATACTAATGCTAGTTCAAGCTCAACATTCCAAAATCAGACAAACCAATCTAGTTCTGATTCAAATATTTTCCAGTGCAACATAGCAGTCGATTTAAAGAATGTATTTCTGAAAAAGTGGCTAAACAGCACATAGGACTTCTTGCTACTGTTCTTGAATCGTATGAAAGTCTTGTTGCTGGAAAGATCGGTAATCCGGAAATGACTGCCGAGGATTATGAACAAGTGGACGAAGAAGAGTTGGAGCTTATGGATATAAAATGGAGTCTAGCATCTATCATCAGAAGAGTTACCAAGTTTGTGGCACTCACTAGAAGGGATATTGGAAATTCAAGCAATAAGTTCGGGTTTGACAAGTAAAAAGTCACATGCTTCAGGTGTCGACAGAAGGGACACTTTAAACGAGAATGCAATAATGAAGAAGCAAATGGAAATCAAAATCCTTTCGGCAGCAACAATGAGTACTACAAGAAAGCTCTTCAATATAAGCCATATCCAAAGAGAACACAAGTCGAAGTTGAAGATAAATCTGCAAAGAAAACCGAACAAGCTCTTGTTGTTACTCATGAAGAAGATGGTTTTGACTGGAACATATACATCGGAAAGAAAATTGGTGTTGCTATGATGGCAGATGTAGTGGATGAATTTGAGACATCGTATGTTGATGCTGCTCTAGAGAATGCCATTCTGGAAGGTTATAGGCAGATGGCTGAGGAAGAAGAAATAGCTTATCTTGAGATGCAAAGGCAAGAAGCATTGAAATCAGAAGCAGAAAAGGTAAAAGCTAAGGTAAGTGTGTCTGAAAAGTAGGTTGTGAAAGTTGTGGAGGTTGAAAAACCTTGCACAAAGTGCGCAAGTCCTTGTGAACCTTGTCTTGAAAAGGTCAAAGTCATAAGAGAAATGACAGTACACAACGAAAATTTTCGTTATGATTACAGAACCATGAAAGAAGCTTATTACAAAATAACAAGCAAATATAAAAATGTCGAAAAAGCTAATCTTGAACTTGGTGCTAATGTAAAAATGTTAAATGGCACAGTAATTGGAAAACAAAAGGCAATTAACATGTACATTAATACTATTGCCGAAACAAAGCGTGAGCTTCATGACATAAAGATAGAAACAGAAAGGGTAAGACAATTTCTTAAAAGTTACACCACAAACGCCTATGTCATTGATCACATTTTACCTACAATTAAGTCGGAGGAAAATGGTGATAAATCAAAGCATAAAGAATACAAAAGTGTTCCTCCACCACTTCTTTCAAGTTACTCATGCAAGAAAGATGATGAGTTTGAAAAGGCATTTAATATTTTACTCTTATCAGAAATGAAAGATAAATTGCCTGAAAACATTGATGTAGACTTTACGAAATCAAATGATGACAATGAAGTGGTTGTAAAAAATGTGTTAGGAAATGATTCTGATGAAGGCAGCTCTAAAAGCGCCAAATCAAGTTCAAACAACTCAGAATCACAATCTGAATATGACGATACATCATCTGAACATGATCTAAGTGATGATCCTAATGTTGTCATGTACATGATTAAGGAATCTGATAGATTATACTTTGATGATAGTTTTCCGATTCAGAACGTAAAAGAGGATCAGCTTGATAAATTTTTCAAACTTGTAGAAGTTTCATCAGATGATCTGAGAAAAATGAGAAAAGATTTTACTCGAAACCTAAAAGGAATGCTAACAATTATCAAAAGTTTGGTGGTGATTTTCCTGAGAACAGGAGAGCAAGATTGGGTTTGGAGGAAAATGGAGATGAGCCGAGAAGGAACCAGAAGTCACCATTTCATGAATACAAAGGTAAATACATGAAGTTTGTGTATGGGACGAATACAGTTCTGGAAGAAGGTATGATCGGTTAGAAATCGAATGATGAATTCAAGAAAGAAAAAGAACTTCGGGACAAGGCTAAAACAAAGTCCACTAGTGAAGTAAAACCCACTAGTGAAAATGTTTCTGATAATCAGAATTACTTTAAATGCAAGACTGTTAGTCATATTGCTCGCAAGTGTCTCTAAAGCCTGTGTTTCCATGAAGAAAAACTGTGTCAAAAGTGAAAAGCAAAAACAACCAGAGATTGTGAATTCTGATACAACGTCAAATAGAAACTATGAATCTAAATGCAAAGTAAAACCTAAAACTGGATCAAAGTTTGAAAATTCAACATGTGAAAAAGGTGAAACTTAAAAATTAAATGAAAACAAATATTCTAGGTTCTATATCAAGAAAGCGAGAAGCAAGCTACAATCCTGGGTTGCTAAGAAAAAACTTTCATCACCTGAAAAACCAAAGTCTGTTGCTGACAAAACTAAAAATGTTAAATCAACCAAGTCATTAATCAAACAGACAAAGAAAGAAAAGGTCAAAACGTTTTCAGAATCGACATTGGACGAAATGTTTGATGATGGTTTTGATTATGATGATGATTTTGAAAGTGTTTATGATGCTTATCATGTCAAACCCAAAACCAAAAAGGTTTGGGTTTCCTTATTCAAATAGTTGTTTTATGTGCAGGAGTTCCAAAAGATCCATTGTCAAAGTTAAATCTGGATAACGGAGCTTCATGATTCTTAACTTATTCAGAAATGTCAAAATCTTAATCATTTTTGAGAAAAGAAGAAGTTGAAAAGGAAAATTTGTCAAAATCAAATTGTGCAAATCCACACCCTTGAACGAAACACTGATTTTATAACCATTTGTTCTTTCACATAAATGAGTTTAGTGGTTATGTCTGTTGAACAGGTGCATATGCAGATATGGAAAATGGGATCGGACGACGAGTTCTGTGATCTACATTGGTTTGTTATCTTTTTAGAATAGTATTTCTTAAAACATAAAATCAAAAAATATGTTTTTGATTTAGGGGGAGTAAGAAAATTTAAAAGTTGTTGAAAAAATCAAAAAATATGAAAATGTTGAAAATTCAAAAACTTTGAAAAAATTCAAAAAGTACAAAAGATCAAGAAAGACAAAAAGGATTTGGTTGTCAAAAGGAAATCATAGTACATCAGTGGACTATCACAGTATGCTAAAGAATTGTAAAGTTTAAAAAGTAATAAACAAGTCTTACTGTGGATGTGTTGATAGACTTTACACGTTCAGTAAATTGTTTTCGAGATATAAACTAAATTTTACAACTACTTAAACTTGTGGATTAACATATCTTGGATATATGGACTTAGTACTCTGAAATTTCGTTTGAAAGATTGCCTGATTCTGAGATACGAGGTCTTTATAGATAGTTGATATCTGGGGTATTATACAAGTTCTTCTGATTTTGCGGAAGCAATAGCATAGAACTTCTATAATGCTTTTACTATAAACCCCAAAACTGCATGCAAAATTTGAAAAGAATCGAATGATTTAATCATATGCAATGCTTAAAAGATTCCTTAAGTGGAACACATCTTTAAGTCGAGCCTTCATCTCTTTGTCGGTACGGTAGTACTAACCTGAGTTCTCAAGGTCTCGCAAAACCCAAATACAGATATCAATTACGCTATATTCAACCGTAAGATGAAATCTAGGGAATCTGGATTCGGGAGTATATTCAAGAAGTGGGAAAGACAGTTAAGTCAAGTTTTCATAAATCTTGTAGAGGGTGTAAATCTTTGGAGCTTTCATATGTCTTTTGCCTACGTCATCGTATAATATCGAGTCTGTATTTAGAAGCGAAATGTCAAAATTTATTAAAGTTTATAGCCAAGTTAGCTTGAGATTGTGATGTTAGAGTCAAGTTCGGCCGAACTTGACTAAGCAAGTTCGCCCGAACTTGCACTTCCCAAGCGAACTTGTGATTACTATAAATAGGTGTCTTGACATTTCATTTGTAACTTCAGTGATTTTGGCACAGAGACAACGAAGCTCTGTCCAAGTGTTTCCAGGATCTGTAACGTTGAATATTAATGAAACAGTGATTAAATAGAAACAAATGAGTGTATCCATTGTCGCCTAAGCAAACGGATTCCGCACGTTTACCTTTAGTTTGTCAGATTAGTGCCCGAACGATCCATACAACGGACCTACAAGTGGTATCAGAGCAGGATTGGCCTAATTTGAAGACATTGGACATAGAACATCTCATCTTCTACTCATTTCTTCTATTTTTTTAACTTTTCTTGGACAATTCACGGACAAAGTGGACTGATTTTCAAGTATAATATGTAAAATTCATAATAGATAAACCCATGAAAAGATCAGAGCTTAAAACAAAAGAATTCATGCCGAAAAATTGAAAAAACCATATTTGAAAACCCATGTTCGCTCGAACTTGACATCAAGTTCGCTCGAACTTGACTGAAAAATTCACATTTTCGTCAAGTTCGCCCGAACTTGACTGAAAAATTCACATTTTCATCAGTTCGCCCGAACTTGATTGATTTTTTAAGATTTTTGGGTAAGTTCGCTCGAACTTGCTTATTTTTCAAACAAATTTCATCAAGTTCGCCCGAACTTGATTAAATATTGTTGAAAAATATTACAAGTTCGCCCGAACTTGTAAAGTCTCTTGAAATCTTTCACAAGTTCGCCCGAACTTGTAAAGTCTCTTGAAATCTTTCACAAGTTCGCCCGAACTTGCTGTTTTTTCTTGAAATCTTTCACAAGTTCGCTCGAACTTGTATTCTAGGTAATTTTTTCATAAAATCTCAACAAGTTCGACCGAAATTGTTAAGTAGCTGATTTCACAAGCTGTGACATGGCATAAAAATCCCGAAAAACGTCTCGGACATTATATATCGTTAGATTCATATTGACGAGACGAGTTTAAAGCTGTAATCTGGTAAAAGAAGTTTTTCGAAAAATTTTAAACGTTTTTAGCAAACCGATACGTTGATATTGTCGGTTAAAAAGTCAAAGTTTATTAAAATTGTCTGTTTGCTAATCATTTTTCAAGTGTTTTGAACGACAGATAAATTTGGAAAACGAAATGGGGTCCAAGAAGCCGCCAAAGTTGATGAGTATGGACGAGTATGAAGTTTGGAAAGGAAAATTTGAGAGCTGGGTCCAAGCTACGCATTTTAGTAGTTGGGTGGCGATCGAAACAGGATATGTAGTTCCAAGAGATGAGAATCAGAATATTCTAGAGAAGTGCAAGTATTCTACGCAACAGAAAGAGGCGTATTTTGCTGATAAGAAAATGATTAATCTGATTCAACTATCTGTTAACGAACATATCTTGATACTACTGCCTGAGTACAAGACTGCAAAAGAACTCTGGATATCTCTGAAAAATAAATATCAGGTGAAGAGAGAAGAGAGTGTAGTAGTTAAGAACTGTGAAGCTCTAGTTTCAAGTATATCCACAAATGAGTCTTCAAGTTCTAAACCAGTCTGCCCGGTCTATGATGTAGACAATTATTAGGCAGATAATGCCAAACTCTTGAATGAGATTGAGAGTTTGACGTTAGAAAATAAAAAATTAAAAGAAAATGAAAAGAATTTTGAAAACAAAATAAAAATTTAAGAAAATGAAAAATTACAAATGGTAGTAGATTTTCAAAATGAAATAAAAATGTTTAAAAACGATAAAATTGTTTTTGAAAAATTAAATATAGAAAATCAAAAAGCAATAAATTCTCATATTGAGAAAATTGCTCAACTTGAAAAAGAAATTGAGAATGTTAAAAATAAAGCTGTTAATTCAGAAAAGTTATTGAAAGGTTTTGTGACCTCTTCATTAAAGTTAGATTATATATGTCCAAAACCAATCAATGTGAATAGAAAGGAAAATCCAATAAGTGACAATGTCACAAATTATGACGATGTCATAATTGGGGATTGTGATGATAATACCGATGATGAAAATGACAAAAATGATAAAAAAGAAATATTTTTGAAACTAAAAGAAAAATTTCAAGAAACTATTCTACAATCTGCTGAAAAAGGTGAATGCTCATCACAAAAACCTTTTAAGTAGAACGGAGAATAAAAACAACATGAAAAACAAAATTCTAAAAATTTTTCAAAACAAAAATAAAAGCTCATCGGTACGGTCATCCAATCATTATAAAAACTCACAAAAATTTAAGAATAAGTGGTGCAGGTCGGACCACAGTGCTTCAAAGTCAAATCAATTTTACAGAATAAGCAGGAAAGATGACTACTACATGTCAAATCAATGTGTTGATTTGGGTGTTTGGTCTAAATGGAGAGATTGGTACGATAACAGAGTGTGCTACAACTGTGGATTAGGTGGACACATTGCTGTTAACTGCTGAAAAGAGATTTGATACGAGAAGATGCTATAAATGTCAGACAAAGGTCATATTTCTAGGGATTGTCCGACTTATCTGAAAAGAAGATCGGTTAAATCTCAGGAGGAGAAAAGACCATAGGAGAAGAAAATAGAGAAGAAAAATGAGAAAACTATAGAGAAGCCCCAAGAACAAAAAGTCAAGTTATCACAAGGGCAAAAAGACAGCTTGAGAAAAGAGAAGAAAAAAGTTAGAGAGTATTTGGAAAAAATTTTGTCCTCCGATACGTCTAAAAAATCAGATAAAAGTTCTAATGAATCATTTTACTCATAGTCAAGTAAAACGAATTCATCAGATACAAATCTGAGGACAAAAGAGAGAGCAGTGGAAAAAAAATTGATAATTCAAACAGTTAAAAAATCAAAGAAAGTAAAATTTTCAAATAAAGTTTCTATCAAACTGTTTGAATATAAAAAGAGTGTGAATGTTTGTTTACTTCAGATGTTAATGATTTTGGTAAACCTAAATCCAGAATGGATTGGGTTCCAATTAAAAACTGATTAAAGTTTCGTTGAATGTGCAGGATAACCAAGCTCCAAGCCAAAGGTCATTTCAGAAGCAGTGGTTGTTCATACAGAGAGACAAGAGACATGAGTGATATTCCACACAAACAAAATAGTAGTCTCGCGTTCACATTCGTAAAAAGTCGTTAAATGGTTAAAATGGAAGATTCTTATTTTCGATTTTAATAAGATGTTTTTAATTTTAGGGGGAGAAAATTTTTTAAAAATTGTAAAAAAAATTCCTGTAAATTTGAAAAACATAAATTCAAAATGTTTCCAAAAACAATAGAAAATCTCAATAATGTCAAAAACATTGAAAAATGAAAAATGAGATTACTTGTGCGCAAAAAGGAAATGATAGTACATCAATGGACTATCACAGTATGCTAAATATTTGTAAAGTTTATTAAGTTATAAACAAGTCTTACTGTGGATGTCGGTAGGCTTTACACGTTTAGTAAATTGTTTTCGAGATATAAACTAAATTTAACAACTGCTTAATCGTGTGGATTAACATATTTTGGATATATGGACTTAGTACTCCGAAATTTCGTTTGAGAGATTGCCTGATTCTGAGATACGAGGTCTTTATAGATAGTTGATATCTGGGGTATTATACAAGTTCTTCTGATTTTACGGAAGCAATAGCCTAGAACTTCTATAATATTTTATGCTAAAAACCTCAAACTGCATGCAAACTTGAGAAGTATCGAAAGATCTAATCAATTGCAGTGATTCAAAGATTCCTTAATTGGAACACACCTCAAAGTCGAGCCTTCATCTCTTTGTCTGTACGGTAGTACTAACCTGAGCTCTAAAGGTCTCGCACAACCTAGATACATATATCAATTACACTATATTCACCTGTAAGATGAAATCTAGGGAATCTTGATACGGGAGTATATTCAAGAAGTGGGAACCGCAGTGAAGTTAAGTTTCATAATTCTAACTAACATATCTTAGAACAATTGAGAAATGTGTTAAAGTTTAAGTGGACAAACATATCGACAATCTAGGTAAACTAGCTTAAAACTTAAAGTCATTAAAAGGTCAACGGTACTGGTGATATGTCTCAAAAACTGATATGATCCTCTAGCACGTTTTCTCACAAAAATACAAACTGTAAATATTACATTTAGTATGTTTACGTTTTCTCACAAAAATACAAACTGTAAATATTACATTTTAGTATGTTTACATTTCTGCATTCAATATTAAAAATCATAAAAGATTTTTTCTCATATCTTCCATGGAAACCTAATAATGTTGAATGTGAGCCGGACCAACGAGACTGTTAAGAAACTGTTTGTGTGTAGATACATGTGATTGTTCTTAATCGTCAAATCTTAGAGATTCGGAGCATAATTTGAGGGCGAGCTAGATAAACATGTTGATTGAAGATAACAGAAAGCTTAAAGTAAGGGGGAGCATGGATGATAAAGTTATTCAAGAAGTAAAGATCAAGAGAACACTAAAGACTCAAGAACTTATTTGAAGAATGATAACTACGGCAACATTCAAGGGGAGTCTGTTGATGCATATATCTGTTACCTACGTCATCGTATAATATCGAGTATGTATTTAGAAGCAAAATGTCAAAGTTTATTAAAGTTTATAGCCAAGTTCGCTTGAGATTGTGATGTTAGAGTCAAGTTCGGCCGAACTTGACTAAGCAAGTTCGCTCGAACTTGCACTCCCCAAGCGAACTTGTGATTACTATAAATAGGTTGTAACTTCAGTGATTTTGGCACAGAGACGGCGAAGCTCTGTCCAAGTGTTTCCAGGCTCTGTAACGTTGAATATTAATGAAACAGTGATTAAATAGAAACAAAATGAGTTATCCATTGTCGCCTAAGCAAACGGATTCCGCATGTTTACCTTTGATTTGTCAGATTAGTTCCTGAACGATCCGTACAAGGGACCTACAAACAGATGTAAAGTTTTAGGGGGATCTGGATAAAACATTGTCAAAAGATTTCAGAAAGCTCAAAACTAGGGGGAGGTTGAAGTCTAAAGATCAAAGCAAAGATGAATCTGAAGACTAAAGCTTAAAGCTAGGGGGAGCATGTTGATTAAAGTTTTATCAAGACAAAGCTCAAGAAAGAGGAAGAGGATATAAAGATCAACATAAGTTTATTCAAGAACTAAAGATTGGAAGACTCAGAAGTTTTTAAAAGTCAATGACTACGGCAACATCCAAGGGGGAGTCTGTTGGTGCATATGTCTGTTGCCTACGTCATTATGTATTGGGAGTTTGAGTGAATAGGGCTTAATCTGTTAGAAACAAGGCATATTTATGTGAGATTGAGGCCAAGTTCGCTTGAGATAGGATATGTTGATGTCAAGTTCGGTCGAACTTGACTATGTCATGTTCGCCCGAACTTCCTCACTCTCTAGAAAACTTGTATGAGTATATATAGGTGCCTTGGTTATTTCATTTGAAATGTGGCGAGATTTTGGCACAAAGGGACGGCAAAGCTCTGTCGTATCAGGTTCTCAAATGTATAGAACTTTAGATCAATGAAAACAACATTTAAATGAGTAATTCTTGTTATTTGGTTAACTTGTCATTAGTTTCCGCCTAATCGGACAATAGATAACAAATTTAGATTCCCGTGCTAATCGTGGACGCTCTACAAGCTTTCTGCTGCCATAGTGATCCTAAAAAACAAGCTCCAAATGGCCCAATAGGCCAATGACCCGGCCTTTGACAGAGCTGCATGGGATGTTGCCAGTTGGAAGATAAGGCTACAAGAGCTGGGACATGAGGAGGAGCTTGACGAGACTTTAGTGCTGGAGACCGCTCCAAGCGGCACTAAGGATCCTCTGGAGGCAGCGGCTGGTGGCAGTAGTGCAGGTGGTGAAGCCAAGGCTGATGGTGCAGCAAAGGTGTAGCTGCACCAATGGGCGATGATCGAAAATTCTAGACGTGGCCGGAGCCCATTTTTATGGTTTATGATGTTTCATTTTGAACAATGATGGTCTGTACTTAAACAATAGTTTTTAGGGTTAAGGATCACTGATCCTTTGAACAATAGGGGGTAACAAAGGTGGATAGGTCCTTCTGTTGTGGAGGATGAAGCCTTTGATGCCCCTCACCTTTTATTTCCTGCACTTCATGACCCGTTAGTATGGACACCCTTTGCCAACCCAAGTGGACGGGCCACTTATTACTGGTAGAACCTTGGGTTAGCAATTTTGACGACCTCTTAAAGGGTTTGTTTATAAATAAAACTTATTCTTTCGACTTTTTTTACTGTTATGTACATTTTATCTTAGAATCTCAGTTCAATACATTTATCATATAAAAATTCTATTTTTTAGAATCACTTAAAAGGTGATAAAAGGTTTAAAATGAACATACTAAGGTATTGCATGATAGAAAATCATGTATTCTAAAACTGAGTGTCATAGATAAGAATATAATAAAAGCAAATAGACAAAGATTAAGTCATACCAGAGAATCCAAATTAGGATCCTATATCCTTAAAATTTACGGTTGTACTAGTAAGGCGTAGAAATTAGTTAAAGCTTGAGGATCCAGGATCCTTATATATACAACTTCAGAAACCTGAAATGATGTATAACTTGGGACTAAGCCAAAGATCAACTGAATAACTCATTAATAACTGGGGACAAGCCCAAATACTGGGGACAAGCCCAATAACTAGGGACAAGCCCAACAATAGGGATAGTACTTGAGCTAACGTGAAGACGTTAGAAACCTTAGGATTCTGGTGTATGGCCCATACTTGCATCTAACCCATCGTAAGTGACATGAAAATGCCAAGACCTTAGCTAACGTGAAAACGGTGGAAACCTTAGGAACGGATGTATGGTACGTCTACCATTATACTTAGGATCCTACATATAGCCAACAACAATGAAATTGTCAGCCCCTAAGGTGGGCACTGGTCCCATTGCCTCGAACTATACTTGGATAATGTGCGTTACTGGCGGGGTGTTGAAACATTGTTATTTCATGTGAAAGGTGAAAACCTTTAAACCTTAGAAGGTATTGGATACCTTAAGCTGGGGATATGCCCAAAGTCTTGGAGAGGTGGCCAACCTCCTGATCCTTTGTCAGAGATGTAACAAATCCTACAAGACTTAAAACTTGATAAAATTGGATGTTAAGACCTTTTTCTCGCAATAAATAATAACAAATGTAATGTGAAATGATCAGTAAAATGTTACTAGGCAAAGGATCGTATAGCCTTTGAGGATCCTCCATCCTGAACTGAACATTAGAATCCTTAAGGATCCTTGATCCTTATTACATAAAGTATTTCTTTAAGTGAATAGCATTCCAGGGTCGTTGTAGAAGATATACCCCCTTTCCAGCTTCAGCCTCGATAAGACATGGGCCTTCCCATTTTGGTGCTAACTTGCCATCAGAAGGATTCGTGGTGTTCTGGAATGCCTTCCTCAATACCATGTCACCAACTTGAAATCTTCTCACTCTGACATTCTTGTTATAAGCACCAGCCATTCTCTATTAATAGCTGGCCAACCTTATTCTTGCCAAGTCTCTAAGTTCTTCCACAGTTCTAGGTCTTGGGTTAGAGTCTCAATATTTGCTTCAGGATCACGTATGTTTGTTCTGTCTGTGGGTACTACCATTTCTGTAGGGATCACTGCTTCAGCTCCAAAGACCAAGGACAAAGGAGTTTGACCCGTAGCATTCTTAGGAGTTGTTCTATCTGCCCACTAAGACGTATGGCAACTCTTCAGTCCATTTTCCCTTCTTGGATCAAAGCTTCTTTTTCAAGTTCTTGATGATGATCTTATTGGATGATTCTGCCTGGCCATTAGCTTGTGGGTGGACTGGTGTTGATGTTATCATCCTAATCCGCCAGCTGTCACAAAAGCTAGTAGTACGACTCCAAATAAACTGGGATCCTTTATCACAAAGAATTTCAGAAGGAATTCAAAATCTAGTAATTTTATTTCTTTAATAAAAGATATGACTTCCTTTTCTCTGACTTGAATAAAGGCTTCTGCTTCTATCCACTTGGAGAAATAGCCTGTCATAGCTAGCATAAACACTTTTCCTCGTGGTGCTTTGGGAAGCTTGCCCACTATATCAATTCCCCATCTCATGAATGGCCAAGAGGTGGATATGGGATGCAGGGGTTCCACTGGTTGATGAAGAATATTACCATGTCTCTGACAAGCATCACATTTCCTTGCATACTCCACAACATCCTTCTTCATTATAGGCCAATAATATCCTGTTCTGAGGATCCTTGAAAATAGTGCTCTGCCCCCAGTGTGATTTCCACAATCTCCTTCATGAAAGTCCTTCAAGACTTCTTGGATCTCAGGATTCTCAATGCATCGTAGATAGGGTCCTGCAAGAGATCTCTTATATAGCATGTTATTGATTATAGTGAATTGGGATACCTTTATCTTGAAGGCTCTAGGATTTTCCCCAATGGGAACTTCCCCTTTCTGAATATAATTCAGGGTTGGAAGGATCCATGATCCTGGAGTTGATTGTGCATCATTACTAGGTACAATTGCAGCATCTTCCACTATCTCCATTGCTTCGTTTTCCTCAATTGAAGGAGTCAGAATATGGATGATGAGTATCTTCACATCCTCTGGCATCTTCAGTGAGGATCCTAGATTGGCTAAGGCATCCGCTTCCGCATTTTCTTCCCTAGGTACCTGTGTTAAACTAAAAAAACAAAAGAATCTGCCAATTTGTTGACTATCTCAAAATATTTAATTAGTTTTTCACCCTTGAGAGTATAGGATCCATTATAGTGGTTAGTAATTAACAGAGAATCCACAAATACTTGAAGATACCTGATCCTCATATGTCTAGCTAATTGCAAACCTGTTATCGAGGCCTCATATTTTGCCTCATTATTAATGGTTTGGAATTCACATGCAATAGATTAGGGTATAATGTCCCCCTGTGGCGATTTTAGTAGCAAGCCTAGTCCAGTTCCCTTGACATTTGAGACTCCATCTGTGAAGAGTATCCAAGGATCCTTGGTTTCTTCAAGTTGTTGCACTTCCAACTCAGCTTCCCTTTGTAGGTCACTACTGAAATCAGCCACAAATTCAGCCAAAGCTTGAGACTTGATGGCAGTCCTTGGTTCGTACTTGATGTCATATGCACTAAGTTTAACTGCCCATTTTGCCAACCTGCCAGACATCTCAGGTTCCTGAGGACATTCTTGATAGGAAAGTTAGTCTTAACAATTATATTATGAGTTTCAAAATAATGTCTAAGTTTAGTAGAAGCCATGATTAAAGTAAGAATAAGCTTCTCTAAATGAGAATACCTGGCCTCAGCATCAAGTAGACTTTTACTTACATAGTATACTGGATGTCGTTGGCCTTCATGATCCTTAACTAGGACCGCGCTTACCGCTTTACCTGAGACAACTAGGTACAAAGATAACGCTTCCCCTTTTTCTGGTTTCATCAAAGCTGGCGCCGGGGATAAGTAATCCTTGAGAGCTTGTAGAGCAGTGTGACATCCCAGGTTTTTCGATAACTTAAACGTAATACTTGTCGAGTGAATTATATGCTATGTATTAAACGTGTACGAGTTAGTGAATACGTGATGTGCGATTATGTGATTGTGTTAGTTATAAAATAATCATGGCAAATATGTACACGAACCGAACCGCGACACGAACCAACCTTAAACTCCTTGTGACTCTAGGAGTGGACCGAGTTCTAATCCAAACCACTCTCGGCCGAGAACAAGCCCAAACCGCAAACCCATTGTGTGAAACCCAAACCTTAAACCCAAGTCTTCGGCCGCAAGATCAAACCCAAACCGAACCAACCCAAGTCCTCGGCCACGAGCTCAAACCAAAACCGTAATCCTTATCTCTTTGCGCCTATATATACTAGCCATGCATGATTCATTCAAAAACACAAAACCCTAAAAACAAAACAGCCGTCGGCAGCCAATCCTTCATCCCCTTCGACCGCAAACAGCTTTACTCTTGTTCCATCGATTGCGAGCAGCTTCTCCCTTCATCATATCAATCGTGATCAGCCTGGTTACATTCCATTCGGTCGCGAGATCAGCCCATTGTTCACTTCCTCGATCACAACAGCCTACTTCATCATCATCTCTCGGTCGCAAGCATCTTTGATCACCGGTTCCTTATCTTACTCACGGTTCGTTTACCTTATCATTAAAAGATTAGAATTTATCATATGTTACAAAATCATATTCGGATACATGTGTTTTGACTTTGTTGTTTTCGGATTGTATGATTGAATGAAGTGAGTGTGTTGTTTCGGATTGTTAATGCTAGAATTGAAAGTTGGATGCTTGTTTGAAGATCTGAAATCATAGGCTGTATTTGTTTATAAAAACTAGAGATGTTGATTAGGGTTTGCATGGATATGTTATACGTATTGATCTATGATTAGGAAACCGGTTCTTGATCGCCTAGGTTAATCATATGAACGGTTTATGCGAGTTTATGGTAACAATATGCTGAAACAGGTTGCTGAGTAATAGTTGCAGCCGATTTCATCTGGCTGTAACTCGGTCATTAGTTGTCGAAAAACGGATTTTCTGATGTCTAGAATGTGGAGATTTGAATAACGAATCTAATGGCGCTGGATTCATATTTTTCTGGAGTCGTTTGATATTTTTAAAGGGCCAAATAAGTTCAGTAGCTAAAGCTGTGAAAATCCTGAAATTTTGTTAGTTGTTTATCGAGTTGGATTTTATAATCAGTAGGGAGTTGAGTCATGAATTTTGTACAGCAACTAGGTATGGAAATTTCCGGGCAACTCCAACTGGAATTTTGTTAATTGGACGATCAGTGATTTTTAAATAAATTCTTCCGTGGAGTGCAGTCAGAAAGCGATAAATCTGACTGCAGCCTAGTATATTAATATTTATGGTTAAATGGTAAAGATTTAGGACTTGGAAAATTATATAAATTTCTACAGTATAAATGGCACCTGCTGTAAAATAATTGGAATTTTTAGAACGTTGAAACTATTTTATAAAAATCCTAGAAAACAGCTGAATTATGAGTATGTAAGCTGAAATTTGATAACTTGTGATTGTGTGCACCAAATTGTTGCATGGATTGGATTATGTTCATGATAAGTTGTTTTGATCACTAGGTTCACATGAGGATACTTGCATGCATATTTGAGTGTTAGATATGTTGTTTGTGTGTATCACTTTGTGCGTAAATTAAGTGTAGAATTTGTATTGGTGTGTTCACACACTGACGTGAAATCAATTGGTTTGTTAGGACGCAATTAGCGGTCCCATCCCTTACAACTTCTTTGCTACACTAACCGAGCAAATAAAGGTGAGTTCACGGCCCCTAACTTTATCCGGTTTTTAAACAACAGGGGGAGAAACATGTATACACTCTTCAAACTCAATCTCTTTACGTTATACGAAATTAACGCCACATAACTATACGGTAACTAAGTTGATGTTAATGTAATGTTATGGTCACTAAGTAGCTATATCACTTAAGTCCTCGTCAATCTCTCGGATCGTTAGTATTGGGTTTTAATAGCGGGGGAATTATAAGTAGTACTACTGGGCCCGACAAGCCCCATCCGAGCTAGTCGCGCTAGCCGACCGGGTATGGTCAACGGGTGAATAATTTGGCCTAACTTCGCCATGGTCAGTGATAGGCCTGGCAACACGGAGGCACAACAGTCAGCTTCGATCGCGAACTCTTACGTGACATAACTTTAGGCTAGCTACCTATATATGTTAACATTGAACTTAATTACGAAACAACTATATTATCCCGGGTTGAGGATAATGGAAACAACAACTATATTATCCCGGGTTGGGGATAATGGAAACAATAACTTATTATTCCGGGTTTGGAATAATTGAATCAACATCATTATTATTCCGTTAAGGAATAATGGAACTATCGGTATTATTCCGGGTTGGGAATAATGGACTAAATCGTTATCCCGGGTTAGGGATAACGGGGGAAACAAACTCATAACCGAACAAACGAATTTATGAAAACCTGTGAACTCACTCATCTTTAATGTTGACACTTGTTTCTTTACATGTTCCTCAGGACGCTAGGAGCTCTAGGTGCACTCACATGCATTGAACAAGACATCTTTTATCGAGTCTCATTTACAAACGTTGTTTTGAGTATTTCATTTGTTTTGGCGTTTGTGTTGGCGCCCCTTTCTCTACTTATTTTTATGCTTCCGCTCAACCACTTAAACTGATGCTCGACGTACTTGTGTTTCAGATTCTGGTTTGTTCACACGCCTCGCGGTAAAACTCCGCAAGTGGAAATTGAGGGTGTGACAAGCAGCTTCATGCTTTTCAGTCCATTCAACTTCTTATTCTTCCTCAGGATATCGTAAAAATCCTTGCATTTTTCTAAGGTTTTTGAGATGAGTCTATTCAAAGCTGCAATTCTCCCTGTCAATCTTTGAACATCCTTAGCATTAGCAGGATTTTTTGATATTGATTCTGGCTTTTATCTGCTCCAGACTCGCTTTAATTCCCCTCTTGGTCACCATATATTCTAAAAACTTTCTAGCTTTAACCCGAAATGGCATTTGAAGGATTTAACTTCATGTTGTGCTGGTCAAGGATATTGAATGCTTCTTCAAGGTCCTTTAAGTGATCCTTAGCTCTTTTAGACTTGACCACCATATCATCTATGTATACTTCCATTGTGTGTCCAAGTTGCTCCTTGAACATCTATTCACCAGCCTTTGGTATGTAGCATCTGCATTTCTTAAACCATGGGGCATAACAATACAACAATATACGCCAGTGGGTGTCATGAACGCTGTATCCTCTTGATCAGATGGTTCCATCTGAATTTGCTGAAATCCAGATGAAGCATCCATAAAAGTTAACAACTCATGACCCGCCGTAGCATCCACCATGGAGTCAATGTGGGGTAAAGGGAAAGGATCATTGGGACATGCCTTGTTCAAATCAGTAAAATCGACACATACCCTCCACTTTCCATTTTTGTTTTGAACAACAACCACATTGGCTAACCACCTTGGATACTTTACCTCTCTAATCATACCTGCTTTTAGTAACTTGTCTACCTCTTCTTGGATAATTGCGTTTCTTTCAGGTGCGAATTTTCTCATCTTTTGGTGAATTGGCCTGAAAGACCTGTCAATACCAAGCTTGTGAGTAATGACATCTTTTGAGATACCTGTCATGTCTTCGTGCTTCCAGACAAAGGTAGATTTTCTTTGTTTCAGGAAGGATACTAGATCCTGCTCTATGCTCTCCTGGATCCCGGATCCTACATACACCTTGGATTCAGGATCCTCAGGATCTAAAAGTATATCCTTGACGTCTTATTCTCTTGCCTCCATGACGTCTCTTGGAGGATACTTTAATTGCTATGCTTCCCTGGACTTGAAGCAGGTTTCATCGAAGAAGTGTTGCAGTTCTTTGCCTCCTTCTGATCACTTTCTATCTTGACCACTCCCCACGGACTTGGGAACTTGACACATTGGTGATATGTCGAGGGGACTGCCTTCATGTCATGTATCCATGGCCTACCAAGGATAACATTACAACAAGATAAGCAATCTATTACACAAAATTTTTGCATAGAATTCATTCCTTCTATATAAATCTGGAGTTTGATGTCCCCCAATGTATTCATGGTTTCTCCACTGAATCCCCCGAGTACCGATGATATTGGGACGATCTCGGATTCAGGAATGTTAATCTTTTTGAGGACATCCAACTGAATTATGTTCACTGAACTCCCTCTATCAATAAGGATCTTGCGGACAAAGTGGTTAAATAAATAAGGTGATAACTAAACCAGCTGATGAGGATCCTGTATATATCTACACGATCTTCCTCATAAAAGGATATAATTTTCTGCTGAGTCAGTGCTAAAATTAATGATTTGAGCATCTGCGGGTGGAGGTGGAGCTTTTTCAGGAATCTTTTTAGGATCCTGGGCCCTTGATCGTTTTCTGCCAAGCAACTCCTTCAAGTATCCTTTGCTGAGAAGATAGCCAATCTCCTTCCTCAACGTTATACATTCATCGGTGAGATGACCAAAGTCCTCATGATAAGCACACCATTTGGAGTTGGCTTTATTGGCTGTGGCTTTTTCATTTTTTGAGGCCACCTAGCTTTGTCACCTAGATTCTGCATAGCAAAGATTAGTTCATGATTATCAACATAAAAACAATATTCAGATATAGGAGGATAATCCTCATCGTCTTCCTCTTGTTCAACTGCATGCACATTGTGATTGTCATTCTTAGTGTAAGACTTGTATCGATTATTCTTAAAGAATGATCCTTGCTTTTCCTGTTTTGAGGATCCTGATAGTCTTTGTTGGATCCTTTTATCATCTTCTAAACGAATGAACCTCAATGCTCTGTTCCTCACTTCATCTAGATTCCTGCAAGGTGTCATAACAAGATCATCATAGAAGGAGGAATCCTTTAGGAATCCCATTTTGAATGCCTCCACAGCAGTGGCAATATCTAAGTTAGGGATTTCTAAGGATTCTCTACTATACTTAGTGATATAGTCTCTTAAGGATTCATTACGACCCTGTGTTATCCTATATAAATCACTAGTTAATCATTCAAAGGTTCTACTATACGAAAATTGATTGTTGAACAAATTAACTAGATGAGAGAATGAAGTAATTGAGTAAGGGGGAAGACTTAGCAGCCACTTTAATGTTGATCCAGTGAGTGTGGATCCGAAACCGTTGCAAATACAGGCTTCCATTAACCTTTCTAGAATGGGATAGATCTCCATTCTTTCCCGGTATTGTGCTACATGTTCCTCTGGATCAGTTGTGCCATCGTACATCTTCATGTTAGCGGTTTGAAAGCGTTTTGGTATCTTAGCATTGCAGATAGGAGGTGCAAAACGAGACACCCTGTGGCTTCCATCTGGGATCTCAGGAATGGGCTTAGCCACTCCTGGGACGCTGGATATCATATCCTTAAGCTTTTGGAGCTCTTGTGCCATAGCCTGATTGATACCTGTATCCTGCATGGGACCATAATTAGTACCAAAAGATGTATTGAAATTGTTACCTCCTGATTGGTTTGGAAGTGGTGGGCCAGAGGTATATCCCAAGGTGGACACCTCAGGTGGAACAGTCGGACCAGACGAGGCAACTGTATGCATAGGGATAAAGTCTCCTCTATGAACTTCATAGTTCCTGGATGGTTGGCTCCCTAAGGATCCTTGATCCTGAAAGATGTTAGAGCCAGGATACGTCGGTGCTAAAGGCCTTGGAGGATATTCCATGGATCCTTGAACTTGAGATGAGGATCCTTGACGCTGAAGTAGGATCCTTGAACTAGAACCATCTCCAGATATCCTCCTGAACTGAGAAAGGGTCCTTGAGGCTGAAAGAAGGATCCTGAACTTGAGAAAAGGATCATTGAGGCTGTGTCATCGCAAGTGATCCTTGCTGGTAATTGGAGGTGTTTTGGTCAAAAATTACCGAAGCAATTAAGTGATCAAATTATTTTTGTGAGGTAGTGTGCTAACAGTGTTTATGAAAAAAAGTGTTGGTTTGCTTGTTTGTAAAAAACAGTTTTCAGGATATGGCTCAGGATATCGAGCTGTATCAATAATCAAACAATGAGCAAAAATGTAAAGGTTGACAGGAGATGTATGAGGAAAGCCCTTGATCAATCTAGATCTCCGACATAAAACCTCGGGAGCTGATAATCGCAGTTGCCTTGTTCTTCTTATTACTCCAAAACTCAGGATACAGTGTAAGATAATTCCTAGATCGTTGCTAAGTGTTACAAAAATTACTAGTGCAGTATATTTGTGTATAATTGTGAGAGAAAGTGTGAGAACTCGAGAGTAGCAAATGTGAGTGTTGTACCCTATCGATTTGGTTATCCAATTTTATAGTTACAAAGAAAACAAACTCTCCTAAAATGATGGGATGCCTTGGAATATTCCCTAACGAATGTTATTGACCAGGTTATAGCGGCTTCAACGTCTTTCTTCTAACTATTTAGTCCGAGTCTTCAGGTGAATGAGTCTTTATGAACGTTGTGATCCTATAACTATGACCTGCACGTGTATAATTAATAACTGCCAGGATACTGCACCAGGACGTTACCAATTCCTTGTCCGGTATCCTGATCGTAATCAGAAATAACAAAGTCAGGATATAGTTCAGGATATGGGCTCAGAATTTCACCCATAACAAGACTTCACTGATAAAGAAGTGTGTTCATTCGACAATGCTCACCTGTCGGCCCTCAAGATTTTGGGTATCTTCCCGGAAGGGACCGTATTCCAGCCATATGACCGGGACCGGTTAGATATGGTGTCCGATGAGTGGCTCTGTTTCAACGCTTATCCATTTACCTTGGGCCTTCAATTTCCCTTTTCTGATTTCATCACTGATTTCTTTCACACCATCAGCCTTAGTTTCAGCCAAACCATGCCCATGCTCTGGAGGGTTTTGGCAGTTCTTGATCACATCAAGAACGAACACATTCCTGAGCTCTGTGCCAATGACCTTCCCATTGCTTACCGGCTAAGATCCCATGGATCCAATCGGTTTCTGTTCTACTCCACTTCTAGCGATCCTTTGATACTTCAGGCCACCAGGAATGAAGAGGAATGGAAATCCAAGTTCTTCTTTGTAAAAAGAGATTCAATTCCTGGTGGAGCAGATTATCCGATGAAGTGGTTAACCAAGGGTAGGAACTAGGGTTTTAGGGTTATCCTTAGATATATCCTATTCAATATCTTGCTTAATATCTTCCTTATGTTTTGTGCAGCTGACTTTAGGAAACTAGCACCTCTGCTTACTGATTAAGAGAAGATGATCAAAGCAATCTATCAGCTTCCAGATTCCGAAAGAAGTTTCATTCCACCTCCATCATCCTCAACCCAACAGTCAAGCTCTAACATGTCTGGTAAGGATCCTGTTTAATATCCTGCGTAGATCGAGTTAGTCAGGATATCAACTACTTAAGTTTAAAATTACTTCCCTGTTGATGCAGGACCAGCGAAGATCCATGAGGTTTTCGACCTCGACGAGTTGGACAGCTATTCTAAACTTGCACAAGTGAAGAAGGTGCCAAGCCCCAAGCCATCCTCTGCATCGAAGCCCTCTTCAAGCTCCAAGCCTGCTGTCGTTCCCAAGCCTTCCTCCTCCTCAAGGCCCTGGGCTTCTAGTTCCAGAAAGAGGAAGGAGACAGATTCTCCCGCTGCATCTGCTGAAGTCTCTATGTATGAGAACCTTGGGTTCGCAGAATCTGGTGGTCTGATTAATCTGGTAAATATCCTGATCCTATATCCTGAAAGCATATACTAAAGTCATATCCTGAACATATATATTGATACCCGTGTCTGGCTTCGTAGGGCCTAAACCGTCTGCTGGCTGTGTACGAGGAAGCATATGGGACAACTGTTTTTCACGAGGCCAGGGCCAAAAAAGCATAGACAACCGTCGAGGAGCTGAGGACAACGGCTGCCACCAGAACCCGCTTTTACGAGGACAAACTAAAAAAGGTCTCCAAGGATGCTCAGGCCGCTCTCGAGAAAGCTACTTTGGACGCTCAGGCCAAACTGGATGCTACACAAGCCCAACATGAGCAAGATATGGTCTCCCACCGTGATAGCCTCAAAGGGTCCGTGGTAATTTCCCTCCTCCAAGCCAGAATGAAGATGGCTTATGAGGCCAAGGATGCAGGCTTCGAATGCCCTTCTTGGAACATCAGTGCTTGGGAGGCGAAGTTGAAGGATCTCGGTGGCAATCATGTGCCATATGCTGCCAAGTCAGGAGCTGGTGAGTCTTCCAAGACGGCTGAGGTGGCAATTGAGGCTAAAAAGGATCCCGGGGTTGATGTTGGAGCGCATGCTGGTGGCGAGGCTGGTGGTGATGGTGACGGTGTGGTTGGTGATGCTGCCAAGGATTCTGCTGAAGGTGCTGCAGCATAAGGGCAGCGAAGTGGGCGATGATGGATATTGATGCCTAGGCCGGAGCCCACTTTTTAAATTTGATGGTCTGTAACCCCAAACAATTTACTTTTCCTTCACTTTAAACATTAGTACTTTGTGATGACTAGGGTGGAGGGATCCTGAGTTTCAGGACGAAGCCCTTAGTCATCAATGTTCATATGCTTTAAAACTTATCACTTTCTTGGTAGATAGGTCTTGGTTCAAGACAAAACCAGGAGTGTGACATTTTGGTATGTTAATAATAAACTAGTCTTTTGACCTTATCTACCTTTTTTATGTTTTTATTTCGAAAAACATGCTTTGAATATCCTGATCAAATATCCCGGTCAGGATACTGATGAAATGTTTAATACTTTTATCATGTTAGACAAAAACTTAGTTAAATATGACCTTATAAAAGAACTTAGACTATTTAGATAAGGGTTTCAAAACTTGAAAAATAAAAATTCATACCAGAGACACTTAGGCAATAATTTTCAACCTCAATCTTCAAATCATTTGCAATGTCCCAGCATGGATGTCCCCTGTCCGTGCAGGATATTGCATCAATGTATGACATACTTGAGTATTTCTTCACTTAGTGACTAAGCTTTGTAGCTTTTTCTCCACAAAAGAATGTGTATGCTCATAATCTGATATATCTTTAGAGTTTGTTGACAACTTTAGTTTTACTGGGGATAAACCCATATGGGGATAAACCCTTAGTATCTTGGGGTTAAACCCTTAGTATCCTGGTGTTAAACCCTTGTTTTCGTGTGCTACGGGTGGGAGTGTATAAACTCCAAGACTTAGAAAGGTGAAAACCTTTAAACCTTTGATAGTATGAAAATTCCCTTTTGCGAGAGAGGGTAATCAATCCTCATATACCTTAAGGATCCAGGATATAGCCAATAATAACGAAATTGTCAGCCACTGTTACATGAACTGGTCCCGCTATCTTGAACTATACCCGGGTACTTGGCTCCAGGCAGGGTGTTTAAACCCAATTCGGGAGAAAGGTGAATACCTTTAAATCTGTGAAGGGATCTGTATCCCTTAAACGTGAGAGAGGGGGCCAATCCTCCAGTCTTTCGATCCATCTTGAGTTAATATTCTGGAGTATTATCCTGAAGCATATCCTACAAAACACCTTCAAACTAAGGTGGGTGTTAGCTCGGCTAACACCCCTCCGATGCTTAAGTCAGTATTGGGTTTCAAAGAATAATAAATTAAATACATTTAAAAGAGATAGAATTCATACCATCCTGAGTTAGAAATTAAATTCTAAACTCACTTGAAATAAGCCTTGAGATATATAGCATTCCAGGATCTTGGTATCATATCCCCTTCCATGGTCTTGAATGCTCCTTTTCCTGACTATGATTCGATTTCATATGGTCCTTTCCATTTTGGAGCTAACTTCCCGTCAGCAGGATTGGTTGTGTTTTGAAACGCTTTCCTCAAAACCCAATCTCCAATTTGGAACCTCCTAGTCCTTAAATTTTTATTATATGACTTGGCTATCCTCTGTTGATAAGCTGCCATCCTTAGTTTTGCTGCATCCCTTGTTTCGGCAACAGTATCTAGTTCTTGACATAAGACTTCAAGATTTGCTTCAGGATCCCGTAGGCTTGATCTTGCCGTAGGTATTACCATTTCTGTTGGAATTACTACTTCTCTCCGAACACCAAAGAAAATGGGGTTTGCCCAGTAGCATTCTTCACAATTGTTCTATCAGCCCATAGTACAAATGGGAGTTCCTTAGCGCGTCTTCCTTTTCTGGCACCTAACCTTTTCTTCAAGTTATTGACAATTATCTTATTGGAGGATTCTGCTTGTCCATTGGCCTAAGGATGCATCGGTGTTGACGTGATCATCTTGCTTCCCCAATTTTTACAAAAATCTGTGGTTCTTTTGCTGATAAATTGAGAGCCATTAAAACAAGTTATCTCGGCCGGTATGCCGAATCTTGTCAGGATATTCCTCTTGATGAAAGATACCACTTCTTGATCCCTTACTTGGACAAAGGCTTCTTCTTTAACCCACTTGGAAAAATAATCCGTCATTGCCAGCATGAAGACCTTTCCTCCCGAAGCCTTAGGTAGTTTCCCCACTATATCCATCACCCACTTCATGAATGGCCATGGAGATGTAATGTGATATAATGGTTCATGCAGGATGATGTAGTATATTGCTGTGTCTCTGACATGCATCGCACTTTCGAGCATACTCCGCAACATCTTTTTTTCATGGTTGGCCAGTATTATCCTGTTCTCAACACTTTCGATAATAAAGATCTGCCCCCAGTAGGGTTGCCACAATCTCCTTCGTGTATATCCTGAAGTACCTCTTTGGTTTCAGGAGCTTCCAGGCACCTCAGATATGGACCTGCAAGGGATTTTTTATACAAAACATTATTTATAATAGTAAAGCGGGATACCTTCATTCTGAAAACTTTGGGATTCTCATCCTTTGGGATATCTCCTTCTTCAAGGTACTTCACAATTGGAGTCATCCAGGATTCAGGATTTTCCTCAAGATATCCATCACCAGGATCCTGGATAGTTATTACTTCCTTATCCTGAGACTTGAAAAGTTTCATAGTGGGATACAGGATATGTAGTATTGGTATGAGTTCCTTCCGGTATCCTGACAGTGGATCCTAAATTTGCTAGAGCATCTGCTTCAGCATTTTCTTCTCTTGGAACCTGTTCAAGTGTAAAATTTTCAAAATATCTTGCTAATTTTTTTAACAATTTCAAGATATTCAGCTAACTTTTCACCTTTGACTGCATAAGATCCATTGAAATGGTTAGTAATCAATAGGGAATCAACATACACTTGTAAACATTTAACATTCATATTCTTAACCAATTCTAGTCCTGCTATTATACTCAGCTTCATTATTAGTAGCAGAAAATTCACATCTAATTGCCTGGGGTAATATGTCCCCTCGTGGCGACTTTAGTAGTATCCCTAATCCTACACCTTTGACATTAGATGCACCATCAGTATATAATATCCAAGATCCTAAATTCTCATCTAATTGTTGTATTTCAAGGTTAGCCTCATTTTGAATATCACTACTAAAATCAGCCACAAAATTTGCTAAAGTCTGAGACTTTGTAAGCATTCCTAGGTTCATATACTAAATCGTATGCACTTAATTTTACGGACCACTTAGCCATCCTACCAGACATCTCAGGTTTCCTAAGCACATTTTTAACAGGATAATTGGTTTTGACATAAATCCTATGAGTTTCAAAGTAATGTCTAAGCTTAGTCGATGCCATGACTAGAGCTAATATCAATTTTTCTAAGTGTGAATATCTAGTTTCAGCATCTAACAAACTTTTACTAACATAATAAACAGGATACTACTAACCTTCATGATCCTTTACTAGGACAACACTTACTGTGTTTCCCGATACTGCAAGGTATAGGGATAAGGGTTCACCATCCTCGGGCTTCATCAACATGGGTGCACTTGAAAGATATTGCTTATAGAGCAACTTCGTGTCTTTCTCCCGATTCAAACTTTTGTTCTTTTTCAGAATATCGTAAAATTCCTTGCATTTTTCCGAGGATCTTGATATGAACCTGTTCAACGCTGCTACCCGTCCTGTTAATCTCTACACATCCTTCATGTTGGAAGATGATTTGAGATCCAGGATAGCTTTAATCTGTTCTGGGCTTGCTTCTATTCCCCTCTTGGTCACCATATATCCTAGAAATTTTCCTGCCCCTACTCCGATGTGACACTTAGCAGGATTCAGCTTCATATTATACTGATCCAGGATATTGAAAGAACATTCAAGATCCTGGAGGTGATCCTCGGCTTTCTTGTTGACTAGCCACTGGTATGTTGCTCCTGAATTTTTTAAACCAAAAGGCATGGTAGTATAACAGTATATACCTGTGGGTGTCATGAATGTTGTATCCTCTTGGTCGGATGGCTCCATCTAGATTTGCAGAAATCCTGAGGATGCATCCATAAAGGTCAGCATTTCATGACCAGCAATTGCATCTACCATCGAATCTATATGAGGTAATGGGAATGGGTCTTTAGGACAAGCTTTATTGAGGTCTGTGTAATCTACACAAACTTTCCACTTCCCATTCTTCTTTTGGACTACCACTACGTTCGCTAGCCACTTAGGAAATTTAACTTCCCTAATCATCTTGGATTTCAACACATCCTTCATGTTGGAAGATGATTTGAGATCCAGGATAGCTTTAATCTGTTCTAGGCTTGCTTCTATTCCCCTCTTGGTCACCATATATCCTAGAAATTTTCCTGCCCCCACTCCGATGTGACACTTAGCAGGATTCAGCTTCATATTATACTGATCCAGGATATTGAAAGCACATTCAAGATCCTGGAGGTGATCCTCGGCTTTCTTGGATTTTACCACCATATCGTCGATATAGACCTCCATTGTGTCCTCCTCTTTGTCTTTGAACATCTTGTTGACTAGCTACTGGTATGTTGCTCCTGAATTTTTTAAACCAAAAGGCATGGTAGTATAACAGTATATACCTGTGGGTGTCATGAATGTTGTATCCTCTTGGTCGGATGGCTCCATCTGGATTTGCTGAAATCCTGAGGATGCATCCATAAAGGTCAGCATTTCATGACCAGCAATTGCATCTACCATCGAATCTATATGAGGTAATGGGAATGGGTCTTTAGGACAAGCTTTATTGAGGTCTTGTAATCTACACAAACTCTCCACTTCCCATTCTTCTTTTGGACCACCACTACGTTGCTAGCCACTTAGGAAATTTAACTTCCCTAATCATCTCTTGGATTTCAACAACCTTTCAACTTCCTCTTGTATAATCGCATTCCTTTCCGGAGCGAATTTCCTTCTCTTTTGTTGAACGGGCCTGAAAGATTTGTCAATTCCAAGTTTGTGAGTTATAATATCTTTTGATATACCTGTCATATCTTCGTGTTTCCATGCAAACGTAGACATCCTGCATTTCAAAAAGTTAGTAAGCTGATTCTCAATATCCTAAGGGATATTGGTTCCTACAAGCACCGAGATATCTGGATTATCCTGGTCCAGGATAACTTTTTAACATCCTGCTCGAAGTTTCCACGATATCCTGGGCTTGTATCTTTTTTTGCTATCCTACCATGGATTTTGTTGATGCCTTCATCGAAGAGGAGTAGCATTCCTTCGCCTCTTGTTGGTCACTTTCCACTTTGACTACCCCCAAGGAGTAGGGATCTTGATACATTGATGATAGGTAGAAGGTACAACCTTCATATCATGAATCCATAGCCTGCCTAATGTAATATTATAGCAGGATAATGAATCCATGACACAAAATCGTTGCATCAAATTCACTCCTTCAACATATACAAGCAGCTTTATCTCCCCAACCAGTGTTCTTTGCTTCTCCATTGAACCCTACAAGCACAGTGGACTTCGAGGTAATCTCCATCTCTGGGATGTTCATCCTCTTCAGGGTCTCTAATTGAATGATGTTGACCGAGCTGCCAGTGTCCACCAGTATCCTGCGCACAAAATGGTTAGAATATATACAAAGTGATTATCAGACCATCATGATGAGGATCCTGAATGCTATCCTGGTCTTCACTATCGAATGTTATCACTTTGTCGGTTGTAAGTGATGTCACCCTCGTCGGCTTGTCCCCTCTTCTGCCTTTGCCTCTTTGGCATGCCTCTTAGCTGCAGAATAACAGGTTCGCATATATCGGATCCTCCGGATATAAAGTTGACTATCTTGGCGTCTGGGGGAGGCGATGCTGCTCGTTCAGGATCCTTGTCAGTATCCTGACCCTTATTCTTCTTCCTTCAGATGAGATCTTTTAAGTAGCCTTTGCTTAGCAGATAACTTATTCTTTTCTCAGGGTTATGCAATCTTCCGTTACATGTCCAAAATCTTCATGAAAGGCGCACCACTTGGACTTATCCTTCCAATCAGCTTTTTGTTGATTCTTCCTTGGCCACCTTGCCTTATCTCCTAAACCTGCATGGCATATATTAATTCAGGAGTATTACCAGAAAAACAATATTTTGACAACTCAGGATACTCCTCATGATCTTCATCCTCAATAGCGTTCACTTTCTTGCTTTCACTCCTGCCATATGGCTTAGAGCGATATGGCTTGTACGATGATTCTGACTTTCTGTTAGTTGACTCGTATGTTGAGGATGAATTTATCCTCTCTTGCATTTTCTTGTCGTCTTCAAGCCTGATATATCTTAGGGCCTTGTTTCGAGCTTCGTCCAAGTTCCTGCAAGGATTCATCACAAGATCCTGATAAAGAGGAGAATCCTTTTGTAATCCCATCTTGAATGCCTGTACAGCCGTAGCAACATCAAGACGTGGGATATCAAGGATTCCCTACTAAATTTATTCACCTAATCCCTAAGGGATTCTTGAGGTCCCTGTGTTATCATGTGGAGGTCACTTGTTAGTTTTTCAAAGCTTCTACTACAAGAAAATTGACTATTAAACAAATTGACCAAATGAGCAAATGATTTAATTGAATGAGGTGGAACGCTTAAGAGCCACTTCAAGGCTGATCTTGTCAGAGTGGAGCCGAAGCCTTTGCAGAGACAAGCTTCTTTAAGATCTGGTGGAATAGGATTCACTTCCATCCTCTCTCTATATTGGACAATATGCTCTTCAGCATCCGTCGTCCTATCATAAAGCTTCATGTTCGGGGTTTGAAATCTCTTCGGGATTTCAGCATCACAAATGTGGCGAGCAAAGCGGGATATGTTGTGGCTATCCTGGGATACTTCTGGTATGGGCTGCACTACCACGGGTACACTTGATATCATATCCTTCAGTTTCTGAAGCTCTCTGGATAGTGCTGAGGTTACACTTGTATCCTGCGAAGATCCAACATTGTTAGTAGCAAGAGTATTAACATTATTAGAAAGGTTACCAGCCTGTTGATTCTGGCCATATCCTGGAGCATATCCTGGGCTCCTCACAGTCGATATCCTGGCTGATGAGGGTATCTCAGGAACATTGCTCTGGGAACGACTTGGTACAACATTGCCCTGATTTTCAGTGTACACTGCTGAACTAAAGTTCAGATTCCTGGGCTGCAAGGGAGTGACAACATCCTCAACAGGTCTCTTGGAGTTGGACTTCAAGAGTTGTATTTCTCTCATTATTGTTTGGTTAGTTTACTACTATTGCTTCATCTGATCCGGTATATTACCAAACAAAGCTAAAATTTCATCATTAGAAGCCATAATAGGAGTTCTCCCTGGAAAACCAGATCTATAGACATTCTGAACAGGCAGAGCGTCTCGGGATGGAGGTGGTGGAAGCACCGAACCGGTTGTAGTAGAGGTTGTAGCAGGCGTGGAGGAAGAGCTCATGTTTGATTTCGAAGCCATCGAAAACAGCTGTGAAAAAAGTTTGAAAACAAAAAGCGAAGTAATGATTTTAACAAAGCTTTTTGTAGAAATAGCACCACTTGTCCCACGGTGGGCGCCAAATTGTTTTGATAAAAAATTACTGAAGCAATTAAGTGATCAAATTAGTTTTGTGAGGTAGTGGGCTAACGGTGTTTATGAAAAAAATGTTGGTTTGCTTGTTTGTAAAAACAAGTTTTCAGGATACGGCTCAGGATATCGAGCTGTATCAATAATCAAACAATGAACAAAAATGTAAAGGTTGACAGGAGATGTACGAGGAAAGCCCTTGATCAATCTAGATTTCCAGCATAAAACCTCAGGAACTGACAATCGCAGCTGCCTTGTTCTTCTTATTACTCCAAAACTCAGGATACAGTGTAGGATAATTCCCAGATCGTTGCTAAGTGTTACAAAAATTACTAGTGCAGTGTGTTTGTTGTGAATAATTGTGAGAACTCGAGAGTAGCGAATGTGAGTGTTCTGCCCTATCGATCTGGTTATCCAATATTTATAGTTATAAAGAAAACAAACTCTCCTAAAATGATGGGATGCCTTGGAATATTCCCTGACGAACGTTATTGACCAGGTATAGCGGCTTTAACGTCTTTCTTCTAACCATTTAGTCTGAGTCTTCAGGTGAATGAGTCTTTATGAACGTTGTGATCCTGTAACTATGACCTGCATAATAACTGCCATGATACTGCACCAGGACGTTACCAATATCCTGATCCGGTATCCTGATCATAATCAGAAATAACAAAGTCAGGATATAATTCAGGATATGGGCTCAGAATTTCACCCATAACAGGAGGATCCTTGAGTTTGAACACCAGATCCTCTAGAATGCTAGACCGTTGATGCTGGATAAGTGAAGTCCAATGACATGGGCATTAGTGGGGAGTAATCCTCAACTGATCTCTTCTGCTTCTTGATTTCATCAATCTCCCTGAGGATCCTTTGGTTGGTTTTGTCCTGCTGCCCCATGTAGTTCTTCATCTGCAAAATCAAAGTAGAAACATCATTGTTAGTAGTTGTAGACGAAGAAACAGTGGAGGATTTCGATCTTGTATAAACAGGAGTAGTTTTCTTCTGAGGATTCTCTGCACTTCTCATGGGTGCAGGGGGAAGAGGAGGCAATGATGCACTGGTCTGGGATAAGGTAACCGCCGGCATGGCACTTGAAGCAGATTTTCCTTGAGAAGCCATGTAGTTGATGGGAATGAGCATAAATGAATGAAATGAACAAAATTTTTAGGATTGAAGCACCGATTGCCCCACGGTGGGCGCCAAACTGTTTTGGTCAAAAATTACAACAAGGATAATGTAACCAAATCTGATTTTGTGAGGTTGAGTGCTTGTGTGATGAACAATTGTGTGAAAAACTATGAAATGCAAACAATGATGAACACAAGGATTTATACGAGGAAAAATCCCTTGATCAAAGAGATTACAACTTTGGAAATATTGAGCCTGTTACAATGGATTCTAGTGTGTGTGTATTCGAGAGAAAATGTTTGCGAGTATCGTCTATTATCAGAAAAATTATGCAAGTGTGTTCCTACTCAGCTCAATACCCCTCATATCATAGCTAGAAATATCTTCAACTAACTATCCGAAAATCTCACCATGCATCCACGTTCGTCACAACGTCTTGCTCATTCCAATTGCACGTGCAGAACAATGGCATATTCCGTGAGATTCCCGCTTGGAACTAGTCTTGACTTGTAATGTACCTGCAATCACAAGCTAGAAACATTGGAAAGAATTGTTAGATAATCATAGATAACAGTAAGGATCCTTAATCCTTAGACTTTCTGCACTACCTGCTAAGGATAATTGATCCAGATTAATCTCATGATAAGGGATCCATGCCTATTAAAAATCATCCCCTAACAATGATCATAAGATTAACGAAGGGTTGATGTGAGGAACATTATTTAAAGAAGATGTGGTATGTCTATAATTAAGATCAAACTAATATACTAAGGTTTTTTTTTAATTCTACTTAAATAAAGACAAATCACCTTTGATAAAAAAGTGAAATTATATAAGTATATGTGAAAATAATTATGATAGATCACCTTTGGGCAAAAGTGTGACAATTATCTGAGTTATGCACGGGTTAGTTATTCAAGACATGAATTAAGCACGTCACGTTTAAGGAGAAGTGAGACATACATGTGTGTAAGGCATAAATAACATAGCTTGTAATTATACTCGAATGATAAAGTAGATGTAACACATCACCTTTGGATAGAAGTGAAACTCAAAAGCTCATTCAAGTTAAGCTATTTGGTTTTGTACAATTTTAATTTTAATTTTATTCAAGAATTTACAAAACATTAAGTTAATAGCAAAATTTTTAATTTACAATAATAATTCATGATAATAGTTCGAGCAGTAATTGTTTGGTCAAAAATATGTTTAAGGATAATGTAACCAAATTTGTCTGTGAGGTAGAGTGCTTGATTGAATGAAACAAATGATGAACAAAAATGTAACTAATACATGATAATTTATACGAGGAAAAGCCCTTGATCACTAGTAGATCGCCAGCACAAAAACTGTTGGTGCATATATGTCTATTGCCTACGTCTAGGACAAGTCTGATGTATAGATAGGGTTTCGTAGCGTCAAAAGTTTAGTTCTGAAAATTGTGTATAGTTGTTACAATTTTCGTATGAAAATTTCTAAGGATTTTCGTACGAAAATCTTGAATCTTGAGTCACTAGGTGCTGGCATGTCTTGCCTATAAATAGGTGACTTAGGATGTTTGTCTAAGATGCTGTTTTTGGAGATCAGTGGCGAAGCCCTGTCCGAGTCTGTAATCGTTTCAACGTTAATCAATATAACAGACGGTTAAACAGTAATCATCGCTTGTTCTTTGTTTGTTCAATCAGCTAACAATGAATTCCGCCTCTATTAGCTGAGCAAGTCTGGCCGGAAGCTCGCAAGTTGGGCCCGATCCTAAGCATTCACAAGTGGTATCAGAGCCTTAAGGTCTGATTTGTGAACAAACAACCAAGTTTCAGCTGGGTTCAACCTTCAAAGTTCAAGATTCATCCATTAGAAACTCTTCTTCTACTCTTTCTTAGAATTTATTCTAGATCTGAAGGATTTCATGGACAATTTGGACTAGGTTATTATTATAATGTGTTAAAATCAATCCTAAACAGCTTACTGAATCAAACAAACCTAAAATCCATCAAAATCATGCTTGAAAACATTAAAAACTCGAAATTGTGAACAAGTGCTTGAAGAAGACAAGTATTTTCGCATGGAATATTAGATTTCGTACGAAAATCAGGGGCTTATTTCCTGAAAAATTTAAACTATCAAAACAACAAGATTTTCGCATCAAATTAAGATTTCGCACGAAAATTGAATTTTCGTAAGAAAATCCAGGACCACATTTCGTGCGAAAATTTCTTGTTTAAAATCAACTTCCAGTCAACTTCAAGATTAACCAGTTTTAATATGTTTTCTGTTATAAGTTTTTGTCAAGATGTTAGGTGAAGAGGAATTTCATAACGCGTTTGCCACACAAGCAGTTAAAGCTTCAGTCGCAACCCAGAACATGAATCTTGAAAATGAAATGGGAACCACTACAAAGCCTCCAAAGCTCATGAACATCGAAGACTACGAGAGTTGGAGTGAGCGTTTCAAGAACTGGGTTCAGGCGACAAACTTAACCTTTTGGTTTGCACTCGAGAACAAGTATCAACCACCACTCAATGAACTTGGCATTGAGAAAATAGTGGCTCGTCTGTCCGATGACGAACGAGAAAAATACATCACTGAAAAGAAGATGATGAGTCTCCTTCAGCAGGCCATAAAAGAAGAGATCTTAGTTCTCCTGCAAGACGATGACGATGCTCATTCACTATAGCTCGCCTTACGATTAAGAGCTCAAGGAAGTACTAATGTCAGAAAAGGAAAGAAGGCATTACTGAACAAAGAATTTGAAGTGTTCAATGTTCTTCCAGGCAAGAATATGAAGCAACTCATAGAAAGGTATTGCCACCTGGTAGTACAGATGAAGCGTATGGGAATTGTCAAAACGAATGAAGAGCTAGTCGACAAACTGGAAGATTCTTTGCCTGAGGGAGATTGGGCAACATATCTAACAATCCTAAAGAATGGAGCTGAATATGACAGTCTCAGTTTGCCGAGATTCATAAAAAAATTGGAAGGGCACGAACTAGAGATGCAGAAAATGGCCAAAGGGAAGAAAACGAACACTCAATAGGACGTGGGTCTATACTATAAAGGAAACCTAAACACTCCTGTTCAGAGTCCCAAAATCCAAACAACCTTCAATGCTAATACAAATGCTAGTCCAGCATCCAACCAATCTAGTGGATTCCAAACGTTTGCTTCCTTCAATCCAAACAATCAACAAGGACAACAATCGTCTCAGAGCTCAAATCAACTACAGAGCAATCAGCAGAGTCAATCGAATTCTAACCAGAGAATCTTGCAATGCAACATCGCAGTGAATCTCTAGAGCATTCAAGACTTCAATGAACAAACAGCTAAGCAACACATGGTGCTACTAGCAGCAGTTCTAGAATCCTATGAAAGTCTTGTAGCTGGTCGAATCGGAAACCCAGAAATGACTAAAGAAGACTACGACCAAATTGATCCAGAAGAGATGGAATTAATTGACATCATGTGGTGCATGGCATCAGTGGTTCGAAGGGCTCAGCGTTTCATGGAAATTACTGGAAGAGATAATTTAAGGGGCCTTGACGGTAAATTAGGCTTTGATAAGTCCAAAGTCACATGTTTCAAGTGCAGGGAGAAAGGGCACTTCAAGCGTGAATGCCCAAACCGAGAAGTAAAAGGCAATTATAATCCATTTGGGGATGACTATTACAAAAAGGAAATCTATCAACGACCATAACCAGAGAAAAGATTGGTACAGATCGAAGATGGAGCTTCAAACTCCAAAGATAAAGCCCTGGAGAGCTTAACCGATATTGCTAACAAAGCACTCATGGCCAATACAAACGAGGTAGTCAGTGTGAAAGAACAGGTAGAAAAGGTTGAAACAACTAAAGAAACAGTCAAAGCTCAAACTGTCGAATTGGTCAGCCCATGCTTAAAATGTGCAGAAGCATGTGAGCAATGTGCTGAGAAAGAAAAGGTTTTTAAAGAACTTAAAACATACAATGATAAGTTGTCGTACGATTACAACACCGTAAAAGAATCATATGATAAGCTCAGCAGGACCATTCGACAGTATGAGAAAACTGTCAAAGAAGATGACAAAACACTCTCAATGCTCAAAGCGACTGTGATGGACAAACAAATGGCCATCAATCTTCATATTAACACAATTGTTGAGCTGAAAAGTGAGCTGGAGAAAACTAAAATTGAAACAGAAAGGGTTAACAAATTGTTAATAAGTTACTCTACCAGCATGTATGTCCTGGATCACATTCTGCCAAAACCAGAAAGCAGCAAAGATGGTAAGAAAAGTGAGAAAAATCTTGGAAAATGTTAATATCATGTTCCACCGCCTATGTGGAATAGCTATCCTAAGAAACATCCTGACGGAGTGGATAAGGCGCTGAATTTAAATCTTTTCACAAAAAAGAATAATGAGCTGCCTGAAAATCTTGACGTAACATATTCCAAAACAGAAAGGGAATGTGAATCCGAGGTGGTAACCAAAGTGTTTGAAAATGTGTTTGAAAATGAGTCTGACAGCACAATTTATGAAAGTGCCGAGTCAAACAATGAGAAATCAGAGTCAAGTTCACATTCTGGAAGTGAGAAAAGTTTTCATGAAAATTTTATCACAACATCAGAAAATGGTTTAAGTGATGATCCTAATGTAGTTATCTACAAACTGAAAGGATAAGATAAACTATACACTGATGAAGAATTCCCAGTACAGAATGTTAACTTTGACCATGTCGATAAATTCTTTAAACTCGTTGAAGTTGAAACATCTGAACTTGAGAAGAATGTTGCTGGTTTTACTCAAAACCAAAGAAAACTCACAATCCCAGAGGAAGAGGTTATCCTGAAAAAAAAGGGATGGGTTAGGGTTTGAGAAGAAACGAAACAACAAATCACGAAAACAAGATTTTACAAAGAAAGTTGAGTTTGTTTTTGGAACTAACACTGTTGAGGAAAAAGAGGTCATTAACAAACAAACCAACAAAGAGTTTAAGAAAGAAAATGAGCTTCGTGAACAGGCTTTGGAACACATTGTCGGAAACGACAATAGAACTTGTTACTGATGTAACACAGGTGGGCATATTGCGAGACAATGTTCTCAAAATTGTCCAAAACCTGTTCATGAACAAAGAAGGTTCACAGTTGATGAAAAGAAAAAAGGGTCCAGAGTTTGTGCCAACAAAGATTCTAAAAAGGAAAGAAGATTCCAGTTCTAATGTGACACCAACAACTGAAATCATTTCTAATTTGAAGTTGGTAAACATCAAAGAAAAAAGAAAAGAAAGAATCCAAACTTTACATCAAAAAGGCATTTTCAAAGGCACAAACCTGGGTAGCCAAAGCTAAAACATCTCCTGTAACCCCATAATAAACCAATGTTCCAGTCAAATCAAAAGATAAGACTGAATTTAAGTCTGGACAATGGATTGAGGTTAAGAAAGATGACAAAGTTGCCCAAGTTCCAAAAGTCGCCATTGTCATTCCACCCAAGACCGAAAGGGCTTGGGTCTCTCTGTTTAAGTAATGTGCTTTTAATATGTGCAGGGGCTTCCAAGGTCAATTATGTCAAAGTGGATCATGGACAGTGGAGCTTCTCGGCACATGACATGGATGTTGGCTTTGTTATACAATGTTAAAGCCATTTGGGGAAGATATGTTGGGTTTGCCGGAACACAGGGCGGCAGGATCGTGGGAGAAGGAATTTGACAAACGGAGTCGTTCTTTCGACAAAGTGAACTACATTGCTGAACTTGAGAACAATTTGTTGAGCATCTCACAGATTTGTGATTAGAAGTTCACAACTCACTTCAACAACAAAGAATGTCTCATTCTCAAACCTGGTTTGTTATTCTTGAGGAGTGGATCCTCATGCGCGCTCCGCGAGAGAATGATTTATATGTCTTAGACATGAGTGTCGCATCCACTACTTCAAAAGAACTACTGAGAAAAAATCAATCCTATGGCATAGGAAGATGGGTCACATAAACCTAAGGAAGATGAATTTTATGGTACACAACAACCTAGTGGAAGGGGTGAATCTAAAAAATTTTCATCTATCAGACGACTGTATCAGCTGCAAAAAGGGAAAACAGCACAAGAAGTCGCACCCGAAGAAGCTTCTCAATTCCATCAAGCTTCCACTAGAAAGGCTACACATGGATCTCTTTGGACCTGTCAATGTGAAAAGTATTACAGGATATCTATACTGCCTGGTCGTAACCGACGACTTCTCTAGATTCTCGTGGGTTTCCTTTCAAGAAAGCAAGAATGAAGCGTAGGAAAATTTGATGATCTTGTTTCGAAAGCTTGAAAATCTTTACCATTTGCCTATCAAGAGAATCAGAAGTGACAACGGTACTGAGTTTAAGAACAACAAGATGCTCGAATTCTGCAATGCTAAGGGTATTCATCATGAGTTAAGTGCCCCCTATACTCCTCAACAAAATGGAGTAGCTGAATGAAAGAACAGAACACTCATCGAGACTACACGCACAATGCTTGCTGATTCTAAGTTGACTATTAGCTTTTGGAGTGAAGCTGTTGCCTCTGCATGTTACACCCTCAACCACGTAATGACGGTCAAGAAGCACAAAAAGACATGCTTTGAACTTCTCAACCAGAGAAACTTAATCTAGAGTTTTTGGAACCTTTTGGATCACCGTGTACCGTATTGGACCCGGAAGGAAAATTTGGAGCAAGATCTTTGGAAGTATTCTTCGTAGGATATGCAAGTCCCAAAAAGCGAGTCTTTCTCCCAAGCATGAATCAGATATTGTTGCTCAACACATTGATTGCCAGAGGTATACAACGCCCATGCAAAAACCTGGAGATCCTTGGCTCTTCAACTACGACGGGTTGTGGAATTCATTTGACCTTCCTGAAGAACCATCTGAGGAAGAACTTATCTTGCTATTTCAACAACATCAGATTTCTAATCAAGAGCAAGTAACAGGGCCATTGGTAATCTCTCCAACAACAACACCTTCCTCAGAACAGGTCCGAGCAACACTTAGTCAGCACCAGTTGTTCCACCAGTTCAGAATATTGCAGAACCATTTTCCTCACAGCCAGCTGATGAAGAACCTGAACAAGATCCTACTTTTGAAATGGGGATTCCAGTTCCGATGAAGGATCAGAAGAGATTTCAAGTTATCTTAACAATCAAGCTGTTGAGACCAGTGCGAGAAATGAGGCTACTTCTTCAGAACATGTTGCAGAACAGAATATCACAAACTTAGAAAGCTCAATAAATGTTCCAGGGGAAGTAATGCCGAGATCAGTCTCCTATCATCCAACAGATAACATTATTGGAGAACTACAAACGGGCGTGAAAACGCGAAATCAGATCAACAAGGATCTAAGTTTCTTTTATTCTAAAGTTGCTCCACTCCAAAATAAATTTTCTCATAGTTGTTTTGTTTCTCAGGTAGAACTAGGAAACATCAGAGATGCTCTTAAAGATGATAGTTGGGTGAAGCAATGCAGGAAGAATTATTGCAATTCCAGAAACTTGGAGTCTAGGAACTTGTTGACCTACCACCAAAGCAGAAAAAGATAAGCACATGGTGGGTTTAAAAGTGCAAAAGAGATGATAGAGGAGTGGTTGTTCGAAACAAAGTTCGGCTCGTAGTTCAAGGTTTTCGTCAGAAGGAAGGGATAGACTACAACGAGGTCTACGCCCCAGTCACACGTCTAGAAGCTATCCACATTTTCCTGGCATTTGCCTCATGGAAAGGTTTCAAAGTGTACCATTTGGATGTGAAGTCTGCTTTCCTGTACGGTAGGTAAAAGAGGAGGTATATGTAGGCCAACCACCGGGGTTTGTCGATCCAATTCACAAAGACAAGGTCTACTTATTGAACAGGCTCTTCACGGTTTGCACCAGGCCCCGAGAGCCTGGTACGAGACGCTTTCCAAGCACCTTCTGGCTAACCGATTCACCCGAGGAACAGTAGACAACACCCTCTTTACCAAGGAAATAGATGGACATCTCTCTGTTTCACAGAAAAACCGTGTATGAGTTTCATCCCGTGCACAACTCCTGCTGCTTAATCAACAAGGAAGTGACAGAATTTGCTCCGTTCTCGCAGTATATAGACTTTTTGGAGAGGCTGCCAGTTATTATGCCCTTACACATCATCATGATGTATATGCTTCACACGTTGATAGATTTTGGGCTGCACAGAGCTAAAAGCCGATTCTAGGGCTATTACATCAGCTGTCAAGATTGGGGAAAAAGATGTGGAGATCACTATCATGGAAGATCTTATACGCACAGTGCTACATTTTAGAGATGAACGTGATTTTCCAACAGGGTTTACAGAGAAGTTTGTCAAGGGTTGCTTTTACCGTATGGGCTACAACGGTTATGTAAACTCCGCTCCGTACAAGATTAATCAGCTGGGTCTGCCATACAAATTTCTTGCCCACTGTATTACCCGTTCACTGAGCCACAGGAAAGGGGGTTGGGATGATTTAGTGGACTATCACATGTGCATGATGGTAGCGGTGATTTTGAACAAACCCTACAACTTCAGCAAGATTAGTTTTGATCAGATGGTGATGAATTTGGGTAAAGGTAGATTTTTGCAGTACCCTCGTTTTGTTCAGATGATTCTTAACCACTTACATCTAAATCTCGTGAAAAAGAAAGAGGATATTTTGAAGCAAGAGCATATGTCTGCATCTGACCTCCACAACATCAGCAACTATCACAAAGGAGGAAAGGCTCCAGCTTTCAAGCCAATCTTCGAAACATTTGTTAAGACTGATTATGTTGCTCCGCCTGAAGGAAAATTGAGGAATGAGGGGAGCGGTGATGAAAGTGAGGAAGCGAGTATGATGGAAGATTTTGTTGAGAAGAGAAGTATTTGGTATATTAAGGGCGAAGTGAGAAGGGTCATTACGGGAGAAAGAAAGCAGGATCTTCTTCGACTGCAACAAAGAGTAAGAAAACGTCTAAAACATCCTCTTCTGCGTCCAAACATCAAAGGAAACAAGCAGCTATTAGCACAGGATTGATTGATGCGCCTGATAGTGAACAGGTGAATGTTGAAGAGACTGTGCAACCGACTGAATCAGTCCATGTTGAAGAAACTTTGGAACAAGCCACTGCTGATATAGAAAGAATGGTTGGTGTGGAAACCGAGGCAGGAGGTGGTGATGATGAAGGGCCATCATCGAGTACTGACTCAGAGGATAGGAGAGAAGGAGAAAAGAGAGAAAGAGAAAGAAAAGAGAAAGAGAGAAAAAGATGGCTGAGGAAAAGAAGCGAAAGGCTACAGGTGACGATGACACTACTTATGAGCCGTTTGAGGCTGAAGAGGATATTTCTATCGTCAAACTTGCGAAGAAGAAAGCTGGTCAAAGAGTGAAACATACAACAGCAAGAAAGCCTGAGTCTACTGCAAGAAAACTTCGGATTAAACTAAAGTCAAAGCCTTCTGAGACTCCAGCTGCTCCAATGATAGAAACAACTTCTGAGCGTCCTCCATCTCCTCCTCCAACGTCTCAACCTCCTGTTATTGAAACACCTAGTGTGTCTGGTCAAGATGTATCTCCTCCTCCTCAGCACACATCTACAGAGGTTCCTATTCCATCTCCTTCTCCAATAGTTGATCCTCCAGTTGGTTCTCCTCCATAACAAACTATTAGCACTCCTCCTGTTGTATCTCAAACACAAGCAACATCATCCGCTCATCCTACACAGCAAGATCCTCCAGTTGACACAGCTTTTGATGACTATTTCTTTGATATGGGTAGTATTCCAGGGGGAGATAGGCTCACAGCTGATGACGTTTATGTTGGAAGGCTCAATGAGTTGGAAGAAAAGTTGAAGTCTGCTGATGAAAAGATTAAGATCCTTGAGTCGGATAGAGACAGTATAAGGGAGATTCTGAGGTTGGTAACTGATGATAGTGAAAGATACTTCCAGGCTTCCTAGAAAGTTGTTGTTTATGAAGAAAGAATCAAAGTTCTGGAGAATGAGATGGAGGTTTTAAAAGCAACTCTGAGCAGTTACGAGACAGAGAACCAGAGGATCATAAAGAAAATGGAAGAGTATGAAGCAGAGCATGAGTGGAACAACAGGCAAGTGGAGCTTATGAGAAAACTCTTGTTTGTACTCTGGGTATCTCTCTCGCTGATGAGATTGAGAAGATTGAGAGAGAGGAAGCTAGACAGAAGATTGCTGAAAAGGAACGAGCTTCTAAAGCTCTATCTGATGCTGAAGGCCGAGGTAAAGAAAAGATTGATGATATGCCTCTGGATAAAGCTGCTAACTCATCAGCTCCTTTGATCGAACAATCTGCGCCGGAAGCTGAATCCGTGCCAGTATGTTCCGAGTTAGTAGTCTATGATCCGTCCGTTGATGTTAGCATGAGGTTTGTGCTTCAAGGAGAAGGGAGTCTAGAAAATATGATGAAAGAAAAGGCGATTGCTGATAGGGAGCTGAAGAAAGAGATTGATGATTTGGTAGACGGTACGTTTGATGAGTTAGAAAAGGAAGGATTTGAATATGTAGCAAGTTTATTTGATAATGAAAATTATCTGTTTGAGCTAACTGATGAACAGGTTCAGGGGGAGTCGTCGGTTGAAGAGACATTGCCAAAGCCTAAAGTCATCTACCTCGAGCACGATGTCGAAGAAGGGGAGTATGTTCATAACTACTCCAAGGCTGATCTTGCAGAATTATATGGTTTACAAGAAGATTCATTCGAGTTTGAGTTTGAATAGGAACTAAAGAACATGAGCTCAGAGCCTAATGACTATGTGTTTGAAGACATCCCTCAAGCAAATGATTATGACCAAGTCATCATTGAAGATTGGGATTCGGATGATAATGAAGAGGCAAGTTTACAGGTGAGGGAACAGATGTGTTTCCTACTCTTGATGAAATGACTGCTGAGATCAATGATGATATGCTAAAGCAAAAAGTAGCAGAGGCAGTGAAAGAGGGAACGACTCCTAAACCACCAACAAGAGAAGAGATCATAGAAATGAAAAAGAAATGGTTCAATGATACCACCTGAACGAAAGTTCTGTCGTTCATTGGCTTTCTTAACCAGAGACCCTGACGCATCTCTGGGTGACATTATCAGTTGGGGATGGATCGAGGAACTAGATGTGTTGCGTTGAAACATGAGCATGGAGTTCAATACTTCAAACGATTGGGTGATGTGAAGACCCTGCTAGAATGGGATGTGATAGAGTTGGTTCAGAGCAAGACGTTAAGTATGAAGCTGCCTCCAAATGATCAACCTCTATGGAAGCTTATAAAATTTGAAGCTGAACATGGTTTTAATTTATGGAAGCCACACAAGCCGCGAACCGTGACAACGATTGATCCAGTTACTCAAGAGAAAGATGTGACTTTGATTGTGAAAAGGCCACGCGTTATGAAGAATATGCGTCTGAAGAAAATGGAACAAGATTTTTACAAGATCTTCAAATGGTGGCATTATGATATGAGTACTGGAGAAGCTATTATTTGTGTAGAGCCTGACGAAGGATCATGGGATATATCTGAAGATTTGTCTGAAACCGTGATCATGCACAAGAGAATTTATGGGCTATGGCGTGCAATCAGAGTATTGGATCCTATGTGGCTGGTCAACTGTTTAAAAAAGGATATCGAATGCTTATTCTTCATCAAGATCAGTTATGAAGAAAAAGACAAGGAGCAGAGAAAATTGTGAATGTTTGTTATGCTAACAACATTAATTCAGGTAAAGAATGGAACACTTCATGGAGAAAGCTTGAAGACAAAGAGCAGAAAAAGAAAGATAAGAATGAAGAAAGAATTGAAGCTCGACGAAAGCTGGCCACCTGTGAAAGATTCAAGTTCGGGAACACTTACAATCGACCTCCTCCTACAGATCAAACTCCTATTGCTTCAGAGGAGCGTCGAAGGCCACACAAGCGATTTTTCGGATGATTCAAGTCAAATATGTTTAAAGTTTTTGAAGGAAAAGTTTTGAAGACTGTCCAAGACTGCGGCAACATCCAAGGGGGAGTCTGTTGGTGCACATATGTCTATTGCCTACGTCTAGGTCAAGTCTGATGTATAGATAGGGTTTCGTAGCGTCAAAAGTTTAGTTTTGAAAATTTTGTATAGTTGTTACAATTTTCGTACAAAAATCTTGAGTCTTGAGTCACTAGGTGCTGTCATAGTCTTGCCTATAAATAGGTGACTTAGGATGTTTGTCTAAGATGCTGTATTTGGAGATCAGTGGTCGAAGCCCTGTCCGAGTCTGTAATCGTTTCAACGTTAATCAATATAACAGACGGTTAAACAGTAATCATCTCTTGTTCATTGTTTGTTCAATCAGCTAACAATGAATTCCGCCTCTGTTAGCTGAGCAAGTCTGACCGGAAGCTCGCAAGTTGGGCCCGATCCTAAGCATTCACAAAAACTCGTGTGGTGAAAACTATCAACCACCAACTATATTAAACAATGAACATGAGTACAACTTTGGATGTTGATCGAGTGTGATACAGAGTAGTATCGCTAAAAGTGTTCGAGTATGAGCTTTCTGCTTATTGTGTGTGTATGCGAATGTGAATTGTTGGCTAATAACACTCGATCAATCCCTTTTGAATAAGAATAAGAAGAAATGTGAAAATCATGCTAGACCCGCGTTCACTCCTCATCATGACCATTGTGGAATAAGCACGCGTATCCCTATAATGAATTCTTTGCGAGATTCCAGCTTAGGCTTAGTCCACCACGTTGCTATCCTGCACAAAAACATAAGAAAATATCGAGAACAATTGTTAGAAAACTACAAGAAATATTAAGGAGCCTTGATCCTCTAAGACCCTGCACTATCCGCTAAGCATAACATATCCAGGCGACACCTCAGAATATGGGATCCATCATAATAAAAATCTAGTCCCTAAAAGTAATGTTTACAAAAGTCAATTCACGAACGGATGAGATTTCGAGAAATGTCTATTCTCAATAATTGAGTTCTTTAGAAATAATGAGTTCTCTAGAAAATATGAGTTCTATATAAATTATGAGTCTCTAGAAAATATGAGTTCTCTAGTCTTGAGTTCTCTAGCTTTTCGAGTTCTTGAGTTTCTATGAGCTTTTTTTTTTAGTTTTTTTATGAGATATTGAGTTGTTATGTGTTCTCTAGTTAGTCATTTGAACGTTTCTCTCCGTACAAAAAGGAACAATTCTCTCTGTTTAAGGATTTCTCCAAATCCTTGTCTCGCCGGTCGGTTTTCTTCTTCTTTGCCACAAAAGAGGAACATTTCTCTCCCTTTAAGTCTGACAAGGTTTCTTTGTCACAAAAGAGGAACATTTCTCTCTGTACAAAAACTCTCTGTTCAAGGATTTAACCTGCCAAATCCTTGTCTCGCCGATTGGTTTTCTACTCATTTTGCAGGTACAAGTCCGACAATGTTTCTTCATCACTGCTTCCGTAAAGATCCGGCGAGATTTAGCCGACCATGTTCTGTTTTCTTTCTCCCCTTATGTTGGCTTTCAGACTTCCTGACGTCAGATCCGACGCACACTACAACCAGGGCGGGTTCACTTCTTCATCTTAGGGGGGCCTTAAATTTCTATGACATTTTAACTTCCGTTTGGATGTTGGTATCATTTCGGCGCATGTTTTAAAGCTAAGGTGTAACACCCCAAATCACGTAAAATAACACGCGGCGGAAACACTTGGGGAGTCACGTTACAAATTGTTTCACAACACATGGTACTTAAAGTTTTGTTTTATTGAATTATCGAATTTACATTCTTTTGGAATAACGGAGATTAAATGCAATCATATTGTCTTTCGAATTTTATTGTCACTAAGGCCCGAGTCCGTCCTATGTATAGCATGCAGCAACAATCATCACATAGATAACCTGAAACATATGTGAAAATAGGTACGTCAGCATAAAAATGCCTGAGAGTAACATAGGTTTTGTGATTTAGGTTCATGGCTTTGAGTATTTAAAGAAATATTTAAATGGTTTCAAAACTGCCATGAATCCATACAAAATGTTTTTCTTTTATAAATCATATGATAATCAATGATATAAAAGAAAGGATGCAAGGTTAACTTAATAACTAAAAAGTGTCATGAATAAACCATTGTTCTTGTATAAACTAGATTGTCACGAGTAAACCATTGTTCTTGTATAAACCATATTTGTCATGAATAAACCATTGTTCTTGTATAAACCAAACTGTCATGAATAAACCATTGTTCTTGTATAAACCAAATTGTCATGAATAAACCATTATTCTTTATTGTTAAAACATATATTATGGTTTGTTGGCAAATACATTCAAACCTTGTTAATTGTCGGATAAACCTTTATAAAGACAAAGATTTATCAATGTTCATTGGATTCTTTCATTCCCCAATGGATACTTCCAAACAAAATAGGAAGCGGGAATGGGTTGTCAAACCTATGGTACCATAACATACTACTGGTCGGCATCAATGTTAATGAATGTATCAATGTCAAGTTCAACGCACCAATATGTAAATAACAATGTAAGAATGCTTGTGAAAATGTCCTTGTAACAAAGTACTAGGTATGCTAAGTAAACTTACGAAGCATAATGTCTTTGAAAAGATGTGAAGGTATACTAAGTCAATATACCAATGAAAATGTCGTTTGAAATCGTGTACTAGGTATACTATGTAATCAAAGCATGTATATGTCATGAAAACACGAAAGTAATCATAGGCATAATATGTTTCACCCTAAAACTTTTGAAAACGTAAAAGAGGGGACTATGTACTCACCTGGAATTGCAGTAAAGTCCTTGTTCAAGAAGATAAACCAAGATCAAGAGTCCGTGAAAATCAAGCGTGTCCTAAAAACGGTTAACTATGTAAATATCGAGACTTGAAATCGGAGGATTTGGATAGAATGAGACCTGATAAACCAAATGAGTGTTGGGACTCATATGAAATGGTTTAATAAAGTTAACATTCTGAGTTGGAAAGGTTTCTAAGTGCTTTTGACCCGTTATGACTCGTTAAGGTAGTTTAAGCTACTTTAACGCGTCATTTGCGTAACAATGTACTCAGATGGTTAGAATTGTGTTATGATAAGTCTAAATTGCCAAAACATGTTTAAAAATTTTATTTAATTAGAATATATGTCAAATTTAGGTTACATATGTTTATAGTTGATTTACTTGCAAAATGGGTATTTTGGTAATTAATGAAGATTAGATCAACTAGTTATCATAACACTAACCAAATGACATGACCATAAGGTATAACCTCAGAGGGTTATTCCCTTTATAGTTATGATCATAAATATGTATTTAGTTGGGTCCAAAGATCAACCAAACGGGTCAGATTTGAAAGTCAAAGCGATGGTCAAAACCGCTAGACTTATGACTCTAAACAAGCACTAAAACAAAAGTGACAAATTAGACATGTTTTGACATGTCTAAATAAGTTTATAAAAGTGTTTTGGACCAAGACAAACTGTTTTGATACCCGGAGATGGTTCTGTTGCAAATTGCTCAAAAATCGCATTTTTGACCGAAACTTTGACTTGTCAAAATGACTAGAAAATGTGGAAATCAGTAGGCATGATCATTAAGGACCATAACCAGCATAATTACAATCACATTGAAAGATTCAATTGAACTTTGTCCTGATCAATTCATGATCAAAACTGAAAGTTAAACAGAAGTCAAACTGTTTGATTTTTAGCTCAAATATGCTACAAGAATTGAACAAAACTTGAATGAGAGACTTACAAACACCAGGGATTGCTAAAGAATCATAGAGGAAGCTCCAAAGATGGTTGCAGATTCGGAGTTATGACAGATGTGAGCTAGATGGGAGGTTGAAAAGTTTCAAATGGTGAAATCCCCTTGCTATTTATAGTAAATTTGAAGTCATAAGAGCTTAACAAGCGTCCATGAATCATCATCACCAAGTTGGATTAGTGTCAATACATTTCTTAGAAGCAGGTAGAAGGGTGGCAAGTTCGTTTGGTGAGTCAATAAGTGAAATAACCAACTACTACCACATTTCTGATGTTCTGGGCACCCCTTACAGACTGTATGGGTTTTACCTTACGGTACGTTGCGGGGGCTGAAGTTTCAAAAATGGCAGAAATGACCCCTGAATTGTTTTTAACGCGTTTTGGCACTTTTAACACCCGTTAACCAGATTTTCAAGCTTCATAAGGATGAAATAACATAGGAACTTGAAATGTGTCCAAAACTTTTCCGGATGTCAGTTCGTTTGGTCATGCGGTTGTGGTTTCGGTTAATTACGACGAAAATCATATCGAACGCGTGCATGACCGTAAATGCGTAACGAATAATATTTTTGTATTCCAATCATTAATATACAAGTTTTTAATGATTAAAAATTTTTGGATGTGCGTACGTGTTCCGGATAGCGATATACGCAAAAAGTCATAGTTTCGCAGAATTTGCAAAATAGCCCCTTAAGTTACAAAGCCCCCGAAACTTATTTATAAGTTATGAAAAGGGTATTTAAGGTATGGTAAGCATGTGTAAGTGTTCTGGAGTGTACGTCGCTACAAGAATCGGTAGACTTTCGTAGTTTGTCATAAATAGTCCCTGTGATCGAATAAGCTTGTTTTTGACATACCAAACCCCTTTAGAACTTATTTCTAAGTTATGTAAAGGATATTTATGGTATTTTTAGCTTATGTCACTATTCTGAGACATATGGTATGTTTAATTGATTAAATTTACGTAACAGTTTGCGATTTCACTTCCAGAAGCTGTTCGAGAGTTTGTTATCATCTAATAATCGAATATGTGCAATTGTTATGGATAAGTTCCATAATTAAATGAATAAAACGCAAGGTTTTATTGCTTATGTAATTGTTCGAGATATGATAATGACAACTGGAGGCACAGTTGTCACAGTCTCCCTACTTTAGGAAATTTCATCCTGAAATTTATTCGTAGGAAACCATTTGCATAAGTTGAATCAAGTCATCGTTTTGCACGGAATCTAGGGTTTCATATATTTATATAGAATAACCCATCAAGGATCTCCACGTAGGGTATAACTTTATCGTTCCCTAGTGGATACTTCCTCAGATAGTGTAGGAAGTGGGAATAGGCTGTTATACTTGATGATGCTCATATCCTAATAGATACTTCCTTGATTAATGTAGAAAGTGGAGATGAGGGATTTGTTTTATGGTAAAACCAAATTGACCAATAGTATTGTGAGTATCCTTTAAGAATCCGACTATTGAGATAGAAGGTTCTATAAGGATTTAGCTTGTGTTTCATTTCTCCATGGATGCTTCTTCGAAAGCGAAAATGAATGGATAATTCATTTTTCAATGGATACTTCGTCAGAAGTGGAAATGAATTATTGTTGAATAGATTATTCATTTCCCTGATGGATATTTCTTCGGAAGCGAAGATGAATGGATAATTCATTATCCAATTGATACTTCTTCAGAAGTGGAAATGAAGGATTAAGAATAGGTACTTCATTTCCCCGATGGATATTTCTTCAGAAGCGAAAATGAATGGATAATTCATTTTCCAATGGATACTTCGCCAGAAGTGGAAATGAAGGATTAAAAATAGATAATTCATTTCCCCGATGGATATTTATTCAGAAGCGAAAATGAATGGATAATTCATTTTCTAATGGATACTTCGTCGGAAGTGGAAATGAAGGATTAAGAATAGATAATTCATTTCCCTGATGGATATTTTTTCAGAAGCGAAACTGAATGGATAATTCATTTTCCTATGGATACTTCGTAAGAAATGGAAATGAAAGATTATGAATAGGCAATTCATTTCCCCGATGAATATTTCTTCAGAAGCGAAAATGAATGGATAATTCATTTTCCAATGGATACCTCGTCAGAAGTGGAAATGAAAGATTAGGATAGGATTATCCATTCCCCAATGGGTATTTCTTCAGAAGCGAAAATGCATGGGTAATTCATTTTCCTCAATGGATACTTCATCAGAAGCGGAACGAATTTATTTATTTTCCCAATGGCTACTTCTTTAGAAGTGAAAACGAACGGATAGTTCATTTTCCTTGATGGATACTTCATTAGAATGAAAATGAATGTGGACTTCGAATGGATTATTCATTTCCCAATGGATATCTCTGCAGAAGCGAAAATTGAGTAGCTAGTTCATTTTTCTTCAATGGATACCTCTCCAGAAACAAAAATGAATATAGATGGCTTTTGATTTAAGTTAACACATATGGTTCTGGGATAACATAAAATCCTCAAGTGATTTGGATAATGCTACGACAAATAATACTATAAGAACACTTATAGATAGGAAGTACCAACGGTGTATCCACCATGTTCTTATGATATCAAGATCGCCTCATTATCTAATCACTCGTCGTCAAACTTAATAGGACTTACTATGGTTTCCATGCATCGAATCTCAGAATTATGTGTGCACCCATAATTACTTAATTTGTCGCATAGTCTGCATAGCTTATCTTGTCAAGTGATAAATTATGGTCAAAGAAAGATACTTTGTTTCGATAATTGAAATAATGTGTGCAATCTCACGTGTTTCATGCCAGCAAATAACACTGTACGTTTTCCACGGATAGACGATTTCATAGATTTGGTAAAGAATGTGCGAGTACAAAAAGGTGCATTACGCGAGTCGTTCAAATTCGTAAAGAATGAGAATTTCTGCAATTGATATAACAACACACATTACACAACCAGGCATATTAGTTTAAAATTAAAACATCATTACATAAATAACTAGAAAAAGTACACTAGTCTTGGATAACAAAAGAAATTGAAATGTAAAACCCTAGTTGTTTATAACTGCATTATTGTTGGCACGAGGCTCGTTAACTCCAGCATTAGGAGCACGTCACTGAGCAGGGTTGTTAGCAACTTGGTTTTGTGTAGCAGCAACTCGGCAAACATTAGCTGTATGACCAATAAGGCCACAATTTAAGCATTTGCGACACTGTACAGTGGCATGATGATGAAGGTTACATTGGTTGCACAAGGTGCAGTTGCATTGCATGGTCTTCTAGCAGGGGGTTGCGCTGGTTGGTTGGGAGCAGCTTGGTTTGGTCGAGTAACTACATCAAGGTTTTATGAAGGCTTATGCTTCTTAGATTTCTTGGAAGGTTCAGCCTTGGTTTCTTTGGGTTTCTCTTGTGAGGTTTTAGCAGCTTGTTCCTTGTCGCCCTTGCGAAACAATTTCCCTTTTTGATTTGAGACTCAGTCAGGGTAGCAGAGAGTTCGATAGCCTGTTGAACACCGTTAGGGTTGCTCCCAGTAACAATGTCTTGAACAGGGTCAGGCAGGCCATCAATATACTTTTCGGTTGCCTTGTCCAAAGGTGTAACCCTCGTAGGACACAACAAGCTTAGCTCCTCATATCGGTCGGTGTAGGCACGATGTTCTCCACTATCCTATTTAAGGTCATGGAACTCATTCTCAAGTGCTCTTTGTTCATGACGTGGGCAGAATTCTTTCATCATGAGAGCTCGAAGCTCTTCCCATATTTGACCCATTGCCACATTAGCACCCCTGTCTCTCACCACTCCGTTCCACCACGTGAGTGCTCTCTTTTGAAAAAAACTCGTAGCCAACTCTACCTTGCGTTCGTTAGGCATTGCACATAACGAAAAGTGCTTTCGATACTCTCGAACCATTGTAGGAGCCCAGTAGCTCCCTCGGACCCAGAAAACTTGAGTGGTTTGGCCGAAAAAAATGTTTATAGTTGCACTGAGTAGGTGCATTGTTGTTATTGTTATTGTAAGCTTTATTTAGTTGGGTCACAAGGTTTGGAAGTATAGCGGCCATTTGTTGTGCAATTAAAGCCGCCATTTCGGCATCTTGAGCAGTGTTTCGATGAGGAGGCATTCTAAAAGAGAGAGGAAATATGTGAGAGAGCGAATTAGATTGATAAAGGATAGCCAATAATGAATAAATATCGACACAGTATAAGGATTGTGATCATTTGTTCGTTATTGAAACAAACAACAACACAGTTACTAATCAAAGTAAATGGGTCTTTATAATGTATCGCAAAGACATGCTTTAGCCTATAAGTGGACACTCACCCCAAGAGTTCCCAGGTAAGAGTGACTGGTCCGATAATGCGGATTTGTACGAACACTCTAGCATTAGACAGAAAACTCAGGGTACAGGTATTCACCCTTCCTGATTGCACGTGTTCACATTATTAAAGCCCAAACTTTGACGGGATTTTGAAAACTCTGAAGGCAAAAAGCCAAAAGCGAATCATCCAAAAATAGACGATTAATTTCTCAAAATCATTTTAAAATTTGTGTTTTTGTTTTGGTATTCACCTAAGAATAGGTGATATTATTATTGCGTTAAGAATCTAAACGCAAGTAAACTCGCGTTAGGGTCCTAGGAAGGTTATAGACTAGGTCAAAGCATTACCAATAACCTAAATCCCTATAACCATGGCTCTGATACCAATCTGTAACACCCCAAATCGCGTAAAATAACACGTGGCGGAAACACTTGGGGAGTCACGTTACAAATTGTTTCACAACACATGGTACTTAAAGTTTTGTTTTATTGAATTATCGAATTTATATTGTTTTGGAATAACGAAGATTAATCATATTGCCTTTCAAATTTTAATGTCACTAAGGCCCGAATCCGTACTATGTATAGCATGCAACAATAATCATCACATAGATAACCTGAAACATATGTGAAAATAGGTGCGTCAGCATAAAAATGCCTGTGAGTAACATAGGTTTTGTGATTTAGGTTCATGGCTTTGAGTATTTAAAGAAATATTTAAATGGTTTCAAAACTTCCAAGAATCCATACAAAATGTTTTTCTTTTATAAATCATATGACAATCAATGATATAAAAGAAAGGATGCAAGGTTAACTTAATAACCAAAAAGTGTCATGAATAAACCATTGTTCTTGTATAAACCAGATTGTCATGAATAAACCATTGAACCATTGTTCTTGTATAAACCAAATTTGTCATGAATAAACCATTGTTCTTGTATAAACAAATTGTCATGAATAAACCATTGTTCTTGTATAAACCAAATTGTCATGAATAAACCATTATTCTTTATTGTTAAAACATATATTATGGTTTGTTGGCGAATACATTTAAACCTTGTTAATTGTCGGATAAACCTTTATAAAGACAAAGATTTATCAATGTTCATTGGATTCTTTCATTCCCCAATGGATACTTCCAAACAAAATAGGAAGCGGGAATGGGTTGTCAAACCTATGGTACCATAACATACTACTGGTCGGCATCAATGTTAATGAATGTATCAATGTCAAGTTCAACGCACCAATATGTAAATAACAATGTAAGCATGCTTGTGAAAATGTCCATGTAACAATGTACTAGGTATGCTAAGTAAACTTACGAAGCATAATGTCCTTGGAAACATGTGAAGGTATACTAAGTCAATATATCAATGAAAATGTCGTTTGAAATCGTGTACTAGGTATACTATGTAATCAAAGCATGTATATGTCATGAAAACACGAAAGTAATCGTAGGCACAATATGTTTCACCCCAAAGCATTTGAAAACGTAAAAGAGGGGACTATGTACTCACCTGGAATTGCTGTTGATGCATTTTGTGTTCGCCACTTGTCGAATAGGCTAGATTGAGCGTGTGTTGAGTATTATATAGGTTAGAATCGAACACACGACCAAAATACGAAGTTTTCAGTGTAAAAGGGAACAAGTTCACCCGAACTTGACATGTGGAGGTCAAGTTCGCTCGAACTTGACATGTTGATGTCAAGTTCGGCCGAACTTGCATATGCAAGTTCGCTCGAACTCATCTTCACTCCAGCGAACTTGTCTCCCTATATATAGGTGTGTTGTTCATTTTATCATTTAAGTTTTTTGCATCCCTATGGGGAGGTGCTGCCGGATTCTCTCCAGGAACTCCGGCAGCTGGACTTATAAAGATTTATACTCTTTTGGTATGTATGAAGACTTCCGCTGCATTTTGTTTCTACCCATTCTTAATAACATTCTACCGAATCGGTTTACGTTTATCCACTAACTTCCGTCTAGAACCGCCTGATCACGGACCTTCAATTGCAATCAAGTCCTTGTTCAAGAAGATAAACCAAGATCAAGAGTTCGTGAAAATCAAGCGTGTCCTAAAAACGGTTAACTATGTAAATATTGAGACTTGAAATCGGAGGATTTGGAAAGAATTAGACCTTATAAACCAAATGAGTGTTGGGACTCATATGAAATGGTTTAATAAAGTTAACATTTTGAGTTGGAAAGGTTTCTAAGTGCTTTTGACCCGTTATGACTCGTTAAGGTAGTTTAAGCTACTTTAACGCGTCATTTGCGTAAAAATGTAGTCAGATGGTTAGAATTGTATTATGATAAGTCTAAATTACCAAAACATGTTCAAAAATGTTATTTAATCAGAATATATGTCAAATATAGGTTACATATGTTTATAGTTGATTTATTTGCAAAAAAAGGCATTTTGGTAATTAATGAAGATTAGATCAACTAGTTATCATAACACTAACCAAATGACATGACCATAAGGTATAACCTCAGAGGGTTATTCCCTTTATAATTATGGTCTAAGTATTTAGTTGGGTCAAAAGATCAACTAAACGGGTCAAATTTGAAAGTCAAAGCGATGGTCAAAACCGCTAGACTTATGACTCTAAACAAGCACTAAAACAAAAGTGACAAATTAGACATGTTTTGACATGTCTAAATAAGTTTATAAAAGTTTTTTGGCACCAATACAAACTGTTTTGATACCCGGAGATGGTTTCGTTGCAAATTGCGCAAAAATCGCATTTTTGACCTAAACTTTGACTTGTCAAAATGACTAGAAAATGTGGAAATCAGTAGGCATGATCATTAAGGACCATAACCAACATAATTACAATCACAATGAAAGATTCAATTGAACTTTGTCCTGATCAATTCATGATCAAAACTGAAAGTCAATCAGAAGTCAAACTGTTTGATTTTTAGCTCAAATATGCTACAAGAATTGAACAAAACTTGAATGAGAGACTTACAAACACCAGGGATTGCTAAAGAATCACAGAGGAAGCTCCAAAGATGGTTGCAAATTCGGATTTGTGGCAGATGTGAGCTAGATGGGAAGTTGAAAAGTTTTAAATGGTGAATCCCCTTGCTATTTATAGTAAATTTGAAGTCATAAGAGCTTAACAAGTGTCCATGAATCATCACCAAGTTGGATTAGTGTCAATACACTTGTTAGAAGCAGGTAGAAGGGTGGCAAGTTCGTTTGGTGAGTCAATAAGTGAAATAACTAGCTGCTACCACATTTCTGATGTGCTGGGCACCCCTTACGGACCATATGGGCTTTTACCTTACGGTCCGTAAGGCCCTTGCAGGGACTGATGTTTCAAAAATGGCAGAAATGGCCCCTGAACTTGTTTTTAACGCGTTTTGGCACTTTTAACACCCGTTAACCAGATTTTCAAGCTTCATAACGATGAAATAACATAGGGAACTTGAAATATGTCCAAAAATGTTTCGGATGTCGGTTCGTTTGGTCGTACGGTTGTGGTTTTCGGTTAATTACTACGAAAATCATAACGAACGCGTGCATGACCGTAAATGCGTAACGAATGATATTTTTGTATTGCAATAATTAATATACAAGGTTTTAATGATTACAAAAATTTTTGTATGTGCGTACGTGTTCCCGATAGCGATATACGCAAAAAGGCATAGTTTCGCAGAATTTGCAAAATAGCCCCTTAAGTTACAAAAGTGTGTTTTTGCCATACCGAAGCCCTCGAAATTTATTTATAAGTTATGAAAAGGGTATTTAAGGTATGTTAAGCTTGTGTAAGTGTTCTGGAGTCTACGTCACTACAAGAATCGGTAGACTTTCGTAGTTTGTCGTAAATAGTCCTTGTGGTCGATTAAGCTTGTTTTGGACATACCAAACCCCTTTAGAACTTATTTCTAAGTTATGTAAAGGATATTTAGGGCATGTTTAGATTATGTCACTATTCTGAGTCATATGTTACGTTTAACTGATTAAATTTACGTAACAGTTTGCGATTTCACTTCAAGAAGCTGTTCGAGAGTTTGTTATCGTGTAATAGTCGAATATGTGCAATTGTTATGGATAAGTTCCATAATTCAATGAATAAAACACAAGTTTTTATTGCTTATGTAATTGTTCGAGATATGATAATGAATACTGGAGGCACAGTTGTCATAGAAGGTTTTCCATTATAGTATTCACACGTAATACAGGTGCACACATTCCTCATATATAACTATTTTTATTTATATACCTATTATTATTATTATAATATACATACTAGTGCACAGGATCCTAGTAATTATTTGTATATTCCTATAATTTATTATCATAGAGACTGAAATTCTAAAAGTTTTTGGTCATATTTATCAGCATTCGTTTGTTTTTTTTTCAAGATTATTTAGCATAGATTTTTAAATATGTGTATTATGTTTGCAGTCTGCTTATTGTGTGGAACCAATATATATTGAGTGCTAGTGTTTAACTGATTGTGTGCTCTTAGTCTTGTCGGGTGTGTGTGTTTCTTGTTGCTTAGTGTGAGCCTCTTGACTGTTTTAGTGTCTTTCGGGTGCTTTTGTGTACATTTGACTTATCAGGTGCTTATTTATAATAATAGAAGATAGGATTCATGACTTTGCCATGAGATCGTGTCCATTGATGAGGTGTGCAAGTAAGGGAAAATATAGGGTATAGTCTGCGTGTGGTATCTTGGAATGTTGAACCCTTAGTAGTAAATTGTTTGTGGCGATAGATTCACTTAAAAGTTGTAAAGTTGAGGTAGCGTGTCTTCGGGAAACAAGGTGGACGAGGCGCAGAGAGGGCGATGAATACAAGTTGTTATATTCTGGGTCTAATAGGCAAAGAATGGTGTAGGATTTTTAGTAGCTTTGAAATTTTACATATATGTAGTTGAGGTGATACGACATAACGATAGGATTAGGGTTTTGAGAATAGTTTTAGGTGAGGAAGTAATGGTAGTTGTTTGTGTATACACACCACAAATAGGACTATGGGATCAAGAGAAGAGAGACTTTTGGGGATTGCCTAGATGTAGTTGTGAGGAACATACCTAGGCAGGATAGAGTTTGTATAAGGGGCGATTTTAATAGCAAGATTGGTAAGGACAACAATGGCTTTCAGTTGGTACATGGGGGTTTTGGTTTTGGTGATAGGAACAACCCTGGTAGGGACCTCTCAAACTTTTCGATGGCACATGACTTAGGTATTATAAACTCATTCTTTAAGAAGAGAGAGTCGTAGTTAATTACTTGTAGTAGTGGTGGATGTAACACACAGATCGACTATCTTTTAATGAGACGAGGAGATCGTCGATGGTGGAAGGACTACAAGGTTATACCATGGGAGACAATAGTGACTCAACACCGTTTACTGGTGGTAAACATAGTCATTCAAGAAAAATTGACTAAAGGGAAAATGAAAACGCAACCTAGGAGACAATGGGAAAGTTGAAGTGCGACAAGATTGCAGTGTTCAGAGATAAGGTCTAATTAGAGACATCGGCTCAACTGGATGAGGACACCAACCAGATGTGGGAGGCTATTGAGACTAGACTTAGAAGGGAAACTCAAGTTACGGTAAACTAGAGGTAATCAGAATTCGTTTCGAATTTGAAAATTTTGAAATTTGATTAAATTCATTTCGAGTATGATTATAAAGTTTGAATTCGATTCAATTCGACTCAAGTAAATCGAATACAAATTTATGATTTCAAATTTGATTCGATTCGAAATTCAAATAAAAATTATACATTTTATTTATTATTTTTTATATATAATATATAACTTTTATTGGGCTATACTATAAATTATTAAAAATTTATTCCAAGTATTAAATTACCCATTACCAAACCCGCTACATGACCTATAACTAAAACATAAGTACAATATCTATCAATAGATTTCTAACCCTAAATATATTAACTTGTAATGTGGAGTGGTTATTCCCGACTTCTCGTTTAAATGTTATACTTATGGTACTTTATTTGGAACCTTTCGATGTGATATTGTGTTTTATCACTACTTTAAAATACATGTTTCATTTTGATAGTTTTTTACATGTTTTAAAAGAATTTGAATCAAATTGAATTTATTCGAATTCAAATTTTTAATCGAATCTGAATCAAATACGAATTGGGTTTTTTAGTCGAATACAAATTCGAATTGAATTGGGTAGGTTTTAATCATTGAATTTAAGGGGAAATAAAACTTATTCGAATAATTTGAAATTTGATTCGATGAACACCCATATGGTAAACCAATTTTGTTTCATGCCAGGGCAGTCAACTATTGAAGAAATACACATTCTTAGGAGATTCATGGAAAAGTATAAAGAGAAGAAGAAGGATCTACATATGGTTTTTATTGACTTTGAAAAGGCATATGACAGTGTGCATCGTACACTGATTTGGGATAGTTTGGAGGGTAGAGGGGTTCCTAGGAAGTATATAGACATATTCAGGGATATGTATGTGAGGACTAAGACTAGTGTTCATTCACCTATAAGGGATACTGATTCCTTTCCTGTGGAGGTACGACTCCATCAAGGGTCTGCGTTGAGTCCATATCTTTTTGTCGTTGTGCTGGATGAGTTGTCTAAGTTAATTCAGGAGGCCATTTGTGATAGCCGACAATTATTCACATTAATCCGTTCGTCGAATTAATCATGTTTAGCATTAATTTCATACATTTAGTCTTAATAAGGATTAAATGCAGAGGAGTGCATTTGATAAATAATAGTCTTTGTCATATCGCATAACGAAATTAATATACGTAACAAATGTTGGTGATAACCCGGTTAATTTTAATAATTGAATTTGTTCCAATTTTCCCGGAACATTAAATTTGTTGGTAATATTATGTGACCTGGTGCAAATTTATGTGAAAGCATATAATTGATAAATTAACGTTTTATTGCCCGGTGTTCCAGTGTTATCGTTAATTTATTCGCTAATTGACATTTTCGCACCCAAACTAATATTAGATCAAGTGTTATTATTTATTTAACAATGTCTGGATTATTGATTAGGATAATTAGATTAAAACTCTTTAAATCACCCAATTATGACACAATTAAGCGCTAAACACCTAGATTACTTCTTAATTACATCCTTGAAAAACTTTCAACAAGTTATATGACAAAAAAACACACACTCATGACCCCTCTGCACCCCACTTAACTGTTCACTTTCTCCCATCCCTTGTATTGACTTTCTTTTGAGTGTAAGACCATTTTGCATGCCTTGTAACTTGCAATGTAGTGATTTCTTTTGGCAAGACCCTTCCTTTATCCTCATATCCCATGCATTTCCTTTAGTCGAATCCGAAACCAATATCAAAATACGATCTTCTCACAAAAAAATCGGATTTCCCATCCATGATCAAAAGATCATGAGTTCTGCTTCAAATCGCTTTGTGTTCTTCATTCCCGTTTTGGCAGATTTGTATGCCTAACTTTGCAAGGCCATATCTCACTCATTTCTTCGCCTTTTTGAGTGATTCTTTTTCTGGAGTAAATTTTTATCTAAATGTTGATTCAGAATGTCTATTGCTAGGTCTTGGATTGAGTCTGTATGTTTAGAGCTTGAATTGTTGGATTACATGAAATATTTATGTTGTAAACATCAAGTTCAGCCGAAGTTATAGTCGGCTGATCAAGTTCGGCCTAACTTGATCTAGCCAGGACTAGCTTCGAGCGAACTTGCTTGTCTATATATAGCTAGTCATGGATCTCACATTGTAACAACTTTGCGACTTCTACGGTGAAACTCTGTCAGTTTGGATTTCAAGTTGTAATACTTTTGGACTTAATAAACTGACGATTAAACAGTAATTCTTGTGTATTTGGTTAACATGTCATGTAATTTCCGCTTATATGGACATTAGATACAAATTTAGGTTCCCGAGATGAGGAGGACGGTCCGAACTGGATAGATTTTTCAGTGAAATTGGACTAAGTTTGCCCGAACTTGTTCATTTTTGTTGAAATTTATCATAAGTTCGCCCGAACTTGGAGGATAACTTGAAAATTTTTCAAAACATCACACAAGTTCGCCCGAACTGGATAGATTTTTCAGTGAAATTGGACTAACTTCGACCGAACTTGTTCATTTTTGTTGAAATTTATCATAAGTTCGTCCGAACTTGGAGGATAACTTGAAAATTTTTCAAAACATCACACAAGTTCGCCCGAACTTGATTAATTCAGAAAATTTTTGAAAATCTCATTCAAGTTCGACCGAACTTGATTAAATCCTGAAAATTCTTGAAAGTTTCATACAAGTTTGCCCGAACTTATTGAAATTGAAATTAAAATATGTTTTTCTCACAAGTTCGACCGAACTTGTCAGTTACTAATCAGTTTTCAAGTATTTTCGAACGTGTTTTCAGATAAATTGCCGGAATTTCAAAATGGATGATTTCCATAACGCTTTTTCCTTGAGAGTAGCCCAGGCCTCAACATCCAATGCTAATGTAGTAAACCAATTGAATCTGGATAACGAGATGGGAACTACTACAAAACCGCCAAAGCTAATGAGTATGGACGAGTTTGAAGGGTGGAAGGAAAAGTTTGTAAACAGGGTTCAAGCCAACCAGTTTCATAGTTGGGTTGCTGTGGTAAACAGATACAAGTGGCCAAAAGATCAACGTGGTCAATATCTTGCTTTGATCAAACCGGAACATAAAGATGCGTACGTAGCTGAAAAGAAAATGATCAGTTTGATAAAACAATCGGTGAAGGAAGACATCCTGATCTTACTACCCGAATGTGAAACCTCACAGATGCTATGGGATGCTCTTTGTGCAAAATACCTGGGAAGTGATGAAATGATAAAGAGCAAGAAAGCGTTGATCAAGAAAGAGTTCGACATCTTCACGATGATCAAAGGCGAGACAATGAAGCAAATGATTGACAGATATTGTCATCTGATGGTTCAAATGCGAAGACACAATATCAAAAAGACTGATGAAGAGCAGATTGATAAGTTGGTGGATGCACTTCCTGAGGGGGAGTGGTCGACATATTTGATGGTTTTGAAGAACACTCCAGGATAGCAACATTTCAAGTTATCATTTTTCATCGACAAGCTAGAAGGACATGAAGTGGAGTTGTTAAAGATGGCCAAGTCAATGAATGCTAATGTGGTACAAGATGTTGGTGTGTACTACAAAGGAGGTGTTCAAGATATTAAGAGTCGGAAAATTCAAACGACATTTAGTGCGAATATGAATTCATCGAATCATTCATCACAAAATTATCAGAACACTCAATCATACCCAAGTTATGATCAGAGTCCTCCGAATACTAGATATTCAAGTGCTAGTTCAAACTCTTCATTCCAGAATCAACCAAATCAGACAAATCATTCCAGTTCTGACCCAAATGTTTTTCAGTGCAATATAGTGGTCAACCTGAAGAATGTTTTTCCTGACCAAGTTGCTAAACAACATATAGCCCTTCTTGCAACGATTCTTGAATCTCACGAGAGTTTAGTTGCTGGGAAAATCGAAAATCCAGAAATGACTGCTGAGGATTACGATCAGGTTGATGAAGAGGAATTGGAACTGATGGAGATTAAATGGAGTTTGGCTTCAATCATCAGAAGAGTCACTAAGTTTGTAGCGCTCACTGGAAGAGACATTGGGAATTCAAGCAATAAACTTGATTTGCAAGTCGAAAGTTACGTGCTTCAAGTGCCGAAAAAGGGGCATTTCAAACGCGAGTGTCCGAATCAAGAGGTAAGCGGCAACCAAAGTCCTTTCGGCAACAACAATGATTACTACAAGAAAGCGTTGCAATACAAGCCATATCCAAAGAGAACTCAAGTTGAAGTGCAAGATAATTCCTCAAAGCCAACTGAACAAGCTTTAGTTGTGACTATGAAGACGAAGGTTTTGATTGGAACAAATACATTGGCAAGAAGACTGGAGTTGCTCTAATGACTGAGATAGTGGACGAATCAGAGTCGATGATTGATGAGGCTGCTCTAGAGAATGCGATTCTAGAAGAATATCTGCAGAGAACTGAGGAGTTGATTTATCATGAAAATCAAAAGAAGAATGTTATGTCTCCTAATTTTAATTCTAATTTTGCAGGTTGTTTTGGAAATACATCGCAAGAGCATATAACTGAAGAGAAGAAATCAGAGATTGAGGAGGTAATTGACGTGACGAAGGAAATGAATACAAAAAACCTCACAGAGATTGCTGACAAAGCCATGATGGCGAATCTGAAACAGGTAGGTTCAGATGTAAAAGTGATTGAGAAGGAAGTTGTGAAAATTGTGTAGGTTGAAAAATCTTGCATAAAGTGCACAAATCCTTGTGAGAAATGTGTAGAAAAAGATCAAATCATAAGTGAATTGAACGTGCATAACGAAAATTTTAGATATGATTATCGCACGTTGAAAGAAGCTTATGATAAAATGAAAAACACTTATTGCAATGTTGAGAAAGCTAATCGTGAACAAGGTGCTAACATAACAATGTTAAATACAACGGTAATTGAAAAACAAAAAACAATTAACATGTATATAAACACCATTGCTGAAACAAGGCAAGAGCTTCAAGACATGAAAACTGAAACTGAGAGAGTGAGGCAATTGTTGCTCAGTTACACGACAAACGCTTATGTCATTGATCACATTCTTCCTACGATCAAATCGGAGGAAAATGTTGAAAAAGTAAAAGGTATGAAGTGTAAAGAGTACGGCAATGTTCCACCTCCACTACTTGCAAGTTATTGTCACAAGAAAGTGGATGGTATTGAAAAGGTAACTAACATAACACTTTTATCAGAAACAAATGATAAGTTGCCTGAGAACAATGACGTAGTCTATACGGCATCAAATGATGACAGTGAAGCGGTTCTGAAAAATGTGGTAGAAAATGTTTTGGGAAGCGATACTGATGACTGCAGCTTTGATAGCGCCAACTCAAGTTTGAATAGTTCGGAATCACAATCCAAAAATGATGATACATCATCAGAAAACGATCTAAGTGATGAACCTAACGTTGTGATGTACAAAGTTAAGGAATCTGATAGATTATATATTGATGACAACTTTCTGATTCGAAACGTGAAAGAAGATCAAATAGATAGATTGTTCAAACTTGTGGAAGTGTCATCAGATGATCTTGAAAGAAATGAGAAAAAGTTTTATTCAAAACCCAAGAAAGTTCATAACATCTACCGAAGAAATGGTGGTGACTTTCATGAGAACAGGAAAGCGGGTTTGGGTTTGGAGGTTGAAAATGAACTGAATAAGAAACAAAAGTCACCATTTCACGAATACAAGAATAAAAATATGAAATTTGTCTATGGGATGAGCACGGTTCAAGAAGAGAATTTGATTGGAAAGCAATCAAATGATGAGTTTAAAAAGGAGAAGGAACTTCGGGGTAAGGCTAAATCCGCAAGTGGAGTAAAACCCACTAGTGGACATTCTCATGATACTCGGACTTGCTTCAAATGCAATGAAGTTAGTCACATTGCGCGCAAGTGTCTGAAATCAAAGCCTGTGTATCACCGAAGAAAGACAGTTTCAGAAAATGAGAAACTTAAGCACCCATGGATTGTAAAACCAATCACAATCTTAAAACGAAACAATGAATCTAAAATCGAAGTGAAACCTAAAACTGTATCAAAGTTTGAAAAATCAACTTTTAAAAAAAGGTGAAACTTCCAAATCGAACGAAAACAAAGATTCAAAATTCTACATTAAGAAAGCAAGAATTAAATCACAATCTTGGGTTGCAAAGAAGAAAACAACATCATCTAAAAGTGTAAAGTCTGAATTAGTCAAGATTGATAATGTCATTAACACAAAGACTGATCAGAAAGATCTAAATGCTGATTTGAAACTTCCAACTTACGATATTCCTATTCCACCCAAGACCGGAAAGGCTTGGGTTTCCCTGTTTAAGTAGTTTCTTAACATGTGCAGGGGCTCCAAAGATCTGTAACATCCGTCAAAAACCGGATTTACCAAACCCGCTTCGTTTATTAACCGAACAATCAGTTAAAAATTTCTTTGCGTATTTAATGCCCAAATTAATTTTAAACGATACATAATTAATAAGTATATTGGAATATATAATTTATTTCTGAAAAAGTATTAAAATTAGTGGTTTAAAAATAAAAGAAGGCTGCCGGGTTTCGAACCCGGGTCAGCCGAGTCAATCTGGTCAACAAAGCATTAACACACACGCGTTCAACCACTGCGCCACTTATGTTTCTTGTTCAATATTGAAGATAATTAATTCATAACATGAATATCGAATTCAAAACCGACGCGCCTATTTGCAGTCGTCGGAAATTCCGACTATCTCGCCAAGTTTGGGCGGTTACTTCAGTTTTAACGTAAACTTTAATCACTACATCGGTTATAACCGACGCCTGAGTCCGCGACACAAGTTATAACCGCCGGAAAGTTTCTAACCGACGAATCAAGACGGAAATCGGACCAAATTCATCGATGTCCCGCCCTATAAATACCTCCTCAAACCTCTGCTAGCTTTTTCGCTCACAATCACACCTTTACCCGACGTAATTCCACTCGCCGAAAAGTTCTGCACCTCGCCGGAAAACCGAGCCCTTCACTTCTGAGCCTTACTGAACACCCAGAACTTATACCGAAGCCACTCACATCCATCTCAAGCTCGCTGAAGACTCTCTGCCGCAAGACACACGTCGCCGGAACAACCTGCTGACATCGGAGTTCCGCCGGAGAAACAGAGGAGTCCAGTTCGGTATACCTTACGCTTAATCTTTCATTCTTTTTGCTTATCTCACCTGTAATTAATCCGCAAAACACTAAAAGAACATGATTTAATCGACGAACCAGTCGGACTCCGTTTCAGGTTGAGTCCAACGAAGAAGACGAAGTTTCTATTATCTATAAGTTTAATTAAAATCAAGATATAACTCGGGTTAGACACACAGTCCAGCGGTGGACTGTGTGCAAATAAAACACGCTGACGTCTCTAGTTCGAATCTTGTCCCACGCACCTTCGCCCTGATAAAAATGTTTTTTTTCATAACTGAACCGGAGTCACTGCTTAAGATGTTAAGTTTAATAAAAACCGGAATAATACCCAAGATAGACACACAGTCCAGTGGTGGACTGTGTGAATGTTTAATCACATGTCACGAGTTCGAGTCCGGACTACCGCACCGGTCCGGACAATTATCAAACTTTTTTTATAAGACAGAAATGAAAATATTTAGTTTGTATATAAGTATAAAAAAATCAGATTATTTAACAAGTTAGACACACAGTCCGGCGGTGGACTGTGTGTTAACTCAACCCACAGGTCCCGGGTTCGAGACCTGTGGAGAGCACCGGTTCGACGCATTAAATCGTTTTTAAAAATAAATGATTTTCAGTTTAACTCAATTAGTATATAAATATAATTAAAAACAGAAATATTTCGGGTTAGACACGTAGCTCAGTTGGTAGAGCTGCGTGCACGCGAACGGGAGGTCTCGGGTTCGAGTCCTGCCCGGCGCATACTTACACACAATTAAACCGGTCAAACAGTCAACGCTTATGGTCAACGGTCAACGGTCAAAAAGTCAACATTTTTTTATTATTTTTATTTATTTATTTTTATTTAAAAATCAATTAAAAATACTTAAAAATAACATTTTTCAGGTTAGAAAATAGCCTTAAACTCACAAAAATATATCCAATCATCCTACTAAAATTGATTAATAAAATCCCATTATTTACCAAACCATTATGTTATTATCTAGGTTAGTTTCACTCGTGGTTAAAACCAAACTTCGTGCGCATTCAACATCATCAACCGAACGCACCCAATGTGAGTGAATCTTACAACTCCCCTTTTTAATTACACGTTTTGGGTGTGTCATGTGTCACCAAAATTAACTCGTTTATTTTAACTTGTGCCATACCATATTGTGATCTAAACTTAGATTATATATATATTGTTTGTACTTATGTGTTTCATATTGTCAAGTTATATGCAATTCATTTATTAGGCCCATCAGTTTCTCGTGAGAGACGAGTTGAGCAACGCGTGCCTCAAAACAAATCCATTATTGTTCGTGTGTGTATTATTTAGTTTATATTGTTTGTAGTTATGTATTTCATATGGTCAAGTATATGCAAATATTCATTAGGCCCATCAGTTCCTCGTGGGAGACGAGTTGAGCAACGCGTGCCTCAAAACAATCCATTATTGTTCATGTGTGCATTATTTAATATTAAATGATTGGTGAATAAGTTTACATCTATTTTTACTCATGTGTGGTTGAGCACTTTCTTTTATAATCAATTAAATAAACTTGTTCAAATGTTTTTCATAGGATTCACTTGCCAACTTTTTGTTGATCCAAAAACCATTTTACACATGATACAGGTGAACACGATGAAGCAAGGAAAACATAGGAAATGCCTTAGAAGAAAACAATGAAGCCTAGATTGATGTTTAGGACATGATGTAATTATGATTGTATATTTCCCATTAAAATGTATTAATGAATATGAAACGATATAATAAATGTCATGAGCTTTGATGATAACCCAATCATGCCCCGATCACCTTTTCCGCTGCGGGTCGGGGTGTGACAGATTGGTATCAGAGCCATGACTATAGGGATATAGGATAGGTTATTAGACCCTTAGAGCCTATACTATAGTTTGCCTAAAATTTTAATTGATTAGGTGGTTACATACAAACTTATGAGATTTATTTGTTTTCATATTTGTTTATACTTACAGTCAAACATACATACTTACATACACATTCATCATACATAATTCAATGTTCATATATTCAAATCATCTTCATACTTTTGTTATTCAAAGATTTTGTTGTAATTTTCAAATCTCATCAAAGTAAGTTCTGCGACGGGCATGTAGTAACTGGAAGGGTACAAGTACCGGTAGTCGGAACGTCCTGTCTAGGTTGGCATTCGTATAAATCCAATATAACGGACCAGTTTGCCTACCTGGGGACTAACGATGAGAGTACGAAGGACCTATTAGGCCAAAGCATGCCACACCAAACGTCGTTCGAACTAACCCACTTTGAGGTGTCACCGTGTCTACACCTGGACACATTCCGAATATCATACGTTATATACATATTTCTCGATTTTCTCCGGGTTTTAGTGTACGTAACCAGGCTAACACATGCGAACCATATGAAAAACCCGGTATTCATGGGGGCCCACATGATTACTAAGGTGAAGTATGGCGGCATGCAGGGCCTAATGACGAGCAAAGCCCAAGACATCCTATGGATGTAGTAGATTTATTTTTCTATAATTATTTTATGAATGTTCATTCCTAGTGCGACCCATGAACCCAAAAAAAAAACATCCAACTTATACTCTTGACATGTATTCCTTGTAGATGTCTTCTAGCCTCGCCCGTAGGAAGACGAGAGCAGGAGAAACTCGCGAGCGCATGGCTGCCCTAATCGCTCAACAAATGGCTGCCGTAATACCCAACATTGTAATCCAAGTCCAACAAGCACTTACTGCTAATCCTATCAATCAAGAAGATCAACACGTTATCAACCCTCCCCCAAATACCACTAAATGCACCTACAAGCATTTCAAATCCTGCGACCCTCCAAAATACGAAGGGACTGAAGGTGTCACCGCTCTCCTCCATTGGTTTGAAGAAATGGAGAACACTTTTCTAAATTGCGATTGCCCTGACGATCGCAAAGTGCGATATGCTACCGGTCGTTTATATAGAATAGCACTTACTTGGTGGAATACAGAGAAGGCCAAACGAGGTGTTGAAGATGCTATGACTTTAACTTGGGATGAATTGAAGGAAATCATGACCAGATGATTTTGCCCAAGGAGCGAAATGAAGAAATTAGAAGATGAGTTTTATTCGTTGAAGCAAAAGGAAGGAGACCACACCACATACAACAAAAGATTCCTCGAGTTACATCAAATGGTTCCCAACTTGTTCACTCCCCTCTACCGTTTGATCGAGCACTACATTCGAGGTCTTCCGTCAAAGATTCAAGACTCTATAATAAGTACCACGCCTGCAACTTTGGAAGCAGCAATGGAGCTAGCAACAGAGCTCACCGAGAACCGAATCCGGAACAAAGACTTCAAGGAGGAGAAGAAGAAGGATAAAGCATCGACTGAAACTTCAAACTTCACCCAAACCGAATCCCCTTCTCAACCCAATTTTAAGAGAAAAAGAGACGGGCAACTTTTCGCTGTCACACAACGTAATCAACCAGTTTTACAAGCCATACCAATCCAAGCTATCCAAATCACTCAAGTAGCACCCAACTCAACTTACTCAAATAAGAAACCATACCTTGGACCTCACCCTCGATGTAACACCTGTTTTTCTCACCATCCCCTTACCTTACCTTGTCGGCTATGTGCAAATTGTGGACGCTATGGTCATTTGAGCAAGGTTTGCCGCACCCCTCAAAACCAAATCTCTCCCCCTACTCAAAACATGATCCAAACCTATCAACAATCCCAATACCCCATGTTCCCATATGTTCGAACTTGTTTCAATTGTGGCGACCCTACCCACTTTAGAAACGCATGCCCTCGACTGGTTAACATCATAAACGCTCAAGCTCAATCAAACCCAGTTAACCAAGTAAATCAAGAAAACCAAATCACTAGACCACCAGCAAGAGGAAGAGTTTTCAACATTAACGCCAACCCTGTTGAAGATAATACGGCTCAAACGAAACCACCCAACTAGTCCTCTTCACCAAAAACAAGATTCAACTCCAATCGTTTAGTTTTATGTTTTTCTTTATGTTTTAGAATCACATAGAACCAATCATAACTTAATGATAAAGCCAATGAGAATTTGACAAGAATATGGTGGATACGCCGCTGGTACTTCCTATATATAAGTATTCTTGTCAAGGATCGGAGGCATTATCAGGAGGTTATGAGAGGTTCCATGTGAAAACCGTTTGTGTAATTATTGTTTAGATTAAATTTATTATTTTCAGTACATGCAATACGATCGGCTCCGTTTGATTGAGCCTTGATCGCACAGACATTTTTCATTTTCAGTACATGCAATACGATCGGCTCCGTTTGATTGAGCCTTGATCGCACAGACATTTTTCATTTTGTTGTGTTTGTTGTAGAGTCACATAGAACTAATCATAACTTGCGGATAAAGTCAATGAAAATTTGACGAGAATATGGTGGATACGCCGCTGGTACTTCCTATATATAAGTATTCTTGTCAAAGGATCGGAGGCATTATCAGGCGGTTATGAGAGGTTCCATGTATAAACTGTTTGAGTGATTATTGTTTATTATTTTCAGTACATGCAATACGATCGGCTCCGTTTGATTGAGCCTTGATCGCACAGACATTTTCATTTTCAGTACATGCAATATGATCGGCTCCGTTTGATTGAGCCTTGATCGCACATACATTTTTCATTATCAGTATCTTGTGGTTGTTGTGTTTGTTGTAGAGTCACATAGAACTAATCATAACTTGTGGATAAAGTCAATGAAAATTTGACAAGAATATGGTGGATACGCCGCTGGTACTTCCTATATATAAGTATTCTTGTCAAAGGATCGGAGGCATTATCAGGCGGTTATGAGAGGTTCCATGTAGGATTTAGTATGTTTTGGTTGAAGTTTGTTCATCATACATTTCAGTGTATTCAATTTCATCATTTATAGAAGTTGAGCTATGTCTCACTTCCACAATGACTAACCTCTCCATCATAACAAACGAGAGAGGTACTGTCACATTCAAACATGTATACTTTCAGAATTTAGACTCAAGTTGTGGTTGTTGTGTTCTTTATGTTTTATAGTCACATAGGACTAATCATAATTCACTGATAAAACCAATGAAAATTTGACAAGAATATGGTGGATACGCCGCTGGTACTTCCTATATATAAGTATTCCTGTCAAAGGATCAGAGGCATTGTCAGGCGGTTATGAGAAGTTCTATGTAGGATTTAGTAGTTTCTTGGTAACTAATCATAACTTGTGGATAAAACCAACGAAAATTTGACAAGAATATGGTGGATACGCCGCTGGTACTTCCTATATATAAGTATTCTTGCCAAAGGATCCGAGGTATTATCATGCGGTTATGAGAAGTTCCATGTAGGATTTAGTATTGTCTTGGTTGAAATTTGTGTTACATTTATATCATCTCGCCATTTAAAGAGATTGGATTATGTTCTATTTCTACACAAACTAACCTCTCCATCATAACAAACGAGAGAGGAACTGTCACAAATCAAACATGTATGCTATCAGAATTGAGACTCAAGTATTAGTTGTTGTGTTTATTAATGTTCTAGAGTTACATCATATGACCAATCGTAACTTACTGATAAAACCAATGAAAATTTGAAAAGAATATGGTGGATACGCCGCTGGTACTTCCTATATATAAGTATTCTTGTCGAAGGATCAGAGGCATTGTCAGGCGGTTATGAGAAGTTCTATGTAGGATTTAGTAATTTCTTGGTACAATGGTTGTTGTGTTTATTTATGTTCTAGAGTCATATCATAGAACCAATCATAACTTACTGATAAAACCAATGAAAATTTGACAAGAATATGGTGGATACGCCGCTGGTACTTCCTGTATATAAGTATTCTTGTCAAAGGATCAGAGGTATTGTTAGACGGTCATGAGAAGTTCCATGTAGGTTGTGTATTAGAAGTTTTGCTTTAGGATATAACCATATATCCTTCCAAACATATCAAAACTCTTACACATGATATCATAGTTAGCGAATCAACTCTGCCGTAGGCAACAAAAAGCGATTCCTGTAACAGGATACTTAACCCTTACAAGGGACGTTACCGCCTCAAACAAAAACTTAAACTCTTACTCTTTTTCTAAGCATGTAACTGTCAAACTAAACACCATCATTTTTAGTCAAATATATCACTACTTAAATTTCGGGACGAAATTTCTAAAAAGCAGGGGATACTGTAACATCCGTCAAAAACCGGATTTACCAAACCCGCTCCGTTTATTAACCGAACAATCAGTTAAAAATTTCTTTGCGTATTTAATGCCCAAATTAATTTTAAACGATACATAATTAATAAGTATATTGGAATATATAATTTATTTTTGAAAAAGTATTAAAATTAGTGGTTTAAAAATAAAAGAAGGCTGCCGGGTTTCGAACCCGGGTCAGCCGAGTCAATCTGGTCAACAAAGCATTAACACACACGCGTTCAACCACTGCGCCACTTATGTTTCTTGTTCAATATTGAAGACAATTAAATCATAACATGAATATCGAATTCAAAACCGACGCGCCTATTTGCAGTCGTCGGAAATTCAGACTATCTCGCCAAGTTTGGGCGGTTACTTCAGTTTTAACGTAAACTTTAATCACTACATCGGTTATAACCGACGTCTGAGTCCGCGACACAAGTTATAACCGCCGGAAAGTTTCTAACTGATGAATCAAGACGGAAATCAGACCAAATTCATCGATGTCCCGCCCTATAAATACCTCCTCAAACCTCTGCTAGCTTTTTCGCTCACAATCACACGTTTACCCGACGTAATTCCACTCGCCGGAAAAGTTCTGCACCTCGCCGGAAAACCGAGCCCTTCACTTCTGAGCCTTACTGAACACCCAGAACTTATACCGAAGCCACTCACATCCATCTCAAGCTCGCTGAAGACTCTCTGCCGCAAGACACACGTCGCCGGAACAACCTGCTGACATCGGAGTTCCGCCGGAGAAACAGAGGAGTCCAGTTCGGTATACCTTACGCTTAATCTTTCATTCTTTTTACTTATCTCACCTGTAATTAATCCGCAAAACACTAAAAGAACATGATTTAATCGATGAACCAATCGGACTCCGTTTCTGGTTGAGTCCAACGAAGAAGACGAAGTTTCTATTGTCTATAAGTTTAATTAAAATCAAGATATAACTCGGGTTAGACACACAGTCCAGCGGTGAACTGTGTGCAAATAAAACACGCTTACGTCTCGAGTTCGAATCTTGTCCCACGCACCTTCGCCCTAATAAAAATGTTTTTTTTCTTAACTGAACCGGAGTCACTGCTTAAGATGTTAAGTTTAATAAAAACCGGAATAATACCCAAGATAGACACACAGTCCAGTGGTGGACTGTGTGAATGTTTAATCACGCGTCACGAGTTCGAGTCCGGACTACCGCACCGGTCCGGACAATTATCAAACTTTTTATATAAGACAGAAATGAAAATATTTAGTTTGTATATAAGTATAATAAAAATCAGATTATTTAACAATTTAGACACACAGTCCAGCGGTGGACTGTGTGTTAACTCAACCCACAGGTCCCGGGTTCGAGAGCTGTGGAGAGCACCGGTTCGACGCATTAAATCGTTTTTAAAAATAAATGATTTTCAGTTTAACTCAATTAGTATATAAATATAATTAAAAACAGAAATATTTCGGGTTAGACACGTAGCTCAGTTGGTAGAGCTGCGTGCATGCGAACGGGAGGTCTCGGGTTCGAGTCCTGCCCGGCGCATACTTACACATAATTAAACCGGTCAAACAGTCAAAGCTTATGATCAACGGTCAACGGTCAAAAAGACAACATTTTTTTATTATTTTTATTTATTTATTTTTATTTAAAAATCAATTAAAAATACTTAAAAATAACTTTTTTAAGATTAGAAAATAGCCTTAAACTCACAAAAATATATCCAATCATCCTACTAAAATTGATTAATAAAATCCCATTATTTACCAAACCATTATGTTATTATCTAGGTTAGTTTCACTCGTGGTTAAAACCAAACTTCGTGCGCATTCAACATCATCAACCGAACGCACCCAATGTGAGTGAATCTTACAACTCCCCTTTTTAATTACACGTTTGGGGGTGTGTCATGTGTCACCAAACTTAACTCGTTTATTTAAACTTGTGCCATACCATATTGTGATCTAAACTTAGATTATATATATATTGTTTGTACTTATTTATTTCATATTGTCAAGTTATATGCAATTCATTTATTAGGCCCATCAGTTCCTCGTGAGAGACGAGTTGAGCAACGCGTGCCTCAAAACAAATCCATTATTGTTTGTATGTGTATTATTTAGTTTATATTGTTTGTAGTTACGTATTTCATATGGTCAAGTATATGCAAATCATTCATTAGGCCCATCAGTTCCTCGTGTAGACGAGTTGAGCAACGCTGCCTCAAAACAATCCATTATTGTTCATGTGTGCATTATTTAATATTAAATGATTGGTGAATAAGTTTACATCTATTTTTACTCATGTGTGGTTGAGCACTTTCTTTTATAATCAGTTAAATAAACTTGTTCAAATATTTTTCATAGGATTCACTCGCCAACTTTTTGTTGATCCAAAAACCATTTTTACACATGATACAGGTGAACAGGATGAAGCAAGGAAAACATAGGAAATGCCTTAGAAGAAAACAATGAAGCCTAGATTGATGTTTAGGACATGATGTAATTATGATTGTATATTTCCCATTAAAATGTATTAATGAATATGAAACGATATAATAAATGTCATGAGCTTTGATGATAACCCAATCATGCCCCGATCACCCTTTCCGCTGCGGGTCGGGGTGTGACAGATCCGTCTTATCGAAGTGGATTATGGATAGCGGAGCTTCTCACCACATGACAGGGATGCGTGCCTTGCTCTTCGATATCAAAGCAATTAATGGAGGGTACGTAGGATTCCCGGGTAATCAAGGAGGAAGGATCGTTGTTGAAGGAAAGCTTTCAAACGGTGTGGTGTTATTTGATAAGGTCAATTATATTGCCGAGCTAGAGAATAATCTTCTCAGTAGCTCTCATATTTGTGATAAACAGTTCACCACTCATTTCAACGATAAGGAGGGCATGATTATTAAACCGGGCTTTAAGATTCCAGAAGAATGGATTCTCACACGCGCTCCTCGGGAGAATAAATCTTTATGTGCTAGATATGAGCATTGCTACTACTACTTCAAATTCGGTTCAATGTTTCGTAACAAAGGCCACAGAGAAGGAGTCAATTCTTTGGCACAGAAGATGGGTCATATTCACTTGAGAAAGATGAATCATCTGGTTCACAATGATCTGGTTGAAGGAATGAATCTAAGAAGCTTTCACATGACAGATAGTTGTCTTGAATGAAAAAAAGGAAAGCAGATCAAAAAGTCACATCCTAGAAAGATTCTAAACTCCATCAAGCTGCCGCTTGAAAGACTGCACATGGATCTATTCGTCCAGTGAATGTTCGAAGTATATTTGGAGATATGTATTGTCTTGTTGTAACAGATGATTATTCACGGTTTTCATTGGTCTTTCCAGGAGAGTAAAGATGAAACGTTCGATAATCTAATGATTCTTTTTAGGAAGATTGAAAATCCATACCATCTCCCCATTAGACGTATCCGAAGCGATAATGGTACAGAATTAAAAATGCCCGAATGAAAGAGTTCTGTAACGACAAAGGCATACTACATGAATTTAGTGCTTCGTACACTCCGCAACAAAATGGAGTAGTCGAGAGGAAGAACAGAACGTTAATAGAAACAACAAGAACTATGCTTGCAGATTCAAAGCTTCCTCTCAGCTTTTGGAGTGAAGCAGTCGCAGCAGCATGCTATACACTGAACAGGGTCTTGACGGTCAAACCAACCAAAAAGACTTGCTTCAAAATGCTTAACCGAAGGAAACCAAATCTGAAATACTTAGAACCGTTTGGTGCACCTTGCACTTTTATTGATTTAGACAGAAAATTTGGTGCCAAATCTCTAGAAGGTTTCTTTGTCGGCTACGCAACACCACTCAAGAGAGTATATCTTCCAAGTTTGAGAAGAGTGGTAGAAGTACAGCACATCGATTGTTTTCGATATACAACTCCTATTCAAAGAAAAGGCGATGCTTGGTTGTTCAATTATGGTGAATTGTGGAAATCATTTGACTTGCCAGAAGAACCTTCTGAAGAAGACATTGTAGTGCTTATATTATCTACATCAGTCGGCTAATCAAGAGCAGATACAAAGACCAATAGTGGTTAATCAACCAACTATTGGATCATCATCTTCTTGTGGTGCAGGTCCGAGTACAAGCGGTGTTCAAGAAACTCAAATAGAACCAGTGACACCGGCTACTGAACCTGTAACACCGACTACTGAACCAATGAATACTACATAGGAACCCAATCTTTCTCAAGCACATAGTTCCGACTCTGACGAGGCTCCGACGTTTGATGATGATGGAGAATCTTCTTCTGATGAAGAATCTGAGCAGATCACAAGCATGCTGAATCAATCTGCTGGCCCTGGTACTCAAAATGAAACGTCTTCTAGTGCTCCTACAGTTGCAGTGGTGGTTGATCAGAATATCACTAATCAAGAGAATACCGTTGATGTTCCTAGTGAGGTGATGCTAAGGACCTATTGTTACCACCCATCGAATTCCATAATTGGTGAATTGCAAACTAGCGTAACAACAAGGAGCCAGGTTAACAAAGCTTTGAGTTGTTTCTATACTCGAGTAGCTCCGATTCAAGAGTATTGCTACTATTCATGCTTCATATCCCAGGTTGAGCCGAAGAAAGTTTCTGAAGCTTTGGGAGATGAAAATTGGGTGCAGGCAATGCAATAAGAACTGCTACAGTTTGAAACGCTAGGGTATGGAAGCTTGTTGACCTACTGGAGAATAAAAAGGCAATAGATACCAAATGGGTCTTCAAGTGCATGCGCGGTGATCGTGGAGTTATAGTGCCCAACAAAGCTCGGCTTTTTGTCAAGGGATTCCATCAACAGGAAGGAATTGATTATACAGAAGTATATGCACCAGTTGCTAGATTAGAGTCCATTCGCATTTTCCTTGCATTTACGGCTGGAAAGGATTTAAAGTGTACCAGTTAGATGTGAAATCCGTTTTTCTGTATGGTAAGCTACGTGAGCAAGTGTAGGTCAGCCAACCATCGGGTTTTGTCGATCCGCTGAACAAGAAGAAAGCTTATCTCCTAGATAAAACATCTCATCGGCAACGACTTTATCAGAGGAACAGTGGATAGTACGCTCTTTACCAGAGAAGTTGGAAATCATCTGATTATCGTACAAATATATGTGGATGACATCATATTTGGTTCAACAAATAACGATCTTTGCAAAGAGTTTGAAAAATCATGAAGAAGAAATTCGAGATGTCTTCTATGGGCGAAATGAAATTCTTCCTCGGATTGCAAGTTGATCAATTGCCAGACGGTATTTTCATTCATCAAACAAAGTATGTTCATGATATCTTGAAGAAGTTTGAAATGGAAAGCTCGAAGCCGTTATCTACTCCTCTTGCACTCAATCACGGAATTTGCATCGATGAAACAGGAACCAAAGTTGATGATACTCTTTATAGGTCGATGATAGGATCACTTATGTATCTGACGACATCTCGGCCGGATATCATGTATCCTACCTGCCTTTACGCCAGATATCAGTCCAGCCCAAGAATCTCTCACATGCAGATCGTGAAGCGAATTTTCAGATACTTGAAGGGATGTCCAAGCACGGCTTGTGGTACCCAAAGAATGATAACTTCGATCTGACGGGATATGTTGATTGTGATTTTGGTGTAATAAGTTGAATTCAAAATCAACTACAGCGGGTTGCCAGTTCTTTGGAACACGCTTGGTAACCTGGAAGTGTAAGAAACAAATTACGATCGCTCTCTCTACTTGTGAAGCTGAGTATATCTCGGCGTCTAGCTGTTGTTCACAGTTATTGTGGATCCAACAGCAGATGAGAGACTATGTTCTGCAATTTCTTGACACACCGCTGTATGTTGATAATAAGGTAGCTATCGACATAACTAAAAATCCAGTTCATCACTCTAGAACAAAACATATTGAGATTCGATACCACTTCATTCGTGATTGCTATGAAAAGAAGTTGGTATGAATTAGAAAATTCACATTGATGAACAAAAACTGATTTTTATACCAAACCATTTACTCTTTCACGGTTTAAATACTTAATAAGAATTAATGGCATAAAAAAGTCTTTTGACAGGTGCGGATGCAGAGGTTGAATATGGATCGGATGACGAGTTCTCGTGATCCTCATTGGTTTGTTACCTTTTTAGGATTAGAATTTCTTAAAAACTAAAATACAAAAATATGTTATTGATTTTAGGGGGAAATGTTACGAGAAAATACAAAAACATTTGAAAAGTTTTAAAAGTGATAAACATGAAAAAGACAAAAAGAATTTTGTGTCAAAAAAGAAATGATAGTACATCAGTGGACTATTACAGTATGCTAAAGAATTGAAAAGTTTTAAAAGTGATAAACAATTCTTACTGTGGATGTGTCGATAGGCTTTACACGTTCAATAAATTGTTTCCGGGATATAAACTAAATTTTACAACTTCTTAAACTTGTGGATTAACATCTCTCAGATATATGGACTTAGTACTTTGAAATTTTGTTTGAGAGATTGCCTGATTCTGAGAGACGAGGTCTTTATAGATAATTGATATCTGGGGTATTATTGCAAGTTCTTCTTATTTTGCGGAAGTAGTAGCCTAGAACTTATATAATGCTTTTGCTAAAACATGTGGAAGTTCAAGGTTAGAATTGAAAATTTTGAAAAGTTTGATTTGGGATTAACCTAAGTTCGGCCAAAGTTAGTGATGAAAGAATGATTAATAGAAACACTTAACTTCGGGCGAAGTTATACATCGTTTACTGATGAAAAGTAGTCAAGCGCCCAAACTTGACTCACTATATAGGAACAAGTTCCTGATAACATCATTATCTATCTCGAGCGAACTTAGTTAATGTGAGAGAAAAGTTGTGAGAAATTAGATTTGCAAAGATCATATTGTTCTTCTGCTCGATTAAGACGTGATATTAAGTGATTTGCACACTTAACATCATGGCAGAGGTATAATTTCCATAGATCTTCCATGAATTGAACTTGAACGAACATGTTTGGACCGAAATCTTAAAATCTGTTAGATCTAGGTGTTAATTGAACAAATTGGTCGGTTTAAATGCTTAACAAACATGAAAACAAGCTAATCGAACAAGAAATTTGATTTGAGGACTTGTTTGTGTTGTTGCAGGTATCTTGGAGATGACGACAAGTTCGCCCGAACTTGTTGTTGATGGTTTTCATCAACTTCGGGCGAAGTTGTCTGATCTTGAATATAAATCTTGAAATTGTAACAAGTTCGCCCGAACTTGTTTAATAATCTGCAAAACCTGTTTGAACTTCAAGTTCGCCCGAACTTATATGAAAATTGTAAAATTTTTGTTTTAGGTACATGTTCGGCCGAAGTTGTTGTTTGTTTTGTGCTATTTTTCTGTTTTGGCCTCAAGTTCGCCCGAACTTGATGTTAATTGTCGAAAATTGTCACTTTTGCTGATTTGATTGATTTCTCTGTCCGCAGAATATCAACCTATCGTTTAACAAGTTCCATAAGACTTGTATTTCATTGGATGAGAAGATCTATCCTACACTGACGGCTTTTCAGAAATTTGAAGTTTTTAGGGCGTATTCCGATAACGAAGTCAATCACGACTAAGCATGTTTTATACAGATCGCACGTCTACTTATTTTGGAATGAAGCATCGTACAACGAGGCAAACAAAGTCATAAAGTCTATAGTGCGATGAGGAATTTTGGTCACGGAAGCTGATATACGAAGGGTCTTAGAATTCAACGATGATGTTAATGATCCGATAAGCTTTGAAGAACGGATGGGAAAAGGTTGTTTCTTCCGAATGGGCTATAAAGGTCATGCGAATGAACCAACAATGAAGAAAGGAAGTGTGCCTCTACCGTACAAGCTTTTGATTCACGCCATTATTCATACTGTTAGCCATAGAAAAGCAGGGCTCGATGACATCCAAGATTACATGGCTTGCATGGTTATTGCTTTGATTCTGAACAAGAAGTTTAACTTTTCAAAAGTGGTCTTCAAGTTTATGTCAAAGAACATGGGAACAAACAGATTGGTTTTATATCCAAGGTTCGTTCAGATGTTAATCAATGAGAAGTTTAAGGATATTGTGAAAGATCCGAATGACATTTTATACTTAAGCCACATGGATGAAACGATGCTAAAGAAGCTAAAGATATATCAGAAGCAAGATTCTGCTCCTGTTGCTAAACCAGCTTTTGGAGCTATATCTGATGAACATTATGTCGCGCCACCAGAAAATAAATGGAGAAAAGATGGCAGTGGCGATGAAAAAGATGAAGTTGAGCAGTTAACAAACTTCAAAGAAAAGAGAGGTGACTGGTACATTAAACGCGTAGTTGTAGTTGAAAAGCAGAAACATAAAAGGGCGTTGAAGAAAGTTGATACGATGTTGATCGACGAGCCTGAGGAGTATGTTAAGAATGTTGAGAGCTCTAGCGCTGCGGCTAATGTTGAAAGCCAAGAACGTGACGATGTTATTTCTCCGACTTCAGATAAAGACGATGAATCATCTGAAGATCCAATAGATGTGAGTATAAAAGAAGCAGAAAAGGAAAAAGAGCAGGAAAGATTGAAAAAGCTCGGTGAGGATTTATACAAACCGTCTGCTGAAGAGGCTTCTGATTCAGAACGACCTAAGAAAAAGTCTAAGCGCTCAAAGTCAAAGGCCTGAGATACAAAGAAAGCTGTGGGTTCTCCAAGTGTTGGTGCAGAATGTCTATGTCTTAGTCTTATATCGAGTCTGTATAGATTGGAGTTGAATAGGCTAGCGAAACGAAGTATTTATGTATATTGGGTCAAGTTCGCTGGTGATGAACATGTGAAGTCAAGTTCGGCCGAACTTCCTCCCTCACCAACGAACTTGTTCACCTATAAATAGCTAGCATGTCTTGTTCATTTGTAACTTTGCGTACTTTGAGGCGAAGCTCTGTCAAATTGGAGACTTGATGTTATATCAATAAAATTAATTGACTAATTCTTGTTGTTTGGTAATCATGTAGTAATATTTCCGCTATTATGGACATTATTAGGTTCCTATGCTATCAGGATCGGTCCTACAAGTGATATCAAAACAAGAACACTTCTAATTCTACTCCATTCTTCTATTTTTCTTAACTTTTACACAAAAATGAAGAATTCATGGGCAAATTCTGTCCAATTTTGAATATGACATGTTAAATACATCATAGATAAACCCCTGAGAGTTTGGAGACTAAAATTAAACGAATTGGTGTCAAATTGTTGCAAATACCATGTTTTCAAAACTCATGAAAATCGAACTTGTTAGCCAAGTTCGACCGAACTTGACTTAAAAAATCACTTTTTGAGTGAGTTTTTATCAAGTTTGACCGAACTTGAGGGTTTTGTTAGTAATTTTGCTAAGTTCGCTCGAACTTACTAAAAAATTCATTGATATTCTATCAAGTTCGACCGAACTTGATCAAAAATCAAGCAAATTTAGCTAAGTTCGCCCGTACTTGTGAGTTTCTTATAAATTCCACACTGCAAGTTCGCTCGAAGTTAAAGCTCAGGGATATTTTTAAATCAGGATACAAAAGTTTGGCCGAACTTGTGTATTAAATCTGAAATTCTTCATTTTCAAGCTACACGTTCGACCGAACTGTAGTAAAACAAACTTTTTCAAAAGTTTGAACGTGTTTTTAGTGTACGTGTCTCGATATTCACGATGGATGATCTACAGAGAGCGTTTATGTCAGGAGTGGGTACATCCAATGCTAATGTGATACAGCAAGTCAACCTTGACAACGAAATGGGCACGTCCGTTAAACCGCCAAAGTTAATGAGCATGGACGAGTACGAAGGATGGAAGGAGAAATTCATTAATTGGGTTTAGGCCATGCATTTACAAGGTTGGGTGTCGATTGAGAGAGGTTATACTGTTCCGTTGGATGAGAATCAGCAAGTTCTGGAGAAGTACAAGTACTTCACAATGCAGAAAGATGAGTACATTGCTGAGAAAAAGATGATAAGCCTCATTCAACAATCTGTTAAAGAGGATATTCTGGTCTTATTGCCCGAACACACAACTGCGAGAGAACTCTGGCTATCACTGCAAAAGAAATACGAAGGAAGCGCAGAGATGATCAAGAGTAAGAAAGCTCTCATTATGAAGGAGTTCGACATTTTTAACATGTTGAAGGGCGAGTCAGTGAAACAGATGATTGAGCGTTTTTGTCATCTGAAAGTCTAAATGCGGAGACACGGTCTCGAGAAGACAAAACCAGAGTACATCGATAAGCTTGCAGATGTGTTACCTGACGGAGAGTGGACTACTTACCTGATGGTTCTGAAAGAAAGTCCGAATTGGGAATTCTTTAAGCTGTCTACATTCATCGACAAACTTGAAGGTCATGAGATGGAACTTTTAAAGATTGCAAAGTTGAATAATGCTAACATTGTTCAAGATATTGGTCTGTATTACAAGAACGGGATGCAAGACAATATTTCAAGTCCTAAGATTCAGACAGTGTTTAGTGCAAACATGAATTCTTCTCCACAGAATCAGAACCAATCATATCCACAATATGATCAAAGTCCACAGAGCTCGTCATTCTCAAGCACAAGTTCAAATTCATCATATCAAAGTCAAGCAAATCAGAATCAACAAATCGAATTCTGATCCAAATGTGTACAAGTGTAACATTGTTGTCAATCTAAACAATGTTGTTTCTGAGCAAGTTGCAAATCAACACATGTCACTTCTCACCACTGTTCTAGAATCATATGAAAGTCTTGTAGCTGGAAAGATTAGCAATCCCGAAATGACTACCGAAGACTACGATCAGGTGGACGAAGAAGAGCTTGAACTGATGGACATAAAGTGGTCACTAGCTTCTATCATTCGAAGGGTGACAAAGTTTGTTGCACTCACAGGCTGAGATATCGAAAATTCAAGCAATAAGCTAGGGTTCGACAAAACCAAGGTTACTTGTTTTAGATTCTGACAGAAAGGGCATTTCAAGAGAGAATGCAAAAATCCTGAAGCAACGGGAAATCAGAGTCCATTTGGTGGAGGCAACGAGTATTACAAGAAATCTCTTCAATACAAGCCTTTCCCAAAGAAGACACAAGTTGAGATCCAAGAAAAGCCAAACAGCAGTAACACTGATAAGGCAATGGTTGCTACCAATGAAGATGATGGTTTCGATTGGAATTCTTATATTGGAAAGAAGACAGGAGTTGCATTGATGGCTGAAATAGTTGAAGATACTTCTGCCGAAGAAGCAGCAACGATAGAGAATGCTCTACTGGAACAGTATCTGCACCAGTTGGAAGAAGAGGAAATGTATCTTCACATGAAGACACTGGTTAATTCATCTTATAGTTTTGCAGGTAACTTTGACAGAAGTTCTCACGAGCAAGTGATCGAGGAGAAGTCGAATGAAGAAGTTATTGATGTTGTTCAAGAAGTGACTGTTGAAAACCTCAAGGACTTTGCCGATAAAGCTATGATGGCAAATCTAACCAAGGTAGGTCCAAAGGTAAAGGAAGTTGTCAAAGTACAAATTGTAGAGGTTGTAAAACCTTGTACAAAATGTACCAAGCCATGTGCTAAATGCGCCGAAAAATCACAAATCATCGTTGAACTCAATGTACATAATGAACATTTTAAATACGATTATCGTACAATGAAGGAAGCGTATGACAAAATGAAAGATGATTATGGTAGGCTCGATAGAAATAATATTGAACAACACGATACTATAAGGATGTTGAAAGGTACAGTAATGGATAAACAAAAAGCAATAAACATTTATATCAACACCATTGCTGAAACTAAACAACAACTCCAGGTCGTGAAAATTGAAACAGAATGTGTTCAACAACTTTTTAGAAGTTATACAACTAACGTATATGTCATTGATCATATTCTTCCAACAATTCCATCGGAAGAAAAACCTAAAAAGAAAATTGGTAAAGAATACAACAATATTCCTCCACCACTATGCGAGAAGTATTGTCGCAAAACTGCTGATGCGATGGATAAGGCACTCAACATTGAGTTGTTATCTAAAAAGAAAAATGAGTTGCCGGAGAACATTGATGTAATCTATACTAAATCAGATGATGACAATGTGGTGGTTAAAAATGTGGTTGAAAATGTTCTGAATGATTCTGATGATGGTAGCTTTGAGAGCGCCACCTCGAGTTTGAACAGTTCTGACACAAATTATGAAGATGACGATACATCATCGGAAGATGATCTATGTGATGACCCTAACTTTGTCATGTTCAAGGTTTAGGAATCTAATAGGTTATACTTTGATGACAGTTTTCCAATTCGGAATGTCAAAGAAGATCAATTGGATAAACTGTTCAAATTGGTTGAAGTTTCATCGGAAGACCTGGAGAAAAATGAAAAGAAATTTATTCTAAACCCAAAAGAAATTACAATAACTACCGGAGAAAGGGTGGTGATGATTCGGAAAACTGGAGAGCTGGGTTTGGTCTAGATGAGGAAGAAGAACCGATTAAGAAAATGTCACCTTTTCATGAGTACAAAGATAAAAACATGAAATTCGTTTATGGGACAAATACGGTTCATGAGAAAAGTTTGATCGGAAAACAATCAAACGATGAGTTTAAGAAACAAAAAGAACTTCGAGATAAGGAAAAAGCCACAAGTGGACATTCACATGATAATCGGATTTGCTTCAAGTGCAACGAAGTCGGTCATATTGCACGGAAGTGTCCGAAGTCTAAGCCGGCCTATCTTCAAAGAAAAGAAAGTTCAGATGTTGTTAAACCAAAGCAACCAGAGTTTGTAAAACCTGTAACAATTTTGAAACAAAACGAATCAAAACCTGAAGTTAAACCTAAAATTCAAAAGAAATTTGAAAACTCAACTTTCGAAAAAGGTGAAACTTCTAGGGCAAATGAAAACAAGTTTTACTCAAAAAGGCAAACATTAAATCACAAGCCTGGATTGCTAAGAAAAAGACAACTGCATCTGATGTTATCAAGTCTGAGCTTGTTAAGACTGATAACAAGAAAGAATCAAAGTCTGAGACCGAATCCAAAACTGTCAAATCTACAAGTGGTAATAATTCTAAAGGTAAAAAGAAAGCAAGTTTTGAAAAAGTAAACGACAGTGGAGGCTCAGATGGAGCTTATGAAGATGATTACCAAGCTTTCTATCCAAAACCCAAGACCAAAAAGGCTTGGGTCGCGCTCTTTAACTAGATTAATATGTGTCGAGGGCACCAAAGATCCGTTCTTTCGAAGTGGATTTTGGATAGTGGAGCGTCCAGGCATATGACGGGAATGAAAGCTCTGCTGTTCGACATAAAAGCTATTAATGGCGGATATGTTGGATTTGCCGGTAATCAGGGTGGGAGGATCGTCGTCGAAGGAAAACTTTCCAATAGCGTTGTTTCATTTGATCGTGTGAACTATATTGCAGAATTAGAGAATAATCTTCTGAGCCTATCGCAGATTTGTGACAAACAGTTCACGGTACATTTCAACGACAAAGAATGTATTATTCTGAAGCCTGGTTTTAAAATACCTGATGAATGGATTCTGATGCGAGCCCCGCGCGAGAATGATCTATATGTCTTGGATATGGACATCGCTACCACATCATCAAAATCAGCGCAATGTTTTGTAATGAAGGCTACTGAGAAAGATTCTATTCTTTGGCATCGTAAAATTGGGCATATTCATTTACGAAAATGAATTTCTTGGTTCATAATGATCTGGTTGAGGGTGTAAATCTTCGAAGCTTTAATATGTCTGATCATTTCCTAGAATGTAAAAAGGGAAAGTAGATCAAGAAATCACATCTGAAGAAAATTCTGAACTCAATCAAGTTGCCGTTTGAACGTCTCCACATGGATTTATTTGGTCCTGTCAACGTTCGAAGTATTTCAGGAGACTTATACTGCTTGGTCGTAACAGATGACTAGTCGCGTTATTCATGGGTATTCTTCCAATAATCAAAAGATGAAACATTCGAAAACTTGGTGATTCTTTTCAAGAAGCTCGAAAACCTTTATCATCTCCCCGTACGACGAATCCGCTGTGACAACGGCACAGAATTCAAGACTAATAAGATGAAGGAATTTTGCAACGCCAAGGGAATTCTGCACGAATTCAGTGCACCCTACACTCCGCAGCAAAACGGTGTAGCTGAAAGGAAGAACAACACTTTAATCGAAACTGCGAGAACCATGCTTGCAGACTCAAAGCTTCCAGTAGCTTCTGGAGTGAAGCAGTTGCAGCAGCTTGCTACACACTAAACAGAGTTCTAACTGTCAAACCAACGAAGAAGACCTGTTTTGAAATGATTACTCGATGGAAGCCAAACTTGAAATTCTTAGAGCCATTTGGTGCGCCATGTACTGTATTAGATCAAGATGGTAAATTCAGAGCCAAATCGCTTGAAGGTTTCTTTGTCGGGTATGCGAGTCAGCTACAACGAGTGTATATTCCTTCGTTGAGAAAGGTAATTGAGGCACAGCATGTTGATTGCTTTCAACTATACGAATCCTATTCAAAGAAGAGGCGACGCATGGTTGTTTAACTGTCAAGAACTTTAGAAGTCTAGAAGTCATTTGACTTACCGGAAGAACCTTCTGAAGGAGAAATCGCAGCGTTATATTATCTTCAACAGTCGGCGAATCAGGAACAAATCATTAGAGCAATTGTGGTTAATCAACCCACATTGGATCCTTCGTCTTCCGGAGCAGGTCCTAGCAATAGCAGTGTTCAAGTTGAAAATGTTTCTGAAGCAGAAGTAACACCTGCTATTATTCCATCAAATGTTTCTTTTGAACCAGAAAATGCTACAACAGTGCCAAGTATGTCTCAGAATCAGAATTCTGACTCAGATGAAGCGCCGACATTTGATGCTGATGATGAATCCTCATCGGATGAAGAAGTTGAGCAGATATCTAACTTGTTGAATCAATCTGCAAACCCAGGCAATCAGAACGAAGCATCATCTAGTGCTCCTAACGTTGAAGTGACCGTTGAGCAGAACCTCTCAAATCAGCAAAGCTCAGTTGATGTTCCTACAGAAGAAATGTCGCGATCATATTGTTACCATCCTTCAACGAATATCATTGGTGAATTACAAACTGGTATGCGTACACGAAGCCAAATCAACAAAGCACTTAGTTGTTTCTACACCCGAGTTGCTCCTACTCAAAACTACTATTACTATTCATGTTTCATTTCTCAAATAGAGCTAAAAACTGTTAGTGAAGCTCTGGGGGACGAGAACTTGCAAGAGGAACTGTTACAGTTTGAGAAATTGGGTGTTTGGAAGCTTGTAGACTTACCACCGAAGCAAAAATCTATTGATACGAAGTGGGTCTTCAAGTGTAAAAGAGACGATCAGGGTGTAATAGTCAGAAACAAAGCTTGGTTGGTTGTCAAAGGTTTCTACCAGCAAGAGGGTATTGACTACACAGAAGTATACGCACCAGTTGCACGATTAGAGTCTATCCGCATTTTCCTTGCGTTCGCAGCTTGGAAAGGATTTAAGGTGTACCAGTTGGATGTAAAATCTGCGTTTCTCTACGGTAAACTTTGTGAACAAGTGTACGTCGGGCAACCACCAGGGTTCGTTGACCCGCTGAACAAGAACAAAGCTTATCTCCTTGACAAAGCCTTATACGGATTACACCAAGTCCCGAGAGCTTGGTACGAGACGTTATCGCAACATCTCGTTGGAAACGGCTTTACAAGAGGAACAGTGGATAGTACATTATTTACCAGAGAAGTCGGATCTTATCTAATCATTATACAAATCTATGTGGATGATATCATCTTCGGTTCTACAGATGATGGTCTTTGCAAAGAGTTCGAAAAGATCATGAAGAAGAAATTCGAGATGTCCTCCATGGGTGAAATGAAATTGTTCCTCGGATTACAGGTCGATCAGTTACCAGGCGGCATATTCATTCATCAGACAAAGTATGTTCACGAAAATCTCAAGAAGTTTGAAATGGATAGCTCGAAGCCGCTTTCGACTCCGCTGGCACTAAATCATGGGATTTGCATTAACGAGACGAGAACACAAAATTGATGACACACTCTATCGATTGATGATAGGATCTCTGATGTATCTGACGGCATCTCGCCCAGACATCATGTATCCTACCTGCTTATGTGCGAGATATCAGTCTAGTCCTCGAGTGTCACACATGCAGATAGTCTCGCGAATCTTCCATTACTTGAAGGGATGTCCAAGCACCATCTTGTGGTATCCAAAGAACGACAATTTTGATCTAACGGGATACGCTGACTCAGACTTTGGGTGTGGACAAGCTGAACTCGAAATCTACAACGGCAGGATGCCAGTTCTTCGGAACACGCTTGGTAACGTGGCAGTACAAGAAACAGACCACGGTCTCTCTCTCTCTACCTGTGAGGCAGAATACATTTCTGCTTCCATCTGTTGTTTTCAAATCCTCTGGATTCAACAACAGATGAGGGATTATGGTCTGCAGTTTCTTGATACGCCTTTATTCGTAGATAACAAAGCAACCATCGATATAACCAAAAATCCGGTTCATCACTCACGTACTAAACATATTGAAATTCGTTACCACTTCATTCGTGACTGTTACGAAAAGAAATTGGTGCGAACAGAAAAAATCCACACCGACGAACAAAAGGCTGATTTTTATACCAAAGCATTTCCTTTAACAAGATTTAAATATCTAATGAGGCTTAACTGTATTAAAAATTTGTTAACAGGTCTGGAAGCTGAGGTTGAATACGGATCGGACAACGAGTTCACGTAATCTACATTGGTTTGTATATATTGTAGGACCGATCCTCGATGCTTAGGAATCTAGATTTGATATCTATTGTCCATAATAGCGGAAATATTACGACAAGTTTACCAATAGACAATAATAATCAGTTAATCGTCAATTTTATTCATTAAACGTCAAGAATCCAAATTAGTAGAGCTTCGCCTCAGAGATGCCAAAGTTTCAAATAAGAGAGGCATGCTAGCTATTTATAGAAGTCCCAGTTCGTTGGAGGGATAGCTAAGTTTGCCCGAACTTGACCTGGTCAAGTTCGGCCGAACTTGTCTTTACATGTTACTCATTGGCGAACTTGACCTTCTTAATACATAAATACTACTTTTTGCTAGCCTAAACAACTCTATTCTATACAGACTCGATATAAGACTAAGACATAGACATTCTGCACCAACAGACTCCCCCTTGGGTATCGTCTTCAGTCTTGTATCAGTCTTCAAAAACTCTGTCTTCAAATAAACATTAACGCACACGACCGAAGAAGTTCTTGTAAGGCTTCCTTCGTCGTTCTTGCTTCGGATCTGGCGTCTGATCTGTAGGAGGCACTTTCATGTACTGAAACCTTTTAAGCCTTGCCCCTTACCTTTCTCGTATATAGCTTCTAGATGCTTCTCTTCTTTCACACTCAACCCGTTCTAGCTCTCTCCAGCTTGTCTGCCACATCTTTCCTGAATTTACTTCATGTGCATAGCAAACGTTCACAACTCTTTGATACTGCATAGCCTGTTCTTTTTCACATTCCTCGAATACTATCTTTCTATAGAACAAGGTTTTGATATCTTCTCTGGAACAGTTGACAAGCCACATTGGAACAATTAGCAGTCTTAGTACCAGTGAGGAACTGAGGACGTTCAAAACGTTCGGTGATGATCTTAGGAATTAATGACTAGCTCAAAAGACGGATGGTTTCAAAATTACCAGGGAAATCTGATGATAACCTTTGGTGGCCATTATTTTTAGTCTTCAAGCAGATGAATAATTTTAATCTTTGGACTAACCGCCATTGGATGATGATGTTTGGTGATTAAGTGGCGCTGGTCTACCGGAGATAGCTATATATCTGTTATTGTGACTGAAGAGGAAGAATGTGATTTTGATCATGGACGAGTGATTATCAGATTCGAAGTGTTACCAGATGATTTGGTTCCGATGAAGATTTGCTGATTGAAAAAGATTACCGATTTTCTGATCAGGAGTGATTACGGAAATTGGGATTTCAGATTTCTGTGGGTAAACATTGATTTGAAGTTTACCTGTGTGGTATTTTCAAGTTTCTATCAATTGTCGGTTGAGTTTTGAAGATCGGAAGATCGAGCATGGGAGATATGCGCTAAACAGAACGCGGATGTGGTTAAAGTTGAAATGAGAAGCTGCATTAATGAGCTTCAAATTGGTGTCTATTCAAGATAATTTATCATTCAAGCAAATCAGAGGAGGTTGGAAACTGTGCAACAAATATCTGAACTGGAGATTTCAGAGGGAATTAGATGTTGATAAGCAAACCCGAATCATCAATTAAGGGGGAATTTGTTGACGCGTTTCGACGACATCGGAAAACACCTTGATTGAAGTTGCAAAATATTCAAACATGGGTCACGTTTGAAGACCAAGATTCGACAGTAACGAACAAGGGGGAATCTGTTGATGCACTTTGTGTTCGTCACTTGTCGAATAGGCTAGATAAAGCGTGTGTTGAATATTGTATAGGTTAGAATCAAACACAGGACCAAAATACGTAGTTTTCAATGTAAAAGGGAACAAGTTCGCTCATGATGGGGATGTTGATGTCAAGTTCGCCCGAACTTAGATGCTTACCAGGAAACTTCTCATCCTATAAATAGGTGGTGTGTGTTCATTTGTCATTTGAGTTTTTGTCATCCCTACGGGACGTGCTGCCGGATTCTCTCCAGGAACTCCGACAGCTGGACTTATAAAGATTATACACTTTCGGTATGAATAAAGACTTCCACTGCATTCTACTTCTACTCCTTTATGTAATAACATTCTACCGAATCGGTTTACGTTTTTGCATTAACTTCCGTCTAGAACCACCTAATCACAGACCGACAATAGGCAGGTGGGATACATGATATCTGTGTGCGATGCCGTTAGATACATCAGCGATCCTATTATTGATCTGTAGAGCGTCTTATCAACTTTGGTTCCAGTTTCGTCAATGCAAATCCCGTGATTAAGAGCAAGAGGAGTAGATAACGGCTTCGAGCTTTCCATATCAAACTTCTTCAAGATGTCGTGCACATACTTGGTTTGATGAATGAAAATACCGTCTGGAAGTTGATCTACTTGCAATCCGAGGAAGAATTTCATTTCGCCCATCGAAGACATTTCGAACTTCTTCTTCATGATGCCCTCAAACTCCTTGCAAAGACTATCATTCGTTGATCCAAAGATGATATCGTCCACATAGATTAAAACGATAATTAGATGACTGACTTCTGTGTAGTCTATCCCTTCCTGCTGGTGAAATCCCTTGACAAAAAGAGGAGTTTTGTTTCGAACTATAACCCCTCAATCGTCTCGCTTGCATTTAAAGAACCATTTCGTATCAATCGCTTTCTGATTTTCAGGTAGGTCTACAAGCTTCCACACTCCTAACTTCTTGAACTGTAACAGTTCCTCTTGCATTGCTTGTACCCAGTTTTCATTGCCTAAAGCTTCAGAAACACTCTTTGGCTCAATCTGGGATATAAATCATGAATAGTAGCAATATTCAACATTTAACGCAAATATGAATTCTTCTCCAAATCAGAGTTCTCCATATGCTGGATATACAAATGCTAGTTTAAGTTCGTCATTCCAAAATCAGACAAATCAATCCAGTTCTGATTCAAATGTATTCCAGTGCAACATAGCAGTCGATTTGAAGAACTTATTTCCTGAAAAAGTTGCCAAACAGCACATAGCGCTTCTTGCTACTATTCTTGAATCGTACGAAAGTCTTGTTGCTGGAAAGATCGGTAATCTGGAAATGACTGCCGAGGATTATGATCAGGTGAACGAAGAAGAGTTAGAACTGATGGATGTCAAATGGAGTCTTGCATCCATCATCAAGAGTTTCTAAGTTTGTGGCACTCACTGGAAGGGATATTGGTAATTCAAGCAACAAGCTTGGATTTGACAAAACTAAAGTCACATGCTTCAGGTGTCGACAGAAAGGGCACTTCAAACGAGAATGCAACAATCAAGAAGCAAGTGGAAATCAAAATCCTTTCGGCAGCAACAATGAGTACTACAAGAAAGCTCTTCAATATAAGCCATATCCAAAGAGAACACAAGTTGAAGATAAATCTGCAAAGAAAACCGAACAAGCTCTTGTTGTTACTCATGAAGAAGATGGTTTTGACTGGAACAGATACATCGGAAAGAAAAATGGTGTTGCTATAATGGCAGAGGTAGTGGATGAGTCTGAGATATCATATGTTGATGCTGCTCTGGAAAATGCCATTCTAGAAGGATATAGGCAGAGAGCTGAGGAAGAAGAGATAGTTTACCTTGAGATGCAAAAACATGAAGCATTGAAATTAGAGGCAGACAAGGTAAAAGCTAAGGTAAGTGTGTCTGAAAAGGAAGTTGTGAAAGTTGTGTAGGTTGAAAAACCTTGCACAATGTGCGCAAATCCTTGTGAACCATGTCTTGATAAAGTCAAAGTCATAAGAGAATTGACTGTACACAACGAAAACTTTCGTTATGATTACAGAAACATGAAAGAAGCTTATGACAAAATATCAAGCAAGTATAAAAATGTCGAAAAAGCTAATCGTGAACTAAGTGCTAATGTAAAGATGTTAAATGCTACGGTAATTGAAAAACAAAAAGCAATTAACATGTACATTTATACTATTGCCGAAACAAAGCGTGATCTTCATGACATAAAAATAGAAACAGAAAGAGTAAGACAACTGCAGAAAAGTTACACCACAAACGCGTATGTCATTGATCACATTTCACCTACGATTAAGTCGGAGGAAAATGGTGATAAATTAAAGCGTAAAGAATATAGAAGTGTTCCTCCACTACTTCTTGCAAGTTACTCCTGCAAGAAAGATGATGAGATTGAAAAGGCATTTAATCTTTTACTCTTATCTGAAATGAAAGATAAATTGCCTAAGAACATTAATGTAGACTTTACGGGATCAAATGATGACAATGAAGCGGTGGTAAATAATTTGGTTAAAAATGTGTTGGGAAATGATTCTGATGAAGGCAGCTCTGAAAGCGCCAAATCAAGTTCGAACAACTCGGAATCACAATCTGAATATGATGGAACATTATCAGAACATGATCTAAGTGATGATCCTAATGTTGTCATGTACAAGATTAAGGAATCTAATAGATTATACTTCGATGATAGTTTTCCGATTTGGAACGTGAAAGAGGATCAACTTGATAAATTTTCAAACTTGTACAATTTCATCAGATGATCTTGAGAAAAACGAGAAAAGATTTTACTCGAAACCCAAAAGGAATGCTAACAATTATCGAAAGTTTGGTGGTGATTTTCCTGAGAACAGGAGAGCAGGATTAGGTTTGGAGGAAAATGAAGATGAGCCGAGAAGGAACCAGAAGTCGCCATTTCATGAATACAAAGGTAAACACATGAAGTTTGTATATGGGACGAATACGGTTCAAGAAGAAGGTAGGATCAGTAAGAAATTGAATGATGAATTCAAAAAGGAGAAATAACTTCGGGACAAGGCTAAAACCAAGTCCACAGGTGGTGTGAAACCCACTAGTGGAAATGTTTCTGATAATCGGACTTGCTTTAAATGTAATAATGTTGGTCATATTGCTCGCAAATGTCTGAATCTAAAGCCTGTGTTTCCACGAAGAAAAACTGAATCAAAAGATGAAAAGCAAAAAACAACCAGGGATTGTGAAACCTGTCACAGATTCAAATAAAAGACGAAGTGAAATCTAAAACGAGTTCAAATTTTGAAAATTCGTTTTTGAAAAAGGTGAAACTTCAAAATTAAATGAAAACAAAGATTCTAGGTTCTATATTAAGAAAGCGAGAAGCAAGCTACAATCTTGGGTTGCTAAGAAAAAGTTTTCATCATCAGAAAAACCAAAGCCTGTTGCTGACAAAACTGAAAATGTCAAATTAACCGAGTCAGTAATCAAACAAACAAAGAAAGAAAAGGTCAAAACGTTTTTAGAAACGACATCGTACGAAATGTTTGATGATGATTTTGATTTTGATGATGAATTTGAAGAGGTTTATGATGCTTATCAGTACAAACCCAAAACCAAAAAGGTTTGGATTTCATTTTTCAAATAGTTGTTTCATGTGCAGGAGTCCCAAGATCCACTCTATCAAAGTTGATACAGGATAGCGGAGCTCATTGAGTATTTAACTTATCTAGAAAGTCTTAATTTTTGTTGTTTTTGAAATTAGAAGTGGTTGAAAAAGAAAAATTAAATAAAATGTTTAAAAATTTGAGAAAATCCACACCGTTGAACAGAACACTGATTGTTATATTGAAAAATCATTTAAAATTGATTTCCTACAAGTGATTCTTACAAGTGGTTTTTACAAGTTGATGTTATCAGAGTTTAATGGTTTGTTCTGCTAACGGGTGATGATGCAGAAAATGAAAACAAAAGGATCAGACGACGAGGTCTCGTGATCCACGTTGGTTTGTTACATTTTTAGAAGAATTTTTTAAAACCTAAAATTCAAAAATATGTTTTTGATTTTAGGGGGAGTAAGAAAAATTTTTAGAAAAATAAAAAACATATGAGAATTCAAAAAGTACAAAACATCAAAAAAGACAAAGAGTATTGGGTTTTTAAAAAAGGAAATGATAGTGCATCAGTGGACTATCACAATATGCTAAAGAAATGTAAAATTTAAAAGTGATAAACAAGTCTTACTGTGGATGTGTCGATAGGCTTAACACGTTCAGTAAATTGTTTCTGAGATATAAACTAAATTTTACAAGTGCTTAAACTTGTGGATTAACACATCTTAGATATATGGACTTAGTACTCCGAAATTTCGATTGAAGGGTTGCCTGATTCTGAGATACGAGGTCTTTAAAGATAGTTGATATCTGGGGTATTATACAGGTTCTTCTAATTTTACGGAAGCAATAGCCTAGAACTTCTATAATGCTTTTGCTAAAAACCCAAATTAGCATGCAAAATTTGAAAAGAATCAAAAGATCTAATCATTTGCAATGCTTAAAAGATTCCTTAAGTGGAACACACCTTAAAGACGAGCCTTCATCTATTTGTCTGTACGGTGGTACTAACCTGAGCTCTCAAGGTCTCGCATTAACCCAATGACAGATATCAATTATGCTATATTCACCTGTAAGATGAAATCTTTGGAATCTGGATTCGGGAGTATGTTCAAGAAGTGGGAAACACAGTTAAGTCAAGTTTCATAAATCATACCTAACATATCTTGGAACAATTGAGAAATGTGATAAAGTTTAAGTGGACAAACATATCGGCAATCTAAGTAAAGGAGTTTAAAACTTAAAGTCTCAAAAGGTCAACGGTATTGGTGATATGTCTCAACAAACTGATATGATCCTTAGACACGAATTCACAAACATATGTCTGTAAATATGTTTGTACATAGTTTACTTTCTTTAAATTGCTTTACAGATAAAATTCAAAAAGATTTTCAGTGTGTTTTAGCATAAACTTTGTAAAAATCAAAAAGATTTTGTTTCTTCATTAGTTTCAACAAGCCAATGTTGGAAATCGGATCATCGGAGTCTAGTAAGGTGCTAAGTTTTGCTCATAGAAAGTTCATTAAATTGAAACTTTAAAAACTAGAGAAAACATCAGTTTGTTCATTTCGGGTCAAATTGAGGCCATTAACTTGACTCAGTTGACATGGTTAACCAAAGTCATTAACTTGGACTTGGTCAATCAAGTGGATTTCATAATTGGAAATTTTATTAAGTAAACAAAGGCTTAAATGTTAAAAGTGTTCAAGGTCATTAATTTGAACTTGAATAACTAAAAGAGGTGAAAAGATTAAAAAGAATATTCAAACTTTGAGATTTTATTATAGATTTTTGAATCTGAAATGTTTATTTGAATGTCAGAAAGTATTTAGACAGGAATTAAAGATTTAGGGGGAGTTGATAAAGCAAAGATTGAAGATTCCGGAAAGCTTAAAGCAAGGGGGAGAGCTTAAAGCTAGGGGGAGCATGTTGATTATAAGTTTTATCAAGACAAAGCTCAAGAAAGAGGAAGAGGATATAAAGATCAAGAAGTTAAAGTTTATTCAAGAACTAAATATCAGAAGACTCAGAAGATTTTAAAAAGTCAATGACTACGGCAACATCAAAGGGGGAGTCTGTTGGTGCATATGTCTGTTGCCTATGTCATTATGTATCGAGTCTGAGTGAATATGGCTTGATCTGTGAGAATCTAGGCGTATTTAAGTGAGATTGGAACCAAGTTTGCTTGAGATTTTAGTTGGGATGTCAAGTTCGGCCGAACTTGACTAGGTCAAGTTCGCCCGAACCCACTCACTCACCAGCGAACTTCTAATCCTATAAATAGGTGCCTTGGTGATTCATTTGTAACGTGCAGAGATTTTAGCACAGAGACGGCGAAGCTCTGTCGGATCCGGTTCTCGAATGTATTAAACTTTAGATCAATGAAAACAACATTTAAATGAGTAATTCTTGTTATTTGGATAACTTGTCATTAGTATCCGCCTAATCGGACAGTAGATAACAAATTTAGGTTCCCGTGCTAATCGTGGACGTTCCTACAGTATATTCGATTATCCGGAATTTTTTCATAAATAATATTTGTTCTAAGACTTTAAAGTATATATATTTTTCATCAAAAATATGTTTTAAGTTCAGAATCAATAGAGTTATATAAATGTACATAATTTTATCGTTTTGAAGTAAAGTTACCGGAATATCGTTTGTTCGACTTCCCGGGTTTGATGATTAAACAACTTATACACTAAAACTTTGAAAATGCATGTTTTAAATGAAAAATACATTCTAAGTTCAGAATGCATGAAATTCTATATCAAAACATCAAAGACTTGGATTTCAATGAAAATACCCCTTTCACATAAAATGATAGATTTTTCATTAAACTATACTTATGTGTTTGGAAACCATAGTGTATGTAAATAATGTTTTTGGATACTAAATAACCAAGTCTTGGTTTTAATATCATAACCTAACCAATTTACCCAAATTCAACATGTAGCATACTCATGTCGTAAAATCACCAAAACTAGCACATGTTTATGCACCAAAAGTTATTATAAACACAAAATTAACTTACTAAACAGCAATGTACTTTAAATTATAAATTTCACACATAAAATATGTAACATTTTTCTGTTCTTGATCAGTTCCAAAAACATACCATTTTTCAAGTCTAGAACGTCCATTTTTCGGCTTTTAGCCGACCGAAACATAAATAAATGCACCTAAATGCCATGAACACTTTCACATTTTAAGACCTAAGTATTATACTCTGTAAAACATCATAAAACTACCATATTTCAATACCTTATTTATTCATCTTAAATCATGTATACAATCACCTTTTTAATAACATTTTGATACCACAACAACACCCACACTTTATGAAATCTCCAAAGTTTTTGTAAAACTTTGATGATCAGATTATATTACTCATAAAACAATATCAAAAACTTTATAAATTTAGTTTGTAAATCATACTTTACTTTCATGCATAAATCCCTAATATCTATACACATTTAGGGCACCAAATTTCATCAAATACAACATCAAACAACATATATATGATCATCAACTTTTATGAACTGATTTGATACGAAATACATGAATAAAATGCAAGTTATTTTCTTTTTTAACAAGATTTTACATGCATGCTCATCATTATTCCAAACAACACATTTAAGCAATCTTTCAAGTAACAAACAACACAACACACACATACCTATGCATGCATATATATCTACGGCTATACATACACATATATGACACCATTTTTAGACCCATTTTATATATCAAATCCTTTGTTTATGAAAACAATTGCAAAACATCTCATTAGGTGATTCATCTTGCATATAAACATGAAATAACAAAACAATGGATTAAAGATTACCACTAGCACTAAGCTAGGGGAGATGAACATGAATTTATTTAGGTTTTAACTTGGGTTTTGAGGTGTATGCTCCATGTTTTGATCCTAGCAATCCATCACCTCAAAACATGTTGATTCTAAGCTTGCATGTGTGATTTTGGTAAAAGAGAGTGGAAATGGGTATGGTGTTCTTAGAGCCGTAGGTTCTTGAGGAGGGAGAGCTTGGTTTTGAGGCCTATGGTTCTGAAACTTTTCATGAATGTAAAGAAAAATAAAGTCCAAGGAGATAGCAAAAAGAATCTTCGAATTCTGAAATATGTAGCTCTTTCTAAGAGCACAATTAAAAACAGATAGCACATCAGTTTGGAGGTCGACAACTTAGTAGAATTGAGTGAAATCGGTGGGGATTGTTTTGGGTTAGTGATTGGACCGTCCTCCTCAGCTCGGGAACCTAAATTTGTATCTAATGTCCATATAGCGGAAATTACATGACATGTTAACCAAATACACAAGACTTACTATTTAATCGTCAGTTTATTAAGTCAAAAAGTATTACAACTTGAAATCCAAACTGACAGAGCTTCGCCGTAGAAGTCGCAAAGTTGTTACAATGTGAGATCCATGACTAGCTATATATAGACAAGCAAGTTCGCTCGAAGCTAGTCCTGGCTAGATGAAGTTACTTCGGCCTAACTTGATGTTTACAACATAAATATTTCATGTTATCTAACAATTCAAGCTCTAAACATACACACTCGATCCAATACCTAGACAATAGACATTATGTATCAATAAACTCCCCCTTGGATATTGTCGTAGTGTCTTGATCAGTCTTCAATCTCTAACATCTTCGAAGAAGTTCTTGTATGGTTTCTTTCGACGTTCTTGCTTTGGAATCGGCATTTCGTCAGTAGGAGGTGCCCACTTCATGAATTGGAATCTTCTAATTCTTGCCTCCCTACCCCTTTCGTGAGTCTTTTCAATACGCTTTTCTTCCTTCAAGAACTCTTCTCTTTCTAGCTCTCTCCATCTCGATTCCCACATGTGCCCTGAATTAATACCATGTGCATAGCAAACGTTAATCATACCTTGGTATTGCTTCGCTTGGATTTCTTCACGTTTGTCGAAGCATATTTTGTTGAAGAACATGCACTTTATATCTTCCTTTGAGCAATTAACTAGCCACATCGGGTCTAGTATTCGTATCGTTCTCCAAAGCCCCCATATCCTTATTCGTTCAATTGGTTCTGGATCCTTTTCTTTCGTTATATCCCATGTATCTTCAGCACGCAACACAATTACCGCTTCACATGTTTCTAGATCCATTTGCCACCATAGAAAGTAAGGATGAAAATCCTGTTCAATGGGCTTCAGTGGCATATTCTTCATAGCTCGTGGACGCTTCATCACTAGTGTAACATCTTTTACACCCGTTTTCTTATTAACTTTTATTCTATGTTTAGGGATAAATGACTTCCATAACTCGAAACTTCTTGACGCTTCAAACTTTATCACCCTCCAGAGCCTCTGTTCATTAAACTTCATTTGCAGACTTATATTCCTTGTTTGTACCAACTCTTCAACATCCAAGAACGGCAATGTCTTGATGTCTGTCAAATGTCGGAAATACTGAACCCTGAATTCTCTCTTTATGCCATGAACATCAAGTTGTCGAATCCATCCCCAGCTCGGAATATCACCCAGAGAAACATCTTTATCACGTGTGAAGAATTCTAGTGGTCTTTTGAACTTTCTTTCCTTTGGCATCTCTTTAAACCATGATGTCTTTGCCTCTGCAATCTGCTCTTTAGTATAACGTTTCGGAATGTAGCCTGTCTTCACAACTTCATCTATCTTTTGTTTCAACAAATCAACATCTATCTGGCTCATCAACTCATCAATCGTTGGAAACTTATCTGTGTTGAGATTTGAATACTTTTTTGTTTCATCATCATCAGAATCTTCAAATATCACACGGTCATAGTCATCAGCTTCCGCGACCCGCTTATACACATACTGCTTCGGTTCAAATGTCTTTATATTCACCAACTCTTCCTCGAAATCAAACTCGAATGAATCATTGTCAACTTCAAACATTCTTGCCAATTCTTCTTTGGTGTAAGTATGAGCAATCTCCCCTTCCTCTAAATTTGAATCTAACGTTATCAACAATGGCTTTTCATGTACAATAGTAACAGGCATAGCAATAATAGCATCAGAAATATCAACATCTTGTTGCCATGTCTGCTCTGTGGACTCCCCTTACTTTGTGCATCTTCCATATTAGCCTCATCGTTGATTAGAGATTCGAAATCAAACTCTGAATGTACTTTAGCAGAATCAACTTTCAGACCAATGCCCCCTGATCATCATTATCATCACCATCATGATCTGAATCATCTTTATTTTCGTCATCGGCAGGGTCGTCATCGTTTTCATCTTTTTCTTCTTCCTCTTCATTATCTTTTTGTTTTGCTTTAGAGTCTTTGATTGTTTCAACATTCTGCTCAGGAACATCTTCAGTAACAACCTCTGTTTTAGGAGCTTTCTCAGATTCAACAACTTTTTCTATCACTGGCCCCTCTGAAGTAATAGGGACACCATCAATAACACTTTTGCCCTTGCCCTGTTCTGCTAACTATTTCTCAGCTTTTTCTTTCGTCTCTTGAACATCAAGTCGATCATATTCAGCTGCGAAATCAATGCCTAGACTGTTAGTAAGCACTTTCTGAAGTCTGGCAAATTGTCTATCATTCATATCTTGTTCAGATCTCAACTCTGCTATCTCTTTCTCTAGTTTAGCATTAGCAGCACCCAAGCTTTCAACCATAGCTTTCAAGTAGCCTCGATCATCTTCAAGAAACTTTACTTTGTCATTCAGAATTTCTTTCTCAACCTCACTCTGCTTTAGTTTCTTTACAAGAGCTGCTTTATCGACTTCGTTCTGCTTTAGCATTGGCAGCACCCAAGCTTTCAACCATAGCTTTCAAGTAGCCTCGATCATCTTCAAGAAACTTTACTTTGTCATTCAGAATTTCTTTCTCAACCTTACTCTGCTTTAGTTTCTTTTCAAGAGCTACTTTATCGACTTCGTTCTGCTTTGCTTTATCTTCCAAATCTTTAAGTCTCTTATCTAGCTTATCAATCGGAATGTCTTCAAACCAGCCCGTAAGATCATCAGCAGTAACAGGAGGTGTAATGTTTTAAGGAATACCGCCGAAAGCATCTTTGAATTCTCTAGCTCTGGCACTTTGAGGAGTTGATTGCTTTGGCTTTGGCGTAACTTTTGTTGCAGATTTTGGTGTTGATTGAGGTGTAACTTGAACAGGAACTTCAACAATGACAAAAGGTTCTTCAGTTGCAGTAGTTGGAGGAATAACAGATTCTATGATCGGAATCTCTTGCAATTCAGAAACAGGAGGTTCTTGTGTAACTCCTTTCTTTGTTTGACTGAGATATCTACAACTTTGCGTTTTCTTCCTTCCACGAGTACTTGGTGTAGGACCGATCTTGATAGCATAGGAACCTAGATTTGATCTCTAATGTCCATAATAGTGGAAATATTACGACATGATTACTAAATAACAAGAATTAGTCAATTAATCGTCAATTTTATTGATATAACATCAAGTGTCCAATTTGACAGAGCTTTGCCTCAAAGTGCGCAAAGTTACAAATGAACAAGACATGCTAGCTATTTATAGGTGAACAAGTTCGTTGGTGACGGAGGAAGTTCGGGCGAACTTGACCTAGTCAAGTTCGGCCGAACTTGACTTCACATGTTCATCACCAGCGAACTTGACCCCAATATACATAAATACTTCGTTTCGCTAGCCTATTCAACTCTAATCTATACAGACTCGATATAAGACTACGACATAGACATTCTGCACCAAAAGACTCCCCTAGGATATCGTCTTCGTCTTTTATCAGTCTTCAAAACTCTGTCTTCAAATAAAACTTTAACGAACACGACCGAAGAAGTTCTTGAATGGCTTCTTTCATCGTTCTTGCTTCGGATCTAGCGTCTGATCAGTAGGAGGCACTTTGTTCATGTACTGAAACCTTCTAAGCCTTGCTGCCCTACCTTTCTCGTGTATTTCTTCTAGATGCTTCTCTTCTTTCAAAAATTCAACACGTTCAAGATCCCTCCATCTTGTTTCCCACATATTTCCTAAATTAACTTATTGAGCGTAGCATACATTAATGACCCTTTGATACTGTATTGCTTGCTCCTTTTCACGTTCTTTAAATACAATCTTACTGTAGAACAATCTTTTGATATCTTCTCTCAAACAATTAACTAGCCACATTGGGTCTAGTATCCTGATCGTTCTCCACAAACCTCTCATACCTTGAAACCCTAATATCTCAACCCTTTCCTTTGTGATATCCAGATGTTCTTCAAATCATAACACTATCACAGCTTCACATGTGTTAGGATCAATCTGCCACCACTTAAATACCGGATAAAAATTATGTTCAATCGGCATTAAAGGCATGTTCCTCATCACTCTCAGTCGTTTCATAATCAACGTTTTCTCCTATCTTCTTATTCGTTTTGATGTGACGCTTTGGAATAAACAGCTTCTAATATCTAAAACCCTTTGTTGCTTCAAACTTGATCATCTTCCATAGTTACTGATCAATGAACTTCATCTAATATGTGACATTCACAGTTTGAACAAGCTCCTCAACATCCCAATACGGTATAGACTTAAAATCAGCCAGATATTTGAAGTATTACACCCCAAATTCCCTTTTGATTGCATAAACATTCAGCTCTTTAAACCAACCCCAACTTAGGATATCCCCTAACGACACATCTTTATCTCTGGTAAAGAATGCTATAGGACGTTGAAACTTACGTTCACGCGACATCTCTTTAAACCAGGATTTCTTAGCTTGAGCTATTTCTTCCTTCGTCATTGGTTTCGGAACTTTACCTTCGCGAATTGATTCTTCAATTTTCTCTTTCAACATATCTTCATCTAATTGCTTGTACATTTCTTCAAACGTAGGAAAACTATTAGTGTTCAGACCAACGTACTTTGCAGTTTCATCTCTTTCATCATCCGAAGACCAATCCTCCACTATAGCCCTGTTATACTCATCTGCCTAAAACCTTCTCTGATAGTGATATTCATTAGGCTCGAATGTGTTTACATTCAGCACTTGCTCCTCAAAATCAAAATCCAGAGATTTTGCATCAACTTCAATCAGCTTAGCCAGATCTTCCTTCGTATAGTTGTGCACATACTCTCCCTCTTCAACATTATGTTCAAGCATAAGCATCAATGGCTTTTTGGAATTGCAGAAACAGGATTAGCAATAGTGATTGCATCAGACATTTCAACATCATCAGATGGCCCTGTTTGCCCTGACTCCCCCTCAATCTGATCATTCATAGCATTTGCTTCATCATTCAGAAGACTTGTGAAATCGAAGCTTTCATTCACTGTCCATCAACCACTTTAATCCCTGTACCACTAGGATCATCATCTTACCTCCATCGTGATCAGAATCATCTTTCGTATCATCAACTGGTGGTTCATCCTCTTTATCTTCATTTTCTGCTTCATCATCGTCCTTTTCTTCAGTAGCAGATACAGGTTCAGAAGGTTTGACAGATTTGTCAACCTTATAAATATCAGACTCAGAAGCTTTCTCTACATTCTCATCAATATGCTTATTGGCAGCTTCAGAAGATTTAGATGCTTCATCTTCAACACCTTTGCCCTTACCACTAGCTGCAAGCTCTTTTTTAGCTCTTTCTTTCGCCTCTTGCCTATCCAGACGATCATACCCAGCAATGAAATCAATACCAAGTGTATTAGATAACACTTTCTGCATCCTTGTATATCTATGATCATTTAGGGCATGAATCTTCTTCAGATCAGCAATTTCTGTTTGCAGCTTTTCATTTGCATCTTGCAACTCTCAACCAAAGCCTTAAAGAGTTCGCGTTCACTTTCTAACACCTTTATCTTGTCATCCATCATTTCTTTCTCCATTGAGCTTTGATTTACTCTCTTGATCAGCTCAGCTTTCTCTTCCTCATTCTTTTGAACTCTATCTTCCAATTCTTTGATACGCTTTTCTAGAACATCGATATCTGTGTTAGGGAAGAACTCATCTAAATCCTGAAGACCCACTGGTTCATTTGGAATATCACCAAATACATTTGACTGTGACTTCTTTGGTGTTGACTTAGGAGTAGCAGCTTTTGGAGTTGACTTCTTTGGAGTTGCTTTCCTCGGAGTTGAGCTTTCAGAATGAACAGCTTTAGGATCAGGTGATTGAATCACTGGTACATCAAGTAAATTAGACTCAGGAGGTTCTTGTGTAACTCCTGGCCTTTCTTCTTCAGAAGAAATGACAACAGGAGGTTCTTGTGTAACTCCTGGACGTTTAGCTTCAGATGGACTAACAATAGCAGGTTCTTGTGTAGGAGGTTCTTGTGTAACTCCTCTCTCCTGTGCACCAGAAGGTTCTTGTGTTACTTCTGTGCTCTTTGGCTTTCCTATATATCGTCGACTAGCAGGTTTCTGAGCTTTCTTTGTTTTCTTGCCATTAGCTTTCGGTGACCCTATAGTCTTTGTCATTGAAACTGTAGAAGACTTCACACGCTTTGCCTTTTTCTTCGACCTTTCCTCATCAGAATCTTTTTCAAACTCAGGCACATAATCAGCATCCCCTTTAGTTAGCTTTTCTTTTTCAGCTTCGGCATCCACAATCTTTTGCCGCTTTTCAAGATAATCATCAGAATCATCGTCATTCTCGGAAGTAGCTGAAATAACATCATCTTCTTGAGTTGCCTTTTCAACCTCTTGGCTTTCAGTAACAATTGCTGCACTCGAACCAACCTCTGTTTGCACATTAACAGGTTCGTCTTCATCCACAAGCATAGTATCAACTTTCTTAGCGACTCGCTTCTTTTTCTTTTCGACTTCAGTTTTTACAAACCAATCACTACGAGCTTTAGGCTTAAACGACTTGAACCACTCTTTTTCTGCGTTTAATTCCTTCTCGTCACCACTTCCATCATTCCTCCATTGTTATCAGGTGGTGTAACATAATTTTCATTCTTTAACGCCCCAAATATCGGTTTAGCAACATGTGCTGAATCCTGTTTCTGGAATTTGATCAACTTCTTTACTGTAGTATCATCGAGGTGACTGAGATATAGAACATCGTTTGGATCACGTGCAATGTCTGTAAACTTCTCATCGATTAGCATCCGCACGAATCTTGAATATAAGCATAATCTCGCGTCTTCCATATTCTTTGACATGTGCATGAATACGAGCTTTGAATAGTCATATGGCTTCTTTAGAATTAACGTCGTTTCCATGCAGGCCATGTAGTCTTGAACATCGTTAAGGCCCGCTTTACGGTGGCTAAAAGTATCTCGCGTGCATAAGAAGTTTGTAGGGTTAGGCACTTCCCCTTTCTTCAACGTTGGTTTATTCACACTACCCTTGTAACCCATCCGATAGAAACACCCTCGGACCATCTTCTCGTCTAAGAATATCGAATCATCTTTATTATCGTTGAATTGTAAGATCCTGCGAATATCATCTTCTGTGACTGTAATCTCTTTGATCTCGTTTCCGACTTGCACAGATGATGTAATGGTCTTCTTGTCTGCACTAAGGCTCGCATTCATCCAGAAATGATAAGTATGCGATCTATATGACACTGTGCACTCTGTAATAGCTCTGTGAATTGGACAATCTTTCAGAAATTTCAAGATACTATCGTATTCCTTCAGCGATGGGCATATCGCCTTATCGAGAGTAATACATGTATTATGCAATTTAGAAAAATCCATAGTGATCACCCGCCCTGGTACTTGAACCTGAAAAACGACGCAAAACACTTAGCACGCATTACGAGACAAACACAAAATTTTTCAACACATTATCATCAAGTTCGGGCGAACTTGATGTAGATATAACATACTTATTTTGTCAAGTTCGCCTGAACATGCATAACAACATGTTCAACAAACCAAACATAAGTTCGGGCGAACTTATACTTATCATATTTCAATTTTTAACACCCAAGTTCGGTCAAACTTCTCAGATATTTCTTCAATTCAGCTTTTAACAGAAGTTCGGTCGAGCTTGAGTTATGATCAACTTTTATTCATTGTTTGGTTAGCAAGTTCGGTCGAACATGTCAACAAGTTCAGCCGAACTTGTTGTCTTCTTCAACAAATCTGCAACTTTCAACAATGACCATTTTAACCAAATTAAACTCGAATCTATGGTCGTTTTTAGTTGTTAATTACAATTACAAGTTCAATTTGGCCACAAGATTCCTAGATCTATCAGTTATATCAAGTTTCAGATCTCAATTTATCAATTAGGTCCAATTAACGGTTCAAAGATCGATTACACACCTCTTCTATTGCAATAAGTGTGTAAATCACTTAAAGCAACCCAAATTTTGGCAGAGTAACGGTGTTTGAAGCCAATTTCACAAAATCGCTCAGTGTCAATAAGTTCGCTCATAGAAACTAGAATGCAGATAATGAAGTTCGGCCGAACTTGCAAAGCATTTATACTTCTGCAATTTCGGGCGAACTTGCAAGCCCAGTAGTGAAGCCCATATAAGTTCGAGCGAACAACTCACAAAAATCTCAACAAGTTCGGTCGAAGTTGCTGTCAAATGAACCTTTAAGCAGTTAATCAAGTTCGGCCGAACTTGCTTAAACTCAAATTCAAATTTTCAACTTTTTGCAATTTTAGTCCCTGAACTTTTCAACTTTTACCAGTTTTAAAATCCACTCAGTTGACCAAGTCCAAGCTAATGATCTTGGTTAACCGATTTGTCTACCGAGTCCAAGTTAATGACCCCGGTTTGTCCTGATACGAACAAACTGTAAATTTTTTTGAAAATTTAAGTTTCAAATTAATGAACTTTTCATCGTTTTGGCTTTTTAAATTTTACAGATTAGCTCCCAGCCTGTTGTCAATAAGATTCCCACCAGTATAGCACCTTACCAGACTTTGAAGATCCGTTCTCCAAAAATCTTTTTGTATTTTTGTAAGTTTATGCTAAAACACACTGAAAATCTTTTTGGATTTAATCTGTAAAGCTGATAAACTATGTACAGAACAATGTAATCTATGTACAAACATATTTACAGACATATTTTTGTGAATTCGTGTCTAAGGATCATATCAGTTAATTGAGACATATCACCAGTACCATTGACCTTTTAGATGACTTTAAGTTTTAAGATAGTTTACCTAGATTGCCGATATGTTTGTCCAATTTAACTTTTCCACGTTTCTCAACTGTTCCAAGATATGTTAAAGTTAAAACTTGACTTATCTGTGGTTACCAATTCTTGAATACACTCCGTATCAAGATTCCCTAGATTTCATCTTACAGGTGAATATAGCGTAATTGATATCTGTATCTGGGTTAGTGTGAGGCCTTGAGAGCTCAGGTTAGTACTACTGTACAGACAAAGAGATGAAGGCTCGACTTTAAGGTGTGTTCCATTTAAGGAATCTTTTCAGCACTGCAAATGACTAGATCTTTCGATACTTTTCAAGTTTGCATGCAATTTTTGGGGTTTATAGCGAAAGTATTATAGAAGTTCTAGGCTATTGCTTCCGCAAAATCAGAAGAACTTGTATAATACCTCATATATCAACTATCTATAAAGTCCTCGTATCTCAGAATCATGCAATCTCTCAAACAAAATTTCGGAGTACTAAGTCCATATATCCAAGATGTGTTAATCCACAAGATTATGCAGTTGTAAAATTTAGTTTATATCTCGGAAACAATATACTGAACGTGTTAAGTCTATCGACACATCCACAGTAAGACTTGTTTATCACTTTTTAAACTTTTCATTTCTTTAGCATACTGTGATAGTCCACTGATGTACTATCATTTCCTTTTTTGTGACATCAAATTCTTTTTGCCGTTTTCAATGTTTTTGTATATTTTTAAAATTTTTCATATGTTTTTGTATTTTCTCAAATATTTCTCCCCCTAAAATCAAAAACATATTTTTGTATTTTAGTTTTTAAGAAATACTAATCTAGAAAAGATATATGTTGGTGCAGAACGTCTATGTCTTAGTCTTATATCGAGTCAGTATAGAATAGAGTTGTTTAGGCTAGGAAAAAGTAGTATTTATGTATTAAGAGGTCAAGTTCGCCCATGAGTAACATGTAAAGACAAGTTCGGCCGAAGTTGACTAGGTCAAGTTCGGGCGAACTTAGCTATCCCTCCAGCGAACTTGGACTTCTATAAATAGCTAGCATGCCTCTCTCATTTGAAACTTTGGCATCTCTAAGGCGAAGCTCTGTCAATTTGGATTCTTGACGTTTAATCAATAAAATTGACGTTTAACTGATTAATTCTTGTCTATTGGTAAACTTCTCATAATATTTCCGCTATTATGGACAATAGATATCAAATCTAGGTTCCTAAGCATCGAGGATCGGTCCTACAAGTGGTATCAGAGCTAGAATAGCCTGATTTGATTAATATTAAGACAAGAACACTTCTAATTCTACTCCATTATTATATTTTTCTTAACTTTTTCACCAAAATGAAGAATTCACAGGCATATTCTGTCTAATTTTCAATATGACATACTAAATACAACATAGATAAACCCCTGAGAGATAGGAAACTAAAATCAAACGAATTGGTGTCGAAATGTTGCAAAAACCATGTTTTTCAAAACTCTCATCATCTAACTTGTTAGCCAAATTCAGCCGAACTTGAGGTAAAAAGTCACTTTCTGAGTGAATTTTTACCAAGTTCGCTCGAACTTGAGGTGTTTTTGATAAAATTTCGCTAAGTTCGCTCGAACTTAAGTCATTTTTGAGAAAATTATTGCCAAGTATGCTCGAACTTACCAAATATTCATTGAGTTTATATCAAGATTCGACCGAACTTGATTAATATCAAGAAAATTTAGGTTAAGTTCGCCCGAACTTACAAGATTTTTATAAATTTCATTCAGCAAGTTCGACCGAGGTTACTCATGGACATTTTTAAATCAAAAGTCACAAGTTCGACCGAACTTGTGATAATTCTGAGAATTCTTCATTTTAACTACAAGTTCGACCGAACTTGTAGTAAATCTAACATTTTCAAAAGTTTTAACGTGTTTTCAGCGTACGTGTCTTGGTATTCGTGATGGATGATATTCAGAGAGCATATATGTCCGGAGTGGGTACATCCAATGCTAATGTCATACAACAAGTCAATCTAGACAACAAATGGGCACGCCTGTTAAACCGCCAAAGCTTTTGAGCATGGACGAGTATGAAGGATGGAAGGAGAAATTTGCTTATTGGGTTCAGGCCATGCATTTCCAAGACTGGGTGTCGATTGAGAGAGGTTACACTGTTCCGTTGGATGAACATCAGCAAGTACTAGAGAAGTACAAGTACACCACAATACAGAAAGATAAGTACATTGCTGAGAAAAAGATGATAAGCCTCATTCAACAATCTGTTAAAGAAGATATTCTGGTCTTGTTGCCCGAGTATACTACTGCGAGAGATCTCTGGCTATCACTACAAAAGAAATACCAAGGCAGCGCAGAGATGATCAAAAGTAAGAAAGCTCTCATCATGAAGGAGTTCGATATTTTCAACATGTTGAAAGGGCGAGACAATGAAAGAGATGATTGAGCGCTTCTGTCATCTGAAAGTCCAAATGAGAAGACATGGTCTCGAGAAGACAGAACCAGAGTACATCGATAAGCTTGCAGATGCATTACCTGACGGAGAGTGGACTACTTATTTGATGGTTCTGAAGAAAGTCCGAATTGGGAATTCTTTAAGTTGTCAACGTTCATCGACAAACTTGAAGGTCATGAAATGGAACTGCTGAAGATTGCAAAGTCGAAGAATGCTAACATTGTTAAAGATGTTGGTCTGTATTACAAGAACGGAATGCAAGACAGTATTTCAAGCCCAAAGATACATACAGCGTTCAGTGCAAACATATCCACAATATGATCAAAGTCTACAAAGCTCTTCGTTCTCAAGCAAAAGGGTCAAATGCTTCTTATCAGAGTCAAGCAAATCAGAATCAACAAACAAATTCTGATCCAAATGTGTACAAGTGTAACATTGCTGTAAATCTAAACAATGTTGTTTCTGAGCAAGTTGCAAAACAGCACATGTCGCTTCTTGCCACTATTCTAGAATGGTACGAAAGTCTTGTAGCTGGAAAGATCGGCAACCCCGTAATGACCGCTGAAGACTACGATTAGGTGGACGAAGAAGAGCTTGAACTGATGGATATCAAGTGGTCTCTAGCTTCTATCATTCCAAGGGTCACAAAGTTTGTTGCACTCACTGGCCGAGATATCGAAAATTCAAGCAACAAGATAGGGTTCGACAAATCGAAGGTCACTTGTTTCAGATGCCGACAGAAAGGGCTTTTTAAGAGAGAATGCAAAAATCCTGAAGCCACGGGCAATCAAAGTCCATTTGGTGGAGGCAATGAGTATTACAAGAAATCTCTTCAATACAAGCCTTTCCCAAAGAAGACACAAGTTGAGATCGAGGAAAAGCCAAACAGCAGTAACACTGATAAAGCAACGGTTCCTTCAAACGAGGATGATGGCTTCAATTGGAATTCTTATATTGGTAAGAAGACCGGAGTTGCATTGATGGCTGAGATTGTTGAAGATACATCTGCCGAAGAAGCAGTAGCTCTAGGAAATATTCTATTGGAACAGTATCTGCAACAACAGGAGGAAGAGGAATATCTTCACATGAAAAACCAAGGAATATCATCTCCTAACTCGTGTGATAGTTTAATAGGACACTTTTATGGAAGTTCTCAGGAGCAAGTGATCGAGGAGAAGTCGAATGAAGAAAGTACTGATGTTGTTCAAAAGTAACTGCCGAAAACATCAAGGACTTTGCAGATAAAGCTATGATGGCGAATCTAACCAAGGTAGGTCCAGAGGTAAAGGAAGTTGTTAAAGTGAAAGTTGTGGAGGTTGTAAAACCTTGCACAAAATGTACCGAGCCATGTGCTAAATGCGCCAAAAAATCACAAATAATCGCTGAACTTAATGTACATAACAAACATTTCAAATACGGTTATAGTACAATGAAGGAAGCGTATGACAAAATGAAAGATGATTACGGCAGGCTCGATAGAAATAATATTGAACAACATGATACCATAAGCATGTTGAAAGGTACATTAATGGATAAACAAAAAGCAATAAACATCTATATTAACACCATTGCTGAAACCAAACAACAAATCCAGGACATGAAAATTGAAACAGAACTGTTCAACAACTTTTAAGAAGTTATTCAACTAACGCGTATGTCATTGATCACATTCTTCCTACAATTTCATCGGAATAAAAACCTAAAAAGAAAACTAGTAAAGAATACAACAATGTTCCTCCACCCTTTGCGAGAAGTATTGTCGCAAAACGGTTGATGGGATGGATAAGGCACTCAACATTGAGTTGTTATTTGAAAAGAAAAATGAGTTGCCAGAGAACATTGATGTAGTCTATACTAAATCAGATGATGATAGTACGGTAGTGAAAAAGGTGGTTGAAAATGTTCTAAACGATTCTGATGATGGAAGCTTCGATAGCGCCACCTCGAGTTTGAACAGTTCTGACACAAATTCTGAAAATGATGAGACATCATCGGAAGATGATCTATGTGATGATCCTAACGTTGTCATGTACAAGGTTAAGGAATCTGATAGATTATACTTTGATGACAGTTTTCCGATTCAGAATGTCAAAGAAGATCAATTGGATAAAGTGTTTAAACTAGTTGAAGTCACATCAGATGACCTGGAGAAAAATGAAAAGAAATTCTATTCTAAACCCAGAAGAAATACAATAACTACCAGAGAAAGGTTGTGATCATCCGGAGAACCGGAGAGCTGGGTTGGGTCTAGATGAGGAAGAAGAACCGGTTAAGAAAAACTCACCATTTCATGAGTACAAAGATAAAACAGAAAGAACTTCGAGATAAGGCAAAAGCCACAAGTGGTGTAAAATCCAGTAGTAGACATTCACATGATAATCGTATTTGCTTCAAGTGCAACGAAGTTGGTCATATTGCACGGAAGTGTCCGAAATCTAATCTGGCTTATCTTCGAAGGAAAGAAAGTCAGATGTTGAAAAACCAAAGCAGACAGAGATTGGGCAAATAAGAATCTTAAAAAGAAATGTTGACAAAGAAGAAATGAAACAAATTTTTGAAAAGAAATTCGAAAATTCAACGTTCGAAAAAGGAGAATCTTCAAGAAGCAAACTAAACAAAATTTTATATCAAAAAGGATAATATCAAATCACAAGCCTGGGTTGCTAAGAAAAAGGTCAACAACATCTGAAATCACTAAGTCTGAGCCTGTTAAGATTAGTGATAACATGAAAGAATCAAAATCTGAAATCAAGTCTGAAACTGTCAAAATTACAAGTGGTAACAGTTTGAAAGATAAAAAGAAAGTGAAGTTTTCAAACATAAACATCGAAGAAAATCCAGATGATGAATATGAATTTGATTATGCTGACGAGTGTGAATTTGATTACGATGATAGTTATCCAATTCTACCCAAGACCAAGAAGGCTTGGGTCGCACTGTTTAACTAATTGTCGAAATGGCAGGGGCTCCAGAGATCCGTACTTTCCAAGTGGATTCTGGATAGTGGAGCTTCCAGACATAAAATAAGAATGAAAGCACTCTTGTTCGACATAAATGCTATCAATGGCGGATATGTTGGATTTGCTGGAAACCAAGGTGGAAGGATTGTCGCCGAGGGAAAGCTCTCAAACGGAGTTGTTTCATTTGATCAAGTGAACTACATTGCGGAGCTTGAGAACAACCTTCTGAGTATTTCTCAAATTTGTGATAAGAAATTTACCGTCCACTTTAACGATAAATAATGCATGATCATCAAACCAGGTTTCAAAATACCAGGCGAGTGGATACTCATACGTGCACCAAGAGAGAATGATTTGTATCTTCTTGACATGGGAAATGCTACTACTTCTTCAAAAACGGCCCAATGTTTCGTTTCGAAAGCTACTGAGAAGGAGTCCATATTATGGCACAGAAAGATGGGCCACATTCACCTGAGAAAGTTTAATCATTTGATGCATAATGAATTGGTAGAAGGTGTGAATCTAAAAAGTTTTCATATGTCAGATAATTGCCTCGAGTGTAAAAAGGGAAAACAGATAAAGAAATCTCATCCAAAAAAAGATTCTCAATTCGATAAAATTGCCTCTCGAAAGACTTCATATGGATCTCTTTGGTCCAGTGAATGTCAGAAGCATCTCTTGAGATCTCTACTGCTTGGTAGTTACAGACGATTATTCCCAATACTCGTGGGTATTCTTCCAAGAATCAAAAGATGAGACATTTGAAAATATGGTGATTCTTTTCAAGAAACTTGAGAACCTGTACCATCTTCTGGTGAGACGCATTAGAAGTGACAAAGGTACTGAGTTCAAAAACACCAAAATGAGGGAATTCTGCAATGCTAAAGGGATTTTGCACGAGTTTAGTGCACCCTACACTCTACAGCAAAACGGTGTAGCTGAACGGAAGAATAGGACGCTTATAGAAACTGCAAGAACCATGCTTGCAGACTCAAAGCTTCCAGTCAGCTTCTGGAGTGAAGCAGTTGCAACAGCTTGTTACACACTTAACAGAGTCTTAACAGTCAAACCAACAAAGAAGACATGTTTTGAAATGATCAACCGACAGAAACCGAATTTGAAGTTCTTAGAACCATTTGGAGCGCCATGTACTGTAATTGATCAAGATGGAAAATTTGGAGCTAAATCACTCGAAGGTTTCTTTGTCGGATATGCAAGTCCATTACAAAGAGTTTATGTTCCATCATTAAGAAGAGTCATTGAAGCGCAACATGTTGATTGTTTTAACTATACGGATCCTGTTCAGAGAAAAGGTGATGCATGGTTATTCAACTATCAAGACTTGTGGAAATCATTTGATTTGCCTGAAGAACCATCCGATGAAGAAATTGCAGCGTTATATTATCTTCATCAATCAGCAAATCAAGAGTAAATCGTCAGACCGATTGTGGTTAATCAACCCGCGTTGGGATCATCTTCTTCTGATGCTAGTTTAGGTAATAGCGGTGTCAAGAAATTCAAACAGAAACAAGTGACACCGACTACAGAACCAATCAATACTATAGTGAATCCTAATCTTTCTGAAGCACAGAGTTCAGACTTGGACGAGGCTCCAACATTCGATGCCGATGGAGAATCTTCTTCAGATGAACAAGCTGAGAAGATTACAAGTTTATTGAATGAATCTGCAAGCCCTAGTAGTGCTCCTGAAGTTGAAGTAATGGTAGATCAACATATCACAAATCAAGAGAATACTATGGTTGTTCCAGGCGAAGTGATGCCAAGATCATATTCTTATCATTCGTCAAATTCTATAATAGGCGAATTACAAGCTGGTGTGAGAACACGGAGTCAAATAAACAAAGCTTTGAGCTGTTTCTATACTCGTGTTGCTCCAATTCAAGAGTATTGCTACTATTCATATTTCATATGCCAGATGGAGCCAAAAAGTGTTTCTGAAGCTTTAGGCGATGAAAACTGGGTACAAGCAATGCAAGAGGAACTGTTACAATTCAAGAAGTTAGGAGTGTGGAAGCTTGTAGACCTACCTGAAAATCAGAAAGCAATTGATACTAAATGGGTCTTTAAATGCAAGCGAGACGATCGAGGGGTTATAGTTCGAAACAAAGCTCGACTTGTTGTCAAGGGATTTCACCAGCAGGAAGGGATAGACTACACAGAAGTCCACGCACCAGTAGCTCGTTTAGAATCTATTTGAATATTTCTTGCTTTCGCAGCATGGAAAGGATTTAAAGTCTATCAGTTGGGTGTCAAATCAGCTTTTATGTACGGAAAATTACGCGAGAACGTGTACGTGGGACAACCACCGGGGTTTGTCGATCCACTCAACAAAATGAAAGCATATCTTCTTGATAAAGCACTTTATGTTTTACGCCAAGCCCCGAGAGCTTGGTACTAGACGTTATCGCAACATCTCGTGGAAAACGGCTTTGTCCCAGGAACTGTGGATAGTACTCTCTTCACCAGAGGAGTTGGTAATCATCTAATTATCATTCAAATCTATGTGGAAGACATCATCTTTGGATCAACGAATGATAGTCTTTGCAAGGAGTTTGAGGGCATCATGAAGAAGAAATTCGAAATGTCTTCGATGGGCGAAATGAAGTTCTTCCTCGAATTGAAAGTAGATCAACCTTCTGACGGTATTTTCATTCATCAGACCAAGTATGTGCACGACATCTTGAAGAAGTTTGATATGGAAACCTCGAAACCGTTATCTACTCCTCTTATTCTTAATAACAGGATTTGCATTGACGAAACTGGAACCAAAGTTGATGAGACGCTCCACAGATCAATGATAGGATCGTTGATGTATCTGATGGCATTGCGCCCAGATATCATGTATCCTACCTGCCTATGCGCCAGATATCAGTCAAGCCCGAGAATATCACACATGCAGATCAGGAGGCGAATCTTCAGACACTTGAAGGGATGCCCAAGCACCGACTTGTGGTACCCGAAGAAGGATAATTTCGATCTTGCAGGATACGCTGATTTTGATTTTGGTGTAGATAGTTGAATTCAAATCGACTACAGTGGAATGCCAGTTCTTCGGAACAAGAATGGTAACCTGGCAGTGTAAGAAACAGACTACAGTCGCTCTCTCTACCTGTGAAGCTGAGTATATCTCGGTCTCTAGCTGGTGTTCATAGATTCTGTGGATAGAACAGCAGATGAGAGACTATGGTCTGCAATTTCTTGACACTCCGCTGTATGTTGATAATAAGGCAGCCATTGATATAACCAAAAATCCGGTTCATCACTCACGCACTAAACACATTGAAATTTGTTACCATTTCATTCGTGACTGTTACGAAAAGAAATTGGTACGAATAGAAAAAATCCACACTTAAGAACAAAAGGCTGATTTTTATACCAAACCATTTTCTTTATCACGGTTTAAATACTTGTTGAGAATTAATGGTATGAAAAATTTGCTGACAGGTGCGGACGCTGAGGTTGAATACGGGATCGGACGACGAGTTCACGTGATCCACATTGATTTGTCTATATCTTTCTAGTTTAGAATTTATTAAAAACTAGAATACAAAAAGATGTTTTTTGATTTTAGGGGGAGAAATGTTAGAGAAAATACAAAAACATTTGAAAATTTAAATCCAAAAACATATAAAAATGCAAAAGTACAAAAACATTGAAAAAGACAAACAAAATTCAATGTCACAAAAAGGAAATGATAGTACATCAGTGGACTATCACAATGCTAAAAAATGAAAAGTTTAAAAGTGATAAACAAGTCTTAGTGTGGATGTGTCGATAGGCTTAAACACGTTCAGTAAACTGTTTTCGAGATATAAACTAAATTTTACAACTGCTTAATCTTGTGGATTAACATATCTTGGTTATATGAACTTAGTACTACGAAATTTCGTTTGAGAGATTGCCTGATTCTGAAATACGAGGTCTTTATTGATAGTTGATATATGGGTTTTATCAAGTTCTTCTGATTTTGCGGAACCAAGATCATATCTTATCATCCGTCAAATTCAATAATAGGCGAATTACAAGCTGGTGTGAGAACACGGAGTCAAATAAACAAAGCTTTGAGCTGTTTCTATACTCGTGTTGCTCCAATTCAAGTTTGAATTTTTGGACTTTGAATCGGAGTATCTTGAACACCTCCTTTGTAATAAACACCGACATCTTGAACAACATTAGCATTCTTAGATTTTGCAATCTCATCAACTCCATTTCATGACCTTCCAATTTGTCAATGAAGGATGACAACTTGAAATGTCTCCAAGATGGACTATTCTTCAGAATCATAAGATATGTTGTCCATTCTCCTTCTGGAAGTGCATCGCCAACTTTTCAATTTGCTCTTCATTAGATCTTTTGATATCATGTCTCCGCATTTGGACCATAAGGTGACAATATCTATCAATCATTTGCTTCATAGTCTCACCTTTGATCATCGTGAAAAACTCGAACTCTTTCTTGATCAAGGCCTTTTTGCTTTTGATCATTTCATCACTTCCTTTAAATTTATCACAAAGAGCGTGCCATAATTCTTGTAATGTTTCATATTCTGGCAAAAGAATCAAGATATCTTCCTTTACTGATTGTTGAATCAAGCTAATCATTTTCTTCTCAGCGACATAATTTTATTTGTCAGTTGATGAGAACTTGTTTAATGGAAGATCTTGATCACGCTCATCCTTTGGCCATTTGTACCCATCATGCACTGCAACCCAGCTGTTGAATTGATTTACTTGTATCCAATTCACAAACTTTTCTTTCCACCCTTCAAACTCATCCATACTCATTAGCTTTGGCGGTTTCGACGTACTACCCATTTCGTTGTCGATATTCATCTGGTTCGTCGCAAAAGTATTAGCATTTTATGAGGAAGCCATCTGTGAAACGACCACGTTGTCGAAATCTTCCATTTTGTCAATCTGAAGACTTATCTGTGAATACGATCAAAAACACTCGAAACTTGATTAGAAACAGACAAGTTGGGTCGAACTTGTGTGAAAATCATATTTTGATTTCAGTTTTTCACAAGTTCGGTCGAACTTAGATAACAGTTTTCAGTTTTATCACATACACCTCAAGTTTGGTCCAACTTGATGTGAGATTTGAGAAAAACTACAACTTCGAGCGGACTTGTAAATGATTTCGAGAAGAAACAATAAGTTCGGTCGAACTTACAACTGATTTCAAAGACAAACTTGCAAGTTCGGGCGAACTTAGCTTAAGATTCCTGAATTTTTATCAAGTTCGAGCGAACTTGATAAAATTTCAATAGAAACTTATTAAGTTCGAGCAAACTTAACAGAAACTCACTCTAAAATCCTCAAGTTCGATCGAACTTGATAGAAATTCACTTAGAAACTGGATTTCTAAGTCAAGTTCGGAAGAACTTGGCTTATAAGTTTGATCCTGATGTGTTTTGAAAACATGGGTTTTCAACAATTTGATATCAAAACGTTTGAATTTGATGTCCAAACTCTCAGGGGTTTATCACAAGTGTATTTTACATGACATGTTCAATTTTTAGTTGCTTTTGTCCATGAAATCTTCAAATATGTGAAAATGTTAAGAAAAATGATATAATGGAGATGAAATAGAGAAATTCTTGTCGTGATTCCAACAAATTTAGGTATCCAGGCTCTGATACCACTTGTAGGCACATCTACGATTAGCACGGGAACCTAAATTTGTTATCTATTGTCCGATTAGGCGGAACTAATGACAAGTTATCCTAAATAACAAGAATTACTCATTTAAATGTTGTTTTCATTGATCTAAAGTTCAATACATTCGAGAACCGGATCCGACAGAGCTTCGCCGTCTCTGTGCCAAAATCTCTCCACGTTACAAATGAATCACCAAGGCACATATTTATAGGATGAGAAGTTCGCTGGTAAGTGAGTGAGTTCGAGCGAACTTGACCTAGTCAAGTTCGGCCGAACTTGACATCCCAACTACAATCTCAAGCGAACTTGGCTCCAATCTCACTTAAATACGCCTAGTTTCTAACAGATTAAGCCCTATTCACTCAGACTCGATACATAATGACATAGGCAACAGACATATGAACCAACATATACGACTATTCGTTAAACGTACTCGAAGAACGGTAAATTCATAGACGATTACATGAATAAAATATTGATATGTCTAAGTTGTTAAAATATACTTATTTGGTTTATGTGATGGATGATATTACTAATTTACACTTTTCAAGAATACATGCTTTGACTTTTTCTCTCCGTACAACTTTTATTCCGTACACATAGCAACATTCACCTTTCACCGGCGAACTCCTTGTTTCGCTAACCGATTGCTTCGACGTTGCGTCTCTTTTGCAGGTACACACCCAACAAGGTCAGTTTCTTCACTTCTCCGATACTAATTTCAGTGAGTTGTATCAGACCCGGTTCTGTTTTCCACTCTGTTTGCTGGCCTTTTCAGTCTTGACCTGACTTGAGACCCAGGGAACGTTATGAACCAGTGCCGATCATTTCTCCCACTACAACTCCTGCAAATTTTTGAATTTCAGTTTAGATCTTTTTTGGTTCCTTTTGGAGTAATTTTTTCCGGTGATCTTGTTTTCGTTCAGCGAGAATAAAAGGTGTTGGTTAGGTTCTTGTAGGACTTCTGGAAAATTGGAGACAATTTCAAGTTTCTAGTTGGATGGTGTCAAAAAGTGTCGGTCAGGAGTTGGTAGAACCTCCAGTGAATTGGTTGCAGGTACATCTCCGACGAGTCTGACTTTGCGGCCAATATCCTTTTAATCCGGCGGGCTGAATTTACAGGCTGTACCCAGGTGTTTTTTTATCCAACTTTTCAATTAAGTAATATCTCTTATCTCTATCTCTATATATATTTAATTATTATCTATCTATATTAATTTAAGTATACAATATTAATATCTCTATCTCTATATATATTTATGTATACAATATTATATATATAAGTTTTCCATTATATATAACTCTTTGAATTTAAATAGAAAATTCATATGTTTATAACATTATATATCTATTTTAAGTAACTTTGGTACTATTATTTTGAGTTAATTACATAGTTAGTTCTTGTGGTTTGCACAAAGTAACATACTTAGGTACTAATAATTTAAAATCACATTCTGGGGTATTAACTTTTCATTTTGTAACATTTGGAGGCATTAACGTTAATTGTTTGTTAAACTATTAGTACCTAAGTATGTTACTTTGTGCAAACCACAAGGACTAACTATGTTAATACTCTAGAAATTAATACCTCCAAACATTACAAAATGAAAAGTTAATACCCTAGAAGGTGATTTTAAACTATTAGTACCTAAGTATGTTATTTTGTGTAAACCATAGGGACTAACTATGTAATTAACTTCTTTTGTTTTAGTAAAATAAAAGGTCTTTGTTATAATACATAATGTAATTGTTTTTTGAATGGCTAATGTTACTCTCACAAACTCCTATTTACAAATAAATCGCCCTTGTTTGGGATTGAACCCAAGACCTCCCACTAAGAGGTAAGAGCCTCTACCAAGTGAGCTAGCCCCACTTGGAAATTTATCACTTATTGTGTGAGCTTACTTATAAGTCTTTATTTGATCATTAATTATTAAATTTGTATGCACCTTATTGATTAGTGTATGTTTTGTGATCACCCATTGACAGTGTATACCCATTGTATGTTGTTGCTCAATGTGTGTTTTATGTTATCCGCTATACGTGTTTTATCGAGATTTTGCGGTATTGATTTATTTTTAATTGCGTGTTCATTTTGGTTTGTCTGGTGATTTGTAGCAATCATAGATGGTAGATATCATGACTTTTCATTGAGATCGTGTTCGAGGACGAAGGGTGCAGGGAGGGGAAAAGAAAGGGGGTATAGTTTGCGTGTGGCTTCGTGGAATGTAGGAACCCTTAGTAGTAAATTGTTGGAGGTCAAAGATACACTTAAAAGACGTAGGGAAGAGATAGCGTGCCTTCATGAGACTAGGTGAAATGGACATAAGGTGGATGAGCGCAATTGGTACAAGTTGTTATATTCAGGGTCTAATGGGGTAAAGAATGGGGTAGGATTTCTAGTGGCTATAAACTTGTACAAAAATGTGGTAGAGGTGATACGGAGTTGTGAGGGCCATACCTAGGGAGGAAATAATTTTCATAGGAGGCGATTTTAATGGTCATATTGGTAGCCATAGTGATGATTTTAATGAGGGTCACAGGGGTTTTGGTTTTGGGGATAGGAACAACCCTGGTAGGGGTTTGTTAGAGTTTGCGGTGGCTCACAATTTTGGTATTTTAAATTCTTTCTTTAAAAAGAAAGAATTACAGTTAACTACTTTTAGTAGTGGTGGACGTAACACTCAAATTGACTATATTTTGATGAGGCCAGGAGATCGAAGGTGGTGGAGGGACTGCAAGGCTATACCAGGGGAGGCCGCAGTGGCTCAACACCGTCTATTGGTGGCAGATATAGTCATGAGAGGAAAGCTGACCAAGGGAGAGAGGGTAATGCGACCTAAGGTCAGATGGGGTCTGTTAAAGGGCGACAAATTAGAAGTGTTTAGAGATAAGGTCCTTTTAATGACATCGCCTAGAGTAGATGCGGACACAAACCAAATGTGCGAGGACATGGAAAACACCATTACTAATGTGGTGAAGGAACGCTAGGGGTCACAACACGAAAAAGATGTGGCCATAAGGAATCATGGTGGTGGAATGAGAATGTGCATACTAAAATAAGGTTTAAACAAGGGTGTTTTAGGGATCTTTTGAGGTGTACAGTCGAGGAGGAGCAAGTGATTTTAAGGGAGAGATACAAGTAGGCCAAGAGTGAGGCGAAGAAGGCAATGTCAGAGGCGAAGAACGAAGCTTACAAATGGATGTATGATCGACTGGAAACAAAGGAGGGGGAGCATGACATGTTCAACATTGCAAAATATAGAGAGCGTAGAAGGCAGGACTTAGGAGCAGTGAAGTTTTTAAAGGGAGAGCACGAATACGTTTTAGTCAAAGAATACGATATTAAGATGAGATAGCAATCGTACTTCTACAATTTTTCAATGGCGGGAGGGATTACCAACAAGAAAATGACGATTCACCTACTCAAAGGCGACTACGGATTAACTGCTCCTGTCGACCTATCACACAGGACGAGGTGAGAACAACCCTTAGAAAGATGGGAAGGGCTAAGGCAGTTTTGCCAGATTACATGCCGATTGAGGTATGTAAATACTTGGGAGAAAAGGAGTTCATTGGCTAACTATTTTGTTCAATCTTATTTTCAAATATGGGAAATTGTCAGATCAATGGAGGAATAGTATAGTAGTACCTTTATATAAGAACAAAGGGGACACCTAATGTTGTGGGAATTACAGAGGGATTAAGTTGCTAGGATACACTATGAAACTATGGGAGAGAATAATTGAGATGAGAATCAGAAGAGAAACTGAAGTCACGGTAAACCAATTTGGTTTCATGCCAGGGCGATCGACTATGGAAGCAATACATATTCTCAGGATATTGATGAAGAAGTATAGGGAGAAGAAGCGGGATCTACACATGGTGTTCATTGATCTTGAAAAGGCCTATGACAGTGTGCCACGTAGACTGATTTGGGATAATTTGGAGAGTAGAGGGGGTTCTAGGAAGTATATAGACTTAATTAGGGATATGTATGTTAGGACTAAGGCTAGTGTCCGGGTGCCTATAGGGGATACTGATTTTTTCCCTGTGGAGGTAGACTTCACCAATGGTCTGCTTTGAGCCCTTTTTTGTTTGCAGTTATCCTAGATGAGTTGACAAAGTTAATCCAAGAGGCTCTTCCATGGTGCTTGCTTTTTTCGGATGATATTGTGTGAGTTGTGGATAGTAAACAAAGCCTGAATGCGAGGTTAGAAGAATAGCGAGTAGCTTTAGAGGGCAGAGGTTTAAGGATTAGTCGATCTAAGAGTGAGTACTTGTATTGTGAATTTAGTTGCATAGGCAACGACGAGGACATTCAGATCACCATTGATGGTCATGTGGTTCCGCAGGTGACTAAGTTCAAGTATCTAGGATCTTTGTTCAGAGGGATGGGGAGACTGATAGTGATGTTGCCCACCACATCCAGGTTGGATGGTCTAGGTGGAGAGCTGCCACTGGGGTATTGTGCGATAGGAGGTTTCCAACTAAATTGAAAGGGAAATTTTATAGGGTTGCAATTAGACCTGCTATGTTATACGGAACCGACTGTTGGGCCATTAAGGAAGTACAAGCACGCAAGATGGAGGTGGTAGAGATGAGAATGCTAAGGTGGATGTGATGTGTGGGCACACAAGGTTAGACCGGATAAGAAATGATGTTTTAGGGAGAGGTTAGAAGTAGCTAGTATATCAGATAAGATAAAGGATAGAAGATTGAGATGGTTTAGGCATGTGAAGAGGAGGCAGGCGATAAAGCCAGTTAGAGTGGTTGGAACTCTCGAGATGGAGGGGAATAGGAGTAGATGCAGACCCAAAATTACTTGAAATGAGTTAATTAGGCACGATTTGCAAAGATAACACCTCTCTGAGAACATGGTCCATGATAGGAGTTCGTGGAGACGTAGGATTAAGGTTAAGGATTTCTAAGGGGAAGTACAATTGTGTTTAGGTGTAGTGTATGGTCCTAGATATGCTTACATGTTAGGTGGAACTTACATGCATTTCTCATCTTGAATCTATGTCTATAGGTTGTTTGTGTTATTATATTTGTCTAGTTTACCATGTATTCTCTCACCACTCATGATATATTTGTTGCTTCATACACACATACACACCTAATGTTCTATTTATTTCTTTCTTGGGTGTTTTGGAGCCGAGGGTCTCAAGGGAAGCAGCCTCTCTATCTCTAGGGGTAGCAGTGGGTTGAGCTTGTGATGTTTGTGCATCTAAAACTTGCTCATCCCTCTCTACTTGTGTTTTTGAAACTTTTGATTGGTTGGTGATGCGTGTAAAAGTTTCATGTGTCAGGCTACCATGAGAAGTCACAGCACCTTGTTTAGCATCATCACCAACTTTGTTTTGAAGATAAACACTTAAAAGCCTTGGATGCTTAGAAAACTTTGCCATTTTTAATGTTGCCAATGTTTCCTACCAAGTGATTGAACAATACTTGGGAAAAGTTAAAATCAAAGTTTGTCAAAATGGCATAGCCCAAGTATTGGATGTTTAAAGGTATCTCATTAGAAGCAGTTGTCTTGGCAGACAAAAAAGTCAACAAAGTATGGAAGAAAAACCTCATTTCAGCAGGAAATTTTGGTTTGTAAATGGTTTTACCTGTCAGTTGACCTTCATACCCTCTTTCAATGAATTCATTGTGCAGACCAGGGGTCTGAAAAAATGTAGGATGAGTTAGGTCATTCAAACCAAAACCTTTGAAATAGAAGTTGAGCTTATTTGAAATAATGTTTTGCCCACAGTGGAAACAATATCATAAGGTTTCTTCTTTGTTGAATGGACCTCAGCATTTCCCCAGAATTGTCGTAGTGTACCTTGATAATTGGGGCTTTAATTTCCATGATTTCTTTGTATTTCGACTCTTTTAAGACTTTGATCAATGCATGATGCTGTCTATTTGAGTAAGTTTCTTCAAGAATTGGTGTGTAGTTGTGGGAGTTTTAATGATGAGCATCATGGTGAAGATTCGAGTGAAGAAAGTTGCGAATGAGAAGATGATGTCACACCCTCAATTTCCACTTGCGGAGTATTACCCCGAGGCGTGTGATCAAACCAGAATCTCTGACACTAGCAATATTGAACGACTCTATATGATTTATTTAAACGTTTTCCAAAAACATTTGTTGTAAACGTGCATAGTCATTTTCAAAATATCAGGGTTTCAAAGTTTAGCGGAAGTATTAAAATAAAGTAACGGGTGCCAACATAAACGCCAAAACCAAAATCCCAAAAATTGTTCGTAAATAAAGACGCGATAAAATGTCTTGATCAAATGCAAGTGAGTGCACCTAGCGCTCCTAACGTCCTGAGAAACATGCAAAGAGACAAGTGTCAACATTAAAGAAGAGTGAGTTCACAGGTTTTTATAAGTTCACAATTTCGGTTTAAAAGATTGTTTTCCCCTGTTATCCCTAACCCGAGATAACGACATAGTTCCATTATTCCTAACATGGAATAAAAATGTTGGTTCGTAAATGAGTTCAATATTAACATGTAGGTAGCGAGCCTAAAGTTACGTCACGTAAGAGTTCGCGATCGAAGCAGTCTGTTGTTGTCTCTATGTTGCCAGGTCTATCACTGACCATGGCGAAAGTTGGGCCAAATTAATCACCCGTTGACCATTCCCGGTCGGCTAGCGCGACTAACTTGGGTGGGGCTTGTCGGGCCCAGCAGTACTACTATAATTTCCCCGCTATCTAACCCAATACAAACGATCCGAGAGTTGGTTGAGGACTTCCGTGATAAAGCTACTTAGTGACCATAACATACATTAACATTAACTTAGTTACCGAATAGTTAACGACGTTAATTTCGCATAACGTAAAAGATAGAGTTGTAGAGCGTATACATGTTTCTCCCCGTGTTGTTCAAAAACCGGATAAAATAGGGGCCGTGAACTCACCTTAAATTGCTCGGTTAGAATAATACAAAAGAAGCAAATGATGGAACCGCTAATTGCGTCCTAACATGTCAACCGATTAAAAGTTAGTGTGTGAACACACTGACACAAAACCCTACGCATAATTAACACAAAATACGGCACACGTAATAACCAGTTCGAAACCATAATCATGCATGCAAAGTATCACCATACAAAATAACGATCAAACCAACTTGTCATAAACACAGGATAACTCATACAACACTTAGATACACACAAACGCAAGTTATCATGTTTCAGCTTGTACACTCATAACTGAGTTGTTTTCGAAAATTTTTATAAAATAGTTCCAACATTCCAAAAATTCCAATTTTTTACAGGAGGTGTCAATTAGACTGTAGAATTTTGTGTGAAATTTTCAAATCCTAAATATTTACCAATTATTTATAAACATTTATATACTAGGCTGCAGTCAGATTCGTCGCTTTCTGACTGCAGTCCACGTCGTTCATCACCGATTAACAAAATTCCAGTGGGAGATTTTCGGAAATTCCCGTTCCCAGTTACTGCCCAGATTTCGTGACCTAAACTCATACTGAATATGAGATCCGACTCGATAAACAACCAGCAAATTCTGCAGAATTTACGCAGCTTCAGCTGCTGCACTAAATGACCATTTAAAAATACCAAACGACCTCAGAAAAATATGAATCTAGCGCCATTTGAAGCGTTTTTAAAAAATACACTTTTTAGGCTTCAGAAAATCCACTTTTCGTTTAATAATGTTCAGGTTACAGCCAACTGCAGTTGGCTGTAAATGTCAATCAGCTTACTGTTTTCGACTTTATTTCATTAGAACATGTGTAAACGGCCATGACGCTTAGTTGTATTGATTAACAGCAGGTTAACTTGTCAAATATCATCTAATATATCAATATTCATGCAAACCCTAAATATATATCATGATCTTTATCGATAAAACGCAGCCACGATTTTAATACTCAAACATATCATCACAACCGTAAAGATTCGCATATTCATCCGAACTAATCATACACCACAACGCTTTTTCATAATAATATCATACAAGCACATAATCATGATCAAGATTACACAAAACCTAGTGTGAATCGCAATACAATTAAACCCTACCCTTGAAACGATGACAATTAGCGACCGGGACAAGCTTGGAATCGATCCGATGGATGTAAAGTTTGCGTGACCGAGAGAGGGGGGGGGTTTCCGTTGACTTCCACTAGGGTATTAGGGTTTGAATGTTTTCCCACAACATGCATGTATACGTGATATAAAAAGGGTCGCATAAGGGGGGGGGGCGGTTTGGGTTATTTCCTTGGGCCGCAAGGAGTGTGGGCCTCAAGGAGTGTGGGTCGCACGGGGGTGTGGGTGGCGGGTTGGGTTTGCTTGGTCGCGAAGTCGAAACGTTTCACAGGCTTGGTTCAGTTTGGCTTATAAATATAATTTAATAAAATATTATTCACGACACGGAGTTTGTAAAATATTAAATCACGTATTTGGAGTGGGACGCAATTGATTCACAAACGTCTAATAACACATAGCACGTAATTCAGATACAACCCGTTAGAATTTCCAAACATTGTGTATTCCCTAAATACTAGAGTTAGCGTAGTTTTTGCGAGCGCGTAATTTAATTCTCTGAATTAAATCAGCGTAGGAACAAATAACAATAAAGTAGCACGTTTAAGATACCTGAAAAGCCAGGATGTCACATTATCCCCATGTTGAAAGAATTTTCGTCCCGAAAATTGAGTAAACGCTGTTTAGAATGCAACGCACAAAGATTCAGTTTGTTAGAATGGTACAAGTAAATCCCAGGCTGTCATATCATCCCCATGTTGAAAGAATTTCGTCCCGAAATTCAGTTTGCGGTAACGTCAGATTGCTGCTCAGCTGCGAAAAGGTGTGGATATTTGCTTTTCATTTGGTCCTCCCTTTCCCACGTGAACTCCGGTCCACGCTTAGAGTTCCAACGAACCTTGACGATCGGTATCTTGCTGTGCCTTTGAGTCTTGATCTCACGGTCCATGATCTCGATAGGTTGTTCCACAAAATGCAGTTGCTCATCCACTTGAATGTCATCCAATGGAATGACTAGGGTTTCATCTGATAGACACTCTTCAGATTGGACACGTGAAAAACGTTGTGAACTCCACTGAGTTCGGTAGGAAGGTCTAACTGATAAGCTACAGGCCCGATACGCTTCAAAATCACAAATGGGCCTACGTACCGTGGATTTAGTTTGCCTCATTTCCCAAAATGAATTACACCCTTCCAGAGTGACACTTTCAGTAGGACGCGGTCATCTACTTGAAATTCGAGCGGTTTGTGTCGTTGATCAGCGTAACTTTTCTGTCGATCCCGTGCCGCTGCCATGCGGTTTCTGATTTGCACAATCTTTTCAGTAGCCTCAAATATCAACTCAGGACCTGTGAGTTGACTGTCACCGACTTCAGCCCAACAGACCGGTGATCTACATTTGCAACCGTACAATGCTTCAAACGGTGCTGCCTGAATACTCGTATAGTAACTGTTGTTATACGAGAATTCCACTAAAGGCAGATGGATTTCCCAACTGTTCCCGAAGTCTACCTCGCATGCCCTAAGCATGTCCTCCAAGGTCTGAATGGTCTTTCACTTTGACCATCCGTCTGAGGGTGGTATGCTGTGCTCATATCTAAGCGTGTACCCAACGCTTTCTGAAGTGACCACCAAAAGTTGGACGTGAAACGAGCATCTCTGTCTGAAATGATGGATGTTCGCACCCCGTGCCGAGAAACTACTTCCTTAATGTAGATGCGAGTCAACTTATCCATCTTATCTGTTTCTTTGGTCGCTAGGAAGTGTGCAGACTTAGTTAGACGATCTATATATAATTATATGTATATATAATGTCCACAAATAAAAAAAATCACCAATGAAGCACAAGGTACAAGTTGCATAAAAGAAAAAAAGAAAAATCACCAATCAAGCACAAGGTATACAACTTGCATAAAAAAAAGAAAAATCACCAATCAAGCACAAGGTACAACTTCCACGATTACCCAGATGGTATCGCAACCACCCGGAGTTCGCGGGAGTTTAGTGATAAAGTCCATCGAGATCTGATCCCATTTCCACACTGGGATCTCAGGTTGTTGAAGTAGCCCTGATGGCTTCTGGTATTCCACCTTGACTTTCGCACAAGTCAAACACTTGCTCACGTAGGTGGCTATATCCGCTTTCATGTTGGGCAACCAGTACGCGGCTTTAAGGTCTTGATACATCTTATCTGAACTAGGATGGACAGAGTATCGGGATTTGTGAGCTTCATCCATAACTAGCTTCCTGTGGTTTCCATAGAGAGGTACCCATATACGATTCATGAAATACCGGGTACCATTGGGTTTCACTTCCTAATCGCGTTCCATCTTTCCCACAGATTCGGCCTTGATGTTCTCTTCCTTAACTGCTTCTAGCTGCGCGTCGCGTATCTGTTCGGGTAATCCAGAATGAATTGTGAACTGTAGTGCTCGTACCCGATGAGGTTTCAAGTGCTCCTTCCTACTGAGGGCATCAGTTACCACGTTAGCTTTACCTGGGTGATACCGAATGGCACATTCATAATCGTTCAGGAGTTCGACCCAGCGACGCTGTCGCATGTTCAACTCCTTCTGGTAAAAAATATGCTGGAGGCTCTTGTGACCCGTGTTGATTGTGCACCTTGTTCCATATAGGTAGTGTCTCCAAATCTTAAGTGCAAACACAACTGCTCCCAATTCCAAGTCATGTGTCGTGTCGTTCATCTCGTGGACCTTCAACTGTCGGGATGCATACGCGATGACCTTATCACGTTGCATGAGCACACATCCCAATCCCTGAATGGAAGCGTCACAATATACCACAAAATCCTTCGTCCCCTCTGGCAAGGACAAAATGGGCGCACTACAAATCTTCTGCTTCAGTAATTGAAATGCTGCTTCCTGTTTGTCACCCCAAGCATACTTGGTGCCCTTCTAAGTGAGAGTGGTAAGCGGTTGTGCGATCTTGGAAAATCCCTCGATGAAACGTCTGTAGTAACCAGCCAAACCCAAAAATTGGCGGATCTTGTCGGTGTCCTGGATGCTTCCCAGTTCTTGATAGCATCGATCTTGGCGGGATCAACGTGTACACCCTTTTCATTCACGATATGCCCGAGGAACTGAACTTTCCGAATCCTGAAATCACACTTCGAAAACTTGGCATATATTTTGTCCGTTGAAGTAGTTCCAGCAATAACCGCAGATGCTCAGCATGTTCTTCTTCACCCTTAGAGTAGATGAGTATATCATCGACGAGCACGATGACAAACTTGTCGAGATACGGCTTAACGGTTCATGAGGTCCATGAACACCGCGGGTGCATTGGTGAGACCGAAGGGCATGACCAAGAACTTGTAATGGCCATACCGAGTGCGAAATGCCGTCTTAGCGATATCCTCCTCCCTGACGCGTAGTTGGTGATAACCGAACCGTAGATCAATCTTGGAGTAGTAGCTTGACCCTTGAAGTTGGTCGAAGAGATCGTCGATACGAGGTAATGGGTATCGGTTCTTGACAGTAACCTTATTGAGTTCCCTGTAGTCGATGCACATGCGGAAGGTCCCGTCTTTCTTCTTGACAAAAAGGACCGGAGCTCCCCATGGCGAAGTACTGGGTCAGATAAATCCTTTTTCCAACAATTCCTGAAGTTGGGTAGACAGCTCTTTCAGCTCTGCTGGAGCTAAGCGGTACGGGGTCTTGGCGATAGGAGTCGCACGGCTCGCCAATTCGATTTCAAACTCTACTTGTCGATGTGGTGGAAGACCGGGTAACTCCTCTGGAAACACATCGGGAAAGTCACGGACGATGGAGATATCTTCAATCCGCTTCTCGTCCTTAGACTGTTCGGTGACTGAGCAAAGCAAAAGAGTTCTTCCTCCGAAGATACTTCTGAGCTTGCATGTAATAGATGATGTTCGTGACGACGCCTGCCTTCTTGCCTTGCACCATCAAGACTTCGTCGTTAGAGAGTGGAATACGGATAGCTTTCTCGAAACAGAGAACTTCAGCTCAGACGTCGGATAGCCAGTCCATTCCGGCTACCACATCAAAACTACCCAGAGTAGTTGTCATCAGATCAATGGTAAAGGTGTGACCCGCGAGTTTAAGTTGACAGCCGGTCACTAGATGAGTCACATATACAGATTTACCGCCGGCTAGTTCTAAAGACGTAAGGGGTCTCTAGGGGTTTAGGTGTGAGACTTAGGTTCTTCCTAAAAGGCTCAGACATAAAACTCTTATCCGCACCCGTATCAAAAAGTACAATAGCAAAATGATCGTTAAGTGGAAACTTACCGGTGACCACATTCGAGTCGTTTCTGGCCTCTCCACGGCCTAGCGTGAATGCACGTCCTTTGGCACCTCCTGTGCCACCATTTCCATTGTTGCCATTGTTGTTATTGTTGTTGTTGTTGTTGTTATTCCCACCATTGTTGTTGTTGCGAAGTTGCGGGCAGTCTCGCTTGAAATGGGCAGTGCTACCGCACTGATAGCATCCCCGGTTATTACCCTGCTGCTGACCCTGGTGCTGGTTCTGATTCTGTCATGACATAATCTCCACGCAACAATCCTTTGCCGCGTGTCCTGCTTTGTCACATCGTTGGCAGCGATTTCCGGTGCAAGGGCCGTGATGATGGAGGTTACAACGATTACATTGCGGCTTTCGACCCGCATAGCCGCTCGAGTTTTGGGTGTTGTTGGCAGACTGATTGTTGTGACCCCGATTGTTGTTGAAGTTGTTGGACCGCTTCTGGTTTCCTTGTTGTGGCTGGGCTGATGAAGACTGCCGAGCAGGTGAGTCTTCAAGTTTCCTTTTGTTGTCAGGGACAATTTCAGTTGCACCCCTAGGTGGTAACTTCCTTTGCTCCACCGCCTTATCGGTGAGTTTATGCGCCATCCTAATCGCTTGTTGCTCCGACGTAGGGTTGCTAGACATTACCTGCCCTGATCTCAGGGACCAGACCCCCAAGATAAAACTCAAGTCGTTTAACGATGGTGTTAGCCAAATTGGGAAAAGGAACACTAGATCATGATGTCTTGCCGTGTATGCTTCAATTTCTGACCCGACCATCTTGTGGTTCCATAACGCTTGTTCCAATTGCTAAACTCTGTCCCGCAGACAGTATTCCTCCTTGATTAGAGCTTTAAACTCGGTCCAGGCCATTGCGTTCACCGCAGCAAGTCCACACGTTTGGACTTGTGCGTTCCACCAAGTTAATGCCCCATCTTCCAACATCGAGGCAAGATACTTGACCTTATTAGCTTCGAGGCAATTGCACATTTCGAAAACCGATTCAGACTTTTCGACCCAACGGACCAGTCCTATGGGTCCTTCAACTCCCGTGAACTTGCTCGGTTTCGCATCTAGGAACATCTTGTAGGGGTTAAGACCCCCTCCTGAGTATAGAGGATAGGTAGTCAGCGAGAAAGTCTACTAGCCAAACTATTAGATTTTGCCATGAAAATTTAATAATGGTTACCTGCTGGTGGGTTAGGAACACCTGCCAGAGCAACATTCACGTGTTGTTGAATTAAAGCGGCCAATTCTTCAGTCGACATGTTGAGATTTCCACGGCGACCGGTTGCCATTTCAGATCTTCGCAAGACAACACAAACACACACCGATAAGTATATATCCAATACAGTTATCATATTCCACACTTAAATGATCACACAATTTATGTTCACCCAACAGATTAAACAATCAAAAGGAACATTTGATTAAATAAATTGTAATGTCTCACAAAATACTAACCAAACATATTAGTTTAATTATAAAATTTCCAAGTTCAAACATAAGTGGAAACAAACAAACTAAAGGAAACAAAACGGAGATTGGCGAGACGAGTTAGTCATCTATGTCTCCATCTCCCAAGTCGCTATCACTGCCGTCTTGCTCTTCAGCGTTTTCAGCTTCAACAGCCGGGTCTTGTTCTGGCTCTTCTTCCTCCGGATCCTCCTCCGGGTCTTCCTCTGGATCCTCCTCTTCGTCTTCTACCGGCGCTGGAGGGGCTGGTGCTGGTGCGGGTACTGGGATAGGTGGTGCTTGGTTCTGCTCCAGTTCGTGAATCCTCCAACTGGACTCAAGAACTCTGTCTTCGAGCCAGTCAGCCCTCAGCTGCTTAGCACGAAGGTCCTTAGCTAAAATGCTTCAAACTCTCTTATTCTCATCTTGCTCTTCCTCGAGCTCTTCAGTTTTACCAGTCAGCTGACGTATCAGTCATCCCTGTGCTTCGATAGTCTCTTGCATTCTCTCCGGTTGTTCCTGTTGTTTCCTTAGCACAACTCTAAGTAGATCGTCCCCCACTCCTGAAGAGTTGACAGGTTTGACCGGTACAGCGGTGGTTGGACGGGAGGACGACTCCCCTCCTAGAGCGAGTTTTTTCCTAGCAGCTGAGCGTGTCTCCACGCCACGAGGTGGTGAGGGTTCGACCATGGGTGCCTTCCCCGGCGCCCTTGATTGTCGAGATCTGTCGGATGATGATGATGACATAGCCTGCTGGGTTGGTGTAGTTAGTTACGAGCTGCGTATATCACAATATATATATATCGCATAGAAACAATTGTAGTATAACACATAACAAGGTATCACAGTTTGGTGCCAACTAAGTCTAGTGTCGTGTAACAACTATAGTTTAGGTCTACTTTAAATGCAAACCTGATCCTCTATAGCTAGAGGCTCTGATACCCAACCTGTCACACCCTCAATTTCCACTTGCGAAGTATTACCGCGAGGCGTGTGATCAAACCAGAATCTCAGACACTAGCAATATCGAACGACTCTATATGATTTATTTAAACGTTTTCCAAAAACATTTGTTGTAAACGTGCATAGTCATTTTCAAAATATCATGGTTTCAAAGTTTAGCGAAAGCATTAAAATAAAGTAATGGGCGCCAACATAAACGCCAAAACCAAAATCCAAAAATTGTTCGTAAATAAAGACTCGATAAAAATGTCTTGATCAAATGCAAGTGAGTACACCTAGCGCTCCTAGCGTCCTGAGAAACATGCAAAGAGACAAAAGAAGAGTGAGTTCAAAGGTTTTTATAAGTTCACAAGTTCGGTTTAAAAGATTTTTTTCCCCCGTTATCCCTAACCCGGGATAACGACATAGTTCCATTATTCCTAACCTGGAATAATAATGTTGGTTCGTAAATGAGTTCAATATTAACATGTAGGTAGCGAGCCTAAAGTTACGTCACGTAAGAGTTCGCGATCGAAGGTGACTGTTGTTGCCTCTGTGTTGCCAGGTCTATCAGTGACCATGGCGAAAGTTAGGCCAAATTAATCACCCGTTGACCATTCCCGGTCGGCTAGCGCGACTAGCTCGGGTGGGGCTTGTCGGGCCCAGTAGTACTACTACTATAATTTCCCCGCTATCTAACCCAATACTAACGATCCGAGAGTTGTTGAGGACTTCCGTGATAAAGCTACTTAGTGACCATAACATACATTAACATTAACTTAGTTACCGAATAGTTAACGACGTTAATTTCGCATAACGTAAAAGATAGAGTTATAGAGCGTATACATGTTTCTCCCCTGTTGTTCAAAAACCGGATAAAATAGGGGCCGTGAACTCACCTTAAATTGCTCGGTTAAAAAAATGCAAAAGAAGCAAATGATGGAACCGCTAATCGCGTCCTAACATGTCAACCGATTCAAAGTTAGTGTGTGAACACACTGACACAAAACCCTACGCATAATTAACACACAGTACGGCACACGTAATAACCAATTCGAAACCATAATCATGCATGCAAAGTATCACCATACAAAATAACGATCAAACCAACTTGTCATAAACACAGGATAACTCATACAACACTTAGATACACACAAACGCAAGTTATCATGTTTCATCTTGTACACTCATAACTGGGCTGTTTTCGTGAATTTTTTTAAAATAGTTCCAACGTTCCAAAAATTCCAAGTTTTTTTACAGGAGGTGTCAATTAGACTGTAGAATTTTGTGTGAAATTTTCAAATTCTAAATCTTTACCAATTATTTATAAACATTTATATACTAGGCTGCAGTCAGATTCATCGCTTTCTGACTGCAGTCCACGAGAAAAATCATTTAAAAATCATTGTTCATCCGATTAACAAAATTCCAGTGGGAGATTTTCGAAAATTTCCGTTCCCATTTACAGCCCAGATTTCGTGACCTAAACCCATACAGACTATGAGATCCGACTCGATAAACAACCTGCAAATTCTGCAGAATTTACGCAGCTTCAGCTACTGCACTAAATGACCATTTAGCAAACGACCTCAGAAAAATATGAATCCAGACCATTTGAAGCGTTTTTAAAAAATACACGTTTTAAGCCTTCAGAAAATCCACTTTTCGATAAATAATGATCAGGTTACAGGCAACTGAATGGTGGCTGTTTGTGAATCATGACTGTGTAAACGGACATGACGCTTAGTTGTATTGATTAACAGCAGGTTAACTTGTCAAATATCATCTAATATATCAATATTCATGCAAACCCTAAATATATATCTGATCTTTATCGATAAAACGCAGCCTACGATTTTAATATTCAAACATATCATCACAACCGCAAAGATTCGCATATTCATCCGAACTAATCATACACCACAACACTTTTTCATAATAATATCATACAAGCACATAATCATGATCAAGATTACACAAAACCTAGTGTGAATAGCAATACAATTAAACCCTAACCTTGAAACGATGACAATTAGCAAACCGGGACAAGCTTGGAATCGATCTGATGGATGTAAAGTTTGCGCGACCGAGAGAGGGGGGCTGCCGTCAAATTCCACTAGGGTATTAGGGTTTGAATGTTTTCCCACAACATGCATGTATACGTGATATAAAAAGGGTCGCATAAGGGGGGCGGTTTGGGTTATTTCCTTGGGCTGCAAGGAGTGTGGGCCGCAAGGAGTGTGGGTCGCACGGGGTTGTGGGTGGCGGGTTGGGTTTGCTTGGTCGCGAAGTCAAAACGTTTTACAGGCTTGGTTCGGTTCAGCTTATAAATAGAATTTAATAAAATATTATTCGCGACACAGAGTTTGTAAAATATTAAATCACGTATTTGGAGTGGGACTCAATTGATTCACAAACGTCTAATAACACATAGCACGTAATTCAGATACAACCCGTTAGAATTTCCAAACATTGTGTATTCCCTAAATACTAGAGTTAGCATAGTTATTGCGAGCGTGTAATTTAATTCTCCGAATTAAATCAGCGTAGGAACGAATAACAATAAAGTAGCGCGTTTAAGATACCTGAAAAGCCAGGATGTCACAGATGATATGATGAGAGAAACCACTTTGGACTTTTGAATTCGATACGGCAGAGTGAAAACCTCTGATTGGGATAAAACAGGGTTTTATAAAATGAAAAAGTGATGATGACATGGTAAAGATCTGACGGCTAACATCTGTCCACGTGTATCCTCTGATAGTGAATGGAAGACAGGTGTTATGGAGAACCACTGTTGTGTGTCAACAGTGGATGGGAACGGTGTTTTGATTTTACACTATCAGTGGATGAGGTCAACACAGTGGTTTGACCAACCAGATGATACACTTTTGACAGTGGATAGATTTTCAAGCCAATCACTGGTTTCAAGAAAGCAAAGGATATAACAGACTTTTGAGATTTATTGAAAGTTTCAATTTTGAACTTTTTCAAGGATGGATTTTTTATTTTCAGAAAACATTTTATTGCTATTTACACATGGAACACATAAAAATGTTTTATTCCGTGTTTGGCATTCCAATCCTAGAGATCAAACTTTCGAAGGTAGATGTATCTAATGCTTTTGTTAGAACATCTGACAGTTGATCTTTAGTTGGAACATGATGCAGAGAAATCAAACCTTTTTCATAGCAATCTCTCACGAGGGAATATGTATGGGAGAAAATGTCAAACGCCCGCTTGAAGCCTTGTATAGGAGAAAATGTAAAACGCCCGTTTGTTGGGCAGAAGTTGGGAAAGCCCAACTGACAGGACCGGAGATTGTCCTAGAAACAATGGATAAAATTTTACAAATCCGCGACCGTCTCAAAGCTGCTCGAGATAAGAAGAAGAGCTACGCGGATAAAAGGCGCAAACCACTTCAGTTACAAATTGGGGACAAAGTGTTACTGAAGTGTCCCTTGGAAAGGCATCATGCGATTCGGTAAAAAGGGCAAGTTGAGCCCGAGATATATAGGACCGTTTGAGATTATCGAACGATTCGGGTCCGTAGCTTACAAGCTCAAGTTACCCAAAAAGCTAAGTGGAATTCATAATGTGTTCCACATTTCAAATTTAAAGAAATGCCTAGCCGATGAGTCGCTAGCAATGCTGATAGTGATCGAAGATCGATAGGTTAAAAAGCTTCGAAGAAAGCACGTGCCTATTGTAAAGGTCAAATGGGATGCCCGTAGAGGCCCCGAGTACACATGGGAGGTCGATGTCACACTCCGACCCGCAGCGGAATAAGAGTCGGGGCATAATTGGGTTATCACCAAAGCTCATGATATTTACTAATATGTTTCATATTTATTAAAGTCAAAATTACATTCTCAATAATCCAAACATGTCCATATGAATACAAAGGAAAATAACCAAACTAAACAATCCAAGCTCTAAGTCAGTTTATTCTTCTAAGCCAATCCTATGTGTTTCTTGCTGCATCTGGTTCACCTGTATCATGTGTAAAAATGGGGGTTTTTGGGTCAACATAAGTTGGCGAGTGAACCTTGTTAGATAAACATTTATCATTGATTTCATGTTATTTTTATTAAGGAGAAGTTGTGCAATAGTCATATGTGAGCAAATGTAAATAATCAAACAGTAATAATAACAATCACAAACTATAACATACAATAACATACAATAACATGTGAACTTGCATGAATGTATAACATGAATGAAACTGTATATGTTGGCAACGTGACGTTCACGCTCATAATGTAATGGGGAACGGACGGCCTATGATGAATGTCTGTGCGATCAAGGCTCAATCAAACGGAGCCGATCGTATTGCATGTACTGAAAATGATAAATGTCTGTGCGATCAAGGCTCAATCAAACGGAGCCGATCGTATGTTGGCAACGCCAGGTTCACGCTCATAATGTAATGGGGAACTGCTCAACGCTCATAATGTAATGGGGAGCGGCGGCCTATGAAATTGCATGTACTGGAAATAATAAATTAAATCTAAACAATAACCACACAACAGTTGAAACAAGCTGAATACACATTTGTTCATGATATGATGTATGCACAATGATTTATATATAATAAATGGTAAGACACATGATACACCCCAAAAACGTGATTAAAACGGGGAATTTTGTACAGATTCACTCACATTGGGTGCGTTCGGTTGGAGATGATGAAATGCGCACGAGTTGGAAGGATTGAACAACGAGAATTAACTAACCTAAATAATAACGGAAAGTATAGTTAATGAGTGGATTTTATTAATAAATTTAATAGGATTTTTAGATATATTTTTGTGAGTTTAAGGCTATTTCCTATCTTTAAAAACATTATTTTTAAGTATTTTTAATTGATTTTTAAATTAAATTAAATAAATAAAAATATAAAAATATGTTGACTTTTGCGTTGACCGTTGACCGGGTCTGTTGACTGTTTGACCGGTTTGAACGTGCATATGTATGCGCTGGGTGAGGCTCGAACCCGAGACCTCCCGTATGCGTGCACGCAGCTCTACCAACTGAGCTACGTGTCTAACCCGAAATAATCCTGTTTTTAATTATATTTATATACTAATTCAATTTATTCAAAATTCATTTATTTTTTAAAAAGGATTTTAATTATCAACCCGGTACTGTCAACAGGTCTTGAACCCGGGACCTGTGCTATAACGTTACACACAGTCCACCGCTGGACTGTGTGTCTAACTTGGTTAATATACAGATTTTATTATACTTAACATCTAACGGTGAAAAGGATCCGGTTCATTTTGAAAACGAACATTTTAATTATAGAGGGTGTGTGCGTATTAAGGATCGAACCCGCGGCTTTTGATATGTATGTGCACACAGTCAACCGCTGGACTGTGTGTCTAACTCGAGATAATATCCAGATTTTATTAAACTTATAATCAAACTATCATCGTCTTCTTCGTTACAAAATTACAGTCTGCGATTTCTCTATTATTTCTTGTTTAATTTAATTGACAAACATTCAACAGACTATTATGAAATGGCAGAGACGATTTTTAGAAGTAAACATACCAGAGAACGATTTATCTTAGAATTCCGGCAAGTCGTCGGCTCTGTTTTTACGGATTTCGACTGAACGAATAAATTAACAGTTTTGATTAGCTAAGTGAGGAATTTAAGTATTAAACAAGAGTTATCAGAAGGTTTGAATGTCTATACCATTTTACAGCTGAAGATAAGGATTTTCAGAAGTTTTCCGGCGAGCGGGAATTATCCGATAACGACGTCTGAAATTGATGCCGATTGAAGGGTTTAAGTTAGCAATAGCTTAACAATTGATAGACCATGAAAGAATTGAGAGACTCACTGATTTGGTGGAAAATACGGTTTTTCGACGAAAATCCGGCGAGTCCAAATAGCTTCTCCGGTGAACTGAAAGTTGTGCGAAAATGCAATTGAAGGTTTGCAGAGTGTGTTTGAGTCGCGAGAGAGGACAAAGATTGAAGTAATTCAGGAATTGAAAGTTTTCGGTTATTAAAACCGATTCACTCTAGAATTCAAGTTCATTCAAAGCAAAATTGATTGGAATTGTCGGTGTATCGGTTAAACTCAGTAAACCGCGAGTAATCAAACGTCTTTGGACGTTTAGTGACCGATTTCGGTTACAGTTGGCGTAACCAGCTTGATTTACGATTGACTATAAAATTTATTTGTTTCCTAGATTTGACAGAAAAACAACAAGTGGCGGAGTGGTTATGTGTGTGTGTGATAAGTCTTTGTGATTAAACCCGGCTGACCCGGGTTCGACTCCCGGCAGCCTAAATTTCTTTTTAATTATTTTATTTTTACTTTTTATCAAATATAACTTTTATATTCTAGTTTGTTTATTAATTATGCATCATTAAAAATTAAAATGGACATAATTACGCAACGAAACATTTATATCTTGATATTCGATTACAAACGGAGCGGGTTTGGAAAACCCGTTTTTGACAAATGTTACAGTATCCCCTACTTTTAGGAATTCCGTCCCGAAATTTAAGTAGTAGTAGTAGGAAAAAGATGCGGGTATTTTTCGCGCATTGAGTCTTCACGTTCCCAAGTAAACTCAGGTCCCCGTTTCGACTCCCAGCGTACCCTAACAATTGGAATGCGACTTCGTCGAAGACGTTTTTCTCCGAAGTCCATAATCTCTACTGGTCTTTCAATAAAATGCATAGATTCATCAATCTGAATATCTTCCAGAGGAATATGGAGGTTCTCATCAGCGAGGCACTTCTTCAAGTTTGATACGTGGAATGTGGGATGAATCCTGTTGAGTTCTTCTGGTAGATCAAGCTTGTATGCTACGGTTCCTACTCTTTCGAGTATCTTGAAAGGTCCTACGTAGCGTGGTGCTAGCTTGCCTTTTTGACCAAAACGAACTACTCCCTCCACGTGATACTTTTAAAAGTACATGATCACTAATGTTAAACTCCAAAGGCTTCCGTCGTTTATCTGCATAACTCTTTTGACGACTTTGAGCCGCTAGAAGATTGTTTCGAATTTGATGAATCTTGTCTGTGGTTTCTTGAATCAATTCTGGAACGGTGATTTGAGCTTCCCCAATTTTGTGCCAACATACTGGAGATCGGCACTTACGACCATATAAAGCTTCAAAAGGTGCCATGCCGATGCTTGAATGATAGTTGTTGTTGTACGAAAATTCAACTAATGGTAGGTGAGCGTCCCAATTTCCCTTGAAGTCTATGACACATGCTCGAAGCATATCTTCAAGAGTTTGTATGGTGCGTTCAGATTGTCCATCAGTTTGAGGATGATAAGCGGTACTGAGATCTAATCGTGTACCCAAAGCGGCTTATACAGCTTGCCATGTTCGTGAAGTGAAACGACCATCACGATCTGAAATAATGCTTAACGGTACACCATGTCGGCTTACAATTTCGCTGATATAAATACGAGCTAGCTTTTCGTTCTTGAAAATCTTCGCGGATAGGAATAAAGTGGGCTGATTTTGTGAGTCGATCAATGATTACCCATATAGTGTCATACCCACCAGAAGTGCGAGGTAACCCGGTAATGAAGTTCATGGTTATGTTTTCCCACTTCCATACAGGTATTTCAGGTTAGACCAGAAGTCCTGAGGGTCTTTGGTGTTCAGTTTTCACCTTGGAACATGTAAGGCACTTGGAAACAAAAACAGCAATATCCTTTTTCATTCCAGGCCACCAATAGGTGTATCGAAGTCTTGATACATCTTATCGGCTCCTGGGTGTATAGAGTATCGTGTTTTGTGAGCCTCATTCATAAGAAATTCACGAAGGTTGTTGTGGTCAGGAATCCATATGCGATCTAGATAGTACAGAATACCGTCAGATTTAGTTTCAATTTTAAGTTCAGCTCCACAGGACAGCTCCTTTCGTACATCATCTTCCGTTACTGAAACATGTTGGGCTTCTCGAATTTGATCTTTAATGTCAGTTATGATTTACGAACATAGAAGATGAATGGAGTTCGCATAACCCTTTCGACTGAGTGCATCAGCCACCACATTTGCTTTGCTAGGGTGGTACCGAATTTCACAATCGTAGTCATTTAGAAGTTCGACCCATCTTCGTTGCCTCATGTTTAACTCCTTTTGATTGAAGATATGTTGAAGACTCTTGTGGTCAGTGTATATTTCACACTTAGTATCGTAGAGATAATGTCTCCATATCTTAAGAGCGAACACAACGGCTCCAAGTTCTAGGTCATGGGTGGTGTAGTTCTTCTCATGAGTCTTGAGTTGTCTCGAAGCATAAGCTATAACCTTTCCTCTTTGCATTAGAGCACAGCCTAGTCCTTGCCCTGACGCGTCGCAATAAACCACGAAATCATCACAACCTTCAGGCAGAGTGAGGATTGGTGCATCACAGAGCTTTTGTTTAAGGATTTGGAAGGCTTCTTCTTGTTTGGGTCCCCATATGAAGGGTTTTCCCTTATGAGTTAAAGCCGTGAGTGGTACAGCAATGCGAGAGAAGTTTGAAATGAAACGGCGATAATAACCAGCCAAACCAAGGAATGATCTTACTTCAGTTGGTGTACGTGGCGCTTGCCATTCTTGTACCGCTTTGATCTTTGAGGGGTCGACATGTATTCCCTTGTCATTGACTACATGTCCAAGGAATTGTACCTCTTTTAACCAGAATTCGCATTTGGAGAATTTGGCGTAAAGCTTTTCATTCTCTAGAAGTGTAAGAATGAGTCGAAGATGTCGCTCATGATCAGACCTAGACTTTGAATAAAAGAGGATGTCGTCGATGAAGACTATAACAAAACGATCGAGATAGGGTTTGCAGACTCTGTTCATTAGATCCATGAAGACAGCTGGAGCGTTGGTTAAACCAAATGGTGTGACATCCCGGTTTTTCAGACATCTTAAACGCACTACTTCACGGTTATTCATTCCTACGCTAAATTGATTCGGAGATTTAAATTGCACGCTCGAAATAATTACGATAACTTCGTGAACTTGTCAAATGAATTACGTGCTATGTGTATTAAACGTTTATAAATTGGTGAGTTATTAGGTGATGTTCCGATTTCGTGATTTGTTTTAGTTATAAAATATATATATATAGTAAATATATAGACGAATCGAACCAAGCCGCGAAACGAGTCAACCTCACTTCCTCGCGACTCAAGGGATTGACCGAAACTTGAGGACCAAGTTATAGACCCAAACCGCCCCACCCAAACCCTTGCGGCCGCGAGCACCCAACCGCAAACCCATCCCCTTTTCTTTGCCCTCTTGCACTATATATACACATACATGCATGTGTTATGTTTCAAAAACAAAAACACACACAAACCCTAGCACAAGAAAGAAGCCGACGGCAGCCTTCTCCTTTTACTTTCTCTCAGTCGCGACAGCCGCTTGCCCATTCTCCCTCTCGGTCGCAAACTAGCTTCAACATCCGAATCGGCTCCCATCTAATTCTCGGATCATTGATCTCCATTGTTAAAGGTTAGAGTTTTATGTTATTTCACTAACCATGAAGAGTTTATGAACTATGGATTATACTTTATGTAATGGTAGAAAGTGTTATGATGTTAGTTCGATTGATATTGCAAGTTTAGCGATTATGATGATTAGTTAGAATCAAGAACCGTTAGGCTGCGTTTTGTGATAAAGACCATATATTGTGATTAAGGTTTGCATGGGTATGATGTATATGATGATATATGATTGGTAAAATCTGTTCTTGATCGTTTATATTTAACATATCGATTGCTTAAGCGTGTTATATTGCGATAAAATGCTGAAATCAGGATGCTGAATGGTGTTTACAGCCAACTTCAACTGGCTGTAACTTGGTTATTATTTATCGAAAAACGGATTTTCTGAAGTATAAAACGTAGATTTTTGAAAAAATCTTCTAATGGCACTGGATTCATATTTTTCTGAAGTCGTTTGGTATTTTTAAGTGGCCAATTAAGTGCAGTAACTAAAGCTGTGAAAATGCTGAAAGTTTGGTAGTTGTTTATTGAATCGGATCTAATAATCTGTAGAGAGTCGAATCACGAAAATTGTACAGAAACTAGATATGGAAATTTCCGGGAAACTCCCACTGGAATTTTGTTAATTGGACGAACGGTGATTTTTAAATAAATTCTCCCGTGGACTGCAGTCAGAAAGCAACGAATCTGACTGCAGCCTAGTATATTAATATTTATGAATAATTGGTAAAGTGTTAGGACTTGAAAATTTAAATAAAATTCTACAGTATAGTTTTCACCTTCTGTAAAATAATTGGAATTTTTGGAACATTGGAACTATTTTATAAAAATCCTCGAAAACAGCCTAATTATGAATATAAGCTGAAACTTGATAACTTGCGAATGTGTGTACCAAAGTGTTGCATGGATTGGATTGTGTTCATGATAAATTGTTTTGATCACTAGGTTGGTATGATGATACTTGCATGCATGATTGAGTGTTAGGATTTGTTATTGTGTGTACCGCATTGTGTGTTAATTACGTGTAGGGTTTGTATTAGTGTGTTCACACACTAACTTTAAATCAATTGACTTGTTAGGACGCAATTAACGGTCCCATCATTTGCTACTTCTGTGTTACACTAACCAAGCAACTAAAGGTGAGTTCATGGCCCCTAATTTTATCTGGTTTTAAACAACAGGGGGAGAAACATGTATACACTCTACAACTCTATCTCTTTACGTTATACGAAATTAACGTCATTAAACTATTCGGTAACTAAATTAATGTTAATGTACGTTATGGTCAATAAGCAGCTATATCACACAAGTCCTCGACAATCTCTCGGATCGTTAGTATTGGGTTAGATAGCGGGGAAATTATAAGTAGTACTACTCGGCCCGACAAGCCCCACCCGAGCTAGTCGCGCTAGCCGACCGGGTATGGTCAACGGGTGAATAATTTGGCCTAACTTCGTCATGGTCAGTGATAGGCCTGGCAACACGGAGGCACAATAGTCAGCTTCGATCGCGAACACTTACGTGACATAACTTTAGGCTAGCTACCTACATATTAACATTGAACTTAATTACGAATCAACAATATTATTCCGGGTTAGGGATAATGGAACCAACAACGTTATTATTCCGGGTTAGGAATAATGGAACATCATTATTATTCCGGGTAAGGAATAATGGAACCATCAGTATTATTCCGGGTTGGGAATAATGGAACTAAATCGTTATCCCGGGTTAGGGATAACAGGGGAAACAAACTTATAACCGAACAAATGAACTTATGAAAACCTGTGAACTCACTCTTCTTTAATGTTGACACTTGTTTCTTTACATGTTTCTCATGACGCTAGGAGCTCTAGGTGCACTCACTTGCATTGATCAAGACATCTTTTTATCGAGACTCGTTTACGAACATTGTTTGAGTTTTTCTTTAGTTTTGGCGTTTGTGTTGGCGTCCGTTCCTTTACTTTACTTTAAATGCTTCCGCTCAACTTTAAAAACTAATGCTTCCGCTAAACATTGAAATCAAACTAAGACAATCTAAAATTAACTATGAATGGTTAAACAAATGATTTTGGAAAACGTATTAACAAATGATATAGAGTCGTTCGACGTTACTAGTGTCTCAGATTCTGGTTTGTTCACACGCCTCGCGGTAAAACTCTGCAAGTGGAAATTGAGGGTGTGACAGATTGGTATCAGAGCCTCTAGCTATAGAGAACCAGGTTTGCATTAAAAGTAGACCTAAACTATAGCTGATTACACGACACTAGACGTAGTTTGGCACCGAACTGTTATATCTTTTTATGTGATGTACCACAACTGTGTTATGTAAAATATGAATGCATAATAGAAATGAATGCAACTCGTAACTAACTACGCAACCCAACAGGCAATGTCATCATCATCATCATCCGACAAACTTTCACAACCAAGGGCGCCGGGAAAGGCACCTATGATGGAACCCTCACCACCTCATGGCGTGGAGACACGCTCAGCTGCGAGAAAAAGGCTCGCTCTAGGGGAGGAGGAGTCCTCCCACCCGACCATCGCTATGCCGGTCGAACGGTTAACTCTTTAGAAGTAGGGAACGACCTACTTAGAGATATGATAAGAACGCAACAAGAACAACTAGAAAGAATGCATGAAACCATCCTAGTACAGGGATGGATGATGCGACAATTAACAGGTAAGACTGGATCGCTCGAGGAAGAGCAACATGCGAGTAAGATAGCTCGTAACACTTTAGCTAGAGATCTTCGTGCTGAGCAGCTAAGGGCTGACTGGCTCGAAGACAGAGTCCTTGAGTCTAGCTGGAGAATTCAAGAACTAGAACAGAATCAGGCACCTGTACCAGTACCCGCACCAGCACCGGCCCCTCCAGTGCCGGTAGAGGAGGATCTAGAGGAGGATCTAGAGGAGGATCCGAGGAGGATCCAGAGGAGGATCTAGAGGAGGATTCGGAGGAAGACCCAACTGCAGAAGCTGAAAACGTCGCGGAGGATGACGGCAACGATAGCGATTTGGGGGATGGAGACGTAGAGACTGACACGTCTCGCTTATTCTATTTGCTTTCCTTCAGTCTATTTATTTTCCTACTTATGTTTAAACTTGAGATTTTGTAGTAAACTGATATGTTTGGTTGGCATTTTGTAAGACGTTGAAATTTTATTTAATCGAATATTTCTTTTGACTGTTTAATTTATTTGGGTTGACATAATTTGAGGAATTATTTAAGTATGGAATAGGATAACTATATTGGATATATAGACTTATCGGTGTGTGTTTATGTTGTTTTACGAAGATCTAAAATGGCAACTGGACGTCGCGGAAACCTCAACATGACGCCCGAAGAATTAGCCGCAATGATCCAAGAGCACGTGAATGCAGCTCTAGCGGGTGTTCAAAACCAACCGGCAGGTAACCATTATTAAATTTTCATGGGAAAATCTAATAGTTGGGCTAGTAAAATTCCTTGCTGACTACCTGTCCTCTGTCAGCAGGAGGGGGTCTTAACCCCTACAAGATGTTTCTCGATTCGAAGCCGAACAAATTCACGGGGCCAGAAGGACCCATAGGACTGGTCCGCTGGATTGAAAAGTCCGAATCAGTGTTCGAAATGTGCAATTGTCTGGAGGCCAACAAAGTCAAGTATGCTGCCTCAACGTTGGAGGATGGGGCACTAACTTGGTGGAATGCACAAGTCCAAACGCGTGGACTTATTGCTGCAAATGCAATGGCCTGGGCCGAGTTTAAGGCCCTAATCAAAGAGGAGTACTGTCCGCGAGACAGGGTTCAACAGTTGGAGCAAACATTATGGAACCACAAGATGGTGGGATCTGAAATTGAAGCATACACAGCGAAACATCATGACCTGGTATTTCTATGTCCCGATCTGGCTAACATTGTGGAGAAACGACTCGAGTTTTACCTTGGGGGTCTGATCCCCGAGATCCAGGGTATGGTAATGGCTAGCAACCCTGTGACTGAGCATCAAGCAATCAGGTTGGCGCACAAACTCACCGATAAGGCGGTGGAACAAAAGAAGTTGCCATCTCGGGGTACCACTGAAGTGACCCCTGATAATAAAAGGAAGTTTGAAGACTCGTCTGCACGATAGTCTTCGTCATCCCAGTCACAACAGGGGAACCAGAAACGATTCAATAATTTCAACAGCCACCAGGGTCAAAATAATCAGCCCGCCAACAACAACCAGAACACAAGCGGCTATGTAGGTCGAAAGCCGCAGTGCAATCGCTGTAATCTTCATCATCACGGCCCTTATGCCGGGAATCGCTGCCAATGATGTGGCAAAGTGGGACATGCGGCAAAGGATTGTCGTGGGAAATCATGTCCCGACAAAATCAAAATCAACCCCAGGGTCAGCAGCATGGTATCAACCGGGGGTGTTATCAGTGTGGTAGCACTGCCCACTTCAAACGAGACTGCCCACAGCTTCGTAACAGCAACAACAATGGTGGGAACGACCACAACCACAATAACCACAACAACAACAATAACAACAACAACAATGGAAACGGTGGCACAGGCGGTGCCAAAGGGCGTGCATTTACGCTGGGCCGCGGAGAGGCCAGAAACGACTCGAACGTGGTCACCAGTAAGTTTCCCCTTAATGAACATTTTGCTACTGTGCTTTTTGATACGGGTGCGGATAGGAGTTTTATATCTGAGTCCTTTAGGAAGAACCTAAATCTCACGCCCAAACCTCTAGAGGCCCCTTACGTCATAGAACTAGCCGATGGTAAATATGTAGATGTGACCCATATAGTATCCGGCTGTCAACTCAAACTCGCGGGTCACACCTTTATCATTGATCTGATGACAACTACCCTAGGTAGTTTTGACGTGGTAGTCGGAATGGACTAGTTATCCGACGTCCGAGCTGAAGTTCTCTGTTTCGAGAAATCTATCCGTATTCCGCACTCTAACGATGAAATCTTGACGGTGCAAGGCGAGAAGGCAGGCGCCGTCACAAACATTATCTCTTACATACAAGCACAGAAGTATCTTCGGAGGAAGAACTCCTTTGCTTTGCTCGCACTAGTTACCGAACAGCCTAAGGACGAGAAACGTATAGAAGACATCCCCGTCGTCCGTGATTTTTCCGATGTATTTCCAGAGGAGTTACCTGGTCTTCCACCACATCGACAAGTGGAGTTTGAAATTGAATTGGCGAACCATGCAACTCCTATCGCCAAGGCCCCATACCGCCTAGCTCCAGCCGAGCTGCAAGAGCTGTCTACCCAACTTCAGGAACTGTTAGAAAAAGGATTTATCCGACCTAGCACTTCGCCATGGGGAGCTCCAGTCCTTTTTGTCAAGAAGAAGGATGGGACCTTCCGCATGTGCATCGACTACAGGGAACTCAATAAGGTTACTGTCAAGAACCGATACCCATTACCTCGCATCGACGATCTCTTCGACCAACTTCAAGGGTCAAGCTACTACTCCAAGATTGATCTACGGTTCGGTTATCACCAACTACGCATCAGGGAGGAGGATATCGCTAAGACGGCATTTCGTACTCGGTATGGCCATTATGAGTTCTTGGTCATGCCCTTCGGTCTCACCAACGCACCCGCGGTGTTCATGGACCTCATGAACCGCGTGTGTAAACCGTATCTCGACAAGTTTGTCATTGTGTTCATCGATGACATACTCATCTACTCTAAAGGTGAACAAGAACATGCTGAACATCTACGATTACTGCTGGAATTACTTCAACAGGAGAAACTATATACCAAGCTTTCAAAGTGTGATTTCTGGATTCGGGAAGTTCAGTTCCTCGAGCATATTGTGAATGAAAAGGGTATCCACGTCGATCCCGCCAAGATCGATGCTATCAAGAACTGGGAAGCACCCAGGACACCGACAGAGATCCGCCAATTTTTGGGTTTGGCGGGTTACTACAGACGTTTCATAGAGGGATTTTCAAAGATCGCGCAACCGCTTACTACCCTCACCCAGAAAGGCATCAAGTATGCTTGGGGTGACAAGCAGGAAGCGGCATTTCAATTGCTGAAACAGAAACTTTGCAGTGCACCCATTCTGTCCTTGCCGGAAGGGACAGATGATTTTGTAGTATATTGTGATGCTTCCATTCAGGGATTGGGATGCGTACTCATGCAACGTGATAAGGTCATCGCGTATGCGTCCCGACAATTGAAGGTTCATGAGAAAAACTACACAACACACGACCTGGAATTGGGAGCAGTGGTGTTTGCGCTTAAGATTTGGAGACACTACCTATATGGAACAAAGTGCACAATCTATACAGATCACAAGAGCCTCCAACACATCTTTGACCAGAAGGAGTTGAACATGCGACAACGTCGCTGGGTCGAACTCTTGAACGATTATGAATGTGCCATTCGGTATCACCCGGGTAAAGCTAACGTGGTAGCTGATGCCCTCAGTAGGAAGGAGCACTTGAAACCTCGTCGGGTACGAGCACTACAGTTCACCATTCATTCGGGGTTACCCGAACTTATACGCAACGCGCAGTTAGAAGTAGTTAAGGAAGAAAACATCAAGGGCGAATCGGTGGGAAAAATGGAACGCGATTGGGAAGTAAAACCCAATGGAGCCCGGTATTTCATGAATCGTATATGGGTACCTCTCTACGGAGACCTTAGAAAACTAGTCATGGACGAAGCTCACAAATGCAATGGTGGCCCAACATGAAAGCTGCGTATAAGATGATCAAGACCTTAAAGCTGCGTATTGGTGGCCCAACATGAAAGCTGATATAGCCACCTATGTGAGCAAGTGTTTGACTTGTCCAAAAGTCAAGGTAGAGTATCAGAAGCCATCGGGGCTACTTCAACAACCTGAGATCCCGGTGTGGAAATGGAATCAGATCTCGATGGACTTCATCACTAAACTCCCGCGAACTTGGGTGGTTGCGATACCATCTGGGTGATTGTGGATCGTTTAACTAAGTCCGCACACTTCCTAGCTATTAAAGAAACAGATAAGATGGAGAAGTTGACTCGCATCTACATTAAGGAAGTAGTTTCTCGGCACGGAGTGCCAACGTCCATCATCTCAGACAGAGATGCTCGTTTTACGTCCAACTTTTGGCAGTCACTTCAGAAAGCGTTGGGTACACGCTTGGATATGAGCACAGCTTATCACCCTCAGACTGATGGTCAAAGCGAAAGGACCATACAGACCTTGGAAGACATGCTTAGGGCATGCGTGGTAGACTTCGGGAATAGTTGGGAAATCCATCTGCCTTTAGTGGAATTCTCGTATAACAACAGTTACCATACGAGTATATCGGCAGCACCGTTTGAGGCATTATACGGTCGTAAATGTAGATCACCGGTCTGTTGGGCAGAAGTCGGTGACAGTCAAATCACAGGCCCTGAGTTGATACTTGAGGCTACTGAAAAGATTGTACAAATCAGAAACCGCATGGCGGCGGCACGAGATCGACAGAAAAGCTACGCTGATCAACGACGCAAACCACTCGAATTTCAAGTAGGCGACCGCGTCCTACTGAAGGTGTCACCCTGGAAGGGTGTAATCCGTTTTGGGAAATGAGGTAAACTAAACCCACGGTACGTAGGCCCGTTTGTGATCTTGAAACGTATCGGACCCGTAGCTTATCAATTAGACCTTCCTGCCGAACTCAGTGGAGTTCACAACGTTTTTCACGTGCAAATCTGAAGAAGTGTCTATCAGATGAAACCCTAGTCATTCCATTGGATGAGATTCAAGTGGATGAACAACTGAACTTTGTGGAACAACCTATCGAGATCATGGATCGTGAGATCAAGACTCGAAGGCACAGCAAGATTCCGATCGTCAAGGTTCGTTGGGACTCTAAGCGTGGACCGGAGTTCACGTGGGAAAGAGAGGACCAAATGAAAAGCAAATACCCACACCTCTTTGCAGCTGAGCAACAAGTTAATGATACCACCAACTAAATTTTCGGGACGAAAATTCTTTCAACATGGGGATGATGTGACAACCTGGGAATTTCTTATAATTTCTTGTACCATTGTTAATGAACTAAATCTTTGTGCGTGGCACTCTAAACCTGTACGCTGCATTCTAAACCGCGTTTACTCAATTTTCGGGACGAAATTCTTTCAACATGGGATAATGTGACATCCCGGTTTTTCAGACATCTTAAACGCACTACTTCACGGTTATTCATTCCTACGCTAAATTGATTCGGAGATTTAAATTGTACGCTTGAAATAATTACGATAACTTCGTGAACTTGTCAAATGAATTACGTGCTATGTGTATTAAACGTTTATAAGTTGGTGAGTTATTAGGTGATGTTCCGATTTCATGATTTGTTTTAGTTATAAAATATATATATATAGTAAATATATAGACGAATCGAACCAAGCCGCAAAACGAGTCAACCTCACTTCCTCGTGACTCAAGGGATTGACCAAAACTTGAGGACCAAGTTATAGACCCAAACCGCCCCACCCAAACCCTTGCGGCCGCGAGCACCCAACCGCAAACCCATCCCCTTTTCTTTACCCTCTTGCACTATATATACACATACATGCATGTGTTATGTTTCAAAAACAAAAACACACACAAACCCTAGCACAAGAAACAAGCCGACGGCAGCCTTCTCCAATTCCTTTCTCTCGGTCGCGACAGCCGCTTGCCCATTCTCCCTCTCGGTCGCAAACTAGCTTCAACATCCGAATCGGCTCCCATCTAATTCTCGGATCATTGATCTCCATTGTTAAAGGTTAGAGTTTTATGTTATTTCGCTAACCATGAAGGGTTTATGAACTATGGATTATACTTGTATGTAATGGTAGAAAGTGTTATGATGTTAGTTCGATTGATATTGCAAGTTTAGCGATTATGATGATTAGTTAGAATCAAGAACCGTTAGGCTGCGTTTTGTGATAAAGACCATATATTGTGATTAGGGTTTGCATGGGTATGATGTATATGATGATATATGATTGGTAAAATCTGTTCTTGATCGTTTATATTTAACATATCGATTGCTTAAGCGTGTTATATTGCGATAAAATGCTGAAATCAGGATGCTGAATGGTGTTTACAGCCAACTTCAACTGGCTGTAACTTGGTTATTATTTATCGAAAAACGGATTTTCTGAAGTCTAAAACGTAGAGTTTTGAAAAACAATGGCGCTGGATTCAATATTTTCTGAAGTCGTTTGGTATTTTTAAGTGCAATTAAGTGCAGTAACTAAAGCTGTGAAAATGCTGAAAATTTGTTAGTTGTTTATTGAATCGGATCTAATAATCTGTAGAGAGTCGAATCATGAAAATTGTACAGCAACTAGATATGGAAATTTCCGGGAAACTCCCACTGTAATTTTGTTAATTGAACGAACGGTGATTTTTAAATAAATTCTCCCGTGGACTGCAATCAGAAAGCGACGAATCTGACTGCAGCCTAGTATATTAATATTTATGAATAATTGGTAAAGTGTTAGGACTTGAAAATTATATATAAAATTCTACAGTATAGTTTTCACCTTCTGTAAAATATTTGGAATTTTTGGAACGTTGGAACTGTTTTATAAAAATCCTCGAAAACAGCCTAATTATGAGTATATAAGCTGAAACTTGATAACTTGCGAATGTGTGTACCAAAGTGTTGCATGGATTGGATTGTGTTCATGATAAATTGTTTTGATCACTAGGTTGGTATGATGATACTTGCATGCATGATTGAGTGTTAGGATTTGTTATTGTGTGTACCGCATTGTGTGTTAATTACTTGTAGGGTTTGTATTAGTGTGTTCACACACTAACTTTAAATCAATTGACTTTTAGGACGCAATTAACGGTCCCATCATTTTCTACTTCTGTGTTACACTATCCGAGCAACTAGAGGTGAGTTCACGGCCCCTAATTTTATCCGGTTTTAAACAACAGGGGGAGAAACATGTATACACTCTACAACTCTATCTCTTTACGTTATACGAAATTAACGTCATTAAACTATTCGGTAACTAAGTTAATGTTAATGTACGTTATGGTCACTAAGCAGCTATATCACACAAGTCCTCGACAATCTCTCAGATCGTTAGTATTGGGTTAGATAGCGGGGAAATTATAAGTAGTACTATTGGGCCCGACAAGCCCCACCCGAGCTAGTCGCGCTAGCCGACCGGGTATGGTCAACGGGTGAATAATTTTGCCTAACTTCGCCATGGTCAGTGATAGGCCTGGCAACACGGAGGCATAACAGTCAGCTTCGATCGCGAACACTTACGTGACATAACTTTAGGCTAGCTACCTACATATTAACATTGAACTTAATTACAAATCAACAATATTATTCCGGGTTAGGGATAATGGAACCAACAACGTTGTTATTCCGGGTTAGGAATAATGGAACATCATTATTATTCCGGGTAAGGAATAATGGAACCATCAGTATTATTCCAGGTTGGGAATAATGGAACTAAATTGTTATCCCGGATAGGGATAACGGGGGAAACAAACTTATAACCGAACAAATGAACTTATGAAAACCTGTGAACTCACTTTTCTTTAATGTTGACACTTGTTTCTTTACATGTTTCTCAGGACGCTAGGAGCTCTAGGTGCACTCACTTGCATTGATCAAGACATCTTTTTATCGAGTCTCATTTACGAACATTGTTTGAGTTTTTCTTTAGTTTTGGCGTTTGTGTTGGTGCCCGTTCCTTTACTTTACTTTAAATGCTTCCGCTCAACTTTAAAAACTAATGCTTCCGCTAAACATTGAAATCAAACTAAGACAATCTAAAATTAACTATGAATGGTTAAACAAATGATTTTGGAAAACGTATTAACAAATCATATAGAGTCGTTCGACGTTACTAGTGTCTCAGATTCTGGTTTGTTCACACGCCTCGCGGTAAAACTCCGCAAGTGGAAATTGAGGGTGTGACAAATGGCATGACCATGAATTCATAATGACCATAACGAGTTCGAAAAGTGGTCTTTGGGACGTCTTCTTCATGTACTCTAAGTTGATGATAACCAGATCGAAGGTCGATTTTTGAAAAGCAAGCTGGCACCTTGAAGTTGGTCAAGAAGATCTATCAATGCGAGGTAATGGATAGCGATTCTTGATTGTTAACTTGTTGAGTTTTCTGTAATCGATGCACATGCGAAACGATCCATCTTTCTTCTTTACAAAAAGGACAGGTGCACCCCAAGGCGAGGAGCTAGGACGTATGAATCCTTTGTCAGTCAACTCTTGCAATTGACTGGCTAGCTCTTGCATTTCAGAGGGGGCTAACCTATAAGGAGACTTTGCAACTGGTGTAGCACCAGGTACGAGATCGATGCGAAATTCGACTTCTCTCACTGGAGGAAGTCCTGAAATGTCGTCAGGAAAAACTTGCGGGAAATCTTTTACTACTGGGATGTCTTCGAGTTTCTTCTCCATGGTTCCCTTTTTGACGACATGGGTTAAAAATGCGATATAATTCTTGCGAAGATATTTTTGAGCTTGAAGACACGACATTAATCTGAGCCCTTTCGATGGGGTTTCTCCAAAGATTCGTAGAGTCTGACCATTTGGAAGAGGAATGCGTATAAACTTCTCGCGGCATACAACTTCAGCCTGATGTTGGCTGAGCCAGTCCATACCAATTATAATATCAAAACTTCCCAACTTCATAGGAATAAGGTCAACTGGAAAGTCGTGGTCGTTTAAGGTGAGAGTACAATTGCGTATAATGGAGTTTAATGAGACCGGTTTCCCGTCAGCAACTTCTACTGTTATGGATTCCATGAGCCTATCACGATTTTGGTTTAGGGTGGGTTCAAACTATAAGGACACAAAACTTTTATCCGCGCCAGTATCAAACAACATGGATGCATAACTACCATTGATAAGGAACGTACCGTTAACCACATTGCTGTCAGCTCTAGCCTGATTAGCGTTGATGTTGAAAGCTCTTCCTCTTGCAGGTGGAGGAGCTTGGTTCGCTTGATTCACCGGATTGGCTTGGGCTTGAGCATGAATAATGTTCACCAACCTTGGACAAGTGTTTCTAAAATGGCTTGGGTCTCCACAATTGTAACAAGCCCGCATAGGTTGTACCATAGGATAGTTGGATTGGTAGTACGATTGGGCTAAATGTTGGGTAGGTGGTAATAGTAGGGGTTGTTGGGCTTGACCCATTATTTGTTGGTGGTTTTGGGTTGAAGGCTGATGGCGGTTCGTTCGCTGAGGTATGCGACAGGTTTGAACAGTATGACCTGCGCGACCACAGCCGGTGCAATGTTGGCAAGGATGATCAGGAAAATGGTGGTATTGGCAACGGTTGCATTTTGGTAGTGGGCCAGAGTATTGTCTTTTGTATGGTGCAGGTGAAGGGGCAACTTGGGTAATGGGTGCAGCAGAGATAGGGAAATTGGTTTGTGTGACAACGAAGTTTCTGGTGTTACGCTTCCTCTTGTTAGCAAACTTAGAGGAGGAGGTGGAATGGTTTGAAGTTTGGCCCTCAACGGGGGCTTTCTTTTTCTCCTCTTTAAACTTACCGTTGCGAATTCGATTCTCGGTCAGTTCAGTAGCTAGTTCCATAGCAGCTTCAAGTGTTGCTGGTGAAGTGCTGAGAACTGAATCTTGAATTTTCGAGGGAAGACCTCGAATATAATGCTCGATTAAGCGGTAAACTGGGGTGAACAAGTTAGGGACCATTTGGTTCAACTCTAAGAACCTCTTGTTGTAGGAAGTATGATCTCCCTCCTTTTGCTTCAAAGAATGAAATTTGTCCTCCAACTTTTTAATCTCACTCCTAGGACAGAAACGCCAGTCATGATTTCGCTTAACTCCTCCCACGTTAAGGCCATAGCACTTCAATTCCCCTCTTACCCTTTTCAGTATTCCACCAGGTAAGAGCTACCCCAAAAAGTCTTCCGGACGGGTATCGAACCTTGCGATCATCGGGACAATCGCAGTTGAGGAAGGTGTTTTCCATTTCCTCAAACCAGTGGAGGAGAGCAGTGACACCTTCGGTCCCTTCAAATTTAGGAGGATCACAAGACTTGAAATGTTTATATGAGCACTTTTTGGTAGGCGGGTTGCCGATGTCCTGGTTTTCTTGCTGAGGATTAGTGGGATTTGTGGCGAGAGCTTGTTGTACTTGAACCACAATGTCAGGAAGCACCGCGGCCATTTGTTTTGCGATTTGAGTGGCCAAGCGTTCATGTGACCTTCCTGATCTTCTACCCCCTCGTTGTTGTCTAGCCGACATCTACAGGTACATACATAAGAAGATTGTGAGTTTATGGAGTCTTTTTAGGTGTCATGTGTCTTAAAGAAAATGAAAATAACATAAATATCAATGATGCAACTACATCCATAGGATGTCTTGGGTTTGCTCATGTTGGGCCTCAAATGTCCCCCATACCTTCACCTGTATAGTCATGTGGGCCCCCATGTCTATTGGCTTGGTAGGATTCACATTAGTATTGGCAATTTAACACTCGCATAACCCGAATGAAAACTATGAAATATGTTTACGAGATGTATGGTCGGAATGTGTCCAGGTGTAGACACAATGACAACTCAAAGTGGGGTTAGCTCACACGACGTTTGGTATAGCATGCTTTGGCCTAATAGGTACTTCGTACTCTCATCGTTAGTCCCCAGGTAGGCAAACTGGTCCTTTATTTTGGATTTATACGAATGCCAGCCTAGACAGGACGTTCCGACTACCGGTACTTGTACCCTTCCAGTTACTACATGCCCGTCATGAGAACTCACTTTGATGTGATTTGAAAATACAAAAATCATTATAAAAACAATCATGAAAATGATGTGATGTGTGCTTTCATTGATATGATATGTTATGAGAATATGATTCATGATAGGCATTATATACTAATATGTACTTATGAACATGCTTGCATAACATTGAATGTAACATTAAACATAAAACATATAAACATCATGAATTTTGCATATAACACACAAAAATCTTAAAAATTTCTAATCAACTATAGTATAGGCTCTAAGGGTCTAATAACCTATCCCGTGTCCCTATAGTCATGGCTCTGATACCAATCTGTCACACCCTGACCCGCAGCGGAATAAGAGTCGGGGCATAATTGGGTTATCACCAAAGCTCATGATATTTAATAATATGTTTCATATTTATTAAAGTCAAAATTACATTCTCAATAATCCAAACATGTCCATACGAATACAAAGGAAAATAACCAAACTAAGCAATCCAAGCTCTAAGTCAGTTTATTCTTCTAAGCCAATCCTATGTGTTTCTTGCTGCAGCTGGTTCACTTGTATCATGTGTAAAAATGGGGGTTTTTGGGTCAACATAAGTTGGCGAGTGAACCTTGTTAGATAAACATTTATCATTGATTTCATGTTATTTTTATTAAGGAGAAGTTGTGCAATAGTCATATGTGAGCAAATGTAAATAATCAAACAGTAATAATAACAATCACAAACTATAACATACAATAACATGTGAACTTGCATGAATGTATAACATGAATGAAACTGTAAATGTTGGCAACGTCACGTTCACGCTCATAATGTAATGGGGAACGGACGGCCTATGATGAATGTCTGTGCGATCAAGGCTCAATCAAACGGAGCCGATCGTATTGCATGTACTGAAAATGATAAATGTCTGTGCGATCAAGGCTCAATCAAACGGAGCCGATCGTATGTTGGCAACGCCAGGTTCACGCTCATAATGTAATGGGGAACTGCTCAACGCTCATAATGTAATGGGGAGCGGCGGCCTATGAAATTGCATGTGCTGAAAATAATAAATTAAATCTAAACAATAACCACACAACATTTGAAACAAGCTGAATACACATTTGTTCATGATATGATGTATGCACAATGATTTAAATATAATAAATGGTAAGACACATGATACACCCCAAAAACGTGATTAAAACGGGGAATTTTGTAGAGATTCACTCACATTAGGTGCGTTCGGTTGGAGATGATGAAATGCGCACGAGTTGGAAGGATTGAACAACGAGAATTAACTAACCTAAATAATAACGGAAAGTATAGTTAATGAGTGGATTTTATTAATAAATTTAATAGGATTTTTAGATATATTTTTGTGAGTTTAAGGCTATTTCCTATCTTTAAAAACATTATTTTTAAGTATTTTTAATTGATTTTTAAATTAAATTAAATAAATAAAAATATAAAAATATGTTGACTTTTGGTTGACCGTTGACCGTTGACCGGGTCTGTTGACTGTTTGACCGGTTTGAACGTGCATATGTATGCGCTGGGTGAGGCTCGAACCCGAGACCTCCCGTACGCGTGCACGCAACTCTACCAACTGAGCTACGTGTCTAACCGAAATAATCCTGTTTTTAATTATATTTATATACTAATTCAATTTATTCAAAATTCATTTATTTTTTAAAAAGGATTTTAATTATCAACCCGGTGCTGTCAACAGGTCTCAAACCCCGGGGCCTGTGCTATAACGTTACACATAGTCCACCGCTGGACTGTGTGTCTAACTTGGTTAATATACAGATTTTTATTATACTTAACATCTAACAGTGAAAAGGATCCGGTTCATTTAGAAAAAGAACATTTTAATTATAGAGGGTGTGTGCGTATTAAGGATCGAACCGCGGCTTTTGATATGTATGTGCACACAGTCCACCGCTGGACTGTGTGTCTAACCCGAGATAATATCCAGATTTTATTAAACTTATAATCAAACTATCATCGTCTTCTTCGTTACAAAATTACAGTCGGCGATTTCTCTATTGTTTCTTGTTTAATTCAATTCACAAACATTCAACAGACTATTATGAAATGGCAGAGACGATTTTTAGAAGTAAACATACCAGAGAACGATTTATCTTAGAATTCCGGCAAGTCGTCGGCTCTGTTTTTACGGATTTCGACTGAACGAATAAATTAACAGTTTTGATTAGCTAAGTGAGGAATTTAAGTATTAAACAAGAGTTATCAGAAGGTTTGAATGTCTATACCGTTTTACAGCTGAAGATAAGGATTTTCAGAAGTTTTCCGGCGAGCGGGAATTATCCGATAACGACGTCTGAAATTGATGCCGATTGAAGGGTTTGAGTTAGCAATAGCTTAACAATTGATAGACCATGAAAGAATTGAGAGACTCACTGATTTGGTGGAAAATACGGTTTTCTGGCGAAAGTTCGGCGAGTCCAAATAGCTTCTCCGGTGAACTGAAAGTTGTGCGAAAATGCAATTGAAGGTTTGCAGAGTGTGTTTGAGTCGCGAGAGAGGACAAAGATTGAAGTAATTCAGGAATTGAAAGTTTTCGGTTATTAAAACCGATTCACTCTAGAATTCAAGTTCATTCAAAGCAAAATTGATTGGAATTGTCGGTGTATCGGTTAAACTCAGTAAACCGCGAGTAATCAAACGTCTTTGGACGTTTGGTGACCGATTCGGTTAGTTGGCGTAACCAGCTTGATTTACGATTGACTATAAAATTTATTTATTTCCTAGAGTTGACAGAAAAACAACAAGTGGCGGAGTGGTTATGTGTGTGTGTGATAAGTCTTTGTGATTAAACCTGGCTGACCCGTGTTCGACTCCCGGCAGCCTAAATTTCTTTTTAATTATTTTATTTTTACTTTTAATCAAATATAACTTTTATATTCTAGTTTGTTTATTAATTATGCATCATTAAAAATTAAAATGGACATAATTACGCACGAAACATTTATATCTTGATATTCGATTACAAACGGAGCGGAAAACCCGTTTTTGACAAATGTTACAGTCGAGTCCACTTGCGACAAAAGTACCCCTATCTTTTTGAATAAATCTCGAGGTCAAGATTTCTTTTAAGGGGGTGAGGATGTAACACCTCGTAAAATCCCGTCCTATAAAATTTCGACACGTGTCCCGCTGATCCTCATATGCCACATTTTAAACGAGAGGGACTAGATAAATCGATAAGTTATTTAATAACCGCTGAACGATAATTATATAATTGAGGGTTAAAAGTTTCAACATGTTTAATTATACCTCTGAGTGACCTTTAAACGAAACCAGATGCTTAACGGTGTTCGGTTATACATTCAAGTACACCTAGAACCAAACTTGAAGGGCCAAGAGTGCTTAAAATGAAAGTTTAGTGGGGTTAGGAAGCCAGGGACTGATCTTGCCATAAACCAAACATGTTTGCTAAGTCGTAAGCGGGCACGGGCCGCGACCGGCCTGCTTGTTCCTTTCGCGGGGTGCGAGGGGATTCCCTGCGCAGAATCATGTGCCAGCTGCAAAAATTTCAGCCTTGGTCACCACTCAAACCACCTTCACTCACATATTTCGAAACCATGGCCTCAATTCTGGTTTTAAACACCTCATACTACACCTTGTGTGATCCTAAGTGAACTCTCAACACTTGGATTGATCTAAGTTCATGTTCTTCAACTATAAATAGAGGTGTTCATCAACCTCATTCCTTGCACCTCTCATTTCTTATCTTCTCTACTCCTCATTTGGAGGTTCCTGAGCTTGTTGGGGACTTCCTCTGAGTGTTTTAGTCTTCTTTGGTTCATTTGTAAATGATCCAACCCTCTCTTTTCAGTTTTAGTAGGCTTTAAGCCAAAGTCAAAGCGTTAACGTAAAAACGCTTTGACCATTGGCTAAGACCATTTTGGTCCAGCCATTGTTTGATGCGAACATGGCTACGTGATCGTAATTAGGTAGGTGTAATCCCTTAAAAGGGCACCTCCTAATTTCCATGTTTGCTTGGTCAATTGACGGGTCAAAGTTATTGTCAATAAAAAGTCAACGGGTCAGTTTTGAAATAAATTCATATCTAGTATGTAGATGTTATAAAACATGTTTTATCACTTTAAACTTGGTAATAATTATAAGAACATGTGTGAACATGTTCAGCCCGTCAATCCCAGGTCTAAGGTCAGTTCGCAACCGAAAGTCACAAGGTTTGACTTCTACTTTGACTTTCGGTTCTGACCCGAATTAGCAACTTTAGTTACTGATTCTAAGTTACATTATGACCATGTTGTGTTATAGTATAACCCTCTGGAGTTATATTACATGGTCATGTATAATCTGAGTTTATATGTAAGTATCCATTAAGTATGCTAAATTTTGCTAGAATGCCCTTTTGTTTAAAAAACAAATATAAGGTTTTAAATACAAATTAGCATACAAATGACTTGTAAACTGATATGCTAAGTTGTTTAACTTATTTTAAGGTCAACATTCTGATCATAACCTGAGTTTTGATTAAAAAGGCGTATTTCATGTTTAAAGTGACTAAATCGCCCTTTTGGCGTATATAATAAATTAAACATAATTTTGACATCAAAACTCTTTACCTACTGATGTAATATCATAATTAGGATTATTTGAGATATCAATTCAGGTTGCAAACTGAGTTTATACACAAGTCCATGTATTAAGTTCTTAAATGACGATATTGCCCTTACGGCACTAAAAATGGGTTCTAATCATTTTTAATGAACAAAACCTTTTACCTACTGAGGTATTATATTATATAACATATTTCCATCAAATAAACGTGATCATAACATCATTTTCACTCAAATACCATTTAAATCGTCATTTAGCGACTAAATCGTCGTTTCGGCGCATAATATGGTTTAAAACCATATTAGAGCATCAAGACTTGATACCTACTGATTTTAAACTTATTTTATTTATATTTACAGTAGGTACATGATCTAAACTCAGAGTCCCAAATAAGTTGTCAAGGTGATGTGTGAAATGACTAAAATGCCCTTTCAAGGCATACTTGATATCCTACTGATATAACATCATTAATTAACCATTTTTACAGAATGTTTATGACCATGACATCAGTTTACTTGTAAGCTCCTTTTTACAAGTCGTAAAATGACCAAAACGCCCTTTTAAGGCGTAACTCGATTTTAAAACCATAACGGGCATACATGTTGATACCCTACTGATATTGCAACATGTTTTAGATATAATGGCATATAGAACTTGTATATGACTCATCCAATTACCGGTTTCGCTTATATGCGTATGGTTAAGCCTACGTGACTAGTTAACGTAGTTTAACCGAAATTATATCAAAATCCAGAATGTCTTATGTATACCTATATTAAACAAGTCTTAGTACTTGGCGGGTTTAAACTACAATCTATTCTGGTCATCGCTTAATCTAGTGTTTAGTACCGTAAATATCATTTTAAGCTAGTCGGTCCAAGTCTATGATGTAGATAGGACCCGTTAGCATTCTAATTGGTTAATAATACCATAATTCCAGACTAAAGCCTCCTGGTAGATTGTCATCTAGGCTTACTTTTGATTATCGACTGAGTTATTATCTTCATTGAAGAAATTAACTCAGGTATATACTTTTAGCCTATTTTCCCTATACGGCTTTGGATACGGTATAATAATACCGCTTGGTCGGGTATGGGATCATGTTGTCGGATTGGAGACTTAACTAAATCTTAAAAAACCCGTTTTATTCTGTTTTGTTTGATAACTTAAACATTAGGGGTTAACTCGACTGTGTCCTGGATATCCTCGGCTCATTTAAGTTACTAATGGCCACGTCCTTAAGCGCGGGTGTAGGCATACACCTGTCAGATGCTAATGAAAATAATATTGAATCCCATTGGTGGATTATTAGTGGTGTGTCAGTTAATCAGGTTATTCGGTTTCTGCACCGGACCCAATATGTATTGACAAACATGTAAAACTATAAACATGGTCATTTTGAACTATCCCAAGTTATTTATGACATGTGCCAAGTGCACCTAAACCATTTTTGAAAGATTTTCAAAATGTGTCAGTTATTAGTATTTACCAGTGTAAACTAACGTATTTCAAAAGATTAAGTTACAGGTTTCAGCACGTAATAGGCCAGGAGCTGCTTGGTAGTGACATAAGAGGATCTTGCAAGTCCTTAGTTACCCGAAGTCTGTTGAACGAATACTTTGCATAATTATTTCGATCCGCCAGTGGATCTTTTATTACAAGCCATGTATTTATTATTCGAACTTTGAACATTCGGTTTGTAATAGTATTTTATATCCATGACTTCCATTGTGCTGTGTTTGTTTGACTATGACGATACCAATCTTACGTCACAATATTCCCCACCCGGGCCCACCGGGATACACGTGGAAATAGGGGTGTGACATCTGTCCCATTGTCACTTCTAAAAATTTTTACAGGAAGGTCAAATTGCTTTTCAACTTGTTTTACAAAATTTTGCAAAATGCCAGCAGTTTCATCTTTAGAGTGCATGAAAAATGTCCTGTTAGTACAGTATGTCTATGTCTTAGTCTTATATCGAGTCTGTTTAGATTGGGCTAGATTATGTTAGAAATGTCGTATTTATATAATCTAGACATCAAGTTCGCTTGGAATCATGTTGTGAGAACCAATTCGGCCGAACTTGTTCAACAAGTTCGCCCGAACTTGTGCTATACCCAGCGAACTTGTATGCCTATAAATAGTAGCCTCTTGGATCTCATTTGTAATTTTCGCAGAATAGAGGCGAAGCTCTGTCCGATCTGAAACTCACATGTATTGAACTTTAAGATCAATAAACAGACATTTTAACGAGTAATTCTTGTATAATTGATTAACATGTCACATAGTTTCCGCTATTTGAACATTAGATACCAATTTAGGTTTCTGTGCTATCAAGGAGCGATCTTACAAGTGATATCAGAGCCACGGATACCAGAATTGGTGAAATCATCACAAGAACTACTCTATTTCTACTCCATTCTACCATTTTTCTTAACTTTTTCATGAAAAACAATGAACCTACGGTTAAAATCTGCTAAATTTTTATTATGTCACGTAAAATACACTAAAGATAAACCCCTGAAAGTTTCAAGACCTAATTCAAACGAATTAAAGTCGAGAAGTTGAAAAATCATGTTTTGCAAAACACATTTGATCGAACTTGACATCAAGTTCGCTCAAACTTGATTGAAAAACTCACTTTTTTTTATCAAGTTCGCCTGAACTTGAGTGAATTTTCATAGATTTTACCCAAGCGCCGCTCGAACTTGCATAATATTTCTTCAATTTTCATCAAGTTCGCCAAACTTGATTAAATCCTGTTGAAAAACTATTACAAGTTCGCCCAAACTTGATATTTCGCTTGAAAATCTTATACAACTTCGCTCGAACTTGCTTCCAGGGTGAAAATTTTCAAAGTTAATCAACAAGTTCGACCGAACTTGCTTGAAAACTGAATCTGATTTGTTCTGCTGTACAAGTTCGCCCGAATTTGTCAGTGTACTAATCAATTTTCGAAGTTTGTGAACGTGTTTTTCAGCAATACTCGTTTGTTTTCCGCGATGGAAGAAATCCACAATGCGTTTATAACGGCTTCAGCATCGAATGCTCAAATGGTGAATCAAGTTAATATTGATAACGAGATCGGTACGTCAGTGAAGCCACCGAAACTTATGTGCATGGATGAATACGAGGGGTGGAAGGAAAAGTTTACGAACTGGGTTCAGTCTACATTCTTTCACAGCTGGGTTGCTGTTGAAATGGGTTACACATGGCCAAGAAATGAATATGATAATATTATCGATATAAGCAAGTTTTCTACTGCACAAAAGGACGCGTATGTAGCTGAAAAGAAAATGATCAGTCTAATTCAGCATCCGTGAAAGAAGATATCTTGGTGCTATTTCCAGAATACAAAACTGCACAAGATTTATGGAAGTCTCTGAAGACCAAATATCAGGGGAGTGCAGAGATAGTGAAGAGCAAAAAAGCACTACTCATGAAAGAATTCGACTTCTTCACGATGCTAAAAGGCGAGTCGATGAAACAGATGATTGAACGATTCTGTCATTTGAAGGTGATAATGAGAAGGCATGGTCTTGAGAAGACAGAAGAAGAATACATTGACAAATTGGTTGATGCTTTTCCTGAAAGCGAATGGACAACTTATCTCATGGTGCTAAAGGAAAGTCCAAGCTGGGAATTGTTCAAGTTATCCACTTTTATCGATAAACTAGAGGGGCACGAGATGGAATTGTTGAAAATTGCTAAATCAAAGAATTCGAACATTGCTCAAGATGTTGGACTTTATTACAAGACGGGAGCTCAATAGAATATCTCAAGTCCAAAGATCCAAACTGCATTCAGCGCGAATATGAATTCCTCAAATCATTCGCCACAGAGCCAAACTCAATCATATCCTAACTATGATCAGAGTCCTCAGAATGCATCATATTCAAGCACGGGTTCTAATCAGAATAATCAATCGAATTCTGATCCGAATGTGTTTAGATGCAACTTTGCAGTTGACCTAAGCAACGTCGTTTTTGAACAAGTGGCCAAACTACATATGGCACTACTTGCCACAGTGTTGGAATCATATGAGAGTTTAGTGGCCGGAAAGATTGGTAATCCATAAATGACTGCAGAGGATTACGACCAAGTGGATGAGGAAGAGCTTGAGTTGATGGACATCAAATGGTCCTTATCTTCGATTATCCGAAGAGTTACCAAATTTGTTGCACTAACCGGTAGAGACATCGGAAATTCGAGCAACAAATTGGGATTTGATAAGATGAAAGTTACTTGCTTCAGATGCCGACAAAAAGGGCATTTCAAAAGAGAGTGCAAAAATCTAGAAGCGAGTGGCAACCAAAGTCCATTCGGAGGCGGCTGTGATTAGTATAAGAAGTCGTTACAATACAAGCCATTTCCAAAGAAGACTCAAATCGAAGTTCAAGAGAAACCATCCAACAACACAGAAAAAGCTATGGTTGCTTCAAATGAAGATGATGGATTTGATTGGAATTCATACATTGCCAAGAAAACTGGAGTTGATCTAATGGCCGAAATCATGGAAGATACATCTGCTGAGGATGCAGCTATTGAAAACGCAATGATAGAAGAATACTTGCAACAAGCAGAAGAAGAGGAGATCTATCATCACACGAGGATGCAAAGTGTTCTTTCTTCTAACATGACTTCTAGTTTTGCAGGTTGTTTTGGTGAAGCAGCATCTTTTGAGCATGTTGTGGAGGAGAAACTGGAAGTTGAAGAAGTCATCAACGTGACCAAGGAGATGAATAAAGAAAATCTCAAGGAGATCGCAAACAAAACGATGATGGCTAATCTGACAAAGGTAGGTTCAGAGGTAAAAGTTGTTGAAAAAGAAGTTGTAAAAGTGCAAATCGTTGAGGTTGAAAAACCTTGCACGAAGTGTACTAGCCTTGTCTGCAATGCGCCGAAAAATCTCAAATCATAAGTGAACTCAATGTGCATAACAACAATTTTAAATATGATTATCGCACAATGAAAGAACCTTATGATAAAATGAAAGACGATTACGGCAGGCTTGATAAAAACAACATAACAACATGACAAAGTAAGAACGTTAAAAGCAACGGTAATGGAAAAAACAAAAAGCCATTAACATTTACATCAATACCATTGCTAAAATTAAACAAGAACTTCAAGATATAAAAATCGAAACCGAAAGGGTAAGACAGCTTTTGAAAAGCTATACCACAAATGCTTATGTCATCGACCCTATTCTCCTAACGATTCCGTCGGAAGAAGATGTTCAGAAATCAAAAGGTAAGAAACGTGGAGATTATCATAGTGTTCCACCACTCTTTGTGCGAAAAATATTGTCGTAAGAAAGCAGAAAGGATGGAAAAGGTGCTTAACATTGAACTTTTGTCCAAAAAGAAAAATGAGCTGCCTGAGAACATTGACATAATCTACACAAAAGATGACAGTTAAGTTGTTGTAAAAAATGTTGTTGAAAATGTTTTGATTGAATCTGATGATGGCAGCTTTGAGAGTGCCAACTCAAGTTCGAACAATTCTGAGTCATAATCTGAAGATAATGATACATCATCGGAAGATAGTCTAAGTGATGATCCTAACGTTATCATGTACAAAGTTAAGGAATCTGATAGACTATATTTCGATGACAGTTTTCCGATTTAAAATGTGAAAGAAGACCAAATGATAAATTGTTCAAACTTGTTGAAGTATCATCAGAAGATTTGGAAAGAAATGAGAAAAAGTTTTATTCTAAACCTAAAAGAGGATATAACAACTACCGAAGGAATGGTGGTGAATTTCCTAAAAACAGGAGAGCGGGTTTGGGTTTGGATGAAGAAAACGAACCAAATAAGAAACAGAAGTCACCATTTCATGAATACAAGAGCAAAAACATGAAATTGTGTACGGGACTAGTACGGTTCAAGAAGAAAATTTGATTGGAAAGCAGTCAAATAATGAGTTCAAAAAGGAGAAGGAACTTCGAGATAAGGCTAAATCCGCAAGTGGAGTAAAACCCACTAATGGACATTCTCATGACACTTGGACTTGCTCGCCAGTGTCCGAAATCAAAGCCTATCTATCACTGAAGAAAGACAGTTTCACATGTTGAAAAACTTAAGCAACCAGAGATTGTAAAACCTGTCACAATCTTAAAATGAAACAATGAATCTAAAGTCGAAGTGAAACCTAAAACTGAATCGAAGTTTGAAAATTCAACTTTTGAGAATGGTGAAACTTCCAAATCGAACTAAAACAAAGATTAAAATTCTACATTAAGAAAGCAAGACACAATCCTGGGTTGCAAAGAAGAAAACAACAACATCTGAAGTTGCAAAGTCAGAGTCGGTTGAACTAAAGTCGACAAAGTGTCTGAAACTAAGGGTAAAACTAAAACTGACAAAGTTTGTCCAAAACTTTCAAAAGATAAGAAGAAAGTTAGGTTTGAAAGCGTTAGTGTCGATAAAGACTTAGATGGTGATTTTGAGGATGTTTACAAAGATTATTATCCCAAACCCAAGACCAAAAAGGCTTGGGTGGCACTTTTTCACTGAGTTGTTAACTTGTGCAGGGGATCCAAAGATCCATATTATCGAATTGGATTCTAGATAGCGGAGCGTCGAGGCACATGATTGGGATGAAAGCACTACTCTTTGATATCAAAGTGATTAACAGAGGGTATGTAGGCTTCACTGGAAATCAAGGAGGCCGGATTGTAGCTAAAGGAAAACTTTCGAATGGTGTGGTGTCCTTTGATCGTGTAAACTATATCGCCGAGCTGGAGAACAATCTTCTCAGCATTTCACAGATTTGCGATAAACAGTTCACCGTTCATTTCTATGATAAGGAGTGCATGATACTGAAGCATGGCTTCAAGATTCCTGATGAGTGGATTTTGATGCGCACTCCACACGAAAACGATCTCTACGTGCTAGACACGGGTGTTGCTACTGCATCGTCGAAGTCGGCTCAATGTTTTGTTACAAAAGCCACAGAGAAGGATTCGATTCTATGGCGCAGAAAGATGGGGCATATACATCTGAGAAAAATGAATTCTAGTTCAATGACTTGGTCGAAGGAGTAAATCTTCGAACCTTCCACATGACGGATCATTGTCTTGAATGTAAGAAAGGGAAGCAGATTAAGAAGTCACATCCTAAGAAGATTCTTAACTCCATAAAGTTGCCGCTTGAACGTCTACATATGGATCTTTTTGGTCCAGTGAACGTCCGAAGTATATCAGGAGATCTGTACTGTTTGGTTGTCACAGATGATTATTCTTGATATTCATGGGTTTTCTTTCAAGAGCTAAAGATGACAACGTTCGAAAATCTTGTGATTTGTCTTCAAGACGCTTGAAAATCTATATCGAAGTAATAATGGCACGAAGTTCAAAAATAACAAGATGAAAGATTTTTGCAATGCCAAAGGAATTCTGCACGAATTCAGTGCACCTTACACTCCACAACAAAATGGAGTAGCTGAGAGGAAGAACAGAACGTTAATCGAAACAGCGAGAACTATGCTTGCTGATTCCAAACTTCCTGTCAGCTTCTAGACTGAAACGGTTGCAGCGGCATGCTACACATTGAACAGAGTCTTAACGGTCAAACCGACCAAAAAGACATGCTTCGAGATGATTAAATGAAGGAAACCAAATCTAAAGTATCTAGAACCGTTTGGTTCAATGTGCACAGTGATTGATTTGGATGGTAAATTCGGTGCCAAAACGTTTGAAGGTTTCTTCGTTGGTTACGCTAGTCCGCTCAAGAGAGTTTACATTCCTACTTTGAGAAGAGTGGTCGAAGCACAACACGTAGATTGCTTTAGGTACATAACTCCTATTCAGATAAAAGAGATGCATGGTTGTTCAATTATCAAGATTTGTGGAAGTCATTCGACTTGCCAGAAGAACCGTCTGAAGAAGAACTTATAGCTCTTTATTATCTTCAACAGTCGGCTAGTCAAGAACAGATTCTAAGACCAATTATGGTTAATCAACCCACTGATGGTTCTACATCATCTTCTGGTGCAGGTCCGAGTAATAGTGGTGTTCCGGTTGAACAAGTTTCTGAAGCAGAAGTAACACCTACTACAACTCCACAAATGTTTCCACTGAACCAGGAAATGCTACCACAGAGCCCATTATTCCTCAGAATCAGAATTCCGACTCTGATGAAGCTCCAACTTTCGATGATGATGGAGAATCTTCCTCTGATGAAGAATCCGAGCAGATATCCAATATGTTAAACCAATCTGCTGGTCCTAGCAATCAAAATGAAGCAACATCGAGTACACCTGACGTTGATTTGATAGTTGATCTGAATATTTCAAATCAGAATAGCACAGTTGATGTTCCTAGTGAGGAGATGCCACGATCTTATTCATATCATCCATCGAATCACATAATTGGAGAATTACAGACCGATGTGAGAACGAGAAGCCAGATCAACAAAGCTTTAAGTTGTTTCTATACTCGAGTGGCTCCGACTCAAGATTACTGCTATTACTCATGTTTCATATCTCAAATCGAGCCAAAGACTGTGAATGAAGCTTTGGGTGATGAGAACTGGGTAATTGTGATGTAGGAAGAGTTGTTACAGTTTGAGAAATTGGGTGTCTGGAGACTTGTCGACTTACCACCAAAGCAGAAAGTGATAGATACGAAGTAGGTCTTCAAGTGTAAAAGAGATGATCTATGTGTGATTGTTAGAAACAAAGCTCGGTTGGTTGTCAAAGGTTTCCACCAGCAAGAAGGAATTGACTATACGAAAGTCTATGCACCGGTTGCACGTTTAGAGTCAATCCGCATTTTCCTTGCATTCACTGCTTGGAAAGGTTTTAAAGTGTACCATTAGATGTGAAATCCGAATTTCTCTACGGTAAGCTACGCGAGCAAGTGTACGGCGGCCAACCACCGGGGTTCGTCGATCCGCTGAACAAGAACAAAGCTTATCTCCTGGACAAAGCCTTATACGAATTACACCAAGCCCCGAGAGCTTGGTACGAGACGTTATCTCAACATCTCGTTGGAAATGGCTTTACAAGAGGCACAGTGGATAGTACATTGTTTACCAAAGAAGTCGGAAGTCATCTAATCATCGTATAAATCTATGTGGATGATATCATCTTTGGTTCAACGGATGATAGTCTTTGCAAAGAATTCGAGAAGATAATGAAGAAGAAGTTCGAAATGTCTTCTATGGGCGAAATGAAATTCTCCCTTGGGTTACAAGTTGATCAGTTATCAGACGGCATATTCATTCATCAAACGAAATATGTTCATGATATTCTAAAGAAGTTTGAAATGGATAGCTTGAAGCCGATTTCGACTCCTCTGGCGCTGAATCACGGAATTTGCATTGACGAAACAGGAACTAAAGTGGATTATCCGCTCTATCAGTCGATGTAGGATCTCTTATGTATCTGACGGCATCTCGCCCAGATATCATGTATCCTACATGTCTTTGCGCTAGATATCAGTCCAGTCCCAGAGTATCACACATGCAGATAGTGAAGCGAATATTCCATTACCTTAAGGGATGTCCAAGCACTGACTTGTGGTATCCAAAGAACAATAATTTTAATCTGACGGGATACGCTGATTAGGACTTTGGGGTGGACAAGCTGAATTCAAAGTCTACGACGGCTGGTTGCCAGTTCTTCGGAACTCGATTACTAATGTGGCAATGCAAGAAACAAACCATGGTCTCTCTCTCTACCTGTGAGGCATAATACATTTCTGCTTCCAGCTATTGTTCACAAATCGTATGGATTCAACAACAGATGAGGGACTTTGGATTGCAATTTCTTGATACGCCTTTATATGTTGACAATAAGGCAGCAATCGACATAACTAAAAATCTTATTCATCACTCTCGAACTAAACATATAGAAATTTGTTATCACTTCATTCGTGACTGCTACGAAAAGAAGTTGGTGCAAATTGAAAAAACTCACACCGATGAACAAAAAGCTGATTTTTATACCAAAGTTTTTCCTTTAACAAGATTTAAATATCTAATGAGGCTTAACAGTATTAAAAATTTGTTGACAGGTGCAGAGGCAGAGGTTGAATATGGATCGGACGATGAGTTCACGTGATCCACATTGGTTTATTTTATCTTTTAGATTAGTATTTCTTATAAACTAAAATACAAAAATATGTTTGAGAAAATACAAAAACATATGAAAAATCAAAAAGAACAAAAACATGAAAAAGACAAAAAGAATTTGGTGTCACAAAGGAAATGATAGTACATCAGTGGACTATCACAGTACGCTAAAGAATTGTAAAGTTTAAAAAGCGATAAACAAGTCTTACTGTGGATGTGTCGATAGGCTTTACACGTTCAGTAAATTGTTTTCGGGATATAAACTAAATTTTACAACTACTTAATCTTGTGGATTAACACATCTTGGATATATGGACTTAGTACTCCGAAATTTCATTTGAGAGATTGCCTGATTCTGAGATACAAGGTCTTTATAGATAGTTGATATCTGGGGTATTATACAAGTTCTTCTGATTTTGCGGAAACAATAGCCTAGAACTTCTATAATACTTTCGCGATAAACTCCTAAATTGCATGCAATCTTGAAAAGTATCGAAAGATCTAATCATTTGCAATGCTAAAAAGATTCTTTTAATGGAACACACCTAAAGTCGAGCCTTCATCTCTTTGTCGATACGGTGGTATTAACCTGAGCTCTCAAGGCCTCGCAAAACCCAGATACAGATATCAGTTACGCTATATTCACCTGTAAGATGAAATCTAGGGAATCTTGATACGGGAGTATATTCTGAGATGGGAACCATAGTTGAGTCAAGTTTCATAATTCTACCTAAGATATCTTGGAACAATTGAGAAATGTGTCAAAGTTTAAGTGGACAAACATATCCACAATCTAGGTAAACGAGTTTAAAACTTAAAGTCATCAAAAGGTCAACGGTACTGGTGATATGTCTCAAATAACTGATATGATCCTTATTCACGAATTAACAAAAATATGTCTGTAAATATGTTTGTACATAGTTTCTTGCTTTACAGATTAAAACCAAAAAGATATTCAGTGTGTTTTAGCATAAACTTTCAATAATACAAAGTATTTTGTTTCTATATTAGTTTCTACAAGCCAATGTTGGGGAACGGACCTCCGAAGTGTGGTAAGGTGCTAAACTGGTGGAAATCTAATTGACAACAGGCTGGGAGCTAATCTGTAAAATCTGATAAGCCAAAACGATTAGAAGTCATTAATTTGAAACTTTAATTGAGAAAAACCAACAGTTTGTTTATAACGGGTCGAATCGAGGTCGTTAACTTGGACTCGGTAGACAAATTGGTTAACCAAGGTCATTAACTTGGACTTGGTTAACTGAGTGGATTGTTAAAGCTGGTAAAAATTGAAAAGTTCAGGGTTAAAATTGAAAATTTTGAAAAATTTGGTTTTAGGTTGATCAAGTTCGCCCGAACTTGTTCAGGGCAAAAGGTTCTGATTTGATATCAAGTTCGCCCGGACTTGTTTGTGCTTTATTGAAATAATCAACAAGTTCGCCCGAACTTACTGATATTAACTTATTAGTGTTAACAAGTTCGCCCGGACTTGTTACCTATATATAAGGAACAAGTCCGCCCGAACTTCATTACCTGATATCTGAATTCTCTGAGCGGGTTGAGCGAACTTGAGCGAAAAACAAAATTGTCATCTTTAAGTCGAATTGCTGCCCAATTTCATTGTGATCTTTAGTGATTGGCACATTAAGGATCATGGCACAGGCATTAATTGAACATTTGGACCGTGATTTGACCATGTTTGAATGTTTTAGATCTGAAATTGACAATTAGACTTGATTTAAGATGTGTTACGATGATTTGGACCATAAAACATGTTAAATAAGCATAATCAACCCTTAACAAGTCTTTAATTTGATTCAGAAAGCTTGGAACATGATGTTGCAGGTCTTTAATGAAAACAATGACAAGTTCGCCCGAACTTGTCAACTGGTTCTTTGAACCAAGTTCGGCCGAACTTGTCCTCAAACATAAAAACAATGAATGTCATAAAGTTCACCCGAACTTGTCTGATGATTTCAAATTTCATAAAGTTTTGATAAGTTCGCCCGAACTTGTCTATTAATCAACCAAAATCTGTTAAGACAAGTCGCCCGGACTTGATAGAAATGTGATGTTTGTATGCATATCAAGTTCTCCCGAACTTGATGAATAATTTTGTGAAAATTGTTAAAGTTGCTAATTTGGTCTCGATTCTCGTGTTTGCAGAATATCCAGCTCTCGTTCAACAAATTTCATAACACGTGCATAACGCTCGACAAAACTGTCTGTCTGTCTCTTGCAGCATATGACAGTATCATTGATGTATGGAGCGTATTCCGATACACAGAGCGATCACGGAAAAGACGATGGTATATAGGTCTCACGTCTACAGATTTTGGAATACAGCATCATTGAATGAAGACAATACAGTGATCAAATCTGTCGTCCGCGTTGGAAACGAAGATAAGGATATGACAGTGACAGAAGTTGATATTCGGAAAGTGTTGAACTTCAACGACGAAGCGAATGATCCAATGTTGTTAGATGAAAGGATGGTACGAGGTTGTTTTTGTCGTATGGGTTACAAAGGGCACATTAATGAATCTACCTTAAGAAAGGGGGAGTTCCGAATCCCTACAAATTCTTGATGCACGCAATTATTCACGCATTCAGCCATCGAAAGGCAGGTTTAGACGATGTACAAGATTACATGGTGTATATGGCTACAGCATTGATCCTAAACAAGAAATTCAACTTCTCGAAGCTAGTATTCACTCATATGAAGAACAACATGGGAACAAACAGGCTTGTTGTGTATCCGAGGTTTGTACAAATGCTCATCGATGACAAGTTCAAGAAGATTGCAAAGGATCCGAACGATATCTTATATTTTAGCCACATGGATGAAGTAACAGTGAAGAAGCTTATTACTTTCCAGAAACAAGCTTCAGCGCCGGTCGCAAAGCCTTTATTTGGTGCTATAGCTTCTGCTGATTACATTGCTCCACCGGAATACAAATGGCGTAAGGATGATAGTGGTGATGAGAAAGAAGTGAACGCTGAATTAGAATGGATGTCAACATTCAAGGAAAAACGCAGCGATTGGTTCTTAAAGAAAGTAGTTGTTGAAGAGAAGAAGAAAACGTCTCGAAAATCAAAGAAGGTCAAAACAATGTTGATTGATGAAGATGAATCTGAGAATGTACAACACGAAGTTGGTACAAGTGCTGCGGCTAACATCGAAAGTCAAGAGACATAAGAGGATGATGTTATCTCTGCAACGTCAGAAAAAGACGAAGATAGTGACCATTCGCTAGAAAAAGCAACAAAGAAAGCTAACGCCGAAAAGAAGTCAGAAAAGATAAAAGAAATTGATGCTGACTACGAACCGGAGACTGAAAAGGGTTCTGATGAGGAGAGACCAAAGAAGAAAGCTAAATGCGTAAAGTCTTCTGCAAAAGATAATACATTGAAGACTACAGGTTCTCCGAATACCAAAAGGAGGAAAGCTGCAGAAAAACCAAAAAGCCGTCGATATATAAGTCAGAAGAAAAGCATAAAAGTTACACAAGAACCTTCTTGTGCAAAAGAAATAGGAGTTACACAAGAACCTCCTGCGGCTGAAACAATTCAAACTTCTGCTGTTGAAGAGACTATTGTGCAAACACGAGTCACACAAGAACCTCCTTAGTCTATTTTACTTGATATTCCGATTATAGAGTCACAAGATCCTCCATAAACTTCTCAACCAAAAAGTTCTATTCCAAAAGAAGTTCATGTTCATACACCAAAGAGTACTCCAAAGTCTACGCCAAAGACGACTCCGAGGTCAAAGCTGTTTGGAAGTATCCCTGATGAACCAGTTAATATTCAAGATCTGAATGATTTCTTCCCAGAATCTGATGTTGATGAACTGGAGAAAAGACTTAAAGCTTTGGAAGATAAAGTATCAAAGAATGAAGTTGAGAAAGCTGCTTTGGAACAGTTGGTGAAACAAAGCGAAGTTGAGAAGGAAATCTTGAATGACAGGGTGAAATTTTTAGAAGGTGATCGTGGATACTTGAAAGCCCTAATCGAAAGTCTACAAGATGCAAATGAACGATTGCAGAAAGAGATTGATGAGTTACAATCTGAACGAGATTTGAATGATCGAAGGTTTAACAGACTACAGAAATATTATCCAACAGTCTGGGAATTGATTTTTCTGCAGAATATGCAAGATTGGATTTACAAGATGCAAAAGAAAAGGCAGAGAAAGAGTTATCAGAACAGGGTAAAGGCAAGAATGTGATTGAGGGAATGCCTGAAACAACAGAGTCTGTGATTGATTCAACGAAAGCTTCCGAGTCTGAGATTATTACTGAGAGTATTCCTGAGAAAGAGACTGAACAGAAAGACGATGAAGAAGCTAAAGATAAAGATGATGAGCCTGTTGATGATTCAAAGAATGATTAGATAATGATGATGGAAATGATGATGGTCAGGGTGGAGTTGGATTAAAGATTGTTGATGCAAAGGTAACTGATGAGTTTGATTTGTCTTCACTACTAAGCGATGATACAAATATGATGGAAGATCAAAATCAGGGGAGCAGTTAGGGCAAACATGGCAAACTGATGTTGATATGACAGATGCGATCATTGCAAATCCTGTTGCTGCTATGCCTTTGAAACCAATGATTCTAATGTTAGAACATAATGTTGAGGAAGGTGAGTTTGTTCACAACTATGCGAAGGAAGATCTTGCAAAGCTGCTCAATGTTGATACTGAAACGTTTGATTTTGATTTTGAAGAGGATGTGGTTAACATTGATACATTTGAGCCAAATGAATACTGCTACAAACGAAGATCTGATGCAGATGATTACAATAGAGTTATTATTGAAGATTGGTCAGATGATGATACGGATGAAGCAGAAAAGTATGTTGGTTCGAATACAGATAGTTTTCCTACTTTAGAAGAGATGTACGAACAATTAAATGAAGATCTGTTAAAGGAAAAGATAGCAAAGTCTGTACGAGAAGGAAAAGTTCCTAAACCGATGACTAAAGAAGAGATTGCACAAGCAAAGAGGTCCTGGTTTAAATAAATGCCAAGAGAAAGAAAGTTCCGACGTCCATTAGCATTCTATACCAGAGTTGCAGATAAGTCATTGGTAAGTTGGGGTTGGTTGAAAGAGCTGAATGTCTACGCCATAAAACGTGAATTTGGGATTCAGTACTTCAAATACTTGGCATATTTTAGTACATTACCTTATTGGGATTTGGAGAAGTTAGTGCAGACGAGGAATGTGAGCTACCACATGAAGTTTATTGATCAATTATTGTGGAAGATGATAAAGTTTGAAGCGACGCAAGGATTCAAGTACTGGAAACCGTTTATACCAAAGCGTCGAATCAAAACGAACAAGCAAACGGGAGAGAAAGACATAATGTTGATTATGAAGCATCCTCGTGCGATGAAGAACATGCCCCTAATGCCAATAGAACAAGATTTCTATCCGTTGTTCAAATGGTGGCAAGTTGATCCTACAACGTGTGTAGTAGTAATAGTGTTAAGATTTGAAGAACACTTGGATATTACGAAAGAAAGATCAACTGAAGTGTTTAAGAAAGAAGGTTTGTAGGGGTTATGGAGAACCATACGCATACTAGACCCGATGTGGCTAGTAAACTGTTCTAAGGAGGATATTCAATGTCTATTCTTCAACAAGATTTGTTTTGAGAAGCATGAAGAGGTATAAGCGATACAGTATCAAAGGGTTATTAATGTTTGCTACGCTCATGGCATAAATTCAGGAAGAATGTGGGAGTCTAGCTGGAGAGAGTTAGAGCGCAAAGATTTTCTAAAGGAAGAAAGGCGTCTAGAACGATTTCAAGAAAAGACTAAGGAAATTTTCAGTTTATGACTAAAGTGCCACCTACAGATCAAACACGGATTCTTGCTCAAGAAAGAAGGAAGAAGGCTTACAAGAACTTCTTTGGGCACTGCAGATAAAGATAGAGTTTTTGAAGACTGATAAAGACGAAGACGATATCCAAGAGGGAGTCTGTTAGTACATTATGTCTATGTCTTAGTGTTATATCGAGTCTGTTTAGATTGGGCTAGATTATGTTAGAAATGTCGTATTTATGTAATCTAGACATCAAGTTCGCTTGGATTCATGTTGTGAGAACAAGTTCGGCCGAACTTGTTCAACAAGTTCGCCCGAACTTGTGCTATACCCAGCGAACTTGTATGCCTATAAATAGTAGCCTCTTGGATATCATTTGTAATTTTGGCAGAATAGAGGCGAAGCTCTGTCCGATCTGGAACTCACATGTATTGAACTTTAAGATCAATAAGCAGACATTTTAATGAGTAATTCTTGTATAATCGATTAACATGTCACATAGTTTCCGCCTATTTGAACATTAGATACCAATTTAGGTTCCTGTGCTATCAAGGAGCTATCTTACATGCCCATGTAAACCTTGAAAAATCATCTACGATGACAAGGCAATATCTTTTCTTTTTTAGAGTCATTATTTTTATAGGGCCAAACAAGTCCATGTACAGCAATTGCAAGCACTGGGTTGTTTTGGACTCTTCAATGGACTTGTAAGAACTTTTATGTTGTTTGCCTTTTAAGCAGGAAACACAATGTTCTTCACAAGTGAATTTTTTTGAGGGTAAACCTCTGACAAGATTTTGTTTTGAGACAGTGGTGATAGTTTTCAGATCTGTGTGTCCAAGTCTTCTATGCCATAACTCTGTCTCTTTGCTAGAAGCAACTGAGAACAGGCATGCATTTGATATTGGATTATCTTTCAACATATCCATCACATACACATTGCCACTCCTGTTAGCAACAAGTTGTGCTTTACTCTCAACAACAATTTGATCAATCTTTTTAACAACTTCTGGTCCAAAAATTTGACATGTTTTCTTTGTAAAGAAGGATCCATATCCTTTGTCACTCATTTGTGAGACACTCAGTAAGTTGATTTTTAGATTATAAACATGCTCAAATTTAAGTTTCCCAGCCTGAACAGACCTTGGCCCCAACACCTTCCCTTTTGAATTGTTACCAAAGGATATATCACCCCCTCCATGAGCCATGAAGTCTTTGAGAAGGGCTCTACATCCTGTCATATGCCTAGAGCGTCCACTATCTGCATACCATAAACTATCAAGGAAGGTAGAAGCTCCCTGCACATCAGTAAAAAATTAGTTTAGGTGGGTCTCCAAAGCCAAAATGGCTTTGGATGGGGTCACAGATTGCTCAATCTCAAATTTAGGAATATGGATAGTGGTTTGATTTGGTCTTTGTAACCACTATTGTGCACCATTTCCTGTCAGATGTCGGCAACCATGAGGATGCCTATTGACTCTTGGCTTTGAGGGCTTTTTGTAACCCACATAACTAAGAGGAACCTTGTGATAAATAGGTTGGTCATATCCCCTTGGATACCTGTTTCCAGGTGGTGCATCTATCACTTGTACCTCTCTAGGAACAGAGGTTTTGTTCAGCGCTTTAGTAACACATGTTTCAACATGTTCAAAGGTCTGCTTAGATTTATTTCTAGCAGAGCTTGAACTTTGATTTTCAAGAGCTTTTGTTTTAATTTCTTTTACCTTAATTTCAAAGGTTTGAACGTAAACACACTCTTGAGTTTTGTGGTTTGCTTTCCCACAGATGATACATTTTGGAGAATTAGGTATTATACTTGTTTTGTTGATATCATATGCTTTTAAAAGAAAACAGTTTTCAGTGACATGATTTCTTTTCTCACAAAAATCACAAAACAGGTTTTTAACCTTTTCTTTCTTCCTTCCATTCTCAGACTTCTTTTCAGCAAACGATGTAACATCTGCTGGAAGATCTTTAATGGGAATCACTCTTGCTTTTGGTGCTTTGACACCATCAATGGTTGAAAATTCCATTAGCTTGAAGTTTTCAATAATGTTACACTCATCAGACCATGTGGGTTTAAATTGATATTTCTCAACTTCCTTAAAAGTTGAGGGTCCCTCATGTTTTTCTAAAATGATTTTGTTTCCATTTTTATCAGTGACTTTTATCTCTTCTCCAGCCAAATTTGTTGGCACAATTTCAACCACCAAATTCATTTACAGTAACATTTTCAGAAACTTAGTCATTTTTCCTGAAACCTATGCCAAATTTTATGTTACTTTTGATCTGGTTTTCAAGCATGACCTCATAACCTTTGCAAGATTCTACCCACTTTTCACAAGTGATTTGGGTAGTTTCCAACTCCTTTTTGCAAACTTGATATTTTTCTATCATAGTTTGGAGTTGATCTTTGGTTACGCTTGCCTCATGTTTTAGACTGCTGATTTCAGAATCTTTGTTTATCAATTTTGTTTTCAACTCTTTTGTGAATTTTTCAAAGTTTAACTCATCTTCTAGAATTTTTTTCTAAGATTTTCATTCACCTTTTTTATGTTAGCAAAAGCTATTATGCATTTTTCAGAACATAGATCTTTAAGGATCTGAGGTGATACCTTAGCAGCAGCCATCCTGGCACAGTCACAATCACCTTCACACACACTGGTATCCCATGGATCAGTCAGAGAGTCATTTTCTTCATCAACATTCTCTTTTGTGACCACTGTTTCATCATGAATTTTAGACACATCAGATTTAGAAACTTCTTCCACGGATTCATCACCTTCAACTATTGTGTCTAGAGACATAAAGCAAAAATCATTTTTGGCTACTAGAGCAAAGCTTTCATCAGTTAACTCCTCAGGCAAACTACTCCAATCAATAAAACTTTGAGTGAAAAAGCTTTGTTGATTAACCTCTGGCGGAGCAGTGGTTTGAGTAGTTTGAGTGACATGAGGTGCAGGTTGCACATGCACTTGAGGAAATGGTGCTTGAACATACTGAATCTGTGGAATAGTGGCTTGAACATAGTGAACAGGAACAGTGGCAGCAGAGTGTGCAAAATGAGCAGTGTTTTGCATTTGAGGAGCACGGGTATATTGGGAATAATGAGCAGTGCTTTGAGTATGTTGAGGTCTGGAACTAGGGTGTGTCACAATGGGTCTAGAATTTTGAAATCTACACTCCCTAGCAAAGTGTTCTAACCTGTTACACTTATAACACTTAATCTTTGATTTATCCAGCCCAATCTTCAACCCCCCATGCAACCTTGGGAATTTTCTATCTGTTCTCTTGTAAAATTTACTAGCTCTAACACTTAACAGAGCCAGTTGGTGCAAAATGTCCATTTCTTCTAAATCAGATGGTTCAAAGCGTTGAAGATCATTCAACTCAAAGGAAAGGTTATCAGAGGTTTGGCTTTCCCCACTTACAGTAAATGCATAGTTTGGTGAGAAGAATCAGAGTTAAAGTTTCCACCAGAAGTTATGTCAATAAAATGATCATAACTCTGATCCTTTCCACTGCCAGAACCCTCTTCTTGGCCTAAAAGTGTCATGTTACCAAAAGTATAACCATCAGCAACCTTGCCTGATTCTTGCAACTTCTTTTTCTGGTTTAACTCTCTCTCATATGTGAGGAGTCTACCATGAAGTTGGGTAATTTCATTTCTTTAAACCCGACAGACGTTCGTGTTACGAAAGCTATGGTGTCCCACTTATCTGGTAACGATCTTAAGAAACGACTATTGACATTCAAATTAGAAAATTCACCGTTAACCAGCTTAGGCTCACTTATGAGATAGCTTTGGGTTAGAGACTTTCCTTTGACATGACAAAAAGTTTTGTATTGTTGATTCAGAACTTCTCTATTGTTTTCAATCACTTCCTCAGTTCCATCGAATTGCTCTTTCAAGGCATCCCACAACTCCTTTGCATTGTTGCAGTGAAGCAGGCCAACATAGATTTCGTTAGGTAAGGCAGAAGCCACAATGCTAAACGCCTTAGCATCTAACTCTATTTTCTGGAAATCCTGCTCGGAGTAGTTTTCAGGATTTTTTGGCACTTGTTTTGCAGGGTCTTCTGTACTTGGAACCAAAGGAACATGTGGTCCAAATACAACGGACCTCCAGCAACTGGCGTTTTGCTGAGCTAAAATGTGACTCATCCGACGTTGCCATATGTAATACTCGTTCCTGACAAGCATCGGAGGTTTAAACATAGATCCAGTGTTGGAATCCGGTGTATTTTGAGACATTTTGATTGTTTTAAACAGATTTTGTTTTAAAAACTTTGAACGTATTAAACTCTATTTTCCAATGAAAACAAACAAACATATTTACAGGGAGAGCTGATCTTTGAAATCAAATTGATAGTTAAATCAAATTTTGATTGAAGCTCTGATACCAATTGTTAGGATCTAGGTTTGAATTAGTTGTGATTGTTTTAGAAAATGATTTATGATTGAAGATAAAACAGAGTGAATTTGCAGCGGAAAGAAAACCTTATATCACAACTAATGGAAGAATGCTTTTATCATCATGCTTTCAAACTTATAAGTTTTGCATGTGAATCACAAACTACCCCTCAGCCCAATGATAGTTTGTTAGTACAGAATGTTAGAAAGATGATTAGAAGGAAATGCGTAAAATGATCTTTTGATAGATAGATTACTGTTCTATTTATACATAACGGCAAACCTCTGAGCATCTTTGTTGACGTCAGAGTTGATAGTGACAGCTAACAACTAAATAACTAACTCTAAAAACTGATAAAGCTAACCACTTCTATTACACACATTGTTACATTAATATAAGAGAAACACCGATGACCATATCAATTGTTGGTCTTCATCAGTGGTTACACAACAGAGCTTTGTGTCAACAGATCCTGTAAAGAAGAGTTAACACGATTAGTGGCTTGACTCAGAGGTTGTAACCTTTGTTATTATAGATCAATCCTCTGATGTAGTTTTGGCTTTATATCATCTATTCCTTTGATAGGGTTCAATCCCAACAGACAAGTATGATAGGATTTTATACCAAATATTCCAAGGAACGTCTCACATGAAATTAGGATTGATATTCAATTTATTTTCCCGCACTTTGAATTAATTCTTGTACTTTACCAACAAACTTGCATGATGACCTCTTCTTTTAGTGTTTTCATTAATATGAGTTTGTTGTCGTTCATCTTGAATTCTCAACCTTTCATTCTCTTCAACTAAACTCTCAACTTTATCATTCAATACTTCAACTTGATTCTCCTACTCCAATATCTTCTCGTTGTTTGGCCCATTGAAGTAATCATAATCTATATCTGTATCATCAAGCCTTGGAGTTTGTTGACGTGTAGAAGAAGGTCTAGCTTCATCATTCTTCTTTGGTGTTAACTTTGGTGTCTGTTGTGATGGTAAATATGTCGGTGTTTTAATATGAACACTTTCTATCGTCTGAATATCAATAACTTCCTCAACCACAGGACTTCCTAATGTCACAACAATAGGTTCATCAGCAAGTTTTTCACCTTGAATATCTTCCTCTAGTTCATCAACTAGCTTTAATCCAGATGTCTTTCTTTTCTTTGAAGCCGGAGATCTAATCTTCTTCACATTCATTGAAGCAACACTTTTCTTTCTTCCACCAGTTTTCATTTTCTATACCACTGGTATTTCAGGCACGTAATCTACATCCTGTTCATCTTCATCACCTGCTTTCTTCTTCCTAACTCTTTCAATTTCTTTAGGAAAATCAGGTTCAGATTTTGTTTCTTCATCTCCAGACTTGTTATCCTTTACTTTATCAGATGTTTCCGAGACCACTACTTCTTTGATTATAAGTATTTGCTTCAAAATAATACATTCTTTGTCAATAAAGTGAACTGTGAACTTCTTATCACAAATTTGTGAGACACTTAGCAAGTTGTTCTCTAGCTCAGCAATGTAGTTAACTTTGTCGAATGACACTGTACCATCTCCCAAAACTCCTTCACCGATAATTCGCCCACCTTGATTACCAGCAAATCCTACATACCCGCCTTTTATTGGTTTGACATCATATAGCTAAAGAAATAATCAGGATAGATCAACAAACGATTTCAATGCTAAAAGCAACAGTATCAGACAAACAATGTGCCATTAATAAATATATCGATGACAATGTTGCTTTAAAAAAAGAATTGCAAAAGGATGAAACTTGAAATAGAACGCATTGATAAAAAATTAACAAGTTATGCTACCCATGTCGTATGTGTTCGACCATATTCTTCCCAAACCAACCGGTAAGGATGAAGAAACAAGGGAGAATGTCTACAGATATAATGATCACAGTGTCGGGTATCATAGAGTTCCACCACCGATGTGGAGTAATTACTCCAAAAAATCATCGGATGGTGTAGACAAAACCATAAATGTGGAAATAAAAAGTCCATTTGTGGCTCATCCAAAAGATCTTTTACCCGAAATTATTGATGTGACATACAAGCAGTCAAAGGACAGTTCTGAATGTGATTCTTATGTGTGTAAAAGTGTAGTAGAATAAGTTTTTAAGAATGAGTCAGAAACTGAATCAGTGAAGAAGAAATCTAATAAAAATTCAGACTGTGAGAGAAAATTTGAGAAGAAATCGTACATTCCAAAGAAAGAAAATATCCTGCGAGATTCATATAATTTGATTACTGCATATCAAATGGTCGAGTCAGACATGATATATTCTAACCATGAATTTCCATTAAAATCATACTAAAAGTTGCATCCTTCTCAATACATTGTTCACATGAAGTCAAACATTTCAAACATTCGAAGGATGTTTTTGGTCTATCTTGATCAATTAATGATTCAGAATTAGCCGATTCTTTTACCGCTTCATTTTTAGATTCAATTTTACCACTGTTAGATTCATTTTTAGACTCAGTTTTTAATTCTCTTTAAGCTTTTGTATTCACCTCTTTCAATTGTGCCATCATTGCTTTCTGAGCAATCTTCTCCAAAGTTTTAACATTGATTTCTTTGTTGACATCTATCACTTAACATATTCATTCTCTTATTCATCAAAATGTAACTCTTTGAAAGATGATTCTTTTCCAAAGAAACCTGCAAAACTTCGAATTATATCAGGTGCAAAAATAAATCTAAAAAAATCCGAGGGAATAGAATAAATATTATCCTCTTCGACAAACTCTGTCGGAACTGATAGTTAGGTTCAGCTTCAATAGCAACATCAGAATCAACTTTGATCTCCTTTTCAACATCAATCCTTTTCTACTCGACTGATTCAGCAACAGTCACCTTTTCTATAGCTTCACCAATCTCTTCAGTTTCCTCAATCTCCTGGATTTCTGCCATAAGAGCTAAGCCTCCTGTCTTTGAAATCATTTCATTCCAATTGAATCCCTCATCATTTTGAGTAACCACCAAAGCTTTATCTCTCGATTTTGATGTAGAACCATTTTCAATTGGAATAACTTTTGAGTTTGACTGAATTGGACTATTCTGTGAATTCTTGTGTTGTATCGCTCTATGGTAAAGTGTCTAACCAACAGGTTAACATTATCATCCTTCACCTCTCGATTAGTACGCTCTCTTTTGAGGTGACCCTTTTCCTTGCATTTGAAAAGGTTGCCTTTGATTTGTCGAAACCCATATTAGTCCCCGGTCCTCCCAAGCAGTTTTTTCCCGGTTAATTCCATATACCTTTGAACTCTCCGTATGACACTTTCCATGCACCAACGTATATCGACCAACTCTATATCTTCAGGATCAATTTGATCATAATCCTCTTTGGTCATATTATATTTTCTAATTCGTCCTATGACAAGACCTTCATATGATTCGAGAATAGAAGCTAGGAGTGTCATATGTTCTTGGGCATTTGTTGTGGATAAACCCTGAACATTTTGGAGGTTGACCACAATATTGCATTGAAGAGAATTAAAATTTGGTTTAAGCTTTGGCAATTCTGGTTTGGTAATTGTTGTGGAGTTTACTTAGGTGTAGAGTTCGATCCACCAGTACCATAGAATGACTATGGAGACTGTGAGTATCCGGAAATACTACTAGCAAAAGCATTACCACTCCCTACTTCAACGCTAAACGTCGTTTGAATCTTTTAACTTGTTGTGATAACCAGATCTACCCCTTTATAATATAAACTAATATCTTGAGGAATAGCCACTGACTTCATGTTGGCTTTCTTCCTAAGTTCTAGTTCACGAGCTTCCAGCTTTTCGATAAGTTTCTCGAGAGTTGGTCTTGAATAAGTAAATGGATTAGATTTTAAGATAAAAACAAATGTTCCCCATTCTCCTTCTGGTAAAACATCTACCAATTTCTTGGTAATCTCTTCATCATCTTTCTCTACCCCTAATATCTTTATCTCTGCAACTAAAAGACAATATCTCTCAACCAAATGTTGCATTGTTTCCCCTTTTGTTGTAGTAAAAATATCAAATTCCTTCTTCAACAAAGCCCTTTTACTCTTTCTCATATCATTGTTCCCTCTCTTTTTTTATGTAATGCTTCCATATAAAATGACATGAACTCGAGTGTTGTAGAAATTCAAGAATTTCAGCTTTAATCGAATGTTGTAAAAGATTCATCATTTTCTTTTCCCTGGTGTATTTATCCTTTTCTTCTTCAAGAATTTGTGAAATTTTGCTATTTTCTCCAGAAATTGTTTTCCTAACAACATATTCATCCTCGATAGCCATCCAAGCATCAAAGTGATTAGATTGTACATAGTTCTCGAAACGGCCAGCCCACATGGAATAATCTTCCATTTTTAAAAATTTTGGTGGTTTGTTAGTAGTTCCTATCTCGTTATCAAGATTCATATTCTCAATTAAGTTTTAGGAACTTCCACTAGCCGCACATGCATTATCCATCTCTTGATCCATACTTAGAAAATTTACCAACACACACTACCAAGCGTATGAAGAATCAAACGCATGAGTATTCTAAGCGTATGTGCTTTCCCGCGTCTGCATAATTTCAAACGTATGAAGAACACACGTATGAAACTTTCCAACGAATGACCTTTCCAAACATATGAAGTATACAGATGACCTTTCCAAACGTATGAAGCAAACGAATGACCTTATGCGCGCGTATGAAGATGACACATGTGCACGTATGAACACATGCGTATGAACACCATCTTTATGAAATTTTGGTAGAATTTTGGTTTAAATGGATAAATTTTGATGTAAACTTTTGATATGTTGTTCAATAGAGAAAGATGAAGATATGGTAGAAAAATCAGGACATTTTAACCGTGAGAAGTATGAGATTTTGGCAAATGAGGTCATTTTGAGTTTTTCAAATCAAGATCTTCAATCTTCAAGTGAAATACAAGTAGAGATCTTCATGAGATAATTACATTTCTCGTCCCTATGGTTTGTCAAAAATCACTATTTAAGTCAATTAGTTTAAAATTTCCCATTTCAGTCCCTATGGTTTCACTTTCGTAACTAGTTCAATCCATTGGTTTGTCAAAAATCACTATTTCAGTCCATTAGTTTGCAATATAGTGTCAGAATAATTGGATAGAGTTAACGAAGGTGGATTGAAATAGCTACGAAAGTGAAACTACAGGGACTGAAATGGCAATTTTTAAACTAATGGACTGAAATAGTGAGTTTTGACAAACCACAGGGACGAAAAACGTAATTAACTCTATCTTCATTCTAGCTCTGATACTAATTCTAGGATCGAGAAAAACCACTTTCTGGAGATATCTAACCACTTTCCGGAGATATCTAACAGATCAAATAAGTGTGGAATCCTTTGTATAACACTTGTATCATAATTAACCTTTTCATTAGAAATTTCAGCATGGTACAAGATAAAATCTATCAAAAGCTGCAAAATGCAAAAATTATGATCCAAACGCATGAGTCCGCTATATATAGACTTCTTCATGCATATGGGCTCATGCACACAGATGTGTAACACTCATGCGCACGTATGACTCAAACGTGCGTATGAGTGTTAACAGTACAAATCTAACACTCAAACACTACATTACGCTACTTATACATTAACCTAGACACAACTAAAGACACATGCATCAGACATACTACATCAACAAAAGTAATAAACGTAAAACCTTGAAATTAATAAATAAAGTTATACAAGTTGTACGTGTAAATAGCCACAAGCGGATCGAATATAAAATGTCACTTTAGACTAATAAGGGTCTTTTCCGTGGAGTTGCAAATTCCGACATCTTAAGACCAAGCCACTCCAGCCTATTCCGTATTTGCTAATAACATGCGCTTTGTCTTTTGAAATTACGTCAGCTTTCGCTGGTAAATACAATTAACTGACTCTTTTGAAAATCTTTTCAAATTTTATTTGATACCATTTGGTATAGCCCTTTTAAATAACATGGGACAAACTATATCTTTTGTAACCAGTTTTACATGCTTGTCAATACACTCGGGGACCGGAAATCATATGTCGCTACATCATTAATCGGCACACCACATTTTCAATATCATATAAATATATAACATTAGCATTTGTCAGGTGTGTGCCTACACCTCGCGCTTAAGTTGTGGCTATTTGCAACTTCATGAGTCAGGATATCCAGGACACGGTCGTATTAACTCCCAAGTGTTTAAGTTATCAAGTAAAATGGATTAAAACGGGTTATTGGCATTTCTATGACACCATTTGCCCTTTTACCATACCCGACCAAGTGGCTAGTGCCATATCCCAAGCCTTTATAAAATCAAATAGGCTACGCGTATTCACCCGTGCTAGTCTTTATAATATCAATATGTTTAGCACAGCCGTCATTCAAAACAACTTAAACTTATGCGCAATTTACTGGAGGCTTCTAGTCTAGAATGAACGAAAATATTAAACGTTAGAATGTTAACAGGTCATTTATAAGTCATTGACTTTGACCGGTTAACTTAATGGATACGCTCGGTTCGCTAGATTAAGCATTGACCGAATAGAATGTGGTTTATACCCTTCCGAGTGCAAGAACTCGTATAATATGGGTTTACTAACCAAGCATTCTGATTAAAACTGAATTTGAAAGGTTTTGACCCGTTTCGGCTAGTTTAGATATTTTATTCTATTTAAACTAGTCGTACGCGCATATGCGGTATCGGATGGTCGAATAGGTCCATGACAAGTCCATTATTCCGAAACATATTTCATAATGTTGTAATATCAGTTTCAAAGTCAGATTATGAGTTACATTGGATTTAAAACCATTTTCATACCATAAGGTTATTTTTAACATTTTAAAGTATATTATTTGGACTTGTCAATAAACCTATTAAATGATATGACCAGAAGGTATAACTTCAGTGGGTCATTTCCTACTAATATGATCATATAACAACCCTTAATCAGGCTCTAAACTTGATCAAACGGGTCAGAATCAAAAGTCAAAGCAGAAGTCAAATTGTTTGACTTTCAACCATGAAACGAGCTCTAAATAAGAAATGACGAGTTGACATGATTAACGTGAAGATTGAAATCAAAGAAGGAGGATTCTTGGCTAGAAGCTGCTCTAAAGTGAGATAGATAGAAAGAATGAATGGTGCACTTGAAATGGTCACCAAGAGCACCTATTTATCCTAAGTTTGGAACTCCTAAATGATGCCAAGTGTTAACGAAAGCTCCCCGGTGTGGATTAGTGTCATACTAGGGGAACAAAGAAGCTTAGAGGTGGCACAAATCGAAGAAAGGTGGCATGGAGAGCAGGCTGCAGCTGCCAACTCAAAACAGTCTGCCAGTGACCCCCTAACGGACCGTAAGGAGTGGCTTACGATCCGTAAGGACCTCTGGCGCCCACAGAGATTTTAAATGCCTTACAGACTGTAAGGCATATGCCTTGCGGTCCGTAAGGGACCTCTAGAATGAGATATTTTGGCATTTTTCCAATATTGATCCCTTAACTATTTTCCATCTTCCATTTCTTATACATTTGTCCCTCTCGTCTAACAAATATGGAATATTTGAGAGTTTCCGAACATGTGTTGCCATTTTATTCGATATAAATTTCCGAGGTGTTACAAAGTGAAAGCTTCAAAGTGAAACCAGGCCACAAAGGAAACAACCCTCAAATACCCATAAATGAAAACAACTTGCAAACCAAAACGTATAAACATAAAATGCAAAGTAAAGCACTATTGCGTGAGGTACAGCCAGAAACAACACAAGTATATTGCATATTGATAATATATAAATTTTGATAAAGGATTCTTTTAATAAAATAACACAATTCCCAAAATACTAATAAGTTACATATATATAATTATAATATTATGAGTTGTCATAAATAACATCCCTTGATGAAAATATAGACATCCTAGATTTGTTCTCACCATTTTTAGATCTAACACTGTTTGTACCAGATCCCACCTCATTAATATTTAAACAAATATAAATAAACAAACATAAATAAATGAACATGCACTTACGAAGATAAACAAATGTTCATGAACGAGACATGTGTTCATGTTCGTCCGTTATTAAATAAATGAACATAAACGAAATGGAATAATGGATTTTAAATCTTAACTATTAGCTGGTGGCCGGCAACGGTCCCAACTTTAAAAATAACCAGTGGTGATCCCATCTTTTCATATATTGTAAACCAATGCACTTTTACTAAAACCGAAAAGGATAAGGGGACAAAAAGAAATTAAGGTTCTGTTAGTATAAGTCCATTAGTTTACAACATGTGAAAAGGTGGGACCACCACTGGTTATTTTTGAAGTTGGGATCGTTACCGGCCAACGACTAATAGTTTGGATTATTAAAATCCATTATTCCAAACGAAATTCTCGTTGATTTACGAACAGTTTATGAACGTATAGGTAGGGCTGCAAACGAACTAAACGAACATGAACAAGACCTTGTTCGTGTTCGTTTGCTAAGAAATATATGTGTTTGCGAACCGTTCACGAACGCTTATTGAACAAGATTTTTTGTTCGTGTTCGTTCGTTAAGGAAATAAACTTGTTGTGTTCGTTTGTGTTTGTTTGTTAATTTTAGGCAACGAACAAAATGAACGTTGACAAACACAAAGGAGCACAAACACAAATGGAAACAAACGAACACAAGCAAGCGTTCATGAACACAAATGGAAACAAACGAACACAAGCAATCGTTTATGAACAGAGTATATAATACACTTACACTTATTAGATATTTAATTTGTCAGAATTTTGAAGTATTTAGATAAATATAAAAACTAAAAACATTAACGAACTATCGAACACAAACGAACACGTTACTGAACGTTCACGAATATAAACGAACGAACACGACCTCTGTTCATGTTTGTTCATTTAATTAAATAGACGAAATTTCTTGTTCGTGTTCGTTTGTTTAATAAACGAACCAACACAAACGAACTTCTTACCAAACAGTTCACGAACTGTTCACCAAACATTTGGTTCGTTTTCAGCCCTACGTATAGCTCATTTACATTCCTAATTACCGTAGAGGTTGTAATCAGTTATAAAATGATAAACAAATGATAATATGACAAGGGGTATGATTGGTGACTTGGTGCACTCCAAGTACACCTCTAGTTTAACTAATGTTTTTAAATTTATTATATTTAAATAGCTTTCCACACTTAAATACACCTCTAGTTAAACTAATGTTTATAAACTTATTATATTAAAATAGCTTTTCATGCTTAAATAGTCGTTAAACCATCACCTTAAACATGTTAGTTATTTTTTTGGGTAAAGAAAGGTTTGACTTTGCTATTTTCTCTAACATAAAAAATATGAATATGTAGCATAAAATGTACATGCTTGGTTATATTATTTGGCATAAAAAAAGTTTAGTGTTCTTATTGAATTTTATAAAATATTTGTATAATATCCAAAGGTGACTATGCATGTTTCAGTGTGCGATTGGCATTGAGGATTTATGTTTAGTAATTTGTTTTTATTAATTTTACGTTTACAGGGTATTACCATCCATATTTGTAGTTTAATTTTAAAAAATACATATAGAAATAATAGTAGCAGCTAGGTTTTATGTTATATTCATTCTGAAATTATAATTTGAGATAGATATTTCTTTCAGTTTAACCAAAAAAAAAACAGTATAAATGTATTTGTTTTTAAAACAACTAAAACAAGCTCATGCATTATAGTCTAATGGGAATGTGACATCTTATGAGTGGGATAAGGTTTAGCGACCATTAGTTCATGAGTTCAATTTCCACAAGGGGGTCTTTATCAGATTTATTGAGTTTTCTCCTTAATTGATGTATATGCATCATTGCCTAGTAAAGATGGATATGGTCGAGTGGTCCTGCTGATAGCATGATGATAGTCTAGTGATCCGCCAGTAATCTAAATTTGTTGTTAAAAGAATATATTTACATCTTGTAGAAATACATTTAAAACATAAAGTTGCATAGTTATTATAAAATATTTACTGAACACAAATATGAGTGCCCCATAGCAACTCTCTGGATACCATACCATTATGTTATATAGAATTGGAATGATAGCAACTAAAATCAGATTCTATGAACCATGTTTATTTTATGTGACATTTTGATTTTTTTATGTTAATATAAATTACAAAGATAAACATTTTTGACCAAAGTAATCACAATATGCTTTACTAAGATAAACATTTTTGACCAAAAGTAATAATGTTAACTAAATGTTGCATCGCTAGATATTGAACGTGATACACATGGATTTATGTATAGCACATCTGCTTGGTATATTTGTAGGTTATGTTCTTAGTTAATTAAAAAAATATGTAATTGAGAAAATAGTCAATAAGTTCATTTACGGTAATAGTAATTTAATAAAAGTTATTTTAATGAAATGGAAATCTCTATTGCCTCATTCTTAAAGTATCCATCTAAGATTTTGTCAATTGTCAAACTCCAAATCCTTTCTCACTCTATTTAATTATTTATGCTAAAAAGCTAGAGATTTTTTTAGATACTTTCCAATGGCAAACTAATACATCAATATTTCTTTTAAATTTTTGTTACAATTATTAGTAACATGTTTTACATTATATAGAAAAAAATCTTTAAATTGTCTTGCTATACATTAAAAAAACATTTTTTGACGTAGTTGTTGTGTTATGCGTATAACATGCCTAATTATGTATGTACGTAATTATCGTATCAGTTGCATAATAATTTCAATAAGTTACTTAATTATGTATGTACGTAATTATAGCATGAGTTGCGTAATTATCGATATGTGTTGATTAATTATCATTATAAATTGCGTAATTATGAAGTATGAATATTTTTTTTCACATTATATATATGCTACCCGTGTAATATACGAGATGCTAACCTAGTATAATATATATGGTTTAGGAAGAGAAAATATCTAATTAATTTTATGGGTTAGTTAAATATGCAATAAAACATCTTAAGAAAGGGATATGTGTAAGTGACCCTATTGCAAATGATGAAAACCATTTACCTTAAATGTTTGGAAATGAACAAATTATCGGTGTTTAAAAAATCTGAAAATTCTAGCCCTCTATTTTAAGCAAAGATACGAAAAAAGCCCCTAATTTGGTTTTTTCAATATTAGGTTATTACTCTACAAATATATAAAAACGTTAACCGTGTCACATGCGTATGTGTTTCTATGAAAGCCAATTTCATCCGTCATTTTCATTTTAATTCATCTTCCACAAGATGAGTATTGGTTTTTGGTTTCTTTGCCAGAATGACATACATGTCAATCTTTCTAAAACTTAAGACATTAATACATTATCTTGTCATGTCATGTGTTTACAAATATATCAAATAAAAAGTTGATTTTGTTTAAATAGAATGAGAATTAATCTTAACTATTTATTTTTCAAATCAATAGTTAAGATAAATTGTGAGAAAAAAGAGAAGTGTAAGGATATATTGAGAAAATCTTATTTATTGACTTTCTCTCCACATGTAAGGAACATGCATATTTCACTCTCATTTTTTAAAGTTCGTAATTTTTTCATACGACATTATTTTCTCATAAAAATTTCACCATAAAATCGAATGTTTTTTTATCTTTAATTTGAGTACCATATTGCTATATAAAATATGAAAACTAAAAGAAGCTCTTAAAATGTGTTGTATTTCTATGTTACCTAACATTTTTTTGTGCTGAATTTTTTACTACAAGTTTGTGCTATATTTTTTGTTGAAATCTTTTGTCTTAAAAAAAATTTCTGAATTTTTTATGCTCGATTTTTTGTACTAGATTTTTTGTGCTTAATTTGTTAGTGTTATTTTTTTTTGTACTAGATTTTTTGTGCTATATTTTTTTGTACTAGATCTTTTGTGTTAATTTTTTTGTACTAGATTTTTCTATTGTATTTTTTAGAAAACAAAAAATGGTGCAACATGTCATTTTCATACTCCTACTTATAAAGACCAAAATGTTTTAGTACCAAAATGCCCTTACTTCCTATTTATAAGGAGTGCCTAATGTTATCATCATAATCCTTTTTAAGCAACTTAGGCAAAATCCAATTTTTAGTGGATCCTTCCCCGTCATAAACCTTTTCGTTTTATGAATTTATATCTAATTAGAATTAAGCACCCCCGCGTTGCGGCGAGGGCGTAAAACTATAACAAATAGCATTAATGTCACACCACCGCCAACGACTACAAACACTGAGTCAATCCAGGACCCGTGCATTGCGGCAAACTTATTAAACAAAAAGAATAAACGTAAAAATATTGAATAACACACGCACGTTGCATCGTATTAACTTGTAGAATTTTGTGCGAAAAAAACGTTGAACAACACACGCTCGTTGCGACGTGTCAACTCGCCAAATTTAGAACGAAAAATAAAACAAATATTTGCGAAAGATGAAAAGTATAGGGCACCAAAGTTGAAAGTAAAAATGTTATGAGGTTAAATTGAAATAATGAAATGTTTTAAGTTAAAAGTGAAAAAAAAATTTATGTGGGTTAAAATTGTAAAACATAAAAAGATTTTGGGTTAAAGTTATAAAATCAATTTTTTTGAAACACTCTCAAAGCATGATGTATAACTCTTTATGCACAAAAAGTTGCTTATTTATGGTTTTATAATATTCATAGGGATGGCAATGGGTCGGGCTTGGGACGAGTTTAGGTAATCCCAAACCCAAACCCGGTTAGATAAATTTGCCCCAAACCTGTCCTAAAACCCGTCGAGTTTCTAGCGGGTAAATACCCACTGGGTATCGGGTACACCCGCGGGTTTCAGGTAAACCCGTTAATTTAAAAAAAAATTACTCGTCGGGTATACTTGACCCAAAACCCATCTGGTATTTATCGGGTAACTATTAGTAAGTTATATTGAATATTATCACTATAAAAATGTTTGATATAATTACAATGTATACGAAATAAAATACCTATATGTATAAAAAAATGGGTGTATCATATATATACATATATAAAAATATAAAAGAAATTATGTCGGTATCCAATCGGGTAAACAAGTACATTTTATCGGGTAATCGAGTCGGGAAACGGGTATATAACAAAATCCCAAACCCGTCCCAAACCCACAAAAAATAAAATCTAATCCCAAACCGTCCCAAACTCGATTATCCGACCCCAAACCCGTCACAAATGAGTCGGGTTTACCCATCGAGTTCGGGTTTGATCAGGGGCGTAGGATAGTTGGGGCGGGAGGGGGCGGCCGATCCCCGAACTTTTCGCTCAGTAGTGTAGAAAATGTAGTTTTCGTTTAGAAATTTTTGAGTATATACGTTTTCGACCCCCGGTTGTATAGAAATTTTTTGGTATATACGTTTTCGACCCTCGATCAGAAATCTCAAGCTTCGCCACTTGGTTTGATTACCATCCCTAAATATTCATAAACATCTCATAGGTTTATTAAACGATTATATTAAACTAGGGGTGTTCATGAGCCGATCTGATCCGAGCGAGGGTCTGCTCGTGCTTAGATTGATTTACAACCGATCCGATCCGATCGAATTTTCAAAACCGAGCACAAAAGTGATGCTCGTGCTTGGATTGAATTTGATTCGAGTGGATCGTTTTCGCTCGGTTTTCTGAGCACCGGATAAATGAATATAGTCAATATACTATTTGTGCATCAAACAAATTCCGAATTTACTTTTCTAATTATACATCAATTGTTCAATCTCGGTATCAAAATTGAAGTAAAATCGAGATAAGCAACAGCATGAGAAAAGATTGTTTGAGGTAGGAGATTGTACCTTAAGAAAAGATTGGATCCTCAACAATCGAACATGAGCAATAGCGAGGTATGTTGAGGAGGTAGGAGATTGTAGCTCTACTGATTTGAAGTAGCCGGTGAGGTAGGAGATTGTACCGTATCCGTATGAGTTGAACTTGAGCAGCAGCGAGGTATGTGGCAGGTGGTATGTAGCAGGAGATTAGATGCTGATTTGAACTTTTAGGAATTAGAGTTAGGTTTTGGTATTGAGTTAGGCTAGTATGTTTTTTGGGCTTTTAATTTTTCTGGACTACTTATATATATATATATATATATATATATAGGGGAAGGATAAAATGAAAACCTACTTGAGTTGACAAAACTCAAGAAACCCTTCTAAAAACCCCATGTAACATTTTTATTTTTTTCTAAAAAATATGGAATGTAAGATACATATATTTGAATATTTTTGTAAAAGAAAAACAAAAAAACACCGAGTAGTTTTTTTTAAATGTTAAAAATTCCATGTTACATAATATATATGTCCAAAAATAAATTGAACATACAAATTTTGAACATTTTAAAAAAAAAATAAGTAGGCGTTTTTTATATTTTTTAATAAAAATGTTCAAGTAAATTTATGTTACATTCCCTATTTTTTAGGAAAAAATAAAAATGTTACATAGGGTTTTCTTGATTTTCTCAACTCAAGTGGGTTTTCGTTTTATCTTTCACCTATATATATATATATGTATTATATATATATGTATGTTTATATATATATTATGTATTATATATATATATATATTATAATAAAATAATTCGAGCGAAACTGAGCGATCGACGAGCGAGCGCACCTTTACTCATGTTTGGCTCGTTTTCAAATCGAACCGAGCCGAGCAGCTCATTTACAAAATAAGCGGGAATCGAACGAACATTTTTCGAGCGATCCTCGATCGTCGAACAGTTTAGACAACCCTATATTAAACTATTATTAAAAGAATTATTCTTTATTTTTTTCACAAATAGTGGAGTGAAGGAGCGCATTCCTATCGTAAAGTGGAGAGACAAAAGCACCAACTTTTTGTAAATTATTATTATCATTTTTTTCCTTTTTCTATATATTCCTTTCCGTGTATTCCACCAATTGTGCCTTGTGGGTGACCCCTAGCCAACGTCCTTGACCAAATTTATAGATATTTAAGAGAAAAATTAGCATATTTTTGTATTATTTCTTTTTACGTAGTTATGCTATTTTATGTTTATGTTTTGTATTTTACTGATGGGTAGTTGATATGCTAAAAATATAAAATAATAGTCTAGGTGACATTTTTATTGATTCAAAAAAAGTAGACACAGCAAAGCTTGTTGAGTTGTTATTTTTATGAAATAATTAGTGTTGTAAAAATCGTGATTAATCGGTGACTAGTCGCTGATTAATTGTTAGACGGCCCTCTACTGAGTAATTTTTCGTTAATCAATCCATTAATCGCTAGTCGGCCCTAGTCGGTCATAGTCCGCCCTTGTCGGTCATGTCGGCCCGAATCGGCCCTAGTCGGCCCGAATCGGTCTTAGTCGGCCGACCAAAAATCGGGAAAAATCGGAAAGAATCGAAAAAAATCACAGATTCCGCCCAGAACCTGCCATATTCCGGTAAAAACTTGTCTACTTAAAAAAATTATGTATAAACATATGTGTATAGATGTATAAAACTTAAAATTATACATAAAAAATCCAATCCAATTAATCCCGATTAATCGAAGTCCCCACCCCACCGTCGACTAACTTCTAGCGATTTCTACAACCATGGAAATATTAGAGCCGTTAAAAAAAAATAGACAGTCATTAATAAATTTGTTTGTCATTTTATTATTGAATTAACTTATCAATTTAATTGTTTAGTTAATTTCTAAATAATCTTATTCAATTTTTTAACTAAATTATTTATTTGTTTAAGTTTAAATACATTTTTTGGTGATTTTACTCTTGATTTGTTGTGTTCAAAATATACTTAATGTTCTTCAGGTTCATTTGGCGTTATTGAAGCATCACAACCATTCACATAATGTCAAACCATCTTTACATTCGTCGATCACCATAAATGATGATTGATATTGTCTAAGTTTTACGTATTTAACCAAAGATAATATCCTTATAATCCTATAATCAAGTCACTTTTCTTAAAAACTTAATTCATTGAAGATGGTTGAAATATGATAGATTTGGATGCTTTAATTGGTAAAAAGATGAAGATTAAAAGATTAATTGCTAAAAAATGCCACACACCAGTGTCACATGATTGTGCTCGTAGAAATTGATGAAAAATAAATAAAAGAGACATAAAGCATGGAATAACTATATGAATGTGCAAAGTTAATATACACACTCGTGTCATTTAATAAAAAAAAGGTATGTACGCATATGGTTTGTTCTCAACACCATTTGTTAAAGAGTACATGCATGTGTAAGAAAAAAATTTGTTAGGTCATAAGCTTTTACCTTATTTACCTAAATAACCACATTTGATTTGAGGATTTTCGTCGCATAAGAGCATTCACAATGGAATTCTTATATTTTTGTGTGTGAGTTGGTTATATTATAATGAATGATTATGAGTGGTTTTGAGCGGTTGTGAGTGTAGGAGAGAAAAAATGTTACAGTTCATCTGTAAATATACGGGAACACTGTTCACCTCTTATATTTTTTTAACATTTTTGAAAGTAGTTGTCAGTGGAGGAGAGAGAAAATGTAATGATAAAGATATAAAAAATATTATTTAATTAAAACAAAGTGAGAAAAAGTAATGTTTTTTTAGTGTAACTATATAGATAGAGATAAAGATTTTAATGTGAATGCTCTAAGATGATGCATATATAGCTTCTTGGTGGTGATCTCACATAATATTGATATCACATAATCTCCTAAACCAAGTATTCGGTACATCTTTACATTCATCACATGGCCCTTTAGTTCATTACAAGATTGATAGCGTCTAAAAGCTTCAACATTACAAAATTTGTTTGATTTAGCAGCTTTTGATTATATGATCAAACGTCAAATCACGTTGTCAAATCAACCACAATTCGTACTATATATTCTTATCATTCATGTATCATGTTTTGGATCACTTGGATGTCCTAATGCTTTCATTAAAGGTTTTACATGAAAGAAACCTCTCATCTTTGTCACCATACCTTCAGCGGTGGATCTACCTTAAGAGAAGGATAACTTTGCTACCGTTTGCGCTCCGCGTTAATGTAAATTTTGAAAAAATTTAACGTTTTTTTTATTTCATTACCTTTTTTTATAAAACGTTACCACTATGAAGATTTTCTAGATCCGTGGTGTGCGTAAAGCGTGTTATGAATTTATTAATATTTTGAGACTGTTTTAGGCGTTAGTTAAGTTTTAAATTTATAAAACCCGATATTTAACTAACACTAAACACACACTTGGGCAAGTGCACCCATCGTGAACGTAGTATAGTGTTGGTAAGATACCGAGATCGTCCAAGGACAAAAGAGCTTTTAATACCGGTTTAGCGTCAATGTCTAATCGATCCAATTTTTGATAAAAGATTTTTAAAGCATAAAATTAAATCTAAGATAAATAAAATAAAATACAAATAGACAAGATAGAATCACTTGGATCCAACTTCTCCTTTATGTATCCTGAAGGTCCGTTATACGGATCGTTCGGGCACTAATCTGACAAACCTAAGGTAAACGTGCGGAATCCGTTTACTTAGGCGACATTGGATACACTCATTTGTTTCTATTTAATCACCGTTTCATTAATATTCAACGTTACAGATCCTGAAAACACTTGGACAGAGCTTCGCCTCTGTCGTGACAAAATCTCTGAAGTTACAAATGAAACATCAAAGCTCCTATTTATACTGACACAAGTTCGTTGGTGGGAGTGCAAGTTCGGGCGAACTTGCTTAGTCACGTTCGGCTGAACCTGACTACAACACTACCATTTCAAGCGAACTTGTCCCTAAATGTACATAAACTTCGACATTTCGCTCCAAAATACTGACTCGATATTATACGATGACTTAGGCAACAGACATATGTATCAACAGACTCCCCCTTGGATGTTGTCGTAGTCATCATTCTTCAATTAAGTTCCTAAGTCTTTAATTTTCTCTGATCTTTATATCTTGATAATTTTAACATCCATGCTCCCCCTTGCTTTGAGCTTTCTGGTATCTTTAATCAACATGTTTATCTAGCTCCCCCTTAAATGATGCTCTGAATCTCTAAGATTTGACGATTAAGAACAATCACACGTATCCACACACAAACAATTTCTTAACAGTCTCATTGGTCCGGCTCACATTCAACATTATTAGGTTACCATGGAAGATTTTGAAAGAAAATCTTTTTGGATTTTTAATATTGAATGCAGAAATATAAACAAACTAAAATGTAATATTTACAGTTTATATTTTTGTGAGAAAACGTGCTAGAGGATCATATCAGTTTTTGGGACATACCACCAGTACCGTTGACCTTTTAATGACTTTAAGTTTTAAACTTATTACCTAGATTGTCGATATGTTTATCCACCTAAACTTTAACACATTTCTCAATTGTTCCAAGATATGTTAAGGTAAGGATTATGAAACTTGACTTATCTGTGGTTCCCACTTCTTGAATATACTCCCGTATCAAAATTCCCTAGATTTCATCTTACAGGTGAATATAGCGTAATTGATATCTGTATCAGGGTAATGTGATGCCTTGAGAGCTCAGTTAGTACTACCGTACAGACAAAGAGATGAAGGCTCGTCTTTAAGGTGTGTTCCACTTAAGGAATCTTTTTAGCATTGCATATGGTTATATCTTTCGATACTTTTCAATATTGCATGCAGTTTAGGGGTTTATTGCAAAAGAATTATAGAAGTTCTAGGCTATTGCTTCGCAAAATCAGAAGAACTTGTATAATACCCCAGATATCAACTATCTATAAAGACCTCAGAATCAGGCAATCTTTCAAACGAAATTTCGGAGTACTAAGTCCATATATCTAAGATATGTTAATCCACAAGTTTAAGCAGTTGTAAAATCTAGTTTATATCCCTGAAACAATTTACTAAACGTGTAAAGCCTATCGACACATCCACAGTAAGACTTGTTTATAACTTTTTAAACTTTACAAATATTTAGCGTACTGTGATAGTCCACTGATGTACTGTCATTTCCTTTTTGCGCACAAGTAATCTCATTTTTCATTTTTCAATGTTTTTTATATATTTTAAGATTTTCTATTGTTTTTGGCTTTTTAATGATGTCGAAACGATGTTTTTCAAATTAAGAAGAAATTTTTTTTTAACAATTTTTAAAATTTTTTCTACCCCTAAAATTGAAAACATCTTATTAAAATCGAAAATAAGAATTTCCATTTTAACCATTTAACAACTTTTTACGAATGTGAACGCGAGACTACCATTTTGTTTGTGTGGATATCACTCCTGTCTCTTGTCTCTCTGCATGAACAACCGCTGCTTCTCAAATGACGTTTGGCTTGAAGCTTGGTTATCCTACACATTCAAACAAACTTCAATCAGTTTTGAATAGGAACCCAATCCATTCTGGATTTAGGTTACCAAAATCATTAACATCTGAAGTAAACAAACATTTCAAACTCTTTTTGATATTCAAACAGTTTGATAGAACTTTATTTGAAAATTTTACTTTCTTTGATTTTTTAACAGTTTGAATTATCAAATTTTTCTCCACTGCTCTCTCTTTTGTCCTCAGATTTGTATCTGATGAATTCGTTTTACTTGACTGTGAGTAAAATGATTCATTAGAACTTTTATCTGATTTTTTAGACGTATCCGAGGACAAATCTTTTCCAAATACTCTCTAACTTGTTTTCTCTTTTTTCTCAATCTGTCTTTTTGCCCTTGTGATAATTTGACTTTTTGTTCTTTGGGCTTCTCTACAGTTTTCTTATTTTTCTTCTCTGTTTTCTTCTCCTCTGGTCTTTTCTCCCCCTGAGATTTAACTAATCTTCTTTTCAGATTAGTCGAACAATCCCTGGAAATATGACCTATGATTTGACATTTATAGCATCTTCTCATATCAAATCTCTTTTTCAGGCAGTTAACAGCAATGTGTCCACCAAATCCACAGTTGTAACACACTCTGTTATCGTACCAATCTCTCCATTCAGACCAAACACCCAAATCAGCACATTGATTTGACATGTAGTAGTCATCTTTCCTGCTTCTTCTGTAAAATTGATTTGACTTTGAAGCACTTTGATCCGACTTGCACCACTTATTCTCAAATTTTTGTGAGTTTTGATAATGATTAGATGATCGTGCCGATGAGCTTTTATTTTTCTTTTGAAAATTTTCAGAATTCTTAAAACTTTGTTTTTCTTTTTGTTTTCGTTCTTCATTCTGCTTAAAGGTTTTTGCGTTGAGCATTCACCTTTCTCAGAAGATTGTAGAACAGTATCTTGGAATTTCTCTTTTAGTTTAAAAATATTTCATGTTTATCATTTTTAGCTCTTTCATCATCGGTATCATCATCACAATCTTCAATTATGACATCGTCATAATTTGTGATATTATCACTTATTGGAATTTCCTTTTTATTCTTATTGAACGGTTTAGGACATATCTGATCTAACATTACAGATGAAGTCATAAAACCTTTCAATTGTTTTTCTAAATCATCAATTTTATTTTTTGCAATCTCAATATCTTGTTCAAGTTTTCTAATTTTTTCAAGATGTGAGTTTATTATATTTTGTTTTTCAATAACATTTTTATTCAAAACAGATTTATCATTTTCTAAAATGTTTACATTATTTTGGAAGTATTTCACATTTTGTAATTTTCTATTTTCTAAAATTTTTATTTGATTTTCAAAATTCTTTCATTTTCTTTTAACTTTTTATTTTCTAATGACAAACATTCCAAATCTTTCAAAAGTTTGACATTAATAGATTTGAGTTTTTGACAATTTAAGCACACAGATTCAGCACACTTTGTGCAAGGTTTTTCGACCTCCACAATTTGTACCTTTACCACTTCTTTATCAACAATTTTTACCTCTGACTTTACCTTCTTGCTTTTAATCAATTCGACACGCTCCAGAAATTTAGCACGTAGAGCATTCCATAGCTTTTGTGTCGTATCACATCCTGGTAGCAGATTCAAGGTATTATCTTTCACCCGCTGCTGTATCAGATTAATCATTTTCTTTTCAGCAAAATAATCATCTTTTTGTTGAGTAGAATATTTGCACTTCTTCAGAATTTGCTGATTTTCATCTCTAGGAATGACATAACCTGTCTCAATCATGACCCAACTACGGAAATGCGTAGCTTTGACCCAACTCTCAAATTTTCCTTTCCAAACATCATATTCATCTATATTCATCAACATAGAAGGCTTCATGGACTCCATTTCGTTTCCCAAACTAATCTGTCGTTCAAAACACTTGAAAAATGATTAGCAAATAGACAATTTTTAGAAAAATTTAACTTTTTAACCGACAATATCAACGTATCGGTTTGCTAAAAACATTTAAAATTTTTCGAAAAACTTTTTTTTAACCAGATTAGAGCTTTAAACTCGTCTCGTCAATACGATCTAACGATATATAATGTCCGAGACGTTTTTCGGGATTTTCATGCCTTTTTTTTAGAAAGCTTGGACAAGTTTGGTCGAACTTGTCACAACGTATGAAACTCAGCTATTTAACAAGTTCGGGCGAACTTGTATAAGTTTCAAGAGAAACAAGCAAGTTCGGGCGAACTTGTACTAGATTTTCAACAAATTTTAATCAAGTTCGGGGAACTTGATAAAATTTGATTGAAAAGTAAGCAAGTTCGAGCGAACATAACCTAAAACCTTGAAAAATCAATCAAGTTCAGGCGAACTTGATGAAAAATGTGAATTTTTCAGTCAAGTTCGAGCGAACTGATGTTAGTTCGAGCGAACATGAGTTTTCAACATGGTTTTTTCAAATTTTCGGCGTGAATTCGTTTGTTTTAAGCTCTGATCTTTCAAGGTTTATCTATTATGGATTTTACGTATTGTACTTGAAAATCAGTCCATTTTATCCGTGAATCGTCCATGAAAAGTTAAAAATGAAAGAAATAAGTAGAAGATAAGATGATTTCAGTCCAATGTCTTCAAATTAGGCCAATCATGCTCTGATACCACTTGGAGGTCCGTTATACGGATCGTTCAGGCACTAATCTGACAAACCTAAGGTAAACGTGTGGAATCCGTTTGCTTAGGCGACATTGGATACACTCATTTGTTTCTATTTAATCACCGTTTCATTATTATTCAACGTTACAGATCCTGGAAACACTTGGACAGAGCTTCGCCTCTGTCGTGACAAAATCTCTGAAAGTTACAAATAAAACATCAAAGCTCCTATTTATACTAACACAAGTTCGCTGGTGGGAGTGCAAGTTCGGGCGAACTTGCTTAGTCAAGTTCGGCCGAACTTGACTACAACACTACCATTTCAAGCGAACTTATCCCTAAATATACATAAACTTCGACATTTCGCTCCAAAATACTGACTCGATATTATACGATGACTTAGGTAACAGACATATGTATCAACATATCCTTTGATAGTTTTCGCACTTTTAGACTTTTTAAGTGATTATCTTAGTTATAGTAGTAGGCCCCTCTTTTGAAGGTGACGTTACTTGACGGGTGGTCCTTTGGACAACCCTTAAATGCCTTAAAACTATACGTCTCTCACATTTAATTTGGGTTTATTAGTGGAATTGGATAACTACGGTATGTTTGGCGTTGCAGGTACAAAGGAGCGTAAGAGCGAGGTTTTATAACGTTTAGATGGATGCTCGTACGTGTTGAAACCGAAACGGAGCCGCGAACTTGCACCAAACAAGAAAAGAAGGAAGCCCCAGTGTCCATCATAGCTTACGGTGGCGCCGTAGTATACGGTTGATGCTGGGAGAAAATGATGGCCGTAAGACAAGTTCCAAGCATCGTAGGGTTTTCTGATGACCACCGTAAGTTACGGTGGCGCCGTAGCTTACGGTGGCGGCTTGCGTGAATTGTATAACTGCCATCTTTAATGGGTTTTTATGATGTCTTTTCACTACCAATCATTCCCATTTGGTTACCAGCAGTCTAGAGACAAATTTTGGGTGTTCTGGAGAGCTCGGAACAATTTCTAAACATCGGATTAGTGTTTTTAATTCCTATGAACATTGATATGTGTGTGATGATGATTGTCCAAGTCATGAGTGGGTAAACTTATGGTGATCATCCTAGATTGAAGGTTTGTTTGAGACTTTTGTGTTTTGATTTGTATTTCTAGAATAATAAACTTGCCATCGTTGTTGGTTTATTATGATGTGTGAATGTTTGTTTGTAAGTTGTTAATTGATGTTTTGATCTTAATCTAAATCGTACGTTCTTGGTGCGTTGACAATCGAGATATCACGGGAGGGATTAGGGTTGGAAATTAGTTAATTGGTCATCGGGTAACATCTTCGCATTGTTATAATCCGGGTTCAGTTCCCTTTTATCACAAACAAGCAATTGCTCATGAATCATGTCTATGTGATTCTTTCTAGTAAATCAAAGCACAATTGTCATAAGCAAACCGGAAATCTAGGATGGTCATTTGTCTCTAAATTGTTTACAAGCCAAATCTTTCTTTTGCGAATTAATTAGTTAATCTTAGCTTTAAAACCAAACAATCCAAATCTCTGAAAATACTTTTCTGCAACTTAGTTTAATTTTATTAGTTAACTTGAAGCTACATAATAGACACATTTTCCACAAACTCCTCGTGTTCGATACCCACTTGCCGCTAGCTAATTAGTAGTATTTGGATTAAATTTGCGTGACATTTCGACATCACGTCAAATTTTGGCGCCGTTGCCGGGGAGTAGTGCGCAACATGTGTTAATTTAGTAGTTTTTATTTGTTATTTTCGGGTTTACGCTGGTTGTGTTGAGTGTGCAGGTACTTACAGGTGTATGCATACTAGAGGCTCTCACAAGTCATCACCGCTAGCATTTGATCCGGAAATCGAGCGAACTTTACGACGAAACCGAGTCTTACTTGGAGAAAACATAGTCATCATGGATTTACCGACTCCCACTACGGGTCAAACATCACCGTCTACACCTTTACCAAACCCTAGCAATCCTACTTCCACATTGGAAGTACAACCAACTAACACCACATCACCCGCAATCACTCAAACCTGTCCCATCCTTACCTTTGCCTCCACAACAACGGTTCCACCATTTTCATCATTTTTCCCAATTGCAGGTCAATCATCTTCTACTCAACAAATATCATCAAATCAATTCCAACCAAGTTCGACTATTGTCCATACCACGTCCACTTTTCAACCTTCATATCAAACGGGTTTTCATCAACCGTCTTCTCAATATATGCAATCTTCGGGTATTGGGGGATATAGTTTTGACGACGGTTATGAGGAGGAATTTCGAGGATACGAAGAAGAAGGTTTTTATTATGGGGTGATGGAGGTAATTTGTGTCACACCCTCAATTTCCACTTGCGGAGTTCTACCGCGAGACGTGTGAACAAACCAGAATCTAAGACACTAGTACGTCGAACGACTCTATATGATTTGATAATACGTTTTCCAAAATCATTTGTTGTAAATTTTAGATTACCAATATTTAGCATAAGTATCAGTTTTTAAAGTTTGAGCGGAAGCATAAATAAGTAGTGATGCGGGCGCCAACACAAACGCCAAAACAAACGAAAAATCCCAAAACAATATTAATAAATAAGACTCGATAATGATGTCTTGTTCAATGCATGTGCGTGCACCTAGAGCTCCTAGCGTCCTGAGAAACATGTAAAGAAACAAGTGTCAACATTAAAGATGAGTGAGTTCACAGGTTTTCATAAATTCGTTTGTTCCATTATAGTTTGTTACTCCGTTATCCCCAACCCGGGATAACTAATCAGTTCCATTATTCCAATCCCGGAATAATATGTTGTTGCTTCCAATATTCCCAAACCGGAATATTAAGTTGTTGTTTCCATTATCCCCAACCCGGGATAATAAGTTATGTTTCCAATATTCCAAACCCGGAATATTAAGTTGTTGTTTCCATTATCCCCAACCCGGGATAATAAGTTGATGTTTCCAATATTCCAAACCCGGAATATTAAGTTGTTCCGTAATTAAGTTCAATATTAATGTATATAGGTAGCTAGCCTAAAGTCATGTCACTAAGTGTTCGCGATCGAAGCTGACAGTTGTGCCTCCGTTTTGCCAGGCCTATCACATGACCATGGCGATGTTAGGCCAATCATACACCCGTTGACCATACCCGGTCGGCTAGCGCGACTAGCTCGGATGGGGCTCGTCAGACCCAGTAGTACTACTTATAATTCCCCCGCTATTTAACCCAAATACTAACGATCCGAGGAGATTGTCGAGGACTTAAGTGATAAAGCTGCATAGTGACCATAACATTACATTAACATTAACTTAGTTACTGTATAGTTAAGTGACGTTAAATTCGTATAACGTAAAGAGTTTGAGTTTAAGAGTGTATACATGTTTCTCCCCCTGTTGTTTAAAAACCGTATAAAGTTAGGGGCCGTGAACTCACCTTTATTTGCTCGGTTAGTGTGGCAAAGATGTTATAAGATATGGGACCGCTAGTTGCGTCCGTGAGTATGTTAAGGAACCGGTGATCCTGGATAGTTGCGACCGAGACTGAAGATGTCGATGATTGCTGCTGCGACCAAAAGAAAAGAACAGAAAACTGTTGCTTGCTGCGACCGAGATGATGATGAGGGTAAGGCAGTTTGTTTGCGACTGAAAAGATGAACAAAAGAGCTGATCTCGATCGGTTAGGAGGAGGAAAGGGAGCTGCCGACGGCAGTTTTGGTCTAGGGTTTTGTGTATTCTGAATTGAGCATGCATTGTTGATATATATAGGCAAGGAGAGAGATGAGGGTTGCGGTTTTAGATAAACACTCGTGGCCGAGGGACTTGGGTTGGTTTGGTTTGGGTTTGGGTCTTGCGGCCGAGAGATTAAGGTTACGTTTGGGTTTGTGTATTGTGGCCGAGAATCTTGGGTTGGGTTTTATCTTGCGGCCGAGAGACTAGAATGGTTGGTTTGGTTTTGATCTTGTGGTTTCGAGTTTGATCTTGCGGCCAAGTATTAGAATGAGTTTTAAGTTTAGGTTTGATCTTTGATTCTTTTTTCTCTTTTGGCCGAAGACTTGGGTTCCAAGTTTCCTAGTTTCACAAAGGGTTCGGTTTGTGTGCATATTTACAATAATTACTTAATAACTAAACAATCACATAAACACTCATCACGTATTCATTCACGTTTAATACTTAGCACGCATATTATTCGACAAGTGTCACGTACAATTTATCCGAAAAACCCGGGATATCACATTTTCCCCATGTTGAAAGAATTTTCGTCCCGAAAATTGAGTAAACTCGGTTTAGCATGTAACGTACATGTTCAGAGTGCCACGCACAAAGAGTTAGTTCGTTTATAATGGTACGCAACGTTACCAGAAATTCCCAAGTGTCATACACAAAGAATTTCCAAGTGTCATGCACAAGAATTTAATCAACAATAGTACACGAAAGTATAAGAAGTTTCCAGGTTGTCACATCATCCCCTTGTTGAAAGAATTTTCGTCCCGAAAATTTAGTTACTGGTATCGTTAGTTTGCTGCTCAGTTGCAAAGAGGTGTGGGTACTTGCTTTTCATTTGGTCTTCTCTTTCCCACGTGAACTCCGGTCCACGTTTAGAGTCCCAACGAACTTTAACAATTGGAATCTTACTGTGCCTTCGAGTCTTGATCTCACGATCCATGATCTCAATAGGCTTTTCCACGAAGTGTAGTTGTTCATCCACTTGGATCTCATCCAATGGAATAACTAGAGTTTCATCTGATAGACACTTCTTCAGATTTGACACGTGAAATACATTGTGAACTCCACTGAGTTCGGCAGGAAGGTCTAAATGGTATGCTACGGGTCCGATTCGTTTCAAGATTTCGAACGGGCCTATGTACCGTGGGTTAAGTTTGCCCCGTTTTCCAAAGCGGATTACACCCTTCCAGGGTGACACCTTTAGTAGGACGCGATCGCCTACTTGGAATTCGAGCGGTTTGCGTCGTTGATCAGCGTAGCTTTTCTGTCGATCTCGTGCCGCCGCCATGCGGTTTCTGATTTGTACAATCTTTTCAGTAGCCTCAAGTATTAACTCAGGGCCTGTGAGTTGACTGTCACCGACTTCTGCCCAGCAGACCGGTGATCTACATTTACGACCGTATAATGCCTCAAATGGTGCTGCCGAAATACTCGTGTGATAGCTGTTGTTATATGAGAATTCTACTAGAGGCAGGTGAATTTCCCAATTATTTCCGAAGTCTACTACGCATGCCCTAAGCATGTCTTCCAAGGTCTGTATGGTCCTTTCGCTTTGACCATCAGTCTGAGGGTGATAAGCTGTGCTCATATCCAAGCGTGTTCCCAACGCTTTCTGGAGTGACTGCCAGAAGTTTGACGTGAAACGAGCATCTCTATCTGAGATGATGGACGTTGGCACTCCGTGCCGAGAAACTACTTCCTTAATGTAGATGCGAGTTAACTTCTCCATCTTATCTGTTTCTTTAATAGCTAGGAAGTGTGCGGACTTAGTTAAACGATCCACAATCACCCAGATGGTATCGCAACCACCCAAGGTTCGCGGAAGTTTAGTGATGAAATCCATTGAGATCTGATCCCACTTCCACACTGGGATCTCAGGTTGTTGGAGTAGCCCTGATGGCTTTTGATACTCCACCTTGACTTTTGCACAAGTCAAACATCTACTCACGTAGGTGGCTATATCGGCTTTCATGTTGGGCCACCAATACGCAACTTTAAGGTCTTGATACATCTTATCCGAACCCGGATGGATAGAGTATCGAGATTTGTGAGCTTCATCCATGACTAGCTCTCTGAGGTTCCCGTAGAGAGGTACCCATATGCGATTCATGAAATACCGGGCTCCATTGGGCTTTACTTCCCAATCGCGTTCCATTTTTCCCACTGATTCAGCTTTGATGTTTTCCTCCTTAACTGCTTCTAACTGGGTGTCGCGTATTTGATCGGGTAGCCCCGAATGAATAGTGAGTTGTAGTGCTCGTACACGACGAGGTTTCAAGTGTTCCTTCCTGCTGAGGGCATCAGCTACCACGTTAGCTTTACCCGGGTGATACCGAATGGCACACTCATAATCGTTCAGGAGTTCGACCCAGCGACGCTGTCGCATGTTCAACTCCTTCTGATCAAAGATGTGTTGGAGGCTTTTGTGGTCAGTAAAGATTGTGCATTTCGTTCCATAGAGGTAGTGTCTCCAAATCTTAAGTGCAAACACTACTGCTCCCAACTCCAGGTCATGCGTCGTGTAGTTCTTCTCGTGAACCTTCAGCTGTCGTGACGCATACGCGATGACCTTATCGCGTTGCATGAGTACACATCCCAATCCCTGAATGGAAGCATCACAATACACTACGAAGTCATCTGTCCCTTCCGGCAAGGACAGAATGGGTGCACTGCAAAGTTTCTGCTTCAGCAATTGAAATGTTGCTTCTTGTTTTTCACCCCAAGCATACTTGATGCCTTTCTGGGTGAGGGTAGTGAGCGGTTGTGCAATCTTTGAAAACCCCTCGATGAAGCGTCTGTAGTAACCAGCCAATCCTAAGAATTGGCGGATTTCCGTCGGTGTCTTAGGTGCTTCCCAGTTTTTGATGGCTTCAATCTTGGCAGGGTCTACGTGGATACCCTTTTCATTCACGACGTGCCCGAGAAACTGAACCTCCCGGATCCAGAAATCACACTTCGAGAGCTTGGCATATAGCTTTTCCTGTTGAAGTAATCCTAGCAGTAATCGTAGATGCTCAGCATGCTCTTCTTCACTTTTGGAGTAGATGAGTATGTCATCGATGAACACGATGACAAATTTGTCGAGGTATGGTTTACACACGCGGTTCATGAGGTCCATGAATACCGCAGGTGCGTTAGTGAGACCGAATGGCATGACCAAGAACTCGTAATGGCCATACCGAGTGCGAAATGCCGTCTTAGCGATATCCTCCTCTCTGACGCGTAGCTGATGATAACCAGACCGTAAATCAATCTTAGAGTAGTAACTTGACCCTTGCAGTTGGTCGAATAGATCGTCGATGCGAGGTAACGGGTATCGGTTCTTGACTGTAACCTTGTTGAGTTCCCTATAGTCGATGCACATGCGGAAAGTCCCGTCCTTTTTCTTGACAAACAGGACTGGAGCTCCCCATGGCGAAACGCTTGGTCGGATAAATCCTTTTTCTAGCAGCTCTTGAAGTTGAGTAGACAGCTCCTGCAGCTCGGCTGGAGCTAGGCGGTATGGAGCTTTGGCGATGGGAGTTGCATTGCTTGCCAATTCGATTTCAAACTCCAATTGTCGATGTGGTGGAAGACCAGGTAGTTCTTCTGGGAATACATCGGAAAAATCACGGACGACAGGGATGTCTTCTATACGTTTCTCGTCCTTAGGCTGTTCGGTAATTAATGCGAGTAAAGCGAAAGTGTTCTTTCTCCGAAGGTACTTCTGCGCTTGCATAAATGAGATAATGTTGGTGACGGCGCTTGCCTTGTCGCCTTGTACCGTCAGGATTTCGTCGTTCGTGAGTGGAATACGGATAGACTTTTCGAAGCAGAGAACTTCAGCCCGGACGTCGGATAGCCAGTCCATTCCGACTACCACGTCAAAACTACCCAGGGTAGTTGTCATCAGATCGATGGTAAAAGTGTGGCCCGCGAGTTTGAGTTGACAGCCGGATACGATTTGGGTCACATCTACCGATTTACCATTGGCTAATTCTATCACATAAGGGGTCTCTAATGGTTTAAGCGTGAGATTTAGGTTCTTCCTAAAAGACTCAGATATAAAGCTCATATCCGCACCCGTATCAAAAAGCACAGAAGCAAAATGTTCATTAAGGGGAAACTTACCGGTGACCACGTTCGTGTCGTTTCTGGCCTCTCCGCGGCCCAATGTAAATGCGCGACCTTTGGCACCTCCTGTGCCACCGTTCCCATTATTGTTGTTGTTATTATTGTTGTGGTTATTGTGGTTGTTTCCACCATTATTGTTGTTGTTGCGCAACTGTGGGCAGTCTTTTCTGAATGAGCGGTGCTACCACACTGATAGCATCCCCGGTTTATACCCTGCTGCTGACCTTGGGGCTGATTCTGATTTTGTCGGGACATAATTTCCCCACGACAATCCCTTGCCGCATGTCCCATCTTGCCACATCTTTGGCAGCGATTTCCGGCACAAGGGCCGTTATGATGGAGATTACAGCGGTTGCACTGCGGCTTTCGACCTACATAACCGCCTGCATTCTGGTTGTTGTTGTTGTTGTTGTTGTTGTAGTTGTTGTTGTAGTTACTGTTGTTGTTGGAACGATTTTGATGACCCCGGTGGCTGTGGTAGTGATTGAACCGTTTCTGGTTCCCTTGCTGTGGATAAGGTGACGAAGACTGTCGAATGGTGGAGTCTTCAAACTTTCTTTTGTTATCTGAGGCAACTTCAGTGATACCCCGTGCTGGCAGTTTCTTCTGTTCCACCGCTTTATCGGTGAGTTTGTGAGCCAATCGGATTGCTTGATGTTCTGTTACAGGGTTACTAGCCATTACCATGCCCTGAATTTCCGGAACCAGACCCCCGAGATAGAACTCGAGTCTTTTCTCCACCGTGTTGGCCAATTCAGGACACAGAAATACCAAGTCATGGTGTTTTGCGGTGTAAGCCTCAATTTCCGATCCCACCATCTTGTGGTTCCATAGAGCTTGTGCACTCTGTCTCGTGGACAATACTCCTCTTTAATCAGGGCCTTGAACTCAGTCCATGCCATTGCATTTGCAGCTAACAGTCCACGTGTTTGGACTTGGGCATTCCACCATGTCAGTGCCCCCTCTTCCAGTGTTGAGGCGGCGTATTTGACCTTGTTGGCCTCTAAGCAGTTGCACATTTCAAAAACAGATTCCGACTTTTCGATCCAGCGGACCAATCCAATGGGTCCTTCCGCCCCCGAGAATTTGCTAGGCTTTGCGTCAAGGAACATCTTATAGGGGTTAAAGCCCCCTCCTGCTGACAGAGAACAGGAAGTCAGCAAGGAATTGTACTAGCCTCACTATTAGATTTTCACGCGAAAATTTAATAATGGTTACCTGCCGGCTGGTTCTGAACACCCGCTAATGCTGCGTTCACATGCTCCTGAATCATGGCAGCTAGCTCTTCGGGCGTCAAGTTATTCCACGTCTTCCAGTCGCCATTTAGATCTTCGAAACACAACATAAACACACTCCGATAAGTCTATATATCCAATATCCTACTTCGTACTTTAATAATTATTAAGTTATGTCAACTCAATATGTTAAATAGTCAAAAGAAATACTTGATTAACTGAAATCTCGACGTCTTACAAAAGTGCAAATCAAACATACGAATTCACTATTAAGTCTCAAGTTTAAATACAAGTGGAAAATAATAAACTGAAGGAAAACAAATAATATAAACGAGACGTGTCAGTCGTCTACATCTCCATCCCCCAAGTGCCGTCATCCTGTACGGCATTTCCAGCTTCCTCAGCTGGGTCCTCCTCCTCCGGATCCTCCTCAGGATCCTCCTCTGGATCCTCTTCTGGATCCTCCTCTACCGGCACTGGAGGGGCAGGTGCTGGTTCAAGTGCTTGATTTTGCAGTTCCTGAATGTTCCAACTATTTTCCAGGACTCTGTCCTCAAGCCAGTCAGCTCTTATCTGCTCCGCACGCAGATCTCTGGCTATGGTGTTACGAGCTATCTTACTCGTACGATGCTCTTCCTCGAGCGAGTTGGTCTTTCCTGTAAGGTGTCGGATCATCCATCCTTGTGCTAAGATAGTTTCCTGCATTCTTTCTAGCTGTTTCTGTTGTGTATGTACCAGGATTCTAAGCATGTCAAGTCCTATTTCTACAGGGTTAACCGGTTCAACCGGTACAGCAATAGTTGGACGTAACGACGACTCCTCCCCCAGAGCGAGCCTTTTCCTCGCTGCTGAGCGTGTCTCCACGCCATAAGGTGGTATGGGTTCCACCATTGGTGCCTTTCCTGGTGCTCTTGGTGGCGTAAGTCTGTCGGACGATGATGACGATGAGGATGATGACATTGCCTGTTAGGTCGTGTAGTTAGTTATGAGTTGGTTTCATTTCTTATTATAAGGACATAATCTACTAAACACAGTTTTGGTATATTGCATAATAATTCGGTGCCAAACTAAGTCTAGTGTCGTGATATCAGCTATAGTTTAGGTCTACTCTAATGCAAACCTGGTTCTCTATAGCTAGTGGCTCTGATACCAATCTGTCACACCCTCAATTTCCACTTGCGGAGTTCTACCGCGAGACGTGTGAACAAACCAGAATCTAAGACACTAGTACGTCGAACGACTCTATATGATTTGATAATACGTTTTCCAAAATCATTTGTTGTAAATTTTAGATTACCAATATTTAGCATAAGTATCAGTTTTTAAAGTTTGAGCGGAAGCATAAATAAGTAGTGATGCGGGCGCCAACACAAACGCCAAAACAAACGAAAAATCCCAAAACAATATTAATAAATAAGACTCGATAATGATGTCTTGTTCAATGCATGTGCGTGCACCTAGAGCTCCTAGCGTCCTGAGAAACATGTAAAGAAACAAGTGTCAACATTAAAGATGAGTGACTTCACAGGTTTTCATAAATTCGTTTGTTCCATTATAGTTTGTTACTCCGTTATCCCCAACCCGGGATAACTAATCAGTTCCATTATTCCAATCCCGGAATAATATGTTGTTGCTTCCAATATTCCCAAACCGGAATATTAAGTTGTTGTTTCCATTATCCCCAACCCGGGATAATAAGTTGATGTTTCCAATATTCCAAACCCGGAATATTAAGTTGTTGTTTCCATTATCCCCAACCCGGGATAATAAGTTGATGTTTCCAATATTCCAAACCCAGAATATTAAGTTGTTCCGTAATTAAGTTCAATATTAATGTATATAGGTAGCTAGCCTAAAGTCATGTCACTAAGTGTTCGCGATCGAAGCTGACAGTTGTGCCTCCGTTTTGCCAGGCCTATCACATGACCATGGCGATGTTAGGCCAATCATACACCCGTTGACCATACCCGGTCGGCTAGCGCGACTAGCTCGGATGGGGCTCGTCAAACCCAGTAGTACTACTTATAATTCCCCCGCTATTTAACCCAAATACTAACGATCCGAGGAGATTGTCGAGGACTTAAGTGACAAAGCTGCATAGTGACCATAACATTACATTAACATTAACTTAGTTACTGTATAGTTAAGTGACGTTAAATTCGTATAACGTAAAGAGTTTGAGTTTAAGAGTGTATACATGTTTCTCCCCCTGTTGTTTAAAAACCGTATAAAGTTAGGGGCCGTGAACTCACCTTTATTTGCTCGGTTAGTGTGGCAAAGATGTTATAAGAGATGGGACCGCTAGTTGCGTCCGTGAGTATGTTAAGGAACCGGTGATCCTGGATAGTTGCGACCGAGACTGAAGATGTCGATGATTGCTGCTGCGACCGAAAGAAAAGAACAGAAAAACTGTTGCTTGCTGCGACCGAGATGATGATGAGGGTAAGGCAGTTTGTTTGCGACTGAAAAGATGAACAAAAGAGCTGATCTCGATCGGTTAGGAGGAGGAAAGGGAGCTGCCGACGGCAGTTTTGGTCTAGGGTTTTGTGTATTCTGAATTGAGCATGCATTGTTGATATATATAGGCAAGGAGAGAGATGAGGGTTGCGGTTTTAGATAAACACTCGTGGCCGAGGGACTTGGGTTGGTTTGGTTTGGGTTTGGGTCTTGCGGCCGAGAGATTAAGGTTACGGTTGGGTTTGTGTATTGTGGCCGAGAATCTTGGGTTGGGTTTTATCTTGCGGCCGAGAGACCAGAATGGTTGGTTTGGTTTTGATCTTGTGGTTTCGAGTTTGATCTTGCGGCCAAGTATTAGAATGAGTTTTAAGTTTAGGTTTGATCTTTGATTCTTGTTCTCTTTTGGCCGAAGACTTAGGTTCCAAGTTTCCTAGTTTCACAAAGGGTTCGGTTTGTGTGCATATTTACAATAATTACTTAATAACTAAACAATCACATAAACACTCATCACGTATTCATTCACGTTTAATACTTAGCACGCATATTATTCGACAAGTGTCACGTACAATTTATCCGAAAAACCCGGGATATCACAATTTGAGACCTCAAGGATATGGTTTACCAACAAAGGTAACAAGTGGAACAGGTTCAAGAAGTGGTTAGGCAGCCAACGGGGTACAACAAGTTCGTCCCCATGGGCCACAGTTTCAATGGCCTATGCCTTTGCAACAAGTGCAACCTCAATATCAACAACCTCCACAAGTTCAAAGGCCGATGCAATTACCGCCTGTGCAACAGCCTCACTACCAACAACAATTTGCACCTCAAATGGGTCGACCAAGAGTACCGTTAGGTGCTCCACGAAGATATCATGGAGAAGTGGTGAGGGGAGTTGAAGCTCATTTCCAGCCAGTTATCACAAACAACCCTTCTCCGGTGGTAATTCCTCACCATCCGGATGGAAGAACATTCGAGGTTAGTACGAATGCCCTCCAAAGTTTGCCTAAGTATAAGGGGTTAGCATCGGAAGAACCCTATTTCCATTTAGAGGCATATGATTCCATTTGCAACACTATTGGAGGTCAAGGATTCTCATCCGATGACGTTAAGTTGGTACTTTTCCAATTTTTGTTGGAAGATAAGGTGAAGAGGTGGTTTTATACGTTACCTTCCGTATCGATTTACACATGGGCGGAAATGCAACAAAGATTTATGGAAGAATTTTTCACCGCCCAAAAGACGAATGATGCGAGAAAAAGTATTCGGGAATTTCGGCCGCAAGTGGGTGAGATGTTTCATGAGGCGTTCGATAGGTTCAACATGATGCTTAAAAATTGTCCACATCATGGGATTGCTCTTTGGGAGCTTTTACATGCTTTTCGTGAGGGGTTGAGTGATGGTGATGCTCGTGATTTAGTGTCGGTTTCTAATGGTACATTCGGTACCAACTACGAGCAAGACGATTGGGCCTTTTTGGAACAAATGTCGTTTAATTCTAAACGGCAAGCACAAGCATCGAGAAACAAGAAGTATGTGGTTACAAGACCACAAGTAAATGTCATGGAAGATGTAGAGGTACACCCTACTAATCAAGTTTTTAATGCGTGTACTAATTGTAATGAAATAGGGCATGTGGCGGATGTTTGTGTGGCCACATGTGTTGAAGGTCAAGCGGAGGAGGTAAATGCTATTCAAGGGGGTGGTAGAAATTTTGGCATGAACTCGAACACATACCACCCGGGTTAAGGAATCATCAAAATATTCGTTATGGGAACCCGGCAAACCAAGTTAACCCAAATTTCCAAAGGACTCAAGGAAATTTTGTTCCGCACCAACAATACAATCAAGGTAATTTTAGAAGCGGGAACAACCAAGGTTACCGAAGTCAATATCAACAACCGGGTGGTGGTCAAAGTGGTCCTTCGGGTCAAACTTCGTCAAGTGGAAATGAAGTTATGGATATGCTTCGGATGATGCAACAAGATATGCAAAAGAGGAATCAACTTGATGAAGTTCGAATGCAAAAGGATGAGTTTCATGACAAGAGCACCCAAACATTGACCACTCAAATGGGTCAACTTGCAACCGAGGTAGCGGAGCTGAAAAAGGGTATTCCTAGCGACACTAAGGTAAACCCTTCTCATAATTCTTCACGTAATATTCCTATTAATCATGTGAGTATCTTAAGAAGTGGAAAAGAATTTAAGGCAAATTTATCACCGGGCTTGGTTGATGGGGTGGTTGAGGATATTACGGGAAATGAAAGTGATGAGGATGAAGTCTCACCTTCAATTGTGTCAAAGGACCCGAATGTTGAAAAAGAAATTGAAAACCCGGGGTTGGGTGAAATTTTAAAAAATAAAAACGAGGAAGGGGGAACTAGTCAAGTTCCATTTCCTTCAGCTCTGATCGATCCGGGTAAGAAAATATTTATTTCAACAAGGGGTCCTCAAAAAGAGGAATTATTTGATGTGTTTATGCAAGTGAAGGTTAATCTTCCTTTACTTGATGCGATTAAACAAGTACCCGCTTATGCGAAATTTTTAAAAGAATTATGCACACAAAAGAAGCAACAAAAGAAAAAGATACCTAAACGGGTTGATTTGACCGGGCAAGTGAGTGCGGTGCTAAAAGGGGATCTTCCTCCTAAGCTCCAAGATCCGGGGACGCCATTAATTAACATTCAAGTTGGAAATTTTCCAAAGTCGAGGGCGTTGTTAGATCTTTGAGCTGGAGTGAGTATTCTACCTGGGGGATTATATGACCAATATGATTTTGGTCCTTTAGCGCGGGTTGAGATAACGGTGGTTTTGGCCGATTTGTCTCATAAGTTACCAAGGGGGATTGTATAAGATGTTATAGTAAAAGTGTATGAATTTTATTATCCTGTTGACTTTTTAGTCTTAGATTACTCATCCGCGGACCCAAAACAACAACAAAACGTTATTTTGGGTCCGCCATTTTTGAGCACCGCACATGTCATTATTGATTGTTGATTTGGTACGGTTGACATGACGTTCGGTAATAGGAAAATGAGAATAAATGTTTTTACTAACGTATCTAATTCTGTTGGTGTTGATGAGTTTTTTATGGCAGATTTAGTTGATGGGTGCAACCCACACGAGTATGAGGAGTATAGCATTTTAACTTGTGATTGTGATTTTTCTGAATAGGTACATACATGTGCATTGAGGATAGAAGAGAAAAAGTTGGATGCTCTTGCGGTTAAAGAGGGTCGACCGCATGGACCCATCAGTTTGAGAATTTACCGGTGGAGATTGATTCGGGTACAAAGCCATCACTAGAGAAGCCACCAACGTTGGAATTAAAGGATTTGCCGAGTCATTTGAAATATGCATTTTTAGGGGATAATGACACTTTACCGGTCATTATTGCCTCTAACTTAGAAAAAGCTCAAGAGGAAGTATTGTTGGAGGTATTGAAGGCAAATAAAGCAGCCATTGGATGGACGATCACCAATTTGAAAGGGATTAGTCCATTGATCGTTATGCACAAAATTATCACCACCGAAGATGTGAAACCAACACGAGAGGCTCAAAGGCGATTGAACCCGAATCTTCGAGAGGTAGTAAAAAAGGAGGTAATTAAGTGGTTAGATGCGGGAATTATCTATCCGATTTCGGATAGTGCTTGGGTAAGTCCTACCCAAGTTGTGCCTAAGAAGGTCGGTATTCAAGTTTTAAAGATAAAAACGGTGAACAAATAGCCACCCGACCGGTCACCGGGTGGCGATTTTGTATTGATTACCGGAAATTGAACGCCGCCACTTCTAAGGACCATTTCCCGTTACCTTTCATTGACCAAATTATTGAAAAATTGTCGGGTCAAAAATATTATTACTTCTTAGATGGATACTCTGGATATAATCAAATTGCCATTCACCCGGATGACCAACACAAAACCACCTTCACTTGTCCGTATGGCACTTTTTCTTTTTGGCGAATGCCATTTGGCTTGTGTAATGCCCCGACGACTTTCCAACGATGTATGATGAGTATTTTCTCGGACATGGTTGGAGAGTCACTCGAGGTATTTATGGATGACTTTTCCATTTTTGGCACAAGTTTTGAGTCGTGTCTCAACGAATTACAAAAAGTTTTAAAAAGATGTGTTGAGAAAAATTTGGTACTAAGTTGGGAGAAAAGTCATTTCATGGACAAGAGGGTATTGTGTTAGGCCATGTCATTTATGAAAAGGGGATGGAGGTGGATAAGGCAAAGATCCGAGTAATATCATCTTTGCCTCCACCAAAGAATGTAAAAGGGGTGAGATCATTTTTGGGACATGCGGGTTTTTATCGACGATTTATTAAAGGGTTTAGTGTAATTACTAAACCTTTATGTACTTTGTTGTTAAAAGATGTCCCTTTTGAGTTTACTAATGAATGTTTGCAAGCGTTTAATGTGTTGAAGGAACAGTTGGTCAAGGTGCCTATTTTGCAACCACTTGATTGGTCAAAGCCATTCGAGATAATGTGTGATGCAAGTGATACAACTATTGGGGCAGTTTTGGGTCAACGAGTTGATAAGAAGCCGGCGGTAATTTATTATGCGAATAAAACTTTGTCCGAGGTGCAACTGAATTACACCACAACCGAAAAGGAGTTGTTAGCGGTGGTGTATCGTATATTTGGGGAAGCAAAGTTGTGATATATTCGGATCATAGTGCGGTCTGATATTTGATGGAGAAGAAAGATGCAAAGCCCTGTTTGATCCGTTGGGTGCTTTTATTACAAGAATTCGATTCGGAATTCGGGATAAGAAAGGAAGTGAAAATATTGTGGCAGATCACTTATCCAGAATTCCGTTGGAAGGAGAGGATGATGTGAGTGAAATTAATGAGCGGTTTCCCGATGACCAACTATTCGCCGTCTCTACTTTTGTTGAACTGTGGTATGCTCACTATGTTAACTATTTAGCCACGGATGCGATTCCAAGTCATTGGACCAAGAAGAGGAAGCAACAATTCATTGTCCAAGTCAAGCAATATATATGGGACGAACCGGATCTTTTCAAGATTGGGCCCGATCAGGTGATTCAAAGATGCGTGCCCGAGACGGAGGTGCTAGAAATTTTGACCCATGCTCATTCATCCGCTTGTGGGGGTCATTTTAATGGCCACAAAACGGGTTACCGGGTACTCACATGTGGGTTTTATTGGCCGACCATTTTCAAGGATGCATGTGAATATGCCCGACAATGTACACGATGTTAACAAATGGGTAGTATTTCGAAGCGAGATGAGATGCCGTTGCAACCTATTTTGGTGGTGGAGATATTCGATGTGTGGGGGATAGACTTCATGGGCCCTTTTCCGAGTTCGAATGGGTTTCTATATATTTTGGTGGCGGTAGATTACGTCTCGAAATGGATTGAAGCTATACCCACAAGGACAAATGATCATTCGGTTGTTTGCAAATTTGTTCAATCCAACATCTTTGCTCGGTTTGGTATTCCGCGGGTTATAATTAGTGATAGTGGGTCACACTTTAAAAATTTTAATTTTGGGAAGTTATTGAAGCGATATAGTGTGAACCATTGAATCGCTACACCGTATCATCCACAAACAAGTGGACAAGTTGAGGTGTCCAACCGTCAAATCAAAGAAATTCTCATGAAAACGGTGCGAACAGATAGAAAGGATTGGTCAAGTAAGTTAGGCGATGCATTGTGGGCATATCGAACGTCTTATAAAACTCCTATTGGTACAACTCCTTATCGGATGGTATATGGAAAGGGGTGTCATTTACCGATGGAGTTAGCACATCGGGCGCATTTGGCAATCAAAACGGTGAATGCGGATTATGATGAAGCGGGGAGAATTCGGAAATTACAGTTGAGCGAAATTGAGGAAATTCGTGATGAAGCGTATGAGTGTGCTTCCGCATACAAAGACAAACTAAAAAAGGTTCACGATGCGAAGATTAGGAAAGGAACCTTTGAAGTGGGTCAAAAGGTGTGGTTCTATAATTCTCGATTAAAGTTACTCGCGGGCAAGTTGAAGAGTAAATGGATGGGTCCATATGAGATTATGCGAGTGGGTCGATTTGGTGATGTTAACATTTTAGATATTCATACCAACAAGAAGCAAACGGTGAATGGGCACCGGCTCAAGCCGTATTTGGAAGGGAACGACATTAACAATCTCGAGCTAGATAAAGTGGGCTACATCTTACGCCCGGTCGATGAAGAACAAGCATGAGAGGCCCAGGTTCGGCAGTGTAAATATGTAGTTTAGTTTAGTTTAGTTGTTTTGATTAATTACCGTATCCGTTTTAGCTTGTGTTTAAAATAAGTGTGGGGAAATTCTTCCGAATTTCTCTATCATATTGTTGAGGACAACACGGGTTTTTCATGGGGGGTAGGGTAATTTTCACGCTTTTTGAAAATATAAAAATCATAAAAAATACAAAATTACAAAAAAAAAATTCAAAGTAAGAATGCCCAGATGCCACCGTAGGCTACGGTGGGACCGTAGCTTACAGTGGCCATAAAAAACCATTACGTTTACGGTGAAAATTTGTTTCCTAGGTTCACCGTAGCTTACGGTGACACCGTAAGCTACGGTGATCGCTGGGCGTTTAGGATCCGGGTTTTAATAAAAAAAAAACGAAAAACAACTTTTTATCACAACCACAAACACGGGATTCACCTATTTTCATCATTATTTCCATCTTCTTCTCTATTCTTCCCCAAACAAGAACCCTAACTTCCCTACCTTCACATTTTCACCATTTTCTCAAATCTTCACCAAATCAAGCGATTTTTGGGTCAATCTTGACTAAAATTTAGTAAGGAATTCAGATTTGGGCTTACTTTTGTAAAATTCCTGTGTTTTGGTGGTCTATTTTGGACGTCTTGGTCCGAAAATTTTGGGGGTTTTTGTCGGTTGGTGTTAAGCTTCAAGTTTTTGTCATTCTCATTCTCATTCTCTTGAAAGTAAAGGTATGTAATTTATGTTTATTCTTTGAGTTATATTGCATGATTGTAAGTTTTCTTGATATTTTTACATATAAACTTGCTTATAGAGGTTATATGATATGAACTTGAGGGTTAATTGAGCAATGGTTGTTGATAGGGGTGATGTTAAGGTTTTTGGTTCTATGTTTTGGAAAAATTGTTAAATATAGGGTCACCATGCCCAAATTTTGTTAGAAAATTAACAACTTGTGCTTTTACATCAACAATCATTGTGATAAGCAAGTGTAGGGAATGTGAGTGATGAGAAGTTAATATTGTGGTTGTGTGTTTTGTGGTTGTGATATGCAGGATTATGGGGCGTAAAGGAAAAGAGCATGTAGGGTCATTGAGTTACCCGGCTGAGAATCTGGGAAGGAAGAGGAGATTAGTTTTGCAACATGATGCGGGAGAATCAGAGGAGAAAGAAGAACAACCGAGAGGGCCAAAGCCGACGTGGACATCTGGTCCATTGCATGATCAGCCATCTGAGTGGCAAAAGGAGTTGTTTCATGATCAGATGAACGCATTGTCTCAACATAATGAAGCTTTTATTTGCGAAAAGGAGGTCCGTGAGGTGGATTTTGGACCGTTTGGGATCACTGATAAATTTCGAGCGCTTGGTTGGGAGGCGGCGTTGAAGAGCCATGATAAGGTAGGAGACAACTTATATGTCGAAGAACTTCAAGAGTGGATGGCCACTTTACGATGCCCTCCCTTTAAAGGTGTAACAAAAATGAAGTTAATTGGGACGGTGAATGGCATTGACATTGAGATGTCCTTTGATTCTTTGAGAAGGGTGGCAAAGTTTGACAGTAAACCTACGAATGAATACATGACTCCTACATTGAAAGATTTGTACATCTCACCTGAGAAGCATCCGCGATGGCAAAATATGTTGGATTATCTATTCTTACCAGGTACTACACGTGGAAAGCTGTATCGGAAGAATTTGATAATAGAAGCAAGGTTAATGTTGGTGATTTGAACGCAAAATGTAATTCCGCGGAAGGGTGATAAGTGTGAGGTGAGATATCCGGAATTTCCAATTTTGTATTTGTTGTTGAGGGGAGCTCCTTTGATTCCTTTCTGATTTTTGGTTTAAACAATGTGTGGATAAGTCGAATAGCGATCAACGGAAGATAATTCCGCATTGTCGACTGATTAACGCATTGCTCAAGATGTACGGGGCAATCGCGATGGATGACAAAGGGTTGTATAAAAAATTCAAACCCTTTGATCTTAAACAGTTGGGGCCTGGTTGGTCGTATTCAGCGTCAGAAAGCTATCATAAACTGAAGAATGAAGGTAAAAGGTGGAGGGTGTTAAAAGCTGCTGCGAGGCCGTTATGACTAGGGGAGGCTGATGACCTCGAAAGTGAGGAGGAGGTGCCGATTGGTGATGAGGATTACATGGATAATCCTAATGTGGAGCACATGGATACTGATAGGGAAGGACCGAGTGGGAGTAGAGGCGGATTCCAGTCGGGATATGTTGGAAGTGCATTTGACTATGCACAAATGTTGTACGGTGTAGATTGAGCATATGGTGGATCGATGGAACAGGTTGTGGAGAGATGCGTCCGCCTACTTTTTCGGGTTGGTCTGATTCTTCTCAAGTGGCTTTTGATCATCAAACATTCATGGGAGCGAGCATGGAGCGGTCATTAAAAAGAAATTACGACCGACATGAAGAGTGGAATAGAGCTCACATGTATGCTCATTAGGAGGAGATAAACAGTCGTTACATGGATGATCGGAATCGACGGATGCATGACGCTTGGCATGCGGGCCAGCCAGTTGTCTCTGATCCACCGATTGTTGACTATTCTTCTTTACCACCATATGATGGTTGTATGACATATCCTACCCCACCATTGCACCATTCCCAATGGGTGGATCCACATACCGGCATGGGAAGTCAACAGCCTGCTCAAGGTGATGATCAAGGTGGAAGCAGCAGTGGAACTTTCGGGTTCGGTGAGTTCTCAGAGATGATGACATCTATTTTTGGGCCGCCCCAACCTTGCTATTATTGATCAGGTGGTATTCTGTCCTTGATTGTATATTTGTGTATATATTTGTGATTATGTTGATGTTTTTGGTTGGAAGGAAGGGTGGTGTAAATCTTTGTTAATGGGATGTGAAGGTTGGTGGAGATTTTGATAAAATAAATTAAATATACAAAAAGAAATTTGGGATTTGAGTCGAGAAGCAAAAGTGGATGTTTTGGGTGTTTAAGTGATCTTCCCTTTAAAACCATACATTAGGGACAATGTATCCCAAGTGTGGGGATGAGGGGAATTTTTTTGAAAATAATTGTTGTGAAATTTTTTATAAATCAAGTGAAAAATGGTCCCAAAATTGAACACTTAAGTACTAAACCGCATGACACGTCGGCAGCCCATATTCCCTTTTTCTTGTGAGGGTTTGAGCCATTTCTTTGAATTATTAGTATATATTTTTCTTGATGAGAGTGGCAATGGGTGGGAGTATGTTAGAACTTGTGCTTAAATGCGGTTTAAGGCCTTCGCTTTATATGCTTGTGAAAAGGATAAGGGCAATTAGGTAGCCTCTTCTTGGTGAGTGCTAGTGTGGGGTTTTGGGGGTTGGACCTCATAAGTTATATATATGAGCTTGGTAGTGAGAAGGGCGGGGGTTTGGACTTTAGTAGCCAATTTGAGCTTGAAGCCGATCATTTGTAACCCGTTCCTAGTTTCTCTAAAAATTAACCCGTATTCAACTCGGTCTTCTAGTTTAAATATTCTTGTTTAGTTTGTTTGTTTGCTTGATTGTGTTTGTAGCGTTACTTAAAAAAAGAGCAATGAAAATGAGAAAAAAAGGAGAAAAGCAATGAAAAATGAAGAAAAAGAGGAATGTGATAGTTTGTGTATAGTTATTTATGTTATAGTTAGAAATAAAGACCGGGTTGAATCATTAGTTACCTTGCATATATATATTTCCATTTCCTACCCATTTGCCTAGCCATGTTAAAACCTCTAAGTCCCTTTGATTCACGTGCATGTTTAGCAAGTTATTTAGGTAAAGGATCGATTTAACTACAAGCTTATTGTTGTACAACCATCCATTTGCTTAAAGCGTGATCTAGCTTATTTTTCCTATTTATTACTTGTCACCGAGAGGAGAGTTTTTGTGAGGGGTGTGTTATGCGCGGTTCTAAGAAAAAGTTAGTAAATGAGGACATTTGGTTGCTTGGTTTGTATTGATCTCTTATAAATTTGAGACTGGTTTTGAACGGGTTTCTTGGGACAAGCAACGGTTAAGTGGGTGGTCCTTTGGACAACCCTTAAATGCCTTAAAACTATACGTCTCGCACATTTAATTTGGGTTTATTAGTGGAATTGGATAACTATGGTATGTTTGGCGTTGCAGGTACAAATGAGCGTAAGAGCGAGGTTTTATAACATTTAGATGGATGCTCGTACGTGTTGAAGCTGAACCGGAGTCGCAAACTTGCACCAAACAAGAAAAGAAGGAAGCCCCAGTGTCCACCGTAGCTTACGGTGGTGCCGTAGCTTACGGTGGATGCTGGGAGTAAATGATGGCCGTAAGACAGGTTCCAAGCACCGTAGGGTATTCTGATGACCACCGTAAGCTACAGTGGCGCCGTAGTTTATGTTGGCAGCTTGCGTAAATTGTGTAACTGCCATGTTTAATGGGTGTTTATGATGTCTTTTCACTACCAATCATTCCTTTTCGGTTACCAGCAGTCTAGAAACGAATTTTGGGTGTTCTAAAGAGCTCGGAACAATTTCTAAACATCGGATTAGTGTTTTTAATTCCTATGAACATTGATATGTGTGTGATGATGATTGTCCAAGTCATGAGTGGCTAAACTTATGGTGATCATCCTAGATTGAAGGTTTAATTGAGACTTTTGTGTTTTGATTTGTATTTCTAGAATAATAGACTTGCCATCGTTGTTGGTTTATTATGAAGTGTGAATGCTTGTTTGTAAGTTGTTAATTGATGTTTTGATCTTAATCTAAATCGTACGTTCTTGGTGTCGTTGACAATCGAGATATCACGAGAAGGATTAGGGTTGGAAATTAGTTAATTGGTCATCAGGTAACATCCTCGCATTGTTATAATCCGGGTTCTTAGTTCCATTTTATCACAAACAAGCAATTGCACATGAATCATGTCTATGTGATTCTTTCTAGTAAATCAAAGCACAATTGTCATAAGCAAACCGGAAATCTAGGATGGTCATTTGTCTCTAAGTTGTTTACAAGCCAAATCTTTCTTTTGCAAATTGATTAGTTAATCTTAGCTTTAAAACCAAAGAATCCAAATCTCTGAAATTACTTTTCTGCAACTTAGTTTAATTTTATTAGTTAACTTGAAGCTACATAATAGACACATTTTCCACAAACTCCTCGTGTTTGCTACCCACTTGCGGCAAGCTAATTAGTAGTATTTGGATTAAATTTGCGTGACACTTCGACATCACGTCATTACCCTCAACCCAGTGGTTTGAGTCAACAGGGATACAATCTCAAAGGGTCGGAATATTGGAAGATAATTAAATAAGTTATTAATGCGAAAAGTGGTAGGCCCCTCTTTTAAAGGTGACGTTACCCTGGCTAAGTGGTTTGAGTCAGCAAAGATACGACCCCAAGAAGCCGGTTTAAAGTTTTAATAGTAATTAACATATGAGGGGTTCAAACTATTCCCACCCCCGCCATCCATTACCTTTGGGGTGTTGAAGGAGGTCCTAGTAAGCTTGAACCAAGTTCTTGCAGGTTCTATATACTGAACGAGACAAGAACTTTACCAAACCACCCTTCTAACCCCCTTCCAAGTAGTTAACGTGCTTTATATAGACCGTATATTGAATGAGCAAATCAATGACATCATGAAGAAATGGTTAGGAAAATTCACTTTCAACATAAGAAATTAGTTAATAAAGTCATTAATACATACCCAATTAAAAAGTGCTGAAAGATTAAAAACTAAAAGTAATATATGAAAGATTAGTCTTCACCAAGTGATGTGAGGAATTTAGCCAAGCATGGTCTTTGTTTGATACGAACCCTTACTGTCAAACTTGGATCCTAAGACTGCTACACACTCTAGATGATAGATGGATGATGGTGGTGGTTGTTGGTGTTGTAGTGGTGTGAGTGGTGGGAAAGTGAGAGAGAAGTGGTTTGCCAACGGATGCCTTTGAAGTGAACCAAACACCCATATTTATAGTCCAAACAGTAGCCCGGCCACGGCCCCGTGTCCAGCGTGCAAGGCCTGTGGCCATCATCTTCTCTTCCTTCATTAATTGCAGCTGTCAGCAGAGGGCCCACACGACTCCGTGTCTCCTGGGCACGGCCCCGTGGTCAACTCTTCGCTATACTATCAAGATTCTGCAAATCTTAGAGTTGACCACACCCCATGTTGGTCTGGGCACGACCCCGTGGTGGGCGTAGAAGCTTTGCAGGTTTTGTATTCAATCGTAATGGCTGACCACGCCCCATGCCTGGCTGGGCACGGCCCCGTGGTCAGCTTCTGTCTCTTGTTTTTGTCTTTGGGGGTGTTGCTGAAGGGTCGGCATGGTACGTTATTCCTTCTTTTTGTATTTATGTTGGTTTTGGCTGCTTATTTTCTTCTTTTGTTTGTTTGAGCTCATTTTATCCTGAAAATACAAAAGGAACAAAGAAACGTGCTTTTTCCAACATTAGTACTAGAAAAGGGTTAGTTTTATGCCTTATTTGACGTATTTTATTTGTTACATTTTGCACACATCAATCCGCCACTGCTGGCTACCTTTCCACATCAAGTTTTTAGTTAAAGAAGCCCTTAACGGGCTTAAACACGTTCTTCATGCCTCCTACCGACGCTTTGATGTTTATATCTCTCGTCTATGGTTTTTTAGCATGGGAAAAATGACGATTTTGTTCACATTTTATGTAGTTTATATTCTATACGTGGATGATATAGTTCTTGTTGTTGCTTTTCTTATAAATAACTGTCATTTCTTGTTTATCCTACCATTTTTTTCCGTTTTGTTATGAAAGATTATTTTCCACTTTCATACTTTGTAGCATAGTTGTAGAAGTCGGTAGGTGCTCTCAGGTCAGTCGATCGGGGAGTTGTAAGTACTCGGTCTAGGCGGAGAGTACCCCGACATGTTAAATTATAAGGAAATTAGTTTTCAAAAAAATTATGTGTATGTCAAATATCATAAGTTTTACTGATATTTATAATGAAATACGTGAATATCAATATAAATAAAAATAATATTGTTCAAATAGTACAAATATTTCAAAATCGATATTGATTATTTGAAATGATATCCATAGACGTAGGAATGATGTTTTATCATTTTTTAAACTCGGCCTGAGTTTGTTGGTGCATAATGTCTATGTCTTAGTCTTATATCGAGTCTGTATAGTATAGAGTGAATAGGCTAGTTTTATGAAGTATTTATGTAATGTAGATACAAGTTCGCCCATAATAGTCATGTATAGCCAAGTTCGGCCGAACTTGCTAAGGGGGCGAACTTAGGTCCTCCTCGGGCGAACTTGTGAGTCTATAAATACCTAGCTAGCCTCTCTCATTTGTAACTTTGCCATTTTGGAGGCGAAGCTCTGTCAGTTTGTACTCTTGACGTTTGATCAATAAAACTGATGTTAAACTGATTAATTCTTGTCTATTGGTAAACATGACGTAATAGCTGAAGAAGCGAGAGAGATTTGAGATTCCGTAAGTAACTTAGTGGTCCATACGTGAAAATTTCCCCTCATCCGACTCAAGTAGGTACACTAAATAAAGAAAGGTCGTTCCGCTATTATGGACGTTAGATATCAAATTTAGGTTCCTTAGCATCGAGGATCGGTCCTACAAGTGTTATCAGAGCTAAAACAACCTGATTTGATAGTATCAAGACAAGAACACTTCTATTAAATCTCCATTCTTATATTTTTCTTAACTTTTTTCATCAAAAATGAAGAATTCACGGTCAAAATCTTTTCAATTTTGAATATATCATGTAAAATACAACAAAGGTAAACCCTTGAAAGATTGGAGACCAAAATCAATCGAATTGATGTCAAAATTTAAAAAAACCATGTTTTGCAAAAACCTGTTCATCGAACTTGTTAACCAAGTTCGGCCGAACTTGTGATAAAAATTCACTTTTTCAGTGATTTTTTATCAAGTTCGCTCGAACTTGAGTGTTTTTAAGAAATTTTTGCCAAGTTCGCTCGAACTTGAGTGAATTTTTGAAGAAAATTAGTTAAGTTCGCTTGAAGTTTGCTAGATTTTTATTGAATTTTTGTCAAGTTCGACCGAACTTGATAAAATTCAAGGATTTTTAGCTAAGTTCGCCCGAACTTGCTAGTTTTTCATAAACTTCATTTGTTAAGTTCGCTCGAACTTACAAAATCTTTAAAAATCATCAACAAGTTCGACCGTGGTTGTTAAAAGGAATTTTTGCAAATCAATATTCACAAGTTCGACCGAACTTGTGAATAATTTATGAATTCTTCATTTCAACTACAAGTTCGACCGAACTTGTAGTAGAACTAACATTTTCAAAAGTTTTTGAGTATTTTCAGTGTACACGTCTCGTTATTGATGATGCATGATATTCAAAGAGCTTTTATTTCTGGAGCTAGTTCGTCAAATGCTAACGTGGTCCATCAAGTCAATCTTGATAACGAAATGGGCACGACTGTTAAACCGCCCAAGCTAATGAGCATGGACGAGTATGAAGCATGGAAAGAGAAATTTACATATTGGGTTCAAGCCATGCACTTTGCAGGCTGGGTGTCATAGAAAGAGGTTACACTGTTCCAGTGGATGAACACCAGCAAGTGTTGGAAAAGTACAATTACACGACTGTACAAAAAGAAGAATACATTGCTGAGAAAAAAGATGATCAGTCTTATCCAACAATCTGTAAAAAAGATATTCTCGTCTTGCTACCGGAATACACAACTGCAAGAGATCTCTGGCTTTCTCTTCAGAAGAAGTATCAAGGAAGCGCGGAGATGATCAAGAGCAAGAAAGAGCTCATTATGAAAGAGTTCGATATCTTCAACATGCTGAAGGGTGAAACCATGAAGCAGATGACTGAACGCTTCTGTCATCTTAAAGTCCAAATGCGAAGACACGGTCTCGAGAAGACGGAACAAGAGTACATCGACAAGCTTGCTAACGCACTACCAGATGGAGAGTGGACTACGTATCTGATGGTTCTGAAGGAAAGTGAAGAGTGGGAATTCTTCAAGCTGTCAACATTTATCGATAAACTCAAAGGTCACGAAATGGAACTCTTGAAGATTGCAATGTCAAAAAATGCTAATGTAGTTCAAGACGTTGGTTTGTACTACAAGAATGGAATGCAAGATAATATTTCAAGCCCAAAGATTCAGACAACATTGAACGCAAGTTTGAACTCTTCAAACAATTCTCCACAGAATCAGAACCAATCACAGCCTCATTATGATCAGAGTTCACAAAGTTCATTTTCAAGCATTGGTTCAAATTCGTCTTATCAAAGTCAAGCAAATCAGAATCAACAAACAAATTCTGATTTGAATGTATACAAGTGAAACAATGCAGTGAATTTGAACAATGTTGTTTCGGAACAAGTTGCTAAACAGCATATGTCACTTCTTGCCACTGTTCTGGAGTCATACGAAAGTCTTGTAGCCGGTAAAATTGGAAATCCTGAAATGACGGCAGAAGATTATGACCAAGTGGATGAAGAAGAACTCGAGTTGATGGATATTAAGTGGAGTTTAGCTTCGATTATCCAAAGGGTGACCAAGTTTGTTGCGTTAATAGGCCGAGACATAGGAAATTCTAGCAATAAACTGGGTTTCGACAAGACAAAAGTGACGTGCTTCAGATGTCGCCAAAAAAGGACATTTCAAGAGAGAGTGAAAGAATCCTGAAGCAACGGGAAATCAAAGTCCATTCGGAGGAGGCAACGAGTATTACAAAAAGTTACTTCAGTACAAGCCTTTCCCGAAGAAGATTCAGGTTGAAATTCAAGAGAAACCGAATTGCAGTAACACTGAAAAAGCTAATGGTTGCATCAAACGAAGATGACAGTTTTGATTGGAATTCCTACATCTGTAAGAAGACCGGAGTTGCGTTAATGGCTGAAATTGTTGAAGATACTTCTGCAGAAGAAGCAGCGGCTATGGAGAATATTCTGCTGGAACAATATCTGCAACAACAACGTGAATAAGAGGAGTATATCCACTTGCAGAAGCAAGGAATTTTATCTTATAATTCGTGTGATAATTTTGCAGATCATTTTGATGGAAGTTCTCAGGAACAAGTTCCCGAGAAGAAATCAACTGATGAAGTAGTCATTGATGTTACTCAAGAAGTGAATGCCGAAAACCTCAAAGATATTGCTGACAAAGCTTTAATGGCAAATCTAACCAAGGTAGGTCCAGAGGTAAATGAAGTTGTCAAAGTACAAGTTGTAGAGGTTGAGAAACCTTGCACAAAATGTACCGAACCATATTCTGAATGTGCCGAAAAATCAAAGATCATCGTTGAAAACAATGTGCATAATGAACTTTTATACGATTATCGTACAATGAAGGAAGCGTATGATAAAATGAAAAATGATTATGGAAGGCTTGATAGAAATAATATCGAACAACATGATACAATAAGGATGTTAAAAGGAACAGTAATGGATAAGCAAAAGCGATTAATATCTATATTAACACCATTGCTGAAACTAAGCAACAACTCCAGGACATGAAAATTGAAACAGAGCGTGTTCAACAACTTTTGAGAAGTTACACATGTGACGCATATGTCATTGATCACATCCTTCCGACAATTCCAATGGAAGAGAAACCTAAAAAGAAAATTGGTAAAGAATACAGCAATGTTCCTCCACCCCTATGCGAAAAGTATTGTCGCAAATCCGCTGATGGGATGGATAAGGCACTCAACATTGAGTTGTTATCTGAAAAGAAAACTGAGTTGCCAGAGAACATTGATGTAATCTATACTAAAACAGATGATGACAATGTTGTGGTTAAAAAGGTTGTTGAAAACGTTTTGAACGATTCTGATGAAGGCAGCTTTAAAAGCGCCGACTCGAGCTCAAAGAATTCTAATTCACAGTCCGAAGATGACGATACATCATCAGAGAATGATCTATGTGATGATCCTAATGTTGTAATGTACAAGATTAAGGAATTTGATGACAGTTTTCCAATTCAGAATGTGAAGGAAGAATTGTTAGACAAATTCTTTAAACTCGTGGAAGTCACATCAGATGATCTGGTAATCAATGAAAAGAAATTTTATTCCAAACCTAAAAGAAACAACTACCGAAGGAATAGTGGTGATCATCCAGAAAACCGGAGAGCTGGGTTGGGATTAGAGGAATCATATGAACCTAAAAAGAAAGTGTCACCATTTCATGAATACAAGAATAAAAACATGAATTTTGTATATGGGACGAACACGGTTCATGAGGAAAGTTTGATTGGGAAACAATCAAACGATGAGTTCAAGAAACAGAAAGAACTTCGAGATAAAGCCAAAATTGCAAGTGGTGCCAAAAAAAGTGGTGTAAAACCCACTAAAGGACATCCACATGATTCTCGGACTTGTTTCAAGTGTAACGAAATTGGTCATATTGCACGCCAATGTCCGAAATCAAAGCCGGCTTATCTTCGAAGGAAAGAAAGTTCAAATGTTGTGAAACCAAAGCAACCAGAGTTTGGGAAAATAAGAATTCTAAAAATAAATGTTAACAAAGATGAAATGAAACAAATTTTTGAAAAGAAATTTGAGAATTCAATTTTCAAAAAAGTTGAATCTTCAAAAGCTAATGAAAACAAGTTTTACATCAAGAAGGCTAACATAAAATCTCAAGCTTGGATTGCAAAGAAACGGTCAACAACATCTGAGATCACTAAGTCTGAGCTTGTTAAGACTAGTGATAACATGAAAGAATCAAAATCTGGAATCATAATTGAAACCACATCTGAAAATGTCAAAACTACAACTGGTAACAATTCAAAAGATAAAAAGACAGTAAAGTTTTCAAACATAAACATCATAGAAAATCAAGATGATGAATATGAATTTGATTATGCAGATGAGTGTGGATTCGATAATGCTGATAAGTGTGAGTTTGATTTTGACGATGGTTATCAAATTCAACCCAAGACCAAAAAGGCTTGGGTCTCGCTTTTTAAATAGATTGTTGAAATGTGCAGGGGCTCTAGAGATCCGTACTTTCTAAGTGGATTTTGGATAGTGGAGCGTCCAGGCATATGATGTAACATCCGTCAAAAACGGATTTACCAAACCCGCTCCGTTTATCAACCGAACAGTCAGTCAAAAATTTCGTTGCGAATTAAATGCCCAAAATAATTTTAAACGATACATAATCGACTATTATACGGGAATATATATTTAGTTTTTGAAAAACTGTCAAAAATAAGAAAATAAAAATATTATGTTCCTGCCGGGTTTCGAACCCGGGTCAGTCGCCGAGTCGGTTCAGCGACTTAACACTCAACACACAAACCACTGCGCCACTTGTATTGTCTGTTAATTATAAAGATCATTTAATTCATATAGTGTCTTTCCGAATTCAAAACCGGCGCCCAATAGTTCAGTCGTCGGAAATCCCGGTAATCTCGCGAGTTTTTAACAACATCTTCCGTTATAACGTAAACCATTACTAAGACATCGGTTATAACCGACGTTTGAGTCCGCGACACCTTCTATAACCGCCGGAGTTTTCATAACCGACGAATCCAGTCGGAAATCGGGCCAAATACATCTCGGTTTCTCCCTATAAATTCACCCACAACCCACCGCAAACTTTTTCGCTCAAAACCACACCTTTACCGGACGTATTTCCACTCGCCGGAATATCTCTGCTCATCGCCGGAAAACCGGTTTCCCCATTTCTGAGCCTTACTAAACCTTTTAAACTTATACCGAAGCCACCATACCTTTTTCAAACTTTCTGGAGACTCGCTGCTGCAAGACACCAGACGCCGGAGCTTATTGCTGTCGCCGGAGTTCTGCCGGAAAACAGAGGAAAGCTAGTCGGTATACCTCACGCTTATTTTCCTTTCTTTTTACTTATATCTCATCTATAATTACCTAAAAAAACTAAAGAAACCGATTAAGACTTTGAACCAGTCGGATTTTCCGATTCTGGTTAAAATCGGACGGAGAAGACGATGACCGCTGTAACGTTTAAGTATAATTAAAAACAGGATATTACTCGGGTTAGACACACAGTCCAGCGGTGGACTGTGTGCACAATAAACACTAACGTCTCGAGTTCGAATCCCGTTCCACACACGCGGCCTTAATAAAAATGATTTTTTTTGATTAACCGAACCGGAGTCACACTGGTATATGTTAAGTATATTAATAACCGGAATAATAACCAAGTTAGACACACAGTCCAGCGGTGGACTGTGTGTATGTTTATATCACAGGTCACGAGTTCGAGTCCGGGCTACTGCACCGACTCGGACAATTATCTAATTTTTTAAAATAAGACAGAAAAGGAAATAACTAATTTGTGTTTAAGTATAATAAAAATCAGTAAAGTTAACAAATCTCACACATAGTCCAGCGGTGGACTGTGTGTTAGTTTAAGCCACAGGTCCCGGGTTCGAGACCTGTGGAGCGCACCGTTTCGTTGATTTAAATTGTTTTAAAAAATAAAGGATTTCTGTTTAACATAATTAATATATATATATAATTAAAATCAGATATATAACGGGTTAGACACGTAGCTCAGTTGGTAGAGCTGCGTGCACGCGTACGGGAGGTCTCGGGTTCGAGCCTCACTCAGCGCACTTATATACACGATTCGAACCGGTCAACGGTTAATCAACGGTCAACGGTCAAGTCAACGGTCAGAAAAAAATCAAATTTTTTATTTTTTTTATTTAATTATTTTAATTAAAAATCAATTAAAAATACTTAAAAATAATATTTTTAAGGTTAGAAAATAGCCTCAAACTCACAAAAATACACCCAACAATCCTACTAAAATAGATTAATAAAATCCGTTTACTTACCAAACCATAATGGGATTTATCTAGGTTAATCTCACTCGTGGTTAAAACCACTTCGCGTGCATTCAACATCATCAACCGAACGCACCCACTGTGAGTGAATCTTACAACTCCCCCTTTTAAATTACACGTTTTGGGGTGTGTCATGTGTTATAAAAATAATTAACTTGTTTATTTAAACTTGTGCCATACCACATCATGATCTAAACTTAGATTGTTATATTGTTGTGATTACTTATTTCCTTTTGTCAAATTATATGAAACTCATTCATTAAGCCCATCAGTTCCTCGTGGGAGACGAGTTGAACAACGCGTGCCTTAAATCAAAATTCATTATTGTTCATGTGTGTATCATTGAATTTATATTGTTTGTAGTTGTGTCATTCGTATTATCATGTTTATGCAATTCATTCATTAGGCCCCTCAGTTCCTCGTGAGAGACGAGTTGAGCATCGCGTGCCTCTAAATGTTCCATTATTGTTCATGTGTGTTTTATTTAATATCTTATGATTGTTGAATAAGTTTACATCTATTTTACTCATGTTTGGTTGTGCACATATTTCATAATCAATTCAAATAAACTTGTTCAAATGTTTTCCATAGGATTCCCTCGCCAACTAAATGTTGATCCAAAACCTTTTTACACATGATACAGGTGAACAGGTTGAAGCAAAGAAAACATAGGAAATGCCTTAGAAGAGAACAAAGATGCCTAGATTGATAGCTAGAACATGTTGTAATCTTTATTGTAAATTTCCATTAAATTGTATTAATGAATATGAAACGCATAATAAATGTCATGAGCTTTGATGATAACCCAATCATGCCCCGATCACCTTTTCTGCTGCGGGTCGGGGTGTGACATATGACGGGAATGAAAGCGTGCTATTCGACATAAAAGCTATCAATGGTGGATATGTTGGATTTGCGGGTAACCAGGGTGGAAGGATAGTCGCCGAGGGAAAATTCTCCAATGGTGTCATTTCATTCGATCGCGTGAATTATATTGCAGAGTTGGAAAATAATCTTCTGAGCATATCGCAGATTTGTGACAAGAAGTTCATGGTGTATTTCAATGACAAAGAATGTATTATCTTGAAGCCGGGATTCAAAATACTAGATGAGTGGATTCTGATGCGACCACCTCGAGAGAATGATCTATATGTTCTTGATATGGACGTCGCTACCACTTCATCAAAATCAGCACAATGTTTTGTGACAAAGGCTACTGAAAAGGATTCTATTCTTTGGCATCGTAAGATGGGGCATATTCATTTGCGAAAAATGAATTACTTGGTTCATAATGATCTGGTAGAAGGTGTAAATCTTCGGAGCTTTCATATGTCTGATCACTGCTTAGAATGTAAAAAGGGAAAGCAAATCAAGAAATCTCATCCGAAGAAAATTCTAAACTCAATTAAGTTGCCATTAGAACGTCTCCACATGGACTTATTTGGTCCTGTAAATGTTCGAAGCATCTCAGGAGACAAAATTGCTTGGTCGTGACAGATGACTATTCGAGATATTCGTGGGTATTCTTTCAGGAATCAAAAGACGAAACATTCGAGAACTTGGTTATTCTATTCAAGAAACTCGAGAACCTTTATCATCTGCCGGTCAGACCCATTAGAAGTGACAACGGCATAGAGTTTAAGAATAACAAATGAAGGAATTCTGCAACGCAAAAGGGATTCTGCACGAGTTTAGTGCTCCCTATACTCCACAACAAAACGAAGTAGCTGAACGGAAAAAACAGAACTTTGATTGAAACAGCAAGAACCATGCTTGCAGATTCTAAACTTCCAGTCAGCTTCTGGAGTGAAGCGATTGCTACGGCTTGCTACACGCTAAACAGAGTTCTCACTGTCAAACCAACAAAGAAAACATGTTTCGAGATGATAAACCAACGAAAGCCAAATTTGAAGTTCTTAGAACCATTCGGTGCGCCATGTACCGTGATAGACCAAGATGACAAATTCGGAGCTAAATCTCTTGAAGGTTTCTTTGTCGGATATGCGAGTCCGTTAAGAAGAGTATATGTTCCTTCATTGAGAAAGGAGGGTAAGATCTAATTTGGTTAATACATCATCGTGGTTACCTGGGATAGCTGATTTGGAGAATAAGCGTTGTTTTGGTGGCATAAGAAGGTTCAATGGTTATTACACCAGCAAAAGGTATCGATTTTCTCTACATTTATGTTTATTTATCAGTTCTTGCAAATTTGTTTGTTTAAATTTGATGTATTTCTGGTTTATAGGAACATCTGGTTGAATATGTCATCTTTAATTGATTTTGTTGATCGTAAACAGTTGTGGTAGGGGACCTCCTCTGTTGACCTATAGGAGCAACTACTTTGAGGGTCATAATTCCACCTTTAGTTGCTTCATAAATGGATGGAGACTCCGTAATGGCGAACACGCTCACCTCTGCTATCGCTGCCCGAAAGCTTCTCCGATCCACCTATTTTATTTGAATGTTTGTTTTTTTTGTGTTGTTTGATAGTTTAGTTATACGTGTTAATCGTTTCTGTAATTGAGTGAGTTTTAGGGGCAATATAGTTGCTTGTGTTGCAAGTTATCTGGTAGGGTTGAAGTTCGTCCCGATATGAAATGCTTTATTTATTATTTCAGGTTCTTAGAGTGATCACTATTTGCCGAAGGGAGCGAGTAGGATTACAGGAAGCCAACCGAAGCTTGATCGAAACAAGATATCAACCATTACTAATGAGGTTCAACGGGAATGTGTTGAGCGAATCAAAGCGTAACAATTATGTTAGCTCATTCCAGGTTAGTGTTGTGGGATAACTGACAAGTAAAATAACTCGGTCACAATGGGTTTTGTTGACTGTTATTTGAAGCTTTTAATGTATAGCTTTGTATGCAGTATGCAACTCTTCGTTATGATTCTATTGATAAGTTGTGAATGGTGCAATGTAAGTCATTGAACGAGTGTCATTATTTTTACGATACAATGGAGAGAGGAAGCTACCAACAAGCATGAATGTGTCATCTCGTATGCCTTCTCTCACCAAGTATATCTTGTAAAGGTGGCAAGACATGTAGGTTGATTGGGCTGGGTAATGGGACAAACATGTTTGGGTTAACACGAGTCACTTTTTAAGCCGGGTTGGAGCGGGTCCATGTGTTACGCTTTATTCTTCTAGGTATGAAAAATTGTTTTCAATTTGTTTTTTTTTTAATCTAGAGACATTTTACATGTAGTGAATTGGGCCTCCGAGCCGGCCCAGCTTCGTAGTCTTGTCCTCATAGTCTTTTTTGGTGATAAACTTCCTTTTTATAAGGGTCATAACTTGGTTTAAAAAGCACGCCTGAGGCGTGCCTAGGCGCAGGTCATGGGGCTTTACCGCTCAGCGCCTTGTGTTTTTCTAGGAAACGACCAAAAAAACGCATTTTTGGGGCTTTTTTGGCTTGAAAAGCGCGCCCGATGGACCTGAGGCTACCGAAACTCAATTGTTAGCACCCCCCTGAGCGCGGGGGTAGAACTTGTGGTAAAACATGTCATAAAGTTACAATTGTTTGATAAATGTTTTACCTTATAAACAACCATTCCTTTTGTTCCCACACCTATGTGGGACAAGGTGTAAAAGCCTTATTTATAGCTATATTTTGGTTAAAGGAAGCTAAAAACCTATAGGATATGTATGGGATATATAAAAAAATATATATAAAGACCTTGCGCCTCGGGTACGAAAAGCCCACCGCTTTTGCGCTTTGCGCATCGCGTCTCAATTTTAGACCTCGTCGCTTTTTTGCGCCTCTCGCTTTTTTAAACCAAGGGTCATAATCATACTTTTGACTTGGCTCATAACTAATGCACCAAACATGTTGAAACTAATTTATATTTCTTGGAGAATAGCGTGAGTGTTGTGCTCTTGTGCTGAGTGTTATATGTCCGCCAACTCATCATTTTTACCGATAGTTTTACTAGGTAGTAGGTACTACTGTCGCAATATTTTCTTTTCATTTAGGTCCAGTTAATTTGAAGTACGAGAGCCTCTCTTTCACTCGACCTATTTGGGGTTTGTTAAACCTAGAGTTTAATCAGGTTAACTATTTTATTGTATTTGTTGGTATTTTTGTCTATGGTTAGCGATCTCAAGTGTAATTATCATATACACTTTTATTTATCTATACCCACTCTTAATAATGGAGTTTATAACAATAAAAGTTTCAACATGACATTTGATGTTGATGTAATCTTTTCCTAACACTAATATGTCTTGTTTTTGTACGTATTAATTACACAAGCTATGTGTAGTTCAATCTTATATCAAGTCAAATTTCTTTGTAACCCAATTATGGTACATAGCATAGGTAATCAAAATGTAAACCCCCAAGACCTAAGTTGTTAAGCAAAATCTAGGTTGGAACATAATAGAAATGATACAACTATATAATATGTAAAACACTTTACATAATTGACTTTACTTGGAATACTTCAATCTAATTTTGTTTGTTTTTTTTTACTCAAACTAGCTATTTCGACAATATAGAAAAAGGGGCCAACAAACCAAACCTGGAAGTCATGAGTTACAAAATCAAGTCACAAATAACCAAATCATATCATCTGTCCCAGTCTAAACCATTGAATTTAGAATGTTTCTAATCCAAATAAAGACTCCTCGTTAATGGACTCCACCGTTTTCACAAAAGGGATATTTAAACAATAATTTTACCTAAATGAACTTTGAGACTCTTTACCATTGCCTATTTTTTTACTCGACCCTACATTGTGCAAATTAAAAGGTACATAACACAATGAATGGATGAATATCTTTCATTTTCTCCCTGACAATAATATAGCAAATTAATCAAAAATAGATTTCAAAAAAAAATCATAAAATTTTTCGAACAGCAAGATGAAATTTTATTAATACCAACCACGGACCATACTATTTTTATTATTGGTTGTTTCTAGACTTCTACATCCGGTGACCCATCCTTTGAAACCATACAAATGAGAACCTATTATAAAGATGCTGCTATTCTTCTACGCCTTAAAAAAATAACCATTTGTCGGCCTGATGAAGTGACCAAAGCAGCCGAGCCACATTTTAAACCAACCTGAATTGAATCAGAACTGAAACACCCCACCGGAAGGAAACCCGAAAAAGAAAAAAGATTATGATGGCCAACACATAAGCAATTAACAAACACATCCATAAAGGATCTCCCTATTAAGATTCCAAAGTCACGCCTCAGCAGAATAGTTGAATAGAATCTGACCCAAACACACCAAGGAACCTAGCCCAAACACTCCCACCCAATGATTATAACCTACCAAAGAAGGAGATCGAGGCCAATCGATGGCCCATACATTCAACCTGCTTGAAATAAACCCGCGGCCATCAGAAAATAAAACTAAAACTGGTCCAAAAGTATCCAAACCCAAAGAGAGAAACAAAACACCCACATCCACACCCACACAAACAAAGCAACGTGAAAAGAAAGCAGACCACATGCACACAAAAACCCGCAAAATGCCCTGCTCAAGACTCTTCCCAACTCACACCAAATTAACACACACAAAACACTTTGTCAGGAAGCCATTTTGAGGCTAATGTAGTTGTCCCACCACCAAGAATACAAACCCTTTTGACTTGGAATTTAACATACCGGAAATCTCAGAAAGTAGATCAAGCCCATAGTTATTTAATCAGACCATATTCAAACCATAGAAAGAGAAAGATTTAAACCCTATAGCAGAGACTACGATTTCAAGCGATACAAGTGACTAATATAAAACCTAGGTCACGGTAAAAATATCAAACGAAATCAGATTTACACACCTAGTAATGTCGAAACCCGGATTCAAGCGGGATCAAGTGAAATCTTATCAACATATTGACACCATAAAAAAAGAGTGATGAAGTTTAAAGTCAAAATAAAAGTTTTTTAGAAGTCTAAGGGGATCCTGGCTTATTACTCATAAGTGCAGGGGGTGTTATTGAAAATTTCTTTAGTATTCTGTTAAAGACCGTTAGTAGTTGGAAAAAAAGGGGGTTAGGGCAAGGGCACTTCTTGTTTTTCTGATTTATCACTTTCAATTCTTAGGTGTAGTAGTTGTTAATCGTTGGTTCAATAAAGATTGTGAAACATTTGTTTCGAATTTGTATTTTCTGGTGTTGATTGTACAACAAAGAGGAAGAACAAACCCTGAAACCCTATTGTTCATCAACGATTTGAAATGATACAAGTAAAAAATATGTAGTTACCTATGTTACTATGTAAATCGGAAACATCATCATACTCAGTAAATCCCACCAATAGCAAAGCTAAGGTAGGGTCTAAGGAGGGTAAGATATAGACAGCCTTACCTCTACCCCATAGGATAGAGAGGCTGCTTCCAGTGAGACCCCCGACTCGATTGTTGTTTTGTATCAAGCCTTGGACGTAAGGCACATAACACTTAGCAATCGGGACAAAGACCGATTGGTGCATATACCCCCTTGTCTTTTGGCTATCAACGCCATTACATGATGCATGATTAACCGTCCGTCGCTTTTAACGTTATTTTCACGAAATTAGTAAACTGACGTTAAAATACTTGCAATTTTCATGTAAATCGAAAACATAGATCTAAAATACACCAAAACCATCCAAATAAGATCACAATCTTGACAACCTTCCGGTAATGATTCACCTAGAGTGCATGTTCACTTTTGGTACTCTTTGGAATCAAATTTGTTGCTCTTGCTTGACTTAATGGAAAAGATCTCCACGGAAGTCATAAGAACTAAACTCAAGTCTTGAGGAAACAAACAAACCATTTGAATATAGTCATATACATTCAAAGTTCATGTTACTATAGACAATAGTATGAAGTTTATTCACTTTGTTACAGTATATAGATACACATACTTCTAATCAACTTAAGATGTACAAAGGTTTGACTGCAAAATTTACCTTCTCTGAAAGTTGAGTTTTGCTAGGCACAATGCAAACAGAGAAGCAAGAAGAATAGGATATAATGCAAGGATACCAAAGGTGAGCGGTAATAGGTCATGACGATACCCAAAGTAATCTCTTAAGAAAGTTTCAACAGATTTAGTTTCCCCGAAGACTAAGATCTCAGTCTTCACATCACCATACTGAGAAGTAAGCATTGCATTAAGTGACCATGATGTAGGAGTTAGATAGTACAGCCATATCCACCAATTCGGAATTTTCTGCAAAAAAAAAAAAAAAAAGCCTTTAGTCCCACAATTCCATCATGTAGGATGCAATTAAAAAAATTCTCAAACAAATTTCGGTCAAATAAGATCGATCAATACATGCATATGGACCCCAACGTAAAAAAGGAATAGGCAAGTTAAGTTAAGAGTTAACAGGGAATTACCGGTTTAGGAATTAAAAATCCTGCAAACAAGTTAAATATGGTGTAAAAGGCAGACTGTAGAATGGCAGCTACAGGAAAGCTTGGTGTAATAGCAACGAGCAGCATTCCCAGATAGGTGAAGTACATCAATGTGCACAAGAATGTATAGAAGTAGCAGAAAACCTTGTATGCTGACCAATAATACCCGATCATAGGATATGTGATGCACACAAATGCAAGTGACTGGGCAAAGAGATACGGGAACTCGATCGCCACCTACAAGATTTTAACAAAAACAGTTTTAACACACAACAGCATCATATAAATCTCCAAAAAGAATGATAACTTCTTTAATTACAATTTTCTTTAAAATGGAATGATTTTGTTAGTACCTGTGCAAAAGCATAAGCCCATGATGCATACATCCCAGAAAACCTTTCGCGATACAGAACAGTCCGCTCCATGGAAACATATGGTATAGCTGAAGACGAGTTGTTTATGCCACAGAAAATTACAGCAGTGAACATTGAACCAAGAACATTGAATAAACTTTGCTGGTTATGTCTGTCACTCACACGCAAGGATATCATATTAGATAATTTCAGGGTTACCCAAAAAACTGTAAATTGTTCATTGGAATAGTTATTGCGTGACTGCAATCAAAATGATTATGCCATTCTAGATGAATGGGGGCACAGTCTAAATTGAGTTAGAAATCAAGTTTTACGACTATGCGCCTACAATTATCCATGCTTTATATGAGCATCTAAAGGATAGCGTGCGGTATTCTTGAGTGAGTAGCATGAACGCTTATGTGCACATAAATATCCATCTAGCCCAAAAGGAGTCCATGTACAGCGCCTACATTAAAATGCATTCAGGAGCACACAGGAATTGCATGAGTACTTTTAAACTTACATGTTGCTGCCTTGGTTCCAGAAGAGTAACCCGAAAATAAGGGAGGCAAAGAGCATATGCAGGGAACGCATCAAGTTGTATGAGGGACTTCTCCAATAAGACAAGTGTTGTTTCCAAAGGCAGGCCTTGAACTGGCCCCAACCGTTTTGTGGGAAACGCGTTTCAAAATACAAGTCTTTTGAATCAGCAGGTGGTTTACTTAATGTGCTTACAAGTTGTTTATTGCTCCTATTGTAATAAAAAAGAACAGAATTAGTTAGACAAAAATTAAATGCTCAAAGTAGATAAATGTAAGCTAATAGTTGGCTACTTACACAGTTACACAAGTAGTTAAATCATGGGCTAATAGTTGGCTACACACACTTGGTTCTAATTTATGTGAATACATTAGCTACTTACACAGTTACACAAATAGTTAAATCCCTACTTTTCTGCACACATATGTATGGACCCCACATATGTATGTATATGTGTGGGACCCATATACCGAGAAGGAGGAACCAATCACAGCAGACAGGTTGCAAGAAGAAGAAAAAAATAAAAGGACGAAGAAGAATAAAAAGAAAAATAAAAGGACCAAGGAGAATAAAAAGAAAAATAAAAGGACCAAGAAGAATAAAAAGAAAAGGGGAACAGGTCGCTTTGGATATTTTTTTTAAGAAAACTTGAAGGTACAGTTGCATGTGCTGAATGTTTTGGTTCTGGGTTTGATGAAATGAATGAACATTGACTAGCCGATTTCATGGCCATATCGATTTCACAAAATAAAGTGTGTTTTTATTGGTCAACACAAGGGAATAAAATGAAAAGATATTGGAAGCGGTCGAGCCAAGGAAAAGAAAAGCAAGATAATGAGATAATCGATTAGCAAGCAAAGGAATTTTGGTGGCTGTTTTTGTGCAAAAACAGCCTATTCAAAGCAATAGCAGGTGGCTAGTTTTTGGGGCTATGAGGTGTTGTACGACGGCGACGACAAGGTGGTTCGAGCGAGCCAGTGTCTGCCAGGGAGTACCGATCTAGTCAGCAGTGGTCGGTAGTATTTAGCAACAAATGGCTGGTCAAGAATTACATCAGTGGGGTTCCTTGAACACGTCAGCAGGATTTATTTAACAAAACAGCAGGAGTGTTGATCAAGCAGGTTTACTTTAACAGCAGATTTTCATCAATTCATCGGAACATGGTTGATCGCATTAGCAACTTTCTATCTAGGTAAGATCAAGACCGGTTTTCTTCCTCGCCTAGGATAAGAACAAAAAAGCGGGATAGCTCGTTCTTTTGGCAGAAGTAATCCAACTAAACAGCGCGGAAAAAATGAATCAGCAGGTACCTTTCGTTTAGCGGCTCGGAAGACGGAAAAGCAAGGGGGATTGTTTCCCAGTTGGTGGCCGATAGCGGGTGGCTGACGACAAAGAAGTAATTGTAGTAGCAGGGGTCTAATAGAGGGATTGAAGTTGTCGATAAATGCTGCGAGGGATTGGACTAATCTCGTCAGTCTGATAGTTGGAGGGATTATTTAGAAAGGTTTACTTTGGTTATTGTGTTTAGTTAACTTTATTTATTTTTATATTTGGTATGTATAGATTTGGTTTGATGTACTTTCCTAAGTTGAGTCTAATAAGGTTGCTTGGTCATCAAGTTTGGTTAGTATAAGTAGATGATTAGGGTTATTGCAATTGGTGTGCTTTGGTTTAAAATATAAGAGTTGAGCGAGTTCGTTCATCTCGTGTTTTTGTGTTCATTTGGGGCCTGATTTTCCAACAAATATGTCGAGACCAAGTCATATCTAGGGAAATTATACGAGGTTCTGTAGATATTCAATTTTATAAAAACACCTCCCACCCCAACTCTTACAAAAAAGAAAAAGAACCAACGTCAGTGTAACAACCTGAAATTTTAAATGAATTATCTATTTTTTTTAGTTATAAGTTATCTTTTATACAACCTTTGAAATTTATTTATGATAAGAAAATAATAATAATTATTAGTAATCTGATTCTTTTGTGTGAGCACGTTAGATTATTATTATTATTTTTTTAGAAAGTAAATGAATTATATTAGTTTATTTATAATAATCATTACGGTTGTTTTGATATTGAGATAGAAACAATATCTTTTAATTTGAATTTGAAATACAAAGGATATTCTCTTACCTTTTTTTTATAATCATATACCACCAACTATGTGTACATATTATATGGAACCTTTTTTTATCTTGATACACAAACGATTGAAAATAGAAGTATTGGACGGTGGTCTGGTAAAGAGGCATGCTCAACGAGTTTTGGTGAAGCGCTTTGAATTATTTTGTGGTTGCTTGACGAATAAAGGTTTGGAGTCTTTAAAAACTTAATGTGTACGGATTTAGATCTTTTTACTTCGCAGTAGAATATCTAAATTTGTTAATACGTGATGGTTATTATTATATGGTACCGAATTGTTATTCTGAATCTGAATATCTGAAATCCGTATGTGAAGTCTGAATGTGAAATCTGAAACTCTGAAATCTGAAATCTGAATGTGAAGTCTGAAGGTGAAATCTGAACGTGCTACTCTGAAACCGATATGATTTAGATGTTTTATCATATGTTTGGTGTACATGATACATGTCATAGTTGTTGTCCCACGGGTAAATTTTACTCAGGCGTGCATCATGTCTTTTATGTACGTTAGGTTACAGGTTTACCATCTGAGGAGACTGGGGAAGAGAGCTCGGGGGAACTAAAGACTGACAAGATTTTTATAAAATTACTGATGTTTTTGTAACTATTGTAAACTGTTGTGAAGTTTAAATTATTTAATGGAATTATGTTTGATTCTGATTACCGTTATAGTGACACGTCAGCCCTAGTCGGGACGGGGTGTTACAGTCAGCAACTCCATAGACATACAAAGATGGGATCGAAGGTGTAACTTACTCATACAAAGTTGAAGCAGAATAAATTTGTCCAAAATCAACTCCAACTTTAGCTTCCACTGATGCTGAAGTAACATCTAGCATCCATGTTGCTGGATTATAGTTGTCTCTAATCTTTGGCACCCCTGGGATGCTCTGGTTCAAAGATATTTCATGTAAATTGAAAATTTTACCAATTATGATACACGAAATTTCCATACTGGAAGCAAAAAAGCAAATCATGCTAACAAAAAAAGGGATGATGTATGCCTAACATGTACATCTGTTATAAGGTCAACTAACCTCAAAGTATTCAATCACCCTGCATGAATTGTGCCCCATGGGCCCACAGTAGATCATACGTCCACCATTTTTCAATAGGATCAACTGCAGGATCATAGATGGGGCAATATATGAGATCTATTATGTCAAACTAGATGAAGAAATTAGTGTCCAACAGTCCAAGAATATTTAAGTATCTCTGTTCTACCTCGTCAAAGGCTTCAAAAATGTCAATGCTCGGTTGGTGAATGGTACAGACAATTGTTCTTCCTGTATCAACAATATTCTTCACAGCCCGCATAACAATGGCAGCTGATCGAGCATCCAGTCCGGTTGTAGGTTCATCCATGAATATAATGGAGGGATTAGCAACAACTTCAACAGCTATTGTGAGCCGCTTACGCTGCTCTGTTGATAGACCACTAACCCCAGGAATCCCAACCAAGGAATCTTTTATGGCAAAAAGCTCAACTGTTTCCAAGATTTCTTTTACAAATTTCTGTACATCCAACAGAAAAAACTTATGTCAAATTATCAAAGTAATTAGTCAAATAATTTTTGTGTAAACTTTTCATACGTATTTAGTTTTTGAATCAATCTCAGGATGAAGACGGAGCCATGCAGAAAATGTGACTGATTCTTCAACTGTAATTTGAGGAGAATGTACATCAGTTTGTTCACAGTAACCTGAAATCCTTGCAAATGTATCTTGAACTTTTGGATACCCTCCAATCCTAATCTCTCCTTCAACAATGCCACTTGTTTTCCTTCCAGCAAGAACATCAAGAAGTGTTGTTTTTCCAGCACCACTTACACCCATTAATGCTGTAAGAACACCGGGTCTAAAAGCCCCTGTGATATCACAAAGTAATTGAAGTCTTTTCCCGGTGAAGCCGTGCTCTCTCATTTCCTGACAGAACAATCATCAATGCATAATTGAAGAAATGATGTTGAACATTTACGATCTAAATGAGATAACTTTGACCATTTACCGTGAGGTTTCAACATAGTATTGTAGATCTTGAAAGGTAATTGTTAGTGGTTCAAAAGGTAACACCATTTTTCCTGTAAGATAAGTGCACAGATAAATATCTACTGACGAATAACAGTAGTCAACAAAATGTTACAACATATCCTAACCTTCATTCGTCTCCAAGATATTGATATCGGAATTTTTAGTTGTTTCATTGTTGTGAGTTTGGTGTTTAGATCCTTCACTTCCATGTATTTGAGATATCTTTTCCTTGGATATAATGGAACGAGTACCCGGAGCTGAAATTGTAAATACGGATGTGAAGTAATGATAACATGGAACTGTAAATTCACAATTGACTTACTATTATATTAGAAAGATGAAGTTACCTTTAAAGTAGCTTAAAGCCAAGATGAATCCTATGTTGAATAGCAGTGCAAAACCATACAAGGCACCAAGACATATCCAGTAATAGTATCCCTCAAAGTCTAGACCGCGGCTTTTAAGTGTTTGTAAACCTACGGTGGTGTTTGTGGAACTCATCTGTTGAAAGTTCAACCAGTATATTATTTTATGCAAAGTCAGTTAGCGAAGATAAAAACTGAACTTGAAACAAGTTCGGATAAGTTCAGAATATGACCTTATTCCATCTGGGAGAAAGAAATTCATTCACGGCAAGGCCTATTTCACCATATGACAGTGGACAAAACCAAAATCCCCATTTTATCCAAGCTGGCATTGAAGCTGTAACCAGTTCACATCCTTAGTTAAATCTGTAAATATATATTGGGCTAGATATATAAAAATATAAAAATAAATTCAGTGAACCTACGGTGTGGTAAAATGAAGCCACCAAATGTCATCAGAAATAATATTGATATACTGCCTGCAGTTGTAGAAGCAACAACGGTTTGAAACACCGATGCAAGGAACCGGAACAATGATATTGAATTGAAGTGAGCCCCAAAAAGTAGCAATAGCTGGCGGAAGAACCTATGCAAGAGTGGAAATAAAATCAAAACTTCTGACATATGTTTATAAAATAGTTTATGCGATGCTTACCTCCCTGGTTCAGGACTGTATCCAATAACATAATAAGTGAGACATGTCCAAATAGTGGCTTCCAACAATGACAGAGGAATCTTAAGAATGGATGCAGGAATTGCGTATGCCCATGCGGGGTAGAAGTACATATCCCTCTGCTTATAGAAAATCGGAAGTCTTGAAACTGTCATAGCGGCTTCTGGGAACCCATCAACTAGAAGAATTACAAGTGCATAAAAGAGTGAACCAAGGTAATAATTTGCATCAATGATATCAGGCTTCAATCTTGTTCTCAGAAAGACAGTCATTGTGATTACTGCAATTATGGTGAGCTGCACACAAGTAATAGAATAACAACTTTTCATATGAACTGAGAGATGATAGCTAAATAATAATGGCATAAGATGGTATGAACTGAGAGATGATAGCTAAATAATGGTATAAGATGGTGTAGTGATTAGTACCTGGACGGTTTTGAAGATGTAAACAAATGAATTTCTTTTCATGAGAAGAATCTCTCTAGCCATACAAGCTTTAAAAAGTTCCCAATTAGAGAGAGAATACACGTGGAACGAAATGGCATTCTCATGGTTTTGCAATCTCGTGAAGGTTCCGATATATCATCGTCAATTTGCTTACCCAAATAAGATTCCTTAAATCTCATGGATAAGGTCTGAACAGAGACATAATCATACGCTTCTTCAGTCCGACACCAGTACGTTGCTTGATCTTTCCTTGACACAACCTGTGAATAAGTTGTTATTGCATGATATTCAACAACATTATGTTGTACATGGATGTGATATTACCTCTTGGAGGAAGTCAGCTACGCCTTTTCTCTCGGGGCACATAAAACCAAGACCGTCAAAATACTCTAAAACACTACTGCGGGGACCATGATACACAATCATACCTTCTGCCATTAACATAATGTCATCAAAGAGATCAAATGCTTCTGGTGATGGCTGAAGAAGTGAAATGAGTATAGAAGCATCTGTTATATGTGCCAACTGCTGAAGACAAGTGATTATCTGATACGTAGTCGAGCTGTCTAACCCATTTGATATCTCATCCATATATAAAGCTTTTGTGGGACCGACAATCATCTCCCCTGCAAACAACCATACAAGTAAATTATATTTGCATGAAGGTAGCAGGCAATAAAGGTCACCAAATAGGGCTGATGTATTGACCGTGCAGCAAATGCAAAAGTTACCTGTAGTCAATCTTTTCTTTTGACCGCCAGAGATTCCCCTCCTCATGGCATCTCCAAACATGGTATCAGCACAAATATCAAGTCCTAGAATCTGGAATTACATGATAATGGTGGTAAAATCAGTGTACTTTGCATATCCATATATGAAACAATATATGATAAGCTCACATAAGCTAAAAGAAATACCTTCAGTATGTAGTTTGACTGAAGAGTTGTCTTTTGTCCATCAATAGAAATTGCCTATGGAAATTATACATGGTTGAGTATGACAAGATGTTCATTTACTTCTGGAAGTAGGTAAACTTAAGAGTAAAACTTTTACCACACTTTTAGTATATATATTACCCTATAACGATCATTCACAACTATGTATTACACAGGTGGCCGAGTATAAATTTAGGATTCATAAATTAGAGAGCACAAGTTTCAAGAAGTTTTAGTCAAAGATTCAATACGAAGATATCTTATCCATTACTGAAAGTGATCTAATACATAAACAATAAATATCAGCATGTTACCTTCATAAAAGTGTCTATATCTGGATCTGGAATAATCCCTCCTTCTTTCTCCCTTCTGTTAACCTCCATCATAATCTCTTTACGAGAATAAACCGGTTTTGAATTAGTTCATAAACCTTCGTCCCTTTAAATGGAATACAAAACTATGCGGTTTTTGTTACGTGTGTGCAAGTAAGTTATCAGTCATACCTGCACGGCTTCCAGTACCCTGACAACGGGATGAGAAATCAAGTGTTTCCCTGACAGTCATCTCGGGAATATGCAAATCATTTTGGCTTATATAGGCAGCAGTTCTCTGGGGAACAAATTCATCTAGTTTGTATCCATTATAAGAAATATCACCACTAATCTGTAATGAATGGATAAAACATTATTGAGTGAAAGCAGTTCATAGGTAGTAGCTCTAACTACAAACCAAAATAAACATCTCAGTAATCTTGACAACGGTTATTCCATCAAATGTGGTCTGTTTAACCCATTTCAATCCTAAGCAACGTACCATCCAAACTTTGTGGTCTGTTAGGGAATGAGTCAATCACACTAAACCCCCCTATCCCCCTCCTCTTTGTATGTATATACACACATGAAAAAGTAAGTTTATAAGTATTCTTTGCAGGGTAAAATAATGCTTATAAAATCATGAAAAAGTAAGTTTAAAACCTTAAGAATTTTCTCTAGGTTTCCAGAGAGTGCTTTCAACAATGTTGTTTTTCCACATCCAGGAGGACCAAGAAGCAAAGTCATCCTGAGAAAATAATCATACAAGCAAATATTAAATAAAGCCTTCTTCACTTGTGCATCTTATTTTCAAGCCAAAATTGATTAAGCTAGCTGCAACTTTTCTAGTAAGTCAGTCTTCATCTCAATGATATGTGAAGAGCACACCAAATCATATATTTATAGATTGATACCACTATGTATTAATTCTCATCATTTGGATTCCATATTACAGTATACTGGAGAGAGTGTGAAGTTGTATTCTTACCTTCCTGGCTTAATAACACCACTGACATCATTTAAGATTGTTATCTTCGCCCGTTTAGACTTCAGACCAGGTATCATTACAATGTCCTGTCAGAGAAAAAGAAAGTATTGATTTGGATCCTAGATAATAAATCAAAGAAGATATCACCAAAAGACCGGACATGAGAACCAAATCGCCTTTCCTTTTACTTTCTTTAATACTTTTGGTAATCCATAGCAAGTGACCTAGAAACAGTCCTAGTAGGGTACTACTGTACTGATTTTGTTAGGTTCTTATAAACCCTTACATTTTAATTAATTCAATGCTATAACACATCAGCATGGACCATGAGCTACATAATAGTGAGTGCAGTGTCGTAATTGTCTTAAAACTATATCGTTGGTATCCCATTCGGAGCAAAATCCAAAAACTGTAACAGGGTATCATTGAAAAAATATGTAGCAAGCTTTATATCAAGATGAAAAGTAATAACTTTGTACTATATGCTTCAATTAATCCAACAACAGTTTACACTTTTATAATTAACTAAAAACTAACAAATCAACACTATATATACAAATTCTATTATTTTTTTTGTGTGATTTAAGCTTTTGTAGTGCATAAGAGCATACGATTGTGTTAAATTAATACCAAGCCTTGGCTCCACCCCTGAGAGAGGTGGAAGAAATGGGTGTAACTGATGTAAAGTGAGAAAAGGTGGGAGAGTGGGTGTATATCTCAACTTAGATGTAGGCCAGCAATACTGTGAATAGTTTCGACTAAACTTCCACTCAAAATTTACTTGTGGGACCCACTCCCATGTGTTAGTTGTAATCTCGAACAAAATATAACCAACTTAGACTATCGATTAAATTTAACGAAAAATTATAAGGAAGAATTTTTACAAACTTAAACCACGAATTAACTTTTCCACAATATATTTTGTATGATTTAATATGTTTATGAAATTTTAACACAAGACGTACATTCTTATTCACTAAAAAAGCTTATATCATGGAATAAATGGAACTTATGAATATAGTGTTTATTGTGATTACTAATTCGGTGACCTGGATATTAACTTTGAATGAACACCAATTTACAGTTTGCTTTTTGAAAAATAGAGTAACGGCCACAGTTAGATACTTACAGAAAGCAAACTTTGCAAAGAATTCCAGAGAGTTGGGAGGGGCTTGCCATGAACTACATCACACTCCGCTTCTACATGAAGATTCTTGTATCTCACCTCTACAGAGGGTAACTGGATACCAACTCTAACAAAACAGATTTTAACTGTAAGATAAGGGCCTTATGGGTAAATCATAGCGGAACTATTGCACCTAATTGAACAGAATAATAATTGTATAATGAGGAAATTGAAACTAACGTATAAATTTAGTACCAATTATCTTCAAACAGAAAAGGAAACCTTACTTGTCTGTTCTTTTTCTAAGTTTCTGCAACAATCGAAGATTGTCATGCTCAATGTGTTTAATGAGCTTCTCAATGAACATGTGTCTCTCAGCAGGAAGGAGTTTAGTGACGTCAACCACCTTCTTTCCATCTTCTTCATCGAACAAAGATGATCTCAACCGTTCAAATGTTGACAATCTATCGATTGCAGCCCATTGAAGAAGAGAATCCTCTGTCTCATCATTGTTGTTCACAGAAGTTATTTCTGAATTAGCACACCAACTAGATGAATGACGACGGAAAGATGATCTTAAACTTCTTCCTATTTCTGATAGCTCAATTCTCAGTGACTCTATTTCTTCAGAGCCAACTAACTGAGCCATAATAAATGGCTATGTAGAGCTTTTTACTTTCAGTGAGACCAATATATAAAGAGAATGCAACTATGTAGACATATTATGTATATACACAGATTTACATATGCATATATATATAGAAATAAATACATATGCATATATTAGGGGAGTAGTTCCTTCAAATGATGATAATGTAATGCATCATGCATTACGCATTCATAACTTATAAGGGTTTTTTTAATGGAAAATACATAATTTATTAGCTGAAAAAAAAATATTTCAATACTGTATGTGTGTGAGAGAGTCAAAATCAAAGAGAGTTTAACTAACTATATTGTCAATTGCCTTGCAGATGAAGAAAAATTAGACTACAAGTATTCTGTATTCATATTAAATCACAATGAAAAAGAGATAGTTGACTTTCTTCTATAAATAATAATTATATCTTTCTACTTGCCACCATCATTGTCAGGAACCACAATTAAATAACATACCAAAAGAAATCATACAATTAGTTATAATTAAATTTACAATAATTACAAAAGGAAAATAAATCCCAACATATATATTTTATCTTATTTAAGATACAGTCAAGGGTCAAATCTGTCATCGTTGAGTAGCACCAAGGATGCGAATGATGCCGTTGACCCTGAGAATACAGAAAAACTGTTCAACTTGCACAGTTCTGAAACGGTGATATGCATGCTTGCAAAACGCATGATTCTGTACATTGAAATAAGGTTAGCATGCTCTTTCATGGAATAGAATAATGTTGCTAAAACTAAAAGGGTTATAATTTATAAAAAATATTTTTAACTGAAATGAAGAAAAAAAAAAGTAAGTGATTAATTTTAGAGATAGAGATAATGCAATGGTAAATTTAGATATGTGTAAACGACGTTTGTTAAAAACTTAAATTCAGCCAAGCGTAAGCTTATTTCATATATAAACTCGAGCTTCATATATCGAGTTTAAGTGAGCTTGACAACCTAATCAGGTCTTTTTTATTTAATTATATAATTTTTATTTACTATATTATATACAAATTCCTTTTTTGAGTTTTTAGTTTTTGTGCTTTCAACTAGTTAGGTCCAAAACTAAAATGTTCAACTATATGAGTACCTATGTTGTCATTTTATAACTTTTTAAGTACAAATTATTAACATTGTTAGATTTTTTTAGTTACTTTTTGTGAAATGACCAAAGTGCCCCGAATAAAAGTTAAATTTAATACTTTATTGAATATATATTAAAATACACACTATCATAACAATACAGGTGACAGCTGGCAATTTACCATGTATTCCATACAATAATGAACAATAAATTGTACTCTGATGACTGTGCATGATTGAACTAACAAGACGAATGATTTTCGATTCTGTCATATACATACAATGGCATTTAATGTTGCAAGATTTTTATCATTATTACATGCAACACAATGTGGTTCAACTAATGCACAGAACAAAGTTAGCACAGTTATCAGACAAACTAGAAATACTGACGGGAGTTCATACTCAGACCGACATGATGATAAGACACAGAATGAGCCCCGAAACCGAAAGTTACACTAGAATAGTGTGTAGGAAAGTAGGGAGCATAAAACTGCGTTTTTAGTGATGATTTAGGTGCCGGAAAGTGCCAGAAACACACTAAAACTGCAGAATTTCAGAAAACAATAAAATTAAGTAATTTTCAGCATTTTAACTACAAAATATAATGCAGAATTATGGTTTAATAGTCCAGAATGCTTTCCTAAGTGTCGGGAATCAAAACTGTCATAAAAGACTACATATAGCACACTAAACTACGCTATTTAGCACTTTAATGAACCGTAACCAACCGAACAACCGGACACTACCCGAAACATCAAAATTTCACTAGAAGCATTGTTTTAATGATACGAAGCTAGTTATGACCACCAAACATCATATTAGTACTTAAAACACTTACACAATTGACACCTAAATTAACACTTAAAAAGAGTAACTAGATCATGCAACTAAGTGTTGAAACCAAACCAGATACCCCCCCCCCCCATAACCGGTTACAAAGTGGGCCCCACACTTTTGATTTTCTTGATTATTAAAATAGATCATGTTCCCTTGATTTTAAACATATTAACCAATGTTTTAACTTGTGTTGGAGGATAATGATACATAAGACCATAAGATCATTCTACACTTAACACTCAACATTCAAAATTCACCAAAATACCTCCATCTCCTTCCATACTCACGGCCACACCCTCATACACACACATCTTCATTTTCATCCATACTACAACATTTCCAAGCTTGTTCTAAGGTGTATGGAGACTATCTAAGAAGACTACAAGTACTAGAACTTGAAGGACCCCTTTGTGGAGCTATTAACCACATAGTTTCTTCATCGTCTTACATCTTGGTCTTCCCTAGCCATAGTGCTAGTAGTAAGCCTCTTTGATCTTGTTTTTATTTATAATTTTGTGGTTAAAGTATAATGTAACTTGGTAATTCAAAGGATCTCAACAAACATGAAGATGAACATGAACATAAAGCTTAAAAACATGAAAATCAAGGTTGTTTTTGTGTAAGTAGTAAACTTGTTTGTTGAATACTTGCATATATGGTGTAGATCATCATATGAAGCTTGCTAGATGATGATTAAACACATGATCTAGTAAGTATAAGGATGGATCTTGAGAAATTTGTGATGATCATCCTTTATGTTGAACATGAACTTGAAGATGAGTTTGATTTAGTGTAGGATGATGAATCCTACAAGATACAAGTCTTGAAAATGTAAGATTACAAAAATAATATTTTCAAGAAACTAAAGTTTACTACTAGATTCAACATGATTTAGTTTTAAAGGAAAATAATCATGTTTTAAGAATTGAAATAGAACTAGTAAAGTGTAGGTAACATGAAAAATGCAAGAAGATTGATTTTTGTAAAATCACTTTACAAGTTGTAAAGAATGAAATTTCATAAAAAATGAGTTTTATAAAATGAGAACCATGGATTTAGTGATCTTAAACCTTATTAAACAACATGTTAAAAGACTACAAAGTTTTACAAAACTTCAAGTTCATAACATCTTGCAAAATGCATATTTATGGCTTATGGTAAGTTGTGTGAAACTTGTTGATGATTGATGACGAAATTTTTAAAAGAAAATGATATGTTAACGAGCATGGAAACCTCCATTTTAGAGGGAAACTATGGCAAAATTTTTGTAGAAATTAAGCACATAGAAAAATATTTTTAAGCAAGTGTTTGCAAGTAAATTTTGATCATGGTTTTCATATAAAAACTGGCCATAATTTTTATTACAAAAAAATACAAATATTGGAGGTTGATTTTTGATAATAAAAATGACTAAGTATATATTTAGGAGAATATATATTTAGATGTTACAAACTGTGTGCTATTTGTATATTAATTGTATTAGTTATATTATTTAGAAACTTGAAAATAATATAACATACCAAAATTTGGAATACAAAATATTACCAAGATCCCAAGGAATAAATATATAAACTATACCCGAATATTGGACAAACCTGGACAAGTACCTTGAACTATATTTATATATTTATTCTGAAAATAAATTTGTAACTCGAAAAGTATGACGAACGGTATTTTGAAACCAAAGAAATGGCGAGATATGAATTTTTAGAAGTATTACAAAATCCATCATATTTGGTCAAATATAAAATATATTATTTTTCTTGAATGGTGAAAAATATATATATTTTCTTAAACAAGTTGAAAATATATTATTTTGGGTAAAAGATATAAATATATATATTTCTAAAGTTAATCTTAAAAATATATATTATTTTTGAGATATATATGAAAGCATATTCATTTTTGCCAAGTTAAGTTATAGATATTTTTTTTCTATAAAAATTCTCTTAAAAATATGAATATCTTAAGAATACAAAGTTGGTGATTTTTAGTTAAAATTCCGGAATATTAAATGCAAGTTAAGTATAAAATACTTAATAAAATACAAGAAAGTACGTATTCTCATACGTACAATTATACACCGGAATACACCACCAATACTTGGCAAAATACACGAGTATAAGAATGCACAAGTACAAGTACAACCATACTTGGGAAAAATGCATATGTGGGAATACATAATAAACCAAGTTAAAATATATTATTTTAACAATATTCCAAATAATTGGATAAATATAATTGAAGTTAAAATAATACTATTTTAACTAATAATTATATACTTTAGTATGATATAATAAACATCAACAATGTAACCCAAAGTACACCTAGGATTCCAAAATAAGTCTTAATAAATGGATAAGACTAAGAGTCGTTACACGACCTAAACGTCTAATTAAACATGGCACGTGTGTAAGTAGTCGTACGAATCGTAAGAAGGATCTTTGAGTATACGTGACAGCAGGACGCAAACTTGTGAGTTCATGTCTCCCTCTTCTTTTAACTGTTTTCGGATTTATAACTCTCGGGGGTGAAATACATGTCAACATGGGTATGATTTGGCTATGAAATGAACTATTGGATCATGTGATCATAGGCTGAAACTGAAACGCCATTAACTCTCATAAGAATCATGGACAAAGGTTAGATCTAACGGGTACGGCCGAGCCCCACTCATGGTCCTTGTGTGACCACTTAGAGTGCTTTTGTGTCCCAGTCGAGGTGATTCGACAACAGTCAAGGTGATTTGACACAGTCAAGGAGATTTGACACAGTCGAGGTGATTCGACACAGTCGAGGGGAATTCGACACTAATAATCATGTACTCGGTTGAGTACTACCTATGTCGTCATATATATTAATGTCCTTGCAAAACATTAATTGATCTGTTCATAGACGCTTTACATACCTGTTTTCAATAGATTCTCTCAAGGTTTACAAGTTTATTAGAACTCATACAAAACACATGAACTCGCTCAACTTTTGTTGATGTTTTTCAAAACTACATGCATTTCAGGAAACAAGATGGATCTGGGGCGCTGGTGTTGTTTTCAGGATATAAATTTCAAGTTTTAGATGTCATCCACTTTTGTTGGTTTGTAACTTAAACAGAGGTTGTGTTGTTTGAAACTTGAATGACTGGTGCTTGTAATGTTTTAAACTTTATTAATGGATGAACATCATTTTAATCATATAGTTGTTTATTATAATCAAATGCAATGAAAACTGAACAAGTCACACGTATACGCTTCCGCAAAAGTCAGGTGTAACAATACACACACCTGTATATAAGGGTGTTGTAACACCCGCATCCATGATAAGTTCTGGGGAGTATTACATGTCAGATATACAGAACACATAGTAGTTAGGGAATTCACAACGGAAGCTCTTGAACTTTTATTAAACATTAAAGAGTATTATACATATGTATTATTATACAATAACATTTCATTAGTTAAACTATACTACAGCTCTAAATCTTCAGCAGCCCTCTAGACTTCTATCTCCTCATATGCTAGTCTTATCATCCCGATTCCTACAATCACATGGCACCTACAATGCGTGCCCGAAAAATATTTGGGACTCAGCATAAACTGGTGAGTTCATGAACATAAATGATCTTTATTCAAAACATATATTTATCGACTATAACATCCGGTGATATAAGCATGGAAACAGCTAGGAACAGAGTAAGCACAATATGTTCACATAACCAGACTATGTATAAAACTCAACTGGCTAAATCGGATACATACAATCAGCCCTCAGTCATCGTATCAATCATTGCTGTCACACCCCAACCGATGGCGGAAACATCGGAGTGAGACGAAAACGAGATTGCTAGAGGCTTCATAACACTAAAAGTGTCAAGTGTTTAATAGTTGCTTTTATAATGCTTGAAATCTAATACATAACAGATTGAAATAATTTAAACGCAACATGGAACTCTAATAATCAAATTTCATTTCGTCGTTAATGATTTAGTACAAGAATAGGAAACAAGATACAACATGTTTGGAAATAATTTACAATACAATGAATATTAAAATTTAAGTGCGTTTCTAGGCAATTCCTACTAGATTCATCGTTCGCAAACCTGCAACACGTAATAAAAGCACGAATCAGTACAAAAGCACTGGCGAGCATACAAGTTTGAATTTATGTATATGTGTAAAGTGGTCTCAAGTCACATGGCATTTTATAATCAAATAAAACGAGCATACGTAAACAAAGTGTGCATAGCAAATAGTATATAATTCAAGTCTTCCACTAGCATGCATAATAACCTAAGCATAATGATATAGCATGAACATTCAATTTAAAACTAGCACGTATAACTAACATAAAAGTGACAAATAGCATGTAGGTACAAATTGGATACGTTTATTTCGAGTATTGTGAATTTTGTTAATTGTTACATGTTGCACCCCAAAACGTGTTAAAAGGTAAAAAAGGGTCGAGTATGCTCACTCTTTACGAAATGTCCTTTAGTACGCCGCGAAGTGTCGAAGAGTTTGATAACGCCATGCCGAGATCATCATACATGTGTAAACGAAAGCAAAGAAATGCGTTTTAAATAAATATACAATTATATATATATATATATATATATATATATTTACTAAAATTTAATTCGGATTCGATGGGCTCGTTTTATTATTTAACGCACTTTATTTTAAGGATTTTTATGAAAAACGGGCAGAGTCTCCTCTGTTTTTGGATGATCCTGACAATGCTAGTTGTCGATATATTATCAAAACGCAACAAATTATCACGCCATACATAAATACATTATTTTTATAAGTTTTTATAAATAAATTACATAAAGTTCTCATTAGTTGAGCCGAAGCGTAAATAATCGATAAGGTATGGTTTTAGGCTCGGTTTTGCGTTCAATTAACCCTATTAAATCAAAATGACACAATTTCACGCCATGTACCAAAATGTAATGGATCGTTACGAGTATCGATTCGCGTTAACTATAATATATAACAAAAAACATAATATATATGTAACTACTAGATTCAAGTAAACCAACAAACCGCGATTGATCGAGACATGCAAACAAGTATCCACATCCTAAAGAGAAAATAATAAGAAATGTAAAAATGCAAGCCTTAACAACCCCGGGCCTCCGGGTGGCGGGTCAACCTCTAGTATACTATCATGTTAAGGGTGGCGTACAAGCAATCAAGCAATACATACAATTCAGCAGATTTCATGTATAGTCATGTAATTCAGCGGGTTGCGAATAAGCGTTTGAGAGTTGTGTGATGTATTTTGATATACGAACATATGTGACACCCAAAAGTGCATTTAAGCGAAAAAGAGTTCAAGTATACTCACTGTGGGTGCGTTTTGGGAGAGATTCGGGATCTGCGAGGAGTTGCGGAGTGTGCCGGATCAGTCTGTAAGCGAATAGAAGTGCATCAGTCTTCCGAATTTCTGAAACAGTTAACGGCCGAGAGAACAGCAGACAAGTTCGGGCGAACTTGTCATGTTTATTGAGAAACTAGACAAGTTCGGGCGAACTTGTCTTGGTTGTTGAGGGATGATACAAGTTCGGGCGAACTTGTCTAATTCTCTTGAGAATTGGACAAGTTCGGGCGAACTTGTGTGCAATGTTGAAGTTTTGGTCAAGTTAGAGCGAATGATGTAATCCGAGCGAACTTGACTGTTTTGGCATCCAAATCGTGCGTTTTCGCGTCGTTTGCTGAGGAAATCGAGTGCCCATCCCTCCAACCTTAAGCCACTGAGTAAAACTTAGGCTGGTGAAGTCTTTTGGAGCGAGTTTAGCCATTTTACAGAAACTCGGGCTAATCCGGGTGAACTTGAAGGTTCGTACAGGTTAGTCCAGCTTGTGTAAAGTGACGATTTCGTCCTTGTGCTTTCGGATCTGAGAGCTTGCTGGACAACGCCTCGTTCCACTCAAAAGTGAATGAAGTATGCGTCATTAGTCCGAATATTGTGTAAAAATCGATGTTTTAAAAGGTTTTACTCAGATCTAAGCATAGATCTGAGTGAAAAATAGAAGTTTTGCATAAAAAGATGAAGATTTTCGTAAATAGAAGAGATTTGATGAAAACAAAGGCATATCCTTGTGCAAAATCGTTGTAAAACGTTGTTGAACGTTGTTGAAGTTGAAAACGGGTTGAATCTTACTTAAATAACAAAGGGTTTTGGTTTTGGGGAGCTCCGGGTGAACTTGCAGCAAGTTCAAATGAGAGAATGGAGCTGAGTATTTATAGGTGAGGTGAGAATGGGAAGGGCAGACATCAAGTTCGAGCAAACTTGTATGTTTTCTGCATTTAGGGGACAAGTCCGGGCGGACTTGTAGTTTCTTGTGACTTATTGTGACCTAGACAAGTTCGGGCGAACTTGTGGTATACAAGTTCGGCCGAACTTGACCTAGTGGCCAAGTTTTGTTCATTTATTTCGCGTTAGGAGTTCGTTTGGCGATTCGGTTCATATTAGATAGTTATATTAAGCGTTATAATTATATTAGTGCGATTTGGCGATTCGAGCGTGTGAGAGCGTTGCGATAGCGATTGTAACCATAACATAAACAAATATAACACACATAAAACACAATTCCACATAATTAACTGCGATTTGCGATGCGATGAGATAAGCGATACGATGGCACAAGTGTTTATTAAACAATAACACACTCGGCTCGTATAGTAGCATAACTACTTGTGATTGCGATTGAATTAGCGATGTGTTTAATAAGCGATTAGATGCGATAATCATTGCCACAACATAATTAATTAACATAACTGTCTGATAGTCGAATCTCGGGATTACAAGGATAGGTACAACGAAAATAAAAGAAAAGATAACAATGAAAATTCTGAGTTGTTACAGTAAGCATGATTGGTATTTAAGTATGAGAGTGTATAGAGTATAAGTATAAGTATGACTATGAGTAAAATCTTTGAACAAGCCTATCATATATTTAGTTAACAAGATTAACGCATTATCGGCATGTGATCCAACTGGTCAAACCATCGTGTCCGCAAGTATGTATGTATGGCATAACATGACCACAATTCCATGTGGCGGTGCGCTACTCATATAGTGCTACATAAGCACTATACATGTTAAGGTGTGGCTTCTTATGTGACAACTGTGAAAAATCCCGATAAACTTTGATTGTTACAAGTCCGTGGTAACCGGACGGGATATGTGTATCATGATATTGTTATGATTATGTGTGATACCCATGACGAAACAGTTACACCTTAACTGGTCCTAAACGTTAAGCATGATTAAAACAATAATTGCGCGTAAACTTTGCAACCTAGTATGACTTGTGCGCTATACTGAGCAATCGTTATTATGTCTCAGAGGAATCCGAGAGCACGTCATGGTTATCATGACACCATTAAGGACCAACGATGCGAGGTTGATGTCCTTAGCCTTGAACAATGTGTTAAACGGAGACTTGACGTTTAAAAGCGCATTAAACCTTTGATGTTGATTATTAGGTTATCGGTAGCATCATTTAAGATTCCGAGTTCCAGAAACAACTTAGTTTTGTGCCATAAGGTTTGAAAATAATCAAAGCGCGGGCACGCAAAACGAAGCAGCTCCCGGTCGGGGAAACACTTTCGTTCCGGGCATAACATAAGGCAACCAAATGTGCAAGGAACGATCGATCAAGCTTAAAAACACTTAAACGAATGCCATATGAGAATTTTATGATTAAAACGTAACCATGCTCGGGTTTCGAGACGGTTATGCCCAATTTTTAAAACCGAGTTTTCTAACAGTAAGAACGCGAAAAACGGAGCCCGTTTAGCAAATCGAGAACACGTCCGGGACCCGAAAATGAACCTAAACGCAAACGGAAGATAAACATCATCTTTTAACACGAAACGACGAAGCACGAGGTGGCCCACATGGACCCCCCATATATATATATATATATATATATATATATATATATATATATTTTTTTTTTAATTTTTCATTTTATTTTCATTAAATTCAAAGAAAAATCCTCCTTTCTCTCAAAATATGCCATAAACTCAGGAAGATCCAGCTGATTATCGTCTTAACAACTCCAAATCAAAGGTATAAACCTTGGGTTTTATGGTTTTGATCATGTTTACTTGATTATACGCGATTTCTAGCCGGAAAACTCATTTTAATCCAAGATTTTTGAAGGTTTAAACATGTTTATGGGCTGAATAAGAACACCTTGGTATTTCCCTGGTGTTATATGGCAGCCATGATCACAAATAATTGGGGTTTGATACCCTAAAAAACACCTATTCGACAAAAATCGCTTAACTATTCGATTAATCGAAAAACAATGAAATAAAGCTTGATTGATCTAAGTTCTAGCATATTTTGATTGTACTTTATGTGTAGGTTTTTGAATATAGCTCCTACACTTTTCTGGACTCACAAGAAGCGCTTGGAAACGAAGCTTTCGCTAGGTATATCATCCGAAAATCGAAACTAGCATGGGCAGAATCTTGTTTTAGCTATAACTTGGTCTGTGATACTTAGATTGAGCTGAAATTTGGTGTGTTGATGTAGGGTATTGTCAGGAAGGTCCAATAAAAGCTTAGAATTTTTGGAATTTTCTATGATTTTTGGTGAATCTTTCAGTGTTTTACAGAAAGAATTTTGGAAAAATTATCAAACGAATTCAATAAATCACCAAATTTTACAGAGACACTAAGGAACATATGGGGAATGTTCTGGGAAAATTCTGAGTCCATTGGTTGAGTTTTAATTTGGGATAAAAATCCACGTTTTTGCGAGTTTTCGGTAGCCGGGAACACACCGAAACCAAATCAGAAAAATCTCAAAATTTTGTGAGGAGTTTCTTGACATGTAAAGGTGTTCTGGAATTTATTTGTAATTTTTGAACAAATGATGCTAATTAATGCTAATTATTTGATTAAATAGTGGTTTATAAATAATTTATTTAAATAGTTAAAATGCCACAATAAATTCCCAAAAATTTTCCCCAAAATATGCAGTTTTTTTTTAAGTTATATAAAAATTTACAGATTTTTATTCATATTACAAATTAAATGGGAATTTATAGAATTAAAAATGAGTTATTTTAAATCAATTTCGGCGGGTTACCGTATAATGAACTTGCCGGAACTGGGAACTGACCCGACCCGAAAAATGCTATAATTGGAAAACCGGGAGTGTTCCGGGAGATTCCCGGGAAAATTGGGCACTATGGGTGTGTCCTAAGACAGTTCGGAAGAATTCCCGACGGTGAAAATGAAAACTCAAATTTGGGCAACTTAGACTCCCCAAACACTCAAACTCCCTTGATGAAAAGTTAGTCATTCATAAATGACCATGTGTTGACATTATTGGTATTCCCATACCATTATCCGAACACGTTAAACTACTGACTTTGGCTGGCACGCGAATCGGTGCCTGGAAGCCAAACTGAAAACTAATACTACCCTGACATCCATCACCATACTAGTGTCCTATAGACTCAATCCGGAGTAAAAACTCCTGACCAAATCCAAGTTATAACCATTACCAACTTAGATACTGACTTGAGTCCATACTTGCATGTGAGTTATTAAAATTGATCCAGTTGCTTGATCACTCTTGTGTGGAGATCATTACTCGCACTGCGAGTTCACTTTCCCACTTTTGAATTGTTTTACTGTTTTCTGGGGACTTGCATGTTAGAAATTGTGTTGATTACACCAACTTGGGAGTGAGCTTCACTCCACTACTTTTAAACTATGTTACTGTTTTTTTGAAGTGATTTGCATGTTATAAAACTGTGCTAATTGCACCAACTTGGGACGATGTGAATTACCTAACTCACGAATACCCCCATTACAAGTGATTAATATGAGTCGTGGGCAGTGGATAGTACTATTGGTCCGACAAACCCAGTTGAGGCCGGAGGGTGCCATGCCCAGCCACAAGCAACTGCACTCGTCCAACTTTTGGGTATGTGTTAGGCATAACTACCCGGGAGCGTTGAACTGCACGTGACGCAGTTGGTGGACCGGGAGTGTATGGGTGACACGACCCGGGGTAAATAGTCAGGTTTCACTTGTACTCGCTTGAAATTCCATCGGGCAGTCTGTGACTAAGACTATGACCAGTGCAATTAAACTTGTGAATCCATATTGTTACACAACAACTAAACTAGTGGAACTCACGCAACGTTTAGCTGACCCTTTTTAAAACTAACATGCATTTCAGGTAACTTGAGACTGGTGTGATCCGTGTATGTTGTTCAAGACATGTTTGTAGGCGAACCCTGATATAGACGCTTGTGGCTTAAAAGACTTATGTGGTTCATGGGAACACGCAGTTGTAACATACATGTAGTATGTAATTTTGTAAGTAATAAAATGTAATATCTTTATAAACAATGTGCTTGTACCAGAGGTGTCTGTTGCATCCCGTATTTTTCCTTCCGTTTCAAGTCGGGGTGTGACAGAAGATGGTTTCAGAGCCATTGGTTATAGAGAATTAGGTGCCTTTAAGGAAACCTAGACTATAACTACAGGCTCGGACTTTAGTGGACATCATTGGAAAAATTAACCTCAACTAAAAATGCTTAGTGAACATTGTAAAGTATCCTATTTGCAAGTACCAGGATGGCCTCATGGGGCAAGTGGGTTATTACGGTCCAGAACGTAATAATAGACTTGCTCATACGAGGCAGTGTTGGGAAAGCCGCGGTAATAAACACCCTTAAATACGTGGAATGATACATATGTGTACCAAGGTGATAGTGTGTGAATGTTTATGCGTGAATTGATACATGAATTAGGATTGGTGAATAATGCGTTACTACATATGCCTCGGGATAGGCAGAAAACTGGTATTACAGTCCATTCCATATTCCTACTGACCACATATTTAATATCCACTAGAATTGGATTCCTATCACTCACACAGTTGTTACTTATACTTTATAATGTGAGAACTTAAGCCTTTACTACGATACGATCTCACCAACTCTATCCTTATAATCATTGTAACAACTATTGCATACCAGAATGGTACTTCAAAATGAACATAGATACACAAAGAACGCGCAGGTCGTTCTGATAGACTGGGAGGACGTGTACGGATCCTTACTTCACTTCTCGTTGCTTCACATTCGATTGTTATACAATCGCATAGTTCAAACATCTTACGAAACTTTTTCGTCCTTGAATCCGCGATTCATTTGATGGTCCGCGGGATTCCTCTTCTACTTATAATTTTGGCACTAGCTTTCACGTCGTGTGATACTATACTACTTAGTGGTATTCCTTAGCACGTGTTTCGATATATGTTATATTTGCATATGACGATCTCTGGGTTATGGAGATGACCTGGGGTACGTGAATAAGTTACCCTTCCCGTTGTCATTCGATGCAATGGGGTTTAGAGTTTGTGATGATATATATTCCTTTGAAACGCTTTGCGATGTGGAACATCGTTTCGTGTGACCGTTGGTTACATTGTGTTCTTTACGATTAACGATTGTTTTGACTTTCAGTTGGTTATTTGCAAAAGTAATATGAGACCCGAATATCGTGGTGAACGGAACATTGATCATGTATATGGGTGTGGTGGATATGTTGCGGTACTACCTATATATAAACATCCGGCTACATTATCAAGGTACCTTTACTCAGGGCAGACGGGCTGCATGTTGCGATTCGTTCGGTCATGTTTTGGGTAATACAGCGTGAGACTTTGACCCTGTTTGATACAATAAATGATGCCATAGTTGTTGTAACAACGACACCTATATACGTTTGCGGTGATTTTAAATGAAAGGTAGTTTGGGGGTTGACATGTAACGACTTTTGGGTTAATACGGGAAAGGTCCTTTTTTCAAAATTATAATACGACTTTCTAGGGGTACTACACCCTACTAGTACTCTGTATTAACTATTTGGGTATAGCCGGTGATAGCTTACCCACATCGATTACCCAATGATTAATTCGGGATAAGTAACAATGTTCTGGCTTTGGTAAGACAATTCAACGTAATTTATTTCTTTTGGCAGGATTTGCTAGAATGTATATCCATTTATTCGAAATCATTACGTTATGACGAACCAATTATACTTATGTCACCGACCGTCATCTAGGAAGCTATTCAGTTGAAGCGTATATTTCCATTACTAGCTGTTGTTCGCTAGTGATACTATCTCTAATCCTCAATAAGGACACGTAATTAGCATTGGTATTCATAACTCAAGGGGATTTAGGGGCGACACATAAATAAGAGAAATTATCCGATGCAATCAAAGTACGGCAAGGAGTTGTGTGGATGCGGGTCTGATTATAATAAAGCTCGTGGAGGCGAAAACCCTTCATCCATATTCTTCGAACCCGTTAATACTTAGCATTAACAGGACACTCATATGTATACATTTAATTATAAAATACAACATTCTTCGCAGGCCCATCTAAATGTCAATCTGGTAGACCCTGGTTGGGGGTGACGTAACTCAGTACGAAGTACGAAAACGATAATCATTAAGTAATCTGATTCATTGCTTCCAATAAATTCGATTCTCCTTACTAACACTATTGGAAAGTATTAAGGTCCGGTATATATAAATTACTAATTTGATACGCCCTATCGATTTAGTTCAAACCAATACAAGATAAATCCCCAGTAACTCGAAGAAGTAGGGAATGAACGGTACGAAGGACCGTAACGAAGCTACCTTATAATGCATAATTAGGAAACAAAATGATACAAAACGAATTCTCGTCGGACGATTATTTTATATATATATATATATGTCTAATTCGAAGGACGGTAATTAAAAGAAGTGTATAAAATTTTATATATCACACGATCCCTTGTAATATATAGAGTATGGGAATCCGATGACGAACCCATGTGACAACTCTATATACACGGTCTTGAATCAATATCACCCGTATGAGGGCGGTGCATTCGCGTAAGGGGATACACTAGCTTTCATCCGTCGATTGGACACAAAGTGAACGATACCCTACACTTGTGAGTAACCAAGAGTATGCGTTAAACGGTGTTGCTTATCCTCGTGAGTATACGAGAAATAAATTCTTTAGATCAGGGGAGTATTGTTGAACCACCCCTTGTTTTCCTTCGACTGGTTGGTACCTTCAGTTGATTTTCAGTTTGATTGATTTAAATAAATATTCGTGAGATACGATGTTACTGGGAAACTCGATTCTTCGCTAATTTTGAGTGACGACAATTCTTGTGCTACTTAAGGAAACAAGAACGGGAGAAATCTTAAGTATAATACTGTATACATATATATATACCGGGGTATTCGTACCGCGAGTGAAATTGATGATCGGGGGGATGATTGTCTGCAGCTGTTGCGCTATCATTTGTGCGATTTCCACCTCGGTCATTTGTGGTGAGCGTTTCGGGGCCATTCTATTATAAACAATACTTATATACAAGTATCAATGTCACATATTCAATCATCCCATATCACACAATTTCGTCGCACGCATGAGCCCACAACCTGTATAACCAACATCATTATCATGTATGTAATAATATCCGACATTATGCAACTGTTAAAATTGCACTTAGACTTAACCCAAAGAGGGCTAGTGCTTAAGTGTGCGGTCAGAACATGCCACTGAAGTGACGTATATACACCGTAATATGAAAGCACGAGCTACCGTGCATGACGGAACACGATCAAAATCAAACTCTCTTCGAAATAGGAGTAGTATGAGTCGTCCTAATATCGTAATTAGTGTCTTTTGTGCGCTGAACCCACCTGGGAGGAAAGCTAACCCGTAAATCTAGTAGTCCCGATAATTTCATATGAAGGGACTAGTGAAGCTTTCGAATACGTCCCACAGACATCATGTCCATCCAGAGAGGAATTCCGTTAGTAAGCACGTTATATATACTTAAAAGAGGAATAAGACTTTGATGCGACAACTAATACTCTTCAAATTGGGGGAGTTACTTAACACACGCTACGAATTGTAAATACCTCGATGTGCGGTACTAAGTCAAACTAAATGACCAAAGGGTAGATCGGTGCTTGGTTGGATGCACCAAGGGATGTGAAATGCTATTCATAACCTTTACTCGTATCCTAGCCGTCAGATTGCTAGACTTATCTCGATTGATGACGACTTTCATTCAGCCTTTCTTAAAGTTACTTTTGTAATTTCAAGAGGTTGTCAAGCGATTGTGGATCTATGTTACTACATTTCCCAGCAACACGTATTCCTTCCGTGCCCTATTGGGAAAAACTGACTAATCCTACGACAAAGGGTCGAGAAACTCAACGACCCTAGTCTCGACCAACCAGGGGGCCAGGTCTTCATTTCTTGTTTACATTATTACGAATACGAGACTAACGGGAAAATCATATTTAATGGTCAACGGTCCCTATCGGAATTAGGGTGACTATGGATTCGGACTTCAATCCATGGTACCATAAAACCACACGACTTTTCCCCAATCTAAACCAAGATGGTTTAGCATGAACGAACTCGACAAAACCCTTACGTTTAAGCGGTGATTCAAATGGCGGAGGTGCCAAGATAGGAAAGCATCATATCTTCCTATCCTCACATACCATCTCAAATCATACCAAGTCCGGGTGGGACTTGAAAAACCACGAGACCGAGACAAACCATCTTGTGAATTGTGCCACCTCACCCAGATAAGGATAAAAAGTACACAATTGGTACCCCCATTAAACAAAACATTTATTTCATTAACATTAGCTATAAAGTTTGAACTTTGGAGATTTAAACGATGCCACATTTTATCAGACTAAATATCAACTGGCTCACAAAAGTTCACTAGAATGAGAAATGATTACTTCCCGTTGTTTCCATTAACATTATCATTATGAAACATTAGTCGAGCGTGGCTATGTTCCAACCCTGCGGGAGGTACTCCGTTGATAGGGAATCTTGATGCGATGACTCGTTACATAGTCATTGTTTACAAAATTACATGTACGTCTACGATTAAATCTGGTCGCACGTGTAGGTGCATCATGGTGATGCATGTGACCATTAGACACTCATCACGCCTTAAATATTTCCACGTGATATAGTAGCATTCTAGAGATGGTACTACTTGAATTAAAGCCGCATTGGGTACACACCCCACCATTCCCATATACGATTATCTCCCGGAGAATCACATCGATGTTATCAAAGTTACTAAGTTAGTTCCTCCTGGAAAAGACATAAACAATTGTACCACAGTTGGAGCCAAGCTCCCGAAACTTAACGCAAACTGGAATTATTACTGTAGAAATTCCATATCCTTACGACGTGATTAGACTACGGGTGAGTAGTTCGGGCACCCTGTTGTTGTGAGGGTGCAGATTCGCTATTACTCGTGTACCTGTTCGCCTTATGGCTACCATAGGCTCTTAAAAGCCTTTCTCTCTCTTATTCTCTACCATAGGATAGGGACTCTTTTGGTCGGCTAGTATTAACCAAAGATACCCACGTACACGACAGCAAGGGAAGACTTCCGCTCACAACTCAGTGAGACCGAAAATTTATTCCCTTTCCACAAACATGCGGAGCATGGTACTCACTATTGCGGCATGTGCAACAAATCCTAGAAGAGTACCCATACCCTCCTCTATAGGAGGTGTGCAGGAACTATTACACGAAATCGTAATTGAAACTTATGGTGTATGAATGGCAAAGATAATGAATGCAAAGAAGACATAATGATTGCAGTTATCTGCAAGAGGAATAGGAGACCCCTGTTCTACTGTGAGTCCAACAACACTCTCACTTATAGGTTTGAAGTAATGACAAACGTTACTCTTCGCAATACGTAGGAATTGTGGATGGACAAATTACACAGCTACTATGTAGCATAATTATCATCCTTGTATGATGATAATACTAAACGAATAGCGAAAACATATTTGTCTGTCGAATGACTGACTCAACTGTAAAGACTGAGCTTTCCAACGAATTACTAAATGAAATTTTGAGGACGAAATTCTTTTAACTGGGGGACTGTGACAACTGTGAAAAATCCCGGTAAACTTTGATTGGTACAAGTCCGTGGTAACCGGACGGGATATGTGTATCATGATATTGTTATGAATATGTGTGATACCCATGACGAAACAGGTACACCTTAATTGGTCCTAAACGTTAAGCATGATTAAAACAATAATTGCACGTAAACTTTGCAACCTTGTATGACTTGTGCGCTATACTGAGCAATCGTTATTATGTCTCGGAGGAATCCGAGAGCACGTCATGGTTATCATGACACTATTAAGGACCAGCGATGCAAGGTTGGTGTCCTTAGCCTTGAACAATGTGTTAAACGGAGACTTGACGTTTAACAATGCATTAAACCTTTGATGTTGATTATTAGGTTATCGGTAGCATCATTTAAGATTCCAAGTTCTAGAAACAACTTAGTTTTGTGCCATAGACTGTCACATAAGGTTTGAAATAATCAAAGCCCGGGCACGCAAAACGAAGCAGCTCCCGGTCGGGGAAACGCTTTTGCTTCAGGCATAACATAAGGCAACCAAATGTGCAAGCAACGATCGATCAAGCTTAAAAACAGTTAAATGTACGTCATACGAGACTTTTATGATTAGAACGTAACCATGCTCGGGTTTCGAGACGGTTATGCCCAATTTTTAAAACCGAGTCTTTTGACAGTAAGAACGCGATAAACAGAGCCCGTTTCGCAAATCGAGAACGCATCCGGGACTCGAAAACGAACCTAAACGCAAACGAAAGATAAACATCATCCTTTAACACGAAATGACGAACACGAGGTGGCCCACATGGACCCCCCATATATATATTTTATTTTTTAATTTTTCATTTTATTTCCATTAAATTCAAAGAAAACTCCTCCTTTCTCTCAAAATCTACCATAAACTCGGGAAGATCCAACTGATTATAATCTTAACAACTCCAAATCAAAGGTATAAACCTTGGGTTTTATGGTTTTGATCATGTTTTCTTGATTATATGCGATTTCTAGCCAAAAACTCATTTTAATCTAAGATTTTTGAAGGTCTAAACATGTTTATGGGCTGAATAAGAACACCTTGGTATTTCCCTGGTATTATATGGCAGCCATGATCACAAATAATTGGGGTTTGATACCCTAATCAACACCTATTCGACAAAAATCGATTAACTATTCGATTAACCGAAAAACAATGAAATAAAGCTTGATTGATCTAAGTTCAAGCATATTTGGATTGTACTTGATGTCTAGGTTTTGAATATAGCTCCTACACCCTTCTGGACTCACAAGAAGCGCTTGGAAACGAAGCTTTCGCTAGGTATATCATCCGAAAACCGAAACTAGCATGGGCAGAATCTTGTTTTAGCTATAACTTGGTCCGTGGTACTTAGATTGAGCTGAAATTTGGTGTGGTAATGTACGGTATTGTCAGGAAGGTCCACATAAAATTTTAGAATTTTTGGAATTTCTATGATTTTTGGTGAACTTTTAACTATTTTACCGAAAGAATTTCGGAAAAATTATCAAATGAATTCAATAAATCACCAAATTTACAGAGAAACTAATGAACATATGGGGAATGTTCTGGGAAAATTCGCAGTCCATTGGTTGAGTTATAGTTTGGGTTAAAAATCCGCGTTTTTGCGAGTTTTCGGTAGCCGGGAACGCACCGAAACCAAATCAGAAAAATCTCAAAATTTTGTAAGGAGTTCCTGGACGTGTAAAAGGTGTTCTAGAATTTTTTTGGAACTTTTGAACAACTGATGCTAATTAATGCTAAATATTTGATTAAATAGTGGTTTATAAATAATTTATTTAAATAGTTAAAATGCCTACAATAAATTCCCAAAAATTTTCCCAAAATCTACAGATTTTTATTGAGTTATATAAAAAATTACAGATTTTTATTCATATTATAGATTAAATGGGAATTTATAGAATTAAAAATGAGTTTGTTTTAAATCAATTTCGGCGGTTACCGTCTAACGAACCTGCGGAACTGGAACTGACCCAACCCGACAGATACTATGTTGGAACACCGGAAATACTCCGGGAGATTTCCGGGCAAATTGGGCACTATGGGTGTGTCCTAAGACAGTTCGGGAGAATTCCCGACGGTGAAAATGGAAACTCAAATTTGGGCAACTTAGACTCTCCAAAAACTCAAACTCCCTTGATGAAAAGTTAATCATTCATAAATAACAATGTGTTGACATTATTGGTATTCCCGTACGTTATCCGAACACGTTAAACTACTGACTTTGGCTGGAACGTGATTCGATGCCCGGAAGCCAAACTGAAAACTAATACTACCCTGACATCCATCACCATACAAGTGCCCTATAGACTCAATCTTGAGTAAAAACTCCTGACCAGATCCAAGTTATAACCATTACCAACTAAGATACTGACTTGAGTCCATACTTGCATGTGGGTTATTAAAATTGATCCAGTTGCTTGATCACTCTTATGTGGAGATCATTACTCGCACTGTGAGTTCACTTCCCCACTTTTGAATTGTTTTACTGTTTTCTAGGGACTTGCATGTTAGAAATTGTGTTGATTACACCAACTTGGGAGTGAGCTTCACTCCACTACTTTTAAACTGTGATACTGTTTTTTTGAAGTGATTTGCATGTTATAAAAATTGTGCTAATTGCACCAACTTGTGACGATGTGAATTACCTAACTCACGAATACCCCAATTACAAGTGATTAATATGAGCCGTGGGCAGTGGATAGTACTATTGGTCCGACAAACCCAGTTGAGGCCGGAGGGTGCCATGCCCAGCCACAAGCAACTGCACTCGTCCAACTTTTGGGTATGTGTTAGGCATAACTACCCGGGAGCGTTGAACTGCACATGACGCAGTTGGTGGACCGGGAGTGAATGGGTGACACGACCCGGGGTAAATAGTCAGGTTTCACTTGTACTCGCGTGAAATTCCATCGGGCAGTCTGTGACTAAGACTATGACCAGTGCAATTAAACTTGTGAATCCATATTGTTACACAACAACTAAACCAGTGGAACTCACGCAGCGTTTAGCTGACCTTTTTAAAACTAACATGCATTTCAGGTAACTTGAGACTGGTGTGATCCGTGTATGTTGTTCAAGACATGTTTGTATGCGAACCCTGATATAGACGCTTGTGGCTTAAAAACTTATGTGGTTCATGGGAACACACAGTTGTAACATACATGTAGTATGTAATCAACATTTTGTAAGTAATAAAATGTAATATCTTCATAAACAATGTGCTTGTACCAGAGGTGTCTGTTGCATCCCGTAATTTTCCTTCCGCTGCAAGTCGGGGTGTGACATCTTACGAAGTTAATGACAAGTTTTCAATCCATCGCTTCCGCAAGTACGAGATCGAGTATGTATGTATATGTGTATGACTTAACACGACCACAAATCCATGTGGCGGTGCGCTACTCCTATAGTGCTACACAAGCACTATACATGTTAAGGTGTGGCTTCTTATGAAGTTAATGACAAGTTGTCAATCCATCGATTCCGCTAGCATCATCTAATCATAGCACATGTCATCATTTCGTTGCTATGAAACGATCCGTAAAGTATGTATGAATGTCTTGACATTATCACAAATCCATGTGGTGGTGCGCTACTCCTATAGTGCTTCACGAGCACTACATATGTCAAGATGTGGCTCCATCCGAAGTTAATGACCAGTTTATGACATAAGGAATGTCCAGTAATCCTGAATCAAGGTTAACGTATCAGTATGCATGTATTAATTTATTGTGTAAAACGATGATTTTAAAATAACGATGGGAACAAGTATTAACTCGCATAAAAGATGAGCTATATATAAAAGGGAGGCTTGATAAGTATTGGAGTGCTTCGGGTTTAGAAACTTCGACTATTCAAAGTGAATCGCAAGTCCTTTCGAATTAGGGAGACATGATTTGGCTAATAAGTATAATACTCTCATCGCCAGGCGATTAACGGTATTCTACCCTTCCAGTTAATACATGTCCCTAATTTGATCGAAAATACGAAACTTTGGCGAGATTGAAAATCGAGGAGCGGGACCAGTCATCAAGGTGTGGATATCAATCCTAGCTTGACAATTTCGTCCCCTAATTGTGGTTTATTGAACGAAACAAGATACAATTTCGTAGCGTCAATATGGATCCACTGGATTATGAAATGGAAACTCTCATCAAGATATGGATATCACTCCTGACTTGATTGTGAATTTCGCACAAATTATCATGTAAGGTGGATTGAAATTAGTCATCAAAGGTGGGAATCACCCCTATTTTGATGAGTTATTTCGATTGTGGAATAAGAGGATCTTCAATAAGTATTGCGTATAACGTTTTAGGAAAACACTTCGTATAATTGAGATAGAAGCAAAGTAGGAAGAATTAATATTTTAGCAAGAATCAAGAACGGTCAAAGTTTGGTACTTAAACTATAAACTAGGTCGAACATGGAAATGCTACCTAATTCCCTATAGTTATGGCTCTGATACCAATCTGTCACACCCCAACTGATAGCGGAAACATCGGAGTGAGACAAAAACGAGATTGCTAGAGGCTTCATAACACTAATAATCATAACAGATTGAAATAATTTAAACGCAACATGGAACTCTAATAATCAAATTTCATTTCGTCGTTAATGATTTAGTACAAGAATAGGAAACAAGATACAACAGGTTTGGAAATAACTTACAATACAATGAATATTAAAATTTAAGTGCGTTTCTAGGCAATTCCTACTAGATTCGTCGATCGCAAACCTGCAACACGTAATAAAAGCACGAATCAGTACAAAAGCACTGGCGAGCATACAAGTTTGAAGTTATCTATATGTGTAAAGTGGTCTCAAGTCACATGGCATTTTATAATCAAATAAAACGAGCATACGTAAACAAAGTGTGCATAGCAAATAGTATATAATTCAAGTCTTCCACTAGCATGCATAATAACCTAAGCATAATGATATAGCATGGACATTCAATTTAAAACTAGCACGTATAACTAACATAGAAGCGACAAATAGCATGTAGGTACAAATTGGATACGTTTATTTCGAGTATTGTGAATTTTGTTAATTGTTACATGTTGCACCCCAAAACGTGTTAAAAGGTAAAAAAAGGGTCGAGTATGCTCACTCTTTACGAAATGTCCTTTAGTACGCCGCGAAGTGTCGAAGAGTTTGATAACGCCATGCCGAGATCATCATACATGTGTAAACGAAAGCAAAGAAATGTTTTTTAAATAAATATACAATTTTCTACATATATATATATATTAATAAAATTTAATTCGGACGCGATGGGCTCGTTTTATTATTTAACGCACTTTATTTTAAGGATTTTTACGAAAAACGGACAGAGTCTCCTCTGTTTTAGGACGATCCCGACAACGCTAGTTGTCGATATATTATCAAAACGCAACAAATTATCACGCCATACATAAATATATGTATTTCTATGACTTTTTATAAATAAATTACATAAAGTTCTCATTAGTTGAGCCGTAGCGTAAATAATCGATAAGGTATTGGTTTTAGGCTCGGTTTTGCGTTCAATTAACCCTATTAAATCAAAATGACACAATTTCACGCCATGTACCAAAATGTAGTGGATCGTTACGAGTATCGATTCGCGTTAACTATAATATATAACAAAAAAATAACATATATTGTAACTATATAGTCAGGATTTTACCAAATCGCTCACTGCACGGGTTGACCGGGCTGAGCCGAACTGAACTGTTACACTGAAACCTGAATCGTTGTACCGAGACCTGAACTGGAACTGGAGATAACCTAAGTCAAAACCCAAAGTTGAACCGAGCTCAAGTCTTGACCTGACCCGGAACCATACCCGTAGCATTACAGCCATCTCGAACCCGAATCGAGACTGAACCGAGTCTCTGCTCGTGTTTGCTTGTACCCCGAACCATAGCCATATAGAAGTTGGACCTGCCGAGCCTGAAATTGAGGCTCGTGTCTGAACCGAGCCTGAACTTGACACGCTGAAACCCAACCCGAATCAAGATCTGAACTAATACTCGAAACCAAACCTGATTCGAAGCGACGCCCGAACCAGGTCTGTACCAACATGGCTCTGCCGGCCGCTGCCGTCGGCAGCCACCACAACCTCACGTTGTCATCATCATCGTCAGAAAACGGCCGGAGCCGGGCTGACCAGAAAGGAGAAGAGGGAGGACGAGGGTTTTAAAGGGTTTACCCGAAACCTCTGTCGCCGGAACTCCATCGAAAATGGCTCCGCCGCTCGTTTTGTCACGCTGTCTCCACCGTCTATCTCTCTGTCCCTGTCGTCGTGCGATGTCACCTGATGGTGGTGGCCGTTCGTTAACTCGGCGAGGTAGAGAAGGTTGATGGTGACTCGTCGGAGATCCAGGAGACGGCCGGAGAAGAAGGGGTCCTGCCGGAATCTGTTGCGTGTGAGAGGGGGTAGAGGGGTTTCGGGTGTGAGCAGAACGGACGGATTCCGGAGTTTGCGAGAGAGAGGGGGCCAGGGGTGGTGTTGGCTGGTGTTTGTGTGTGTGGGTGTGTGAAGTGTGTGAGTGTTTTATATATATATATATATATTAGGGTTTAGGGGTTTAAGTTAGGGTTTAGTGTGTTGGGCTAGGGCCCGTTAGCTAGTTTCAGTCATGCTTCCAAGGCCTGTTTTCGCACTCAATTAAAAGCTGTAACGTTTTATTTAAGTTTGAAAATACGTAAAAAGTTGTCGGTAATCGATATTAGTCACATTCGTTTATCGGTTACGGTAAAAACGCGTAAAATGCGGTTTGCCGTTTAAATCCGTTTTTCGATCCGGTTTCAACGGTGTTTCTAGGAAATGGAAAAACGAATACGTATTTTCTAAAAAATGTGATATTTGAAAATACGAGGCGTTACAATTGCCACATATCACAGATGCTATAAATAGTCAATTCCATAATTATTATCGATCAAATAGAACAACACATCCCGTTTTAGAAACGGTTCAGAGGAACTCACCTTGCTAGCTTGTAGTTCTTGAGTCTTCAGATAATTAAGTTTCTTGTAAGTCTATAGTCCTGGTTCTAAGCCTTCTAATAACTAAGCGTCTAATTTCACAAAAGGTAATTCATATTAATGTATAAACCCAATTCTGCTTTAACGATAACCACAAGATCAAAACCTCAACTTAGATCAAAGTATAGCCTTATTCAGGCAGCACTTGAACATCCGTGGATTTGGTTCAGATCGATCGGACATGTATCGTACCAGTGGTTAGGGTTTCATACACAAGAATACGAAGAAACAGAGATATGAGAGATTTAGAGGATCGATTTCAGAGATCAAAATGTGCAAATGAACAAGTCCCAACCCCGCCCTTATATAGGCCAGGTGAACCTTTCCCGCCTGGCACCAGGAGGGTCAGTCTGGCCTAGGCTGCCACGTGTCCTACTAGGTCTGCAACGTGTCACTACCTCGTGACACACGTCCTCTACCGCCTTTTTCATCTATCAAGTGTTTTTCTCGATTTCCGTACCGATACTTATCGTGTATGCTCAGGTCTTGATCCCAATTGATCGGTTTTTAATTATGAGTTTGGTAAAGGTATTTTTGTGAGCATTGGTTCCCCGATCGCAAGATTTCTGCGCACTTGGGATTTTGATTATGGGTTTATTCGGGACATTTTGGATTTTTATTGACCTGAAGACTTGGGATGTTACAGGTGTCCTCTTTAACTGAAACCCGACCCGCAACAGAACTAGAGGAAACCCGAACAACCCGTTACCAAATAACCTTATACCCGAACCCGGATTAGTTTAAATGGATTGGTTTTTCGGGTTGGAGTTTTGTTTATTTGGGTAACCCAAAAAACTTATTAATGGTATTCTGATTTTTTAATACTTTTAACCACTCCACGACTCACGTCTTCAGAGGTACATTAGTAGCGATAATTACAACTCCAGAGGTTTAATTCGTTTAATCTTTTCTTCCAAATCCAGTTGATTATATTATCAGATTAGTATTGTGAATGGTTCATTGAACAACCTAAGCGAATTGAATGAATGAAATGAATACAAAAACTAGAACTTTTCCAATAAACTAATATGTGTTGCTATAACAAACGAGAAAACTATGAATAGACTAAGCTTTTTTTAATGTAACGCCATCCTATACATGCCCTCATAATTAGAATATACTATGACAATGAAGGTTTGTATATCATGCAACAGACTAAGTTTGAGTATAGCAACGAAAGTTGGATAATATGACATATTAAGTTTGACTTCAAATTCAAACAAGAGAAACCTTCATTATTCTCTTATACATCTTGATAATTACAGGTTCAATTAGATTGTGCTTAAATTCAAATTTTATTAATGGTTACTATGGCAATGGAGAAATCGAACACTTAATAAAATCCACTAGCCCAACCTAATAACCGATTAAAACCGACCCGATTAACCCGAACCTGATTAAGCCAAAATCGATTAACCTGAGCTTTGTTTGGATCGGGTTTCAGATAAATATTTCTCGTCCGAAAACCCAAAAAATCTGACCTGCTAAAACCGAAACCCGAATAGATAACCCGAAGAACACCCTACCTCTATACATATAAACACACATTTGCATAAAACACCATCATACTCCCTTCTATCTACATACACGATAACCACCAAGCACCATCATCACCACTCATTTCTCTCTCTCCATAACCACGATGCTCATTTCTCTATGTAATTACACCACCACCATAAACCACCACAAGCACCAAACACCATCACCACCACTCATATCACTCTCTCTCTCCATAACCACCATACTCATTTCTCTATGTAACTACACCACCACCATAAACCATCACAACCACCAAACACCATCAGCACCACTCACCTCTCTCTCTTTCTCTCTATCAATAACTACCACATACTCCCTTCTCTCTAACTACACCATAAAACAACCACCAAACACCATCACCATTACCCATCTCTCTCTCTCTCCATAACCACCATGCTCCTTTCTCTCCCTAACTGCACCCCCATAACCACCATACACCATCACCACCACAATACATCACTGCGGCCACCATAATGAAATAAATAATTATTCCTACAATAACTAAGAACCACTTAGAGTAAATTCCATTCTAATTATCTGAGCAGCGGCGATGGTGTCGAATTGATAAATTAGAGTAAATTATGGTGGCGGTAGTATCGATCTCAGCAGTGATGGTGACAGTGGTGTTGATCTCAGCAACCGCAGCGTCGGTTGTGGTGATGAGTTAGGATTCCTGTGACAAACGACAAAATTTCAAGTATATCTGCACAACCTAATCACAGTTAATTATACAAATTACGTGTATTTAGACTTAATTATGTATTAATTGAGTCCACGAAGTCTAGCAATATCCGGTAAATGCATTGCAAAAATTTCTAAATAATAATTATCGATTATTAACGCATAAATGATCGTTAATGGATTTATAAGCACAACTAAGGGATAGTTTAGCATCAAATCATAATCAAAGCATAGTCTAGTGAACTAGTTAATCCTAGTTAGTGTCCTAAGGATAGATTAACTCCCTAAACACCCTAATTAGTCCTAATGATTAAAATATCTTCAAACCATATCTCTTGAGACCTCATTAGTCAAACAACTATCAACAACCTCAAACCCACCCACCATACCAATATCTAAGGCTATAAGGGGGCACACCCTCCCTGCCTTGGTAACTTCATGCTTGGTGTAAGTATGGCCAATCTTGTCTAAGAGGAGAAGAGATGAGAGGAATGATAAGTAAATACGAGTAACATTGACTCATATTTTCCACTTAACAAAAACCAACAACAAACCCTCTCTTCTCTCCTCTCTATCTACGGCTCAACCCTCTCCATCTTCTCCCACTTTTCAACTTTAAAACAACAATTGCAAGGGTTCTGTAGGCTATTACAAGGTTCTACAAGGTGCCGGGTCTCACAAGGAAGCTTGTTCTTGCACACTTGTGGACTTCTCTTTTCTATTTGCTACAAGATTATTCTTTCCTAGTCTAGTGCTAGTAGTAATCCCTTAATCCTTGCTTTTAAGTTTGATTTAGTGTAGAAGTACAATGGAATCACCAAGAATCTTGTTAAGACACTTGAAAGATTTAAAAAGAAAAATAATATATAGTTTAAGTGATGTTGGTGATTTGTGATGATCTTGAGTTGATTTTGCTAGTATACTTGTTAAACCCATGATTTGGTGATTAAAAGTGATTCTACATGTATATGAGTGTGGATAAACTTGTTAGAAAAGAAATGATCATGGAAATTGTTCTTGAATATTTTAGGGTTTGTATATAAGTTTTCATTTTCATGGATCTTGTTAAAAAGTATAGAAAAGATGATGAGGATGATTAGCAGATGATGATGGTGATGATTAGTGGATCATGATGATATTAATGATCTAGGGTTAACGTGTTAAAAGTTATAAAGTTAGCAAGTTCATGATAATATGTGGTAAACTAGAGTTCTAAAAACATTAAAATGGATATTTTCACATATTATGTATATACGAGTTGACGTTACCCACGCGTTATGGCGGGATGTTGTTTATGAATGCCTTTAGTAATAAAACATGATTATTCTAAGATATAAATGTCCTAGAATCCAATTCATAAAAAAAGCATATAAAAATGAAATGTGTAATATGAGACTAACCTTATGTTATAGAGGAAGTAAAATGGTATCAATTTCTTATTGCTTCTTACTATGAGACTAACCTTATGTAATAGAGGAAGTAAAATGGTATCAATTTCTTATTTCTTATTGCTTCTGTATAATTATCGAGGTATACCTACATCAAATAACACAACATTAGATATTATCAATACGACAATCACATTGCATATATCAAAAAGTAGAAGGATCGGTATGATTGAACGGGTCAAAGAAATTAGTGAATGAAACTGCTAAGTGCTCAAGGGGGCATATTGGTAAAAAATTGGCAATAAAATGGATGGGTTAGCGATCGCAAAATTAAACAATAGAAAGAGAGATATGCATCTTTTCCTTGCTAATTGTGGGTTTGAACGTTAATTCCTTTTCCTTCAATTTTTATATGTCGGCAAATAATAATATTAATTTACCAATTAGGAAAAAGAAACAAAATCAAATATTCACATGGTAAAGATCAAAATGATATGTAATGTCCTATGCTTGTACAGATCCTATGCATGGTGATATTATATTATAGTATATTATACTCTTATACAATTAACAACTTAGGTTATATTTAATATATTTAAAAGTCACATCCTTTAGTTTATCTTACTCACACCCTTTAGTTTATTTTACCCTTTGTTTATTGTATTATAATATAACTATAAAAATCAACTTGGGTTATGTATCTATAATGAAAGGTTGCGTCCATTTAGAAGAGTTTTTTTTAAGGGAAGGTAATTGCCAAGGGTTGCCTCCGTTAATGAAAAGTGGCGTGAAGAAACTGTTTTGAAAAAAAGAACACAATTTTCAAACGGTTGCGATGGAGAGACGCGAATTTCCATTTCCCACCAAAGTTGGTGTATGCTTTTCATTATTAGCGTGTCCCTCCCCTCACTTATAATTTGATTTTCTTATTTTATCATCAGTTTAGTGTACGCTTTTCATTAATTAGCATGTTTCTTCATGTATGAATTGTGATATGCATGACAATGGGTGTATGCTTTTCAAAATTAAAGTAATTAAAAAAGTCCCCTCTGTTAATTTAAAAAAAATGCGACTCATCGCCAGTTGCCTAATAATAAAATGACTGGCGCTCACAGATGTGTTGTTGGTGCTTTAAATCTCACTGCCTCATCTTATAATTAGAAAACTTTATTTCATGTATTTAAAAATTCTGTTTTCTAATTCATGTGTGATTACAATTATAAAAAGCAACAAGGGGTTTGGTTTTCATGGTTTACCATGCACCCATCCAAACCAGTACATCCTTTCCCAAATGGGGGATACATCGTTTCTCCTTAAGAAAAGACGTGTCGGTTCCAAAATTGATGAGTCACTTCATTAAATAAGGGAAGCGGTGTGTATATATTATCATCAACGTCAAAGTTCAAGAAAAGAACTCGAGTAGGTGTAGATCTGTTCTTACTAATTTACGCTTTCGAATCAACTTAGCAAGCGATATGACGGGGAATTGAAGGCCGGCTTTGTTGCTACGTGATGTGGCCTTATTTGCGACTGCAGATCCTAGGGTTTTGCCTTATTCTTTACCGTGGATTTTCGTCGGAAAAGTGTCGTTGAAAAATTGGGGTTTATTTTGTTATGTTGTGTGAAAGTTCATATTCGAAATCCCGCTGCAATGTTCGGGTTTACGTAAACTCGTTTCTTGTTAAAATACAATACTAGAATCTTTTTGTCAGGATCTTAACTTCAATGTTTTGAACCTTAATAGGTGAATCAACGGGCCACGGATGAGCAATATCGGTTCCAACCCGGCACCTCCGCTAGTTCTGAACCGGAACCGGGACCGAATTCTTACCAATTTCAAAACCATAAACGACCCTTTTATGCATTGGCGGTTCAGGTTTGTAGGCGGATCAATTTCTACCCCCGGAACGAATATAATTATAATCCTTGCTAATATATGTTGAGGTTTAATAATTTATGCTTAAAAATCTAAACTAATTTGTTAGAGTGGTTATATCATTACACTTGCATGATATTATATTTGAAATTTGCATGCACTACGACGTAATCCAGCCCTGGTTAATTGAAATAGAGAGATTGTTGAATGGAATTTGTTTATAAGATAATAATTGGCAGATTGTTGTTTTCCTCAATCGTTGATGACTTTGTTTTAGTTTTTTTATGCCTTTTTTTTCCAAAAAGAACCAATTTAAATGTTTGTTGCAAAATCACGAAAAACCAATTTGCATAGCGTAGAAATAAAACCAATTATCACTAGAACATTATCATGAAGATTAACATAAACATATCATCATAAATTCTTCCAAATCATCACATTAACAAAAGCTTCAACATGATATAAGAAACTACAAATGTCTAGCCCATAAGACTAACAAAAACCACAACCATAACTTATAAACATGGAAGGAAACATAGTAGATCTAGAGTTTATTGAACCAAAATGAGTTAAAGTTGGTTGTGTGATGTTAGATATTCCCTTGGAGTGCTTGATCTTCAATCTTGACTTCAAATCTTCAAGAGTTGCTTGGAACCGACTTTTGGTGCTTGGGAGAACTAGTCCCCCCAACCCAAAAAAAAGTTGCACCCATGAAATGGGAGCTAAAAATTAGTATGTCAGATCTGGTGATGCAAACAGCTGTGTCGTTAAGTGACACAATTGTGTGGACCATTGCTGCTTGCTACTAAGATCAAGGTGTGTGGCCAAGGCTGACAAAGTTGTATGCCATCTTACTTAGATAGCCAACACAACTGTGTCTGGCGAAAAATTTCCACAAAGTTCATTTTTTCTGGAGTTTTCCGCAACGAATCACCAACATGCTTTCCAAAACTAGAATATTCAAATAAAACATAATTAAGTGTTCGGTTCAATTGAATTTGTTACCAATATATATAAAATCGGGGATAATATGTATTAATAATATGTATATTAATCGACATATCAAACATCACCACACTTGAACTTTGCTTGTCCTCATGCAGCAATTCAACTAGAATTCCATTGGCAACAAACAGAGTGATAAGCAATTCATAAGTTAGCAAAAGATGCAAACGTATAAAAGATTATCAAGCAATGCAACAATCAAAAGAAGAAACCATATGAGTTAAATCAACTTACTTTTTTAGAAACATGGCAATATCCAAATCAACTTACTTTTTTTTGGAAACATGGCAATATCCAAATAAGCATAACATGCCTACATAATTTCTATTATGCATAAACTCACACCTCTCACCTACATAATTTCTATTATGCATAAACTTACACCTCTCACAATAATTCACTCAACACTCGGTTATCTATATGTACATGTGTGAAAGTGAAACACTCTATGCTAAGGAATGTAAAAACATAAACATAGGATTGCTTAGGAATCAAATCTCAACCAATTGACATGAGAAATTGCATAAATCAAGAAAACTGACTTTGCATGGTTGTAACGAGGCAATGGCTAAAGGTGTGGAATTTGGGTATAAAGTGGCTAAATGTTTAAAATCTGGAGTAGCTAGCTGCTAATTGTGATCAAAACAGAACATTTAAAGAAATAAATAATACGACTAATGAAAGATAGAAACACATAACACTCATATATTTTGATGAGCTACTAGTATAATTTCAACATACTATACAAAAAATTGCTCAACTCGATTCCAAATTTCTGGAACATAATTTTTTTTTTCTTTTCTTTTATTTTCTATCTGTTTTCATTGACAACACCACATAATTACACAAATAAGGATAACACTCCTAAACAAATGAACTGGGTAGCACAAACTAAACAACTAACCAAACCGGATTTTAACACATGGGTTTAAAAATAAAAAAAAGGCTAATTTGGCTAAGTGGGGTAAAGATGTAGGCTATAAACAAGAAAATGGGTATAGGCTCAATGGGTCAACTAATGGTAATGATGGGTAAGGTAAAGGAAAAGAGAAAGGCTACAAAAAGTGGGTTTACCTAATGCCTGTATCATTTTCATGCAATATCTTAGTCCACGGTCTTGAAATGCATCACGTAAGCAAGTCCTATAATGAATGCAACATTTAGCACACTCAAAAGTCAACAAAATATGTGAGCAAGTCCACATAACATGATGAATAAATGCTCAAAAGGCACAAAAAGAAACTCACGGCAATGGAGGTAAGGGGATAAAGATGCAAACTCATGCATAATCATTATACTTTCAACATGTTCTATTAAAGTACTCGATGTTTTCCCTCATGTGATACCGATAATACATTCATGCTTAAGGATCTAAAATATATATATATATATATATAAATGGATGCTATTTATTAAAATTTGTTGTTGTTGCAATAAGAAATTTGAATGGAACGCGCAAAAGTCCAACAAAAACCCTCCCCACACTTGAATCATGCATCACCCTCAATGTACCAAAATATGATATTGCAATGCAAGCACATGGGGTGTGAAAAAGAGAACCGGAATACTCCCCTGAAAAGTCCGTGAAACGAGCGACCAAGTTCCCAAAATTCCAAAAGAAATGCCACATGCCTTAAGAATAATCCAACCAAGATGATCAGTACACTCTAAGAAAAAAAGGAGCACCGTCAAAAGTACAAAACTAGTAAAGGAAAAGCAGTAATAAACTAAATAACCATAAACAGTACAGAAGATAAAGTAGCGAGTTTGCACATATACAACCAAAAAAGATAGTGGTAGGGCATCATACTAGCCCTCCATGTGGACATCTGGCTCATGTGGTGGTGGAGACTGTGGTGGACCCTATAGAATGACTAGTTGTTGAAGTGCAACCCTACCCGCAACTCTCGCTGAATCCTATAACTCCTCCATCACCCACTGCATACATGTCTCGCATCCTGACTGTCAAGGCGGGCCCTAATATCATCAGGTGGTGGCACATCCCCACCCGACCTGCATATTAGGCTGTGCTGCATGACCAGGCTCTCCCTCTGGCTCACCCTCCTCTCTCTCCTCTGGTGATGCCGAGCTCTCCATCAACCCTAAAAATCACCAACACAGCTCTTGAAATGATCAGCTAGCCTCATGCGCACCAACATCGGTCTATTAACGGTCGTGGTGCGATCTGATACAGTCAAATCAACAATAATATTATCTGTCATGACCTCGAATGAGCAAGGTATGTATGAGCCCCCACATATACGGTTAGCATCCCTTGACCCTGTGCATGTGGTGAAGAATAATGCTAGTGCATAAGCCAAGTTACATTGCTTCAAGTGGATAGGGCAATACATAAAAGATAAATCTTTGAGTGTGAAGACAGCAGTTCCCTTACCCTGTTGTGTGAGTGAGTACTCCATAAAATTAGCAGTGGAATAGGTCACGAAGATAGGTGGCCTTGGTGACAGTGGGGGTGTATAGCCCCTCACCAATCTCGTGCCAGAGTGCAGTGGCGGTATCATTGGAAATCTGTTTCAAACCTCTTCTAAAACAACGTGCCTATACGCAGTCCCAACTGTGCAACAGATAAGTGGTGGTCATAACCCCCTATTTGGAAGCAAATAACCTGGTCATCAAAAAAATCATGGCACAGTAAAGCAAACTCATAAGTGGAGCAAAACTCAAGAACCAGCTCCCGATATTGAGATTGCTGGATTGCAAAAAGCCGCTGCCACGGACGCGAGAGAATATCCTTTGCAAGTTCCTTCACCCCGAGGGCTTGAAAAGTAGTCCATGAAATCGTCTGAGCAGGCTCTAACGCCTTGTGGCGAATGGCGGCTAATCGAGCAAGCCGAGACTATGCATTTCAACGAATCAGAACAAGCCATGTTTTGGAGATAGAGCACAAAATTCAGCCAAGCAACTTAACTTGATATGACTAGTACAGACTGAAACATGCATCTTTAACTTGATTCTAACAGATGAGCATTAATTGACAAGCATCTATCAGTATTTCAAAAAAATAGATGCAATGAAAACAATTCTAAGTGAACAGCTTCCAATCAGTAAATAACATCATCACAGAACTGAAGGTTTTGCACATCAAACCGGTCACAACCAGTTTCTACACTAAGAATGCAACCCCCATGTAAATTAATTGAACAGAATTATGAAGTAAATGTGGTTTGGTTTCATCCCGGCTAGCAAAAAGTTTACATCAAACCAACAAAAAAATCATCATCGTGCAATACCAAGGCAATGGTTGAACCCAAGTTTCTGCAAATCTATCCCCAAATTCTGCACCTAAACAAACATTCAAAGAGCAATTTTTTAGAAGAAATCAACAACAATCGCATCAAACTACCATCCGAACAGAACCACAAGAAAGTGGTCGACATTTTCGACCTTAAACATTTTAAGAAAACTGAAATCAAGGCTTATTTTGAGGACAAAAATGCATATAGGATCGAAGGGCGTACCTGGTTGCACTAAATTTGGAACTAAAACGAGAAAGAAAAATGGATTTCGTAGGGTAGTATGTGTCGCCAAAGAGTGAAACGAGCCTGGGAGGAGAAATGGATTTCGTAGCGGTAGTTTGTGTGTAGCATTCACATGTGAAGATGGGCCAACGAAGATGTTTCACTGGTTCGACTCGATCGAAGTCACTTTCAGGCAATGCGGATGTCCTGAAAATCTCCGCACTGTCAACGCCACTGGAGTCTTTCAGTCAAGGGCACTTGACTGGTGGACTGCCGAGCGCAACAGGCGTGGTAATGATGAAGCTTATGCTCTCGCGTGGGAAGAACTTAAGGAGCTCATGATCAAAGAGTTCTGCCCACCACACGAATCCAGAAGTTGGAAAATGAATTTTGGGGTATCAAACAAATCGGTGGTGACAATGTTGGTCTCACCACTAGCTTCAAGCAGCTCAGCCTCATCTGCCCAGGTCAGGTGGATACCACCGAGAAAGCTATCAAGAAGTATCTCTGCGCTCTCCCCGACTGTGTCGCCGACTTTGTTCAAGCTGCAAGACCAACTACCATCGAAGAGACTTACTAACTCGCAGCCGAGATCAACGACAAGCGAGTCTTGGCTGGAGCTTTCAAAGTCTGAACCAATAATCTCAGCTAAGCTACTGTTGAGCCAGGTACCGATACTGCTAGATCTCAAGCCTCCAAGTCAAATCACCAGAACCGCAAGCGAAAGGGTAACAACAAGAACTGCACAGTAGTCTCAGCACCGAACTCCCAGTCTCACCAAGCTGCTACTCCAAACGCACCAGCTGCTAAGCGTGCGTATACTTGACCTCACCCTCCGTGCTCCAAGTGCACAAACCATCATGCGGTTGGAGGGAACTGCCGCTTTTGTGTCAATTGCAACATCCATGGGCACTTCACGGCGCACTGTCGCACTAGTCCATGTCAGCAAGCTCCTCCCGCTCTTACAGCACCACCAGCTCCTCTCATTGCTGCTCCCATTAACCAAGCACCGCAAGCACCAGCAGTTCAGGCACGTGCTTGCTACACTTGTGGCGACCCGAATCATTTCAGCAATGTCTGCCTAAACCGTGTTGTGAAACAAGAACAGCAACAGCATCAGCTTCAACAACAGCCACCATAGCCACCGTAGCAGCAGCAACCACAGGCTGTGCGCGGAAGAGCTTTCAACATCAATCACCGCCAGGCTCAGAATGACAACAATGTTATCAATGGTACCTTCCTCATTAATGGTATTTATGCTTCTTGCTTATTTGATACTGTAGCGGATAACTGTTTTGTATCGTTAGAATTCGAAAAACTTTTAAAATGTAAACGCGCTAACCTCCCAAGTACATTCGACGTTGAAATCGCCACCGGAAGAACCGTCACCGTAAACTCCGTTCTACGTGATTGTACTCTCGAACTCAACAATCACAATTTCCTGATCGACCTCACACCTATGCAATTAGGTAGTTGATGTCATAGTAGGCATGATTTTCTTTGCAAGAATCATGCCGAAGTCGTCCGTTTCGATAAAATAATTCGTTTTCCCCTTCCAAACGGTGATCAACTACATGTTTACGGTGAAAATCCCTCAAAGAAGTTGATGCTTTTGTCATGTACCCAAGCGAACAAGTGCTTGCGTAAGCAGTGCATCGCTTTTCTAGCCCACATCGTGTACCCGGAGAAGAAAAAGAAAACATTGAAAGACGTACCTGTTGTTTGTGAATTCCCTAAAGTTTTTCCCGACGATTTACCTTGTTTACCCCCTACTCGTGATGTCAAATTCCGTATTGATCTAATCCCCGGTGCTACACCTGTCGCTAAAGCTCCCTATCGCCTTGCACCATCCGAAATGCGTGAGCTTTCTAGCCAACTTCAAGAGTTACTTGATAAAGGCTTTATCATCCGAGCACTTCACCGTGGGGCGCACCCGTTCTTTTTGTGAAAAAGAAAGATGGGACGTTCCGAATGTGCATCGACTATAGGGAACTTAACAAGCTTACCATTAAGAACAGCTACCTTCTTCCTTGAATCAATGATTTATTTAACCAACTCCAAGGTGCTACTTGTTTTTCGAAGATTAATTTACGTTCCGGATACCACCAACTACGTGTACATGAGCAAGACGTTCCGAAAACCGCCTTTCGTACTCGCTATGGCCATTATGAATTCGTGGTCATGCCCTTTGGACTCACAAACGCGCCTGCGGTCTTCATAGATTTGATGAACCATGTGCGTAAAGCCTTTTTGGAACGTTTCGTCATTGTTTTCATCGATGATATCCTTATTTACTCGAAGTCGAAAGCCGAACACGCGCGACATCTTCGTTTAGTTCTCGAACTTCTCCAAGGAAACCGTCTTTACGCCAAATTCTCTAAGAGTGAATTTTGGCTTAATGAAGTTCGATTTCTCGGTCACGTCGTCAATGACCAAGGAATCCATGTCGATCCCGCCAAAATTGAAGCTGTAAAGAGTTGGAATACTCCAAAGAATCCATCCGAAATCCGTTCCTTCCTCGGATTGTCAAGTTACTACCGCCGATTCGTCGCCGACTTTTCGAAAATCGCCGTACCCCTCACCTCTTTGACTCATAAGGATAAACCTTTTGTTTGGGGTTCCGAACAAGAGGAAGCCTTTCAGACCCTCAAGCGTATGCTTTACGACACTCCCGTTCTCGCACTTCCTGACGGAGACGACGATTTCGTTGTTTATTGTGATGCCTCTAACCTAGGTCTCGACTGCGTCCTTATGCAACGAGATAAGGTTATCGCGTATGCGTCTCGACAACTAAAAATCCACGAGAAGAACTACACTACCCATGATCTCGAGCTCAGTGCCGTCATTTTTGCGATAAAGATATGGCGACACTACCTTTATGGTACAAAGTGTACGGTTTTCACCGACCACAAGAGCTTACAACACATCTTTAACCAGAAAGAACTAAACATGCGCCAATGCAGATGGGTTGAACTTCTCAACTATTATGATTGTGAGATACGCTACCATCCCAGCAAAGCAAACGTTGTAGCCGATGCTCTCAGTCGACGAAGCTATGTGTATAGCATTCATGACGTCCAAGCCCAGAATAAACTCGAAACCTTGATTCGCGAAACCCAGCACGCATGTTTCATTGAGAATATCTTGTCTGAGGAAATGAAATTTGGTGCCGAAACCTAGCTGGAGAATAATTGTAAAGGGAACTATTACTTTCTGAATCGCATTTGGATCCCTAGCCGCAATGACCTTCGAGAGTTACTAATGACCGAAGCCCATAAGTCTCGATATTCCATTCACCCCGGTGTCGACAAGATGTACCAGGACCTTTGCTCCAGGTATTGGTGGCCTGGCATGAAAAAGGATATCGCTCTATATGTGTCGAAATGCTTAACTTGTGCGAAGGTTAAAGCAAAACATCAACGACCCTCTGGCTTACTCGAGCAACCCGATATCCTGGTATGGAAATGGGAGAGTATAGCTATGGATTTTGTTACAAAACTCCCTCGCACCTCTTCTGGTCACGATAGCATTTGGGTTATCGTCGATTGCCTTACCAAAATTTGCTCATTTTATTGCCACACGAGAAGACTATAAGGTAGAACGATCAGCACGAATCTATACCGACGAAGTCAATTGTCGACACGGGACGCCTCGTGACATCATCTCTGATCGCCACGGTCGTTTTACTTCATGTCTCTGGGAGACTTTCCAATCTGCACTCAGTACTAAACTTAACCTTAGTACTGCATTCCATCCTCAAACCGACGGTCAGACTGAGCGTAGGATTCGCACCCTTGAAGACATGCTTCGTTCGTGCGTTATAGATTTTGGTGGTAATTGGGATATGCATTTACCTTTAATAGAATTTTTGTACAATAACAGTTATCATACTAGTTTTGAAATGGCACCTTTTGAGGCATTATACGACAGAAAATGTCGATCGCCTATTGTATGGCACAAGATCGGAGACGCTCAGATCACTGGTCCTGAGTTAATACAAGAAACAACAGACAAGATTCTCCAAATCAGAGACAACTTCCTGAAAGCTCGGAGTCGTCAAAAGAGTTATGCCGATAAACACCGCAAGCCCCTACAATTCAAAGTTGGAGATCACGTTCTCTTAAAGGTTTCACCTTGGAAAGGAGTGATCCAATTTGGAAAGAAAGGGAAACTAGCGCCACGATACGTAGGTCCCTTTAAGATTCTAGAAAGAATTGGCAAAGTGGCCTACCAACTCGAATTACCAGAAGAGCTCAGCAACGTACATCCGAATTTCCATGTCTCAAACCTCAAAAAGTGTTTAGCTGAAGGAAATCTCCATGTGCAACTTGAAGATTTGCAAATAAACGAAACACTGCACTTCGTGGAAAAGCCAGTAGAAATCATGGATCAAGAGATCAAGAAACTTAGACGCTTTCGCATTCCTATTGTGAAAGTCCGATGGGAACGCAAACGCGGCGCCGAGTTCACTTGGGAACTCGAAAGTGATATGAAGGCTAAATATCCTCATCTCTTCGTTATGACCGCCACCTGAATTTCGGGACGAAATTCCCTAAAGGAGGGGAGACTGTAACAACCCGATCTTTCGGATTGTTACCCAAATTCCGTTATTTCCGTTTCAAAACCCGTTTGTACTCTGAGATTCATTGTAACGGTTAAACTATTTTGAAATGCATATTATATCACTTATTTATCGCATTTAAATCGCTTAATACTCGCAACTCTCAACGCAAACTCAAAATCGTGGTCAATTATGTTACACTATGATACTTATATGTTTTGTGTGCTTTATGATTTATGGTTTTACTCGCTATCACAATGCTCTCACTCACACAAATCGCTCAATCGCACTAATTTAATAACGTAACGCTTAACACCTTGCTAAAATGCTTAACGTAACTAACTAATACAAACTGAATCACCGAACGAGCACCTAACAAACAAATAACGAACAAAACATAGACACGAGGCCACCTTCGCCCGAAGTTGGACATCACAACTTCGCGCGAAGTTGACCAAGGCAGAACTAAGGGGCAAGTTCGCCCAAACTTGTCCAAACCAAGAGAAAAGGGCAAGTTCACCCGAACTTGTGACAAGTTCGCCCAAACTTGTTGTCTGCCATCTTATTTTCTCCTCACCTATAAATACCCAACACCTCCATTCATGCTCTCCTTGCTACAACTTCGCTCCAGAGCTCCCAAAACCGAATTTCTTTGTTTTTCCAAGTAAGAACCACTCGTTTTATGCAAACCATAATGTTTTTACTACGATTTTACACAAGGATTACCTTCGTTTTCATCAAAACTTCTATGTCTGTGAAAAACATTCATCTTTTTCCATAAACTTCTTGTTTTAGCTTAGATCTACACTTAAATGGGTATATTGGACTTAGCCTTGGCTCTCCAAGCTAGAAATCTTGATGATTTCGACTCACCAAGTGTTAGATCTGAGAACCTGTTTAAAGCATTGATTTTCACACAAAATACGGACTAATCGACGTGTGTTTCGTTCACTAAGTAGTGGAACGAGGCATTGTCAACAATATACTTGAAATGGATTCGAATCTACGTCTGTTTCAAGCGGAAACTCAGATCTGGAAGCACAAGGACGATACAGTCACTTCGCACGAACTGGACTAAGTCGTATGAACTGAAAAGTTCGCACGGATTAGCCCGAGTTCCTGTAAAATGACTAAAAATCACTCTCAAAGACCTCTCCAACCTATGGTTTGCTCAGTAGCTCAAGGTTGGAGAGATGGACACTCGATTTCCTCAGTAAACGATGCGAAAACACATAATTTTGGACCAAAAATGGACAAGCTCGCTCTAAATAGGGAAAGTTCGCTCGAAGTTGTCACCTGATTAAGTACAACTTCGCCCGAACTTGTACCTAACCCAAGAGAGAAGTACAAGTTCGCCCGAACTTGTGCTCAAACCTAGGCCAAAGCACAACTTCACCCGAACTTGTCTGTTGTCCCTTCGCACTTCGACCGTTTCAGCACTTCAGAAGACTGATGCACTTCTGTTCATGTTACAGGCTGATCCGGCGCTCCCTTCAATCCACAACAGTTCGTGTTTCTTCGCTGAGCACCGACTGTGAGTATACTTGAACCCTTTTTTGCTTTAACGCACTTTTGGGTGTTACACGCGTTCTCTATATCAAATCACGCTACACTCAACGCTAAACTCTTTAAACGATAACAGCTCTTGCATGTTATACATGAAATGCTGAATATTTGTTTGCTATGTTTAAATGATGAGGACTTGCAGACCACCCTTAGCAACGATAGTACTATAGTTTGGACTTAGCACCCGATTGGTTTGGTGGTTGTTAAGGCTCGCATATTTACTTTACGTGCGTGTTCGCTGTTGTGAACATATATCGCGCATACTCCACCTCGTAGTCGTGTTGGTTAGCTTGTATCAGTATGGTTAGCTTACATAGATTCACTTTCTCTACTTGTACATGTTGGTTATGCGTAAACACTTTATCACTATTATTATGCCATTAAACCTGTGTACTCACCTTTACTTTATGTATTGACTTTTATTTTAACGTATGTGGCAGGTTGATGATTCTATGCAGCAACGGACTTAGGGCTTTATCCTTAGAAACGCATAATAGAAATCTAGGTTGTCAGATTGGTTTGTTTAAGGGATTATGTGTTTTGTAATAATTGTTATGAGATATTGTTTGATTGTATGGGAAATCATACCTTTCAAATATTATCATTAATAGTTGTTATGGAATTTCTCTTGAACAATCTGATTCGCCTAGTGCCACGCCCCAATGATTCCGCCATCGGTTGGGGGGTGACAGCCGGCATTATCGTTGATACACTTTTTTCTTCATGCTTGCAGGTCGTTAGATACATGGTTTAATTGGAACTAGCAGTCTGAAGAGCAAGAGCAATCATGGGTCGTATCGCTCAATGAAAACACTTAATGTCTTGTTTATGTTTTGAAACAATATGGTTTTGTTTGATAGAACAATTATCTATGCTTCCGCCGAACACATACTCGTTTATGAAATGTTTAATTTGAAATACACTATTCATGTTGGATGTGATGGTTTTGTTTAATATTATATACTATTAGTTCGACATGTTTAGTGGCTAGATCCTGGTACGTCACACGCCACGCGGTAAAACTCTGCAGGTGGTAATTTGGGGTGTGACAAACGAGCTATTCGAGGACTTGGCAATGAGCATCTACGAGTATCTGGATTCTAGGGATCCTTTTTTGTTGACTATACAGAGGGGTGTACAAAGTTGATTCTAACACCTCTCTGGCTGCACATGTTGAGGCATTGACCAAGATGTTCAAGGACATGCAGGCGAAGAAGGAGCACATGTTGTGAGATCCTACTTTATCTTGAAGATCTTTGTAGCCTCTTTTGGTGGTTGGCTTTCTTTTACTTGCAAGCTTACAATTTGGAGGAGTGATCTTCCTTGTTGGGTCTCCAAGCATTTTCTTCACTTTTGCCATTTCTCCCAACAAGTTTTGTGCATCCCAGTTTTGGAATACATAAAAATTCTTTTAGGATAGGGAGCATTTTGTTTGAGCATTCAATGCTTTCTGCTTAGAAGCATTGGCCACTGATTGCTTTTTGAAGGGCGGAATCTTGGAGAGTTCTTATGAATTTTGAAACATGTGTTGTTCATAGTTCCTGATCTCCCTAATCCTCCTATCCATGATACATTGAGCTTTCTTATAAGTGATCTTCCCTTGATTCTCTGTGAATTCTTTGACAACTTCCTCTTCCATTTTCTTTGTATTTTCTTCATAGTTAGGATTTTCATCTATTTTTTGAAGAGGTAACTGTTGTAGTGAAGCAATGAATCTTGGGAAAGGAGGAGGCTCTTCAGCATATGGCTTAGTGAAAACTGCTACTGTTACAAGCTTTGTTGTTTTAGCTTGTTCTTCTTCTTGGCACTTCTTTGTGGGTTGGTGTTAGGAAACTTTTGTTCATTTTTTGTTGAAAATTGTTAAAGTTACTTAGAAATAATTCTGTCAACGCAGACCAACTTATGAACCCTTCCAGAAGCACTAAATATGAAGACTGAGAAAGAAAATAATCAAGCTTCTAATTCTTTGATTAAAATATCACTACAAAGTTACAAGACTTCAATATGTTAGCAGGACATTATGAAGCTTACAAGATACAAATCAAAGAGTTGTGTTCATAAGATAATATATCTATGAACACGTTAAATATCTCAAAATTGTGATAGCTTTCAACAGAAAAGAAAAAGGAACAAGTTGGTATACAAAGAAGATAAGCCACATGACACATGGACGGGTACACAAACCAACATTCTATCAACCAATTACAATTGAGATATTGCAAGTGGAATCTCTATAAATACATAATTCTTTCTAAGAATCATGTGTGTCATGTGAAGTAAATTTTCTAAATAGAGTTTTCATGAGAATTACCCCTGGATTGTTCAAGGGGGTGATATTTAAGATTCTAGTTCATTCTCGGATCAACCCCTTCTTCTTTGTTTGATTCCGCCAAACAAAGAATAATTCTTGTGTTCATAAATTGATACATTTATATATAGAATTAATCATTGAAGAAACTACACTCTCATTATCTCTATTTTATTCCTTGAATGTTTATATATTTCATAAACAACCGTCTCTATGATCGAAGAACATTGCATCATTCCAACAGGATCTCAAAAGGGGACCAACAGTTGGCCAGTTGTTTCTTGAGGAACTACTGGTTTGCCGGTACTTACTAGTTTTGATGAAACTACTGGATTTTTGCATGATAGTTTACCAAGAGTTTTGACAAGATCTGGTTTAGCTCCAGACTATGTCTTTGATGTTGATCTAGTTGATACCATGCTTGAGGACTAGTAGTTTTGCTTGATCCAGCTATTTGAGTTTGCACTCCAGTTGTTTGACATGAACCATCTGTTTGTCTTCTGGGCCAGCTGTTGTTCTTGGGCAACTTTTGGTTAAACTTGTTGAGCTTGATTTCTCTTGGCTTCTAACTTTTCAATAGCTTTAGCTTTCTAGATCACAGTTGGTGGCCTCATGTCAATCTTTGCAGCTTTTGTAGTCTTGGTTCTTATCTTGCAGCTCTTTCTTCAGCCCTTGATTTTCCATTTTGCTTTTTACCAATGCAACACTTAGACCCTTTGATCTTATTTTAACTTTTTGATCATCTCTGTATAATCAACATCTCCTTCATTAATTCCTAATGGATTCTCAACCATGGCCTTGGATTTGGCTTCATCAGCTCTCTATTGTGCCTTTATTTACCCTGCCTATATCATATCAATCTTCTTCTTCTCCCCCTTTTTGGCATCAGTGGTGTCCTCCCTCTGCATAAAATGGTGTAACCATGGCCTAGGGGCAAAAGAGCCAAATACTTTGGCATCAAAGGTGGTGAGGTAATCCTTGAACATGGGTTCCAGGATCCTTAAAGTCATTTTTGAGCTCCCCTGCTGATAATGATGAGGTGGCTAAAATCTCAGAAGCAACTTAGATTTGTGTGGCTAGTGGCTTAATTTAGAGTGAGCTAAGTATTTGAGTGAGCTCCTTTTGTGGGGAGGCCAGCTTTTGGGTATAGTCTGGGTTAAGTTGGACTTTAGCTTGGGCATCTTAGTGACCAATACCTTGAGTTTGGAGACTACATCACCCAGTCGTTTGATCAATTTTATTGAACTGCATGGTTTTCGGCATCATCCAAACTAATGGACTCATCTGCTACCCACATGTGGTGGTTGTATCAGAAGGTATTTATGGCTTTTAACTTACAGAGATACCTCCTGATGCCCCTTGTTCTTGGTACTGAGGACTTCCAGTAGTTTAGCTATCCAATACTTTAGCAGCACGGAGTAGCTATGTTGTTGTTGCCTGCAGGGTGGTCTTAGCTATGTTCCCACTGTCTTCTTGAAAACCAATGGGTTGGTCAAGAATAGTGGAAGCCACCACTACAATCACCTCATCAGGATTTACCTGAGAGGGATGAGCCTCTTCCTCATGTGGGTAAGGATCAGATTCCCTATGTACCAGGGTTGTGTTTTGTTGCTCCAACTGTGTGATTTATGGTTGAGATGTGCCATTTTTGTGGTAAAATGGATAATCTGCCTTCATGAGTCTTTTATGTAAAATTGTTGGTTTGGTCGACTTGGTTGGTTGGAGGCACTAGAGACTGTAGTGAAGAAGTAACTATAGTTTCTGGCTGAGTTTGCGTTTCAGCCTGACTCTCAAGGACCTCAACTTCCTGATTAGTCTTTGTTCTAGTTTTTTGAGGGGGTGGCTGAGGATTTAGACTTAGAGGCTTTTGAAGTCTTTTGTGTTGAAGACTTCTTCCTCTGTTTGGTGGTGGTTGTTTTGGGTTCCTCAGGGATGTGTTGTTCCTTTTGGGCAGCAGGAGCAGTGGGCTTAGATTGTTGTTGCTCTTCAACTACTTGCTATGTAGGGTTACTGCCTTGCACTGGCTCAGCTTCTTTTTCAATAATTTTTTGCTCAGATTTATCCTTTCCCATTCTTGTAATAGTTTGAGCTAAAAGAGATTCAATAGTAAGGATTTCACCCCTTTTGTAGAGCTCATAACACAATTCTATTTCTAGAATAGCCATAATAAGTCTAGGGTACATCAAAAACTTTGAAGTTGAATTTACATCGAAAACCAGTTCTTTAAAAAAAATGATTAGAAAGTTTAAATTTAGATTCAGTCAAACTAGAATATGCAATATATTGTCATGATTGTGGAACTTCGTTCCAAGAACCAGATATACCCGACAAACACTGCATGACTATATGTAAGAGGAATGTTAGAGCAAGTCCACATTTTTACTTTTCATAAGTGGCATACTTGGTATTCGCATAGTAGCCGTTTTCAATGAACTCTAAGCCCATCTCAGTTTTTGAAAATTTATCAATCGCTTCAGCATCCTTGAGTTGAAGTCGGTGTGATAGGATCTTTGGGGAGATAGCTATGGTTATGTTTCCAATCATTGCTATGATAGACAACACTTTGCCTTTGCTTTCTTGAGTTGTCTTGGTTGTGCTCCAAAAATCATGCAAAGTGGTCTTGTAAATGGTGGGTTAACAATTATTGCATGATGGAAAGGTGACTTTTCAATGAGGTCATGACGTGGTGGTATTGAGGATGACCCTTTTCCTTAGTTAAATAAGGAAGAATGTTGTGAGTGAGATGGAAGGGGATGTTTGCCATCATTAAGATGATTGAAATTTGATGATGGAGAGTGAAATTAAAGCTTAGGGTTTTTAAATTGATCACAACATTTTTCGAAGGTGGTTCAAAGAATCCCAGATTGATCTGGAAGCTTATTTATAGGGAATGGATAATGGTAAAAATAAATGACTGGATTTTGGTAAAAAATAAAGAATCCCAGATTGATCTGGAAGCTTATTTATAGGGAATGGATAATGGTCCAGGCCAGTAGTTTTGTGAAATGTGTACAAAAGTGATAAAAAAACTAGTGTTTTTTTTAATGCAAGACACTTCAATGATGAGATTTTGGACCCCATGCCTTATGACTTGCAAGCCTGGTTTCATCACAACTTGATTGGTCACTTTGACCACTATTTTGACCCATTGCCAACTTTTGTACCATCCTAATCAGCTCCTTTTGGTTCTTTGCCAATGCTTTTATGTCAACACTTTGTTTAGACCTCCTTTGCTTGTACTGATTAGGGGTAGAGTGAGAATTCTTCTATTTTGGCCACCTGTTTACAGGAGGTGCATCTGTAACTTGTATTGGTCTGGTGAACTTTATGTGATTCACGGCCAATGTAATAGGAGTGTCAACAATTTTAAAGACCTCAAATGAACCAGTGGATTCACAGTAGCTGGAATCACTACATGGATAGAATACTAGCTTTTCTTAAAAGTTTTCCATATTCTGAATCTTGCTTTTTGATGTGTGCAAAATGCAACATATAAATTCAAACAAGGCATAAAATTGACCCTTTTTGGTACTAGTGTTGGAAAAAACATGTTTCTTTGTTTACTTTTATATTACATGATCAAAAGAGCTTAAACGAATAAAAGGAACAAATTAACAGAAGAAACCAACATAAATACAAAGAAGAAGGATTGACATGACCTGCCGAACCCCCATCCACATCCAAAAAAAAAATAACGAAGAACAGAAGCTTAGGCACGGGGCCGTGCCCAGTCAAGATTCCCGTAGAAAAAAGCAACAAAAGACAAACTAACACGGGGCCATGCCAACTCAACATGGGTCTGGTCAACTCTAGGATTCGCAGAATCTGTGATAGTACACCAAGTACACTGACCACGGGGCCGTGCTATGACACCACGGGGAGATTTGATACAAAACATGACATCTGCAGTTAATGAAGGGTGAGAAAGAGAAGACTACGGGGCCGTGCCTTCCCTCTATTTCCAGCTATAAATAGAGGTGCTAGGTTCCAAAGAAAGGCATCCCTTGTGTTAATGCACTTTGGGTGATAAGTGTAGGCCTTCTAATTGTTAGGGTCTTTTATGTAAATGTCTTGTAATTATCTAGTCAAAGTTTAGTATGAGGTCTCTTGTCCAGGTTCATTGTAAGGACTAGTGAGTTTATTATAAAGACTAGTGATAGAGTTTATTGTAAGGACTAGTGATAAGTTTAGTATAAGGAGATCAAGGATTCTCCTTATGTCAGGGTTTATGATATGTATGTTTTGTCTGGACTTCCAATATGTTATGGAGTCCGAGGTTAGTTCTTGTATAGGCTTAGGGCCTTTGTCTCTAGAAAATGTGTTGTCCGGTGTTGTCTTGTATATATACCTTTATGTGGAATAGACAAGACAACAATTCTTTTGTGGAAATCTGTGCCCTAATCATTGTGTGTGTGTTTTGTCTGGCGGCTACTGTGTATGTGACGTCACTCATCTCCTACATCAAGAATACTCCGTGCATTCTTGATTTCCCTCATAAATCTTGCATTTGGTTCTACATCTACAGTTGTTATCATCAGGTGGATTCCGCACAGTGTTGATTGTCTTTGTTGAGTGAGATCTTGGATTAAGTGACCTTACAAGTGGTATCAGAGAAGTGTGCTCATACTACTGTAGGTATTTCCTAGTTTGAAGGTTTTTGTGAGAAATGTTCAATCTTTGATAGGGTTTAGAGTTTGTTTAGTGAGTTTTTGTGATTTATTCTTGATTCTTCATTCATTTCTAGTGATTTGGTGATGGATTTTGAGTAGTTTATTGATTTTAGTGTTGATCTTCATCTGGGTTTTTACAGAGTTTTCTTGGTGTTCATATTGTGTTTTTGAGGTTTGTGAAAGATTCCTTGTTTGATCGTCAAAAATCTTGTCCGCGTTTTAATTCACTGTTTGTATTTCCGAAGTATTGGTGAACCAGTGTGAAGTCACATTGGGGAGATAATCCGGAAGCTGGCTTCAGAGTTTTAAACCCTTTTAAGGGTCGGAGTTTTAAACCCTTTTAATGGTAGTTGTTTTAAACTCTTTCAATGGTCAGAGTTTTAAACCCTTTCAATTGGTTGGAGTTTTAAACTCTTTCAAGTAGGTCCGAGTTTTTGTTTCAAGAGTTAATGTCTGAGTTTTTAAAATTCTTAAGTGTCCGAGTCTTATAAAAGTTCAAAAGGTCATCCGATTTTAAGAGTCTTTCGAGTTTTAGAGCCTAGGTTGTATCCGAGTTTTAAGATTTTCAAATTTTGCTGCTCCGATTTTAAAACTCTCTATAGTGTTATGTCCGAGGTTTGTGTTTTATTTCAGGTATTGATCCGGGTTTGACACTTTGATAACTCTCAGTCATTTCACTCCATGTTTTTCTCTCAGAGTTTTTGTACTTAAAAACTTTTTCAGTCAATCTACCTGCTTAAAACCTTCTGTTAACCTTTTGTAATTCTCTGGTTACTTCAAATACTGTTCAAATGGCAATGGTTCAGAATCTCAAACACAATGATGAAGTGGGGAGTAGCGACAAACCTCCTCTTCTAATTAACGAATTAGACTTTCCTGAATGGAATGAAGGTTTTGAACGATATGTGAGAGCTAAGGATATTAAGATATGGTTGTGTTTTGTCAAAGGGTGTGGAGCTACACCGATTAGAACTTTAACGATTGGCACTTATCTAGCTCTGACAGATGAGAAGAAGAAGTTTTACGAGTGTGAAGAAAGAGCTATGTCCATGATAACTATGGCTCTTACCCAATCCGTACTTCATACTTTTTGAAAAAGAAACACTTCGAAAGAGTTATGGGATAGCATGATTGAACGTTACGAAGGAAATGCAATGTACAAGAAGAGACATATAGAACGTTTGAAGACGCAGTTTGTTGTGTTTAAGGCATTAAAGAACGAATCCTTTGATAACACTGTGAATAGGTTTTATCACTTGCTAAGTGAGCTTGACCAAAGTGAAGAAAATATTTACACTGAGTTTGAGAAAGTTGAGAAGTTATTGAACTGTATGTCTGTGAATGGAACATGTATACTGCCTTAATTAGAGAAAATGCCCTTTTTGATGAGCTTACACTAGAAAATATAATTCAGAAGCTAAAGGGTTATGCTTGGAACATGGAGGATCAACCCTCTGACTTTGAGATTCAAGACCCTCAGTTGTATAAAGCTTCAAAAACAATTGAAAAAGGAAGCAACAATGGTGCCGGTGTGGCTTTCTGCTCAGGAAATGAAGACTCAGCAAATCATCATGCTTTTGTAAGCAATAACACAGATACTCCAAATCTAAATTCGAATAGGGAATGTATTCCTCTGGTGGTAGTCAGAAATCTCAAGCAAGCAATTTCAACATTCCTAAGTTGGATCCAAATTGTTTAAAGTTGATAGAAGACAACATGAGTCTTCTAGCTTCATTTATGACGACATATGAGATCTTTTGTCTTGGAAAGCTTGTTGAACAATCCAGTCTTGATGAAGACTTTGATCAAATTGATCAAGATGAAATGGAGGAGCTTGATCTTCAACTCAATATGGCGTTATTGGTTAGAAGAGCAAAAAAGTTTCTTTTGAAGACGGGAAAGAAGTTTATAGGTGGTCAAACCAAGACACGAATGGGTATTGATATGTCAAAGGTGAAATGCTACAATTGTGGTATCTATGGTCACTATGCTCGAGATTGTCGAAAGCCGAAGATGGAGAGATCTAACAGAGAAGGTAGCTCTCAGAATGGAAACAACTCAAGGAATCAGTCGAATGCCAACTGTGGATCTACTTCAGATTCTCGATCAAACACTTCAGACAACCTTGTTCCTTTTCAAACAATGCTTTAGTTGCCCAACCGTTACAAGAAGTGACTGAACCCTATGACTGGGGTTGTGCATTAGAAGATTTGTCGGTAGCTATTGTTTCGCAAGCGTTCATGGCTGAGATTGTTGAAGATGAAGCATGCGAGGAAGTTGTCGAAGACAAAGTTGAAGAACTTGTTGAAGAAGCTAGTATGGAGAAACTTGCGGTTGTGGCTGAAGTTATGAGTGATGAATTGGTAGTTAGTGAAGTTGCTGAAGAGGAAGAGAACTTAAATGAAGAAGAAACAAAAGGGTCAGAAAATAAAAGAAAAGGTGAAAGTTTCAAGTTCAAGATCTTAACAGCCGAAATGCATAAATTTGCAGATGATGAAGCACATAAATTGGATGAAAGTTACATAGTAAAGGAGGATTGTGCATTCATGGCTGGTGTTGAGGTAAAATCGAATCCTGTAGATAAACGTTGTGCTAGAAGCGTTGAATTCGTTACAAAAATCGATAGTTACGCTTTACATAACACAAATCTAATTGCAGATCTTGAAAAATCCAGAGAACTCATTTCTGTTCTATCTTGTTCAGATAAAGAACAAGAATTAAGATAAAATCTCTAAAGAATGACATTTCTAAAATTGAAAGACGTGTGGCTGCAGCAACTCTTAAAAATCAAGAATTAAAATCTGAGCTTGAAAAGAATAAAAATTGTGTTTTGGAAAAGAACAAAATCATTTTAGAAAAGGACAATCTAATTTTAGATTTGGAAAGAAAAATTGAAAAGTTTGGAAGTTTGTCTGAAGTGATGAATTTCTGTATCAATAGCCAACGTCTTAAGGAAACTGAAGGGGAATGTTTGGCATCGGGTATAGTAAGGTTCCTCCACCAACTAACCACAACTATACATCAATGACAAGCATTGATCCAGAGACAGCTAACTTTGTTCCAAAGACTCCTCTGACCGTTGATCCGCCAAGTGGGACGGATTCTGAGCTCGAGATTTCCTTGGACTCAGAACATCAAAGTTTGATGAAGCATATAAGAAAAGTGAATTTAATCTTGACAACATTGAAAACTTAATTAGTAACAAAATTTTGGAAATTTTGAATCAAGTTCAACATGCCAATGAGAAACCCAAACCTCGTGGGAAGTCTCACAAGAAATCAAAAATGTTTCCAAAATTAATTTTGTTAAAGGGGAAGATTTCAATAAGGAAGTTGAGAAAATAGAAACGGTTTCAAATTCTCAATTTGTCTCTCAAATCTTAAAGAATCCAACAAATGTTTCATCATCTTCGAACAGTTGAGAGGAATGTCCAAAGAATGCTACAAAAATTCGAAAATGTTACAAGTGTCGATTGAAAACCGTTTGTTGAAAAACCTGAAACTGAAACATCTAATAAGAAAAACAATAAAATTCAAAAGGTTGAGAAAGCAAAAGTGATTAAAGAAGAACCAAAACCTGTTGTTAAATCAAATGCTAAATCACAACAATGTCAGGATCAACGTGAGGAACCATTGGATGTTCGTCCAAAACATGGATCGGAAAGCTCATCGGAAAACAAAGATGCTCGTGAGAAAAAGCCTCACCGACGCCAAAATCGTGTGACTTTTGTAACACCCCAAATCGCATAAAACAACACACGCAGCAGAAACACTTGGGGAGTCACGTTACATATTGTTTCACAACACCTAGTTCTTCAAATTTTGTTTTATTGAATTTATCGAATTACATCATTTTGGATTAATAGAAAAGAAATACAATCAAATTGTCTTTCAGATTTTAAAGTCACTAAAGCCCGAGTCCGTCCTATGTGTAGCATGCAGCAACAATCATCACACAGATAAACCTGAAACATATGTGAAAATAGGTAAGTCAGCATAAAAATGCCTGTGAGTAACATAGGTTTTGTGTTTAAGATTCATGGCCTAGAATGTTTAAAGGAATACTTGGTTAAAAAGTGGCCATGAATACTTACAAAATGTTTTCCTTTAAGAAATTATAAGATAAATCGAATGATATGAAAGAAATAGTGTATTGTTAAATCAATAACCAAAATATGTAATGCAGAAACAAATGTCGTGTATAAAATATGCCGAGTTATGTAGAAAATGTATTGTATAATCAATGTCTTGTCTAAACAAAATGTGTGTGAACCGATATCATGTAAATCATTGTCATGTAAACCAATGTCATGTAAACCAATGTCTTGTATAAACCAAATCGTCATGTATAGAATAATGTTTTTGAATAAACAAGGTTTTGTTTAAATTAAAAGTTATGTTTTATAAACCATTGCTTTTATTGTTAAAACATATATTAGGATTGTTGGCAAATACATTCAAACCTTGTTGATTGTCAGATAGACCCTTATAAAGACAAAGGTTTATCAATTGTTTATCGGATTCAGTCATTCCCCAATGGATACTTTCAACACTAGAAAGTGGGAATGTGTGTCAAACCTATGGTACCATAGCATACTACCGGTCAGCATCAATGTTAATGAATGTATCAATATCAAGTTCAACGCATCAATATGTAAATAACAAAGTGAGCATGCCTGTGAAAATGTCCTTGTAACAATGTACTAGGTATGCTAAGTCAACATACGAAGCATAATGTCTTTGAAAACATGTGTAGGTATACTAAGTTAATATACCAAATGGAGATGCCGTTTGAAATCGTGTACTAGGTATACTATGTATTCAAAACTTGTATATGTCATGAAAGCACTAAACCAGATATAGGCACAATACGTTTCACCCCAAACAATTGAAAACGTAAAAGAGGGGTCTATGTACTCACTTGGGATTCGCAAAGTAATCTTGTATCAAAAGAAAACCAAAGCTCAAAGATCGAGAAATCAAGCCTGTCCTAAAAATGGATACCTATGTAAATATCGAGACTTGAAATCGGAGGATTTGGATAGAATGAGACCTTGTAAACCAAATGAGTATTGGAACTCATATGAAATGGTTTAATAAAGTTAAAATTCTGAGTTGGAAAGGTTTTTAAGTGCTTTTGACCCGTTATGACCCGTTAAGGTAGTTTAAGCCACTTTAACGCGTCATTTGTGTAATTATGTAATCGGATGGTTAGATATGTGTTATGATAAGTCTTTAATGCTTAAAAATGTTTGAAAATGTTATCTAATCAGATTACATGTCAAAATTTATGTTACATATGTTTATAGTTGATTTATGTGCAAAAAGGGCATTTTGGTCATTATTGAAGATCATAACAACTAATTATCATAACACTAACCAAATGACATGACCATAAGGTATAACCTCAGAGGGTTATTTCCCATTCAACTATGGTCACAAATATGTATTTGGTTGGGTTTAAAGATTCGAAAGTCAAAGCGGTGGTCAAAACCGTTCCACAAATGATCCTAGACAAGCACTATACTAAAAGTAACGAGTCAGACATGTTTTGGTATATCTAACTAAGTTAAAAGAGTTTTGGCACCAAAACAAACTGTTTTGACACTCGAAATTAGTTCCGTCATGAAATGCACATAAATCGCATTATTGACCGAAACTTTGACTTGCTAAAATGACTAGAAAAGATGGAAATCAGTAGGTATGATCACTAAGGACCATAACCATCATGATCACCATCATAAAGCAAAGTTCAATTGGACTTTATTTTGATCAATTCATGATCAAAATTGGAAGTCAACAGAAAGTCAAATTTTTTGATTTTTAGCCCAATTAAACTAAAAGAATTGAATAAAACATGAATGAAAGCACTTACAAACACCTAGGATAACCAAGGAATCATAGAGGAAGTTCCAAAGATGGTTGCAACTTCAGAAAATGGAAGATGAGAGCATGAATGAAAGTTGCAAAAGTTCAAAATGAAGAAGATCATGGTACTTATAGTTAATTTTGACATTATATGATCAAGACAAGTGTCCATGAATCATCACTGAAGTGGATTAGTGTCCTAACACTTGTTAGAAGTAGAGAAAAGGGTGGCAAGTTCGTTTGGTGAGTCAATCAAGGAGTTAACCAGCTGCTGCCACCTTTCTGATGTACTGGGCACCCCTTACGGACCGTATGGGGTTTTGCCTTACAGTCCGTAAGGCCCTTGTAGGGGCTGAAGTTTCAAAAATGGCAGAAATGTCCCCTGAACTTGTTTTTGACGCTTTTTGCCACTTTTAACACCCATTAACCTGATTTTCAAGCTTCATAAGGACGATAAAGCACAGGGAACTTGAACTATGTTCAAAAATATTCCGGGTGTCGGTTCTTTTGGTCGTACGTTTGCGGTTTTCGGTTAATTACGACGAAAATCATAACGGACGCGTGCATGACCGTAAAAGCGTAACGAACGATATTTTTTCATTCCAATCATTAAAATACAAGATTTTAATGATTACAAAATTTTTTAGATGTGCATATGTGTTCCGGATTAAGAGATACGCGTAACAACATAGTTTCGTGGAATTTGCAAAATAGCCCCTGAAGTTGCAAAAGCATGTTTTTGCCATACCGAAGCCTTCAAAACTTAATTCTAAGTTATGTAAAGGTTATTTAAGGTATGTTAAGCTTGTGACCTTGTACCGGAGTGTGCGACACTACGAGAATCGGCAGACTTTTATAGTTTGTCGTAAATAGTCCCTGTTGTCGAATAAGCTTGTTTTTGACATACCAAACCCTTCAAAACTTATTTTAAGTTATGTAAAGGATATTTAGGGCATGTTTAGGTTATGTCACTAATCCGGAATATACGTTGCATTAAACTGATTACGTTTACGTAACAGTTTACGTATTACCTTCTTGGAATTGTTTAAGAGCTCGACTTTGAACAGGATTGATATTGTGCAATTGTTATGGATAAGTTTCACAATTCAATGAATAATATACCAGGTTTTATTGTTTATGAAATTGTTCGGGACTTGATAATGACAACTGAAGGCACAGTTGTCAAAGTCTCCCCTACTTTAGAAAATTTCGTTCCGAGATTTATTCGTATGAATCCGTTTGCATAAGTCGTGTCAAGCAATCGTCTTGTTATGGAATCTAGGATTTTTATCCATTTGCCTAGAATAATCCATCATGGATTTCCATGTAAAGCATAACTTTATTCTTTCCTCTAGTATATAGTTTCTCAAGTAATTGCAAGAAGTGGTGTTAGTGCATATTGTCTATGTCTTAGTCTTGGATCGAGTCTGTATAGTTTTGGATAGATTAGACTAGAAAATGAAGGATATTTATGTAATTTGGAAACAAGTTCGCCCGGAATGTATATGTAAGATCAAGTTCGGCCGAACTTGATGAAGACAAGTTCGCCCGAACTTGATCTCTCACCAGCGAACTTGTGGGCCTATAAATAGGTGTCTTGTTTCCTTCATTTGTAACTTCTGCAATTTTGGCACAGAGACGGCGAAGCTCTGTCGGATCTGGAACTGAATGTATTGAACATTATTGATCAATAAAACAACATTTAAACAGTAAATCTTGTCTATTTGGTAATCATGTCATTTTGTTTCCGCCATTATGGACATTAGATACAATTTAGGTTCTCGAGCTTAACGTAGAGATGATCTAACAAGTGGTGTCAGAGCCACGGTACCTAGATTGGTGAAATGGTAGCAAGATCTACTCTTATTCTACCTCTTTCTACCATTTTTTCTTCATTTTTCAAAGAAAACAATGAATTCACGGATAAAAGTTGCTAATTTTTTAGTATGTCATGTAAAATGCACTAATAACAAACCACTGAGAGTTTGGACATCAAATTCAAACGAATCGGTATCAAAAAGTTCAAAAAACCATGTTTGGAAAACTCATTTTGGTCGAACTTAGGATCAAGTTCGCTCGAACTTGATTAAAATTTCATCAATTCTAATCAAGTCCGCCCGAACTTGATTGAATTTCAAAGATTTTCTAACAAGTCCGCTCGAACTTACCCTATTTTTCTCAAATTCCAATCAAGTTCGCCCGAACTTGAGTAAAATTTGTTGAATAATTAGTATAAGTTCGCCCGAACTTAGTAAATCACTTGAAAATCATCATTAGTTCGCCCGAACTTAATCAGGGAGAATTTTTAAAAGTCAATCACAAGTTCGCCCGAACTTGTGATAATCAAAATCTGATTTTTCCTATAAACAAGTTCGCCCGAACTTGTTAGTAAACTAATCGTTTTCGAAGTTTGTGAACGTGTGTTTTTCAGTAAAATTCGTCTATTTTCAAGAAGGAAGTTTGTGAACGTGTGTTTTTTCAGTAAAATTCGTCAAATGCTCAGATGGTGCACCAAGTAAACATCGACAACGAAATGGGCACATCCGTGAAACCGCCAAAACTCATGAATATGGATGAGTATGAAGGTTGGAAAGAGAAGTTTTCTAACTGGGTGCAAGCTACATATTTCTATAGTTGGGTTGCAATTCAGATTGGCTACACATGGCCTCGTGATGAAAGTGATAATGAGGTCGATATAAGCAAGTTTTCAACCTTACAAAAGGATGCTTACATCGCAGAGAAGAAAATGATAAGCTTTATCCAACAGTCAGTAAAAGAAGATATATTGGTGCTGTTACCAGAATATAAGACTGCATAGGAGTTATGGATATCTTTGCAGAACAAGTACCAGGGAAGTGCAGAAATGGTGAAAAGCAAGAAAGCACTATTTATGAAGGAGTTTGATATATTTACAATGATTAAAGGCGAAACGATGAAACGGATGATCGAAAGATTCTGTCATCTAAAAGTGATCATGAGGAGACACGGGCTTGAGAAGAAAGAAGAGGAATACATCGACAAACTGGCTGACGCACTGCCAGAAGGTTATTGGACGGCAATACCTCATGGTTCTTAAAGAAAGTCCGAGTTGGTAGTTCTACAAACTATTCACGTTTATTGATAAACCAGAAGGTCATGAAATGGAGCTGTTAAAGATAGCAAAATCAAAGACTGCTAACGTGACTCAAGATGTAGGGTTGTACTACAAGTCTGGAACTCAAGATAATATTACTGGCCCGAAAATCCAAACCGCTTTCAGCGCGAATCTGAATTCTTCGAATCATTCGCCAGAGAGTCAAAATCAATCATATCCAAAATATGAGCAGAGCCCGCAGAGTTCATCATTTTCAAGCACGGGTTCGAATTCTTCATATCAGAATCAAGCAAATCAGAATCACCAAATGAATTCTGATCCAAATGTGTACAAGTGTAACATTGCTGTCAATTTAAACAATGTTGTTTCTGAGCAAGTTGCCAAACAACACATGACACTTCTCGCCACAGTACTGGATTCGTATGAAAGTTTGGTGGCCGGGAAAATGGCAATCCGGAAATGACCGCCGAAGACTACAATCAAGTAGATGAAGAAGAACTTGAGCTGATGGACATGAAATGGTCCTTAGCCTCAATCATTCGGAGGGTCACGAAGTTTGTTGCTGTTACTGGCAGAGATATCGGGAACTCAAGCAACAAGTTGGGATTCGACAAAACAAAAGTCACTTGCTTCAGATGTCGACAGAAAGGGCATTTCAAGAGAGAATGCAAGAATTCAGAAGCAACGGGATTCAAAGTCCATTTGGAGGTGGAAACGAGTACTACAAAAAGTCACTACGCTATAAGCCATTCCCAAAGAAGACTCAAGTTGAAATCCAAGAGAAACCAAACAACAACAACACTGAAAAGGCAATGGTCGCTTCAAATGAAGATGCTGGTTTTGACTGGAACTCATATATTGGCAAGAAAACCGGTGTTGCTCTTATGGCCGAGATCGTAGAAGACACATCTGCTGAGGATGCAGCCATAGAAAGTGCATTACTAGAAGAGTATATGCAACAAGCTGAGGAAGAGGAAATTTATCAGCATGTTAAGATGCAGGGTATCCTTTCCCTTAACATGTCTACTAGTTTGCAGGTTGTTTTGGAGATATGACATTTTCAGAGAAAGTTGCTGAGGAGAAGCCTGTGATTGAAGAGGTTATCAACGTAACCAAAGAGATGAATGAAGAAAACCTTACAGAGATTGCCAACAAGACTATGATGGCAAATCTAACAAAGGTAAGTTCAGAAGTTCAGGTAAAGATTGTCGAGGTAGAAAAACCATGTAAAAATGTGCTGAACTGTGTGTTCAATGTGCTGAAAAATCTCAGATCATAGCCGAAATCAATGTGCATAATAATCATTTCAAATACGATTATAACACAATGAAGGAGGCATATGACAAAATGAAAGATGATTACAACAGGTTGGATAGAAATAACATTGAACAAGATGATACTATCAGAATATTAAAAGCTACATTAATGGAAAAAAAAAAGCTATTAACGTTAACATAAACACAGTTGCTGAAGTAAAACAAGAACTTCAAGACAAACCGAACGGGTACGACAACTTCTAAAGACCTATACCACGAATGCCTATGTCATCGATCACATTCTTCCGACAATTCAATTGGAAGAAAATGTTCAGAAAGCCAAAGGAAAGAAACGTGGAGATTATACCAATGTTCCTCCACCCCTATGCGAAAAATATTGTCGCAAAAAGGCTGAGGGGATGGAAAGGGTGCTCAACATTGAACTTTTAATTGAAAAGAAAAATGAGCTACCTGAGAACATTGATATAACCTACACGAGTGATGATGGCGAAGCGGTGGTTAAGCAAGTTGTTGATAATGTCTTGAGTAAATCTGATGATGGCAGCTTTGAAAGCGCCAACTCGAGTTCGAACAATTCTGATTCACAATCCGAAGATGACGATAAATCATCGGACGATAGTCTAAGTGTCGATCCTAACGTTGTCATGTACAAAGTTAAGGATTCAGATAGACTATACTTCGACGATAGCTTTCCGATTCGGAATGTGAAGGAAGATCAGCTTGATAAATTCTTCAAACTCGTGGAAGTAACATCAGAAGAATTGGAAATCAATGAAAAGAAGTTTTACTCCAAACCTAAAAGAAATAACTACCGAAGGAATGGTGGTGATTTTCTTGAACATAGGAGATCTGGGTTTGGTCTGGATGTGGAAGAAGAATCAGTTAAGAAAAAGTCACCATTTCGCGAATACAAAGATAAAAACATGACATTCGTTTATGGGACAAGCACGGTTCAAGAGGAAAGTTTGATTGGAAAGCAATCAAACGATGAGTTTAAGAAACAAAAAGAGCTTCGAGATAAGGCCAAAGCCACAAGTGGTGTAAAATCACTTGTGGACATTCTCATGATGATCGGACTTGCTTCAAGTGTAATGAAGTTGGTCACATTGCACGCAAGTGTCCGAAATCTAAGCCGGTCTATCCTCGAAAGAAAATAAGTTCAGATGTTATAAAACCTAAGCAACCAGAGTTTGCAAAACCTGTCACAATTTTGAAAAGAAATGAATCAAAGCTTGAAGTTAAACCTAAAACTAAAAAGAAGTTTGAAAACTCAATTTTCAATAAAGGTGAAACTTCCAAGGCAAACGAATCAAGGTTGTACATAAAAAAAGCAAACATAAAATCACAATCCTGGATTGCTAAAAAGAAATCATCAACATCTGAAGTTACCAAGTCTGAGCCTGTTAAGACTGGTAACAACAAAGAATCAAAACCTGAGACCAAATCTGAAACTGTTAAATCCTCAATTGGTATCAAGTCTTCTAAAGGTAAAAAGAAAATTAACTTTGAAAATATAACTGTCAGTGGAGGCTCAGATGGAGATTTTGAGGATGATTACGAAGCTTTTTATCCCAAACCCAAGACCAAGAAGGCTTGGGTCGCGCTTTTTAACTGAATTTTAATATGTACAGGGGCTCCTGAGATCTGTTCTTTCAAAGTGGATTCTAGGTAGTGGAGCGTCAAGGCATATGACAGGGATGAAAGCTCTTCTGTTCGACATCAAACCTATAAATGGTGGTTATGTTGGCTTTGCTGGTAACCAAGGAGGCCGGATCGTCGGAGAAGGAAAACTCTCAAATGGAGTTGTATCGTGTAATCGTGTTAACTACATTGCTGAGCTAGAGAACAATCTTCTGAGCATCTCGCATATTTGTGATAAACAGTGCGCACTTCAATGACAAAGAGTGCATGATATTAAAGCCAGGTTTTAAAATACCTGATGATTAGATTCTGATGTGAGCCCCGCATGAAAACGATCTATATGTTTTAGATATGGGAAATGCTGCCACATCATCGAAATCGGCACAATGTTTTGTCACTAAAGCCATGGAGAAAGATTCTATTCTATGGCATCGAAAAATGGGGCACATTCATCTACGAAAAATGAATTTTCTGGTTCATAACGATTTTGTCGAGGGGGTGAATCTTCGAAGCTTCCACATGATGGATAACTGTCTCGAATGTAAGAAAGGGAAGCAGAAGAAGAAATCACATCTTATGATGATTCTGAATTTTATCAAGTTGCCGCTTGAACGTCTTCATATGGATCAGTTTGGTCCAGTGGACGTTCGAAGTATTTCAGGAGAGCTATACTGCTTAGTCGTCACAGATGATTATTCTTGATATTCGTGGGTATTCTTTCAAGAGTCAAAGGATGAAACGTTTGACAATCTGGTGATTCTCTTCAAGAAGCTCGAAAATTTATATAATCTCCCTGTCAGACGTATTCGCAGTGACAACGGCACGGAATTCAAGAACAACAAGATGAAAGAATTTTGCAACGCCAAAGGGATTCTGCACGAGTTCAGTGCACCCTATACTCCACAACAAAATGGCATAGCTGAGAGGAAGAATAGAACTTTGATCGAAACAGCAAGAACCATGCTTGCAGACTCGAAGCTTCCTGTTAGCTTCTTGAGTGAGGCGGTTGCAGCGGCTTGCTACACTTTAAACAGGGTCTTAACTGTCAAACCGACTAAAAAGACATGTTTTGAAATGATCAACCGAAGGAAACCAAATTTGAAATATCTAGAGCCATTTGGTGCGCAAGGTACGATGATTGATCAAGATGGTAAATTTGGTGCTAAATCGCTTGAAGGTTTCTTTGTCGGGTACGCTAGTCCGCTAAGGAGAGTTTATGTTCCTGCTTTGAGAAAGGTGATTGAAGCACAACACGTTTATAGCTTTGATTACACAACTCCTATTCAGAGGAAAGGTGACGCATGGTTGTTCAACTACCAAGATTTGTGGAAGTCATTCGACTTGCCTGAAGAACCGTCTGACGAAGAACTTGCAGCTCTTATTATCTTCAACAGTCAGCAAACCAAGTACAGATTATTAGGCCAATTGTGGCTAATCAACCCATGTTGGATCCTTCGTCTTCTGGTGCAGGTCCGAGTAATAGTGGTGTTCCGGTTGAACAAGTTTCTGAAGTAGAACCTACTACAACACCAGCAAATGTTTCCACTGAACCTGGAAATACAACTACAAAGTCCAATATGCCTCAAAATCAGAATTCTGATTCTGATGAAGCACCGACCTACGATGATGGAGAAGAATCCTCCTCTGATGAACAATTAGAGCAGATATCCAACATGTTGAATCAATCTGCTAGCCCGAGCAATCAAAACGAAGCTACATCTAGTGCTCCTAATGTTGAATTGAACGTTGATCTGAATATTACAAATCAGCAAAGCTCGGTTGATGTTCCTAGTGAAGAAATGCCACGATCATATTCTTATCATCCTTCAACGAATATTATTGGTGAATTACAGATTGGTGTGCAAACAAGAAGTCAAATCAACAAAGCGTTAAGTTGCTTCTACACCCGAGTTGCTCCTACTCAAGACTACTGCTATTATTCATATTTCATATCTCAAATAGAGCCAAAGACTGTGAATGAAGCTCTGGGTGATAGCAATGCAAGAGGAACTGCTACAGTTCGAGAAATTGGGAGTCTGGAGGCTTGTAGACTTACCACCGAAGTAGAAATCAATAGATACGAAGTAGGTCTTCATGTGCAAAAGGGATGATCGGGGTGTGATTGTCAGAAACAAAGCTCGGTTGGTTGTCAAGGGTTTCCACCAGTAAGAGGGTATTGACCATACAGAAGTTTATGCACCGGTTGCACGATTAGAGTCAATCCGCATTTTCCTTGCATTTGCAGCTTGGAAAGGTTTTAAGGTGTACCGGTTAGATGTGAAATCCACATTTCTCTATGGTAAGCTACGCGAACAAGTGTACGTCGGCCAACCACCAGGGTTCGTCGATCCGCTGAACAAGAACAAAGCTTCTCTCCTAGACAAAGCCTTATACGGTTTACACCAAGCCCGAGAGCTTGGTATGAGACGTTATCGTAACATCTCGTTAGAAACGGCTTTACGAGAGGCACAGTGGACAGTACATTGTTTACCAAGGAAGTCGGAAACCATCTAATCATCGTAAAAATCTATGTGGACGATATCATCTTCGGTTCAACGGATGATAGTCTTTGCAAAGAGTTCGAAAAGATCATGAAGAAGAAGTTCGAAATGTCTTATATGGGCGAAATGAAATTCTTCCTCGGATTACAGGTCGATAGTTACTAGACGGCATATTCATTCATCAAACAAAGTATGTTCACGATATTCTCAAGAAGTTTGAAATGGATAGCTTGAAGCCGCTTTCGACTCCGTTGGCGCTGAATCACGGGATTTGCATTGATGAGACTGGAACCAAAGTTGATGACACACTCTATCGGTCGATGATAGGATCTTTGATGTATTTGACGGCATCTCGCCCAGATATCATGTATCCTACCTGCCTTTGCGCGAGATATCAGTCTAGTCCTCGAGTGTCACACATGCAGATAGTCAAAAGAATATTCCGTTACTTGAAGGGATGTCCAAGCGCCGGCTTGTGGTATCCAAGGAACGACAATTTTGATCTAACAGGATACGCTGACTTAGACTTCGGAGTGGACAAGCAGAACTCTAAATCTACAACGGCTGGTTGCCAGTTCTCCAAAACTCGTTTGGTAACGTGGCAATGCAAGAAACAAACCCCGTCTCTCTTTCAACGTGTGAGGCAGAATACATTTCTGCTTCCAGCTGTTGTTCTCAATCCTATGGATTCAACAACAGATGAGGGACTTTGGATTTCAATTTCTTGATATGCCTTTATACGTAGATAACAAGGCAGCTATCGACATAACCAAAAATCTTGTTCATCACTCTTGTACTAAACACATTGAAATTCTTTATCACTTCATTCGTGACTGCTACGAAAAGAAGTTGGTGCGAATAGAAAAAATCCACACCGATGAACAAAAGGCTGATTTTTATACCAAAGCATTTCCTTTAACAAGATTTAAATATCTCATGAGGCTTAACGGTATTAAAAATTTGCTAACAGGTGCGGAAACAAAGGTTGAATACGGATCGGACGACGAGTTCACGTGATCCACATTGGTTTGTTATATCGTTTAGATTAGTATTTCTTAAAAACTAAAATACAAAAATATGTTTTTGATTTTAGGGGGAGAAATATTTGAGAAAATACAAAAATATATGAAAATTTTCAAAAAGTACAAAAACATTGAAAAAGAAAAAAAGAATTCGGTGTCACAAAGGAAACGATAGTACATCAGTGAACTATCACAGTATGCTAAAGAAATGTAAAGTTTAAAAGTGATAAACAAGTCTTACTGTGGATGTGTCGATAGACTTTACACGTTCATTTTATTGTTGCTGAGATATAAACTAAATTTTACAACTGCTTAATCTTGTGGATTAATATCTCTCGGATATATGGACTTAGTACTCCGAAATTTCGTTTGAGAGATTGCCTGATTCTGAGATATGAGGTCTTTATAGATAGTTGATATCTGGGGTATTATTCTTCTGATTTTGCGGAAGCAATAGCTAGAACTTCTATAATACTTTATGCTAAAAACCCTAAACTGCATGCAAACTTGAAAAGAATCGAAAGATCTAATCATTTGCAGTGCTAAAAAGATTCCTTAAGTGGAACGCACCTATAAGTTGAGCCTTCATCTCTTTGTCGATACGGTGGTGTTAACCTGAGCTCTCAAGGCTTCACATTAACCCAGATACAGATATCAATTACGCTATATTCACCTGTAAGATGAAATCTAGGGAATCTTGATACGGGAGTATATTCAAGAGGTGGGAACCATAGTTAAGTCAAGTTTCATAATTCTTACCTAACATATCTTGGAACAATTGAGAAATGTGTCGAAGTTTAAGTGGACAAACATATCGACAATCTAGGTAAACGAGCTTAAAACTTAAAGTCTCAAAAAGGTCAACGGTACTGGTGATATGTCTCAAACAACTAATATGATCCTTAGACACGAATTCACAAAAATATGTCTGTAAATATGTTTGTACATAGTTTACTTTGTTTTGTACAAAGTTTATCTGCTTTACAGATTCAAACCAAAAAGATTTTCAGTGTGTTTTAGCATAAACGTACAAAAATATAAAAAGATTTTGTTTCTACATTGTTTTCAGCAACCAATATTGGAGAACGGATCTTCAAAGTCTGGTAAGGTGCTAAACTGGTGGGAATCTAATTGACAACGGGCTGGGAGCTAATCTGTAAACTCTGATAAGCCAAAACGATTAGAAGCTCATTAATTTGAAACTTGATTTTAAAAAAAATTCAATAGTTTGTTCATAACGGGTCGAACCGAGAACATTAACTTGGACTCGACAACCAAATCGGTTAAGCAAGGTCATTAGCTTGGACTTGGTCAACTGAGTGGCTTGTTAAAACTGGTAATATCTGAAAAGTTCAGGGTCTAAATTGAAAAATTTGAAAAAACTAAATTTTGAAATTGATTAAGTTCGCCCGAACTTGTATAATCAAGTTCGACCGAACTTGCATAAGATTGAAAAGTGTTATTAGTTAACAAGTTTGCCCGAACTTATCTGATCTTAGCTGATTGGATTCACAAGTTTTGCCCGGACTTATTGACTATAAATACTTATCAAGTTCGCCCGAACTTCATTACACTCTTCAAACGATTCAGAGCGAATTTGACAAGCGATTTTGGCGATTTTGAAGTTGGCATCAATACGACGAAGTGCTGCCCGATTTAAAAGTGATTTGTGGTGATTTGCACATCACTTATCATGGCTATGGTAGGTGATTTGAATTTGGACCATTGATTGAGGGTGTTTGAATGTTTTGGATCTGAAACAAACTGTTGGACATGTCTTGGACCTTAAATGATAAAATTGAATCTTAAAACATGTTTAACAATCATAAGCGACCACATTTATGTGTTGAATTTAATCAGAAATGCTTGTATAAACATGTTGCAGGTTTTGGTGAACAAGACGAACTTGTGTATAAGTTCGGCCGAACTTGTCATCAGGTGGTTTTTGTGACAAACCTTAAGTTTGCCAGAACTTCCATTAAATCCGTAAAAAAATGATTAATACAAGTTCGCCCGGACATGTATGAATATTTTTGATAAAATCTTAAACAAGTTCGCCCGAACTTGTATGAAATGTGATTAAAACTGTTAAGCAAGTTCGCCCGGACTTGTGACTTGTTATTGTAATTATGTTATTGCAAGTCCGCCCGAACTTAGTTAAAAGAAATTGTCATATTACCAATCAAGTTTGCCCGAACTTGATGGAAACTTGTAAAAATTGAAAAATTTCGACTAATTTTGTCTTGATTTACACGTTTACAGAATATCGAGCTCTCGTTTGATAAATTTCACAACACATGCATCATGCTGGATAAAGCAATCTGTCCATCGCTTGGAGCTTTTGATGATATTCTTGGATTTATGGCACGAATCCCTGTTAACAAGGCGATTACAGAGAAAACTGTGGTATATAGATCACACGTCAACAGATTTTGGATGTCAACAGCGATGAATGAAGATGATACTGTGATAAAGTCTGTGGTTCTTGATGATAATGAAGACAAAGAGATCACAGTGACAGAAGCTGATATACGAAAAAGTTCTGGAATTCAACGACGCAGCTACTGATCCAATGATGCTAGACGAACGAATGGCTAGAGGTTGCTTTTGCCGCATGGGATATAAGGGCCATGTGAATGAGCCTGCGCTGAAGAAAGGATCTGTCTCGAACATGTATAAGATTATATAAGGAGCATGCGATCATTTATACTTCCAGTCATAGAAAGGCCGGTTTAGACGACGCGCAAGATTACATGGCCTGCATGGCGACAGCGCTCATTCTAAACAAAAGATTCAACTATTCGAAGCTAGTTTTTACTCACATGAAGAACAACATGGGGTCAAAGAGGCTTGTGATGTACCCAAGGTTTGTACAGATGTTGATAGAAGATCAATTCAAGAAAATTGTGAAAGATCAGAATGATATTCTGTATTTGAGCCATCTTAACGATACTACAGTGAAGAAATTGATCACTTTTCCGAAGCAATCATCTGCACCTGTTGCTAAACCTTTATTCGGTGTTATCGAATCTGAGAACTATATTGCGGCACCATAATATAAATGGAGGAAAGACGACAGCGGTGATGAAAAAGAACGAAACACTGAGTTAGAATGGCTGTCTACATTTAAAAAGAAGCGAAGTGATTGGTTCCTTAAGAAAGTTGTTGTGCAAGAGAAAAAGAAAGGCTCGCAAAAGCCGAAGAAAGTTGAAACGATGTTAATGGACGAAGATGAGCCTGTCAATGTTCAACCTGAAGCTGGTCCTAGTACTGAAACAGTTGTGATTGAGAGTCAAGAGGCAGAAAAGACAACTCAAGAGGATGATATGATATCTGCTACATCATATAATGAAGAAAATGATAGTGATGATTCTCTAGAGATTGCAATAAAGATAGCTAAAGCTGAATCGGTTGCTAGAAAATCAAAGAAACTGATGCTGACTATGAGCCTGAACATGAGAAACATTTTGATGAAGAGAGACTGAAAAAGAAAGTCAAAAGGGTCAAGTCTTCTGTAGCAACTACAACGACAAAAACTACAGGATCTCCAAAGACAAAGGGCAAGAAAAGTCAAAAAGCTAAGAGCTGACGATATGTGGGCCAGAAGAAAGGCACAAAAGTTACACAAGAACCTTTTGTTGCAAAATCATCAGGAGTTACACAAGAACCTTCTGCGGCCGAGAAAGTTCAATCTGTTGAAGTACAAGAAACTTTAGTACAGGCAGGAGTTACACAAGAACCTCCTGAGTCTGGATTACTTGAAGTACCGATTATTCAATCTGTTGAAGTACAAGAAACTTTAGTACAGGCAGGAGTTACACAAGAACCTCCTGAGTCTGGATTACTTGAAGTACCGATTATTCAATCTCCAGTTCCTCCAACTGCTCCACCAGAAAGCTCAACACCAAAAAAGTCTACACCAAAGAGTACACCGAAATCTACACCAAAGGTTACTCCAAAATCGAAGATATTTGGTGATATTCCGAACGAGCCAATAGATATTCAAGATCTGAATGATTTCTTCCTAGAATCAGATGTCGATGTTCTTGAAAAGCATGTGAAAATTCTAGAGGACAAAGTAGCGAAGAATGAGTTAGAAAAGGCTGAATTAGAGAAGCTGATGAAACAGAGTGATGTGGAAAAAGAGATTCTGTCTGACAAAGTTAAATTCCTTGAAGGTGATCGAGGGTACTTAAAGGCCCTAATTGAAAGCTTGCAAGATGCGAACGAAAGATTACAGAATGAGATTGCAGAGCTAAAGACAGAAAGGGATATGAATGATCGTAGGTTCAACAGACTTCAGAAAGTTTTGACGAACAGTTTGGGAATTGATTTCGCAGCAGAATATGCTAGAATGGATCTGCAAGAAGCAAAAGAGAAGGCAGAGAAAGAGACAGCTGCACAGGGTAAAGGCAAAAATGTTATTGATAGTATGCCTGAAGTTACTGCTCCTGTGATAGAGTCTGCTAAAGCTTCAGAGTCTAGTGTGGTTGTTCCTGAAACAAAATCTGAAATGAAAGACGATGATGAAGCTGAAGATAAAGACGATGATGATGATAACGATAACGCAGACGATACTAAAGACGACTCTGACAATGATGGTGGTAATGATGATGATGATCACGGTGGAGTCGGTCTTAAAGTTGTTGATGCTAAATTTACTGATGAGTTTGATTTCACGTCGCTACTGAATGATGAATCCAATCAGATAGATGATCAAACTCAGGGGAGCGAACATGGGAGCAGAAAGATGATTTAGATATGTCTAACGCTATTACAGCTATACCGATGGTTGCTGTTCCTACAAAACCGATGATTTTGATGCTAGAACACAACGTCGAAGAAAGTGAATATGTGCACAACTACTCGAAAGAAGATCTAGCAAAGTTGATCGATGTTGATGCAGAATCATTCGACTTTGATTTCGAATAGCAAGTACTAAATGTGAATACGGTTGAGCCGAATGAGTATCACTACAAACGTAGATATGAAGTAGACGAGTACAACAAGGTTATTGTTGAAGATTGTCTTCTGATGATGAAAAGGAAGAAGCTGAGAAGTACGTCGGTCAGAACACAGATAGTTTTCCAACTTTCGAAGAGATGTTCGGACAGCTGAATGAAGACATGTTAAAAGAAAAGATCGAACAGTCTGTACGACAAGGAAAAATCCCTAAACCGATGACTAAAGAGGAGATTGCGCAAGCAAAAAAGTCCTGGTTTAAAGAGATGCCACTTGAATGAAAGTTTCGACGTCTATTAGCATTCTTTACTAGAGATAAAGATGTGTCATTAGGAGATATTCTTAGCTAGGGGTGGTTCAAAGAGTTGAATGTGTACGCCATAAAAAGGGAATTTGGAGTTCAATACTTCAGATATCTGGCAGATTTCAAAACACTTCCGTATTGGGATGTTGAAGAGCTAGTACAAACAAGGAATGTAACGTATCATATGTAGTTTATTGATCAGTTACTTTGGAAAATGATCAAGTTCGAAGCTACAAATGGGTTCAGGTACTGGAAGCCTTTTATTCCTTGGCGTCGCATCAAAAAAGATAAGAAGACTGGGTTTAAAGATATCACGTTGATTATGAAGCGTCCTAGAGCAATGAGGAACATGCCATAATGCCGATCGAACATAATTTCTATCCTTTATTTAGGTGGTGGCAGGTGGATCCTAATACTTGTGAAGCCGGTGATTGTTTTACGATTTGAAGATCATCTGGATATTATGAAAGATTTGGTTGAAATGTTTGGAGTCGAAGGATTGAGAGGGCTGTGGAGAACGATTAGAATACTAGACCCGATGTGGCTAGTGAACTGCTCAAAAGAGGATATAAATTGTCCATTCTACAGCAAGATATGTTTTGAAGAACGTGAAAAGAGCAAGCAATGCAATATCAGAGGGTTGTCAATGTATGCTATGTACACAAAGTTAACCATGGTAGAATGTGGGAATCGATTTGGAGAGAGCTTGAATGCACAGAGTTTTTGAAGGAAGAAGCGCGGATTGAACGTATACATGATATGGGTAGGGAGGCGAGACTTAGAAGGTTTCAATTCATGACAAATGTGCCACCTACAGATCAAACGGCGATTCCATCACAAGAACGTCGTAAAAAGCCAATCAAGAACTTCTTTGGGCGTGTCAGACAAAAGTAGAGCTTCGAAGACTGATCAAGACGAAGACGATATCCAAGGGGGAGTCTGTTAGTGCATAATGTCTATGTCTTAGTCTTGGATCGAGTCTGTATAGTTTTGGATAGATTAGACTAGAAAATGAAGGATATTTATGTAATTTGGACACAAGTTCGCCCGGAATGTATATGTAAGATAATGTTCGGCCGAACTTGATCAAGACAAGTTTGCCCGAACTTGATCTCTCACCAGCGAACTTGTGGGCCTATAAATAGGTGTCTTTTTCCTTCATTTGTAAATTCTACAATTTTTGCACATAGACGGCGAAGCTCTGTCGGATCTGGAACTGAATGTATTGAACATTATTGATCAATAAAACAATGTTTAACTAGTAATTCTTGTCTATTTGGTAATCATGTCATATTGTTTCCGCCATTATGGACATTAGATACAATTTAGGTTCCCAAGCTTAACGTGGAGACGATCTAACAAGTGGGAATGGATTGTTATATGTATGGCGCTCATTCCCTAATGGATACTTCCTCAATTAATGCAAGAAGTCGGAATGAGGGATTGTTATATGTATGGCGCTCATTCCCTAATGGATACTTCCTCAATTAATGCAAGAAGTGGGAATGAGGGATTGTGGTAAAACCATATAAATCAATAACGCTATCAGTATTCTTTAATAATCCAACTATTGAGATAGAAGGTTCTATACGGATTTAACTTGTGTTTCATTCCTCCGATGGATATTTCTTAAGAAGCGAAAATGAATGGATAATTCATTTTCCAATGGATACTTCGTCAGAAGTGGAAATGAAGGATTTAGAATAGATAATTCATTTCCTCGATGGATATTTCCTCAGAAGCGAAAATGAATGGATAATTCATTTTCCAATGGATACTTCGTCAGAAATGGAAATCCAGGATTTAGAATAGATAAAATTCATTTCCTTGATGGATATTTCCTCAGAAGCAAAAATGAATGGATAACTCATTTTCCAATGGATAATTCGTCAGAAGTGTAAATGAAGGATTTAGAATAGATAATTCATTGCCTCGATGGATATTTTCTTAGAAGCGAAAATGAATGGATAATTCATTTTCCAATGGATACCTCGTCAGAAGCGGAAATGAAAAATCAAGATAGGATTATTCATTTTTCCCAATGGATATTTCTTTAGAATCGAAAACGAACGGATAGTTCATTTTCCTCGATGGATACTTCATTAGAATGAAAATGAATGTGGAATTCGAATAGATTATTCATTTCCCAATGGATATGTTGATGCATTTTGTGTTCGTCACTTGTCGAATATGCTAGATTGAGCATGTGTTGAATATTGTATAGGTTAGAATCGAACACACGACCAAAATACGGAGCGTATAGTGAAAATGGGAACAAGTTCGCTCGAACTTGACCTGTGATGGTCAAGTTCGCCCGAACTTGGAATGTGATGGTCAAGTTCGCCTGAACTTGTCCATAACACATTCCGGGCGAACTTGTTTAGCTATATATAGGTGTGTTGTTCATTTGTTACTTAAGTTTTTGCAATCCCTACGGGGAGGTGCTGTTGGATTCTCTCCAGGAACTCTGGCAGCTGGACTTAAAGATGTATAATCTTTCGGTATGAATGAAGACTTCTGCTGCATTCTGTTTTACTCCTTTCTGTAATAACATTCTACCAAAATTGACACATTATGCACTAAGTTCCCTCTAAAACTGCCTGATCACGGACCTTCAATTGGTATCAGAGCAGGATTGGCCTAATTTGAAGATATTGGACATAGAACGTCTCATCTTCTACTCATTTCATTCTTTTTAAACTTTTCTTTGACATTACACGGACAAAATGGACTGGTTTTCAAGTATAATACTTAAAATCCATAATAGTAAAACCCTTGAAAAGATCAGAGCTTAAAACAAAGAATTCATGTCGAAAAGTTGAAAAAATCATGTTTGAAAACATCATTTCGAACGAACTTGTGATCAAGTTCGCCCGAACTTGACTGGTTTTTCAAGAATTTTCTTCAAGTTCGCCCGAACTTGACTGGTTTTTGTTGAAATTAAGCACAAGTTCGCCTGAACTTGGCTAAATTTTCTTGAAAAACATCACAAGTTCGCCCGAACTTGTTTCAAAGGCATGAAAATTCAGAAAAACGTCTCAGACATCATATATCGTTAGAATTCGTATCGACGAGATGAGTTTAAAGCTCTAATCTGGTAAAAACAGTTTTCGAAAAAAATTTAAACGTTTTTAGCGAACCGATACGTTAATATTGTCGATTAAGAAGTCAAATTTTACTAAAATTGTCTGTTGGCTAATCATTTTTCAAGTGTTTTTGAACGATAGATAAATTTGGAAAACGAAATGGGGCCGGTGAAGCCGCCAAAGTTGATGAGTATGGACGATTATAAAAGCTGGAAAGAAAAAATCAAGAACTGGAAACGAACAAATTTCTTTTACCAGAATGTTCATGAGAAGAAGATGATCAGCTTATTACAGCAATCGATAAATGAAGATATTTTGATTCTACTACCAGAATGTGATACACCACAGAAGTTGTGGAATTCTCTATGTGCTAAATATTTGGATAGTGTTGAGATTATTAAGAGCAAGAAAGTTCTAATCATGAAAGAGTTTGACATCTTTACAATGCTGAAAGGCGAGTCTATGGAACAAATGATAGAGCGATTTTGTCATTTGAAAGTGAAAATGAGAAGGCATGGTCTTGATAAGACAGAAGCAGAGTATATTGACAAATTGGTTGATGCTCTTCCGGAGGGTGAATGGACAAGGTACTTAATGGTGTTAAAGGAAAGTCCAAGCTGGGAATTTTTCAAGCTTTCTACCTTCATTGACAAATTAGAGGGATATGAAGTGGAATTACTAAAGAAGTCTGATCTTGTCAGTGATCAAAGAAATGATTTGGAAATGCAAAGTTCAAATGATCAGTTGAAGAAAGTAGGGAGTATAATGGCAAAGAACTGTGAAGCACAAGTTTCAAGTACATCTACATATGAGTTCTTCAAGTTCTAAATCAATATGCCCAGTTTTTGATGTAGATCTAAATGATTATCTGGCAGATAATGCCTAACTCTTGAATAATCTTGAGAGTTTGACATTAGAAAATAAAAATTAAAAGAAAATGAAAAGGTTTTTGAAAATAGAATAAAAATTTTAGAAAATGAAAAATCTGTTTTAAATAAGAATGATTTTAAAAAAACAAATTATAATAAACTCGCATCTTGAAAAAATGAGGAAACTTGAACAAGATGTTGAGAATGCTAAAAATAAAGCTGTTGATTTAGAAAAGAAATTGAAAGGTTTTGTGACCTCGTCATTGATTCTAGATCAGATATGTCCAAAACCGATCAATGAAAATAAAAAAGAAATTCCAATAAGTAATAAAGTCTCAAATTATGTGTTGATGCACTTTGTGTTCGTCACTTGTCGAATAGGCTAGATAGAGCATGTGTTGAATATTGTATAGGTTAGAATCGAATACACGACGAAATACGGAGATTTCAGTGTAAAAGGGATCAAGTTCGCCCGAACTTGACCTGTGTTGGTCAATTCGCTCGAACTTGATGTGACTTTAGTCAAGTTCGCCCAAACTTGTTCTGTGAAGAACAAGTTCGCCCGAACTTGACCATAGCACATCCGGGCGAACTTGTCTCCCTATATATATGTGTGTGTTCATTTGCCATTCAAGTTTTTGGCATCCCTACGGGGAGGTGCTGCCGGATTCTCTCCAGGAACTCCGGTAGCTGGACTTATAAAGATGTATAGTCTTTCGGTATGAAATGAAGACTTCCACTGCATTCTACTTCTACTCCTTTCTGTAATAACATTCTCCGAATTGGTTTACGTTTACGCACTAACTTCCGTCTAGAACCGCCTAATCACGGACCTTCAATTGGTATCAGAGCTACGGTCACCTACGCTCATGAATTTGGACATTTATGGACATTAGGAGGGGTTTTAGACGTAAATCATCAAATAAACATACAATCCACAGACAAAATCTAAAATTGAACGGATAGGATTGTTAGAAATCCATTTTCGACCAGATCTATGGTGGAATCATCTCGAAATTCAAAGAAGTAAGGATTTTGGATCGAAAAATATGAAAAAAAGGCTGATTTGGGAGACCAAGTTCGGCCGAACTTGACCTGTGGAGGTCAAGTTCGCCCGAACTTGACTGATTTTCTGTGAAATTAAGCACAACTTCGCTCGAACTTGTATTTCATGCAAGTTCGCCCGAACTTGGTAGTGGCCAACCAAGTTCGCCCGAACTTGTCACAAACTGACTAGGTTCGCCCGAACTTGTCTTACAAGTTCGCCTGAACTTGTCAGGATGCCTAAAAAATTTATTGCTCGGTTTGATGAGACGGGTGTCCAGAAAAAAGTTGGTGATAGAAATTTTTTCGAAATTTTAACGTCCGATACTGACTATTCTGGGACACCGTCGGAGGCCTTAGAGAGAGGCTAAGATAATGAGATTAGATATGGTTGAAGATGAGAGGGTATTGATACCAAAGCAATTTGGTGATCATTAGAGTTAAAGACTACCGATGGGCCTTAAAGTAAATTCCGCATTTGTTAAATGCTGAAAATTCCGAATTTGAGGGGGAATTTAAGTGAAAAAATTACTATGGCCAGAATTTGCAAAAATGAGGGGGAATAAAATATTTTCAATATTTGAAGATTCCGGCATTTTTGAAATTCGTGACACTGCAACAGTATTTGGGTGGTTTCCGACTACAGATTAACCGGGAAATATAGAGATTTGAGATTCATTTGTAAATTGATCAAGTTGATGTCTAGTTTGAAAGTAGGTGGTTACATAACTGAGTCTTGGAGGAGTTGTTTATCAGATTCTGTGGTCATGGTTGTGGATTGACACCTGAGTCGCGCGTATGGTTTGGAAGCACACACGACTGCCTATCTTTAACTCTGCTTTACAGACTGGACTAACCGCCAGGAGATAAGGATGCTTTGTAGTTTCAGTTGCCCCGGGTTGTACGCGGTACCATGATTAAGTAAGATGATTTGTGGGATTGGATCTTCAAGACAAAGAAGTGTACCAGTTGCTGACGAAAGAGACTATCCATTTGGGATTCTGTGATCACAGGAAGTTCAGATTATTCAGATCATGATACAGAGTGATGCTTAAGGGTTAGAGTCCTGATCTCTGGTGAAGGAACAGTTAGCTGGATTAGCAATCGTTAATACCAGTGAGGAACTGAGGACGTTCAAAACGTTCGGTGATGATCTTAGGAATTAATGACTAGCTCCGAAGATGGATGGTTTCAAAATTACCTAGGAAATCTGATGATAACCTTTGGTGGCCATTATTTTTAATCTTCAAGTAGATGAATCATTCTTCTCTTTGGACTAACCGCCGTTGGATGATGATGTTTGGTGATTAAGTGGCGCTGGTCTACCGGAGATAGCTATATATCTGACATTGTGACTGAAGAAAAAGAATTTGATTTTGATCGCGGACGAATGTTTCTCAGAGTCGAAGTGTTACCAGATTATTTGGTTCTGATGAAGATTTGCTGATTGAAAAAGATTACCGATTTGTTGATCAGGAGTGATTACGAAAATTGGGATTTCAGATTTTTGCGGGTAAACATTGATTTGAAGTTTACCGATGTGGTATTTTGAAGTTTCTATCAAATGCCGGTTGAGTTTTGAAGATCGGAAGATCGAGCATGGGAGATATGCGCTAAACTGAACGCTGATGTGGTTAAAGTTGAAATGGAGAAGTTGCATTGATGAGCTTCAAATTGGTGTCTATTCAAGATAATCTGTCGGTCAAGCAAATCAGAGGAGGTTGGAAACTGTGCAACAAATATCTGAACTGGAGATTTCAGGGGGAATTAGATGTTGATAATGCAAACCTGGAACATCAATTAAGGGGGAATTTGTTGACTCGTTTTGACGACATCGGCAGATACCTTGATTGAAGTTGCAGAATATTCAAACGCGGCTCAAATTTGAAGACCAAGATTCGATAGTAACAAACAAGGGGGAATCTGTTGATGTACTTTGTGTTCGTCACTTGTCGAATAGGCTAGATAGAGCATGTGTTGAATATTGTATATGTTAGAATCGAACACACGACTGAAATACAAAGATTTCAGTGTAAAAGGGATCAAGTTCGCCGGAACTTGACCTGTATTAGTCAAGTTCACTCGAACTTGATGTGCCTTTAGTCAAGTTCGCCCGAAATTGTCTTGTGAAGGACATGTTCGCCCGAACTTGATCATAGCACATCCGGGTGAACTTGTCTCCCTATATATATGTGTGTGTTCATTTGTCATTTAAATTTTTGGCATCCCTACGGGGAGGTGCTGCTAGATTCTCTCCAAGAACTCCGGCAGCTAGACTTATAAAGATGTATACTCTTTCGGTATGAATGAAGACTTCTGCTGCATTCTACTTCTACTCCTTTCTATAATAACATTCTACCGAATCGGTTTAATTTTACGCACTAACTTTCATCTAGAACCGCCTGATCACGATCCTACAAGTGGTATTAGAGCTAGAACAGTCTGATTTAATAGTCTCAAGACAAGAACACTTCTATTTCATCTCCATTCTTCTATTTTTCCTAACTTTTTCATCAACAATGAAGAATTCACGGTCAAAATCTTTTCAATTTTGGAATATATCATGTAAAATACAACAAAGATAAACCCTTGAAAGATTGGAGACCAAAATCAACCGAATTGATTTCAAAATTTTGAAAAAATCATGTTTGACAAAACCATGTTCATCGAACTTGTTAGCCAAGTTCGGCCGAACTTGGAGTAAAAAGTCTCTTTTCAAGTGATTTTTTACTTAGTTCGCTCGAACTTGAGTAGTTTTTGTTGGAAAAACAGCTAAGTTCGATCGAAGTTGTTAAAACTTCATTGATATTCTATCAAGTTCGACCGAACTTGATAAAATATCATAGTTTTTAGCTTAGTTCGCCCGAACTTACTAGTTTCTTATCAAATTCCATTCTGCAAGTTCACTCGAAGTTATATCTGATCTGTTTTTCAAAACTTTCATAAGTTCGACTGAAGATAAAGCAAAGTTTTCAAAATAATTATTCAGAAGTTCGACCGAACTTGTGAATAAAGCTGAGAATTCTTCATTTCAACTACAAGTTCGACCGAACTTGTAGTAGATCTAATATTTTCAAAAGTTTTTGAGTGTTTTCAGTGTACGAGTCTCGTTATTCACAATGGATGATATTCAAAGAGCTTATAAGTCTGGAGCTAGTTCATCAAATGCCAACGTGATCCAACAAGTCAATCTTGACAATGAGATGAGCACGACTGTTAAACCGCCAAAGCTAATGAGCATGGACGAGTATGAAGGATGGAAAGAGAAGTTTACATATTGGGTTCAAGCCATGCACTTCCTAGGCTGGGTGTTGATCGAGAGAGAGGTTATACAGTTCCGTTGGACGAACATCAGCAAGTTCTGGAGAAGTACAAGTACTCCACGACACAGAAAGAAGAATACATTGCTGAGAAAAAGATGATCAGTCTTATCCAACAATCTGTCAAAGAAGATATTCTCGTCTTGCTACCAGAATACACAACTGCAAGATATCTCTGGCTCTCACTTCAAAAGAAGTCTCAAGGAAGCGCGGAGATGATCAAGAGCAAGAAAGCTCTCATTATGAAAGAGTTCGATATCTTCAACATGCTGAAGGGTGAGACCATGAAGCAGATGCTTGAACGCTTTTGTAATCTTAAAGTCTAGATGCGAAGACACGGTCTCGAGAAGACGAAACAAGAGTACATCGACAAGCTTGCTGACGCTCTACCAGATGGAGAGTGGACTATTTACTTAATGGTTCTGAAGGAAAGTGAAAAATGGGAATTTTTAAAGCTGTCAACATTTATCGATAAACTCGAAGGCCATGAAATGGAACTCCTGAAGATTGCAAAGTCAAAGAACGCTAATTTTGTTCAAGACGTTGGGTTGTACTACAAGAGTGGAATGCAAGATAACGTTTCAAGCCCAAAGATTCAGACATCATTCAACGTAAGTGTGAATTCTTCGAACAATTCGCAACAGAATCAGAATCAATCATATCCTCAATATGATCAAAGTCCACAATCTTCATTCTCAAGCACTGGTTCAAATTCATCATATCAGAGTCAAGAAAATCAGAACCAACAAACAAATTCTTATTTGAATGTATTCAAATGTAACATTGCTGTCAATATGAATAATGTTGTTTCTGAGCAAACCGCTAAGCAACACATGGCACTTCTCGCTAATGTTCTAGAATCGTATGAAAGTCTTGTAGCAGGGAAAATCGGGAATCCCGAGATGACCCCAAAGACTACGATCAGGTGGAAGAAGAAGAACTTGAGTTAATGGATATCAAGTGGTGTTTAGCTTCGATTATCTGAAGGGTTACCAAGTTCGTTGCTCTCACTTGTAGAGATATTGGAAATTCAAGTAACAAACTAGTTATCTATAAAACAAAGGTCACGTGCTTCCGATGCCGACAGAAAGGGCATTTCAAGAGAGAATGCAAAAACCCTGAAGCAACGGGAAATCAAAGTCCATTCGGAGGAGGAAATGAGTATTACAAGAAGTCACTTCAGTACAAGACTTTCCCGAAGAAGACTCAGGTTGAAATCCAAGAGAAATCGAACAGTAGCAACACTGAAAAGGCTATGGTTGCATCAAACGAAGATGGTGGTTTCGACTGGAATTCATATATCGGTAAGAAGACCGGAGTTGCATTGAGGGCTGAAATTGCTGAAGATACTTCTGCAGAAGAAGCACAGCTATGAAGAATATTCTACTGGAACAGTATCTGCAACAACAATGTGAAGAAGAGGAGTATATCCACATGAAGCAGCAAGGAATTTTAACTCCTAATTAATGTGATAGATTTGCAGGTCATTTTGATGGAAGTTCTCAGGAACAAGTTGCCGAGGAGAAATCTACTGATGAAGTAGTCATTGATGTTACTCAAGAAGTGAATGCCGAAAACCTCAAGGACATTGCTAACAAAGCTTTAATGGCAAATTTAACAAAGGTAGGTCTAGAGGTAAATGAAAGTGGCAAAGTACATGAACCATGTATCGAATGTGCCGAAAAATCAAAGATCATCGCTGAAATCAATGTGCATAATGAACTTTTAAAATATGATTATCGCACAATGAAAGAAGCGTATGACAAAATGAAAGATGATTATGGCAGGCTCGATTGAAACAATGTCGAACAACACGACACTGTGAGGATTCTAAAAGGGACATAATGGATAAACAAAAAGCAATTAATATCTATATTAACACCATTGCTGAAACAAAGCAACAACTCCAGACATGAAAATTGAAACAGAGCGTGTTCAACAACTTTTAAGAAGTTAGACTTGTAATGCATATGTCATTGATCACATCCTTCCGACAATTCCATCGGAAGAGAAACCTAAAAAGAAAATTGGTAAAGAATATAGCAATGTTCCTCTACCCCTATGCGAGAAGTATTGTCGCAAATCCGCTGATGGGATGGATAAGGCACTCAACATTGAGTTGTTATCTGAAAAGAAAACTGAGTTGCTAGAGAACATTGATGTAATCTATACTAAAACAGAAGATGATAATGTTGTGGTTAAAAAGGTTGTTGAAAATGTTTTGAACGATTCTGATGAAGCAGCTTTAAAAGCGCCGACTCGAGCTCAAAGAATTCTGATTCACAGTCCGAAGATGACGAAACATCATCGGTGAATGATCTATGTGATGATCCTAATGTTGTAATGTACAAGATTAAGGAATTCTGATAGATTATACTTTGATGACAGTTTTCCGATTCAGAACGTGAAGGAAGAATTGTTAGACAAATTCTTTAAACTCGTGGAAGTCACATCAGATGATCTGGTAATCAATGAAAAGAAATTTTATTCCAAACCTAAAAGAAACAACTACCAAAGGAATGGTGGTGATCATCCGGAAAATTGGAGAGTTGGGTCGGGATTAGAAGAATCAGATGAACCTAAAAAGAAAACGTCACCATTTCATGAATACAAGAATAAAAACATGAATTTTGTATATGGGACAAACACGGTTCATGAGTAAAGTTTGATCGGGAAACAATCAAACGATGAGTTCAAGAAACAGAAAGAACTTCGAGACAAAGCCAAAATTGCAAGTGGTGCCAAAAGAAGTGGTGTAAAACCCACTAAAGGACATCCACATGTTTCTCGGACGTGTTTCAAGTGCAACGAAATTGGTCATATTGCACGCCAATGTCCGAAATCAAAGCCGGATTATCTTTGAAGGAAAGAAAGTTCAAATATTGTGAAACCGAAGCAACCAGAGTTTGGGCAAATAAGAATTCTAAAAAGGAATGTGAACAAAGATGAAATGAAACAAGCTTTTGAAAAGAAATTTGAGAATTCAACTTTCAAAAATGGTGAGTCTTCAAAAGCAAATGAAAACAAATTTTACATCAAAAAAGCTAACATCAGATCTCAAGCCTGGATTGCAAAGAAACGGTCAACAACATCCGATGTTATTAAGTCTGAGCCTGTAAAGACTGATAACAGGAAAGAAACAAAATTTGAATTCATAACTGAAACCACATCTGAAACTGTCAAAACTACTAGTGGTAAAAATTCAAAAGATAAAAAGACAATAAAGTTTTCAAACATAAACATCATAGAAAATCCAAATGATGAATGTGAATTTGATTATGCAGATGAGTGTGAATTTTATTATGCTGATGAATGTGAATTTGATTACGATGATGGTTATCCAATTCAACCCAAGACCAAAAAGGCTTGGGTCTCGCTGTTTAACTAATTGTTGAAATGTGCAGGGGCTCCAGAGATCCGTACTTTCTAAGTGGATTTTGGATAGTGGAGCGTCCAGGCATATGGCGGGAATGAAAGCGTTGCTATTCGACATAAAAGCTATCAATGGTGGATATGTTGGATTTGCGGGTAACTGGGGTGGAAGGATAGTCGCCAAGGGAAAACTCTCCAATGGCTTGTTTCATTTGATTGCGTGAATTATATTGCAGAGTTGGAGTATAATCTTCTGAGCATATCGCAGATTTGCGACAAGAAGTTCACGGTGCATTTCAATGACAAAGAATGTATTATCTTAAAGTCGGGATTCAAAATACCAGATGAGTGGATTCTGATGCGAGTACCACGAGAGAATGATCTATATGTTCTTGATATGGGTGTCGCTATCACTTCATCAAAATCAGCGCAATGTTTTGTGACAAAGGCTACTGAAAAGGATTATACTCTTTGGCATCGTAAGATGGGGCATATTCATTTGCGAAAAATGAATTTCTTGGTTCATAATGATCTTGTAGAAGGTATAAATCTTCGGAGCTTTCATATGTATGATCACTGCTTAGAATGTAAAAAGGGAAAGCAGATCAAGAAATCTCATCCGAAGAAAATTCTAAACTCAATCAAGTTGCCATTAGAACGTCTCCACATGGACTTATTTGGTCCTGTAAATGTTCAAAGCATCTTAGGAGACTTATATTGCTTGGTCGTGACAGATGACTGTTCGAGATATTCTTGGGTATTCTTTCAGGAATCAAAAGATGAAACGTTCGCGAATTTGGTGATTCTTATTAAGAAACTCGAGAATCTTTATCATCTGCCGGTCAGACGCATTAGAAGTGACAACTGCACAGAGTTTAAGAATAACAAAATGAAGGAATTCTGCAACGCGAAAGGGATACTACACGAGTTTAGTGCTCCCTATACTCCATAGCAAGACGGAGTAGCTGAACGGAAAAACATAACTTTGATTGAAACTGCGAGAACCATGCTTGCAGATTCTAAACTTCCAGTCAGCTTCTGGAGTGAAGCGGTTGCTGCGGCTTGCTACACGCTAAACAGAGTTCTCACTGTTAAAGCAACAAAGAAAACATGTTTTGAGATGATAAACCGACGGAAGCCAAATTTTAAATTCTTAGAACCATTTGGTGCGCCATGTACTATAATCGATCAAGATGGCAAATTCGGAGCTAAATCTCTTGAAGGTTTCTTTGTCGGATATGCGAGTCCGCTAAGAAGAGTATATGTTCCTTCGTTGAGAAAGGTTATTGAAGCACAACACGTGGATTGTTTCAACTATACGGATCCTATTCAAAGGAGAGGTGACGCTGCTGTTCAACTATCAAGATCTTTGGATGCCATTCGACTTGCTGGATGAACAGTCTGAAGAAGAAGTTGCAGCATTATACTATCTTCAACAGTCGGCATATCAAGAACAAATCATTAGACCAATTGTGGTTAATCAACCCACATTGGATTCTTCATCTTCGGAGCGGGTCCAAGCAATAACAGTGGTGTTTAAATTGAAAACACTTCTGAAGCAGAAGTAACACCTGCTACACCTCCAGTGAATGCTTCTAATGAACCAAAGACACAACAGTGCCCAGTACGCCTCAGAATCAGAATTCTGATTCAGATGAAGCACTGACATTTGATGCTGATGATGAAACTTCATTGGAAGAAGAAGTTGAGCAGATTTCTATTCTGTTGAATCAATCTGCTAGTCCAAGAAATTAGAATGAAGCTTCATCAAGTACTCCTAATGTTGATGTGAATAGTGATCTGATTGTTTCAAATCAACAAAGCTCAGTTGATGTTCCAACAGAAGAAATGTCGCGATCATATTCGTACTATCCTTCAACAAATATTATAGGAGAACTACAAACTGGTGTGCGTACTCGAAACCAAATCAACAAAGCACTTAGTTATTTCTACACTAGAGTTGCACCAACTCAGAATTACTGCTACTACTCATGTTTCATTTCTCAAATAGAGCCAAAGACAGTAAATGAGGCTCTGGCTGACGAGAATTGGGTGATAGCAATGCAAGAAGAACTGTTACAGTTCGAGAAGATGGGTCTTTGGAAACTTGTAGACTTGCCACCGAAGCAGAAAGCAATTAGCATAAAGTGGGTCTTCAAGTGTAAAAGAGACGATCGGGGGTAATAGTGAGAAACAAAGCTCGGCTGGTTGTCAAGGGATTCCACCAGCAGGAAGGTATAGATTACACGGAGGTATACGCACCGGTTGCGCGATTAGAATCTATCCGCATTTTCCTAGCGTTCGCAGCTTGGAAAGGATTTAAGGTGTACCGGTTGGATGTAAAATCTGTATTTCTCTACGGTAAACCTTGTGAACAAGTGTATGTCGGCCAATCACCAGGTTTCAGCAGTTCCTCTAAACAAGAACAAAGCATATCTCCTGGATAAAGCCTTGTATAGTTTACACCAAGCCCCGAGAGCTTGGTACAAGACATTATCGCTAACATCTCGTAGGAAATGGCTTTACACGAGGCACAGTGGACAACACTTTGTTTACCAGAGAAGTTGGATCGCATCTGATAATAGTACAAATCTATGTGGACGATATCATTTTTGGTTCTACGGATGACAGTCTGTGCAAAGAGTTTGAAAATATCATGAAGAAGAAATTCGAGATGTCCTCGATGGGTGAAATGAAATTCTTCTTAGGTCTCCAAGTGGATCAGCTTCCAGACGGGATATTCATTCATCAGACTAAGTATGTGCACGACATTCTCAAAAAGTTTGAAATGGATTCTTCGAAGCCGCTTTCGACACCGATGGCACTGAACCATGAGATTTGCATAGACGAGACGGGAATAAAAGTTGATGAAACACTTTATCGATCAATGATAGGTTCATTGATGTATCTGACGGCATCTCGCCCAGACATCATGTATCCTACTTGCTTATGTGCAAGATATAAGTCAAGTCCTCGAATGTCACAGATGAAAATAGTCAAGCGAATCTTTCGTTACTTGAAAGGATGTCCTAGCACGGGCTTATGGTATCCTAAAACAACAATTTCGACTTAACGGATATGCTGACTCAGACTTCAGAGTGGACAAACTGAACTCGAAATCTACAACTGCAGGATGCTAGTTCTTTGGCACGCGCTTGGTAACGTGCCAGTGTAAGAAACAGACCACGGCCTCTCTCTCAACCTGTGAAGTGGAGTATATTTCTGCTTCCAGCTGTTGCTCACAAATCCTATAGATTCAGCAACAAATGAGGGATTATGGTCTGCAGTTTCTTGACACACCTTTATTTGTTGATAACAAAGCAGCCATCGATATAACTAAAAATCCGGTTCATCACTCACGTACAAAACACATTGAAATTCGTTACCATTTCATTCGTGATTGTTACGAAAAGAAATTGGTTCGAATAGAAAAAATCCACACCGACAAACAAAGGGCTGATTTTTATACCAAAGCATTTCCATTAACAAGATTTAAATATCTAATGCGGCTTAACGGTATTAAAAATTTGCTTACAGGTGCGGAAGCTGAGGTTGAATCCGGATCGGATGACGAATTCACGTAATCCGCATTGGTTTGTATGGTTTGTAAATATCTTTCTAGTTTAGTATTTCTAAAAATCTAAAATCCAAAAATATGTTTTTGATTTTAGGGGAGAAATATTTGGGAAAATACAAAAACATATGAAAAATTTCAAAAAAAATGTACAAAAACATTGAAAAAGACAAAAAGAATCCGGTGTCACAAAAAGGAAATGATAGTACATCAGTGGACTATCACAGTATGCTAAAGAAATGTAAAGTTTAAAAGTGATAAACGAGTCTTACTGTGAATGTGTCGATAGGCTTAATACGTTCAGTAAATTGTTTTCGAGATATAAACTAAATTTATGCTTAATCGTGTGGATTAACATATCTTAGATATATGGACTTAGTACTCCAAAATTTCGTTTGAAAAATTGCCTGATTCTGAGATACGAGGTCTTTATAGATAGTTTATATCTGGGGTATTATACAAGTTCTTCTGATTTTGTGGAAGCAATAGCCTAGAACTTCTATAATACTTTCGCTATAAACCCTAAACTGCATGAAATATTGAGAAGTATCGAAAGATCTAATCATTTGCAGTGCTGAAAAGATTCCTTAAGTGGAACACACCTTAAAGACGAGCCGCCATCTCTTTGTCTGTACGGTAGTACTAACCTGAGCTCTCAAGGTCTCGCACTAACCCAGATACAGATATCAATTACGCTATATTCACCTGTAAGATGAAATCTAGGGAATCTTGATACGAGAGTATATTCAAGAAGTGGGAACCACAGATAAGTCAAGTTTCATAATTCATACCTTAACCTATCTTGAAACAGTTGAGAAATGTGGTAAAGTTTAAGTGGACAAACATATTGACAATCTAGGTAAACGAGTTTAAAGCTTAAAGTCATCTAAAAGGTCAACGGTACTGGTGATATGACTTAATTAACTGATATGATCCTTTAGACACAAATTCACAAAAAGATGTCTGTAAATATGCTTGTACATAGTTTACATTGTCCTGTACATAGTTTATCAGCTTTACAGATTAAAAACCAAAAAGATTTTCAGTGTGTTTTAGCATAAACTTACAAAAATTCAAAAAGATTTTATTTCTACATTGTTTTCAGCAAACCAATGTTGGAGAACGGGTCTTCGAAGTATGGTAAGATGCTAGAACTGGTGGGAATCTCTTTAACAACGAGCTAATCTATAAAATCTGAAAAGTTAAAACGATAAAAAGTTCATTAATTTGAAACTTTGATCTTGAAAATATTAACAGTTTGTTCGTAATAGGTCAAACCGGGGTCATTAACTTGGACTCGACAGATAAATCGGTTAACCAAGGTCATTAGCTTGGACTTTGTCAACTGAGTGGATTTTCATAACTGGTAAAAGTTGGAGAGTTCAGGGGTTAAAATGTAAAATTGAAAAAAAGTTTGAATTTGTGGTTTGGCAAGTTCGGCCGAACTTGCTAAACTAAATCAAGTTTAACAAAACAGCAAGTTCGACCGAACTTGCAGATGGTTGCTGAGTTGTTTACAACATTAAGTTCGCCCGGACTTCTAATGGGCATGGTTGTTTGGGCTTTGCAAGTTCGCCCGAACTTGACAGGGTATAAGTACCAGCAAGTTCGGCCAAACTCATCATTTGCACCCCAAATACACTGAGCGAACTTGAGAGACTTGTGAGCAATTTGTGATTTTGGCAAGATTAAGTCGTTACTCTGCCCAAATTTGATTTGTTTTTGGTGATTGGCACACCAACGACAATGACTGAGGTATAAATTTGGACATAGAACTGAACTTTGGACCTTAATCGATGAATATGAATCCGAAATCTTTAAAAATAATAGATTTGTGGGTCTCATAAACAAGTTGAACTTAGAATCTTGTTAAACATTTAAAACCGATCATGAATTCATGTTGATCTTGTTTAAAATGGTCATTATGATGATGAACAAATTTGTGTTTGGAGAAGATGACAAGTTCGACCGAACTTGTTATCAAGTTCGACCGGACTTGTCAACAAATCTGAATCAATGTATCAAGTGTGTTCGACCGAACTTGGTTTAAATAAGAACTATGGAATAAAATGGAAGTTCGCTCGAACATATCAATTAAATTCTGAAACTTTGTTATATATAACTTCGCCCGAACTTATTGTTGCATAATGAACATGTTTTTGTAAGGCATGTTCGGGCGAACTTGATAAACCAGAATGTTTTATCACATGTCAAGTTCGCCCGAATTTAATGAATATGTTAGAAAATTTTTGTAACTTTTTCTCAATAAGCGTGCTAATTGTTTTGCATCGTTTTTCAGGCTCAAGAACCAGCGCGTGTAATTTCTATTGAGTTTTCTAAGTCCCACAACACGTGCATTATGCTCGACAAGACGATTTGTCCATCTCTAAAAGAATACGTGAGCATCATGAAGTTTCTAAAGGATAGTCCTATTCACAAAGCCTAAGGAGCGTACAGTTTCGTACAGATCTCATACGTGTCATTTCTGGACTAATGCAAGTCTTAGTGATGATCAGAAGACGATTAATTCATCAGTGCAAGTTGGAAACGAGGTAAAGAAGATCTCTGTGACTGAAGATGATATTCAACGGATTCTGCAGTTCAGAGATGATAAAGACGATCCGATTTATCTAGATGAGAATATGGTCAGAGGATGTTTCTTTAGAATGGGATACAAGGGGAGCGTGAACAAGCCAACGTTGAAGAAAGGGGAAGTGCCTAACCCCTACAAGCTCCTCATGCATACGATCATTCATACATTTAGTCATCGAAAGGCGGGATTAGACGACATGCAAGATTATTTGGCCTGCATGGCAACGACATTGATTTTGAAGAAGCTGTTCAACTATTCCAAGCTGGTTTTCACTCATATGTCAAAGATTATGGAGGATTCGAGGTTGTGTCTCTATCCAAGATTCGTGCAGATGCTGATAGATGAGAAGTATCCGAATATTGCACGAGATCCAAATGATGTGTTATATCTAGTTCATCTCGATGAGACAACAGTGAAGAAGCTAATCAAGTTTCAGAAGCAAGCTTCAGCTCCTGTTGCAAAGCCAGTTTTTGGGGCAATAGTTAATGAGAATTATGTGGCACCACCTAATAATAGATGGAGAAACGATGGCAGTTGTGATGAAAAAGAACTAAATGCAGAGAAAGAATGGTTTAAAGACTTCAAGCCGAAAGCTAGAAGTGAATGGTTCTTAAAAGCAGAAGCTGATAAGCCTAAGAAGAAACGAGCAGCAAAGAAGGTTGATACAATGCTCATAGACGAAAATGAACCTGAGAATGTTCAAGGCGAAGTAGGTTCTAGTGCAGCAATAGTTGTTGAAAGTCAAGAGACTGAGAAAGCTACTCAAGATGATGTCATATCGGCTACATCAGAACATGATGATGATTCTGATGAAGAACCAGTGAAAGAACCTGAAAAGAAAACAACAGAAATAGTAACCGAAAAAGAGAAAGAAATGGATGTGATTTCGATCCATATCTTGAGAAAGTATCTGATGAAGAAAGACCGAAGAAAAAGGCAAAAAGGTCTAAATCTGCAACAATTTCTACAAATAAAACTACAGGGTCTCCTCAGACAAAGGGAAGAAAGAAAATGAAGAAGCTCAAAAAGCTGTAAGCAAAAGATACAGAGGAAAGCTGAAAAGCGCAGAAGTTACACAAGAACCTTCTGGCGCACAGGAGAAAGAAGTCACACAAGAACCTTCTACACAAGAACCTCCTGTTATTGTTTCAAGTGAAGCTGAAAGGCTAGGAGTTACACAAGAACCTCCTGTGTCTGGTTTATTGGAAGTTCCTATTATTCAATCACCAGTTGCTCCAACGACTTCAAATCTTGAAAGTTCTACTCCAAGGAAGTCAACACCAAAGGCTGCTACTCCAAAGTCAACGCCAAAATCTTCAGAGCCTAATTTGTTTGGTGATATATATAATGATCCGACCAGTTTGCAAGATCTAAACGATTTCTTTCCATAGACGAATGTTGAACTTCTGGAAAAGCGTGTGAAGGTGTTAGAAGAAAAAGTGGCAAAGAATGAGGAGGAGAAAGCTGAGTTTATTCAGAAAATGAATCAAAGCAATGTTGAAAAAGAAATGTTGGACGACAAAGTGAAGGTGTTAGAGAATGAGCGAGAATATTTTAAAGCTTTGATCGAGAGTTTGCAAGATACAAATGAAAAGCTTCAAACAGAGATTGCAGATCTAAAATCAATCCGAGCCCTAAATGATCGAAGATTTTCTAGGATGCAGAAAGTTTTATCTAACTCTCTGGGAATTGATTTCATCAAAGAATATGATCGTCTGGATCAGCAAGAAGCTAAAGAACGATCTGAGAAAGAGTTAGCTGCGAGTAGTAAAGGTAAAGGGGTTGAAGGTGAAACTCCTAAATCTTCTGAAGCTGCAGAGAAACCAGTTGAAGAAAATGTTGTTATAGCTTATGAGTCTGATATTCCAAAGGTTGACAAATCTGCCAAGCCTTCTGATCCTATCATTGCTTCTGAAGATAAGGACGATGAAGAAGCAGATAAAGAGGATAAGGAAGATGATGAAAAGGATGATTTTGAGTATGAAGATTGGAATGTGGCTGATGATGATGATGAGGGTGGTGTTGGAATGAAAATCACTGAAGCTAAAGTGTTAGACGAGTTTGATTTCTCCTCGTTAATGGATGATGAATCAAACAAGATGGATGATAAAAGTGAGGGGGAGTCAGGGCAGAAAGGGCCAACTGATGATATTGATCTGTTAAATGTTGAAAGATTTGTAAAGCCAGTTGTTGCAGTACCCATGAAGCCTTTATTGTTAATGCTGGAACATAACATGGAGGAAGGCGAGTATGTGCACAACTATACAAAGGAAGATCTGGCAAAGTTAGTTGAAGTTGATGCTACAGATCTAGAGTTTGATTTCGAAGAAGACGTGTTGAATGTTAACACTTTTGAGCCGAATGATTATAAGTATGTTAGAAGATTTGAGGCTGACGAGTATAATAGAGTGATAAAGGAAGATTGGTCTTATGATGATGAAACAGATCAAACTGCGAAGTACGTAGGTCTAATTCTGATAGTTTTCCTACATTTGAGGAGATGTACAAGCAACTCGATGAAGATATGCTAAAAGAAAAGATTGAAGAATCTTTGTGTGAAGGAAAAGTACCAAAGCCAATGACTAAAGAAGAAATTGCTCAAGCGAAGAAGTCCTGGTTTAAAGAGATGCCTTGCGAACGAAAGTTTCGACGTCTCTAGCATTCTTTACCAGAGACAAAGAGTTTCATTGGGAGATATCTTGAGTTGGGGTTGGTTCAAAGAACTTAACGTATATGCAATCAAAAGAGAATTTGGAGTTTAATACTTCAAGTATCTTTCTGATTTCAAGACCTTACCATATTGGGATGTGGAAGAGTTGGTTCAGACTGTCAATGTTACATATCACATGAAAGTGATTGATCAGTTGTTGTGGAAATTAATAAAGTATGAAGCAGTGAAAGGATTCAGATATTGGAAGCCATTTATTCCTGGTCGCCGAATCAAGACTAACAAAAAGACGGGGGAAAAAGACATTACATTGATAATGAAGCGACCAAGGGCAATGAGGAATATGCCGCTAATGCCGATTGAGCAAAACTTCTATCCATTGTTCAAGTGGTGGCAGATAGATCCTGCTACTTGTGAAGCCGTTATTGTATTAAAATTTAAAGAACACTTGGATATTTCAAAGGAAAGAGTTGAGGTATTGGGATATCAAGGCTTGAGGGGGTTATGGAGGACAATCAGGATTCTTGATCCTATGTGGTTGGTTAACTGCTCGAGAGAAGATATCAAATGCCTTTTCTACAGTAAGTATTTGAAGAACGTGAAAAGGTACAAGCAATGCAGTTTCAGAAAGTTGTTAATGTTTGCTATGCACACGAAGTTAATTCAGGAAAGATGTGGCAAACAAACTAGAGAGATCTAGAAAGAGTAGAGTTTTTAAAAGAGGAGAAACGTCTCGAAGAAATTCATGAGAGAACAAGAAAGGCAAGTATTAGGAGATTTCAGCATATGAACAAAGTGCCTCCTACAGACCAGAGGCCGGATCCTAAGCAAGAACGATGAAAGAAGCCGTTTAAGAACTTCTTCGGTCGTGTGCGTTAAAGTATATTATGAAGACAGAGTTTTGAAGACTGATATAAGACAAAGACTATATCCAAGGGGGAGTCTGTTGGTGCATAATGTCTATGGCTTAGTCTTATATTGAGTCTGTATAAAATAGAGCTGAATAGGCTACTCGTATGAAGTATTTATGTATAGTTTAGACAAGTTCGCTCATAATCCTTCATGTATAGCCAAGTTCGGCCGAACTTGCTAAGGCAAGTTCGGGTGAACTTGTGTCTCCCTAGGGCGAACTTGTGAGTCTACAAATACCTAGCTAGCCTCTCTCATTTGTAACTTTGACATTTTGGAGGCGAAGCTCTGTCAGTTTGTACTCTTGACGTTTGATCAATAAAACTGATGTTAAACTGATTAATTCTTGTCTATTGGTAAACACGACGTAATATTTTCGCTATTATGGACGTTAGATATCAAATTTAGGTTCCTTAGCATCGAGGATCGGTCCTACATTATGACAATGTCATAATTGAGAATTGTGATGATGATATCGATGATGAAAGTGCTAAAAAAGAGAAAAATGAAATATTTTTAAAACTTAAAGAAAAATTTCAACAAAGTGTTCTACAATCTACTGAAAAAGGTGAATGCTCAACGCAAAAACCTTTTAAGCAGAATGGAGAATGAAAACAAAAAGAAAAACAACGGTTTAAAAATTCTTAAAATTTTCAAATGAAAAATAAAAGCTCATCGGTACGATCATCCAATTATTGTAGAAATTCACAAAAATTTGTAAATCAAAACTCACAAAAATTTGTAAATAAGTGGTGCAGGTCGGACCACAGTGCTTCAACGTCAAATCAAAGTTACAGACAAAGCAGGAAAGATGGCTACCACACTTCAAATCAATGTTATGATTTGAGTGTATGGTTTGATAGAAAAGATCGATATGAGAACATGAAGTGTCATAAATGTGGAGTAACTGGACACATTGATAGTAAATGTTTACAAATTAAAACTAAACCTGCTCATATTGATAACAAAAGTTCTGGAGTATCAACTCAGGTTTTGAAACAACCTACAGAAACTACAAACAAGGTGAAACCAGTTATTACTAAGTTTTCAAATTTTGAAACTGGTGAATCCTCGAATGGTAATGAACAAAGAGTTTCTACATTGTATTTCAAGAAAGCTTTAATGAAAAATCAAACATGGTTGGTGAAAGAAAATGTGTTTACACAATTAGTGAAAATTAAAAGTTTAGAAGACTTTCCAAAACTTGAGAAAGTCCAGAATAAACCTGATTGTGAAAAGAAAGTAAAAATTAAGGTTTAAGAAACAACACCTAAGACTGCAAAGGCTTGGGTGTCACTATTCAACTTATTGTTTGAATTTTTGTGCAGGAACTTCTGAGATGAACGCAAATTATTAAAAATGTAGTTCTGGGGCATACAATGAAGACGAGCCGGGTTATCAAGTTCTATATAAAGGCCTTATTACATATTTCAAATAACGTTTACTTTACAATTTTCGAAAAATTTTTGGAGAAAATTTTTCGAAAACATGTTTTAATAACGTTTACTTGAAAATTTTACAAATTTTTGAAGAAAATTTGAAAATTTTCACAAAACCCTCACTGTTGAAAAGACAAAATTCATGGATATAATTGTTTTATAAACACAAAAGTGTTAAGGTTTTTGTCATCATGAGGGGGAGAGTGCTTAAAAGAAAATTTGTGAAGCAGTACTGGATGGCGAATTGAAGTGATTCTCATCGGTTGGTCAATGTTTTCTATAAATAAAAAATTTTTGAAATATGTTTTTGAATTTTAGGAGGAGAAAAAAATTTCAGAAAATCCAAAAACATATTAAATACGAAAAATTCAAAAACATTGAAAAAGGCAAAAAGAGTTTTGTGGATAAAAGGAAATGATAGTACATCAGTGGACTATCATAGTATGCTAAGGATTTGTAAAGTTTAAAAGTTTAAACAAGTCTTGCTATGGATGTGTCGATAGGATTTACACGTCAAGTAGATTGTTTCAGAGATAGAAACTAAATTTTACAATAGCTTAATTTGTAGATTAACATCTCTCGATATATGGACTTAGTACTCTGAAATTTCGTTTGAGAGATTGCCTGATTCTGAGATACGAGGTCTTTATAGATGATTGATATCTGGGGTATTATACAAGTTCTTCTGATTTTTGGAAGCAATAGCCTAGGACTTCTATAATACTTTTTCAAAAACCCCAAAATTGCATGCAAAATTGAAAGAATCGAAAGATATAATCATTTGCAGTGCTTAAAAGATTCCTTAATTAGAACACACCTTAAAGTCTAGCCTTCATCTCTTTGTCGATACGGTGGTATTAACCTGAGCTCTCAAGGCCTCGCACAATCCAGATACATATATCAATTACGCTATACTCACCTGTAAGATGAAATCTAGGGAATCTTGATACGGGAGTATATTCAAGAGGTGGGAACCATAGTTAAGTCAAGTTTCTTAATTCTACAAACGTATCCAGGAACAATTGAGAAATGTGTTGAAGTTTAAGAGGACAAATATATCGATAATCTAGGTAAATTTGTTTAAAACTTAGTGTCATAAAGAGGTCAATGGTACTTGTGTGTCTCAAAAACTGATATGATCCTTTAACACAAACTCAACAAAAATATGTTTGTAAAAATGTTTGTACATACTTAGTGTTTGATATTCATTTCATAAAACAAAAAGATTATATTATCTTTTAGTTTCGACCACTGATGATGAAAAGTTGATTTTCAAAGTCTAGAATTGCTGAACAAAATCTAAAAAACTTTTGAAAATTGATTTGAAAAGTTTAAAAGTTTCATTAAGTTGAAACTTACATTTGAATAAATGTGTTAGTTTAGTGTCAAATCGTTTAATCAAGATCATTAAGTTGAACTTGATACATGAATCAGATATTCAAGGTCATTAATTTGGACTTGAATAACTGAGAGGTTTAAAAACAGATGAGGAGATTAAAATTTGAAATGTCGGTGTTTTTGAAATTTCAAAGTTTGAATCTGAAATGTTTATTTGAATATTTGAAAAACTTTGAAATATGAAGTAGATTTTAAGATGAGCTGGATTATAACGTTGATTAAAGATACCAGAAAGCTTAAAGCAAGGGGGAACATGCGATTAAAGTTTTATCAAGACAAGCTCGAGAAGAAAAGAGAAAAGGATTGTAGAAGATATGAAGATCAAGGAAGTTAAGTTTATTCAAGAAATAAAGATCAAGAGGACATTAAAGACTTAGAACTTAATTGAAGAATGATGACTACGGCAGCATCCAAGGGGAGTATGTTGATGCATATGTCTGTTGCCTACATCATCGTATAATGTTGAGTCTGTGTTTATGAGCGAAACGTCAAGTTTATGTATGTTGTATAACAAGTTCGCCCAAACTTGTATGGTGCTTGAACAAGTTCGCCCGAACTTGTCCAAGGCACCTTTCAGGCGAACTTGTGTAACTATAAATATGTGAGTTTGCATTTCATTTGTAATTTAGAGATTTTGTAACTTGGACGGCGAAGCTCTGTCCAAGTGTTTCCAGGATCTGTAACGTCTACTAATCAATGAAACATTATTAATCAGTAACAAACTAGTATCCAATGTCGCCTATGCAAACGGATTCCGTACGTTTACCTTAGGTTTGCCAAATTAGGACCTGACAATCCGTACAACGGACCTTCAATTGGTATAAGAGCTACGGTTATCACCTACGCTCATGAATTCGGACATTTATGGACATTAGGAGCGGTTTTAGACGTAAATCATCAAATAAACATACAATCCACGGACAAAAAGTAAAATTGAAGGATAGGATTATTAGAAAACCATTTTTGACTAGATCTATGGTGGAATCATCTCGAAATTCGAAGAAATAAGGATTCTGGATCGAAAAATGTAAAACAGGGCTGTTTCAAGTTCGCCCGAACTTGTATCTTGGAGATCAAGTTCGCCCGAACTTGTAACATATTGATAAAGTTTGCCTGAACTTGTATCATAGTGGACAAGTTCGCCCGAACTTGTCTAGGGAGTCTAAAAGAAATAAAAGGCATGGTGAAATTTTGTTGATCGTATTGATGGGATGAGTGTCCATAAAAAAATTGGTGATAGAAATTTTTTCGAGTTTTTGAAGACCGAACCGGGATGTTCGAGGATACCGTCTAGAGCTTTAGAGTACATATTTGGTGATATGGTCACAAAATTTTGAAGAAAATGGGAGAATCAATGATACCATGCAGAACGTTGATCATTTGGGTGTCGTGACTAGTAATGGGCCTAATCGTTAAATCATCATTTGTTAAAAACTGAAAGTTCCAGATTTGAGGGGGAATTTCAGTGAAAATTTCAGTATGGTCAAAATTTGCAAAAATGAGGGGGAATAAAAATTTTACGATATATGAAGATTCCAGCATTTTTGAAATTCGTGACTGCTGCAATAGTGTCCGGGTGGTTACCGATTGTAGATTATCGGGAAATGCAGAGGATTGAGATTCATTGGCATTTCAAATTGATGTCTAGTTTGAAAGTGGGTGGTTACATAACTGAGTCTTGGAGGAGTTGTTTATCAGATTCTGAGGTCATGGTTGTGGATTGAAACATGAGTCACGCGTATGGTTTGGAAGCACATACGACTGCCTATCTTTAACTCTGCTTTGCACATGAATTATTTACTGGACTAATCGCCAGGAGATAAGGATGATCTGTAGTTTCAGTTGCCCCGGGTTGTACGTGGTACCATGATTAAAGAAGATGATTTATAGGATCGGATCTTCCTGACAAATAAGTGTACCGGTTGCTGACAAAAGAGGCAATACATTTGGGATTCTGTGATCACAGGAAGTTCAGAGTTTTTAGATTATGATACAGGTTGATGCTTAAGGGATGTAGGACTTAGGTCCTGATCTCCGATGTGGGGTTGGCGTATACACGACTGCTTATCATTAACTCTGCAAAGCAAATGAACTATTTGATCGGGTAAGCCGGGATCAGTGGTTGTGAATGACTGATTTTTTCAATCTTTTCGATCTTGGTTCCGTAGGAGCAAGTCAGAAAGTAGAACCATCTGATTTGATTCGTTCTTAATAGCCATGAGATGATCATCTTAGGGTGATCCTTTTGTCGATGGATGCTCCTATTACACTCCTAGTCTCTGAAGGATGAGAACCAACTATGTAGCATCTACACCGAGAATTCAAGTATTGTATACGTCATTAGTTTGATCCTTTGTAGGAACTACCCGTAATAACGAACTTGCAAAACGGATCTGTTTATCATAAAGAGATTCGTCGTTCTTGACCCTGCTTCACCTTAATTGTTATTTGAACAAGTAAAAGTTCTGTCTTGGTCCGAGTGGGGACATCATTTCTCTCCTGCATGTCCATGGAGTTTTGAAAAATCCAAACATCTCAGAGATAGATAGGGAGGTAGGAATTTATCGAACGAACCACACTCCTTCGTATACGTCAGGAGTCCATTGATGAGAAGGGGCTGGGGAAAGCTTGAACCCAATTCCTAGAGTGATGAATATGAGCGCAATTGAAATTCCTGGGGAGTTATACATTTGTGTATTGATAAGACCATTCACTATTTCTTGAATCTCGATCTCTCCCCTGGATGAACCAAATCTCTGAGCCGTGTTTGAATATTGTATAGGTTAGAATCGAACACACGACCAAAATACGGAGCGTATAGTGAAAATGGGAACAAGTTCGCATGAACTTGACCTGTGATGGTCAAGTTCGCCCGAACTTGGCATGTGATGGTCAAGTTCGCCCGAACTTGTCCATAACACATTTCGGGCGAACTTGTTCAGCTATATATAGGTGTGTTGTTCATTTGTTACTTAAGTTTTTGCAATCCCTACGGGGAGGTGCTGCCGGATTCTCTCCAGGAACTCCGGCAGCTGGAATTAAAGATGTATGCTCTTTCGGTATGAATGAAGACTTCCGTTGCATTCTATTTCTACTCCTTTCTGTAATAACATTCTACCAAAATTGACACATTATGCACTAACTTCCGTCTAAAACCGCCTGATCCCGGACCTTCAGGACATCTCTGCAGAAGCGAGATATCCTGTGACTCGGCACGAGGCTCGTTAACTCAAGCGTTAGGAGCGCGTCGCTGAGGAGGGTTGTTAACAACTTGATTTTATGCAGCAGCGACTCGGCAAACATTAGCTGTATGACCAATAAGCACACAATTTAAACATTTGTGGCATTGTACATTAGCGTGATGATGAAGGTTACATTGGTTGCACAGAGGTGCAGTTACATTATATGGCCTCTAGCAGGGGGTTGCGCTGGTTGGTTGGGGCAGCTTGATTGGGTCGAGCAACCACAACAAGGTTTTGTGAAGCCTTACTTTTCTTTGACCTTTTTGAGGGTTCAACTTTGGTTTCTTTAGGTTTCTCTTGTGTGGTTTTAGCAGCTTGTTCCTTGTCGCCTTTGCAAAACAATTTCCTTTTTCTGATTTGAGACTCAGTCAGGGTAGCAGAGAGCTCGATAGCCTGTCGAACAGTGGTAGGGTTGCTACCAGTAACAATGTCCTGAATAGGGTCAAGCAGGCCATCAATATATTTTTCAATTGCCTTGTCCAAAGGCGTAACCATTGTAGGACATAACAAGCTTAGCTCCTCATATCGGTCAGTGTAGGCACGATGTTCTCCACTATCCTGTTTAAGATCGTGGAACTCATTCTCAAGTGCCTTTTGCTCATGACGTGGGCATAACTCTTTCATCATGAGAGCTCGAAGCTCTTCCCATGTTTGAGCCATCGCTACCTCGGCACCCTGTCTCTTTTCACACCATTCCACCATGTAAGCGCTCTCTTTTGAAAGACACTTGAAGCAAACTCTACCTTACGTTCATTAGGACACTGCACATAACGAAAATTGCTTTCGATACTTTCGAACTATTGTAGGAGCCCAGTAGCCCCTTCAGACCCAGAGAACTTGAGTGGTTTAGCTGAACAAAATTGTTTGCACTAAGCAGGCGCATTGTTGTTGTTATTGTTATTATAAGATTGATTTAGTTGGATCACAAGGTCCAGAAGTATAGCGACCATTTGTTGCCCAATTAAAGTCGCCATTTCGATGTCTTGAGCAGTGTTGCGACGAGGAGGCATTCTAAAATATAGGAAACATGAGATAAACGTGTGAGATTGACATTGAATAAACAGAAGAGTTTATAAAAATAATCGATGAGAAATAAGGATTGTGATAATTTGTTTGTTACTTAAAACTAATAAATGACATAGTGACTAATCAAAGTAAATGGGTCTTTATAATGCATCGTGAAGACATGCTTTAGCCTAGAAGTGGACACTCACCCCAAGAGTCCCCAGGTAAGAGTGACTGGTCTGATAATGCGGATTTGTACGAACACTCTAGGCCTTAGACATAACACTCAGGGTACAGGCACCCACCCTTCCAGATTGCACGTGTTCACATTAATAAAACCCAAACTTTGACGAGATTTTTGAAAACTTTGTAGGCATGAAGCCCAAAAACAAATCATCTAAGGATAGATGATTTCTTATGATGTTTTAGAAAAATTTTGACTTTCAAGAAGGTGTTGTGTTCTTGTTTTAGGCAATCACCTAAGGATAGGTGATGATATAGCTTTAAGGATCTAAATGCAAGAGAATTCGCGTTAGGGTCCTAGGAAGGTTATAGACTAGGTCAAAGTATTACTAATAACCTAATTCCTTATAACCAGTGCTCTAATACCAATCTGTAACACCTCAAATCGCGTAAAACAACACGCGGAGGAAACACTTGGGGAGTCACGTTACAAATTGTTTCACAACACCTGGTTCTTCAAATTTGTTTTATTGAATTTATTGACTTACATCATTTTGGAATAGAAAAGAAATACAATCAAATTTGTCTTTCGGATTTTAAAGTAACTAAAGCCCGAGTCCGTCCTATGTGTAGCATGCAGCAACAATCATCACACAGATAAACCTGAAACATATGTGAAAATAGGTACGTCAGCATAAAAATGCCTATGAGTAACATAGGTTTTGTGTTTAAGATTCATGGCCTAGAATGTTTAAAGGAATACTCAGTTAAAAAGTGCCATGAATACTTACAAAATGTTTTCCTTTAGGAAATCTAAAATAAATCGAATGATATGAAAGAAATAGTGTATGGTTAAATCAATAACCAAAATATGTAATGCAGAAACAAATGTCGTGTATAAAATATGCCGAGTTATGTAGAAAATGTATTGTATAATCAATATCTTGTCTAAAAAAATGTCTGGAACCGATATCATGTAATTCATTGTCATGTAAACCAATGTTGTGTAAACCAATGTCTTGTATAAACCAAATCGTCATGTATAGAATAATGTTTTTGAATAAACACGGTTTTGTTTAAATCAAAAGTTATGTTTTATAAACCATTGCTTTTATTGTTAAAACATATATTAGGATTGTTGGCAAATACATTCAAACCTTGTTGATTGTCGGATAGACCCTTATAAAGAGAAAGGTTTATCAATTGTTTATCAGATTCAGTCATTCCCCAATGGATACTTTCAACACTAGAAAGCAGGAATGAGTGTCAAACCTATGGTACCATAACATACTATCGGTTAGCATCAATGTTAATGAATGTATCAATATCAAGTTCAACACACCAATATGTAAATAACTAAGTGAGCATGCCTGTGAAAATGTCCTTGTACACAATGTACTAGGTATGCTAAGTCAACATACGAAGCATAATGTCTTTGAAAACATGTGTAGGTATATTAAGTCAATATACCAAATGAAGATGTCGTTTGAAATCGTGTACTAGGTATATTATGTATTCAAAACTTGTATATGTCATGAAAGCACGAAACTAGATATAGGCACAATATGTTACACCCCAAAACATTTGAAAACGTAAAAGAGGGGTCTATGTACTCACTTGGGATTTGCAAAGTAATCTTGGATCAAAAGAAAACCAAAGCTCAAAGATCCGAGAAATCAAGCGTGTCCTAAATGATACTATGTAAAACGAGACTTGAATCAGAGATTGTAATGAGACCTTATAAACCAAATGAGTATTGGAACTCATGAATGGTTTAATAAAGTTAACATTCTGAGTTGAAAAGGTTTTTAAGTGCTTTTGACCGTTATGACCCGTTAAGGTAGTTTAAGCCACTTTAACGCGTCATTTGCGTAATTACGTAATCGGATGGTTAGATATGTGTTATGATAAGTCTTTAATGCTTAAAAATGTTTGAAAATGTTATTTGATCAGATTAAATGTTAAAATTTATGTTACATATGTTTATAGTTGATTTATTTGCAAAAAGGGTATTTTGGTCATTAATGAAGATCATAACAACTAATTATCATAACACTAACCAAATGACATGACCATAAGGTATATCCTCAGAGGGGTTATTCCCTATTCAACTATGGTCACAAATATGTATTTGGTTGGGTTTAAAGATCAACCAAACGGGCCAGATTCGAAAGTCAAAGCGGTGGTCAAAACCGTTCCACAAACGATCCTAGACAAGCACTATACTAAGAGTAACGAGTCAGACATGTTTTGATATGTCTAACTAAGTTGTAAAAGAGTTTTGGCACCAAAACAAAGTGTTTTGACACCTGAAATTAGTTCCGTCATGAAATGCGCATAAATCGTATTATTGACCGAAACTTTGACTTGTCAAAATGACTAGAAAAGATGGAAATCAGTAGGTATGATCACTAAGGACCATAACCATCATGATAACCATCATAAAGCAAAGTTCAATTGGACTTTATTTTGACCAATTCATGATCAAAACTGAAAGTCAACAGAAAGTCAAACTTTTTGATTTTTTAGCCCAATTAAACTAAAAGAATTGAATAAAACATGAATGAAAGCACTTACAAACACCTAGGATAACCAAGGAATCACAGAGGAAGTTCCAAAGATGGTTGCAACTTCAGAGAATGGCAGATGAGAGCATGAATGAAAGTTGCATAAGTTCAAAATGAAGAAGATCATGGTATTCGTAGTTAATTTTGAAGTTATATGATCAAGACAAGTGTCCATGAATCATCACTGAAGTTGATTAGTGTCCTAACACTTGTTAGAAGAAGAGAAAAGGGTGGCAAGTTCGTTTGGTGAGTCAATCAAGGAGTTCACCAGCTGCTGCCACCTTTTTGATGTGCTGGGCACCCCTTACGGACCATATGGGGTTTTGCCTTATGGTCCGTAAGGCCCTTGTAGGGGCTGAAGTTTCAAAAATGGTATAAATGGCCCCAGAACTTGTTTTTGACGCGTTTTGGCACTTTTAACACCCGTTAACCTGATTTTCAAACTTCATAAGGACGAGAAAGCATAGGGAACTTGAAATATGTTCAAAAATATTCCGGGTGTCGATTCGTTTGGTCGTACGGTTGCGGTTTTTGGTTAATTACGACGAAAATCATAACGAACGCGTGCATGACCATAAAGTGTAACGAACGATATTTTTGCATTCCAATCATTAAAATACAAGATTTTAATAATTACAAAAATTTTTGGATGTGCGTACGTGTTCCGGATTAAGAGATACGCGGAATTTTGCAAAATAGCCCCTAAAGTTGCAAAAGCATGTTTTGCCATACCGAAGCCTTCAAAACTTAATTCTAAGTTATGTAAAGGTTATTTAAGGTATGTTAAGCTTGTGACCTTGTACCGGAGTGTGCAACGCTACGAGAATCGGCAGACTTTCATAGTTTGTCGTAAATAGTCCCTGTGGTCGAATAAGCTTGTTTTTGACATACCAAACCCTTCAAAACTTATTTCTAAGTTATGTAAAGGATATTTAGGGTATGTTTAGCTTATCTCACTAATCTGGAATATATGTTGCATTAAACTGATTACATTTATGTAACAGTTTACGTATTACCTTCTAGGAATTGTTTAAGAGATCGACTTTGAACAGGGATTGATATTGTGCAATTGTTATGGATAAGTTTCACAATTCAATGAATAAAATACAAGGTTTTATTTTTATGAAATTGTTCAGGACTTGATAATGACAAATGAAGGCACAATTGTCACAACTTTCCAATCACAAGAGAATGAGAAACGTTCTGGATGATCTAACGCGACTATGTTAGACCTAATGCTAAGAAGCGGTTTGTGAATCACCGAAGTGCCTCTCCCCCGATATCACATTCAAAGAGCGCATTCGGTTAACCAATCTCTACAATTCTCAAGAAATTACGAAGCGCCAAGGTTTAATCGAAATTTCGAAACTTCGAGAAGTCAAAATTTTGGTTATCAACACCATGGTGGGTGAAACTTTGAAAATTCTGGTTACACGAACCGATCATCAACTCCATACAATTTCCGTTTTCGATGGGTACCTCCAACAACTTCTGAAATGGAAATGGAGGATGTGGTGGTAGTGACGGTTATTTCAAAGAATATTCGTATGTTGATGAAATGGGACAACCCAAGACCGTTATGGCGTCCCACATTCTAACTGATTTTCTTGTGGTGAGTGTAGGAGCAGCTAATGAGGGCTATCTATATTTGGTATATCGATAGTGGCTGTTCCAGACACATGACCGGAAATAAAGAATTGTTGGAAAATCTTAAGCCAATTCATGGTGGTTATGCTAACTTTGCAGTGAAAAGGGTGGTTACATCATCGGTGAAGGTTCAGTGTCTAATAGAAAGATTACACTACACAAAGTGAACTTTGTCGAAGAGCTAAAACATGTATCTCAAATCTATGACAACAAGTATTCGATGTTGTTCACTGATAAAGCTTGCTTTGTTTTGCGTCCTGGATTTGCTATTCCTGAAGATTGGATTGTTATGAGGGCTCCACGGGTGAATAACACATATGTCATGGACATGCGCTCGTTGGTCAACTCATCTGCTCCAGTGACCTGTTTACTATCTAAAGCGACTGAAGATCAATCTTATTTATAGCATAGACGAGTGGCCATGTGCATCTGCGAAAAATGAACCACTTAGTGAAAAACGACTTAGTGTTGGGGGTTCCTTTACGTAGCTTTATTATGCAAAACAAATGTGAATCATGCGAAAAAAAAAATCAAAAGAAAGCCTCATAAACAAAAAATTGTTAACTCGATCCAAAAACCACTTGAATTGCTTCACATGGATCTTTTCGGCCCTATCCATGTTGCTAGCATTGGTGGTATGTCCTACTATCTTGTTGTCACCGATGATTTCTCACGATACTCGTGGGTATTTTTCTTAAAAACTAAGGATCAAACACATGGTATTTTAAGAGATCTTTTTAAACAACTTGAGAAAAATTATTCAGTACCTATTAAGAAAATCCGAAGTGACAACGGGTCGGAATTTAAAAATCAACATATGGATGAGTTATGTTCGGAAATGGGAATAGTTCATCAGTTCAGCACTCCTTATGTTCCCCTTACGGCCCGTACTATGCTTTCTGATTCAAAATTACCTATGTTCTTCTGGGCTGAGGCAGTAAACACAGCATGTGATGTGCTTAACCATGTGCTTACGGTCAAAAAGGAAGATAGGACTTGCTATGAACTTCTTAATAATAAGAAACCTAATTTATGTAGGTTGAGTTCTCTTCATTTGGGAAGCAATCTCCAAGCTCCGGCTATCCCTGTTCCAAGAACAAATATCTATCATCTTGTTGATAATATTATTGGGAATCCAAATGCCGGAGTGCAAACTCGAAGAAGTCTTCCAGAGATGCAGTGTCTGTTTACTCAAATCAAGCAGGAAGAGATATTCAATCTTAGCCTACATGAATGTTTTATCTCTCAAATTGGAGCCGAAAAATTATCAAATGGCCTTGAAAGATAGCTCATGGTGTGAGGCGATGCAGGAAGAATTAGCTCATTTCGACAAGTTAAAAGTGTGGAATTTGGTCGATCTTCCCAAGGGTCAACACGCAATCAATATTAAGTGGGTCTTTAAGTTCAAAAGGATGACAAAGGTGTGGTCGTCAGAAATAAAGCACGATTGGTTGTACAAGGCTTCAATCAGGAAGAAGGGATTGCTTACACAGAGGTCTACGCACCCATGGCTCGACTGCAAGCAATTCGTCTGTTTCTAGCATTCGCATCTCATATGCGTTTCAAGGTCTATCCGTTAGATGTCAAGAGTGCATTCCTTTATGGGAAGCTTTTAGAAACTGTGTATGTATCTCAACCACCTGGGTTTGCTGCTCCTGAGTCCGACAATAAGGTCTATCAGTTGGATAAAGCTTTGTATGGTCTTCATCAAGCTCCTCGTGCCTAGTATGTGACCTTATCGAATCATCTATTGGAGCATGGATTCAAGCATCGTGCGATCGACTCCACATTGTTCATTTTGAAGAAAGGGGGAGATTTTCTGATTGTACAGATTTACGTTGACGATATAATATTCGGTTCTTCAAATGAAGAATTGTGTCACGATTTTAAGAAGGTGATGTCGTCAAAATTTGAAATGAGTGCGATGGGAGAATTATCATTCTTTCTTTGTCTTCAAGTCAGTCAGGAGAAAGAAGGGACGTATGTGCATCACAAGCTGGATTTGAAATGAGTGCAAAATTCTCAAGATATCTGGATTTGAAGATAGCTCACCTTTCGACACACCTCTGCCGACAAATCACAAGCTGACTGCTGAAAAGCAGAAGGATCCTGAAGTGGACCCAACTCTTTATCGTGCAATGATTGGCTCTGTTATGTATCTGACCGCTTCACGTCCCGATATTATGTTTTCTGTTTGTTTGTGTGCTAGGTACCAATCTACTCCAAGGGAATCTCATTTGGCTGCAGTCAAACACATCTTCAGATACCTGAAAGGGAAGCCTAAGCTTGGATTGTGGTATCCAGCTGAAGGAAGTCTGGATTTGATTGCATACGCTGATGCAGACTTTGGAGGGTGCGCAGTCAACAGGAAAACAACCTCAGGCCGCGCACAACTGCTTCGAAACCGTCTTGTGTCTTGGCAATGCAAAAAACAAGTTGTCGTGTCTTTATCCACATGTGAGGCCGAGTATATTGCAGCTTCAAGCTGTTGTGCTCAGGTTCTGTGGATTCCACAACAAATGAGAGACTACGAGTTTGAATTTTACTCGAACTCCAATTTTGGTCGATAATAACTCTGCCATTTCCATAACTAATAATTCGGTTAACCATTCACGCGCTAAACACATAGATGTTAGGCATCATTTCATTCGTGACTATGCTGAAAAGGGTTTAATAAATGTGGTTAGGATAGACATGTTAGATAACTTGCCAACCTTTTTACTAAGACTTTCGATCGGGCTAGGTTTGAGGATCTGGTTCGAATGATCGCCATGATCAACCCAGAGTGAAATGCTTTCAGAAAATCGCATAGAAACTTTATTTTAAATTTCACGTACAGTTCTTACTGCTTTTCAAAATTCAAAAATCCAAAATATTTTACTTAGTAGTAGGATTATTTTCTAAAGAAAATACAAAAACATCAGAAAAATGAAAAATGTAGTTGTTTTGAGATATAGGAGAAAGGATAGTACATCGGTTGTCGTATCTGATGCACGACTATGGTAATATATATAATAAATGTTAATTGTAAGTCTGTAACAGCTTCATCACATGTTTCTTTGGTAGGCTTTACGCGTAAATAAGAACCTGCCTTTGGTATAAAATGTTGGTGCACATATGTCTATTGCCTACGTATAGTATGAGTCCGATGTATAGATGGGGTTTCGCAGTGTCAAAAGTTAAACTTTAAAGTTTTTGTTTTAGTAACAGAAATTTCGCACGAAAATTCTAGTGAATTTTTGCACGAAATTTTCGTGCGAAAATTCCTTCCATCCCAAGTCCAAGGTGCTATCTTGTCAAGCCTATAAATAGGTGACTTGGGATGTTAGTCAAGCATGTTGTTTTGTTGATCAGAGGCGAAGCCCTGATCGAGTCTGTAATCTTTCCAAAGTTGATTAATACAAGATTTAGACGTGTTTAACAATATCCTCACACGTGTTGATTGTTTGTTCACTTGGCCAACAATGAATTCCGCCTTTGTTAGCTGAGCAAATCACACCGGAAGCTCACGCGTTGGGTCCGATCCTACACTCACAAGTGGTATCTGAGCCTTGAGATTTGATTTGAGAACAAACAACCAAGTTTCAGCTGGATTCAACCTTCAAAGTTCAAGATTCATCCATTGAAGAACTCTACTTCTACCTTTTCTTGGAATGTCATCTAGATATAAGGGATTTCATGGACAAGTTGGACTAGGATTTTAGTATGATGTGTTAAAATCGATTCAAAACAAATCACTGAAACATACAAACCTAAATATTCATCAAACGTGAAATTGTGAACAAGTGCTCGAAGCAGATCAAGATTTTCGCACGAAAATCCTACATTTCGTACAGAAATTAGGTACTTTTAATCTGTAAAGTTTCAAGTGTCAAGAAAGTAAAATTTCGTGCGAAATTTTTCGCACGAATTCACTTTTCATACGAAATCAAAATTTTCGTGCGAAAATCTAGTCCATATTTTCGTACGAAAGTTGTCTTACAGACTTTGTTATTCAGTTTAAGTTAGGCTAACAAGTTCTAATCTGTTTTCCTGTTAAAAGTATTTTTAAGATGTCAGGTGAGGAAGATTTTCACAAGCAGTCATAACCTCCGTAGCAGCTCAGAATATGAATCCCGAAAACGAAATGGGAACCACCACAAAACCTCCAAAACTCATGAACATGGAAGATTATGAAAGTTGGAGTGAGAGGCTCAAGAACTGGTTCAAGCAACAAATTTGGATTGCTGGTTTGCAATTGAGACCAAGTACCGCACACCGCTCAATGAACATGGTCTTGAAAAGACACTGGCTTAATTATCTGATCCAGAGAAAGAAAAGTACGTTAATGAGAAAAAGATGATGAATCTTCTTCAGCAAGCAATTAAGGAAAACATTCTGACTCTCTTACAATATGACGATGATGCTCAGTCGTTATCGCTTGCTCTGCGTTTGAGTGCACAAGGTAGTACGCAACCAAGAAAGGGAAAGAAACGTTGTTGCATAAAGGATTTGATGTTTTCAATCTCATTCAAGGCGAAAAAATGAAACAGCTCATAGAAAGATATTGCCACTTGGTAGTTCAAATGAAGCGAATGGGAATTGTTAAAACAAATGAAGAGTTAGTCGACAAATTGGCAGATTCGTTACATGAAGGATAATGGGCTACGTATCTAACTATCCTAAAGAATGGAGCAGAATATGATAGTCTCAGTTTACCAAGATTTATCGAGAAATTGGAAGGACATGAATTAGAAATGCAGAAGACGGAAAAAAGCAAAAGATCAAACTCGCAACAGGATTTGAGTCTATACTACAAAGGGAATCTGAGTACACCTATTCAGAGCCCAAAGATTCAAACAACTTTCAGTGCTAATTCTAATGCCAGTCCATCCTCCAATCAGTCAAGTGGATTTCAGTCGTTTGCTTCCATCAATCCAAATAATCACCAAGGGCAATAATCATCTCAAAGCTCCAATCAACCACAAAACAACCAGCAAAATCAATATAATTCCAACCAGCGAATTCTACAATGTAATATTGCAGTAAACCTCCAGAATGCTCAAGACTTTAATAAGCAAACCGCAAAGCAACATATGGTATTACTTGCAGTAGTTCTGGAATCTTATGAAAGCTTAGTTGCTGGGAGAATCAGAAATCCAAAAATGACAAAAGAAGATTATGATCAGATTGATCTGGAAGAAATGGAGTAGATAGATATCATGTGGTGTATGGCATCAGTGGTTCGCAGAGCACAGGGTTTCATGGAAATCACAGGGAGAGATGATTTGAGAGGTCTTGATGGAAAACTCGGATTTGATAAATCCAAAGTTATGTGCTTTAAGTGTAGAGAGAAAGGACATTTCAAACGTGAATGTCCAAATCGTGAAGTAAAAGGAAATCATAATCCATTTGGGGATGATTACTACAAAAAGGCAGTTTACCATTAACCACAGGCTGAGAAAAGAATGGTGCAAATCGAAGATGGACCTTCGAACTCAAAAGATAAAGCTCTAGTGGTCACGCAAGAAGATGAAGGGTTCAACTGGAACAACTTCATTACAAAGAAAGAAAGTCTTGCTTTAGTAGCCGAAATTATGGAAGAGCCTGAATCATCAGAGGAAGTTTCAGAAGAAGAGATGGAAGAAGTTCTTGCAGACTACTTCAGATAATCAGCAGAAGAAGAATGTCTGAGAGGTACTCCTAAGCCTTGTTTGTTTGCAACAATTCTTAAAACTTTTGCAGGTAGTTTTGATTCAAGCCACCAAGAAGAAAGCAATGATGTAACAAAAGCATAAGGTGTGGAAGTAATCAATGTAACCAAACCTGTAACACTGGAGAACTTAACTAACATTGCCAACAAAGCTCTTATGGCCAATACAAAAGAGGTAGTCAGTGTGGGAGAAAAGGTAGAAAAGGTTGAAACAGTAAAAGAAACAACCGAAGCTCAAACTGTTGAAATGGTCACATCATGCTTGAAATGTGACAACGCATGTGAAGAATGTGCTGAAAAAGAAAAAGCTTTTAAAGAACTTAAATCATACAATGTTAAGTTGTTATATGGTTATAACACGGTAAAAGAATCATATGATAAACTTAGCAAGATCATTCGACAGTATGAGAAAGCAATCAAAGAAGATGACAAAACACTTTCAATGCTCAAAGCAACTATGATGGACAAACAAATGGCCAGAAACATTCACATAAATACTATTTCTGAGCTGAAAGGTGAACTGGAGAAAACAAAAATAGAAGTTGAACAGGTTAACAAATTGTTAATCAGTTATTCTACCAGTATGTATGTCATTGATCATATTCTTCCAAAAGTTGAAAACAGCAAAGAAGGAATGAAGAATCTTGATAGTCAAGGAAAATGTTACAATCAAGTTCCACCACCCATGTGGAATAGTTATGCTAAGAAACGACCAGATGGTGTGGAAAAGGCGCTGAATTTAAATCTGCTCACTGAAAAGAATAACGAGCTGCCTGAAAATCTTGACGTAACTTATTCCAAATCTGAAAGGGACTGTGAATCCGATGTGGTAACCAAAGTGGTTGAAAATGTTTTTGAAAATGAGTCTGACAGCATAGTTTATGAGAGTGCTGAGTCGAACAATGAAAAATCTGAGTCAAGTTCACCTTCTAGAAGTGAGAAGAGTTTTCCTGAAAATTGTATCACAACATCAGATAATAGTTTAAATGATAATCCTAATGTTGTAATCTACAAACTGAAAGGACAGATAAACCATATACTGATGAAGATTTTCCAATCCAGAATGTTAACTTCGACAGGGTTGATAAATTCTTCAAACTCATTGAAGTTGACACATCTGATATTGAAAAGAAATTAGTCAGTTTTTACTCAAAACCAAAAGGGTCTTATAAAACTATTAATCCCAGAGGTCGAAGTTACCCTGAAAACAAAAGGGATGGGCTAGGTTTTGAAAAGAAGAGAAATAACAAGTCGCGAAAAACAAATTTTACAAAGAAAGTTGAGTCTGTTTTTGGAATAAGCACTGTTGATGAAAAAGAAATCATTAATAAACAAACCAACGATGAGTTTAAGAAAGAAAAGAAGCTCCGTGAACAAGCTTTGGAACACACTATTGGAAATGACAGTGGAACATGTTACAGATGTAACAAAGTTGGGCATATTGCACGACAATGTTCTCAAAATCATCCAAAACCTGTTCATGGACAAAGAAGATTCACAGAAGATGAATAGAAAAAGGTCCAGAGTTTGTGCCCACAAAGATTTTGAAAAGAAATGATGATTCCAACCCAAATATAAAACCAACAACCAAAATTATTTCACAATACGAAGTTGGAGAAACATCAAAGAAAAATGAAAAGAAAGATCGAATCTGTACATCAAAAAGTCGATCGAATCTTTACATCAAAAAGGCATTTTCTAAGGCACAAACCTAGATTGCAAAATCAACCAATGTTCCAGTCAAACCCAAAGATAAAACAGAACAAAAGACTGAATGGTGGGTTGAAATTAAGAAGGAAATCAGAGGTGCCAATGTTCCAAAATTCGACATTGTCATCCCACCCAAGACCGGAAGGGTTTGGGTCTCTCTCTTTAAGTATTATGTTTTTCATTTGTACACGGGGTTCCGAGGTCTATCATTTCAAAGTGGATTATGGACAGTGGAGCTTCTAGGCACATGACGGGGATGTTATCTTTGCTATACAATGTAAAAGCTATCAGGGGAGGTTATGTGGGTTTGCCGGAACACAACGCGACAGGATCGTGGGAGAAGGTATTCTTACCAACGGAGTGGTATCTTTCGACAAAGTGAAATATATTGCTGGGCTCGAGAACAATTTATTGAGCATTTCACAGATATGTTATAAGAAGTTCACAACTCATTTCAATGACAAAGAGTGTCTTATTCTTAAACCGGGTTTCATAATTCCCGAGGAGTGGATCCTCATGCGCGCTCCACGTGAAATGATTTATATGTCTTAGACATGAGTGTTGCATGCACTACATCAAAGGAAGGTCAGTGTTTCGTATCAAAAGCCACTGAAAAAAGAATCAATACTATGGCACAGGAAAATGGGTCACATTCACCTGAGGAAGATGAATTTTTTGGTGCACAACGACTTAGTGGAAGGGGTTAATCTCACAAGTTTTCATCTGTCAGATGATTGTCTTAGCTGCAAAAAGGGGAAGCAGCATAAGAAGTCACAGCCGAGAAAGCTTCTTAATTTGATCAAGCTTCCACTGGAAAGGTTACACATGGATCTCTTCGGACTAGTTAATGTGAAAAGTATTACTGGAGATCTTTACTTCCTTTTTGTCACCGATGACTATTCGAGGTTCTCGTGGGTTTTCTTTCAAGAAAGCAAGAATGAAATGTTTGAAAATCTTTACCATTTGCCTATCAAGAATCAGAAGTGACAATGGTACTGAGTTTAAGAACAACAAGATGCTCAAATTCTACAATGTTAAGGGTATTCATCATGAGTTCAGTGCCCCCTATACTCCTCAGCAAAATGGAATAGCTGAACGAAAGAACAGAACGTTAATTGAAACTGCACGCATAATGCTTGCTGATTCAAAACCGCCTATTCTTCTGGAGTGAAGCCGTCGCATCTGCATGTTACACCCTTAATCGTGTAATGACTGTCAAGCCACATAAAATGACATGCTTCGAACTTCTTAACCAGCGAAACCCTAATATGAAGTTCTTGGAACCTTTTGGAGCACCTTCTACTGTATTGGAGCCGGAAGGAAAATTTGGAGCCAGATCTTTGGAAGGATTCTTCATAGGGTATGCAAGTCCGCAAAAGAGAGTCTATCTTCCAAGCATGAATCAGGTTATCGTTGCTCAACATGTTGAATGCAAGAGATACACAACGCCTATGTAAGAACCAGGAGATCCTTGGCTGTTCAACTACGAAGGGTTGTGGAAATCATTTGACCTACCAGAAGAACCATCAGAGGAAGAACTTCTCTTGTTATTTCAATAGCATCAGATATCTAATCAAGAGCAAGTTACACGACCATTGGTAATATCTCCACCAGCAACAACATCCTTTGAAGCAGGACCAAGCAACACTCGGCCAGAACCGGTAGTCGCACCAGTTCAGAATATTGCAAAACCATCTTCCGCTCAACCAGCTAATGCAGAACCTGAAAGAATCCCTACCTTTGATGATGGGGGATCCGGTTCCGATGAAGGATACGAAGAGATTACGAGTTATCGTAACAATCAAGCTGCCGAAACCAGTTCTAGAAATGAGGCTACTTCTTCAGAACAAGTTGCTGATCAGAATATCACAAATTTGGAAAGCACAGTAAATGTTCCAGGCGAAGTAATCCAAGATCAGTCTCCTACCATCCGACAGATAACATCATTGGAGAACTACAAGCTGGCGTGAAAACGCGAAATCAGATCAATAAGGATCTAAGTTTCTTTTATTATAAAGTTGCTCCACTCCAAACTAGATTTTCTCATAGTTGTTTTGTTTTTTAGGTTGAACCAGGTAACTACAAAGATGCTCTTAAAGATGAAAGTTGGGTGGAAGCAATGCAGGAAGAATTGTTGCAGTTCCAGAAACTTGGAGTCTGGGAACTTGTTGATCTACCGCCAAACCAGAATAAGATAAACACTCGGTGGGTTTACAAGTGAAAAAGATATGATAGAGGAGTAGCTGACAATTGCAGCTGTCTCGTTCTTCTTATTACTTCAAAACTCAGGATACAGTGCAGGATAATTCCCAGATCATTGCTATGTGTTACAAAAATTGATAGTGAAGACTGTTTGCGTGTAATTGTGAGACAAAGTGTTAGAACTCGAAAGTAGTGAGTGTTAGTGTCGTGACCTATCGATCTGGTTATCCGACATTTATAGTTACAAAGAAAAACAAACTCTCCTAAAATGATGGGATGCCTTGGAATATTCGCTAGTGAACGTTGTTGACCAGGTATTGCGGCTTCAACGTCTTTCTTCTAACCATTTAGACCGAGTCTTCAGGTGAACGAGTCTTCGTGAACGTTGTGATCTTGCAGCCATGTCATGCATGCGAATAATTAGTAATCATCAGGATACTGCCTCGGGATGTTACCAATATCCTGGTCGGTATCCTGATCGTTAACAACAATAATTAAGTCAGGATATAATTCAGGATATGGGCTCAGAATTTCTCCCATAACAATTGTTCCCAAAAATGTTACCGTTTGAGGATACTTAGCACTAATGGTTACATTTTTCATGAGCTTCAAGGTAATTACGAGATAAGACTTTTGATGTGACAACTTGCAACTGCTCAGGCTATAAACACTCATCATCCCCTATATTGCTTCATCTCTATCCTCATTTGTCTTTCAATATATCAAAAGGTAACATATTTCTCCCCTTCTTCATTCCTTTTCTTCTTCCTATTTTCTAATTCCGGCGAAGATATGACAAGACAGACGAGATCAAGCTCCAGTGACTCTGTACCTTCGTTCATGCCACAAAACCTTCTTCAAAATCCCGAGAAAGAAGTTTGTTCTTTTGACAATGCACACCTGTCGGCACTTAGGACTTCGGGTATCTTCCCGGAAGGGACGGTATTCCGGCCATATGATCGGGAAATCCAGTCAGATATGGCGTCCGATGAGTGGCTCTGTTTTAGTGCTTATCCATTTACCTTGGGTCTCCGATTTCCCTTTTCTGATTTCATAACTGATTTCTTTCACACCACCAGCCTTAGTTTCAGCCAAACCATGCCCATGCTTTGGAGGGTTCTGGCAGTTCTTGATCACATCAAGAATGAGCACATTCCTGAGCTCTGTGTCAATGATCTCCCCATTGGTTACCGGCTAAGATCCCATGGGTCTAATCGGTTCCTGTTTTACTCCACTTCCAGCGATCCTTTGATACTCTGGGCCACTAGGAATGAAGAGGAATGGTAATCCAAGTTCTTTTTTGTAAAAAGAGATTCAATTCCTGGTGGAGCAGATTATTCGGTGAAGTGGTTAACCATGGGTAGGAACTAGGGTTTTAGGGTTATCCTTAGATATATCCTGTTCAATATCCTGTCTAATATCTTCCTCATGTTTTGTGCAGCTGACTTCAGGAAACAAGCACCTCCCCTCGCTGATTCAGAGAAGAGGATCAAAGCCATCTACCAGCTTCCGGACTCTGAAAGAAGTTTCATTCCGCCTCCATCATCCTCAACCCAACACTCAAGCTCGAACATGTCTGGTAAGGATCCTGTTTAATATCCTGCGTATATTCTGTTAGTCAGGATATGCATTAATTAAGTTTAAAATTACTTCCCTGTTCATGCAGGACCAGCCAAAATCCATGAGGTTTTCGACCTCGATGAGTGGGACAGCTACTCGAAACCTGCACCAGTGAAGAAAGAGCCAAGCCCCAAGCCTTCCTCTTCATCGAAACCCTCCTCAAGCTCCAATCATGTTGTTGTTCCTAAGCCTTCCTCCTCCTCAAGGCCCCGGGCTTCTAGTTCCCGAAAGAGAAAGGAGACAGACTCTCCCGCTGCATTTGCTGAAGTCTCTGTTTATGAGAACCTTGGGTTTCTCAGAATCCAGCGGTCTGATTAACCAGGTAAACATCCTGATCCTGTATCCTGCAAGCATATACTGAAGTGATATCCCGAACATATATATTGATACCTGTGTCCGGCTTTGTAGGGCCTAAACTGTCTGCTGGCTATGTACGAGGAAGCTTATGCGACATCCGTTTTTCATGAGGCCAGGGCCAAAAAAGCAGAGACAACCGTCGAGGAGCTGAGGACAAAGGCTGCCACCAGGACCCTTTATGAGAACAAACTGAAAAAGGTCTCCCAGGATGCTAAGGCCGCTGTCGAGAAACCTACTTCGGACGCTCAGGCCAAACTGGATGCTGCACAAGCCCAACATGAGCAAGATATGATCTCCTATTGTGAGAGCCTTAAAGGATCTGTGGTCATCTCCCTCCTCCAAGCCAGATTGAAGATGGCTTATGAGGCCAAGGATGCGGGCTTTGAATGCCCTACTTGGAACATCAGTGCTTGGGAGGCGAAGCTGAAGGATCTCGGCTGCAATCTTGTGCCATATGCTATCAAATCCGAAGCTGGTGAGTCTTCCAAGGCGGCTGAGGTGACGGTTGAGACTGAAAAGGATCCTGAGGGTGATGCTGGAGCAGATGCCGGTGGTGAGGCTGGTGGTCAAGATGCTGATGTTAGTGGTGAGGATGTGGTTGATGACGCTGCCAAGGATGCTGCTGAAGGTGCTGCATCATAATGGCAGTGTAGTGGGCGATGATGGATATTTGATGCCTACCCCGGAGCCCACTTTTTTAATTTGAATGGTCTGTAATCCCCTAAACAATTTTATTTTTCATGCACTTGAACAATTTATATTTCCTGCACTTTAAACATTTGTATTTTGTGATGACCTAAGGTGGAGGGATCCTGGGTTTCAGGACGAAGCCTTTGGTCATCATTGTTTATATGCTTTTAGACCTTATCACATTCTTGGTGGATGGGTCTTGGTTTAATATGAAGCCAAGAATGTGACATTTTGGAATGTTAATAATAAACTAATCTTTTAGCCATATCTGTTGTTGTTATGTTTTTGTTTTGAGAAACATGTTTGAAATATTCTGATCAAATATCCTGGTCAGGATACTGATATAAATGTTCAATACTTTTGTTACTAGACAAAAGCCTGGTTGAACGTTACTTTATAGAAAACTTAGGTTATTCAGATAGAGCTTTCAAGTTTTGAAAAACAAAAAGTCATACCAGAAACACTTATGCAATAATTTCCAACTTCAACCTTTGAATCCTTCACAATGTCCCCAGCATAAATGTCCCCTTTCTGTGCAGGATCAGCTTATCGCATCAGGATATCATCCTTTAAGTAATTTTCCAATTGATCTTTGAACTTAGCAATCTTCTTTCAAACATAGTTGCATTTGTTCATATTTAAGAGTATTCATGGGATTATCCAAAAACTTTGCATTTTACTGGGGTTAAACCTATTTTCCACGCATATAAGCAGGAGTATAAGAACCTCAAGACTTGAAAAGGTGAAAACCTTTAAGCCTTTGAGTTTTACTGGGGATGTTACCCATGTTTCGTGCGCTACATGCGGGAGTGTATAAACTCCAAGACTTAGAAAGGTGAAAACCTTTAAACCTTAGAGAGTATGAAAATACCCTTTCGCGAGAGAAGGTGATCAATCCTCATATACCTTAAGGATCCAGGATATAGCCAATAATAACGAAATTGTCAGCCACTGTTACATGAACTGGTCCCACGATCTTGAACTATTCCCAGATACTTGCGCTCCAGGCGGGGTGTTTAAACCCAATTCGGGAGAAAGGTGAATACCTTTAAACCTATGAAGGGATCTGTATCCCTAAACGTGAGAGAGGGGCCAATCTTCTAGTCTTTCGATCCATCTTGAGTTAATATCCTGGAGCATTATCCTAAAGCATATCCTACAAGACACCTTCAAACTAAGGTGGGTGTTAGCTTGGCTAACACCCCTCCGATGCTTAAGTCAGTATTGGGTTTCAAAGAATATTAAATTAAATATATTTAAAAGAGATAGAATTCATACCATCCTGAATCAGAAAGTAAATCCTAAACTCACTTGAAATAAGCTTTAAGATGTATAGCATTCTCGGATCTTGGCAACATATCCCCTTCCATAGTCTTGAGTCGGTATGCTCCTTTTCCTAACTCTGATTCAATTTCATATGGTCCTTCCCATTTTGGGGTTAACTTCCTGTTTTGGTCAAAAATCAAACTAAGGATAATGTAACCAAACTTTGAATCTGAGGTTGGATGCTTGGTTATATGAGCAAGTGTGTGAACAAAAAATCAAAAGTAAATGACAATGAACACAATGATTTGTACGAGGAAAAAACCCTTGATCAAGAGATGATCTCCGGCACAAAAAGCCTCGGGTGATGGCAAATACCGATCACCAATTGGTATTAAGCAAAAACAATTACAACTTCAGAAATATTGAGCTTGTTACGATGTTGCTAGTGTGCGTATCAGAGAGCAGTGTAGGTCGCAGATGTGTGTGTTTGAATTCCTATCTTATTCAAGCTCAATATCCCTTTTATTCATTTAAAAACTATCCTTAACTAACTATCTGAAAATCGCGGCAATATCCCACATTCACCAACAACGGTCACGAACTCCTGGCACGTGCTGGAATAGTGGCATATTCCCCTTGATTCTCGGTTGGTAGGTCATCTTCGAAAAGCTCCTACAAAACCATGCCATAATACATTGGAAACAATTGTTAGCTAATTAGAACAATAATGAGGATCAATGATCCTTAGCCTTCCTGCTCCGTATTTTGAGGATCCATGATCCAGAAATATAGAAGGATATATGATCCATAAACATTAAAATTCTATCCCTAACAATTGCCCCCAAACATGACTAATTAAATGCCCTAACAATGAGTCATGTTTCTGTTAGAAAGAAACTAGTCGTTGCCACTTGCATATATCCGTTGCTCAGTGTGACGTCACTTGATTTGATAACCTGCAACAAACATCATTATTTATAGCATAGGGATAGAGATCAAATCTCTTATTTAAACCTGATCTCTGCCTTTTTATACGCATATCCAGAGCATCAAACAGGTATCCTCTTTCTCTCTCTATTCAATCCTCTGTTTTTTCATTGTTTTAATCCATGGGAAAAATGGTAACCCGATCCTCCCCTCTCAAAGATCAACCACAAGATCACACTCCCAAGAGCCAAAATCTTCTGAAAAATCCTTCGGAGGAGCTTTGCCGTTTTACCGATCCCGAAATTGATCAAATACGCCCCTGTTTCACAGAGGAAACAGTTTTCAGACCCTTTGATTCATCAATGAGAAGTGATTGCGAATCAGACTTCTGGATCTGTTTTCCTGCCTCTCCATTCTTGATCGGCTATACATATACTTTCCCAGTGTTTACTCAAACCTTCTTTTCCCAGACCGGCATGTGCTACAACCAGGCCATGCCTATGCTGTGGAGGGTATTGTATACTCTAGAACAGTTGATCAAGAACGAGGGTCTAAGCTTTGGTATCACTGAACTCCCCAACCTGTACAGTCTTGTACCCATGGGTCTTATCGATATCTTTTCAAATCCAAGTCCAAAATTCACCCCCACTGCTCAAAATCACCAAGAATGACACCAACTGGAAAAACCAGTTCTTCTTTGTGAGAAGAGACTCCATTCCTCAGGGGAGTATCTTCCCAAAAAATGGAACTTGAAGGGTAGGATTTAGGATACGTTACTTTTTGTTATACTGAGGATAACTGATCCTGTTTTTTGTGCATGCAGTGACCAGCTACACTGCCTTGAGAGATTTACCTGCCACGCCAATAAGGATTGCTGCCTTTTGGGCACTTGATTCATCTTCGAGGACCTTTTACCCCAAGATCAAGGATTTAGAAGAAGATACCTCTACCTCTGTCACGATGTCAAGTAAGTATTTATATACAAGTATATGAAAATATTCAACAAAATAGAAGCTTATAAATACTTATCTGAGTTTGATCTGCATAGGTGCTGCCAAGTCTACATCTAAATCTGCCACCAAGTTTGATCTCGGGGAACTTCAAAGTATCATCTCCCCCCGCTCCATCAAGGCTGAACTGGCCTCGGGCCAAAGTAAGCTAGGAACAAGGGCCATGCCTTCCAGAGCCAAATCCGGGAGCAAAAGGAAGAAACCGAGCGAGCAAACCGAGGATACCTCCCAGATCAAGCAGCAAATTTCTGACTTCATTGCTGAGGTAAGGATCACTTATTCTTGAATTCCACTTGAATCATGGGGATCACTGATCCTGAAAATTTTGTCTTATACAGAAAATAGCTCAACTCGAAGCATCCAAGGAAAACTCCTAGCTGAAGCTGAAGAGCACGTTGACGAGCTCCGCACAATTGCTGCTGCCAAGGACAAAAGGATCTCCAACTTGGAAAAGGAGGTCAAGCGCTTGGAGAAGGAGATCTTGGTGGATCAGATCCAGGCTAACAAAGAGAGATTGGAGGCTGCTGATGAGGCGAAGGTTTCTGTCGTTAGGTCTATCCTCAAAGATAGGATAAAAATGGTTGAAGAGGCCATGAATCCTTCTTTTGACAGGGCTGAGTGGGATGTGGCTGCTTGGAAGCAGAGGTTGATCGAGCTGGGTGACGAAGAAAATCCTGAGCAGGCACCCATCCCGGAGGCAGAACCAAGCAGCATGATGGATCTGGCAGAGGCAGCGGTTGGTGGCAAGGGAGAAGGAGGTGAAGGTGATGAAGCAGCCGTCAAGTAGGTTGCATGAATGTGCGATGATGGATAATTCTAGACGTGGTCGGAGCCCATTTTTTAGGATTGTTGGCTTTTGTTTGATGGTATTTTGATTTCAAACAATGATGGTTTGTAACTAAACAATAGTATTTAGGGTTAAGGATCACTGATCCTTCGAATAATAGGGGGTAGCAAAGATGGATGGGTCCTTCTGTTTGTGGAAGATGAAGCCCTTGATGCCCCCCGCCTTTTAATTCCTGCACTTTTAAACTCTGCAATGTATGACCCGTTAGTATGGACACCCTTTGCCAACCCAAGTGGACGTGCCACGTTTTGCTCGTAGAAGCTTGGGTAGGCAATTTTGACAACACTTAAAGGGTTTTAAATAAATAAAACTTTAATCTTTTGGCAATCTTTGGTGTCACCTACTTATTTTACGTTTTGAATATCGTTGCATCTATACTTATTGGTCAATTTCTTATATGATTTTGGAATTTATAAGTTGTTAAAAAGAACACCGAATATGTGTCAAAACAAGTTCTCTCTTAAAGACTTTGCATCATATGATCAAGGATCACACACCCTGTTGTCAAAGGTTGAAGGGTAACATTAATAAACCAAGAATAAAACAAAGGCAAATGAAGGATCGTACCAGTGAATCCAAGTTAGGATTCTATATCCTTATCACTTACAGTTGTGTCAACCAAAGAATAACAATTGATAGGACTTTAGGATTCAGGATCCTTAGCTGTTAAACTTCGTAAACTTGTCTTGGGGTTAAGCCAAACATCAAATGAAAGAATCATTAGTTACTGGGGGTAAGCCCAACAAACTGGGGACAAGCCCAAATAAACTGGGGACAAGCCCAAATAAACTGGTGTAAACTGGAGTATGGCCCAAACTGGCATCTATCCAATCGTAAGCGACATGTAAATGTCGAAACCTTAGCTAACGTGAAAACATTAGAAACCTTAGGAATGAATGTATGGTGCGTCTACCATTATACTTAGGATCCTATATATAGCCAACAACAATGAAATTGTCAGCTCCTAAAGCGGGTACTGGTCCCATTGCCTTGAACTATACTTGGATAACGTGCGCTACCTGGCGGGGTGTCAAAACCCAATTCACGTGAAAGGTGAAAACCTTTAAACCTTAGAAGGTATTGGATACCTTAAACTGGGACATGCCCAAAGTCTTGGAGAGGTGGCCAACCTCTTGATCCTTTGTAATAACTTCTGCAAAACTTAAAACTTGATAAGGTTGAATGTTGAAAATTCAACATCCTTACTTTATAATGAATAATAAGAAGTACAATACAAATGAAAGCATTAGTAAAATGTTACCGAAGTGAGGATCATATATCCTATGAGGATCCTTGATCCTTACATAAAGTACTTCTTTAGGTGGACAACATTCCAGGCTCTTGGCAGAAGGTCACCATCTATAGTTAACAAACGATATGCCCCCTTTCCTACCTCAACTTCAATTAGATAGGGGCCTTCCCATTTTGGTGCTAACTTGCCATCAGCAGGGTTTGTGGTATTTTGGAATGCTTTCCTCAATACCAAGTCACCTACTTGAAATCTTCTGACCCTGACATTCTTGTTGTAAGCTCCAGCCATCCTTTGTTGATAGCTAGCCTACCTAATTCTCACTAAGCCTCTAAGTTCTTCCACGGTATCCAGGTCTTGAGCTAGAGTCTCAGCATTTATTTCACGATCACGGATGCTTGTCCTGGCCGTAGGGACTACCATTTCTGTAGGGATCACTGCTTCAGTTCCAAAGACTAAGGAGAAGGGAGTCTGACCCGTCGCATTCTTGGGAGTTGTCCTGTCTACCCATAAGACATAAGGTAATTCCTCAGCCCATTTGCCCTTTTTGGATCCAAGTTTCTTCTTCAAGTTGTTGATAATGATCTTGTTGGATGATTCTGCCTGGCCATTAGCTTGTGGGTGGACTGTGTTAATGTAATCATCCTAATCCCCCAGCTATCACAAAAGTTAGTAGTACGACCCCCAATAAACTGGGATCCGTTATCACAAACAATCTCAGAAGGAATTCCAAATCTAGTAATGATATTTCTTTTAATAAAGGATATAACTTCCTTTTCCCTGACTTGGGCAAAGGCTTCAGCTTCTATCCACTAAGAGAAATAGTCTGTCGTAGCTAGCATGAACACTTTTCCTCCTGGTGCCTTGGGAAGCTTGCCTTCTATATCCATTCCCCACCTCATAAATGGCCAAGAGGACGGTATAGGATGCAGAGGTTCTGTCGGTTGATGGAGAATGTTACTATGCCTTTGGCAAGTGTCACATTTCCTCGCATAGCCCACAACATCTTTCTTCATTGTAGGCAAATAGTATCCTGTCCTGAGGATCCTTGAAAATAGTGCTCTGCCCCCAGTGTGGTTTCCACAGTCTCTCTCATGAAAATCCTTTAAGACTTCTTGGATCTCAGGATTCTTAATGCATCGTAGATAGGGTCCTGCAAGAGATCTCTTATATAACATGTTATTAATTATAGTGAATTTGGATACCTTTATCTTAAAGGCTTTAAGATTCTCGCCAATCGGAATTTCCCCATGCTGAATATACTTCACTATTGGAAGGATCCAGGATCCTGAATTCGACTCTGGATCATCACTGGATAGAATTGAAGTATTACCCACTATCTCCAATGTTTCATCTTCCTCAATTGCAGGAGTTAGGACATGGATAATAGGTATCTTTACATCCTCTGGTATCTTTAGTGAGGATCCTAGATTGGCCAGGGCATCTGCTTCTTCATTTTCTTCTCTAGGTACCTATGTAAGGCTAAAAAAAGCAAAAGAATCTGCCAATTTCTTGACTATCTCCAAATATTTGATTAGCTTCTCACCTTTAACAGCATAAGAACCATTATAATGATTAGAATTAATAGAGAATCCATAAACACTTGAAGATACCTGATCCTCATATGCTTAGCTAATTGCAAACCTGCTATCAAGGGCTCATACCCTGCCTCGTTATTAGTGGTTTGGAATTCACATGCTATTGATTGGGGTACAATGTCCCCATGTGGCGATTTTTGTAATAGGCCTAGTCCAGTTCCTTTGACATTCGAGGCTCCATCTGTGAAGAGTGTCCAAGGATCCTTGGTCTCCTCAAATTGTTGTACCTCCAATTCAGCTTCCTTTATAGATCACTACTGAAATCAGCCACAAAGTCAGCCAAAGCATGGGATTTAATAGCAGTTCTAGACTCATACTTAATGTCATATGCACTAAGTTTAACAGCCCATTTTGCCATTCTCCCCGACATCTCTTGTTTCCTGAGAACATTCAAAGTTAGTTTTAACGACAATAGTATGAATTTCAAAATAATGTCTTAGTTTGGTTGAAGCTATAATTAAAGCAAGAATAAGTTTTTCTAAATGAGAATACCTGGCCTCAGCATCAAGTAAACTTTTACTTACCTAGTATACGGATGTTGTTGGCCTTCATGATCCTTAACAAGGACCGCACTTACTGCTTTACCTGAAACAGCTAAGTATAAGGATAATGGTTCCCCATTTTCAGGTTTCATTAAAGTCGGTGCTGAGGATAGGTAATCCTTGAGAGCCTGTAGAGCAGCTTCATGCTTCTCCGTCCACTCGAACTTCTTATTCTTCCTCAGAATATCATAGAAATCCTTGCATCTTTCTGAGGATTTTGAAATGAATCTGTTTAGGGCGGTGATTCTTCCTGTCAATCTTTGCACATCCTTAGCTTGGCAGGAGACTTGAAGTTGATTATAGCCTTTATCTGTTTCCGGACTTGCTTCGATCCCTCTCTTGGTCACCATGTATCCTAAGAACTTTCCAGCTTTGAACTCCGATATAGCATTTGGAAGGATTCAATTTCATATTGTATTGGTTAAGGATATAGAATGCTTCTTCGAGATCCTTAAGGTGATCCTCAGCTCTTTTAAACTTGACCACCATATCATCTATGTATACCTCCATCGTGTGTCGAAGTTGTTCTTTGAACATCATATTCACCAGCCTTCGGTATGTAGCACATGCATTTCTTAAACCAAAGGGCATAGCAATATAGCAATATATGCTGGTGGGTGTCATGAACGCTGTATCCTCTTGATCAGATAGTTCCATCTGAATTTGCTAAAATCCAGATGAAGCATCCATAAAAGTTAACAACTCATAACTCGCCGTAGCATCCACCATGGAGTCAATATGGGGTAAAGGGAAAGGATCCTTGGGACATGCCTTGTTCAAATTAGTAAAATCGACACATACCCTCCACTTTCCATTTTTCTTCTGAACAACAACCACATTGGCTAACCATCTTGGATACTTGACTTCTCTTATCATACCTGCCGATAGTAACTTATCTACCTCTTCCTGGATAATTGCATTTCTTTCAGGTGCAAACTTCCTCCTTTTTTGGTGAATTGGCCTGGAAGAGCTGTCGATACCAAGCTTATGAGTAATGATATCCTTCAAAATACCTGTCATATCTTCGTGCTTCCAGGCGAAGGTAGATTTTCTTCGTTTAAGGAAGGATACTAGATCCTACTCTATGCTCTCCTAGATTCCGGACCCTATATACACCTTGGATTCAGGATCCTCAAGATCTAAGAGTATTTCCCTGACATCCTGTTCTCTTGCCTCCATGACGTCTTTTGGAGGATGCTTTAATTGCTTCCCTAGTCTTGGAAGCAAGTTTCATTAAGGAATTGTAGCAATTCTTCGCCTCCTGCTCATCACCTTCTATCTTGACTATTCCCCCATGGACTTGGAAGCTTGACACATTGGTGGTATGTTGATGGGACCGCCTTCATGTCATGTATCCATGGCCTGCCAAGGATAACATTACAGCAAGATAAGCTATCTATTACACAAAATTTTTGGATAGAATTCACTCCCTCTATGTAAAAAGGAAGCATGATGTCCCCCAATGTATTCTTGGTTTCCCCACTGAATCCCATGAGCACCGATGATCTTGGTATGATCTCAGATTCAGGGATGTTCATCTTTTTTAAGACATCCAACTAGATTATGTTCACTGAACTCCCTCCATCGATAAGGATCCTGCGAATAAAATGATTAGAAATAAACAAAGTAATGACAAGACCATCATGATGAGGATCTTGAATGTCTACGTAATCCTCCTCATCAAAATATATCACTTTTTGTTGTGTTAGGGTATATGTTTGAACTGGTCTCTCCCCATTCTCCATCTTCGTCTCCTTAGCATGCCTTTTAGCCGCTGAAAACAAAGTTCCACATATATCAGAACCACCGGAAATAAAGTTAATGATCTGAGCATCTGCCGGCGATGGAGGAGCTCTCTCAGGCACTTTCTCAATATCCTGAGTCCTTGAACGTTTCCTTCCTAGCAGTTCCTTCAAATACCCTTTGCTAAGAAGATAGCCAATTTCTTTCCTCAACGCTATAACTCATTCGTTAGGTGGCTAAATCCTCATGATAAGCACACCATTTGGATTTATCCTTAGTAGTTCCAGGTTTATCAGTTTTCCTTGGCCATCTAGCCTTGTCACCTAAATTCTGCATAGCAAGTATTAGTTCATGATTATCCACAGAAAAACAATATTCAAATATTGGAGGATAATCCTCATCGTCTTCGTCTTGTTCAACTGCATTCACATTGTGATTGTCATGTTTATAGTATGACTTGGATCGATTATTCTTAAAGAATGATCCTTGTTTTTCCAGTTTTGAGGATCATGAGAGTCTCTCCTGGTTCCTTTTGTCATCTTCTAAACGAATAAACCTCAATGCCCTGTTCCTTACTTCATCTAAATTCCTGCAAGGTGTCATAACAAGGTCATCATAGAATGAGGAATCCTTAAGCAAGCCCATTTTGAATGCCTCTACAGCAGTGGCAGTATTCAAATTAGGAATTTATAAGGATTCTCGACTATACTTAGTGATGTAATCTCTTAATGATTCATCACGTCCCTGTGTTATCCTATATAAATCACTAGTTAATCGTTCAAAGGTTCTACTACATGAAAACTGATTATTGAACAAATTAACTAAATGAGAAATGAAGTAATTGAGTAGGGAGGAAGACTTAGCAGCCATTTTAGTGCTGATCCAGTGAGTGTGGATCTGAAGCCCTTACAAAGACAAGCTTCTTTTAACCTTTCTGGAATGGGGTTGATCTCCATTCTTTCCCGGTACTGTGCCACATGCTCCTCTAGATCAGTCGTACCATCGTACAACTTCATGTTGGGGTTTGAAAGCGTTTTGGTATCTCAACATTGCATATAGGATGTGCAAAACGAGACACCCTGTGACTTCCATCTGGGATCTCAGGAATGGGCTTAACCACTCCTGGGACACTGGATATCATATCCTTAAGCTTCTGAAGTTCCCGTGCCATAGCCTGATTGATATCTGTATCCTGCATGGAACCGTAATTAGTACCAAAAGATGTATTGACATGCTTACCTCCTGATTGGTTTGGAACCGGTATCGCAGAAGTGTATCCAAAAGTAGACACTTCAGGTGCAACAGTTGGACCAGATGAAGCAATAGTCTACATAGGGATGAAGTCCCCTCTGTGAACTTCAGAATACTTGAATATCTGACTTCCAGAGGATCCTTGATCCTGAAAGACATTGGGTCCAGGATACACGGGTGCTGAGGGCTTGAAGGATACTGCATGGTTCCTTAATCCTTAAAGGAGGATCCTTGAACCTTATCCCAAGCGCATGATCCTTGGTCCTTAGAAAAGGATTCCTTTGGTGCAACCGACTCCAAATATCCTCCTGAGCTAAGATAGCCTCCTTGATGTTGATTTGCGGATCCATAAGGTTGGTAATGAGATGCTTGTGGCTGCGTCAATGCTAATGATCCATGTTGTAATCCTGAGGATTCTTGAGCCTGTGTCATCGCCATTGATCCCTACTGGTAATTAGAGGATCCTTGGATTTGAACACCAGATCCCCTTGAATGCTGGATTGTTGACGCCGGAGAAGTGAAATCCAATGATCTGGGCATCAGCGGAGAGTGATCCTCCACTGATCTCTTCTGCTTCTTGATTTCATCAATCTCCCTGAGGATCCTCTGGTTAGTTTTGTCTTGTTGTTCCATGTATCCTTTCATCTGCAAAATCAAAGTAGACAGATCATTGTTAGTAGGTGTATAGGATGAAACAGTAGAAGCCTTTGAGAAAACTGGTGTTGGCTTCTTCTGAGCATTATCAGCACTCCTCGTCGGTGCAGTGGGAATGGATGGCAATGATGCACTAGGCTAAGATGTGGTAACCGCCGGTATGGCACTTGAACTGGTTTTCCTTGAGAAGCCATGTGATTGATGGAAATGAATAGAAATGAATGAGTTTTTAGAATTGAAGCACCAATTGCCCCACGGTGGGCGCCAAACTGTTTGGTCAAAAATCACACTAAGGATAATGTAACCAAACTTTGAATGTGAGGTTGGATGCTTGGTTATATGAGCAAGTGTGTGAACAAAAAATCAGAAGTAAATGCAATGAACACAATGATTTGTACGAGGAAAAAGCCCTTGATCAAGAGATGATCTTTGGCACAAAAAACCTCGGGTGATGGCAAATACCGATCACCAATTGGTATTAAGCAAAAACAATTCCAACTTCAGAAATATTGAGCTTGTTACGATGTTGCTAGTGTGCGTATCAGAGAGCAGTGTAGGTCGCAGATGTGTGTGTTCGAATTCCTATCTTATTCAAGCTCAATATCCCTTTTATTGAGTTAAAAACTATCCTTAACTAACTATCCGAAAATCGCGGCAATATCCCACGTTCACCAACAACGGTCACGAACTCCTGGCACGTGCTGGAATAATGGCATATTCCCCTTGATTCTCGGTTGGTAGGTCATCTTCGAAATGCTCCTACAAAACCATGCCATAATACATTGGAAACAATTGTTAGCTAATTAGAACAATAATGAGGATTAATGATCCTTAGCCTTCATGTGCCGTATTTTGAGGATCCATGATCCAGACATATAGAAGGATATATGATCCTAAACATTAAAATTATATCCCTAACACTTCCCATCAGCAGGGTTGGTTGTATTCTGAAATGCTTTCTCAAAACCCAATCTCCAACTTGGAACCTCCTGGTCCTTAAATTCTTATTATATGACTTGGCTATCCTTTGTTGATAAGCTGCCATCCTTAGTTTTGCCGCATCCCTTGTTTCATCAACAGCATCTAGTTCTTGACATAAGACTTCAGGATTCGCTTCAGGATCCAGTAGGCTTGATCTTGCCGTAGGTATCACCATCTCTGTTGGAATCACTGCTTCTGCCCCAAATACCAATGAGAATGGAGTTTGTCCAGTAGCATTCTTCATTGTTGTTCTATCTGCCCACAATACAAATGGTAGTTCTTCAGCCCATTGTTAATTATATTGTTGGAGGATTCTGCTTGTCCATTAGCCTGAGGATGCACCGGTGTTGACGTGATCATCTTGATTCCCCAATTTTTACAAAAATCCGTGGTTCTTTTGCTGATAAATTGAGAGCCATTGTCACAAATTATCTCGGCCAGTATCCCGAATCTTGTCAGGATATTCCTCTTGATGAAAGATACCACTTCTTGATCCCTTACTTGGACAAAGGCTTCTGCTTCAACCCACTTGGAAAAATAATCCGTCATTGCCAAGATGAAGACCTTTCGTACTGGAGCCTTAGGTAGTTTCCCCACTATATCCATCCCCCACTTCATAAATGGCCAAGGGGATATGATGGAATATAATGGTTTCAGCAGGTTGATGTAGTATATTGTTGTGTCTTTGGCATACATCACATTTTCGAGCATACTCCGCAGCATCCTTCCTCATGGTCGGCCAGTAATATCCTATTCTCAACACTTTTGAAAATAAAGATCTGCCCCCAGTATGGTTGCCACAGTCTCCTTCATGTATATCCTGAAGTACCTCCTTGGTTTCAGGATCTTCCAAGCACCGTAGATATGGACCTGCACGGGATTTCTTATACAAAACATTATTTATGATAGTAAAACGGGATACCTTCATTCTGAAAGCCTTGGGACTTTCATCCTTTGGGATATCTCCTTTGTCAAGATACTTCACAATTGGAGTCATCCAGGATTTAGGATTCTTCTCAGGATATCCATCACCAGGATCCTGCACAGTTACTACTTCCTTATCCTGAGACTTGAAAAGTTCCATAGCCGGGTACATGATATGTAGTATTAGTATCTGAGTTCCTTCCGGTATCCTAACAGTAGATCCTAGATTTGCAAGAGCGTCTGCTTCAGCATTTTCTTCTCTTGGTACCTGTTCAAGTGTAAAATTTTCAAAAAATCCTGCTATTTTTTTTAACAATTTCAAGATATTCAGCTAAATTTTCACCTTTGACTGAATAAGATCCATTGAAATGGTTAGTAATCAACAGGGAATCAACATACACTTGTAAACATTTAACATTCATATTCTTAGCCAAATCTAAAAATGCTATCAGGGCTTCATACTCAGCTTCATTATTAGTAGCAGGAAATTCACTTCTAATAGCCTGGGGTAATATGTCCCCCTATGGCGATTTTAGTAGTATCCCTAATGTTGGGATTGAACCCTATGAAAGGAACAGATGATACAAAGCCAAATAACGCTATCCGAGCTTTGGTTAAAGTATCAGAGGTTACAACCTCTGTTGTACATACTGTGACATCCCGGCTTTTCAGGTATCTTAAACGCGCTACTTTATTGTTATTCATTCCTACGCTGATTTAATCCAGAGAATGAAATTACGCGCTCGCAATAACTACGCTAAATTTAGTATTTAGGGAATACACACTGTTCGGAAATTCTAACGGGTTGTATCTGAATTACGTGCTATGTGTTATTAGACGTTTGTGAATATGCCGAGTCGTATTATGTGTAGTTATTTATCAGATTATAATGAACGGTTAGTAAATTCTATTTATAAGCCGAACCGAACCAAGCCTTTGGAACGTTCGACTTCGCGACCAAGCAAACCCAACCCGCCACCCACACCCCCTTGCGACCCACACTTCCTTGCGGCCCATCCTTGCGGCCCAAGGAACTAACCCAAACCGCCCCCCTATCGCGACCCCCTTTATGTATGGGAAACCTTCAAAAAAAAACCCTAACACACTAGTTGAAGTCGACGGCAGCCCCCCTCTCTCGGTCGCGCAAGTTCTACACCCCTCGGATCGATTCCAAGCTTGTCCCGGTTCGCTAATTGTCATCGTTTTAAGGTTAGGGTTTAATTGTATTGCGATTCACACTAGGTTTTGTGTAATCTTGATCATGATTATGTGCTTGTATGATATTATTATGAAAAAGCGTTGTGGTGTATGATTAGTTCGGATGAATATGCGAATCTTTGCGGTTGTGATGATATGTTTGAATATTAAAATCGTAGGCTGCGTTTTATCGATAAAGATCATGATATATATTTAGTGTTTGCATGAATATTGATATATATGATGATATTTGACAAGTTAACCTACTGTTAATCAGTACAACTAAGCGTCATGGCCGTTTACACATGTTCTAATGCGATAAAGTCGAAAACAGTAAGCTGATTGACATTCACAGCCAACTTCAGTTGGCTGTAACCTGATCATTATTTATCAAAAAGTGGATTTTCTGAAGCCTAAAACGTTTATTTTCGAAAAACACTTCAAATGGCGCCAAATTCATATTTTTCTGAGGTCGTTTGCTATTTCTAAATGGTCATTTAGTGCAGCAGCTGAAGCTGCATAAATTCTGCCGAATTTGTAGGTTCTTTATCGAGTCGGATCTCATAGTCTGTATGGGGTTAGGTCACGAAATCTGGACAGTAACTGGAGACGGGAATTTTCGAAATTCTCCCACTGGAATTTTGTTAATTGGATGAATGATGATTTTAAAATAATTTTTCTCGTGGACTGCAGTCAGAAAGCGACGAATCTGACGACAATCTAGTATATAAATGTTTATAAATAATTGTTAAAGATTTAGGATTTTAAATTTTACACAAAATTCTACAGTCTAATTGACACCTCCTGTAAAAAAATTGGAATTTTTGGAACGTTGGAACTATTTTATAAAAATCCTCGAAAACAGCCCAGTTATGAGCGTACAAGCTGAAACATGATAACTTGTGTGTACCTAAGTGTTGTATGAGTTATCCTGTGTTTATGACAAGTTGGTTTGATCATTACTTGGTATGGTGATACTTTGCATGCATGATTATGGTTTCGAATTGGTTATTACGTGTGCCGTACTGTGTGTTAGTTATGCGTAGGGTTTTGTGTCAGTGTGTTCACACACTAACATTGGATCGGTTGACATGTTAGGACGCGATTAGCAGTTCCATCATTTGCTTCTTTTGCGTATATCTAACCGAGCAATTTAAGGTGAGTTCACGGCCCCTATTTTATCCGGTTTTGAACAACAGGGGGAGAAACATGTATACGCTCTACAACTTAATCTTTTTACGTTATGCGAAATTAACGCCTTTAACTATTCGGTAACTAAGTTAATGTTAATGTATTTTATGGTCACTAAGTAGCTTTATCACGGAAGTCCTCAACCAACTCTCGGATCGTGAGTATTGGGTTAGATAGTAGGGAAATTATAGTAGTACTACTGGGCCCGACAAGCCCCACCCGAGCTAGTCGCGCTAGCCGACCGGTAATGGTCCACGGGTCATTAATTTGGCATAACTTTCACCATGGTCAGTGATAGACTTGGCAACACAGAGGCAACAACAGTCAGCTTCGATCGCGAACTCTTACGTGACGTAACTTTAGGCTCGCTACCTACATGTTAACTTTGAACTTATTTACGAACCAACCTTATTATTCCAGGTTAGGAATAATGGAACTATGTCGTTATCCCGGGTTAGGGATAACGGGGGAAAACAACCTTTTAAACCGAACTTGTGAACTTATAAAAACCTGTGAACTCACTCTTCTTTAATGTTGACACTTGTTTCTTTGCATGTTTCTCAGGACGCTAGGAGCACTACATGCACTCACTTGCATTTGATCAAGACATTTTTATCGAGTCTTTATTTACGAATAATTTTTGGGATTTTGGTTTTGGCGTTTATGTTGGCGCCCGTTACTTTATTTTAATGCTTCCGCTAAACTTTGAAACCTTGAAATTTTGAAAATGACTATGCATGTTTACAACAAATGTTTTTGGAAAACGTTTAAATAAATCATATAGAATTGTTCGACATTGCTAGTGTCTGAGATTCTGGTTGGATCACACGCCTCGCGGTAATACTCTGCAAGTGGAAATTGAGGGTGTGACAGATTGGTATCAGAGCCTCTAGCTATAGAGAACCAGGTTTGCATTAAAAGTAGACCAAACTGTCACACCTCGACCCGCAGCAGAAAAGGTGATCGGGGCATGATTGGGTTATCATCAAAGCTCATGACATTTATTTTAACGTTTCATATTCATTAATACACTTCAATGGAAAATTACAATCAATATTACAACATGTCCTAAATATCAATCTAGGTTTCATTGTTTTCTTCTAAGGCATTTCCTATGTTTTCCTTGCTTCATCCTGTTCACCTGTATCATGTGTAAAAGGGTTTTTGGATCAACAAAAAAGTTGGCAAGTGAATCCTATGGAAAACATTTGAACAAGTTTATTTAATTGATTATAAAATAGAGTGCACAACCACACATGAGTAAAAATAGATGTAAACTTATTCATCAATCAATTAATATTAAACAATACACACATGAACAATAATGGATCGTTTAGAGGCACGCGTTGCTCAACTCGTCTCTCACGAGGAACTGATGGGCCTAATGAATGAATTGCATAAACATGATAATATGAAAGACATAACTACAAACAATATAAACTCAATGATACACATATGAACAATAATGGATTGGTTTTGAGGCACGCGTTGCTCAACTCGTCTCCCACGAGGAACTGATGGGCTTAATGAATGACTTTCATATAAGTTGGCAAAATGAAATACATAACCACAACAATATAAACAATCTAAGTTTAGATCACAATATGGTATGGCACAAGTTTAAATAAACGAGTTAATTATTTTGTGACACATGACACACCCCAAAACGTGTAATTAAAAAGGGGGAGTTGTAAGATTCACTCACAGTGGGTGCGTTCTGTTGATGATGTTGAATGCACGCGAAGTGGTTTTAACCACGAGTGAAATTAACCTAGATAATGGCATAATGTTTCGGTAAGTAAACGGATATTATTAATCCATTTTAGTAGGATTGTTGGGTGTATTTTTGTGAGTTTAAGGCTAATTTCTAACCTTAAAAATGTTATTTTTAAGTATTTCTAATTGATTTTAAATTAAAATAAATAAATAAAAATAATAAAAAAAGTTGACTTTTTTTTACCGTTGACCGTTGACCATTGACTGTTGACTTCGACCGGTTCGTATGCGTGTATGTGTGCGCTGAGTGAGGCTCGAACCCGAGACCTCCCGTACGCGTGCACGCAGCTCTACCAACTGAGCTACGTGTCTAACCCAAAATATTTCTGTTTTTAATTATATTTATATATTAATTTGATTAATCCGAAAATCAACTTATTTCTAAAAAGATTTTAATCAGTGACTTGGTGCGCTCCACAGGTCTCGAACCCGGGACCTGTGGTTTAGGTTAACACACAGTCCACCGCTGGACTGTGTGTTTAACTTGTTATATAAACCGATTTTTATTATACTTATATACAAACTAAACATTTCCATTTCTGTCTTAAATAAAAAGTTTAATAATTGTCCGGAACGGTGCGGTAGCCCGGACTCGAACTCGTGTCCTGTGATTAAACATTCACACAGTCCACCACTGGATTGTGTGTCTAACTTGGTTATTATTCCGGTTATTAATAAACTTAACATGTACAGCGGTGACTCCGGTTCGGTTAACAAAAAAAAAGGCATTTTTATTAAGGCAGCATGCATGGGACAAGATTCGAACTCGAGACGTTAGTGTGTTTAATGTGCACACAGTCCACCGCTGGACTGTGTGTCTAACCCGAGTTATAACTTGATTTAAATTGAACTTATAGACAACGGACACTTCGTCTTCTTCGTTAGATTTTAACCAGGATCGGAAGTCCGACTGGTTCGATGTTTTAATCGTGTTCTTTAGTGTTTTGAGGTTGATTACAGATGAGATATGTAAAAAGAATGAAAGATTTAAGCGTAAGGTATACCGACTGGACTCCTCTGTTTCTCCGGCAGAACTCCGGCGACAGCAAAAGATTCCGGCGTCGTGTGTCTTGCAGCAGAGAGTCTTCAGAAAGCTTAAAAAGGATGTGGGTGACTTCGGTATAAGCTCAGGGGGTTCAGTAAGGCTCTGAAGTGAAGGGTTCGGTTTTCCGGCGAGGTACAGAAATTTTCCGGCGAATGGAATTACGTCGGGTAAAGGTGCGGTTTTGAGCGAAAAAGCTTGCAGAGGTTCGAGGAGGTATTTATAGGGTAGGTCGTTGATGAATTTGGTCCGATTTCCGACTTGATTCGTCGGTTAAAAACTCTCCGCGGTTATAGCTTGTGTCGCGAGTTCAGGCGTCGGTTATAACCGATGTAGGTTTAAATGTTTAAGTTATAACTGAAGTAACCGTCCAATCTCGCGAGATCGCCGGGATTTCCGACGACTGCATTTGGGTGCGCCGATTTCGAATTCGGAAAACATGTTATGAATTAATTGATTCTAATAATTAACAAGGAACACTAGTGGCGCAGTGGTTGAGTGTGTGTGCGATAAGACTGTTGACCCGGCTGACTGACCCGGGTTCGAAACCCGGCAGTGCCATATTATTTTTATTTTCTTATTTTTAACAGTTTTTCAAAAACAAATTATATATTCCAATATAATAATTAATTATGTATCGTTTAAAATTATTTTGGGCATTAAATTCGCAACGAAATTTTTAACTGATTGTTCGGTTAATAAACGGAGCGGGTTTGGTAAATCCGTTTTTGACGGATGTTACAGTATCCCCTGCTTTTTTAGAAATTTCGTCCCGAAATTTAAGTAGTGATATAATTGACTAAAAATGATGGTGTTTAGTTTGACAGTTACATGCTTAGAAAAAAGTAAGGGTTTAAGTTTTTGTTTGAGGCGGTAACGTTCCTTGTAAGGGTTAAGTACCCCATTACAGGAATCGCTTTTTGTTGCCTACTGTAAAAGTATTGATAAGCAGAGTTGATTCGCTAAATATGATATCATGCATAAGAGTTTGGATATGTTTGGAAGGATATGGTTATATCCTAAGTCAAAACTTCTAATACTACAACCTACATGGAACTTCTCATAACCATCTAACAATACCTCTGATCCTTTGACAAGAATACTTATATAGGAAGTACCAGTGGCGTATCCACCATATTCTTGTCAAATTTTCATTGGTTTTATCAGTAAGTTATGATTGGTCCTATGATGTAACTCTAGAACATAAATAACACAACAACCAATATTTGAATCCACATTCTGATAGCATATAGGTTTGAATGGTGACAGTTCCTCTCTCGTTTGTTATGATGGAGAGGTTAGTTTATGTAGAATTAGAACACATTCCAATTTCTTTAAATGGCGAGATGATATGAATGTAACACAAATTTCAACCAAGGCAATACTAAATCCTACATGGAACTTCTCATAACCGCCTGATAATGCCTCTGATCCTTTGGCAAGAATACTTATCCACCATATTCTTTTCAAATTTTCGTTGGTTTTATCCGCAAATTATGATTAGTTACAAAGAAACTACTAAATCCTACATAGAACTTCTCATAACCGTCTGACAATGCCTCTGATCCTTTGACAAGAATACTTATATATAGGAAGTACCAGCGACGTATCCACCATATTCTCGTCAAATTTTCATTGGTTTTATCAGTGAATTATGATTAGTCCTATGTGACTCTACAACCAATACAACAAACACAAAATACTGAAAATGAAAATGTCCGTGCGATCAAGGCTCAATCAAACGGAGCCGATCGTATTGCATGTACTGAAAATGAAAATGTCTGTGCGATCAAGGCTCAATCAAGCGGAGCCGATCGTATTGCATGTACTGAAAATAATAAATTTAATCTAAACAACAATTACACAAACAGCTTATACATGGAACCTCTCATAACCGCCTGATAATGCCTCCGATCCTTTGACAAGAATACTTATATATAGGAAGTACCAGCGGCGTATCCACCATATTCTTGTCAAATTTTCATTGACTTTATCCACAAGTTATGATTAGTTCTATGTGACTCTACAACAAATACAACAACCACAAGATACTGATAATGAAAATGTCTGTGCGATCAAGGCTCAATCAAACGGAGCCGATCGTATTGCATGTACTGAAAATGAAAATGTCTGTTCGATCAAGGCTCAATCAAACGGAGCCGATCGTATTGCATGTACTGAAAATAATAAATTTAATCTAAACCATAATCACACAAACAGCCTATACATGGAACCTCTCATAACCGCCTGATAATGCCTCCGATCCTTTGACAAGAATACTTATATATAGGAAGTACCAGCGGCATATCCACCATATTCTCGTCAAATTCTCATTGACTTTATCCGCAAGTTATGATTAGTTCTATGTGACTCTACAACAAACACAACAACCACAAGATACTGATAATGAAAATGTCTGTGTGATCATGGCTCAATCAAACGGAGCCGATCGTACTGCATGTACTGAAAATGAAAATGTCTGTGCGATCAAGGCTCAATCAAACGAAGCCGATCGTATTGCATGTACTGAAAATGAAAATGTCTGTGCGATCAAGGCTCAATCAAACGGAGCCGACCGTATGTGGGCACGCCAGGTTCAACCTCATAATGAAATGGGGAACATGCTCAACGCTCATAATGTAATGGGGAGCGGCGGCCTATGAAATTGCATGTACTGAAAATAATAAACAATAATTACTCAAACAGTTTACACATGGAACCTCTCATAACCGCCAGGTAATGCTTCTGATCCTTTGACAAGAATACTCATATATAGGAAGTACCAGCGGCATATCCACCATATTCTTGTCAAAGTTTCATTGGCTTTATCCTTAAGTTATGATTGGTTCTATGTGATTCTAAAACATAAAGAAAACATAAAACTAAACGATTGGAGTTGAATCTGGATTTTCGGTGAAGAGGACTAGTTGGGTATCTTCGTTTGGACCGTCATTATCTTCGACAGGATTGGCGTTGATGTTGAAAACTCTTCCTCTTGCTGGTGGCCTAGTGGTTGGGTTTTCTTGATTTACTTGGTTAACTGGGTTTGATTGAGCTTGAGCGTTTATGATGTTAACCAATCGAGGGCACGTGTTTCTAAAGTGGGTAGGGTCGCCACAATTGAAACAAGCTCGAACATATGGGAACATGGGGTATTGGGGTTGTTGATAGGTTTGGGCCATGTTTTGAGTAGGGAAGAGATTTGGTTTTGAAAGGTGCGGCAAACCTTGCTCAAATGACCATAGCGTCCACAAGTTGCACATAGACGACAAGGTAAGGTAAGGGGATGGTGATAAAAACAATTGTTGCATCGAGGGTGAGGTCCAAGATATGGTTTCTTATTTGGGTAAGTTGCATTGGGTGCCACTTGAGTGATTGGGATAGCTTGGATGGGTATGGCGTGTGAAATTGGTTGATTCCGTTGGATAGCAGCGAAAAGTTGCCCGTCTCTTTTTCTTTATAAGTGGGTGGAGAAGGGGATTCGGTTTGGGTGTAATCGGAGGTTTCAGTCGATGCTTTATCCTTCTTCTTCTCTTCCTTGAAGTCTTTATTCTGGATTCGGTTCTCGGTGAGCTCTGTAGCTAACTCCATTGCCGCTTCCAAGGTTGCAGGCGTGGTACTTATTACAGGGTCTTGAATCTTTGACGGAAGACCATGAATGTAGTGCTCGATCAAACAGTAGAGGGGAGTGAACATGTTGGGAACCATTTGATGTAACTCGAGGAATCTTTTGTTGTACGTGGTGTGGTCTCCTTCCTTCTGCTTCAACGAATAAAATTCATCTTCTAATTTCTTGATTTCGCTCCTTGGGCAAAATCGTCTGGTCATGATTTCCTTCAATTCATTCCAAATTAAAGTCATAGCATCTTCAACACCTCGCTTGGCCTTCTCTGTATTCCACCAAGTAAGTGCTATCCCATATAATCGACCGGTAGCATATCGCACTTTGCGATCATCGGGGCAATCGCAATTTAGAAAAGTGTTCTCCATCTCTTCAAACCAATGGAGGAGAGCGGTGACGCCTTCAGTCCCTTTGTATTTTGGAGGGTCGCATGATTTGAAATGCTTGTAGGTGCATTTAGTGATATTTGGGGGAGGGTTGATAACGTTTTGATTTTCTTGATTGACAGGATTAGCGGTAAGTGCTTGTTGGACTTGGATTACAATGTTGGGTATTATGGCAGCCATTTGTTGAGCGATTAGGGCAGCCATGCGTTCGCGGGCTTTTCCTGCTCTCATCTTCCTACGGGCGTGGTTAGAAGACATCTACAAGGAATACGCATCACGAGTATGAGTTGGATGTTTTTGGGTTCATGGGCCGCATTTTGGAATGAACATTCATAAAATAATTATAGAAAAATAAATCTACTACATCCATAGGATGTCTTGGGCTTTGCTCGTTATTAGGCCCTACATGCCGCCATACTTCACCTTCGTAATCATGTGGGCCCCCATGAATACCGGGTTTTTCATATGGTTCGCATGTGTTAGCCTGGTTGCGTACACTAAAACCCGGAGAAAATCGAGAAATATGTATACAACGTGTGATATTCGGAATGTGTCCAGGTGTAGACACGGTGACACCTCAAAGTGGGTTAGTTCGAACGACGTTTGGTGTGACATGCTTTGGCCTAATAGGTCCTTCGTACTCTCATCGTTAGTCCCCAGGTAGGCAAACTGGTCCGTTATATTGGATTTATACGAATGCCAACCTAGACAGGACGTTCCGACTACCGGTACTTGTACCCTTCCAGTTACTACATGCCCGTCGCAGAACTTACTTTGATGAGATTTGAAAATTGCAACAAAATCTCTGAATACTGAGAGTATGAAAATGATTTGAATATATGAACATTGAAATATGTATAATGAATGTGTATGTAAGTATGTATGTTTGACTGTAAATATAAACAAATATGAAACAACTAAATATCATAAGTTTGTATGTAACCACCTAATCAATTAAAATTTAGGCAGACTATAGTATAGGCTCTAAGGGTCTAATAACCTATCCTATATCCCTATAGTCATGGCTCTGATACCAATCTGTCACACCCCGACCCGCAGCGGAAAAGGTGATCGGGGCATGATTGGGTTATCATCAAAGCTCATGACATTTATTTTAACGTTTCATATTCATTAATACACTTTAATGGAAAATTACAGTCAATATTACAACATGTCCTAAATATCAATCTAGGCTTCATTGTTTTCTTCTAAGGCATTTCCTATGTTTTCCTTGCTTCATCCTGTTCACCTGTATCATGTGTAAAAGGGTTTTTGGATCAACAAAAAGTTGGCGAGTGAATCCTATGGAAAACATTTGATCAAGTTTATTTAATTGATTATAAAATAGAGTGCACAACCACACATGAGTAAAAATAGATGTAAACTTATTCATCAATCAATTTAATATTAAACAATACACACATGAACAATAATGGATCGTTTAGAGGCACGCGTTGCTCAACTCGTCTCTCACGAGGAACTGATGGGCCTAATGAATGAATTGCATAAACATGATAATATGAAAGACATAACTACAAACAATATAAACTCAATGATACACACATGAACAATAATGGATTGGTTTTGAGGCACGCGTTGCTCAACTCGTCTCCCACGAGGAACTGATGGGCTTAATAAATGACTTTCATATAAGTTGACAAAATGAAATACATAACCACAACAATATAAACAATCTAAGTTTAGATCACAATATGGTATGGCACAAGTTTAAATAAACGAGTTAATTATTTTGTGACACATGACACACCTCAAAACGTGTAATTAAAAAGGGGGAGTTGTAAGATTCACTCACAGTGGGTGCGTTCGGTTGATGATGTTGAATGCACGCGAAGTGGTTTTAACCACGAGTGAAATTAACCTAGATAATGGCATAATGTTTCGGTAAGTAAACGGATTTTATTAATCCATTTTAGTAGGATTGTTGGGTGTATTTTTGTGAGTTTAAGGCTATTTTCTAACCTTAAAAATGTAATTTTTAAGTATTTTTAATTGATTTTAAATTAAAATAAATAAATAAAAATAATAAAAAAAGTTGACTTTTTTTGACCGTTGACCGTTGTCCATTGACTGTTGACTTTGACCGGTTTGTATGCGTGTATGTGTGCGCTGAGTGAGGCTCGAACCCGAGACCTCCCGTACGCGTGCACGCAGCTCTATCAACTGAGCTACGTGTCTAACCCGAAATATTTCTGTTTTTAATTATATTTATATATTAATTAGATTAATCCGAAAATCAACTTATTTCTAAAAAGATTTTAATCAGTGACTCGGTGCGCTCCACAGGTCTCGAACCCGGGACCTGTGGTTTAGGTTAACACACAGTCCACCGCTGGACTGTGTGTTTAACTTGTTATATAAACCGATTTTTATTATACTTATATACAAACTAAACATTTCCATTTCTGTCTTAAATAAAAAGTTTAATAATTGTCCGGACCGGTGCGGTAGCCCGGACTCGAACTCGTGTCCTGTGATTAAACATTCACACAGTCCACCACTGGACTGTGTGTCTAACTTGGTTATTATTCCGGTTATTAATAAACTTAACATGTACAGCGGTGACTCCGGTTCGGTTAACAAAAAAAAAGGCATTTTTATTAAGGCAGCATGCTTGGGACAAGATTCGAACTCGAGACGTTAGTGTGTTTAATGTGCACACAGTCCACCGCTGGACTGTGTGTCTAACCCGAGTTATAACTTGATTTAAATTGAACTTATAGACAACGGACACTTCGTCTTCTTCGTTAGATTTTAACCAGGATCGGAAGTCCGACTGGTTCGATGTTTTAATCGTGTTCTTTAGTGTTTTGAGGTTGATTACAGATGAGATATGTAAAAAGAATGAAAGATTTAAGCGTAAGGTATACTGACTGGACTCCTCTGTTTCTCCGGCAGAACTCTGGCGACAGCAAAAGATTCCGGCGTCGTGTGTCTTGTAGCAGAGAGTCTTCAGAAAGCTTAAAAAGGATGTGGGTGACTTCGGTATAAGCTCAGGGGGTTCAGTAAGGCTCTGAAGTGAAGGGTTCGGTTTTCCGGCGAGGTACAGAAATTTTCCGGCGAATGGAATTACGTCGGGTAAAGGTGCGGTTTTGAGCGAAAAAGCTTGCAGAGGTTCGAGGAGGTATTTATTAGGGCAGGTCGTTGATGAATTTGGTCCGATTTCCGACTTGATTCGTCGGTTAAAAACTCTCCGACGGTTATAGCTTGTGTCGCGAGTTCAGGCGTCGGTTATAACCGATGTAGGTTTAAATGTTTACGTTATAACTGAAGTAACCGTCCAATCTCGCGAGATCGCTGGGATTTCCGACGACTGCATTTGGGCGCGCTGATTTCGAATTCGGAAAACATGTTATGAATTAATTGATTCTAATAATTAACAAGGAACACTAGTGGCGCAGTGGTTGAGTGTGTGTGCGATAAGACTGTTGACCCGGCTGACTGACCCGGGTTCGAAACCCGGCAGTGCCATATTATTTTTATTTTCTTATTTTTAACAGTTTTTCAAAAACAAATTATATATTCCAATATAATAATTAATTATGTATCGTTTAAAATTATTTTGGGCATTAAATTCGCAACGAAATTTTTAACTGATTGTTCGGTTAATAAACGGAGCGGGTTTGGTAAATCCGTTTTTGACGGATGTTACATAAACTATAGCTGTTACACGACACTAGACTTAGTTGGCACCGAACTGTGATACTTACAATTTTTCTATGTGATATATGATATATATATATATATATATATATATATATATATATATTGTGATATACGCAGCTCGTAACTAACTACACCAACCCAGTAGGCTATGTCATCATCATCATCCGAGAGATCTCGACAATCTTGGGCGCCGGGGAAGGTACCCATGGTCGAACCCTCACCACCTCGTGGCGTGGAGACACGCTCAGCTGCTAGGAAAAGACTCGCTCTAGGAGGGGAGTCGTCCTCCCATCCGACCACCGCTATACCGGTAAAACCGGTCAACTCTTCAGGAGTGGGGGATGATCTACTTAGAGCTGTGTTAAGGAAACAACAGGAACAGCTGGAGAGAATGCAGGAAACTATCGAAGCACAGGGATGGCTGATACGTTAGCTGACTGGAAAAACTGAAGAGCTCGAGGAAGAGCAAGATAAGAATAGGAGAGTTTGAAGCATTTTAGCTAAGGTCCTTCGTGCTGAGCAACTGAGGGCTGACTGGCTCGAAGACAGAGTTCTTGAGTCCAGTTGGAGGATTCACGAACTGGAGCAGAACCAAGCACCACCTATCCCAGTACCCGCACCAGCACCAGCCCCTCCAGCGCCGGTAGAGGACGAAGAGAAGGATCCAGAGGAAGACCCGGAGGAGGATCCGGAGGAAGAAGAGCCAGAACAGGACCCGGCTGTTGAAGCTAAAAACGCTGAAGAGGAAGACGGCAGTGATAGCGACTTGGGAGATGGAGACATAGATGACTAACTCGTCTCGCCAATCTCCGTTTTGTTTCCTTTAGTTTGTTTGTTTCCACTTATGTTTGAACTTGGAAATTTTATAATTAAACTGATATGTTTGGTTGGTATTTTATGAGGCAATACAATTTATTTAATCGAATGTTCCTTTTGATTGTTTAATTTGTTGGGTTGACATAAATTGTGTGATCATTTAAGTGTGGAATATGATAACTATATTGGATATATACTTATCGGTGTGTGTTTGTGTCGTCTTGCGAAGATCTGAGATGGCAACCAGTCGCCACGGAAATCTCAACATGTCAACTGAAGAATCGGCCGCTTTAATCCAACAACACGTGAATGCTCTGGCAGGTGTTCCTAACCCACCAGTAGGTAACCATTATTAAATTTTCATGGGAAAATCTAATAGTTTGGCTAGTAGACTTTCTCGCTGACTACCTATCCTCTATCCTCAGGAGGGGGTCTTAACCCCTACAAGATGTTCCTGAATGCGAAACCGAGCAAGTTCACGGGAGTTGAAGGACCCATAGGACTGGTCCGTTGGGTCGAAAAGTCTGAATCAGTTTTCAAAATGTGTAATTGCCTCGAAGCTAATAAGGTCAAGTATGCTGCCTCGACGTTGGAAGATGGGGCATTAACCTGGTGGAACGCACAAGTCCAAACGCGTGGACTTGCTGTGGCGAAGCAATGGCCTGGACTGAGTTCAAAGCTCTAATCAAGGAGGAATACTGTCCGCGGGACAGAGTTCAGCAATTGGAACAAGCGTTATGGAACCACAAGATGTCGGGTCGGAAATTGAAGTGTACACGGCAAGACATCATGATCTGGTGTTCCTTTGTCCCGATTTGGCTAACACCGTCGTTAAACGACTTGAGTTTTATCTTGGGGGTCTGGTCCCTAAGATCCAGGGTATGGTAATGTCTAGCAACCCTACGACGGAGCAACAAGCGATTAGGTTGGCGCATAAACTCACCGATAAGGCGGTGGAGCAAAGGAAGTTACCACCTAGGGGTGCAACTGAAATTGCCCCTGATAACAAAAGGAAATTTGAAAACTCACCTGCTCGGCAGTCTTCATCAGCCCAGCCACAACAAGGAAACTAGAAGCGGTCCAACAATTTCAACAACAATCGGGGTCACAACAATCAGTCTGCCAACAACACCCAGAACTCGAGCGGCTATGCGGGTCGAAAGCCGCAACGTAACGTTGTAACCTCCATCATCACGGCCCTTGTGCCGGAAATCGCTGCCAACGATGTGGCAAAGCAGGACACGCGGCAAAGGATTGTCGCGGGGAGATTATGTCACGACAGAATCAGAACCAGCACCAGGGTCAGCAGCAGGGTAATAACCGGGGATGCTATAAGTGCGGTAGCACTGCCCATTTCAAGCGAGACTGCCCGCAACTTCGCAAGAACAACAATGGTGGGAATAACAACAACAACTATAACAACAATGGCAACAATGGAAATGGTGGCACAGGAGGTGCCAAAGGACGTGCATTCACGCTAGGCCGTGGAGAGGCTAGAAACGACTCGAATGTGGTCACCGATAAGTTTCCACTTAACGATCATTTTGCTACTGTACTTTTTGATACGGGTGCGGATAAGAGTTTTATATCTGAGTCTTTTAGGAAGAACCTAAATCTCACACCTAAACCCTAGAGACCCCTTACGTCATAGAACTAGCCGACGGTAAATCTGTAGATGTGACCCATCTAGTGGGTCACACTTTTACCATTGATCTGATGACAACTACTCTAGGTAGTTTTGATGTGGTAGCCGGAATGGACTGGTTATCCGACGTCCGAGCTGAAGTTCTCTGTTTCGAGAAAGCTATCCGTATTCCACTCTCTAACGACGAAGTCTTGATGGTGCAAGGCGAGAAGGCAGGCGTCGTCTTGAACATCATCTCTTACATGCAAGCTCAGAAGTATCTTCGGAGAAAGAACTCTTTTACTTTGCTCGCGCTGGTCACCGAACAGTCTAAGGACGAGAAGGGATTGAAGATATCCCCATCGTCCGTGACTTTCCCGACGTGTTTCCAGAGGAGTTACCCGGTCTTCCCCCACATCGACAAGTAGAGTTTGAAATCGAATTGGCGAGCCATGCGAATCCTATCGCCAAGGCCCCGTACCGCTTAGCTCCAGCAGAGCTGCAAGAGCTGTCTACCCAACTTCAAGAATTGTTGGAAAAAGGATTTATCCGACCCAGTATTTCGCCATGGGGAGCTCCGTTCCTTTTTGTCAAGAAGAAGGACGGGACCTTCCGCATGTGCATCGACTACAGGGAACTCAATAAGGTTACCGTCAAGAACCGGTACCCGTTACCTCGCATCGACGATCTTTTCGACCAGCTTTAGGGGTCAAGCTACTACTCCAAGATTGATCTACAGCCTGGTTATCACCAGCTACGCGTCAGAGAGGAGGATATCTCCAAGACGGCATTTCGCACTCGGTATGGCCATTATGAGTTCTTGGTCATGCCCTTCGGTCTCACCAATGCACCCGCGGTGTTCATGGACCTCATGAACCGTGTGTGTAAGTCGTATCTCGACAAGTTTGTCATCGTGTTCATCGATGATATACTCATCTACTCTAAGGGTGAAGAAGAACATGCTGAGCATCTGCGGTTATTGCTGGAACTACTTCAACAGGAGAAACTATATGCCAAGTTTTTGAAGTGTGATTTCTGGATTCGGGAAGTTCAGTTCCTCGCGCATATCGTGAATGAAAAGGGTATACACGTTGATCCCACCAAGATCAATGCTATCAAGAACTGGGAAGCACCCAGGACATCGACAGTGATCCGCCAATTTTTGGGTTTGGCTGGTTACTACGGACGTTTCATCGAGTGATTTTACAAGATCGCACAACCGCTTACCACTCTCACTCAGAAGGGCACCAAGTATGCTTGGGGTGACAAACAGGAAGCAGCATTTCAATTACTGAAGCAGAAGCTTTGCAGTGCGCCCATGTTGTCCTTGCCAGAGGGGACGGATGATTTTGTGGTATATTGTGACGCTTCCATTCAGGGATTGGGATGTGTGCTCATGCAACGTGATAAGGTCATAGCGTATGCATCCCAACAGTTGAAGGTCCACGAGAAGAACTACACGACACATGACTTGGAATTGGGAGTAGTTGGGCTTGCACTTAAGATTTGGAGACACTATCTGTATGGAACAAAGTGCACAATCTACACGGATCACAAGGGCCTCCAGCATATTTATGACCAGAAGGAGTTGAACATGCGACACCATCGCTGGGTCGAACTCCTGAACGATTATGAATGTGCCATTCGGTATCACCCGGGTAAAGCTAACGTGGTGGCTGATGCCCTCAGTCGGAAGGAGCACTTGAAACCTCGTCGGGTACGAGCACTACAGTTCACAATTCATTCTGGGTTACCCGAACAGATACGTGACGCGCAGCTAGAAGCAGTTAAGGAAGAGACATCAAGGCCGAATCTGTGGGAAAGATGGAACGCGATTGGGAAGTGAAACCCAATGGTACCCGGTATTTCATGAACCGTATATGGGTACCTCTCTATGAAACCTCAGGAAGCTAGTTATGGACGAAGCTCACAAATCCCGATACTCTGTCCATCCTGGTTTGGATAAGATTTATCAAGACCTTAAAGCCGCGTACTGGTGGCCCAACATGAAAGCAGATATAGCCACCTACGTGAGCAAGTGTTTAACTTGTGCGAAAGTCAAGGTGGAATACCAGAAGCCATCAGGGCTACTTCAACAACCTGAGATCCCAGTATGGAAATGGATCAGATCTCGATGGACTTTATCAATAAACTCCCGCGAACTCGGGTGGTTGCGATACCATCTGGGTAATCGTGGATCGTCTAACTAAGTCTGCACACTTCCTAGCGACCAAAGAAACATATAAGATGGATAAGTTGACTCGCATCTACATTAAGAAAGTAGTTTCTCGGCACGGGGTGCCAACGTCCATCATTTTAGACAGAGATGCTCGTTTCACGTCCAACTTTTGGCGGTCACTTCAGAAAGTGTTGGGTACACGCTTAGATATGAGCACTGCTTATCACCCTCAGACGGATGGTCAAAGTGAAAGGACCATTCAGACCTTGGAGGACATGCTTAGGGCATGCGTGGTAAACTTCGGGAACAGTTGGGAAATCCATCTGCCTTTGGTGGAATTCTCGTATAACAACAGTTACCATACGAGTATTCAGGCAGCACCATTTGAAGCATTATACGGTCGCAAATGTAGATCACCGGTCTGTTGGGCAGAAGTCGGTGACAGTCAACTCACAGGTCCTGAGTTGATACTTGAGGCTACTGAAAAGATTGTGCAAATCAGAAACCGCATGGCAGCGGCACAGGATCGACAGAAAAGTTACGCTGATCAACGACGCAAACCGCTCGAAATTCAAGTAGGTGACCGCATCCTACTGAAAGTGTCACCCTGGAAGGGTGTAATTCATTTTGGGAAACGAGGCAAACTAAATCCACAGTACGTAGGCCCATTTGTGATTTCGAAGCGTATCGGGCCCGTAGCTTATCAGTTAGACCTTCCTGCCGAACTCAGTGGAGTTCATAACGTTTTTCACGTGTCCAATCTGAAGAAGTGTCTATCAGATGAGACCCTAGTCAATCCATTGGATGAGATTCAAGTGGATGAGCAACTGCATTTTGTGGAACAACCTATCGAGATCATGGACCATGAGATCAAGACTCGAAGGCATAGCAAGATACCGATCGTCAAGGTTTGTTGGAACTCTAGGCGTGGACCGGAGTTCACGTGGGAAAGAGAGGACCAAATGAAAAGCAAATATCCACACCTTTTTGCAGCTGAGCAGCAATCCGACGTTACCGACAACTGAATTTCGGGACGGAATTCTTTCAACATGGGGATGATATGACAGCCTGGGATTTACTTGTACCATTCTAACAAACTGAATCTTTGTGCGCTGCATTCTAAACCGCGTTTACTCAATTTTCGGGACGAAAATTCTTTCAACATGGGGATAATGTGACTTCCCGGCTTTTTAGGTATCTTAAACGCGCTACTTTATTGTTATTCATTCCTACGCTGATTTAATTCGGAGAATTAAATTACGCGCTCACAATAACTACGCTAACTTTAGTATTTAGGGAATACACACTGTTTGGAAATTCTAACGGGTTGTATCTGAATTACGTGCTATGTGTTATTAGACATTTGTGAATAATTGCCGAGTCGTATTATGTGTAGTTATTTATCAGATTAAAATGAACGGTTAGTAAATTCTATTTATAAGCCGAACTGAACCAAGCCTGTGAAACGTTCGACTTCGCGACCAAGCAACCCCAACCCGCCACCCACACCTCCTTGCGACCCACACTTCCTTGCGTCCAAGGAACTAACCCAAACCCCCCCCCCTATCGCGAACCCTTTTATGTATGCACACATGCATGTTGTGGGAAACCTTCAAAAAAAAACCCTAACACTCTAGTTGAAGTCGACGGCAGCCCCCCCCCTCTCGGTCGCGCAAGTTCTACACCCCTCGGATCGATTCCAAGCTTGTCCCGGTTCCCTAATTGTCATCGTTTCAAGGTTAGGGTTTAATTGTATTGTGATTCACACTAGGTTTTGTGTAATCTTGATCATGATTATGTGCTTGTATGATAATATTATTAAAAAGCGTTGTGGTGTATGATTAGTTCGGATGAATATGCGAATCTTTGCGGTTGTGATGATATGTTTGAATATTAAAATCGTAGGCTGCGTTTTATCGATAAAGATCATGATATATATTTAGGGTTTGCATGAATATTGATATATATGATGATATTTGACAAGTTAACCTGCTGTTAATCAATACAACTAAGCGTCATGGCCGTTTACACATGTTCTAATGCGATAAAGTCGAAAACAGTAAGCTTATTGACATTTACAGCCAACTTCAGTTGACTGTAACCATAGTGGATTTTCTGAAGCCTAAAATGTTTATTTTTGAAAAAGCTTCAAATGGCGCCGAATTCATATTTTTCTGAGGTTGTTTGCTATTTTTAAATGGTCATTTAGTGCAGCAGCTGAAGCTGCGTAAATTCTGCAGAATTTGCAGGTTGTTTATCAAGTTGGATCTCATAGTCTATATGGGTTTAGGTCACGAAATCTGGACAGTAACTGGAGACGGGAATTTAGAAAATCTCCCACTGGAATTTCGTTAATTAGATGAACGATGATTTTTAAATAATTTTTCTTGTGGACTGCAGTCAGAAAGCGACGAATCTGACTGCAGCCTAGTATATAAATAGTTGGTAAAGATTTAGGATTTTAAACTTTTACACAAAATTCTCTAATTGACATCTCCTGTAAAAAAATTGGAATTTTTGGAACGTTGGAACTATTTTATAAAAATCCTCGAAAAAAGCCCAGTTATGAGCGTACAAGCTGAAACATGATAACTTGCGTTTGTGTGTACCTAAGTGTTGTATGAATTATCCTGTGTTTATGACAAGTTGGTTTGATCATTACTTGGTATGGTGATACTTTGCATGCATGATTATGGTTTCGAATTGGTTATTACGTGTGCCGTACTGTGTGTTAGTTATGCGTAGGGTTTTGTGTGTCAGTGTGTTCACACACTAACTTTGAATCGGTTGACATGTTAGGACGTGATTAGCGGTTCCATCATTTGCTTCTTTTGCGTATATCTAACAGAGCAATTTAAGGTGAGTTCACGGCCCCTATTTTATCCGGTTTTGAACAACAGGGGGAGAAACATGTATACGCTCTACAACTTAATCTTTTTACGTTATGCGAAATTAACGTCGTTAACTATTCGGTAACTAAGTTAATGTTAATGTATGTTATGGTCACTAAGTAGCTTTATCACGGAAGTCCTCAACCAACTCTCGGATCGTTAGTATTGGGTTAGATAGCGGGGAAATTATAGTAGTACTACTGGGCCCGACAAGCCCCACCCGAGCTAGTCGCGCTAGCCGACCGAGAATGGTCAACGGGTGATTAATTTGGCCTAACTTTCACCATGGTCAGTGATAGACCGGGCAACACAGAGGCAACAACAGTCAGCTTCGATCGCGAACTCTTACGTGACGTAACTTTAGGCTCGTTACCTACATGTTAACATTTAACTTATTTACGAACCAACCTTATTATTCCAGGTTAGGAATAATGGAACTATGTCGTTATCCCAGGTTAGGGATAACGGGGGAAAACAACCTTTTAAACCGAACTTGTGAACTTATAAAAACATGTGAACTCACTCTTCTTTAATGTTGACACTTGTTTATTTGCATGTTTCTCAGGACGCTAGGAGCGCTAGGTGCACTCACTTGCATTTGATCAAGACATTTTTATCGAGTCTTTATTTACGAATAATTTTGGGATTTTGGTTTTGGCGTTTATGTTGGCGCCCGTTACTTTATTTTAATGCTTCCGCTAAACTTTGAAACCTTGAAATTTTGAAAATGACTATGCATGTTTACAACAAATGTTTTTGGAAAACGTTTAAAAAATCTTATAGAGTCGTTCGACATTGCTAGTGTCTGAGATTCTGGTTTGATCACACGTCTCGCGGTAATACTCCGCAAGTGGAAATTGAGGGTGTGACACATACACTGCTTTCCCTAAAGACTGCTCACCTATCATCTGATTTCACAAAGTAGTAAAGGTCTGCCATAGTTACAAGGATCAGAGGATAGAGATCAGAGCTTAGTCATTAGTAAGATAATCAATGTAACAGTGCTATGCACTGATAGTTAATGTTAGCAGTGTTTGTAGTTAGTTACATATAGTTTCCTGTCACTATCAACCCTGACGTCATCAAAGATGCTCAGTGGTTAGATAGTTTAGTATAAATAGGTAACTTGTGTAACAGTTTAATCTTGTCTATCAAAAGATCAACTTTCGAATATCATCTTCTCTGCATTTTCTTACTACCAAACGGTAATTGCAAAGGCTGAGGGGGAGTTTGTGAATCACATGCGAGTTTACCAACTTGAAAGCATGATGATGATGAAAACAAACGACCATTGCTTGTAGTAAAAGTTTTCCATCTATTTCTGCAGCAAATCTCTTTTAAAACTCAATCAATTTCCATTTTTGGAACAAAAACTACAAGTAATTCAAACTCAGATCCTAACAATTGGTATCAGAGCTTGATTCATCATATTCGATCTAACAATCGATTTGATTCGAACAGATCAGCTCTCTCCTATTAGTTTGGTTGTTTTTGCTTGATAAACAGAGTTCTATTACGTTCAAATTTTTTAAAACAGAAATCTGTGTAAAATCAACTGAAAATGTCTCAAAACACATAGGATGCCAATTCTAGATCCTTTTTCAAACCGTCGATGCTCAAAAGAAATGAATATTTCATTTGACAATGACGAATGGGTCATATCCTTGCTCAGCAAAACACCGGTTGCTGGAGATCTGTTGCTTATGGACCTCACGTTCCGATGGTTCCAAGCACATAGGATCCAACTAAACAAGCGCCAAAAAATCTTGAATACTTTTCGGAGGAGGATTTCCAGAAAATTGAATTGGATGCTAAGGCATTTAGCATAGTTGCTTCGGTCTTACCCAATGAGATTTATGCTAGTCTACTCCATTGCAATAGTGCAAAGGAGTTATCGGATGCACTAAAAGAGCAATTTGGTGGGACTGAGGAAGTGATAAAAAGTAACAGAGAAATTTTAAATCAGCAGTATGAAACGTTTTGTCACTTGAAAGGAGAGTCTCTAACACAACTTTTCAAACGTTACAGCTGTCTCATCAGTGAACTTAGACTAGTTAACGTGGTTTTTCCTAATTCGACTGTCAATAGTCGTTTCCTTAGATCGTTACCAGATAAGTGGGAGACTGTAGCTTATGTAACACGAAAATATGTTGGGTTTAAAGAAATGTCGTTGACACAACTTCATGGGATACTCCTCACTTATGAGAGAGAGTTAAAGCAGAAAAAGAAGTTGCAAGATTCTCGCAAAATGACTGATGATTACTCATTGGGTAATACAGCTCTTTTTGGCCAAGAAGAGGGATCTGGCAGCAGTAAGGACCAAAGTTATGATCACTATATAGATATTACTTCTGGTGGGAACTTTGGATCTGAAACATATGCACCTAACTATGCTGTCACTGCTAGTGGGGAAAGCCAAACCTCTGACAATCAATCCTTTGAGCTGAATGACTTGCAACACTTTGAACCTTCTGATCTTGAAGAAATGGATATTTTGCACCAACTGGCCCTATTGAGTGTTAGGGCTAGTAAATTCTATAAGAGAACTGGTAGGAAATTCCCAGGATTGCATGGGGGGTTAAAGGTTGGGCTGGATAAATCAAAAGTCAAGTGTTATAAGTGTAATAGGTTAGGACACTTTGCCAGAGAATGCAGGTCTCAAAATTATGGACCAATAGTGAATCATCCTGGCCCTAGACCTCAACACACACAAAACACTGCTCATTATTCCCAATATGCCCTTGCTCAACATGTTCAAAACACTGCCCACTTTGCACATCCTGCTACTACTGTTCCAGTGCATTATGTTCAATCCACTGCTCCACAAATTCAATATATTCAGGCACCATCACATCCACAAGTGCATGTACAACAAACACCCATTGTCACACAACCTGCTCAAACCACTGCTAGTCTAGCAGAGGTTGGTCAACAGAGCTTTTTCACACAAAGTTATGTTGACTGGAGTAGCTTGCTTGAGGATTTGACTGATGAGAACTTTGCTTTAATGGCCAAAAATGATGTTGAACAAGAAATTTGTTTGATGGCCTTAGACACAATTGCTGAAGGTGTTGAATCTGTGGAGTTAGCGTCAAAAACTGATGAAGTTCAAGTTTGTGATGAAACAGTGGTTTGAAGTGAAGAAAAGAAAAATGCTGCTGATGAGGAAAAGAACTCTCATACTGACCCATGGAATGTTGATGTGTGTGAAGATGAGTGTGATTGTGCTCTCATGGCTGCTACAAAGGTATCACCTCAGATCCTTAAAGATCTATGTTCTGACAAATGCATCATTGCTTTTGCAAACATTAAGCAAGTGAATGAAAACTGAGGAACAAAATTTTAGAAGATGAACTGAATTGTGAAAAACTGATTAAAGAGTTAAAATCAAAGTTAGGTGAAAAAGATTCTGAAATGAGTAGCCTAACATATGAATCAAGCATAACCAAGGACCAACTCCAAACTATGGTAGAAAAATACCAAGTTTGTAAAAAGGAGTTAGAAAAAACCCAAATCACTTGTGAAAAATGGGTTGAGTCCTGTAAAGGTTATGAGATTATGCTTGATGCTCTAATCAAGAGCAACATTAAGTTTGGTGTAGGTTTTAGAACCTATGACCAAAATGAGAAAAATGTTGCTGAAATTGATTCTGAGTTGGTTGAAATAGTCCCAAAAAATTTGGCTGGTGAAGAAATAAAAATCACAGATAAATCTGGAAACAAAATTGTTTTTGAAAAATCAGAGGTTTCAACAAAAGATAAAGAAATTGAAAAATATCACTTTAAACCAACCTGGTCAGATGAATGTGATATTTTAAAAAACTTTAAGCCAATGGACTTTACAACCTCTGATGGTATTAAAGCCCCAAAAGCACTGGTGATCCCTATCAAAGATGTACCAGTAGAGGTCACAACCACTGCTGAAAAAAAGTCTGATAGGAAAAGAAGAGTAAAGATTAAAAACTTGTTTTGTGAATTTTGTGAAAAAAAAAATCATGTGGCTGCAGATTGTTTTCTTTTAAAAGCCTATGACATTAACAAAACTTGTGTTATCAAAAATTCTTCAAGATGCACCATTTGCAACAAAACAAATCATTTAACTCAAGAGTGTTCCTATCTCAAAAACTATGAGCAATAGGTAAAAGAGATCAAGAAGCAAAAAGATGTGACAACTGTGCTTTCCGACATTTGTATTTTATCCAACAATGTATATTCAATAAAAATTTTGTGTTACATTTATGAGTTTTGTATATTTACTTATGACATTTGTGTATTTTTAATCCTTGTTCAAATCCGATCTTTTAAACCTTTTCTAGGAAGTGTAATCGCAAAACAAAATTAGTTAAACGCAACGTATAGTCCGGGATAGTGACATAAGCTAAACATACCCTAAATATCCTTTATATAACTTAGAAATAAGTTTTGAAGGGTTTGGTATGTCAAAAATAAGCTTATTCGATCAGGGACAATTTACGACAAACTCTGAAAGTCTACCGATTCTCGTAGTGACGCACACTCCGGAATAAGTTCACAAGCTTAACATATCTTAAATAACCTTTATATAACTTAGAAATAAGTTTTGAGGGCTTTGGTATGGCAAAAACACACTTCTGTAACTTCAGTACTATTTTGCAAATTCTGCGAAACTATGCCTTTTGCGTATCTCGCTATCCGGAACATGTACGAACATCCAAAAATTTTTCTAAACATTAAAATATCATATTTTAGTGATTGGAATGCAAAAATGTCGTTCGTTAGCATTTACGGTCAACATCCGGAATATTTTTTAGCACATTTCAAGTTCCCTATACTATATTATCCTTATAAAGCTTTGAAATGAGGTTAATGGGTGTTAAAAGTGCCAAAACGCGTCAAAAACAAGTTCAGGGGCATGTTTTGCCAATTTTTGAAAGTTTCTGCCAGCTAAAGGGCTTAGGGACCGTAAGCCCAAAGCCCTTACGGTCCGTTAGAGACCCCTAGCTCACCAAAAACGTGGCAGCAGCTGAATAACTCTAATTTTGACTCACCAAACGATTATGCCACCCTTAATTCTGCACTTGACACCTATGGGACACTAATCAAACTTGTGGGTGAGTCATGGGACACTTGTTAATCACCTACAACATTAAGAAAACTATAAATACCATAGCATTCTTTACATTTGAACTCTTGCAACCATTGTTCTTGTTATAACCTGCCACAAATCCGAATTTGCAACCTCCTTGGAGCTATTCTCTGGTTCTTGAATCATTACTTGGTGTTTGTAAGCATTCCACTCTTGCTATGTTCAATTATTATAGCTTAATTTGATTAAAAATCAAACAGTTTGACTTATGTTTGACTTTTAGTTTTGATCATAAATTGATCCAGATAAAGCTCAATTGAATCTTGCAATATGATGATAATCAAGGTGGTGATGATCCCTAAAAATCATGCCTACTATTTCCACCATTTCTAGTTATTTCGGCAAGTCAAAGTTTCGGTCAAAATGCGATTTTTGCACATTTTGCATCGGATCTGCTTTCGAGTATCAAAAAGGTTGTTTTGATGCCAAACACTTTATTAAGACATGTCAATATATGTCAAATTCTTCACTTTCGTTATAATGCTTGTCTAGAGCCAAAAGTCTAGCGGTTTGACCACCGCTTTGACTTTCAAATCTGACCCGTTTGGCCGATCTTTAGATCCGACCAAATACATGCATGTGACCATAAATATATAGGGAATAACCCTCTGAGGTTATACCTTATGGTCATGTTGTTTGGATTGTGTTATGATAATTAATTGTAGTGATCTTCAAAAATGACCAAAATACCCTTTTTGCAAAGAAATTCATTATAAACATACGTAACACAAGATTTGACATATATTCTGATCAAAAACATTTTTTAAACATATTTTGGTAATTAAACCACATCATGACACATATCTAACCATCCGAATACGTAGTTACGCAAATGACGCGTTAAAGTAGCTTAAACTCCCTTAACGGGTCATAACGGGTCAAAAGCACTTAAGAATCATTCCAACTCATAATGTAAACTTATTAAACCATAAAATATGAGTTCCAACACTCACTTGGTTTATAAGGTCTTATTCTATCCAAGTCTTCCGATTTCAAGTTCCGATATTTACATAGTTAACCGTTTATAGGACACGCTTGATTTCACGGACTCTTGATCTTGGTTTATCTTCTTGAACAAGGATACTTTTGCAACCACAAGTGAGTACATAGTCCCCTCTTTTATGTTTTCAAATGTTTTGGGGTGAAACATATTGTGCCTATATCTACTTTCATGTTTTCATGACATTATACATGTTTCACTATAATGTATATAGTTAGCACATTGGTTTTCAAAGATATTTTTGCTGTGTATGTTGACCTAGCATACTAGTACATGGTTTTCAAAGACATTTTCAAAATACATTTTTTGGACATTTTCAAGACATGCTTACATTGTTATTGACATTTTGGTACGTTGAACTCGACAATGATACATTCATTAACATTGATCACGCCGACCGGTAGTATATAATGGTACCATAGGATTGACAATCCCGTTCCCACTTCCTAGGTATGTTTGGAAGCAACCTTAGGGAATGACAGAATCCGATGAACATTGATAAACCCTGACCGGATAGGGGTTTATCCGACAGTCAATAAGGCTTGAATGTGTTCTCCAACAATCCATAATATAGGTTTTAACAATAAAGGAAAATTGTTTATAAAACTCGACATTGTTCACTCGACATTGGTTTACTCGACATTGGTTTACATGACATTGTTTACTCGACATTGGTTTACTTGACATTGGTTTACATGACATTGTTTACTCGACATTGGTTTACTCGACATTGGTTTACATGACATTGTTTACTCGACATTGGTTTACTCGACATTGGTTTACATACATTGTTTACTCGACATTGGTTTAGTCAACATTGGTTTACATGACATTGTTTACTCGACACTGGTTTACTCAACATTGGTTTTACATGACATTGTTTACTCGACATTGGTTTACATAACATTTGTTACTCGACATTGGTTTATGGTGAATGACTTAAATAGCGTGACATGTGTAGTATGATAAAGGCATGGTGGATACGCCGATGGTACTTCCTATATATAAGTGCTTTTATTATCTTACATATTGTGGGGTTATCTAAATCATTTTAACAAAATACAAGACATGACATATCTTATACATTACATGACATTTTTATACGAGACAAAACTTATTTTTGATTATCTATTTAACCATGTATCATTTCTTTTATATCATATTGATTTTCATATGGTTCTTATAAAAGAAACTTTTTATGGTTCAATGAGACTTTTGTACTACTTTAAACTTTTCTTAAAATAATCAAAGCCATGAAGCATCAACACAAAACCTATGTACTCGCCGGCATTATTTGCTGACTTTATTTTCACATATGTTTCAGGCGCAAATGTTTGATGTCAAGCTAGCTACACTTAGGGCGGACTGGGCCTTAGTGACTATAAAATCAGAATAATAGCTTAACACTTGTTGTATTTCCGTTTTTATCCAAGACGATGTAAACAATATTAACTAATGAAACTTAACTTATGTGCCATGGTTATTGAAACAATAATTCTGTTACAACACTCCCCGACGTTTCCGCCATGGTTTGTTGTTTTACGTGGTCGGGGTGTGACAGAAAAGATTGGTATCAGAGCCAATGGTTATAGGGAATTAGGTTATTAGTAATGCTTTGATCTAGACTATAACTTTTCTAGGACCCTAACACAAGTCATCTTGTGTTTAGATTCTTAAAACAATACCGTCACCTATCCTTAGGTGAATACCAAAACATAAACACAATTTCCAAAATGATTTTTGAAATCAATCATCCATCCTTGGGTGATTTGTTTTTGGCGTTTCCAAAATCTCGTCAAAGTTCGGGTTTTAATAATGTGAACACGTGCAATCTGGAAGGGTGGGTGCATGTACCCTGAGTTTTCTGTCTAAGGCTAGAGTGTTCGTACAAATCCACTTAATTGGACCAGTCACTCTTACCTGGGAACTCTTGGGGTGAGTGTCCACTTATAGGCTAAAGCATGTCTTCGCGATACATTATGAAGACCCATTTACTTTGATTAGTCATTGTGTGTCATTTGTTTGTTTTGAGTAAACAAATGAATGACCACCGTCCTTACATTTGTCGATATTTTGTCATCTCCTTTTGATTATCCAACATTCATCTCACTCGTTTTCTCTCATGTTTTCTCTCTTTAGAATGCCTCCTCGACGAGACGTAAACGCTAATCCGGACCCCCCATGGCAGCTATGATAGCTCAGCAGATTGCTACTGTACTATCTAATCTCACAACTCAAATGAAGAAAGTCAATAACAACAATGCACCTACTGTGTGCAACTTTAAAAAGTTCAATTCGGCTAAACCACTCAAGTTTAGTGGTTCCGAGGGAGCAACTGGGCTCCTACAGTGGTTTGAGAGTCTCGAGAACACTTTTCATCATGTGCAATGTCCGAATGAGCGCAAGGTTGAGTTTGCTTCAAGCGTGTTTGAAAAGAGAGCGTTAACATGGTGGAACAGGGTGATGAGAGATAGGGGTGCTGACGTTGCTATGGATCAGACTTGGGAGGAACTCAGGGCTTTGTTGATGAAAGAATTCTGCCCCCGTCATGAAAAGCAGGCACTTGAAAATGAGTTTCATGATTTGAAGCAAGACAATGGTGAGCACCGTGCGTATACTAACAGGTATGAGGAGTTGAGCTTGTTGTGCACTGAGATGGTGACGCCTTTGGATAAGGCAATCGATAAATACATAGATGGTCTTCCTGACCCGGTTCATGTCACCGGCAGCAACCCCGCTACTGTCAGGCAAGCTATTGAGCTATCTGCGACACTGACTGAATCGTAAATCAAAAAGGGTAAGCTCCACCGGAAGGGTGACAAGAAATCATCTGACAAGTCTGAGAAACAAAAGGGTAAGAAATCCGAAGGTTCGAAGAAGTCTAGGCCAAGAATTTTGCAGTCACTACCCAGCCCAATCAAGCTGCTCCTAACCAGCCTGCTCAGCCTCCTACCAAGAAACAATATACCGGCACTGCACCTTTGTGCAATAGGTGCAACAGTCATCACCAGCCTCATCTTCCATGCCGTATTTGTACAAATTGTGGTAGATCTGGCCATCTTGCCAATGTTTGTCGTTCGCCTCCTAACCCGAATAATGTGGCTCATAACCCTGATCAGCAGCCAGCCAATCCTGCACGACCACATTACCCACCAGGATCTTGCTACAACTGTGGGGATCTCACCCACTACCGTAACAATTACCCGATATTGGCAAATGCAAACCAGGCTCATGGACGAGCTTTCAATATTAATGCGAACGAGGCACAGGCAGACAACGAGGTGGTAAACGGTACGTTCTTTGTTAACAACCATCCTGCTTCTATACTATTTGATTCGGGCGCTGATAAAAGTTTTGTGTCATTAACATTTGAGCCTTTACTTGCAAAACCGAGAACCAAACTAGGAAAGCCCTTGACAGTGGAAATAGCCAGTGGTGAACCTCTCGTACTTGATTCTGTCATTCCTGGTTGCCAATTGAACCTTAATAACCATCTTTTTCCTATTAGCCTCACGCCTATGCAACTTGGGAGCTTTGACATTATAGTGGGAATGGATTGGTTAACCAAAAATCATGCTGAGGTGGTTTCTTTTGATAAAATTGTTCGTGTGCCTCTTCCGTCTGGTGAAATTCTGGAAGTTCGTGGAGAGAAACTCGTCAGTAATCTTAAACTTATGTCTTGTACCCAAGCTCAGAAATTCTTGCGAAAGAATTATGTGGCTTTATTGGCGCACATTTTGGAGGAGAAAGACAAGGGTAAAACTATTCAAGACATCCCTGTTGTTCGGGATTATCCTGAGGTGTTTCTCGAAGAATTACCCGGTTTACCTCCTGCTCGACAAGTTGAGTTCCGTATAGAGCTTGTACCTAGTGCCAACCCCATTGCGAAATCTCCATATCGTCTTGCACCGTCTGAGATGCAAGAATTGTCAAAACAGCTTCAGGAACTTTCAAACAAAGGATTCATTCGACCGAGCTTTTCACCTTGGGGTGCTCCTATGTTATTTATGAAAAAGAAAGACGAGTCTTTTCGCATGTGTATCGATTACCGTGAGCTTAACAAACTCACAATCAAGAACCGATATCCCCTACCTCGCATTAATGATCTTTTGACCAACTACAGGGTGCAACTTGTTTTTCGAAGATTGATCTACGTTCTGGGTATCATCAGCTTCGTGTACTCGAGGAAGATATTCCCAAGACAGCTTTCCGTACTCGATATGGCCGGCTTAACCAATGCTCCTGCGTCTTCCTGGACTTGATGAATAGGGTTTGTAAGCCTTATTTGGACAAGTTCATCATTGTTTTTATTGATGACATCTTGATTTATTCCAAGACACGAGCCGATCATGAACAACATCTTCGTTTAACAATGAAACTCCTAAAGAAAGAACAACTTTACGCCAAATTCTCCAAGTGTGAATTTTGGCTTAAGGAAGTTCAGTTTTTGGGACATATTGTCAACGAACAAGGTATTCATGTGGATCCCGCAAAGATTAGTGCAATAAGGAATTGGAATACACCTACAACTCCTACTGAAGTTCGTTCATTCTTGGGTCTCGCGGGTTATTACCGCCGTTTCATTGCTAATTTCTCCAAGATTGCGGTTCCCCTCACTGCTTTAACTCAAAAGAATAAACCTTTTGAGTGGGGACCCAAACAGGAAGAAGCTTTCCAGACTTTGAAGCAAAAGCTTTGTGATGCTCCTATTCTATCTCTACCTGAAGGCAACGATGACTTTGTTGTATATTGTGATGCATCAAACTTAGGCCTCGGTTGTGTTCTAATGCAAAGAGACATAGTTATAGCCTATGCATCAAGACAGTTGAAGATCCACTAAAAGAATTACACCATTCATGATCTTGAGTTGGGTGCTGTTGTTTTCGCTCTCAAAATCTGGAGACATTATCTTTACGGTACAAAATGTGTGGTTTTCGCAGACCACAAAAGTCTCCAGCACATCTTCAATCAGAAATAATTAAACATGAAGCAACGACGATGGGTTGAACTTCTGAACGACTACGACTGCGAAATTCGCTACCATGCTGGTAAGGCGAATGTCGTAGCTGATGCACTAAGTCGTAAAGAACGTGTCAAGCTGCATTGTATGCAGGTTCGATCTGATACCCAGACACGTATTCTGGAGGCTCAACGCACTTTTGTTGCACAAGACAAACTATGTGATGAACTTCCACATCATCTCGAGCTTCAGCTTGAAACAAAAGACATGGATTATCTTATTATCTGAACCGTTTGTGGGTTCCAAGTCTAGACAATCTTCACACCTTGATAATGGATGAAGCTCACAAGTCTCGTTATTCAATTCATCCAGGTGCAGACAAAATGTACAAGGATCTTCGTACCCAGTATTGGTGGCCGGGTATGAAGAAAGACATAGCTTTGTACATTTCTAAATGCCTTACTTGTCTTAAGGTAAAAGCAGAACATCAGTGTCCATCTGGTTTTCTTGAACAACCAGAGATTCTGGTTTGGAAATGGGAAAGCATTGCCATGGATCTCATTACCAAATTACCGCGTACACCTAGAGGACATGATGCCATTTGGGTAGTCGTTGATCGACTAACAAAATCAGCACATTTTATAGCCATTCGTGAGGACTTCTCTGCTGACAAACTTGCTAAGATCTATGTGGATGAAATAGTATCTCGTCATGGTGTCCCTCTGGATATTATATCTGATCGTGATGCTCGATTCACATCACATTTCTGGAGAACCATGCAGTCTGCCATGGGATCCAAGCTAAATTTGAGCACTGCTTATCATCCTCAAACGGATGGACAATCTGAAAGGACGATCCAAACATTGGAGGATATACTAAGAGCCTGTGTGATTGACTTTGGTGGTAGTTGGGATTCGCATCTACCTTTGATCGAGTTCTCTTACAACAACAGTTATCACTCCAGCATTGATATGGCACCTTTTGAAGCTCTTTATGGTTGAAAATGTCATTCACCTGTCTGTTGGAATGAGATCGGTGAATCTCGATTCACTGGACCTGAACTTATTCAAGACACAACGGACAAAGTCAAGTTAATTCGTGAAAACCTTCTGACAGCTAGAAGCCGACAAAAGAGTTACGCGGATAAACGACGCAAGCCTTTGGAAATCCAAGTCGGTGATCACGTCCTACTCAAGGTATCCCTTGGAAGGGAGTGATTAGATTCGGAAAGAAAGGAAAACTTGCGCCACGCTATGTTGGACCATTTAAGATCGTTGAGAGAATTGGAAAAGTGGCCTACAACTTGAGCTGCCTCCACAGCTTGGTAACGTTCATCCAACTTTCCACGTGTCCAATTTAAAGAAATGTTTGGCTGATGAAAACCTCCACATTCCTCTTGATGAAATTCGCATTGATAACACGATGCATTTTGTTGAGAAACCAGTGGAAATATTGGAACATGAAGTCAAAAAGCTAAAGCGCAGACGGATACCGATTGTTAAAGTTCGTTGGGAATCCAAACGTGGCCCATAATTTACTTGGGAACTAGAGGATCAAATGAAGGCAAAGTATCCACATCTTTTCTCACTAGTTTCCTCAAGCTAAATTTCGGGACAAAATCTCCTGAAGTAGGGAGACTGTGACAACTGTGCTTTCCAACATTTGTATTTTATCCAACAATGTATATTCAATAAAAATTTTGTGTTATATTTATGAGTTTTGTATATTTACTTATGACATTTGTGTATTTTTAATCCTTGTTCAAATCCGATCTTTTAAACCTTTTCTGAAAGTGTAATCACAAAACGAAATCAGTTATGTATAGTTCGGGATAGTGACATAAGCTAAACATACCCTAAATATCGTTTATATAACTTAGAAATAAGTTTTGAAGGGTTTGGTATGTCAAAAATAAGATTATTCGATCACAGAGACTATTTACGACAAACTATGAAAGTCTACCGATTCTCCTAGCGACACACACTCCGGAACAAGTTCACAAGCTTAACATACCTTAAATAACCTTTATATAACTTAGAAATAAGTTTTGAGGGCTTTGGTATGGCAAAAACACACTTTTGTAACTTCAGGGGCTTTTTTGCAAATTCTGCGAAACTATGACTTTTTGCGTATATCGCTATCCGGAACATGTACGAACATCCAATACTGTTTCTAAACATTAAAATATCATATTTTAGTGATTGGAATGCAAAAATGTCGTTCGTTACGCATTTACGGTCATACACGCGTTCGTTAGATTTTCGTCGTAATTAACCGAAAACCGCAACCGTACGACCAAACAAACCGACATCCAGAATATTTTTGAGCATATTTCAAGTTCCTGATACTTTATTGTCCTTATAAAGCTTTGAAATGAGGTTAACGGGTGTTAAAAGTGCCAAAACGCGTCAAAAACAAGTTCATGGGCCTGTTTTGCCAGTTTTTGAAAGTTTCTACTAGCTAAAGGGCTTACGGACCATAAGCACAAAGCCCTTACGGTCCATAAGGGACCCCCAGCTCACCAGAAATGTGGCAGCAACTGAATAACTCAAATTTTGACTCACCAAACGATTATGCCACCCATAATTCTGCACTTGACACCTATGGGACACTAATCAAACTTGTGGGTGAGTCATGGGACACTTGTTAATCACCTACAACATTAAGAAAACTATAAATACCATAGTATTCTTTACAATTGAACTCTTGCAACCATTGTTCTTGTTATAACCTGCCACAAATCCGAATTTGCAACCTCCTTGGAGCTATTCTCTGGTTCTTGAATCATTACTTGGTGTTTGTAAGCATTCCACTCTTGTTATGTTCAATTATTATAGCTTAATTTGATTAAAAATCAAACAGTTTGACTTATGTTTGACTTTTCGTTTTGATCATAAATTGATCAAGATAAAGCTCAATTGAATCTTGCAATATGATGGTAATCAAGGTGGTTATGATCCCTAAAAATCATGCCTACTGATTTCCACCATTCTAGTTATTTTGGCAAGTCAAAATTTCGGTCAAAATGCAATTTTTGCACATTTTGCATCGGATCTGCTTTCGAGTATCAAAACAGGTTGTTTTGATGCCAAATTACTTTTACAAACTTATTAAGACATGTCAATATATGTCAAATTCGTCACTTTCGTTATAGTGCTTGTCTAGAGCCAAAATTCTAGCGGTTTGACCACCGCTTTGACTTTCAAATCTGACCCGTTTGGCCGATCTTTAGATCCGACCAAATACATACATGTGACCATAAATATATAGGGAATAACCCTCTGAGGTTATACCTTATGGTCATGTTGTTTGGAGTGTGTTATGATAATTAATTGTAGTGATCTTCAAAAATGACCAAAATACCCTTTTTGCAAAGAAATCCATTATAAACATACGTAACACAAGATTTGACATATATTCTGATCAAAAACATTTTTTAAACATATTTTGGTAATTAAGACACATCATGACACATATCTAACCATCCGAATGCGTAGTTACGCAAATGGCGCGTTAAAGTAGCTTAAACTACCTTAACGGGTCATAACGGGTCAAAAGCACTTAAGAATCATTCCAACTCAGAATGTAAAGTTATTAAACCATAACATATGAGTTCCAACACTCACTTGGTTTATAAGATCTTATTCTATCCAAATCTTCTGATTTTAAGTTCCGATATTTACATAGTTAACCGTTTATAGGACACGCTTGATTTCAGGGACTCTTGATCTTGGTTTATCTTCTTGTACAAGGATACTTTTTGCAACCACAAGTGAGTACATAGTCCCCTCTTTTACGTCTTCAAATGTTTTGGGGTGAAACATATTGTGCCTATATCTACTTTCATGTTTTCATAACATTATACATGCTTGATTATAATGTATATATTTAGCACATTGGTTTTCAAAGACATTTGTGCAATGTATGTTGACCTAGCATACTAGTACATGGTTTTCAAAGACATTTTCAAAAGACTTTTTTTGGACATTTTCAAAGACATTTTCAAGACATGCTTACATTGTTATTGACATTTTGGTACGTTGAACTCGACAATGATACATTCATTAACATTGATCACGACGACCGGTAGTATGTAATGGCACCATAGGATTTACAATCCCGTTCCCACTTCCAAGGTATGTTTGGAAGCGACCTTAGGGAATGACAGAATCCGATGAACATTGATAAACTCTTGACCGGATAGGGGTTTATCCGACAATCAACAAGGCTTGAATGTGTTCGCCAACAATACATAATATATGTTTTAACAATAAAGGAAAATGGTTTATAAAACTCGACATTGTTCACTCGACATTGGTTTACATGACATTCTTTACTCGACATTGGTTTACATGACATTGTTTACTCGACATTGGTTTACTCAACATTGGTTTACATGACATTGTTTACTCGACATTGGTTTACTCGACATTGGTTTAAATGACATTTTTACTCGACATTGGTTTATGGTGAATGACTTAAATAGCGTGACGTGTGTGATATAATAAAAGCATGGTGGATACGCCGATGGTACTTCCTATATATAAGTGCTTTTATTATCTTACATACTGTGGCGTTATCTAAATCATTTTAAACAAAATAAAAGACATGACATATCTTATACATAACATGACATTTTTATACGAGACAAAACTTATTTTTGATTATCTATTTAACCATGCATCATTTCTTTTATATCATATTGATTTTCATATGGTTCTTATAAAAGAAACATTTTATGGTTCATGGAGACTTTTGTAACTTTAAACTTTTCATAAAACAATCAAAGCCATGAAGCATCAACACAAAACCTATGTACTCGCCGGCATTATTTTGCTGACTTTATTTTCACATATGTTTCAGGTGCAAATGTTTGATGTCAAGCTAGCTACACTTAGGGCGGACAGGGCCTTAGTGACTATAAAATCAGAATATTAGCTTAACTCTTGTTGTATTTCTGTTTTTATCCAAGATGATGTAAACAATATTAACTAATGAAACTTAACTTATGTGCCATGGTTATTGAAACAATAATTCAGTTACAACACTCCCCGACATTTCCGTCACGGTTTGTTGTTTTACGTGGTCGGGGTGTGATAGAAAAGAGAAGGTTCAAGTTCTACTGGAAATAAATCTAAGTAGAGTTTTGAACCAACTGAAACATCTGTTACAAAAGCTTTAAATAAACCTCTGTTCCTATAGAGGTGCAAGTAACAGATGCCCCACCATCAAACTCATTTCCAAGAGGGTATGGCCAACCAGCCTATAAAAAGGTTCCTCTTACTTATGAAGGATACAAAAAGCCTTCAAAGTAAAGAGTGAATAGGCATCCCTATGGATACAATCATCTGATAGGAAATGGTCAAGAGCAGATGTTACAAAAAAAATTCAAACCACTGACCATTGTCCTAGACTTGAGGCTGGACCATCTGTGACCCCATCCAAAGCCATTTTGGCTTTGGAGACCTATCTTAACTGATCTATTTACTTGATGTGCAGGGATCCTCTACTTACCTTGATAGCTTATGGTATGCAGATAGTGGAGGTTCCAGGCACATGACAGGATGTAGAGCCCTTCTCAAGGACTTCATGGCTCATCGGGGGGGGGGGAGGGGTGAGGGTGATATATCTTTTGGTAATAACTCAAAGGGAAAGGTTCTAGGGTCTGGGTCGGTTCTGGCTGGTAAACTCAAGTTTGAAAATGTGAATTTAATTGATAATCTGAAATTTAACCTGCTGAGTGTCTCACAAATGAGTGATAGAGGGTATGGATCCTTCTTCACTAAGAAAACTTGTCAAATTGTGGGACCAGAGGTTGTTAAAAAGATTGATCAAATCATTGCTGAGAGCAAAGCACAACTCACTGCACACAGAAGTGGGAATGTTTATGTGGTAGATATGCTAAAAGATAATCCTATGTCTGGAACATGCTTATTCTCAGTTGCTTCTAGCAAAGAGACTGAGTTATGGCATCGAAGACTTGGACACACAAATCTTAAAATTATCACCACACTCTCAAAACAAAGTCTTGTAAGAGGTTTGCCTCACAAGCAATTTTCTTGTGATGAATATTGTGCTTCCTGCTTAAAAGAAAACAACATAAAAGTTCTTTCAAATTAATTGAAGAGTCCAAAACAAGCTAGTGTTTACAATTGCTTCACATGGACGTGTTTGGCCCAGTGCAAATCATGAGCTTAAAACACAAAAGGTATTGCCTAGTGATAGTTGATGATTTCTCTAGGTTTACATGGACCTTCTTTCTCCACTCTAAGGATGAAACTGCAGTCATTTTGCAAAACATTGTTAAACAAGTAGAAAAGCAATTTGATGTTCCAGTAAAAATGTTTAGGAGTGACAATGGAACCGAGTTTAAAAATAGAGAGTTGGATGCTTTTTGTGAGTCAAAAGGAATTGTTAGACAATATAGCATTCCAAGAACTCCAGAGCAAAATGGGGTAGTTGAAAGGAAAAATAGAACTTTAATTGAATCAGCAAGAACTATGCTTGAAGACTCTTGTTTCCCTTGTCCTTCTGGACAGAGGCTGTAAACACTGCTTGCTATGTCCAAAACAGAGTTTTGATTAACCCCAGGCATCAAAAGACTGCCTATGAGATTTTGTATAAAATCAAACCTCTGATTTCCTATTTTAAAGTTTTTGGCTGTCCATGTTTCATTTTGAACTTAAAAGATTCTACATCTAAGTTTGCAGCCAAAATTGACTGTGATTATTTTCTGGGATACTCAACCACTGCTAAAGCCTACAGAGTTTTTAACTCTAGGACCAAGTGTGTTGAAGAAACTTTGAATGTGAAGTTCAATGAACTTTCATCACTAAAAATCCCTGCAAATCCTGCAGAGCTTTTTGATTTAGATAAATTCACATTTGCTGATGTTTCTATCAAGCTAGACAATGCAGGTACACCACAATCATCTGGAGAAGATCAAGATCAAGAATATGACTGTATGCTTCCACAAACAAAAGCCAATTCTTCCAATAGAGGATCAGGTGCCACAAGCTCTTGTGTAAACTCTGCCACTTCTGGGTCAACAGTGTTTGATCCTCAAACCTCTGCCAGTTCACAAAATCAAACATCTATTGATAAAAGTCCTACAATTAGGCAACAAAATCATCAGAATGTTACCTCTATACCCTCAATACAACCACCTCCATTTCCATCAATGGCTGATACTTCAAATTCACCAGCAGAGGTTAGCTCAGATGATACACATTTGCAGCCATCACCTCAAAATGCTATTGTTCCATACCAAGGTGATTTGATTTATCTCAAAAGCCATCCAGCAGATCAAGTTATTGGCAACATCAAATCTGGGGTTCTCACACAGAGCCAATCCCTATTTGTCTTTTTGCTGGTTTTCTATCACTCACACAGCCAGTCAAGTACCAAGAGGCACTGAAAGACAACAGCTGGGTAGAAGCCATGCAAGAAGAACTCCTTCATATCAAGAGACAACAAGTTTGGGAGCTTGTGCCACTGCCAAAAGATGTCAGTCCAATGGCACAAAGTGGGTCTTCAAGAACAAAACTGATGAAAGAGGTATTGTTGTCAAAAACAAAGCAAGGCTCATGGTTCAAGGCTACAGACAGGAAGAAGGTATAGACTATGATGAAACTTTTGCTCCTGTAGCAAGGTTGGAAGCTATTCGCCTGTTCTTAGCTTTTGTTGCTAACATAAAGGTGTATCAAATGGATATAAAGAGTGCATTTTTGTGTGGAAAATCAAAGAAGAGGTGTATGTCTGTCAACCTCCAGGTTTCGAAGATGCATTCCATCCTGATCATGTCTACAAGCTCAACAAAGCATTGTATGGCTTGAAGCAAGCACCAAGAGCCTTATATGAAACTCTATCCACTTTTCTCTTATCCATAGGGTTTACTAGAGGTAAAATAGATAAAACCCTATTCATAAAATGGAAAGGAAAAGATTTGATGCTTGTCCAAATTTATGTGGATGACATCATTTTTGGATCCACAAGCAATGCTATGTGGATAAAACCCTATTCTTGCATCAGTGCTTTCAATGAAATTCCATTGAACATGCAATATCTAGGGTATGCAATTTTAACTGACACAGATTTTAACTACTCCCAGATACTGTTCTATGATCTTGTGAATAATTTTCAAAATATTGCAAAAAAAAAGCTTTTTGATTCATCCACGTTTTCTGAGTGTTTACTTACAAGATCAAATCAAAGGTCCTGAAAGTAAAAAAAGGCGCTGTGACTAAACCAGGCTGCCGCACTCATGAAACCTTCACCAGAATAACAAACCAAGATAAAGTTGCGAAAACACAAGTAGATGAGGCTGAGCAAGTTTTACATGAACAAAATGTTCAAACTCAACCTCCTGCTACTGAGCCCACTACTCTTGGTGATCAGGGCACCACAACCACTGCTCTGAAGCCCACACCAAAAATCCTCAAAAGGAAAACAAAAACACTTACCCAAAAGCCCACCAAACCCAAAAAGTGTCCTATGGAAGATGAGATCCCAGAGGTTAACCCAGTGACAACACCAAAGTCACAAACCACTGCTGCTACTTCTTCACAGCAGATGGTTCAAAGATCTCCAACTGGCTTTGAAACTCCCCCTTCTTCCTCCCAAAAGGAAAAGGATGTAAACACAGGGACACCAAATTATGAAGCTCTAGATCCACTTGGTTCTATCTTCACAGCCCCTCTCCCAGAGCACTGTCGCTTTCTACACAGCCACCTTCACCAATGACTACATTTCCACCTACTATGTTACCTTTGCTGAATGCAATTGAATTAGACCAGACACAAACCAGCATTTCTCAACAACCTATTGTAAGAATACACCTCATCAAGAGGCTAGGTTTGACTCTTTATTCATTGCTAGCCCATCAGCACATGAAGAGGCTACATCCCTTGGGTTACATGTAACCCTGGGTGATAGTTCAACTCAAGCAGCCACTACAATTGCTGAACTCCCAAGTTCTCGGTTGAACAGTGGTTTCATTACTTAGACTTGGTTGAAGGCAACCACTGTTGAGGCAACAACTGTTACCTCTGTTGTGGGAAGTCCCCAGTTCCAAGACAAAGGGGCATCTATGGTTGAAGCTGGTACTAAAACCACTGCTAATGATACCATAGATACCACTACCACTTCTGGTAGGAGTTCAGATGATCCTGTTAAATTAGGTGATGATCTAAAATATCAAGATTTGACGGAGAGAGTTACTAAGATAGAACATTCTGTGGACGAAATCAAAAGTTTACTAAAGCAGATGATAGCTAGAAAAGTCAACCCTTTGTTCTATCCACTGCTGATCTCAAAGAAGCTCTTAACCCTCTGTTTCAACATCAACAACATTATTTGGCTCTACAACACAAGCACCAGATGAATTATGTTAGAAACATGGTTGAATCAAGGTATCAAGACACTACAGCAGACATTAAAGCCATCAAAGCTCATCTACTCATAACCACTGGCCATACACCTCCAACGGTTATCTTTGTTACAATAGATGAAGCCAAAAAGGGGGAGAAACCTTTGGGAAACAAAAAGCTGAAAATAGATGATGATAAGGCCAGACATACATTAAATATTCAAGGCCTGATGGTTCAAAGAAGAAAGATTTAACTGATGAAATTGTGGCCAAGGCAAGGGCTAGTCACAAGAAGATAGTGACCGAGGAGAGCAGAGTGTTGGTTGAGAAAAAGATTGAACAACAAAAAGAAAAAGGAGAGGTTGGTACTTCATCAAAGAGGATACCTGCTAGAAAAGCCAGGCAACCAACATCCACACCTCCTAAAACTAAGCCTGCAACCAATCAAACCATTAAAATCTCGGCCTATCAAAAACCTATCACATCTTCAAAACCACAACCCACATCCACACAAGCAGATGTTACAGTACTTGTTGTGTCAACATCTGTTGACACAACAGAGGTTGCAACAGATGCAACTCTATCCACTGCCATGATCACATTTCCCACATCAACTCATCCATTATCCACACCACCTAAGATCCCACTACCACCATCACCCACTTTAAGGTTCAAAAGGAGAAAAATCACAAAAGTGATCAATTTTGATGAGACTCATGCACCTCTTCCACTATCATCACAACCAATGACCTCCACATCAGTGATTACAACATCTTCCACTCTTGAAGTTCCTCCTGCAACAATGTTGTATCCTCTTGATTTACCAGCAGTCAGGGAAGAGATCCTAAGTGTCTTTTCAGAGGATGACCCTGACAAAAGAACAATCCTATCCCTTGATGGCTATCCAAGACCTGCAAATGTTGATGATTACCTGGAATTGAAACCAAAGCAAGCAGAGAATATTGCAAAAAGAGAAACATCTGGTAAAGGTGATAGAGAAATACAGATTGCCATGTCCTTTCAACTAAGTAAAGCCAACATCTTACAAAACTTTTTTCAAGAACCTGAGCAACCAGTTGTCAGAAAGGGAAGATAAGTTGCTCAAAAGTGAACTTATTGAGTATATCATGGAGAAGAAGATGTATATAGCAACAAGGGCACAGTTCAGGGATTGGAGCATAGATGAGCTAAGAGATGAAATCAACAGAATGCAAGAAATGTTGAAAGACCCTCTCAAGAAGCTAACTCCTCCCAACTGGGATTTATACAAGAAAGATATGTCTGAAAAGGACTTAAAGTTGAAGAGAATGAAGAATTAACTAATTCAGAATCATTATGGTTCAAAGAACCAAGTGATGAGATGGGGTGAGGTCAGGGTGATAGACACTTACAAAAAGTTGGAAGAAAGGAGGAAAAAGGATCCATCCATGCCTCCTAAACCTGACTATTCAAAAGAAGATGCTATTCTCAAAGCCCAACTCTCCAAAAAGTCCAGCACAACATCTGCCCATTCCACACTTGCCTCGTTACACAGAAAAAGGCAATGGGAGATGTCTCTAAAGACTGACAAAGAGTTTGAGGATACATTTATCAAAGAAGTTATTATCCAACAGATGATTCAAGTGCCAAGTTGGCTAAATATTTATCACAAATAGCTCCTTCACAATCCTCAGCAATAAAAGCTCCTTCAAGAAAACTTTCAAACCCAAAAATTCTAAAGTGGAAGGTCGACAAAGACACCCATGAATTGACACTGCTCAAGTCTGATGGTAATGCCACTAAATTATCTATGGAAGCTGCTTATGGGCTTACAGTAGAAGACTTCCAAGAATTATTATGTTTAGAGCTACAGAAGGATGCTGATGACTTAGAATCTCTTAACTTTGAACTTCAATTCAAAGGTCAAATAAGAGAATTCTTCCTGAGGAATAAAGACCAAGAATAAAGTGTTTTTGGCATCATCTGTTCCAGGGGAGATTGTTAGGATTGAACCCTATGAAAGGAACAGATGATACAAAGCCAAATAACACTATCCGAGCTTTGGTTACACTATCAGAGGTTACAACCTCTGTTGTACAAATGCTGCCTTCCCTAAAGACTGCTCTTCTATCATCTGTCTTCACAAAGTTGTAAAGGTCTGCCAGAGCTACAAGGATCAGAGGATAGAGATCAAAGCTTAGTCATTAGATAGTTTATCAATGTAACAGTGCTAAGCACTAATAGTTAATATTAGCAGTGTTTGTAGTTAGTTACATATAGTTGCCTGTCACTATCAACCCTGACGTCATCAAAGATGCTTAGTGGTTAGATAGTTTAGTATAAATAGGTAACTTGTGTAACAGTTTAATCTTGTCTATCAAAAGATCAACTTTCGCATATCATCTTCTCTGCATTTTCTTACTATCAAACTTTAATTGCAAAGGCTGAGGGGGAGTTTGTGAATCGCATGCGAGTTTACCAACTTGAAAGCATGATGATGATGAAAACAAACGACCATTGCTTGTAGTAAAAGTTTTCCATATATTTCCGCTGCAAATCTCTTTTAAAGCTCAATCATTTTCCATTTTTGAAACAAAAACTACAAGTAATTCAAACTCAGATCCTAACACCTAATCCTACACCACTTACATTGGATGCACCATCAATATACAATATCCAAGATCCTGAATTCTCACCTAGTTGTTGTACTTCTAGGTCAGCCTCATTTTGGATATCACTACTAAAATCAGCCACAAAGTTTGCTAAAGCCTGAGACTTTATAGCATTTCTAGGTTCATATACTAAATCATATGCACTTAGTTTTACGGACCACTTAGCCATCCTACCAGACATCTCAGGTTTCCTAAGCACACTTTTAACTGGATAATTGGTTTTGACATAAATCCTATGTGTTTCAAAGTAATGTCTAAGCTTAGTTGATGCCATGAATATAGCTAATATCAAATTTTCTAAGTGTGAGTGTCTAGTTTCAGCATCTACCAAATTTTACTAACATAATAAACAGGATACTGCTAACCTTCATGATCCTTTACCAGGACAACACTTACTATGTTTTCCGATACTGCAAGGTATAGGGATAAGGGTTCACCATCCTCGGGCTTCATCAACAAGGTGCACTTGAAAGATATTGTTTCAGTTCTTGTAGAGCAACTTCATGTCTTTCTCCCCATTCAAATTTTTTGTTCTTCTTCAGGATATCATAAAATTCCTTGCATTTTTCTAAGGATCTTGATATGAAGCTATTCAACGCTCTTACCCGTCCTGTTAATCTCTTCACATCCTTCATGTTGGATGTTGTTTTGAAATCCAGGATAGCTTTAATATGTTCTGGGCTTGCTTCTATTCCCCACTTGGTCACCATATATCCTAGAAATTTTCCTGCCCCCACTCTGAAGTGACACTTAGCAGGATTCAGCTTCATATTATACTGGTCCAGGATATTGAAAGCACATTCAAGATCCTGAAGATAATCCTCAGCTTTCTTGGATTTTACCACCATATCGTCAATATACACCTCCATCGTGTCCCCCAGTTTGTCTTTGAACATCATATTGACTAGCCTCTGGTATGTTGCCCCTGCATTTTTTAAACCAAAAGGCATGGCAGTATAACAGTATATACCTGTTGGTGTCATGAATGTTGTGTCTTCTTGTCACACCCCGAAATATCCAACACATTCCCGGTGGGCCTGGGTGGGGAGTATTGTGACGTAAGATTGGTATCATCATGGTCAAACATATACAGCACAGCGAAAGACTTGAATATTAAATATCATTACAAACCATTGAGTTTAAAAGTCTATAAAAAACACGGTTTGCAATATTAGATCCACAGGCGGATCGAAAGTACGAAAATGATATCTTCTGACAGACTTTAGGCTTGACTAAGAACTTGCAAAATTCCCTACGTTGTCACCAAGCAGCTCCTAGCCTATTCCGTGCCGAAACCTGTCACTTAGCCTTTTTGGAAAATACGTCAGTTTTCACTGGTAAATACATTTAATGACTCATTTGAAAACATTTAAAAAAAATATGTTTAGGTGCATTGAGCACGAAAATCTTTTATAACATGGGACAATTCAAAATGATCTTGTTTATAGCTTTAGAGGTCTGTCAATACATATGGGGTCTGGTGCAGAAAACCGAATAACCTGATTAACCGACACACCACTTAATAAAACCTACGGAGGAGTATAATAAAAATAATTTGTTTAGCATTAGCGTCTGTCAGGTGTATGCCTACACCCCGCGCTTAGGTCGTGGCCATTAGTAATTTAAATGAGCCAAGGATATCCAGGATACGGTCGAGTTAACCCCCAATGTTTAAGTTATCAGACAATACAGAATAAAATGGGTTATAAGATTTAGTAAATCACAATCCGATAAACACGATCCCATACCCTACCAAGCGGTAATATAATACCGTATCCCAATCCCGTATAGGGAAAATAAGTTAAAGTATTTACCTGAGCTAGTTCTTCTAACGAATAGTAACTCAGCCGATAATCAAGAAGACAATGCAAGGTTTTGATCTACTAGGAGGCTTCTAGTCTGGAATGATGGTATTAATAACCAATTAGAATGCTAACGGGTTTAGGTTGAGTCATTGACTCGAACCCGCTAGCTTTAAGGATACGTAACGGAACGATACGCTAGATTAAGCGATGACCGGGAAGAATGTTGTTTAGACCCAACAAGTACTAAGAGTTGTATATTTGGGTAAACATATAACATTCTGGATTTTGATATAAAAATGATAAGGTTAGGCCTGTTTCGGTGAATTTATGTAAACTCGTCTCGTAGGCTTAACCGTACGCATATAAGCGATACCGGGTAACCGGATGAGTCATATACAAGTTTCATGTGCCATTACACTTAAAACATGTTATAATGTCAGTAAGATATTAACATGCATGCCCGTTATAGTTTTAAAACCGAATTCAGCTTCAAAAGGGTAATTTGGTCATTTTATGATTTATAAAAGAAAGAGTTGGTGATAAATCCGATGTCACGGTCATATATTATTTATTAAATATTTATTTTATGATGTTATATCAGTAAGATAGCAAATATATATGTGGTTTATATTTAAAGACCAAACTATGCCCCGAAAGGGTATTTTGGTCATTTCACATATAGATTTGACGACCTATTTGGGAATCTGAGTTTATCACTTGTACCTACTGTAATAAAATGTTTAAGATAAGTTTTATAATCAGTAGGTAATAAGTCTTGATGATTAGATATGGTTTTAACCATACTATGCGTCGAAAAGGCGATAAAGTCGCTAAATGACGATTTAATCGATGTTTAAGGAAAATTATAGTTTTGATCAGGTTTATATATTCAAAATATTTATTTAACATATAAAAATCAGTTTGTAAAAGGTTTGGTTATGAAAATGTCTTTAAAACTCATTTTATGCACCGTAAGGGTATTATCGTCATCTTTCGATGCCATGCAAGAGCCTTTTCATAAACTGAGTTTATAAACTTATTTAATATCCCAAATAATTCTAAATATATTATAACATCAGTAGGTAAAGTATTTTATTGTAGGAGTTGTGTTTAAAACATTTTATTTCCGAAAAAGGCATTTTGGTCCTTTAAAAGCTTGATTTTCGATATTTAGGAAAAACTCAGATTATGACCAAATTATTGTCATGCATGCAAGTCAAACAAGTTAACATATCAGTAGGTAACTTGTTGCATGTTCATTTTTAGTTTAAATCTCAATTTAAGCAAAAAGGACAAAGTAGTCAAATTTGACACATTAACGCAACTTGCGCATAAACTCGGATTATGATTATGACCATGTAGTATGACCTCAGAGGGTTATACTACATTATGGATCATAATGCATCTTAGAATCGCCTTGAAAGATACCAAATCGGGTCAGAACTGAAAGTCATATGTTCTTATGATTATTACCGAGTATTTAGAGTGTCAAAACTGATTTTATAGCATGCAAGTTATTAATTATGCGATTGATACCAAATCTGACCCAGTTTGACTTTTTATAAACAAGTTTGACTCGTCAATCGGACATGCAAATGTGGTAATCAGGAGGTGCCCTTATGGGGGGGGGGTTGTTACCTACCTTATTACGATCACGTAATGTAACCCTTGTGCCAAAATTTCGGGCTTTCAAAAACTTTTTCTTTGAAGGCTTTCCGATAACTAATACTTAAACGTAACCCGTTTAACGTAACGTATGCACCAGGACAAGTACATAAGCTAAACATACCCTAAATATTCTTTATATAACTTAGAAATAAGTTTTGAAAGGTTTGGTATGTCAAAAACAAGCCTATTCGATCACAGGGACTATTTATGACAAATGACGAAAGTCTGCCGATCCTCATAGCAACGCAAACTCTGGAACAATGACATAAGCTTAACATACCCTAAATACCCTTTACATAACTTAGATATAAGTTTTGAGGGCTTCGGTATGGCAAAAACACTCTATTTTAACTCTAGGGGCTATTTTGCAAATTCTGTGAAACTATGCCGATTCGCGTATATCGTTATTCGGAACATATACGCACATCCAAAAATTTTTGTAATAATTAAAATATAGTATTTTAATGATTGGAATGCAAAAAGTCATTCGTTACGCGCATTCGGTCATTTGCGCGTTCGTTACGGTTTTCGTCGTAATTAAAAGAAAACCGCAACCGTACGACCGATCGAACCTACACCCGGAACATTTTGGAACATATTCACGTTCCCTATGTTTATTCATCCTTATGGAGCTTAAAAACAGGGTTAACGGGTGTTAAAAGTGACAAAACGTGACGAAAACAAGTTCAGGGGCCATTTCTGCCAATTTTTGAAACTTCTGCCCCTGCAAGGGCCTTACGGACCGTAAGGCAAAATCAAGCTGGCAGCTTCTTGATAACTTCCTTGGCCACCAAGTCGCGATCTATGCCACCTTTAACCTGCATTAGACACCTGGAGGGACCACTAATCCATGCCTTAACACCTGGATCAACACTTGGCATGATTTGGGAGCTCCAAGATTAGTATAAATAGGCTTGATCTTCACCATTTCTCTTCGCTCATTCCATTCTTTCTTCCTCCCATCTTTTTGGAGTTGTTTCCAGGAATTGGAGACCTCCTTTCTGAGTTCTTAAGTGTTTCTCAAACACAAGTAAGTACTCTTCCATAGTCTTGTTCATTCTTTTAGCTATTTCAAGCTAAAAGGCAAACCCTGTTTGACTTCCAGCTTTGACCATTAAGTGGTCAAGACAAAGTCCTACTAATGGATCGTGGTTATGATCCTTAGCGACCGTGCCTACTGATTTCCACGTTTACTAGTCGTAGTGACGAGTCAAAGTTTCGGTTAATAATGTGCAAAGTGCGCATTATATGACGAAACTATTTTAAGGTATCAAAACACTTTGTATTGATACGAAATCAGTTTTATAAACTTAGTTAGACATGTTTGACATGTCTAACTCGTCACTTTTAGTTTAGTATTTGTTTAGGGTCGTAAGTCGAGTTGTCTTGACCACCGCATTGACTTTCGAATCCGACCTGTTTAGTCAACTTTAGGATCCGACCAAGCCCATTATTATGACCATAGTATTATAGGGAATAACCCTCTGAGGTTATACCTTATGGTCATACCTTTTGGTTAGTCAAATGACAAGTCGACTATATATTCATTAAAATGCCGAAAATGCCCTTTTTGCACATAAATTAGTTTTGAAGATATAAGAACATTGTTTTGACATCTAAACTGATTATACAACTTATATAAACTATTTTTGTCATATTAGACTTGTCATAGGACATATTTAACCATTCGAACCCATAGTTACATTTATAATCCGTTAAAATGGCGTGAACCACTTTAGTGAGCCGTATCAAGTCAAACACTTTGTAATGCTTCCAATTCAGAATATTTGATATTATAAACCATATTATACAAGATCCAACTCTTTTTGGTTTATATACCTCATTCTATCTGATTCCACGTTTTCAAGTTCGACACACTAACATGTAGTTATCCGATACACTAGGACCCACTTCGACACTTGAACTCTTGATCCTTTGAGCTTTGTTATATCATTTGAACAAGATCTATACGCAATCCCAGGCGAGTACTTAGCTCCCCTCTTTACGTTTTTCAAATGTTTTTGGGGTGATTCATATGTGTAATCAATTTTTTCACAATGTATGGCAATTATGTGTTTACTAAGTGAATTTTTGTGTAATATTCCTTTTATGCAAGACATGACAATTGGGGACACAAAACAAATCCTTATAGTATCTTTCTATCCTTATAGATTGATTCTTGTAGGATAATTTAAGTACAGTCTTAAATCTTCCTATCTTCATAGTAGGATTTCTAAGAAGTGCTTTACAAGACAATGGTTATTGTTTATGTGTAGAGATTTTGGTGATTTAGATAATGAAACTAAGTAATATAATAAGGACATGGTGGATACGCCACTAGTACTTCCTATATATAAGTGTGCTTATTGTATTACCGTTCGCAGCCTTATCCGAATCACCATTAGGATTTAGGATATTGTGATACAATGAGACAAGGCAAGTGACTAAACTAAATCCTTAAAGCATCTATCTATCTTCATAGTTAGATTCTTGTAGGATGTTTAATGTACTAATTGGTAGTCCTTTATTGGATTCTGTGTACATTAATGTGTATATGACAAGGCAATGTGACAAAACAAGTGACTAAACCAAATCCCTAATGCATCTATCTATCTTTATAGTCAGATACTCGTGGGATGTTTAATGTACTAATTGGTAGTCCTTTATTGGATTCTGTCTACATTAATGCGTATGTGACAAGACAATGTGACAAGTTAACGATGATTATGTGGCTATTGTGATTAGTTGTGATTTAGATAACGAAACGAGTGTAATACCATAAGAACATGGTGGATACGCCGCTGGTACTTCCTATATATAAGTGTTCTTATTGTATTACTCTTGTAGCGTTATCCGAATCACATTAGGATTTTGTGTTCGATTGATTCAAAGTACAATATCCAAATCCTTGTAGAACTCTTACATATTTTTATATGTTAGATTCTCATAAGGATAGCCAAAGTATGATTTTAAATCATTGATTTGATTTCTAATAATACTCAGGTGAGATATGACAAATTTCAATATTGTTATTATTAATCCTTGATTGGATTTCTAATAACCTACTCACAAATTTTATGACTAAATTCAAGGCGATTACAATGAACAAAGTACAATTTTCAATGGCATAAAAATTTCTTAGTATTAATCATGTTTCCATATACAAAATTATTTTGTCACAAGTTTCATAATCAAGTTAATGTATTGAAATGCTAGTTCTTTTTGCCATTCCTTGGCTTCAAAGAGTCCATTTTCAATAGACGACTCTTGTAGTTGTCGAAATATTGCAACACAAACTTTTTGCCATTTACTTGGCTAACAAAACTATGTACTCGCCAACATTGTTTGTTGATGTCTCTTTTCCACATATGTTTCAGGTTTCGATTATTCAAGCATGCTGCACATAGGAATGCATCCAGGCTTTAGACTTCTTTAAATAAAAAGACAATTTCATGTATTCTTTATATTGTAAAACGATGTTAACAATAATGAAACAATTTAGTACCAAGTAGTTGTGAGCAATTTGTAACGTGACTCCCCGATATTTCCGTCCGCGTCTTGTTGTATTACCGCGATTGGGGTGTTACAGATTGGTATTAGAGCACTGGTTATAGGGAATTAGTTTATTAGAATGCCTTTAACCTAGTCTATAACCTTCCTAGGGGCCCGAACATGAGTAGACTTAGGATCTCCATCCTAATCCTTATCCTTACTCGTGCCATAATTATTCTATGAGTTACAAATCATCTATCCTTAGATGATTTATCCTAAATCTTTAGGCTTATTGCCTCAAGGTATTCCTCAAATATATTTTTCTCAACAACATTTTCATTGGAATACTTCTCAAACTGTTTTCACAAACGCTCTCAACAAAATGTTTCTCAACCTATTTATCTCAAACATTTTATCAAAAGGTTTCTCGAAATGCTTGCTCAAAGGTTTCCGTCAAAATGTTTCTCGATTTATTTGTCTCAAAAATATTTCTCAAAATGTTTTACTCTTAAACATTTTCGTCGAAATCTTGGGTTTTAATAATGTGGACACATGCAATCTGGAAGGGTGAATGTCTGTACCCGAGTTTTCGATCTAAGGCTAGAGTGTTCGTACAAATCCGCATTATCGACCAGTCACTCTTACTTGGGAACTCTTAGGGTGAGTGTTCACTTATAAGCTAAAGTATGTCTTCTCGAAAACATTATGAAAACACATCTACCTTGATCAGTCGAATGATTCCAAAACACTACTACTCGTATGACACTACTCTAACATGCTACCTTCGGTAATATGTTTCGACAATATTCAACCCATCCGAAACAAGTTTCACTTTTATCTCACGACACTTTATAATTCTACTTCATTTTCAAATACTATTTTTCGCTTTTCAAATTTTCAAAATTTTATTTATTTGGATGAGAGTTTTCAAATTTTGTACATGAAGTTTCTTTATAAAAAATCGATTAAAAATATATTTTTTTATCTTAAAAATTAATTATTAAAGGTAAAGAAATTTTTAACACAAACCATTAACTTGGTTTGTATATTCTCATCCAAAAGTATAACAAAAGTTTATTTTCAAACAAATTTCAGAAACAAAATTCACAATACTATTTTTCTAGGTACAAGAACATGTTATGATCTGAGTTTGAATTACTTGTAGTTTTTGTTTCAAAAATTGAAAAATGAATGAGTTTAATAGAGATTTGCAGCGGAAATAGATGGAAAACTTTTACTACAAGCAATGGTCGTTTGTGTTCATCATCATCATGCCTTCAAGTTTGATAAACTTGCATGTGATTCACAAACTCCCCTCAGCCTTTGCAATTGAAGTTTGGTAGTAAAATGCAGAGAAGATGAAATGCGCAAGTTGATCTTTTAATAGATAAAATTAAACTGTTACACAAGTTACCTATTTATACTAAACTATCTAACCTCTGAGCATCTTTGATGACGTCAGGGTTGATAGTGACAGGAAACTAAATGTAACTAACTACAAACACTGCTAATATTAACTATTAGTGCTTAGCACTGTTACATTGATAAACTATCTAATGACTAAGCTCTGATCTCTATCCTCTGATCCTTGTAGCTCTGGCAGACCTTTGCAACTTTGTGAAAACAGATGATAGAAGAGCAGTCTTTAGGGAAGGCAGTGTTTGTACAACAGAGGTTGTAACCTCTGATAGTGTAACTAAAGCTCGGATAGTGTTATTTGGCTTTGTATCATCTGTTCCTCTCATAGGGTTCAATCCCAACAATCTCCCCCTGGAACAGATGATGCCAAAAACACTTTATTCTTGGTCTTTATTCCTCAGGAAGAATTCTCTTATTTAACTTTTGAATTAAAGTTCAAAGTTAAGAGATTCTAAGTCATCAGCATCCTTCTGTAGCTCTAAACATAATAATTCTTAGAAGTCTTCTACTGTAACCCCATAAGCAGCTTCCATAGATAATTTAGTGGCATTACCATCAGACTTGAGCAGTTTCAATTCATGGGTGTCTTTGTCGACCTTCCACTTTAGAATTTTTGGGTTTGAGGGTTTTCTTGAAGGAGCTTTTATTGTTGAGGTTTGAGAAGGAGCTATTTTTGATAAATCTTTAGCCAGCTTAGCACTTGAATCATCTGTTGGATAATCAATCATGTTCTGTATACCTTCTTTGATATATGTATCATCAAACTCTTTTTCAGTCTTTAGAGACATCTCCCCTTGCCTTTTTCTGTGTAACATGGCAAGTGTGGAATGGGCTGATGTTGTGCTGGACTTTGGAGAGTTGGGCTTTGAGAATAGCATCTTCTTTTGAATAATCAGGTTTAGGAGGCATGGATGGATCCTTTTTCCTCCTTTCTTTAAACTTTTTGTAAGTGTCTATCACCCTGACCTCACCCCATCTCATCACTTGATTGACCCATAATTGTTCTGAATTAGTTCATTCGTCATTCTCTTCAACTTCAAGGCTCTTTCAGTCACATCTTTCTTGTATAGATCCCAGTTCGGAGGAGTTGGCTTTTTGAGAGGGTCTTTCAACATTTTTGCATTTTGTTGATTTCTTCTCTTAGCTCTTCTATGCTCCAATCCCTGAATTGTGCCCTTGTTGCTTTATACACTTCTTCTCCGTGATATACTCAATGAGTTCACTTTTGAGCAGCTTATCCTCCCTTTCTGACAACTGATTGCTCAGGTTCTTGACAAAATCTTGTAAGATGCTGGCTTTACTTAGTTGAAAGGACATGGCAATCTGTATCTCTCTATCACTTTTACCAGCTGATTTTCTTTTGGAAATATCCTCTGCTTGCTTCTGTTTCAATTCCAGATAATCATCAACATTTGCAGGTCTTGGATAGCCATCAAGGGATAGGATTGTTCTTTTGTCAGGGTCATCCTCTGAAAAGAAACTTAGGATCTCTTCCCTGATTGCTGGTAAGTCAAGCGGATATAGCTTTGCTGCAGGAGTAACTTCAAGAGTTGAAGATGTTGCAAGTTCTGATGTGGAGGTAATTGGTTGTGATGATAGTGGAAGAGGTGCAGGAATCTCATCATCATTTATCACTTTTGTGATCTTTCTCCTTTTAAACCTTAAAGTGGGTGATGGTGGTTGTGGGATCTTAGGTGGTGTGGATAATGGATGAGTTGATGTGGGAAAAGTGATCATGGCAGTGGATAGAGTTGCATCTGTTGCAACCTCTGCTGTATCAACATATGTTGATACAACAGATGCGGTAACATCTGCTTGTGTGGATGTGGGTTGTGGTTTTGAAGATGTGATAGGTTTTTGAGAGACAAAGGTTTTGATGGTTGGATTGGTTTCAGGCTTAGTTTTAGGAGGTGTGGTTGTTGGTTGCCTAGCTTTTCTAGCAGGTATCTTCTTTGATGAGGTACCAACCTCTCCTTTTTCTTTTTGTTGTTCAATCTTTTTCTCAACCAACACTCTGCTTTCCTCAATCACTGTCTTCTTGTGACTAGCCCTTGCCTTGGCCACAATTTCATTAGTTAAATCTTTCTTCTTTAAACCATCAGGCCTTGGAATATTTAATGTAGGTCTGGCCTTATCATCTATTTTCAGCTTTTTGTTTCCCAAAGGTTTATTCCCCTTTTTGACTTCATCTATTGTAACGAAGATAACCGTTGGAGGTGCATGGCCAGTGGTTGTGAGTAGATGAGCTTTGATGGCTTTAATGTCTGCTGCAGTGTCTTGATACCTTGAATCAAACATGTTTCTAACATTATTCATCTGGTACTTGTGTTGTAGATCCAAATAATGTTGTTGATGTTGAAACGGAGGGTTAAGAGCTTCCTTGAGATAAGCAGTGGATAGAACAGAGGGTTGACTTTTTGTAGCTATCATCTGCTTCAGTAAACTTTTGATCTCATCCACTGAATGTTCTATCTTAGTAACTCTCTCCGTCAAATCCTGATATTTTAGATCATCACCTAATTTAATAGGATCATCTGAACTCCTACCAGACATGGTAGTTGTATCTATGGTATCATTAGCAGTGGTTTTAGGACAAGCTTCAACCGTAGATGCCCCTTTGTCTTGGAACTGGGGACTTCCCACAATAGAGGTAATAGTTGTTGCCTCAACAGTGGTTGCCTTCAACCAAGTCTTATTAATGAAACCACTGTCCAACTGAGAACCTGGGAGTTCAGCAATCGTAGTGGCTGCTTGAGTTAAACTATCACCAAGGGTTACATGTAACCCAAGGGATGTAGCCTCTTCAAGTGTTGATGGGCTACCAATGAATAAAGAGTCAGACCCAGCCTCTTGATGAAGTATATTCTCAGTAATAGGTTGTTGAGAAGTGCTGGTTTTTGTCTGGTCTAATTCAATTGCATTCAGCAAAGGTAACATAGTGGGTGGAAGTGTAGTCATTGGTGAGGGTGGCTGTGTAGAAAGCGACAGTGCCCTAGGAGAGGGGCTGTGGAAGATAGAACCAAGTGGATCTAGAGCTTTATAATTTGGTGTTCCTGTGTCTACAACCTTTTCCTTTTGTGAGGAAGAAGCAGGAGTTTCAAAGCCGGTTGGAGATCATTGAACCATCTGCTGTGAAGAAGTAGCAGCAGTGGTTTGTGACTTTGGTGCTGTCACTGGGTTAACCTCTGGGATCTCATCTTCCAGAGGACCCTTTTTCGGTTTGGTGGGCTTTTTGGTTAGTGTTTTGGTTTTCTTTTTGAGGATTTTTGTTGTGGGTTTCAGAGCAGCGGTTGTGGTGCCCTGATCATCAAGAGCAGTGGGCTCAGTAGCAGGAGGTTGAGTTTGAACATTTTGTTCAAGTAAAACTTGCTATGTCTCCTCTACTTGTGTTTTTGTAACTTTATATTGGTTTGTTATTCTGGTGAAGGTTTCATGATTGAGGCGGCTTGGGTTTGTCACAGCGCCTTTTTTACTTTCAGGACCTTTGATTTGATCTTGTAAATAAACACTCAGAAACAATGGGTGAATCAAAAAAGCTTTTCTTTTTGTAATGTTTTGAAAATTATGCATAAGATCATTGAACAGGATCTGGGAGTAGTTAAAATATGTGTCAGTTAAAATTGCATACCCCAGATATTGCATGTTTAATGGAATTTCATTGAAAGCAATGGTTTTTGCTGAGAGACAAGTTAGAATTGTGTGAAAGAAAAATCTCATCTCAGCAGGAAAGTTACGTTTAAAGATGGTCATACCTTTCATCTGGCCTACATAACCTCTTTCCAGAAACTCTGCTTGGATCTCATTGAGGGGAAATGACACAGGATGTGCTATGTCATTTAACTTGAAAACTTGAGAGATCGATTGGGGGCTAATTTGCATCAACACTCCCCCTACTCTTGAGATTATTGTATAAGGAACACCAACAGCAGTTGAGTGAACCTTAGCATTATTCCAGAAGTCACGAAGAAAATCAATGTAGATTGGGGCTTTGACTTCCAACATGTGCTTGAATTTCGACTTTTGCGAAATTCGAATCATTAGATGATAGCGAGTATTTGCGTCGTTTGCTTCAAGTATGGCAATGTAATTATGTGGGGTTTTGATTATGAGAGTGAAGGGTGGAAGTTCTTGTTTGGATTTCTTCAAAGATTTTGATTTGGGAGCCATGGTGTTAGAGAGAGAAACTATTTTGAGATTTTTGAAATCGACACAGTTTTAGGGTAAACACTGGTGAGGGATAAAACAGGGTTTTTATAGGGTTTTGAAAAAGTGATGATGACATGGCATCTGTTGCAAGATCTGATGGCTAACATCTGGCCACGTGTAACCTCTGATGAGAAAAGTACTGATTTTAACACTATTAGTGGATAGCTATCAGTGTTTTCAAACAAGTGGTAAAAATGGAAGTCAGAGGATACACTTTAACATTGGATAAGATTTTGAAGCCTATCAGAGGTTTTTAGCAAACATATGTTATGAGCAGACTTTTAAAGATTTATTGGAAAATTCAATTTTAACTATTTTGAAGATGAGTTTTTGATTTTCTAAAAACATTTTGATACTATGTTCGCATGGATTTACAAGAAAACTTGTTTTTAATCCATGTTTAGCATTCCAATTCTTGAGATCAAGTTTTCAAAGGTAGATGTATCCAATGCCTTGGTTAAAACATCTGCCAGCTGATCTGAAGTATGGACATGATGCAAATAAATCAAACCTTTTTCATAGCAATCTCTCACAAAGTGATGTCTGATGTCAATGTGCTTTGTAGTTGAGTGAGAAACTGGATTTTTTATGATGTTTTCAGCAGCTTGACTGTCCAATCTGAGTGGAGTCTTTAGTGCAGTTACACCAAAATCCAGCAACTGGTTTTGAAGCTACAAGAGTTGAGCAGTGCAGCTAGCAGCAGCAATATACTGTGCCTCAGCAGTGGATGTTGAAACTGCAACCTGCTTTTTGCTTTGCCAAGACACTAGACAATCACCTAGGAATTGACATCCTCCTGATGTGGACTTCCTTGTAGTTTTGCACCCAGCAAAGTCACTGTCTGAAAAACCTGAAAGCTCAATATTCCCATTAGCTGGATACCAGATACCAAGTGTGGGAGCACCTTTTATGTATCTGAATATCCTTTTTACAGCAATATGATCAGACTTTCTAGGTAATGCCTGTGATCTGGCACAAACACATGTTTCAAACATGATGTCTGGCCTTGATGCAGTTAGGTACAATAAAGACCCAATCTTGCTTCTATAAAGAGTTTGATCCACAAGGTTATTTTTACCATCACTGGTGACTAGCTTGGTGGTTGCCATGGGTGTGCTACATGATTTACGATCATCCATATCAAACTTTTTAAGCAGTTCTTTAACATACTTGTTTTGATGGATAAATGTACAAGTTTGCAATTGTTTAACTTGAAGACCAAGAAAACATTGGAGCTCACCCATTGCACTCATCTCAACCTCTGCTGCCATGAGTTTTCGAAACTCTCACATATGCTTGTGGATCCAAAAATGATGTCATCCACATAAATTTGGACAAGCATCAAATCTTTTTCTTTCCATTTTAAGAATAGGATTTTATCTATTTTACCTCTAGTAAACCCTATGGATAAGAGAAAAGGGATAGAGTTTCATACCATGCTCTTGGTGCTTGCTTCAAGCCATACAATGCTTTGTTGAGCTTGTAGACATGATCAGGATGGAATGCATCTTCAAAACCTGGAGGTTGACAGACATACACCTCTTCTTTGATTTTTCCGCACAAAAATGCACTCTTTACATCCATTTGATACACCTTTATGTTGTGGTTAGCAGCAAAAGCTAAGAACAGGCGAATAGCTTCCAACCTTGCTACAGGAGCAAAAGTCTCATCATAATCTATACCTTCTTCCTATCTGTAGCCTTGAACCACGAGCCTTGCTTTGTTTTTGACAACAATACCCCTTTCATCAGTTTTGTTCTTGAAGAGCCACCTTGTGCCAACTGGACTTACATCTTTTGGCAGTGGCACAAGCTCCCAAACTTGTTGTCTCTTGAACTGAAGGAGTTTTCTTGCATGGCTTCTACCCAGCTGTTGTCTTTCAGTGCCTCTTGGTACTTGACTTGCTGTGTGAGTGATACAAAACCAGCAAAAAGACAAATATTTTCGGATTGGCTCCGTGTGAGCACCCCAGATTTGATGTTGCCAATAACTTGATCTGCTGGATGGCTTTTGAGATAAATCAAATCACCTGGTATGGAACAATAGCATTTTGAGGTGATGGCTGCAAATGTGTATCATCTGAGCTAACCTCTGCTGGTGAATTTGAAGTATCAGCCTCTGATGTAAATGGAGGTGGTGGTATTGGGGGTAAAGAGGTAACATTCTGATGATTCTGGTGTCCAAATGTAGGACTTTTATCAACAGATGTTTGATTTTGTGATCTGGCAGAGGTTTGAGGATCAACCACTATTGACCCAGAAGTGGCAGAGTTTACACAAAGAGCTTGTGGCACCTGATCCTCAGTTGGAAGAATTGACTTTTGTTTGTGGAAGCACACAGTCATATTCTTGATCTTGATCTTCTCTTGATGGTTGTGGTGTACCTGCATTATCTAGCTTGATAGAAACATCAGCAAATGTGAATTTATCTAAATCAAAAAGCTCTGCAGGATTTGCTGGGATTTTCAGTGATGAAAGTTCATTGAACTTCACATTCAAAGTTTCTTCAACACACTTTGTCCTAGAGTTAAAAACTCTGTAGGCTTTAGCAGTGGTTGAGTATCCAAGAAAATAACCACAATCGATTTTGGCTGCAAACTTGGATATTGAATCTTTTAAGTTCAAAAGAAGCATGGACAGTCAAAAACTTTAAAAGAAGAAATCAGAGGTTTGATTTTATATAAAATCTCATAGGCAGTCTTTTGATGCCTGGGGTTAATCAAAACTCTGTTTTGAACATAGCAAGCAGTGTTTACAGCCTCTGCCCAGAAAGATAAAGGTAAACCAGAGTCTGCTAGCATAGTCCTACAGATTCAATTAAAGTTCTATTTTTCCTTTCAACCACCCCATTTTGTTCTGGAGTTCTTGGAATGCTATATTGTCTAACAATTCCTTTTGACTCACAAAAAGCATCCAACACCCTATTTTTAAACTCTGTTCCATTGTCCCTCCTAAAGATTTTTACTGGAAGATCAAATTGCTTTTCTATTTTTTAACAAGTTTTGCAAAATGACTGCAATTTCATCCTTAGAGTGGAGAAAGAAGGTCCATGTAAACCTAGAGAAATCATCAACTATCACTAGGCAATACCTTTTGTGTTTTAAGCTCATGATTTGCACTGGGCCAAACAAGTCCGTGTGAAGCAATTGTAAAACTGCTTGTTTGGACTCTTCAATTGATTTGAAAAACTTTTAGTTGTTTTCCTTTAAACAAGAAACACAATTTCATACAGGAAAATTGCTTGTGAGGCAAACCTCTTACAAGACTTTGTTTTGAGAGTGTGGTGATAGTTTAAAATGAGTGTTTCCAAGTCTTTGATGCCATAACGCAGTCTCTTTGCTAGAAGCAACGGAGAATAAGCATGTTCCGGACAAAGGATTATCTTTTAACATATCTACCACATACACATTCCCACTTCTGTGTGTAGTGAGTTGTGCTTTGCTCTCAACAATGGTTGGATCAATTCTTTTAACAACCTCTGGCCCACAATTTGACAAGTTTTCTTGGTGAAGAAGGATCCATACCCTCTGTCAGTCATTTGTGAGACACTCAGCAGGTTAAATTTCAGATTATCAATTAAGTTCACATTTTCAAACTTTAGTTTCCTAGCCAGACCCTAAATCCTTTCCCTTTGAGTTATTACCAAAAGATATATCACCCACCCCCCATGAGCCATGAAGTCCTTGAGAAGGGTTCTACATCCTGTCATGTGCCTGGAACCTCCACTATCTACAAACCATAAGCTATCAAGGGCAAGTAGAGGGTCCCTGCACATCAAGTAAATAGATCAGTTAAGATAGGTCTCCAAAGCCAAAATGGCTTTGGATGGAGTCACAGATGGTCCAGTCTCAAGTCTAGGACAATGGTCAGTGGTTTGGATTTTTTCTTGTAACATCTGCTCTTGACCATTTCCTATCAGGTGATTGTATCCATAGGGATGTTTATTCACTCTTTGCTTTGAAGGCTTTTTGTATCCTTCATAAGTAAGAGGAACCCTTTTGTAGGCTGGTTGGCCATGCTATCTTGGAAATGAGTTTGATGGTGGGGCATCTGTCACTTGCACCTCTCTAGGAACAGAGGTTTTGTTTAAAGCTTTTATAACAGATGTTTCAATTTGTTCAAAACTCTGCTTGGATTTATTTCCAGCAGAACTTGAACCTTCTCTTTCTAGTGCTTTTGCCTTGATCTCTTTTACCTTTTGCTCATAGGTTTTGAGATAGGCACACTCTTGATTTAAATGATTTGTTTCGTTGCAGATGGTGCATCTTGAAGAACTTTTGATAACACATGTTTTGTTAATGTCATAGGATTTTAAAAGAAAACAATCTGCGGCCACATGATTTCTTTTTTCACAAAATTCACAAAACAAGTTTTTAATCTTTACTCTTCTTTTCCTATCAGACTTATTATCAGCAGTGGTTGTGACCTCTGCTGGTACATCTTTGATATGGGTCACTAGTGCTTTTGGGGCTTTAATATCAACAAAGGTTGTAAAGTCCATTGGCTTAAAGTTTTCTAAAATATCACATTCAACTGACTAGGTTGGTTTAAACTGATATTTTTCAATTTCTTTATCTTTTGTTGAAACCTCTGATTTTTGCAAAACAATTTTGTTTCCAGATTTATCTGTGATTTTTATTTCTTCACCAGCAAAATTTCTTGGGACTATTTCAACCAACTCAGAATCAATTTCAACAACATTTTTTCTCATTTTGGTCATAGGTTCTAAAACCTACACCAAACTTAATGTTGCTCTTGATCTGAGCATCAAGCATAATCTCATAACCTTTACAGGACTCAACCCATTTTTCACAAGTGATTTGGGTTTCTTCTAACTCCTTTTCACAAACTTGGTATTTTTCTACCATAGTTTGGAGTTGGTCCTTGGTTATGCTTGATTCATGTCTCAGGCTACACATTTCAGAATCTTTTTCACTTAACTTTGATTTTAACTCTTTAATCTGTTTTTCAAAATTAAATTCATCTTCTAAAATTTTTCTCCTCAGGTTTTCATTCACCTGCTTAATGTTTGCAAAAGAAATGATGCATTTGTCAGAACATATATCTTTAAGGATCTGAGGTGATACATTTGTAGCAGCCATGAGAGCACAATCACACTCATCTTCAGACACATCAACATTCCATGGGTCAGCATGAGAGTTCTTTTCCTCATCAGCAACATTTTTCTTTCTTTACTTGTAACCACTGTTTCATCACAAACTTGAACTTCATCAGTTTTGACACTATCTCCACAGATTCAACACCTTCAGCAATTGTCTCTAAGGCCATTAAACAAAATTCTTGTTCAACATCATTTTTGGCCATTAAACAAAGTTCTCATTAGTCAAATCCTTAGGCAAGCTACTCCAGTCAACATAACTTTGTGTGAAAAAGCTCTGTTGACCAACCTCTGCTGGACTAGCAGTGGTTTGAGCAGGTTGTGTGACAATGGGTGCTTGTTGTACATGCACTTGAGGATGTGATGATGCCTGAACATATTGAATTTGTGGAGCAGCGGATTGAACATAATGCACTGGAACAGTAGATGCAGGATGTGCAAAGTGTGTTGAGTAGGGGTATATTAGGAATAATGAACAGTGTTTTCGTGTGTGCTGAGGTCTAAGGCCAGGATGAGTCACTATTGGTCCAGAATTTTGAGACCTGCATTCTCTGGCAAAGTGTCCTAACCTATTACACTTGTAACACTTGACTTTTGAGTTATCCAGCCCAACCTTCAACCCCCCATGCAATCCTGGGAATTTCCTACCAGCTCTCTTATAGAATTTACTAGCCCTAACACTAAATAGGGCCAGTTGGTGCAAAATATCCATTTCTTCAAGATCAGAAGTTTCAAAGTGTTGCAAATCATTCAGCTCAAAGGATAGATTGTCAGAGGTTTGGCTTTCCCCACTAGTAGTGAAAGCATAGTTGGGTGCATATGTTTCAGATCCAAAGTTCCCACCAGATGTAATATCTATATAGTGATCATAACTTTGGTCCTTACTGCTGCCAAACCCTCTTCTTGGCCAAAAAGAGCTGTATTACCCAATGAGTAATCATCAGTCATTTTTCCAGATTCTTGCAACTTCTTTTTCTAGTTTAACTTTCTCTCATAAGTGAGGAGTATCCCATGAAGTTGTGTCAACGACATATCTTTAAACCCAACAGACTTTCTCGTTACATAAGCTACAGTTTCCCACTTATCTGGTAACGATCTATGGAAACGACTATTGACAGTCGAATTAGGTAGAACCACGTTAACCAGTCTAAGTTCACTGATGAGACAGCTGTAATGTTCGAACTATTGTGTTAGAGACTCTCATTTCAAGTGACAAAATGTTTCATACTGCTGATTTAGAACTTCTCTATTATTTTCTATCACTTCCTCAGTCCCACCGAATTGCTCTTTAAGTGCATCCCATAACTCCTTTGCACTATTGCAATGGAGTAGACCAGCATAAATCTCATTGCGTAAGGCCGAAGAAACTATGCTAAATGCCTTAGCATCCAATTCAATTTTCTGGAAATCCTGCTCCAAAAAGTTATCAGGATTTTTTGGCACTTGTTTAGTTGAATCCTCTGTGCTTGGAACCATCGGAACGTGAGGTCCATATGCAACAGATCTCCAGCAACCGGTGTTTTGCTGGGCAAGGATATGACCCATCCGTCGTTGCCAAATGAAATATTCATTTCTTTTGAGCATCAGCGGTTTGAATAAGGATCCAGAGTTGGCATCCTTTGTGTTTTGAGACATTTTCAGTTGATTTTACATAGATTTCTGTTTTAAAAACTTTGAACGTAATAAAACTCTGTTTATCAAGCAAAAACAGCCAAACTAAATGGCAGGAGCTGATCTATTCGAATCAAATTGATTGTTAGATCGAATTTGATGAATCAAACTCGGATACCAATTGTTAGGATATGAGTTTGAATTACTTTAGTTTTTGTTTAAAAAATGGAAAATGAATGAGTTTAAAAGAATTTGCAGCGGAAATAGATGGAAAACTTTTACTACAAGCAATGGTCGTTTGTTTTCATCATCATCATGCTTTCAAGTTTGATAAACTTGCATGTGATTCACAAACACCCCCTCAGCCTTTGCAATTGAAGTTTGGTAGTAAAATGGAGAGAAGATGAAATGCGAAAGTTGATATTTTAATAGATAAAATTAAACCGTTACACAAGTTACCTATTTATACTAAACTATCTAACCTCTGAGCATCTTTGATGACGTCAGGGTGGATAGTGATAGGAAGCTAAATGTAACTAACTACAAACACTGCTAAACTAACTATCAGTGCTTAGCACTGTTACATTGATAAACTATCTAATGACTAAGCCCTGATCTCTATCCTCTAATCCTTGTAGCTCGGCAGACCTTTGCAACTTTGTGAAGACAGATGACAGAAGAGCAGTCTTTAGGGAAGGCAGTGTTTGTACAACAGAGGTTGTAACCTATGGTTGTGTAACCAAAGCTCAGATAGTGTTATTTGGCTTTGTATCATCTGTTCTTTTCATAGGGTTCAATCCCAACAGAACACGATTTTTGAACAAATACCACGTTGAGATTTTCAAATGACTATGGTGTTTAGATTTATAACAATTTTACAAAATCTAACTTATTTAGTTACAGCTACTTCTTCGAGATGCCTCCTCATCGTGACGTCTCGAGGAACGCTGAAATGGCAGCAATGATAGCTCAGCAAATAGCTGCTGTACTCCCAGACCTTGTTGCCCAACTCAATCAAATCTACTACAATAAACAACAACAACAACACAATGTTCCTACGCCATGTAACTACAAACAATTCAACTTAGCTAAACCACTCGAGTTTAATGGGTTTGAAGGAGCAACTGGGCTCCTACAATGGTTTGAGAGTATAGAAGGCACATTCCGCCATGTTCAGTGTCCTAGTGAGCGCAAGATAGAGTTCGCCTTGAGTGTTTTCCAAAAAAAAGCACTCACTTGGTGGAACGGAGTCATGAGAGACAAAGGTGCAGAAGTAGCTATGGCACAAACGTGGGAAGAATTCAGGAATCTTATGATGAAAGAATTCTGTCCAGACACGAAATAAGGCTACTTGAAACCGAATTCTATCACCTTAAACAAAATAGTGGGGAAAATCGTGTCTACACTGACTGGTTTGAACAGTTAAGCCTACTCTGCCCCACTATGGTTACACCTTTGGATCGGGCCATTGAGAAATACATTGATGGCTTACCTGATCCAATTCAAGATATTGTCACTGGCAGCAAACCTGCAACGCTTAGGGAGGCTAAGGAATTAGCCGCTACCCTAACTGACTCCCAAGTTAGAAAAGGGAAACTTTTTTGAAAGGAAAACAAGAAACGAACTACACTAGAAACAAAGGGTGAACCTTCTAAAAATTCTAAGAAGCGTAAGACTTCAAAGAATATACGATCGCTGCACCAATCCCACTTACTCAGTACCCGTTAGGGGGTCTTATCATGGGAAACATCCTCGATGCAATCGTTGCAACTATCACCACCCAGCAAATTCTCTGTGCCGCCAGTGTACAATCTGTGATCTTTTTGGACATCTAGCTGCGACCTGTCGCATCCAAAACCAAGCAGCCCCTACTCAAACACGCCCTCGCTATCCAGCTGGAGCATGTTTCAATTGCGATGATTTAAATCATTTCAAGCGAAACTGCCCTAAGCTTGCTAATGCTAATGGATGAATGTACAATGTCAATGAGGTTCAAGCTGATGATCAAGCACTCATGATCATTTGAACCTCTACGTTTTCTTTTTATTATCCAAAAGCTATGAACAATATTTCAATAATATTTGTAATGACAAAATAAATTTCAAGAAGTTTTTCTTCATTCTTGTTATTAGTATTTCAGTTACAAATTCCAATATGATTACACCGTGGGTAATTACAACTACATACCAACTTCGAGGATTCTGTTCTTTATTATTAGGAATGAGATCTTGCAAAGAATAACATATTATGATTTGCACATTAGTGCATTCATACAATCACTGCAAAACAAACACTACAAATACACTATTGCTTAGTATGTTGACTTAGCATACCTAGCACATGATTTCAAAACATTTTCACATTGTTGTGACAATCCATGCTTAGTATATGATACACGCTATTTGTAAGACCAGTGTGAAAGATATATTAATATTGTACTAGGATGAAATACCTGCTACTGATTTTGTTGGATGCAAAACAAGTAGTGTTAACATTTCTACTATGAAACACGGTCGATTCAATAGATGTTGTGTTATGATGATGTTTATTTAATTTTAGATGTTACTTCGACCTTATTATCTGTTTCCTTTTACTTAACAAGAGGAGCTGTGTGGACCATGTGACGAAACGCGTAATTATGGGTGCACACTTAATTACGGGAATTGACACATGAGAATCATAATAATCCTTGTTAAGATGGTGGCATAAAATCTAGAGTGATTAGGTAACGGGAAGGGTATGACGCAATAAGACAACGGTGGATACTCCGATGGTACTTCCTATATATAAGTGTTCTTATTGTGTTATTCTTCGGAACGTTACCAGAGTCACTTGAGGGTTTATGTTATCTTGGACCATTATGTGATTATGTGATTGTTTGTTATCTGTATATTGAATGTAATGGACGAGACGAGTACATTCATTAACTCTATTCGAGCCGACCAGGAGTATATTATGGTGTTAAAGGTGACGACCTTGATGCCATAGGTATGTTGACCCGTCTCCTATGCATGAGATGCTCATGGTACATGGGATGTACCTCGTGGGACGTTAGAAACTGTGTACGTATGGCTAGGCTTGAATGTACACCCCTTGTTTGCTGGAATTACACTAAGTGCCTAAGTATAACATAGTGCCGTAGAAAGCAATTTTTAACACTCGATGACATTTTAAAGATTCAGAAAATCTAAAGGTTGAATACCTTAAGATGTTTTGAATATCTTTGTTTACGCTTTGAATCCCCCAAATATCCGAACACCAAATGATGCTCTGCACCTTTGGAATCTCGAGCTTTGTTATCTTTCAATTATTCCAAAGACACTCTACGGTCTCCTTCGAATAAATTTCGGGACGAAATTTCCTAAAGTAGGGGAGACTGTAACCCTTGTGCCAAAATTTCGGGCTTTCAAAAACTTTTTCTTTGAAGGCTTTCCGATAACTAATACTTAAACATAACTTGTTTAACGTAACGTACACACCGGGATGAGGAAATAAGCTAAAAATACCCTAAATATTCTTTATATAACTTAGAAATAAGTTTTGAAAAGTTTGGTATGTCAAAAACAAGCCTATTCGATCACAGGGACTATTTATGACAAACGACGAAAGTCTGTCGATCCTCATAGCAACGCAGACTCTGGAACAATGACATAAGCTTAACATACCCTAAATACCCTTTACATAACTTAGATATAAGTTTTGAGGGCTTCGGATGGCAAAAACACTCTATTTTAACTATAGGGGCTATTTTGCAAATTCTTTGAAACTATGCCGATTCGCGTATATCATTATCCGGAACATATACGCACATCCAAAATTTTTGTAATTATTACAATATAGTATTTTATGATTGGAATGCAAAAATATCATTCGTTACGCGTATACGGTCATTTGCGCGTTCGTTACGATTTTCGTCGTAATTAACCGAAAACCGCAACCGTACGACCGAACGAACCTACACCCGGGACATTTTTGAAGATATTTCAAGTTACCTATGTTTATTCATCCTTATGGAGCTTAAAAACGGGGTTAACAGGTGTTAAAAGTGCCAAAACGCGTTGAAAACAAGTTCAGGGGCCATTTCTTCCAATTTTTGAAACTTCTGCCCCTGCAAGGGCCTTACGGACCGTAAGGAAAAGCCCATACGGTCCGTAAGGGGTCCCTGCTCAGAAGCTTCTTAAATTCAAGCTGGTAGCTTCTTGTTAACTTCCTTGGCCACCAAGTCGCGATCTATGACACCTTTAACCTGCATTAGACACCTGGAGGGACACTAATCCATGCCTTTACACCTGGATCAACACTTGGCATGATTTGGGAGCTCCAAGATTAGTATAAATGGGCTTGATCTTCACCATTTCTCTTTGCTCATTCTATTCTTTTTTCCTCCCATCTTTTTGGAGATGTTTCCAGCAATTGGAGACCTCCTCTATGAGTTCTTAAGTGTTTCTCAAACGCAGTAAGTACTCTTCCATAGTCTTGTTCATTCTTTTAGCCATTTCAAGCTAAAAGTCAAACCCTATTAAATTCCAGCTTTAATCATTAAGTGGTCAAGACAAAGTCCAATTGGACTTTGCAACGTGATCGTAATCACGATGGTTATGATCCTTAGCGATCGTGCCTACTGATTTCCACGTTTACTAGTCGTAGTGACGAGTCAAAGTTTCGGTCAATAATGCGCAAAGTGTGCATTATACGACGAAACTATTTTAGGGTTTGTTTTGATACCAAATCAGTTTTATAAACTTAGTTAGACGTGTCTAACTCGTCACTTTTAGTTTAGTATTTGTTTAGGGTCGTAAGTCGAGCTGTCTTGACCACCACTTTGACTTTCGAATCCGACCCGTTTGGTCAACTTTAGGATCCGACCAAGCCCATTATTATGACCATAGTATTATAGGGGATAACCCTCTGAGGTTATACCTTATGGTCATACCGTTTGGTTAGTCAAATGACAAGTCGACTATATATTCTTTAAAATGCCGAAAATGCCCTTTTTGCACATAAATTAGTTTTGAAGATATAAGAACATTGTTTTGACATCTAAACTGATTATACAACTTATATAAACTAATTTTGGTATATTAGACTTGTCATAGGATACATTTAACCATTCGAACCCATAGTTACATTTATGATTCGTTAAAATGGCGTAAACCACTTTAGTGAGCTGTATCAAGTCAAAACACTTTGTAATACTTCCAATTCAAAATGTTTGATATTATAAACCATATTATACAAGATCCAACTCTTGTTTGGGTATCTAACTCATTCTATCTGATTCCTCGTTTTCAAGTTCGACACACTAACATGTAGTTATCCGATACACTAGGACCCACTTCGACACTTGAACTCTTGATCCTTTGAGCTTTGTTATATCATTTGAGCAAGATCTATATGCAATCCCAGGCGAGTACTTAGCTCCCCTCTTTTACGTTTTTCAAATTTTTTTGGGGTGATTCATATGTGTAATCAATTTTTCACAATGTATGGCAATTATGTGTTTACTAAGTGAATTTTTGTGTAATATTCCTTTTATGCAAGACATGACAATTGGGGACACAAAACAAATCCTTATAGTATCTTTCTATCTTTATAGATTGATTCTTGTAGGATACTTTATGTACAGTCTTAAATCTTCCTATCTTCATAGTGGGATTTCTATGAAGTGCTTTACAAGATGATGGTTATTTTTTATGTGTAGAGATTTTGGTGATTTAGATAATGAAACTAGAGTAATATAATAAGGACATGGTGGATACGCCGCTGGTACTTCCTATATATAAGTGTGCTTATTGTATTACCCTTCGTAGCCTTATCTGAATCACAATTAGGATGTTTAACTAAATTCTTCGTAGCCTTATCTGATACAATGAGACAAGGCAAGTGACTAAACTAAATCCTTAAAGCATCTATCTATCTTCATTGTTAGATTCTTGTAGGATGTTTAATGTACTAATTGGTAGTCCTTAATTGGATTTTGTGTACATTAATGTGTATATGACAAGGCAATGTGACAAGACAAGTGACTAAACCAAAATCCCTAATGCATCTATCTATCTTTATAGTCAAATACTCGTGGGATGTTTAATGTACTAATTGGTAGTCCTTTATTGGATTCTGTGTACACTAATGCATATGTGACAAGTTAACGATGATTATGTGGCTATTGTTATTAGTTGTGATTTAGATAACGAAACGAGTGTAATACCATAAGAACATGGTGGATACGCCGCTGGTACTTCCTATATATAAGTGTTCTTATTGTATTACTCTTGTAGCGTTATCCGAATCACATTAGGATTTTGTGTTCGATTGATTCAAAGTACAATATCCGAATCCTTGTAGAACTCTTACATATTTTTATATGTTAGATTCTCATAAGGATAACCAAAGTATGATTTTAAATCATCGATTTGATTTCTAATAATACTCACGCGAGATATGAGAATTTTCAATATTGTTATTATTAATCCTTGATTGGATTTCTAATAACATACTCACAAATTTTATGACTAAATTCAAGGCGATTACAATGAACAAAGTACAATTTTCAGTGGCATAAAAATTTATTAGTATTAATCATGTTGCCATATACAAAACTATTATGTCACAAGTTTCATAATCAAGTTAATGTATTGAAATGCTAGTTCTTTTTGCCATTCCTTGGCTTCAAAGAGTCCATTTTCAATAGACGACTCTTGTAGTTGTCGAAATATTGAAACACAAACTTTTTTCCATTTACTTGGCTAACAAAACTATGTACTCGCCAACATTGTTTGTTGATGTCTCTTTTCCACATATGTTTCAGGTTTCGATTATTCAAGCATGCTGCACATAGGAATGCATCCGGGCTTTAGACTTCTTTATATAAAAAGACAATTTCATGTATTCTTTGTATTGTAAAACGATGTTAACAATAATGAAACAATTTAATACCAGTAGTTGTGAGCAATTGGTAACGTGACTCCCCGATATTTCCGCCGCGTCTTGTTGTATTACACGATTGGGGTGTTGTACGTAACCATGTTTAGATCAGATCATGATTGGACGGATAAAGATTTAACCGCAAGTCAAACCGTTTTTACGACAAGTTTGACTTTTGGCTTGAAAACACGATAGAAATAACAAGGAGGATCAAGGACACTTACAAAGGGTCCTAGCACAAAATTAGAACAGGCTTGAAGGTTGCTTGAGCTCTAGAACTTTGCAGAGATGAGGAGAGTGAGTTATGAAAATGTGAAAGTTCTTTAGGTGGAGATCAAGCTTGAATTTATGGAGTTAGATGGGTTGTGAGGATCAATACAGGTGTTAGGCATGCACTACTGATGATCACAAGTGTCTAGGGTCGTGTCTTGAGCAGAGGGATGGTGGGAATTCATGAAAGTTAAGATTACATGCATGCTGCCACGAGTCTGTCCCATTTATGCCATCTGCAGGTCCCCTTACGGACCGTATGACCATAAGGTTACAGTCCGTAAGGACCTCCAGCGCCCAAAACACCATAACTCGGTTACGGACCATAACCGCATTAGCTTGCGGTCCATAACCAATCTCCAGAGAAGAAAAATTTTAATTTTTTCTTGGAATTTATTCATGATTCGATTATGCTTGACATTCAGAGGTTATTAATTAACATGACGTTACACTTGGTCCCTCTCGGTCAGAAATCGGCACGAGGATCAGCGGAACACGTGTCAGGGTTTAACTGGTTGGGATTTTTACGAGGTGTTACATCCTCACCCCCTTAAAAGAAATCTCGACCTCGAGATTTTATTCAAAAAGATAAGGGTACTTTTGACGCATGTGGGATTCGACTTCCCATGTATACTCGGGGCCTCGACGGGCATCCCATTTCACCTTCACAATAGGTATTTTCTTTCTTCAGAGCTTCTTGACCTGCCGATCTTCGATTGCGATTGGCTTCTCAATGAACCTCAGGTTTTCATCGATCTGAACGTCCTCATGAGATATTGCCAGCGACTCATCGGCTAGGCATTTCTTTAAATTGCAAATGTGGAATACTTCATGAATTCCACTTAACTCCTAAGGTAACTTTAGCTTGTAAGCTACCGACCCAACGCATTCGACGATCTCGAATGGCCGTATGTACCTAGGGCTTAGCTTGCCCTTCTTCCCGAAGCGCATCACACCTTTCCAAGGTGATACCTTCAAAAAAACCTTATCTCCTACTTGGAACTGCAGAGGTTTGTGCCTCTTGTCTGTGTAGCTCTTCTGCCTATCTCGGGTAGCTTTGAGACGATCCAGAATCTGACCAGTCTTTTCTATCGTCTCTAGGACTATCTCAGGTCCTGATAGTTGGGCCTCCCCAACTTCCTCCCAACAAATAGGCGTTCGACATTTTCTCCCATACAAAGACTCGAAAGGAGCAGCCTTGATACTTGTATGATAACTGTTGTTATAGGAGAACTCGATTTGGGGTAAATGGTCATCCCAACTTTCACCTAAATCAATCACACAAGCGCGAAGCATGTCTTCTAGTGTCTGGATGGTACGCTCACTCTGGCCATCAGTCTGCGATGGTAAGCCGTACTGAAGTTCAATCAGGTGCCTAATGACTGCTGGAAACTCTTCCAGAAATGACAAGTGTATCTTGTATCTCTAACAGGAAATGATAGTACATCAGTGGACTATCACATTATGCTATAGAAATGTAAAGTTTAAAAGTGATAAACGAGTCTTACTGTGGATGTGTCGATAGGCTTAACACGTTCAGTAAACTGTTTTCGAGATATAAACTAAATTTAACGACTGCTTAATCTTGGGGAGTAACACAATTGGATATATGGACCTAGTACTCCAAAATTTCGTTTGAGAGATTGCCTGATTCTGAGATACGAGGTCGTTATAGATAATTGATATCTAGGGTATTATACAAGTTCTTCTGATTTTGCGAAAGCAATAGCCTAGAACTTCTATAATACTTATAAACCCAAAAACTGCATGCAATATTGAAAAGTATCGAAAGATCTAATCATTTGCAGTGCTGAAAAGATTCCTTAAGTGGAACACTCCTGAAAGACGAGCCTTCATCTCTTTGTCTGTACGGTAGTACTAACCTGAGCTCTCAAGGTCCCGCAATAACCCAGATACAGATATCAATTACGCTATATTCACCTTTAAGATGAAATCTAGGGAATCTTGATACGTCGAGTATATTTCAAGAAGTGGGAACCATAGATAAGTCAAGTTTCATAATTCATACCTTAACATTTCTTGAAACAGTTGAGAAATGTGGTAAAGTTTAAGTGGACAAACATATCGACAATCTAGGTAAACGAGTTTAAAGCTTAAAGTCATCTAAAGGTCAACGGTACTGGTGATATGTCTCAATTAACTGATATGATCCTTTAGACACGAATTCACAAAAATATGTCTGTAAATATGTTTGTATATATTTTATATTGTTCTGTACATAGTTTATCAGCTTTACAAATTAAAATCAAAAATATTTTCAGTGTGTTTAGCATAAACTTACAAAAATTCAAAAAGATTTTATTTCTACGTTGTTTTAAGCAAACCAATGTTGGAGAACGGGTCTTCGAAGTCTGGTAAGATGCTAGAACTGGTGGGAATTTCTTTGACAATGTACGGGGAGCTAATATGTAAAATCTGAAAAGCCAAAATGATAAAAAGTTGATTAGTTTGAAACTTTGATTTTGAAAATATCAACAGTTTGTTCGTAACGGGTCAAACCGGGGTCATTAACTTGACTCGGCAAACAAATCGGTTAACCAAGGTCATTAGCTTGGACTTGGTCACCTGAGTGGATTTTCATAACTGGTAAAAGTTGGAAAGTCAAGGGGTTAAATTGCTAAACTAAATCAATTTTAACAAAACAGCAAGTTCGACCGAACTTGCTAGGTGATGGCTGTCTGTGTATTGCATAAGTTCGCCCGGACTTGTTGGGCTTGTTAATGGGCTTCTCAAGTTCGCCCGAACTTGACATGGTATAAGTACCGGGGCAAGTTCGGCCAAACTCATTTGTGCAAAGCTGAGACTCTGAGCGAACTTAAGCAGTTAAGAGATTTGAGTGAAATTGGCAAAAATACACCATTACTCTGCCCAAATTCAGATTGTTCTTGGTGATTTACACACCAACTACAATGGCTGAGCTGTGTATTTGAACTTTGGACCATTGATTGAACCGTATTTGATATTTCAGATCTTAAAACCTTAAAAATATTGGGTCTAAGGGTTTAATGAAAAATTGAACATAAAATCATGATTAAAACCATAAATTGACCGTATGCATGATGTTAATTTGATTGAAATGATTGAAATCATATTGAACAGCTTTGGTATGAAGGTGACGACAAGTTTCGCCGAACTGGTTATCAAGTTCGACCAAACTTGTTAACTAAACATGAATTAAAATGAAATCAATAGCATGTTCGACCGAACTTCTAAGAAAATTGATTGGTAAACGTTTTGGAAGTTCGCCCGAACTTGGATATTGGAAGTTGAAAAAATGATAAGTTCGCCCGAACTTAAACTTTGATGATTGAACATGTATATTACATGTTCGGGAGAACTTGAATAAAACATAATGTTATAACACTCAATCAAGTTCGCCCGAACTTGATGAATGTGTTAGAAAAATTTTGTAACTTTTTCTCGTTACTTGAGCTAATTGTTTTGCGTCGTTTTTCAGGCTCAAGTTCCAGCGCGTTCAATCTCAATAGAGTTTTCAAAGACGCACAACACTTGTATTACGCTCGACAAAACCATATGTCCATCTTTGAAAGAGTACGAGAGTATTTTGAAGTTTTTGGAAGAAAGTCCTATTCATCGGGCTATCACGGAACGCACAGTGTCAAACAGATCTCATACTTTCCATTTCTGGATGAATGTAGGTCATAGTGATGATCAGAAGACGATTAACTCATCGGTGCAAGTTGGAAATAAGATAAAGAAGATTTTTGTTACTGAAGATGATATTCGACGGATTCTGCAGTTCAAAGATGACAAAGACGATCCGATTTATCTTGATGAAAGAATGGTCAGAGGATGTTTCTTTAGAATGGGATACAAGTGGCGCGTGAACAAGCCAATGTTAAAGAAAGGGGAAGTGCCTAAACCCTACAAGCTCCTCATGCATGCGATTATTCATACTTTAGTCATCGAAAGGCGGGATTAGACGACGTGCAAGATTATTTGGCCTGCATGGCAACGGCGTTGATTTTGAAGAAGCCGTTCAACTATTCTAAATTGGTTTTCACTCATATGTCGAAGAATATGGAGGATTTAAGGTTGTGTCTCTATCCATGATTCGTGCAGATGCTGATAGATGAAAAGTACCCAAATATTGCACGAGATCCGAACGATGTGTTATACCTAGTTCATCTCGATGAGAAAACAGTGAAGAAGTTAATCAAGTTTCAGAAGCAAGCTTCAGCTCCTGTTGCAAAGCCAGTTTTCAGGGAAATAGTTAATGAGAATTATTTGGCACCGCCTGATAATAGATGGAGAAACGATGGCAGTGGCGATGAGAAAGAGCTTAACGCAGAGAAAGAATGGTTTAAAGATTTCAAGTCAAAGTCTCGAAGTGAATGGTTCTTAAAAGCAGAAGCCGATAAGACTAAGAAGAAACGAGCAGCAAAGAAAGTTGATACAATGCTCATAGACGAAGATGAACCTGAGAATGTTCAAGGAGAAGCAGGTTCTAGTGCAGTAGTAGTTGTTGAGAGTCAAGAGACTGAGAAGCTACACAGGAAGATGTTATTTCATCAACTTCTGAAAATGAAGATGATTCTGATGAAGAACCTGTGAAAGAACCAGAAAAGTCAGCAGTATAAATAGCAGCTGAAAAAGAAAAAGAAATGGATACTGATTTCGATCCAAATCTTGAGAAAGATTCTGATGAGGAAAGGCCAATGAAAAAAGTTAAACGTGTAAAGTCTGCAACTATTTCTTCGAAAAAGACTACAGGGTCTCCTCAAACAAAGGGTAGAAAGAAAGCGAAGAAAGCTCAAAAAACTGTAAGCAAAAGATATAAAGGAAAGCTGAAAAGGGCAGAAGTTACACAAGAACCTTCTGGCGCACAAGAGACAGGAGCCACACAAGAACCTCCTCCACAAGAACCTCCTGTTGTTATTCCTGCTGAGATTGAACGTCAAGGAGTTACACAAGAACCTCCTGTGACTGGATTGCTTGAAGTACCGATTATTCAATCACCAGTTGCTCCAACGACTTCAAATCTTGAAAGTTCTACTCCAAGGAAGTCAACACCAAAGGCTGCTACTCCAAAGTCAACACCGAAATCTTTAGGGCCTAATCTGTTTGGTAATATGCATAGTGATCCAATTAGTCTGCAAGATCTATATGATTTCTTTCCAAAGACGAATGTTGAACTTCTGGAAAAGCGTGTGAAGGTATTAGAAGAAAAAGTGGCAAAGAATGAGGAGGAGAAAGCTGAGCTTATTCAGAAAATGAATCAAAGCAATGTTGAGAAAAAAATGTTGGACGACAAAGTGATGGTGTTAGAGAATGAACGAGAATATTTCAAGGCATTGATCGAGAGTTTGCAAGATGTAAATGTAAAGCTTCAAACAGAGATTGCAGATCTAAAGTCAATCCAAGCACTAAATGATCGAAAATTTTCCAGGATGCAGAAAGTTTTATCTAACTCTCCGTGGATTGATTTCATCAAAGAGTATGATCGTCTGGATCAACAAGAAGCCAAAGAAAGATCTGAGAAAGAACTAGCAGTGAGTGTTAAAGGAAAGAATGTTGAGGGTGAAGTTTCTAAATCTCCTGAAGCTGCTAAGAAATCTGTTGAAGACGTTACTAAAGCTTCTGAATCCGATATTCAAAAGGTTGTCGAATCTGTCAAGCCTTCTGATCCTGTTACAGTTTCTGAAAATAAGGATGATGATGAAGCTGAAGATGAGGCTAAAGATGATGAAGAGAAAGACGATTCAGAATACGAAGATTGGAATGTTGCAGACGATGACGATGATGATAATCAGGGTGGTGTTGGTATAAAGATTACTGAAGCAAAAGTGTTAGATAAATTTGATTTCTCTTCACTTATGGATGACGAATCAAACAGAATGGATGATAAAAGTGAGGGGGAGTCAGGAGAAAGGGCCAACTGATGAGATTGATATGTCTAATGTTGAAAGATTTGTAAAGCCAGTTGCTGCAGTACCCACGAAGCCGTTATTGTTAATGCTTGAACATAACGTGGAGGAAGGCGAGTTTATACACAACTATACAAAGGAAGATCTGGCAAAGTTAGTTGAATGCTGCAGATCTAGAGTTTGATTTCGAAGAAGACGTGTTGAATGTTAACACATTTGAACCGAATGATTATCAGTATGTTAGAAGATTTGAGGCTGATGAATACAATAGAGTGATTGTGGAAGATTGGTCTTCTGATGATGAGACAGATGATACTGCAAAGTACGTCGGTCCTAATTCTGAAAGTTTTCCTACTTTTAAAGAGATGTACAAGCAGTTAGATGAAGATATGCTAAAAGAAAAGATTAAGGAATCTTTGCGTGAAGGAAAAGTACCAAAGCCAATGACTAAAGAAGAAATTGCTCAAGCGAAGAAGTCCTGGTTTAAAGAGATGCCTCGCGAACGTAAGTTTGACGTCCTCTAGCATTCTTTACCCAGAGACAGACGTTTCTTTGGGAGATATCTTGAGTTGGGGTTGGTTCAAGGAGCTGAACGTTTATGCAATCAAGAGGGAATTTGGAGTGCAATACTTTAAATACCTTGCTGATTTCAAGACATTACCTTATTGGGATGTGGAAGAGTTAATTCAGACAGTTAACGTTACATACCACATGAAGGTGATTGATCAATTGTTGTGGAAATTGATAAAGTTTGAAGCGGTGAAAGGATTCAGATATTGGAAGCCATTTATTCCTAGTCGCGGAATCAAGACAAATAAAAAGACAGGTGAAAAAGACATTACATTGATAATGAAGCGACCAAGGGTAATGAGAAACATGCCGCTGATGCCGATTGAGCAAAACTTCTATCTTCAAGTGGTGGCAGATATATCCATCGACTTGTGAAGCAGTTATTGTTTTAAAGTTTGAAGAACACTTGGATATTTCAAAGGAAAGAGTTGAGGTATTGGGATATCAGGGTATGAGGGGGTTATGGAGGACAATCAGGATTCTTGATCCTATGTGGTTGGTTAACTGCTCAAGAGAAGATACTAAAACCTTGTTCTACAACAAGATCGTATTTGAAGAACGTGAAAAGGTACAAGCGATGGAGTTTCAGAAAGTTGTTAATGTTTGCTATGCACACAAATTTAATTCAGGAAAGATGTGGCAAACAAAGTGGAGAGATCTAGAAAGAGTAGAGTTCTTAAAAGAGGAGAAGCATCTCGAAGCAATTCATGAGAGAACACGAAAGGCAAATATTAGGAGATTTCAGCATATGAACAAAGTGCCTCCTACAGACCAGACGCCAGATCCTAAGCCAGAGCGACGAAAGAAGCCGTTTAAAAACTTCTTCGGTCGTGTGCGTTAACGTTTATATGAAGACAGAGTTTTGAAGACTGATACAAGACAAAGACTATATCCAAGGGGGAGTCTGTTGGTGCATAATGTCTACGTCTTAGTCTTATATCGAGTCTGTATAGAATAGAGCTGAATAGGCTAGTTGTATGAAATATTTATGTAATAGTGATACAAGTTCGCTTGAGATTGTCATGTGTAGACAAGTTAGGACGAACTTGCTATGGCAAGTTCGGGCTAACTTACACCTCCTTATAGCGGACTTGATCATCTATAAATATCCAGCTAGCCTCTCTCATTTGTAACTTTGGCATTTTGGAGGCGAAGCTCTGTTAGTTTGTACTCTTGACGTTTGATCAATAAAACTGATGATTAACTGATTAATTCTTGTCTATTGGTAAACACGACGTAATATTTCCGCTATTATGGACGTTAGATATCAAATTGAGGTTCCTTAGCATCAAGGATCGGTCCTACAGGCATTTCGTTCTATCCGGAGGCGATCTTGGTTTTCCTCCCATTCTCTTCGTCGGGTATTCTCTTGGGTCATCCGTTGCTCCATCAACTCCAATTGAGATTTTTGCTGAGCTTGAAACAACTGTTGCTCTTCCTAATATTGCTAAACCTTGGCCCGATGGGCCGCTTCCTCATTCCAATGAGATTGGTACTGTGTTTGAAAGTTTTGCTCCCATTGGTGTCTTTCCTCATGGTACCCGCGGTTCTCCCCAATGCCCGCAGATACATTATCATAGATACTTTGGTCTCCCTGATTGGAATTGCAATGGTCGGGTTTTCGTCGGGAGACCACAATCCGAGCCACCTCATTCGAGACCTCTTGGTGGGCTCGTACATATCTTTGACGGGGTCTCCTATCAACCCCATGCTCCTCTTCTTCTTCTTCTTCTTCACCCATCTGTACATCCCTTTGGGCTTCTTGATCCACCAACTGAAAACGGTTGCCCTGCTCATCCTTAACTGTGTACTGGTTCCCAAAAACTGAAACATGGAACTTCCAGTGGCGCTTCATTGATGCAAAAGAAATTTGATTAATTGGTTTATCAACCCATAGTGACTCTGCAGGTAGCGCGTTTTGCTGCAAAATCATGGCACTGATTATCCTCACATATGGGATCATCTTTCTGTTGCACGCCTCTCTTGTATCCCATGTATTCATCATGACTATCTGGTGCCACGATAGTTTTGGCGAACCGTGTAACAGAGCATGCAACACCCAACAACTGGGAGCTTTCACCTTTCCGCGGTCTCCGAACCGCACCATCACGTTTTCCAATGAAATGCCTTGAAGAATCTTTCCCTCCAAAGGCAAATCATTCTTTGATTCTCCCAAACCTCCTGATTTCACCAACACCGCCGCCAACATACTCGGCGGATCAGCACCATTCATCTTGTTATCCAGAAACTGATCACTTGTGTAGTAAATATAAGCATCGACCCCCAATGAGTCAAATCGAGCTATCGCGTTCATATGTTCAAATGACATAATCATTTGGTTCTTCCCAATGTCACCCACTAACTTCCACGTGTAGGCGGGCCCATCCTGATTAACAAATCTTAACATTGACAACCACTCACATACAACCGCTAAATAGACTCGGGGTGTGATATCCTCACACCAATCCAGCACACGTTCCCAACCAACTTTCTCAAATTTCTGAACAAACCCTATCGCTCTGAATTCCTCCACATTAACAGATATTTCCGGCACAATTCATTCCGGCACCGAAGTAGTAACATTCCTTGAAACCATCTTCCATTTCCACATTTTAGCTTCTAAGTTTTTGTTGTTATATCACGAAAGAGGTTTCTTCTTCTTGTTGTTCCATGCTGATGCAGTACGACTATTTTTGAACTCTTCCCAAGCCCATCTTATCGATACAGTCGTGCATCCCTTTCTTCTACCGCACTCAATTGTTCCCATTTTCGTTGAACATATCCCGAGCCAGAACCGGTCCCGAGGATGAGCCTTCACCGGAAGTCTTACTCCTCTTCCTTCCAAACATGGCTACAATCACAAACAACGGAAACAATTAGCTAAACCCACTTCAAAAACTTCTCAAACCTTGAACATAGTCACAAAGTTGAACCAACAATCAGATTTTAGATGCAAATTAGCTTGTTAAACTTGAAAAGTCGCAAACTTTATCATTTAGTACTAATTCTTTCATGTTTCACTCTTAAATTATTAAAAGTTCCACAAGATTCAACATTATATGTATTTTCAATCATGTAAACAACAAGTGTAATCATGTCACTATAGTTGTTACATGCTCAAGGCCCACCCAAACTAAAGATTCAATCCCAACTTCAAGTCCTAACATCATAAGTTGCAGTAAACAACCTAATCTAAGCAAAAAGCTTAAAAATTTCAGAAGAAATCAACTAACCATATGATATTCATGCTTAACTTTGAGTAAAAACCATACCTTTGATGTTGTTTAAGCAAGAAGAACTAGAAAAAGGTGGAAAGCTTGAAGCTTGATGAACTTCTTCAAAAACCCTGAAATTCATGCCTAGAAATCTTGCAAACTAACAAGAATTACAGAAAACAAAGTTGGGGTTTTGTTCCTCTCGAAAAATTAAGCGAAATAGGCTCAAGAATCACTAGATTTGGTGGAGATTTGAAGGAGTTATGAAAGGTTGAAGGTTAGGGTTCTTAGATGAAGAAGATGAAGTTGAAGGGAGTTGTGGTGGTGATGAATGCAGAGATTTTGTGGCGGATTTAAGTTATGAATCAGTTATGGGGTCTACCGGGTCGAATGTATGGCTTAAAACATGTTTGGAGAGGTGAAAATGGGTCACAAATGGGTTTTGGGTCGAGATTTAACGCAAAAACTCAACCAGCGTCGGCTAACAAACCACGTCCCGTCGCCGACGGGCTATTGGTCCATCGCCTACGCCCCTTAAATATTCCCACAAGTGGCGATGCGTTAACCTCCTGTCTACGAACATTTTCACCCGACGGCACTTTTACGCAACCCGTCGGCGACGGCTTGGTGCCCCGTCGCCTACGCAACCCCCAATTTCAAATTTTTTTCGGAAACTATGGGCAAAAACATGAAATTTTTACAACAGGAGCCTAGCTTAATTTAAATCCTAAAAATTAAAAAAAAAATCTTTTTATGTGACGTTTTCGGTTTTAATATTCACTAACAACCTATCGTTAACGATCCTACCACCCCCCCCCCAAAAAAAAGTCGTGTATTGTCCCCAATACACATAAAAGAGTTCGATAACATACCTCATGTCTTCAAGACTCGTTTATAGCTTCCGGAACTTAACACATCTCAAAGAGTTGTTAGATCATAACAATAAGCATAACTATTTTAAAACAATGCACCCAAACAATTAAAAATAGTACATAACTCTACAAAACATGTTACCGGTTCTCAAATGACCTCGTAATGTGGTGTGCACACCACGAAGCTTACCACTTCCGTTTTCTTCTCGCCCTTATCATCATTACCATCAAGAAATGGTTTTAGATGATGACCGTTAACCGTTTTCCTTGACCCATCCTTCGGGTTCTCAATGGTGACATCACCCAGTTTTCCGACCCGTGTGATCACGTATGGGCCCATCCACTTACTCTTGAGCTACCTGGGAAAGAATTTAAGCCTTGAGTTGTAGAGCCAAACCTTTTGCCCTACCACAAACTCCGTTGGCTTCAATTTTGCGTCATGTGCTCGCTTCATTCCATCCTTGTATTTCGAAGCACACTCATACGCCTCCTCCCGAAGCTCTTCCAACTCGCATAACTTTAACTTTCGCTCCTTACCTGCATCATCATATTTCATGTTAACCTCTTTAATCGCCCACCAAGCACGATGTACAAGTTCTACCGGTAAGTGACAATTTCTACCATAAACTAAGCGGTAAGGTGTAGTGCCAATAGGTGTTTTATGAGCCGTTCGATAGGCCCATAAAGCATCATTCAACTTCGTTGACCAATCCTTTCGGTCTGGTCGAACGGTCTTTTGCAAAATTTCTTTGATTTGCCTATTAGACACTTCTACTTGACCACTCGTTTGTGGGTGATAGGGGGTAGCAATTCGATGGTCAACACCATACCGTTTCAATAGTTTGCCAAAGTTAAAATATTTGAAGTGAGACCCTCCATCACTAATGATTACTCGGGGGATCCCAAATCTAGAAATTATATTCATTTGAACAAAATTGCAAACCACGGTATGGTCATTTGTCTTGGTAGCGATCGCTTCAACCCATTTCGACACATAGTCGACCGCCACCAAGATATACATATTCCCATGCGAATTAGGAAAGGGGCCCATAAAATCGATCCCCCATACATCAAAAATATCTACAATGAGGATCGGTTGCATGGGCATCTCATCCCGTTTGGAGATAACCCCCCCTAATTTTTTACACTCAACGCAATTTTTCGCAAAAGTAAATGCGTCTTTGAAAATAGTTGGCCAATAAAGCCCACTATTGAGCACTTTGTGCCCAGTTTTGTGACCACTGAAATGGCCCCCACAAGCAAATGAATGCAAGTGCGTCAAAACACTCGGGATCTCCTTGTCTGGAATGCATCTTCGAACAACTTGATCCGGACATATTTTGAACAAGTCCGGTTCCTCCAACGTATAGTATTTGATTTGCGACATGAAGTGCAACCTTCTCCTCCGATCCCAATGAGCCGGCAAGTCACCTGTAACCAAATAATTCACAATGTTAGCATACCAAGGTAAAACAGAAACTTTCAAAATGTGCTCATCTGGGAAGGCATCATCAATCTCCAGACGCGAAGAACCCTCTTCCACCATCAATCGGGACAAGTGGTCCGCCACCACATTCTCGCTACCCTTCTTGTCCCGTATTTCTTAGTCAAACTCTTGCAGTAAGAGAACCCAATGAATCAATCTCGACTTTGCATCCTTTTTCTCCATGAGGTACCTAACAGCAGTATGGTCAGAATATATCACAACTTTGTTACCCCATATGTAAGCCCGAAATTTTTCCAATGCAAATACCACCACAAGTAGCTCTTTTTCGGTAGTCGTGTAATTCAATTACGCATCCGAAAGAGTCTTACTTGCGTAGTAAATAGCAATGGGTTTCTTTTCTACCCTTTGACCCAACACGGCCCCAACCGCATAATCACTTGCATCGCACATAATTTCAAACGGTAAAGACCAATTCGGCGATTGCAATATTGGGGCCTCCACTAATTTCTCTTTCAAAATGCTAAAAGCGGTTTGACACTCTTTGTTAAAATCAACAGTTTGGTCTTTAAGCAATAATTTACATAAAGCCTTCGTGATGTCATTAAACCCCTTAATAAACCTTCTATAAAACCCCGCATGACCTAAAAATGACCTAACCCCTTTAACACTCGTGGGATATGGTAAGGTAGAGATGACTTGCACCTTTTCACCGTCAACCTCTATCCCACGACTTGACACTACATGCCCCAACACAATCCCTTCCTGAACCATAAAATGGCTATTCTCCCAACTCAAAACTAAATTTTTCTCAACACATCTTTTCAAAACTTTTTCGAGTTGGTCAAGGCAAGCTTCAAATGATGACCCAAAAATTAAGAAGTCATCCATAAATATCTCTAAAGACTCCCCCACCATGTCCGAGAATATACTCATCTACACCTTTGAAAGGTGGCGGGGGCATTACATAGCCCAAACGGCATTCGCCTAAATGCGAAAGTACCGTATGGGCAAGTAAATTTTGGGTCTTAGCTTGATCCTCTGGATGGATAGCTATTTGATTGTAACCCGAATACCCATCTAAGAAACAATAAAATTTTTGACCCGCTTACTTCTCAACAATTTGGTCAATAAAAGGTAAAGGGAAATGGTCTTTAGAAGTTGCAGAATTTAACTTCCTATAATCAATACAAATTCGCCACCCAGTTACCGGCCGGGTGGCAACCTCTTCACCTGCGTCATTTGTGACGACTTGAATGCCTGACTTTTTCGGGACCGTTTGCGTTGGGCTCACCCACTGCCTATCAGAGATGGGATATATGATACCCGCATCAAGCCACTTCAAAACCTCCTTCTTGACCACATCTCGCATATTAGGATTTAGTCTCCGTTGTGCGTCACGAGAAGGAGTGATACCATCTTCGGTGATGATTTTATGCATCACCACTGAGGGACTAATTTCCTTCAGATCAGCAATGGTCCAACCAATAGCGGCTCTATTGGTGACCAAGACCTCCATGAGTTTTTCCTCTTGATCTCCGGTTAGATTAGCCGCGATGATCACTGGAAGCGTGTTGCTCTTACCCACATAAGCATATTTCAAATGCTTGGGCAACACCTTCAATTCAACAACCGGAGGTTCTTCTAATGACGGCTTCAATTTCGTATCAATCTTTTCCGGAAGACTTTCCACTTGATGAGTCCAAATGGGTCTTCCTTCCTTCGCCGCCATCACCTCTATCTTTACCACCTCCTCATCCATGCTTCGATTTGTTTCCACTTGCAATCTGTCAAACATGAAACATTCCTGTATTGTGTTTTCCTCTTCGACACTAATGTCGCGTAGAGGTATACACTCGTCAATGACGTCCGCAATATAGCATTCGTCACCAACTAGAGGATTCGTCAATCCCGAAAAAACGTTCAACCGCAACCGACGGTTACCAAAAGTCATGTCGACCATACCCGTTTTACAATTGATTTGGGCATTTGATGTTGCCAAAAATGGTCGACCGAGTATAACCGTTGGTTGTTTGGTTCGGTCCAAAGAAACATAGTTAAGTACAAGAAAGTCCACCGGATAATAAAAGTCATCAACTTTTACTATCACACTGGTGACTATCCCACGGGTTAGTTTAGGAGTCAAATCCGCCAACACCACGGTGGTGTTAGACGACTGAAGTGGACCAAACTCATATTGGTCATACAAACTACCCGGCAAGATACTCACACTCGCCCCAAGGTCCAAAAGTGCCCATGTCATTTTGAATTCGCCAACTTGAATAGAAATAATGGGCGCCCCCAGATCTTGTAGCTTTGGTGGAAGTGCACCCGAAAGAATCGAACTAACATTTTCAGTCAAATCAAGTTTCTTGGGAAACTTGTTAGTTCGTTTCTGGGTGCATAATTCCTTTAAGTACTTCGCATGTGAGGGTACTTGTTTGATCGCATCTAAGAGAGGTAGGTTGATTTTTACTTGTTTAAAAATTTCCCACATTTCCTCTTGTTGTGGGCCACGTTTTGTAACCACCTTCTTAGATGGTCCCAGCAAAGCCTCGGGATAAGGGGCGGTATTAACCTCCACACCCTTTTCCTTAGTCTTTGGGACTGGAATGGTCACAACGGGAGTATTTTTAATATTTTCAGGAGCATTTTTATTTTGACCCGTTTGACCGTCAACACTCTCCTCATCACTAACTTCTTCCACCACCCTTCAACAAACTGGGGTGGTGGTGACTCGACACCATTATCTATGACTCGACCACTACGTAAAGAAATTTTATTAATTGGTACCTCACGTGTGTTCTTCGAGTTGGACCCTTTATGCTTAGGGTTAACGGTGGTATCACTTGGAGGTCTTCCTCCACTTCCTCCATCTGAGCTACCTCCTCAGCAAGTTGCCTCACTTGCTTTGCCAATACCTCATGAGATTTATCCCTCATCTCATTTGCCTTTTTCATCTCCTTGATGTCAGTGCTAGATTCCTTCACTACATTCAATAGCGCATCAATCTTGGCACTCAAATCATCACAACCGCCTTGAGAGTTCGAATTACCTCCCCTGTTACCACCTTGGTTGTAACCCCTTTGATAATTTCCTTCACAGTTCTGATACGATTGATTACTACCTTGGTTGTAGTGTCTTTGATAGCCCCCGTGGTTACCGCCTTGGCGGTTTTGGTATGATGATCCACCTTGGTTACCCGCATGAAAGCTCGGGTTCATTTGATTTTCGGCGTTTCCATAACGGAAATTAGGGTGATTCCTCAACTCGGAATGGTAAGTCTTTGAGTTCATGTCATTATGTTTGCGATCACCGAACACTTGGTTCACTTCTTCGGTATCTTCGGCTTTTCCCATTTAGCATTCAACGGTTCTATGATCAAGTCCCCCACACCTATCACAACCCGCGAATTGTACCGCGTTAACTTCCTTTTTCTTCATACGGGCCAATTCCCGTTCTAAAGTAGCGATTTGATCTTTGGAGTTAGAATCAAGATCGGGAAGTGACAGGAGTAGGGTGCTTTTTAGCTCGGTCGGCCGACTCTTTGGCTTTTGATCTTTTCGCCATCCTCTCGAGGAATTCCCAATCCTCGTCCTTGTGATTGCTTAGTCTCGTCCCATTGCTAGTCGACTCGAGATGGTTCCATGTCTCACCATCTAAACCCCGTACAAAGCATTTCACCATCTCCCACTTCTCAATTTGATGATGTGGACATTTTTGAATTAGTTCTTTGTACCTCATGAATGCTTCATGTAACGGTTCACTTGAAGTTGTTTGAAAGATCGGATTTCATCCCGAGCATCATCAGTTTTGGACATTGAATAGTATTCGTCCAAGAACGCTTGTTGCATCTCGACCCATGTACGAATACTATTGGTAGGAAGGGTCAAGAACCATTGCTTTGCCTTGTCTTTTAAAGAGAACTGAAACAATCAAAGGCGAATCTCATCTTGGGAAAAGTTCCCCCCCCCCAATGGTACTACAAATTGTGGAAAATTCTTGTAAGTGCGTGTACGGCTCATCATTTGATCGCCCATTGAAATGCGGAAGAATGTTGATGTAGTTGGGCTTGCAATCGAATACTAATCTTCCTCGAGGTTGTACGATTGGAGAATCATTCTCCGATATCATTGGTCAAAATCGACCATCAACCCCTTGTGGTGGACTTTGGTTGTCGCGATTGTCATTTCTTACCGGACCATTCACCTCTTGGTTAACCGATGGTCCACGATTTATTCATCAGTGTTGTGGTTGATTAGCCATACCCACAAACGCGGGAATCCGAATGTTGTTATTGTTTTGATTGTTGTTCGGATTCCTTTGATTGTTGATCAGGGGTTGGCGATTGTTTTGATAACCGACATCTTGGTTGTACCCACCATCGTACTCATTCCCATAACCGTTCTCGTCATCCCACTCTTCATTCCCATAGTTGATGTTGGCATTTTGATACCCCTCTTCACGGTCGAAACCCCTACCATGATAGAAGTTCCCATCATTTTCATTCTCCCGAAGCCATCTTCCCCATCATCTTCCGATTGCCATGTGTTGACGCTAAACCGATCCGGTGACCGGTAACTTGGAACACTAAATCTAGCATCATCCGGGATGTTGTTCCTTAACTCTTCGTAATTCGATTTATACTGATTCGCATCATTTGGGTCTACCCGTTCGAATTCGGGTTGATTAAAGTTTTGCTCAGGACCCAAGTTTTGATTTTGGTTACGGTTGTTAAGGTTGGGTAGAGGGTTTTGGTTTTGGGGTTTATTTTGTCGAAGTGGGTTAGCCGGTGGGTGATTGTTGTTGCCCCCCGAGCGGTTATTACGGTTTTGAAGGTTTGGGTTTTGTTGGTCCATTGGAACGATTCCAACAGACGATGTGGATGGTGAGGTTTGGGTGTTTTTGTTAGGAGCAAGTGTTGCCTCTAACCGGCTTGCTAAATTCCTTCTTGCCACTCGCTCAGTTTCCGGTTCGTAAACTAGTGGTGAAGTTTGCCCAGAATTCTGTGTACGCATGCACTACCTGTAACCTGCACAAGTAACACACCCCGCGTAGCACAAAAGCAAATAACCTGAAAGAAGCAAGCAATTAAACAGATAATCACAAATTTAATAAATCCAAACGCAAAGCGCACAAACTCCCCGGCAACGGCGCCAAAATTTGATCGCAGTGTCGCGCTCCGGTCAAAGATAATATTTATAATCCCCAATTACCCTCAACAATGTGTTACTGGTAGTAAAGGGGTCGAACCACAAAGAGTCTATGGTTTGCGATCGGATGTAATTGATTTTAACTAAAAATGTCACTTTATGAAGCTTGCTAATGAAATTGATTAAATTGATTGGTTGGAAAGGATGTCGGAATTAACCGACGAGTTTGTTTGATTAATTAACTAATAAAAACGAGAATGATTGCAACGAAAGTAAATACGATTGTAAAACAATAGTGAGAAAACAAGGTTCACACCCGGTTCAACAATTGCAAAACCTAGGGTTTCTAAGTGTTTTAATTTGGCTTAATCAAATTAGTTCATTAACGATTTAGAATCACAAGGCTTAGGTGCCAATTGCTATCAACATCATAGACAACAGACCACAATGCACTTCGTTACCTTGGACAATTAAAACCTATCAAAAGATAAAGCATAAATACGCATATTCATTTCACAAAGACAAATTTCATAACTCATTCGTCAATTCGCAAATACAATACAAACGTAGGACAATTCTCTAATGATCAAATGAAATTCAACTAGTCACAAACCAAATGTTTAACAAAGAGTAAACCCTAGAACCTTACAAAAGTCTACACCGGGGTGAAACCTCCGGGAATTAGCCGCTCATGGTGAACGGAACACGATCAATGGATGATAAAGCCTTGAACTTGAACATGTTGAAGCTTGGAGATGAAGATGAGGTGTGATTAGGGTTTTGGTATGAGGTGATGATGATGAGATTGGTGATTGATGATTGATGGTGATGATAATGGATTAGGGTTAGAATCGAAGTGGATGAATCGAATGGATTGAAGGTGATTTGAAATGGATTGATGAAGGTTGTGGCTCCAAGAACAAGTTTCAAACTCCAAGAACTCGTAATCCTCAAAATAGGTCAAAAAGTAGGTCTTAACTCATCCCCAACTCTCAAAAACAAAAAATTCGCATTACAGGTTTTGGAGGCCCGTCGCCGATGGCCTGATGCCCTGTCAGCGATGGTCCGTGTCTTCAGGCTTTTCTCCCGACGCTCTAACCTCCTGTCTACGCATAATTCCGGGCGACGAAAGATAATATGGTGCGTTGCCGACGGCCCAGCATGGCGTCGGCAACGGTGCCCCTAAATGCAACTTTCTGATTTCTTCGTTTCTTGGCTCCGGTTGATCCAATTCGCGTCCTGGTGCGCCGTTTGGCTCCCAATTAGCTCCTTAAACTCCATAAGACCTATAAAACACAAACCTTATTAAAAGTAGGCTATCTGAAATTTGTGTTTTACAGGTCTAAGAGAGTTTAAGGAGCTATTCGGGAGCTTTACGGAGCACCGGAAGCGAACGGGATCAACCGGGGATGTGAAATGAAAAAATCGGGTTAACCGAGAAGATTGGATGTGTTTTTTGGGGGGGTTAATGGATTTAAAATGAAGATATTTGAAGATGGCATGATAGAGGACTGAATTACGAGTACGTGGGCAAAAACGGTGAGTAAAACGGAGCTATAACGAAGAAGTTATAGCTAAAGCAAAAACTGGGGTTTAGAGGCACCGTCGGCGACGTATACTCACGTTGCCTGAAAACCTCCGTAGTCGGTAGTTTTAGCCTTCGGACAACACCAGAAGAAGCACGGGCCGTCGCCGACGCCCAGAAGGGTCGTCGGCGACGCCACCTGCATTCCCACGTCGCGAAAAACATGATTTTTTTGAGTTGGGACAAGTTAAAACACACTTTTTGACCTATTCTTGGGGAGTTACGCAATTGGAGAGTTAAAAACCTCACCTTGGAGCCAAGAACACCATCATCTTCATCCACAATTCTTCCCAATCTATTCCATCATCCCGAATTATCAATCCCTTCGATCCTAACCCTAACCTACCATCATCCCTTCCACCATTCATCCAGACACATCATCCACCTAAAACCCTAATCATCATCCTCATCACTTCCAAGGCTTCAAGATGTCTATGTTCGAGCTTCAAATCGTTGTTGATCATTTTATGTTTGTCATGAGCGGCTAATCACCTTGGTTTCACCCCGGTGTAGGTAGTTGTATTATCTAGGGTTTTGATTTGTGTTTAGTTTTGACTTGTGTGAAAATTTTGTTTTGATTAGAACACCTTTGATAATTGTCGTGTATTTGAATTGAATTTGCAAATTGTCGAACGATGATAAAGTTATGACTTTGTGAAATGAATTTGTGCACTTATGCGTTATCTTGATAAAGCTTAGGATCGGACCCAACTTAATGAGCTTTCCGGTCAGACTTGCTCAGCTAACAGAGGCAGAATTCATTGTTAGCTGATTGAACAAACAAAGAACAAGCGATGAATACTGTTAAACCGTCTGTGTATTGAATAAACGTTAGCAACGATTACAGACTCGAACAGGGCTTCGCCACTGATTCCTCAAAACAGCATGCCTAACACACAACCTAAGTCACCTATTTATGGGCAGACATGACAGCACCTAGTGAGTAGGCAGGATGGATTTTCGTACGAAAATAACAGTATACATACAAAAACTTCAAAACTAAACTTCTGACGCTACGAAACCCTATCTATATAATAGACTCGTCCTAGACGTAGGCAATAGACATAAGTGCACCAACAGACTCCCCCTTGGATGTTGCCGCAATCTTGGACAGTCTTCAAAACTTTTTCTTCAAAAAACTTTAAACATGTTTGACTTGAATCATCCGAAAAATCACTTGCGTGGCCTTCGACGCTCCTCTGAAGCAATGGGAGTTTGATATGTAGGAGGAGGTCGGTTGTAAGTATTCCCAAACTTGAACCTTTCATGGGAGGCCAGCTTTCGACGAGCTTCACCTTTCTTCATTTTGATCTTTCTTTTTCTGCTCTTTATCTTCCAGCTTTCTCCATGAAGTTTCCCATTCTTTTCCTGAATTAATGTTGTTATGTAACAAACATTCACAATTTTCTGGAACTGCATGGCCTACTCCTTTCTTTATCTTCATAACTGATTTTGATGAAGAATAATCGTTCGATATCTTTCTCTGAGCAGTTGACCAGCCACATAGGATCCAATACTCTGATTGCACGCCATAGCCCATAGATTCTCTTGTGCATAATTACGATCTCTGATAGATCCTCGGACATATCCCATGACCTTCATCAAGCTAACACAAATCACAGCCTCTCCAATACTCGAATCATAGTGCCACCACTTGAAGATCTTGTAAAAATCTTGTTCCATTTTCTTCAGAGGCATATTCTTCATAACGCGTGGCCTTTTCACAATCAAAGTCACATCTTTCTCTTGAGTAACTGGATCTATCTTTGTTACGGTTTTTGTCTTATGTGGCTTCCATAGGTTGAAACCATGTTCAGCTTCAAACTTGATGAGCTTCCACAGACGTTTATCATTTGGTCGCAACTTCATACTGAATGTCTTGGTCTGAACTAGCTCTTTCACATCCCATTCTGGCAGGGACTGTATATCTCCCAGTCTTCTGAAGTATTGCACACCATACTCACATTTCAACGCATATAGATCCAATTCCTCGATCCATCCCCAACTGATAATGTCACCCAGAGATGCGTCAGGGTCTCTGGTGAAGAAAGCTAACGGACGACGGAACTTACGTTCAGGTGGCATCTCCTTAAACCATTTCTTTTTCATCTCAATGATCTCTTCTTTAGTAGGAGGTTTAGGAGCCGTTCCTTCTTTAACTGCATCGGCTACCTTTTGCTTTATCATCTCATTATCAATCTCAGCAGTCATCTCATCAAGAGTAGGAAACACGTCAGCTCCTTCACCTGTATATCTTGCCTCTTCATTATCATCCAAATCCCAATCTTCAATAATTACTCTGTCATAATCATTTGCTTGAGGGATGTCTTCGAAAACATAATCATTCGGCTCTGTGCTCGTGTTCTTTAATTCTTCTTCAAAATCAAACTCGAAAGGATCTTCATGTAAGCCAAATAATTCTGCACAGATCTGCCTTGGAGTAGTTATGAACAAACTCTCCTTCTTCCACATCGTGCTCTATATAGATAACCTTTGGCTTTGGCATTGTTTCTTCAATCGACGACTCCCCCTGAATCTGTTCGTCAGTTAGCTCAAACATAGAGTCGTTCATGTAAGCATCAACAGAAGTATTTTCATTATCAAATAAAGTTGCTACATATTCAAACCCTTCCTTTTCTAAGTCATCAAACGTCTCATCTACCAACTTGTCAATCTCTTTCTTTAGCTCCCTTTGAGCGATTGCCTTCTCTTTCGTCATAGATTCTAGAACACCTTCCCCTTGAAGCACAAACCTCTTGCTTACATCAATGGTAGGATCATAAACTACCAACTCAGAAAATGCTGGCGCGGATTCAGCTTCCAGCGCAGATTGTTCGATCAAAGGAGCCGTAGAGGACGTAGCTTTCCGCACGGGCATGTCATCAATCTTTTCTTTGCCTCAGCCTTCAGCATCAGAGAGTGCTTTGGAAGCTCGCTCCCTTTCCACAACTTTCTGTCTAGCTTCCTCTCTCTCAATCTTTTCAATCTCATCGGCGAGAGAGATACCCAGAGTTCAAACTAAAATCTTCTTCATAAGCTCAACCTGCCTGTTGTTCGACTCTCTATCAGCGTCGTACTCTTCCATCTTCTTGATAATCCTCTGATTCTCTGTCTCGAATTTGCTCAGAGTTGCCTTCAGAACCTCCCTATCATTTTCCAGAACTTTGATTCTTTCTTCATAAATAGTAACTTTCTGGGAAGCCTGGAAGATCATTCACTCTCATCTGTCACCAATCTCAAGATCTCCCAGATATTATCCCTATCAGATTCAAGAATCTTTATCTTTTCATCAGCAGCCTTCAATTTTGCCTCTAGCTCATTCAATCTTCCAACATACACATCATCTGCTGTGAGTTTATCTCCCCCTGGAATATCACCCATATTAAAGAAAAAATCATCAAACGTTGTGTTAACTGGAGGGTATGGTTGTGTAGGATGAGCAGATGATGTTCCTTGTGCTTGAGACATATAAGGAATAACCACTGGAGGCTCTGAAACTGGCAGAGGAGATGGAATAGGAACCTCTGTAGATCTGAACTGTGGAGGAGGAGAACTGATTGGTAGATCAACAACTGGTGGAGGAGAAAGAACATGAGTTTCTGTAACAGCTTGCTGTGGAGGAGGAGATGGAGGGCGTTCAGAGGATGTTTCTGCAGTTGGGGCAACTGGAGCTTCAGAAGGTTTTGGCCTTATCTTGAATCGAAGCTTTCGAGTAGTTTTCTTCTTTGCAGGTTTAACGACTGAAATATCTTCTTCGCCCTCAGACGGGTCATAAGGTGTGTCATCATCCCTGTAGCCTTACGCTTTTTCTGCTCAGCCAATTCTCTCTCCCTATCTCTTTTTTCTTGCTCTTTTCTTTCTCTTTCTCTTTCTCTTTTTTCTCCTTCTCGTCTATCCTCAAAGTCTGTGCTTGATAATGGCCCTTCATCGTCACCACCACCTGTTTCTTTCTCAACTCCTACCATTCTCTCAATGTTTGTAGTAGTTTGTTCCAACGTTTCTTCAACATAGACTGGTTCAGGTTGTTGGACAGTCTCTTCTATATTCATTTGCTTGACATCTATTTCATCTATCAATCATGTGCTAACACTGGCCTGTTTTCTCTGGCGTTTCGGTGTGGAAGTGGAAGTTTCTGTAGTTGACTTTCTTTTAGAGGCAGCACCACCTTTCTTCTTTCCATAGTGCCCTTTCTCACCGTCACCCTTAATATACCACTGACTTCTCTTTTCAACAAAATCCTCCAACATACTAGCTTCTTCACTTTCATCCCTGCTCCAATCATTTCTCCATTTTCCTTCAGGAGGAGCAACGTAATCAGTTTTAGCAAACGTTCCAAAAACTGGCTTGGAAGCAGGAGCCTTTCCTTTTTTGCGGTAATTGCTGATGTTGTGCAAGTCAGAAGCAGTCATGTGTTCTAACTCCAAAATGTCATCCTTTTTCTTCTCAAGATTAGCATGTAAATGATCGAGAATCATCTGTACGAAACGAGGATACTGCAAAAATCTACCCTTCCCCAAGTTCATCACCATCTTATCAAAAACCATCATACTGAAGTTGTAGGGCTTGTTTAAAATCACTGCCACCATCATACACATGTGGTAGTCCACTAAATCATCCCATCCACCTTTCCTGTGACTAAGTGAACGTGTAATGCGGTGGTAAGAAATCGATAAGGCAAGCCCAGCTATTAATTTTGAAGAGCGAAGAGTTCAAGTAACTGTTATATCCCATACGGTAAAAGCAGCCCTTGATGAATCTCTCTGTATATCCAGTTGGAAAATCACTTTCATCTCTAGAATGTAGCACTGAGCGAATCAGATCTTCTGTGATCGTAATTTCGACATCTTGATCCCCAATCTTTACAGCTGACTCAATAGCCTTTCTGTCAGCTCTCAACGTTGCTTCGCTCCAAAATCTATCGACGTGTGAGGCGTAGACATCATGATGATGTGTAAGAGCATAATATACCAGCAGTCTCTCCAGAAAGTCAATGTACTGCGTGAATGGAGCAAACTCAGCTATTTCCTTGTCGATCAAGCAGCATGAGTTGTGGATTGGCTGGAACTCATGTACAATTTTCTGTGAAACAGAGAGATGTGAAAAAAAGTTAGAAAAATTTTCACAAACAAATATTTTCTTAATTTTCGTACGAAAATTGCTAGAGTATATGTTTTCCAAATTTTCGTGCGAAAATAATCATAACACAATCTGACAGTCAACAACAGGAATTTTCGTGCGAAAATCCATGATTTCCGTGTGAAAATCTTTATCTTCCCCAACAGTAAGCCATTTTCAAACCGACTCAAAATGCTTGTAATTTTTGATTTTTTTAAGGAATCGAAACAGTAAACCTTAGTTAAACTTGCCGGTGTTAACGTTTTAGGGTTCAATTTTAAGTTTTACCGGCTAGTTTATCCTAGATCTACGTTTTTGCCCGTTTAAGGTCCAACGAGTCCAATTTTGACGATTCAATCTCGGTGATTACCTTCGCCATTACAAGAGGTGTGCAAATCAACCTCCCTTATGTGTCAAAAATGTCAAGAAATGAGAGAACCGAGACAATGTGTTCAAATCGTTTCAGAGAATCCGCACCAAAATTCTTCGCAGGTTTTCGTGCGGAAACTGGATCTCACTCTTATATATAGGCCACCAGATTTTCTTACGAAAATTTGGCTTGTGAAGTTTAGCCAAATTTTCGTGCGGAAATATCAATTTTCATGCGAAAATAATTTTGGTTTGGCTCTTGATATTTTTCTCAACTTTCCAACTTTTTTCGTTTGTTTTCAGTTTTAATTATCCACACAGTTGTCCACGTCCAAGTTAATGACCTTGTTTAACTGTTTTGGCTACCAAGTCCAAGTTAATGACCTTGGTTGACCACTTTTGACCAAAATTGATATTGTTCTTTAGATTTTAAGTTTCAAATTAATGAACTTTTCAACGTTCCAAACCAGATTATGTTCCCAGATTAGCTCCTAGCCCAAAATTCAAACGATTTTCCTCAGCATTCTGTCGCTTTTAACTTTGAAGATCTGTTTTCCATCACTGGTAGTCAGAAAATAAAGTAGAAACGAAAATCTTTTTGTATTTTTGAATACTTCTAAATTAACCATTCCTAAAGCAATATGTACACACATATTTACAGACATATTTTTGCGAGTTTATGTTAGAGGATCATATCAGTTTATTGAGACACATTACCAGGACCATTGCTCTAGATAAAACTTTAAGTTCTTAAACCGATTTTCTTCAGATTGTCGGTATGCTGATCCACTTAAACCTCTACACATTTCTCAACTGCTTCAAGATATGTTAGGTAAATTTTAGCAACATGGCCTAATATGTGTTTCCCACCTCAGAATATACTCCCGCATCGAGATTCCCTAGATTTCATCTCACAGGTGAATATATCTAACTGATATATGTATATGGGTGAAATGCGAAACCTTGATCTGGTTAGTACTTCCGTATAGAGAAAGAGATGAAGGCTCGACTTTAGGTGGTGTTCCTCTTGGGAATCTTTTTAATTTATGTACTGCAGAATGTCGTTCTTTTTATGACATTTTTCTTCATTTTTTATGCAGCTTTGGGGGTGAATAATGCGAATGTATTATACAAGTTCTAGGCCATTGCTGACGCAAAATCAGAAGAACTCGTATAATACCCCAGATATCAACTAAATATAAAGACCTAGTATCTCAGAATCTGGCATTCTCTCAAACGAAATTTCGGGGTACCAAGCCCATATATCCAAGAGATGTTAAGCCACAGATTTACCAGTTTATTTTCTTAGGTTTATATCCTGAAAGCAGTTTACTGAACATGCAAAACCTACCAACATATCCTTAGAAAGACTTGTTTAGACGCTTTTAAACACTACATATCTTTAGCGTACTATAATGGTCCACTGATGTACTATCATCTCCTCTTATACACAAAACTCCTTTTTTGTATTTTTCATGAATTTTTCAATGTTTTTGTATTTTTCACAACTTTTTCTCCCCCTAAAAATCAAAAACATATTTTTGGATTTTTGGTTTTAAAGGAAACATGTAAACTATTTACAGAAAAACATTTTGACTTACCAGTGAGGATTACGCCCTAACATCGTCATCCTCAAATTCAACCTCATAAATATCCCCTGATGACAGATTCTTTAAACCATTTAATTTTGAAAGATTTTGAAATCTTGCTCTATCAAAAGCTTTGGTATAAAAATCTCCTTTTTGGTCATCAGTGTGGATTTTCTCAATTCGTATCAACTTTTTCTCATGACAGTCACGGATAAAGTGATATCGAATCTGATATGTTTAGTGCGTGAGTGTTGACAAGGATTGACCATGATATCAATGGCCGCCTTGTTATCTACGAAAATGGGCGTATCAAGAAATTGCAGATCCTTCCAAAGATCTGGCTCCGAATTTTCCTTCCGGTCCAATACGGTACACGGTGATCCAAAAGGCTCCAAAAACTCTAGATTAGGTTTTCGCTGGTTAAGAAGTTCAAAGCATGTCTTCTTGTGTTTCTTGACTGTCATTACACGGTTAAGGGTGTAACATGCAGAGGCAACAGCTTCGCTCCAAGAACTAATAGGCAACTTAGAGTCGGCAAGCATCGTGCGTGTAGTTTCAATAAGCGTTCTGTTCTTTCGTTCAGCTACTCCATTTTGTTGAGGAGTATAGGGGGCACTGAACTCATGATGAATACCCTTAGCATTGCAGAATTCGAGCATCTTGTTCTTAAACTCAGTACCGTTGTCACTTCTGATTCTCTTGATAGGCAAATGGTAAAGGTTTTCAATCTTTCGAAATAGGATCATCAGATTGTCGAAAACCCATGAGAATATTGAGAAGTCATCGGTTACAACCAGACAGTATAGATCTCCTGTAATACTCTTCACATTGACAGGCCCAAAGAGATCCATGTGTAGTCTTTCTAGTGGAAATTTGATGGAGTTTAGAAGCTTTCTCGGGTGTGACTTCTTGTGCTGCTTCCCCTTTTTGCAGCTGATACAGTCGTCTGATAAATGAAAATTTTTGAGATTCACCCCTTCCACTAGATTGTTATGCACCAGAGAATTCATCTTCCTTAAGTGTATGTGACCATCTTCTTATGCCATAGTATTGATTCTTTCTCTATACCCTTTGATACAAAGCATTGCCGTTCTTTTGAAGTAGTGGATGCGACGCTCATGTCTAAGACACATAGATCATTTTCTCGTGGAACGCGCATGAGAATCCACTCCTCGGGAATTACGTAACCAGGTTTGAGAATAAGACATTCTTTGTCAGTGAAGTGAGTTGTGAACTTCTTGTCACAAATCTGTGAGATGCTCAAAAGATTGTTCTCAAGTTCAGCGATGTATTTCACTTTGTCGAAAGACACGACTCCGTTTATCAAAATTCCTTCTCTTACGATCCTGCCGCCTGTGTTCCGGCAAACCCAACATATCCTCCCCTGATGGCTTTAACATTGTACAGCAATGCCAACATCCCTGTCATGTGCCTTGAAGCTCCACTGTCCATTATCCACTTTGAAATGATTGACCTTGGAAGCCCCTGCATACATTAAAAGCATATTACTTAAACAGAGAGACCCAAGCCCTTTCGGTCTTGGGTGGGATGACAATGTCGACTTTTGGAACTTTGGCAACTTTGTCAACTTTCTTAACCTCAACCCACTGTCCAGTCTTGAAGTCAGTCTTATCTTTTGATTTGACTGGAACATTGGTTGATTTTGGAGTTACAGGAGATGTCTTCGCTTTGACTACCCAGGTTTGTGTCTTAGAAAATCCTTTTTGATGTAAAGTTTAGATTCTTTCTTTTCATTTTTCTTTGAGGTATCTCCAATTTCAAATTTTGAAATGCTCTCAGTTGGTGATTCCTTAATAGAATTGGCATTTTCATTTCTCTTTAGAATTTTTGTTGGCACAAACGCTGGACCCTTTTTCTTCTCATCTACTGTAAACCTCTTTTGTTCATGAACAGGTTTTGAACAATTTTGTGAACATTGTCGTGCAATATCCCAACCTTTGTTACACCTGTAACATGTTCTGCTGTCATTTTCAACAGTCTGTTCCAAAGCCAGTTCACGAAGCTCCTTTTCTTTCTTAAACTCTCCGTTGGTTTGTTTGTTAATAACCTCTTTTTCTTCAACAGTGTTGGTTCCAAAAACAAACTCAACTTTCTTTGTAAAATCTGGTTTTCATGATCTGTTGTTTTGTTTCTTCTCAAACCCTAACCCATCCCTTTTTTTCAGGATAACTTCTTCTTCTGGGATGAATGTGTTTGTGAGTTTTCTTTGGTTTTGAGTAGAAAACATCAACATTCGTCTCAAGTTCAGATGTTTCAACTTCAATGAGTTTAAAGATTTTATCGACACAATCAAAGTTAACATTCTGTACTGGGAATTCTTCATCAGTATATAGTTTATCTGATCCTTTCAGTTTGTAGATAACTACATTAGGATCATCACTTAAACCATTTTCTGATGTTGTGATAAAATTTTCATGAAAACTTTTCTCACTTCCAGAATGTGAACTTGACTCTGATTTCTCAATGTTTGACTCAGCACTTTCATAAATTGTGCTGTCAGACTCATTTTCAAACACTTTAGTTACCACCTCGGATTCACATTCCTTTTCTGTTTTGGAATATGTTAAGTCAAGATTTTCTGGCAGTTCGTTATTCTTTTTTGTGAGAAGATTTAAATTCAATGCCTTATCCACTCCGTCAGGATGTTTCTTAGCATAGCTATTCCACATAGGGGGTGGAACATGATTGTAACATTTTCCAAGATTTTTCTCACTTTTCTTACCATCTTTACTGCTTTCTGGTTTTGGCAGAATGTGATCGAGGTCATACATGCTGGTAGAGTAACTGATTAACAATTTTTTAACCCTTTCTGTTTCAATTATAGTTTTCTCCAGCTCATTTCCAGCTCAGCAATTGTGTTAATATGAAGATTAATGGCCATTTGTTCGTCCATCACAGTTTCTTTGAGCATCGAAAGTGTGTTGTCATTTTCTTTGACAGTTTTCTCATATTGTCGAGTGGTCCTACTGAGCTTATCATAAGATTTTTTTACAGTGTTTTAATCGTATGACAGCTTATCATTGTATGTTTTAAGTTCTTTAAACGCTTTTTCTTTCTCAGCACATTGCTCACATGCTTCGGTACATTTTAAACATGGGCTGACCAATTCGACAGTTTGAGCTTTGATTGTTTCTTTAGCTGTTTCAACCTTTTCTACCTGTTTTTCCACACTGACTACCTTGTTTGTATTGGCCATGAGTGCTTTGTTAGCAATATCGGTTAGGCTCTCTAGTGTTACAGGCTTGGTTACATCAATCACTTCCACACACTCTGTCTTTGTCTCCTCAGGACTTTCTTCTTTGTGACCAGAATCGAAGCTACCTGCAAAAGTTTTCATAATTGTGTCAAATAAACAGGATTTGGGGGTACTTGCTAGAAGTTCTTCTTCCTCTGCTGAAGTTTTGAAGTAATCTGCCAATACTTCTTCCATTTCTTCTTCTGAGACTTCTTCAGAAGCTTCTGGTTCTTCCATGATTTCAGCAACAAGTGCAAGACTTTCCTTTTTGGAGATGAAATTGTTCCAATTGAATCCTTCATCTTCCTGTGTTACCACCAGAGCTTTATCTTTGGAGTTTGAACCTCCATTTTCGATCTATACCAATCTCTTCTCTGATTGTGGTCAATGATAGATTGCCTTTTTGTAATAATCATCACCAAACGGGATTGCCTTTTACTTCTCGGTTTGGGCATTCGCGTTTGAAGTGCCCTTTTTCTCTACACTTGAAACATGTGACTTTGGATTTATCAAAGCCTAATTTACCGTCAAGGCCCCTTAAATCATCTCTTCCAATAATTTCCATGAAACGCTGAGCCCTTCGAACCACTGATGCCATGCACCACATGATGTCAATTAATTCCATCTCCTCTGGATCAATTTGGTCGTAGTCTTCTTTAGTCATTTCTGGGTTTCCAATTCGACCAGCTACAAGACTTTCATAGGATTCTAGAACTGTTGCAAGGAGCACCATATGCTGCTTAGCAGTTTGCTCATTGAAGTCTTGAGCGTTCTGGAGATTTACTGCGATGTTGCATTGCAGGATTCTTTGGTTAGAGTTGGATTGACTATGTTGGTTGCTCTGTGATTGATTTGAGCTCTGAGATGATTGTTGTCCTTGGTGATTGTTTGGATTGAAGGAAGCAAACGTTTGAAACCCACTGACTGGTTGGAGGTTGGACTAGTATTTGTGTTAGCATTGAAGGCTGTTTGGATCTTGGGACTCTGAACAAGAGTATTTGGGTTTCCTTTGTAGTATAATCTCACATCCTGTTGCGAGTTCGTTTTCTTGCCTTTTGCCATTTTCTGCATCTCTAGTTCGTGCCCTTCAAACTTTTCTATGAATCTCGGCAAACTGAGACTGTCATACTTGGCACCATTCTTTAGAATTGTTAGTTATGTTGCCTAATCTCCTTCAGGCAAAGAATCTGCCAGTTTATCGACTAGTTTTTCATTCGTCTTAACAATTCCCATTCGCTTCATCTGCACTACCAGGTGGCAATACCTTTCGATGAGTTGCTTCATGTTCTCGCCTGGAAGAATATTGAATACTTCAAATTCTTTGTTCAGTAACGCCTTCTTGCCTTTCCTGACATTAGTACTTCCTTGTGCCCTTAATCGTAAGGCGAGCCATAGTGTATGAGCATCGTCGTCATGTTGTAGGAGAACTAAGATTTCTTCTTTTATGGCCTGCTGAAGGAGATTCATCATCTTCTTTTCAGTGATGTATTTTTCTCGTTCTTCTTCGGACAAACGAGCCACTGTTTTCTCAATGCCAAGTTCATTCAGTGGTGGTTGATATTTTTTTTTGAGTGCGAACCAAACTGTTAAGTTTGTCGCTTGAACCCAGTTCTTGAAACGTTCACTCCAACTTTCATAATCTTCGATGTTCATTAGCTTTGGAGGCTTGGTAGTGGTTCCCATTTCATTTTCCAGATTCAAGTTCTGGGCTGCTACGTTGGCTGTAACGGCTTGTGTAGCAAAAGCGTTATGGAATTCTTCTTCACCTGACATCTTGTCAAAAACTGAAAACAGGAAACAGATTAAAACTGGTTAACTTGAAGTTGACAGAAAATTGGTTTGAGACACAAAATTTTCATACGAAAATGATGCTGGATTTTCATGCGAAAATTATATTTTCGTGCGAAAATTCTCTTTTGGTGCGAAAATAATGTTTCTTTGTTAAATCAAATTTTCAGGTTTTAGACTTCTGCTTTTCGTACGAAACCTAGTATTTCGTGCGAAAATACTTATCTTCCTTGAACACTTGTTCACAATTTCACTTTTTTGATGATTTCAAGCATGATTTTGATGGATTTTAGGTTTGTTTGATTCAGTAAGCTGATTAGAGTTGATTTTAACACGATATACTAATAACCTAGTCCAAATTGTCCATGAAATCCTTCAGATCTAGAGTAAGTTCCAAGAAAGAGTAGAAGAAGAGTTTCTAATGGATGAATCTTGAACTTTGAAGGTTGAATCTAGCTGAAACTGGGTTGTTTGTTCACAAATCAGACCTTAAGGCTCTGATACCACTTGTGAATGAAGCTTAGGATCGGACCCAACTTAATGAGCTTTCCGGTCAGACGTGCTCAGCTAACAGAGGTGGAATTCATTGTTAGCTGATTGAACAAACAAAGAACAAGCGATGAATACTATTAAATCGTCTGTGTATTGAATAAACGTTAGCAATGATTACAAACTCGAACAGGGCTTCGCCACTGATTCCTCAAAACAGCAAGCCTAACACACGACCTAAGTCACCTATTTATAGGCAGACATGAAAGTACCTAATGAGCAGACGGATGGATTTTCACACGAAATTTTTGTGCGAAAATCCTTACAGATTTTCGTACGAAAATAAGAGTATACATACAAAAACTTCAAAACTAAACTTCTGACGCTACGAAACCCTATCTACACAATAGACTCGTCCTAGACGTAGGCAATAGACATAAGTGCACCAACATACTCTTTGTGGATCGACCCCTTACTGCCACTAACGCATTTGTTAAGGGTAATTCAGGCATATATGTATTATCTTTGATCAGGGCACGACACTCCGATCAGTCATATCACACATTGGCTAACCCATAGTCCAATGGTGAAGCTTATAAAGTAATGTATACAAAACCCCAAATTCTAAAGGTAGTTTCCCAGTAAGAATACAAAGACTTAACCACTGTAATATAACTGAAAAACATTTAGGATTTTGCAAATCAGTTGAGAAAAAGAGAATGACTCATATTGAAAACTTAGGTATTCCTACGGGCTTTCTGGTGAAAATTTTCTAATTATCTTCTTGAGGTTATATTAAAACATATAATGCACACGTGTTAGTAAAATAACCCAATTCACTTTAGCCATACAACACGAGACAGAACCCCAACGAAACTTAGTCAGGCAGAGCCTTGACATGCGTCGGTGGGTCCTAAATCAATCGGGTAGGATGCCCATACAACACAAGACAGAACCCCAACGAACTTAGTCAGGCAGAGCCTCGACATGCGTTGGTGGGTCCTAAATCAATCGGGTAGGGTAACGAATTAGTGATCAGGGGTTAAAACACTTACAACGGGGCAGAGTTTCGCAGGTTTAGGGGTTTAGGGGGATTCGGGACTCGGACAGAGCTTTGAGGGAGAAAGAGAATCGATTTAGAAATCGAAAATGAGCATTGAACTCATTCCTAGGCCGCTCCTTATATACCCCAACAGGGTTTCCCGCGCGCGTCGCGCCAGGATCCAGGGATCCCCGCGCGTGGCGTGACATCTGTCCTCTAGGCCTAGATTAGCCTCGTCAAGGGTATAGGCTGGACACTTGTCGCGATCTGATGACACGTGTCCTGATACTCTCCCGCGTGTCACGGGAGATACCAGGGATTCTGGCGCATGGGCCTGAGACGCCCAGATCAGTTTTCTTCATTTTGCGTGCTGGTTCGCGTTGTACGAGTCCGGGGTTGCGATCAAGGATCCTTATATGTTGTTTTTGAGTGTTGTTACAGTTGACAAGAAACGTACCCGTTATAATGTCGTTCGCATTTTGTGCCTGAGCGGCAGTGAGGGCGAAGGCTCTGCCTCGAGCTGGTTGAGCTTGCTGTTGTTGTTGTTGCTGTTGTTGGTGGTTGACGCGTTGGGGGAAAACATTGGCGAAATGGTTAGGGTCGCCACATGTGTAACAAGCTCGCGTAGGAGCAGCTTGAGGTTAAGCTTGAGCAGGGTTAGGGTTCGGCATGATGCTTGGGGTTGTGGTTTTGGGGTTGAGGGAAGTTTCGGCAACGGTTAGCGAAATGCCCCAACCTCTAACATTAGGCGCACTTACGGCATGGGGTATTAGCAGGGTGATGCTAGGAGCAGTTAGCACATTGAGGATGGGGTCCAGTGTAGCCACGTTTGGGTTGCTCGGGGTTGGTAGGGGTGATTGCTGCTAATGCTTTGATGGGTTGAGGGTTTGGCGGAGTAACAACCGCGCAATTTTGACGAGAAGACTTCCGCTTCTTGTTCTTGGGGTTGTTGTTGCGTGGAGGTTTGGGTGAGGGTTCAACGGTGGCGGTGGTATCGGTGGTGGCTTGGTGTGCATTCTTCGTAGAGACCTTGTCGTAGGCCCCGTGAAGAACACAATTGTTGTTAAGCTCGATTGCGATTGTGTAAGCATCTTCGATGGTTTTGGGATATGCGGAGGCAACATGGTTGATCAAGACGAAAGGTAGGCAACGGATGAATTTGGCGATGTCTTTGGGGGTGGTACCAACCTGGCCGAGGCAAAGGATGCTGAGTTGCTTGAATCGTGCAACCAGACCCGTAGTGTCTCTCCCGACTTGCTTCAGATTCCAAAACTCGTTATCGATTTTCTGAAGTTCGTGTGGAGGACAAAACTCGTCCTACATCAGCTCCTTTAGTTCTGCCCAGGGCAAGGCGTGGGCTACTTCGTTCCCTCTTTTGTTCCTTTCAGAGGTCCACCATTCAAGTGCTCTTGAAGGGAAACCCCCCGTTGCGATCAGGGTTTGGAATTCGTCGGGGCATCCAGTTTGCATAAAAGTGAGTTCGATCGCGTCGAACCAATTCATCATGGCGGTGGCGCCATCATTGCCAGTAAATTCCATGGGCTTATAGGCCATGTATTGCTTGAACTGGAACGATGCCTTAGGTGTTTCCACCTTGGAATCGACAGAGGATTTGGGGTTATCATGGATGGATCAAATTTGGCTAACGATATCGGGAATTATCTTAGCCATCTGCTTGGCCATCTGCTCGGCGACTAGCCCTACAAGTTCCTGCTTTGATATGGATTCGTTGTTGTTGGAACCCTTCTTAGAACCCTTGGATTTCTTTGATGATCTTGGAGAAGACATCTAGGGTTGACCATAATGTAAAGTAAGTTTTGCATGTATAAGCATGTGTAAGCATGTGTAAGTTCACGTATGTTGCATGTATTTGACCAGTATTCAACAAGTGTTCAATAAGTATAATCACGTATGAATGCGTATAAGGAGTATAAATTTAGTTTGTTCACGAGGGTTATTATTGTTTTTTATTGCGAGAGATGAGTGATGTGTGCTAAACAGACTGTAAAAATTAACTAACTAAGACACTCTAGACTCGACATTAAAAAGCATTAAATTCTAGACTCGACTTAAACCTAACCACACAATCGGCAAGTGTACGGATCACTATAGTATAACCTAAGTAAATATTAACTAAAGTTATGCTAATACGAACTAAGATGAAGATTGTTTTCAAGTGATGATGGAGACTACCTTGACTAGAATCTTGGATTGATGTTAAGAATTTACCAATTAAGTCAATTACACGTTTTATGGAATTGGAATCTTATGATACTAAACCTATTAAATACCAACTAAGCCCCTCAACCCTTCTCGAGGTGAAAATTATGGCATTACCTAGGCCGTTAATCCTACCGGTTATTAGACGTCTTTCCAGTTGTCTAATTATTGTGTAAGTACCCTAATTTTAACCTACTCTTTTCCAATTATAGATCTCGGGTAGTTTGAATACCTTAACTTGACTTGATAAGCTAATAAACCAACGGGTCAACTAATTCATAACTTTTTCCAAAGCCTGTCTACAGCAATTCGTCGGGTAAGACCTACCAATAGCCCCTCACCTTCCAGCTATTAGGACTAGTAGAACCCTAAAATCTAGCAAACTATTAACTATCACTTCTAAGTTTTATCGGCCGATTCGCCCTAAAGATCAAAAACACACAGTCAGAGATCTAGCATGAACCTAGCCCGTAGAAGACAACCACCAAGATTCACACGAAGTGATAGAAAACAGAAAACCAAATCAAAGCACGCATACACACCAAGCAAGATAAACAAACTCTTTACCAAACACAATTAACCCATAAAAACATGCAATTAACGAAAAAGGTTCAAACTTTATTCAATCCATTCATCATAGTCTAGGTAGTATATGCGTTTAGCCAAGCATAGTCATAAATAAATGCAACATATGATCAATCAAACTAGAATTCATCTTTACAAGTTCAGAAAAGAGAAAACAAGACTAACAAGGATCGTAAAAACCTGAGCAAGTCTTTAATCTTCAATCTTCGCTTGACAGAATGATTCTCTAGCTTCTGAACTCTCAAACTTAGCTGATGCGTCTCCAAAACCGGCTGCAAGAACTCCAAAATTCATAACCCTAATTAGGGATGATTAAGTTTCTTTTTATGCTCCAAAACATAGCAAATCCCTAACTCAAAACAAACTTTTCTGCGAACAAGACCCCGTCGCGTAGCGTGACGGGTATAGGGTAGGGTGGTCGCGTAGCGCGTCGCCCCCTTAGCTACTGTTTTTTATTTTTGTTCAATGTTCAGCTCTCGATTTCGCGTTCGGTTTCCGTTTTCCTTCCCAACTGCTCATATTTCATCGTTTTCCAACACTTTAAGCCACAGGACCAGAAATCAAAGCTTAACGTCAGCAGTATCGAAATTCTCACCTATACTAGACTCAAACTATCTAAAAACGAACCAAAATATACACTATAAACATGTGTACTTTGCAGTACATCAAACATCCCCACACTTAAGACTTTTTCATCCCTGAAAAAGAATCTGTGCAAAACGGAATCATAAATAGAAAATTAACCGGGTCAAAGTATAGATTACATTATTAAAGCCAAGACTCATGTTAGCAACGATTGCAGGTATACTTGTCCTCTTAAACCCAAACCCGGTTCCAAGCCCTTATCATGCAATTTTATTTCATGTGCGGTCAATCTACCTAGGGTCTCACACTAAAAGCCACAGTCCATCTACTCCCGCCTCAAGCTTATAGAACAAAAGGAACGATCACTGGACCAATTCCTAACTGTTTTATACCATAATCAAAAGAATTTGAAACCAAATTTTTTTTCTCTTTTTTTTTCTTTTCAAATTTCTTTGAGCCTAGACGTTGCTTTACCTAACCCAGAGGCTATCTCAACCAGAGTCACCATCCCCGAGCGCGATAACGTGAGTCGGTAATTTTTCGCAATTTTGATTTCGCCAATCCCAAGGCATTCTACGTCAAAGTCACTATCCCCAATGAAGATTACGTAGGCCTGCGCTACTTTTCTTAGTTTCTAGCTCAATTTATTCACTTTCATTTTTTTCTTGGTTATAATTCTGACGATTTTGGCTTATAACGGTATTTCTTATACTATTATTGGCGGTTTCAACATCCCTTTTTTCCTAGATGAGCACCCACTAGTAAACCGACAATTAAGGTATATTAAATCAAAGGAACCTAGAACCGACCCGAGCCTACCCGCATATCCTAAACTAGACACAAGCTCGACTATTTTTTCCTCATATTATCATTATTTGAACCCGAACAAAATCTATTTTTTTCTATCATTTTCCGTTTATTTTTCTGCAAACTTCTTTATTCAAAAGACATTTTCTGATTTTTCAATTTTTTTTAACACGAATAACTCAATGACTCAACTATACTACGACTCTAATGTACAGCTGTAATGTCCCATCCCCACACTCGAGATTTGCATTGTCCCTAATGCAAAAATCAAACAAAACTCAAGACTAAACTAAACACTACCTACAAATTCAAAAACTAAAGAAAGCAAAAATACAAAACTTTACAATGAAAAAGACTTTGCTCGAAGAATGTGAGACTGTCAACATGCCAGTCAATCCCACATACGCCCTCCAATACCGAACGTGCTCAGCAAACAATACCAAACTCTCTCACACAAATGGAAAGCGGCTCCAATCATCAACCTAAAAACAAGCAAACATACCATACCAACCAATCTAAACTACAATCATCCGAAGTTCAACAGAGAAATAAAGTATTATCCTAAGTGATACAACCAAATCGAACTATCAAAACAGCATAAAATAAAATAAACATCACAGGATATATGCTGCTTTGAACCATCTTCATCACTATCATCCTCATCTTCATCCATATGTTGCGCCCCCGAACCTCCTGCTACCTGATGTCCTCCATACTGAGCACCATAATCATAGCAATATCCACTCTGACCACCTCACTGATCATACCTCGGGTATTGACCATAAATGTACAGGTGCTGCTGCTCAGAACCATAAGCAGGTGGTGGAAGTAGTCCAGGAAAAGGTGGAGGGACATTCAAGTTCATACCAGACATCATGTACCTCAACATGTCATCCTGTTGGTGGTGGCTCTGCATCGCCCATTGGTGATCGACTCGCATTCGATCCTCCAACTGATCAAAACGCTACTGAGTAAGATCATAAGCAGTCTCATGGGTAAACGGATCAAGACGTGGCTGTCGGGGCTGGCGAAGTGGATGATGCTGAGCTGGGATCTCGTGCCTCTGCCTAGGCCTCTGTGAGCGTGTCGGGATAGCACCCTGCATGACATTAGCCGCCTCCGTACCTGCTAGCGGCTGGACATGTGCACCCGGATAATCCATCCATTCCGGTGGGTCCGAGTATGTCAAAATACCTGCCGACTGCAGATCCTCAACACTCCAGTAACTCGTTGGAACATTCAGTGTCATATGGTCCAATTTGTATTTCGTGAACACACCCAGATTATTTGCCAACCTAGCAATGTACTGCCCCAGATCCAAAGCCGCTCGATTTCCCCCTCTACGAGTCCTATTACACGACCAAGCAAAGAAACTCGCCAAATTCTAATTTCGCCTCTCTACCATACACATCAAAGCAAAAATATCCAACCAGATTGCTTTATTCTCACCCGACCTTCATCCAACAATCGTCTTCGCCAAAACCTTGAGAATATACCTATAAACCGGATCACAAACTGAAGTAGTAAGGTTCGTACCGGAGAATGGTACTGTAGCAATCGACTCCCAAAATCGGGCCAAAACACTCGGAGCCAAACAATTATCCCTCAGGTGATTGTACACACCCCTTAACCCTTCAACAAATTCATCCGTCTGAACTTCTTCCATAGAATAAAAACCCAAAGCTACCCCAAACTCGGCTACACTCATCTCATAAATATTTCTACCCGGCGAAAACGATACCGCGTTTTCTCAGCAAAAGTACCCTCTTTGTGTTGGAAAGTACAATGAAACAATAGTCAGCTCTGTGTACTGTGGCCAACGACTGCCTCAATCAATCTTGGCCCAAACAAGTTTGCTACTCTATCACGAACCCCCATTGTTTGTAACCAATCCCAGTCAATCGTGCGGTGCTCCAACAGATTTGTCTTCACATACTTAACCAGTTTTTCCCTCTCTGTAGTGTCTTCCTCAAAGTCCAAGATCGGGTGGTTGACGATCCTTTCAGGTCGACCATAGAGTCTCCGATCTCGATTACGATACCTTATTCTTCTTCTTCTTAGGACCGATAAATTCTGCTGTAAAGCTGGGTCTCCTTGTGGCCGAGGAGATGGGCCTCTTTGTCTCTTTGGATCCCTGGAAGAACCTTCACCTAACATTTCTTGCAAACACAAGATAAAGATTTAAGCATTACGAATCAGATTAAAACAAGCTATTTTTTTGTATTTTGGTTTTCTAATTTTTTTTCAAAAATATTCACCGTATAGCATTACATTCGCGACTTAACCTGAAAATAACGTTGATTAAAAAAATGGGTTACCGTTACAGAATCTTAAGTTATCAACAAACTTGCCCGAATGGAGATTGAGTACGGGCAAGATGTATTTGACTTGTACGTGCATATTAGTAAACCCGACACTAAACTCTAAAAATTAAATAACTAGAGACTCATAAACCCAACCGACTCAAGACTCAATGTACACTATCTCCTCCCGGCACTTTATTGTCCTCAATTAAGCATAAGTGCCCACATATCCCATCATTGAGGCGAAACAAGTTGAAAATTCTAAACTTTGAAGCAAATGGTGACGTTTTGTGCAAAGGATTACACTCAAGGACAAGTTAGATTCACAAAATCAGTTCAAAAACTTGTTTTTAAACGAAACATAACTTCGTTTAGCCAAACACAACCCAAAAACATCCTAACTAGTCGCCCCAATGTCCGAACACAACCCGCAAAGCTCAATCAACCTAAACCAAGCCAACCTAAACCACCCACAAACCACATTATGAATGAACATCACAAACCAACCCAACTACAACTTCTAATCATCATATTACCATCAAAGATCCTAACTTTAACGAACAAAACAAACCCTAGAACTAGCAAGCAACTGACCTGACACTAAACAATGGTAAATAATGTTACCAACAAGCGAGAAATCACAGAACACATACCTTGGAGTCGGATTAAGCAGGAAAAATTAAGACTTGGTGTTGTGGTGCTCGAAATCATCCAAAAATGCAAAGAAATATCACGAAATTCAGCAAAACTGATGGTGGGGATTGTAGGGGAAGTGATTGTGGTGATGTAGGAAGAAAAATGGGGCGATTTGGTGGTAAAACGGCGGAGATATGGTGGTTTTTGTGTGAAAAGCGGTTAGGGTTACGAGTGGGTGAAAAGGAAAGGTTATGCAGCAAAGGGGTCACGAAATCAGCTTTAGACTGGTCAGGGGCGTCACGTAGCACGATGGGTATACCCCCCCCCCTTGCGTATGGCGGCGCTACGATTTTATTTTTTCTAACCTCCCCCCGTGGCGTAGCGCGACGGGCCCTGGCCTTTTTTACATAAAGTTTCTTAAAAAAATTGGTTCCATGCCTTGGAAAATTTTTTCAATCCGAATTTTTGCACCCCCAATGCCTTAGAAAAATTTTCAATCACTTCCCATTCAACAAAAAGCCCCACAACTATCTAAGTATCAAAACCACATACCTAGAACTCTTTTCTCACACTTTCTCCATTCTGTAACGATGATGAAACCTACGAAGATTCTCAAACATGCAAAACAAAGAACGACAAACTACCAAAATAACGTTAGAAAGCAAGAAAATAGTCAACTACGACTCGTATACAAACGGTACACTTGGGTTTGCACCCAAAACACTAAATGGTGGCTTTTGGTGGAATTTCGAGAGGAATATCCTCCCTCTCATTCTTATCTAGTGGTCTGCCAGTGTAGTGCTTCAAACGATGGCCATTCACCTTCCAACTCTGGCCATCGGACTCATCCATAATCTTAACCGCTCATACGGAAACACATCATGCACCATGTAAGGACCCGACCACTTCGACTTCAACTTCCTCGTGAATAATTTCAACCTTGAATTGTAGAGAAGCACTCTATCAGCCTTACTAAACTCCTTGATCTTTTTCAACTTACGATCATGAAGGGCTTTTGTTTTTTCCTTAATGCCCCAAGATCGAGCATAAGCCGCACCCCTAAGCTCCTCTAGCTCATGAATTTGAAAGAAACGTTTTCTAGCGGCTTCGGTCATGTCGAGGTTAACGGTTTTCAATGCCCAAAGGGCACGGTGTTCTAGCTCTACGGGGAGATGACAAGCTTTACTATAGACGATCATGAATGGTCTGGTCCCCAAAGGCGTCTTGTAGGCGGTTCTAAATGCCCGCAATGCATCGTCAAGCTTGTCGGACCAATCTTTCCTATTCTTACCGACGGTTTTCTCTAAGATACGCTTGATACCGCGATTCGCTTCTCCATTTGTCCACTCGTTTGTGGATGGTAGGTGGTAGACAAACGATGAGTGACTCTGTAGCGTGCAAGCAACTTCTCCATCAATGCATTGCAAAAGTGAGTACCACGTCACTAATTAAGGCTTTAGGTGTACCGAAGCGACAAAAGAGTTTCTTAAGGAAATTCAATACCACTCGGGCTTCATTTGTGGGAAGAGCTTGAGCCTCGACCCACTTGGACACGTAGTCGATCGCCACAAGTATATATCGATTCCCTTTCGAGGCGGGGAAAGGTCCCAGAAGTCAATGCCCCAAACATCAAAAACCTCCAACACTTGGATCGAGTTTTGAGGCATCTCATCCTTGGCTGAAATGTTGCCGGTTCGTTGACAAGCGTCACACGTTTTCACGAACCCCTCGGCATCACGAAGTACGTTTGGCCAATAGAACCCACAATCGAACACCTTTTTGCGGTCGCATAGGCACCATGGTGGCCTCCCGTTAGTCCCTCATGCACATGTTTAAGGATATTCCAACCCTCCTCTCTCGACACACAACGTCTCAGAATCGTATCTCCTCCTATCCTATAGAGGAAGGGGTCATCCCACACATACTTCCTTGACTCACTAAGGAACTTCCTACGTTGTTGTGTGGTCATCCCCTTAACAATGTTGGCACCAGAAAGGTAATTTGCTAAATCACAAAACCACGGCAATCCTTCCCTCTCGGCATCTACAAACTCAATTGATTCGTGAGGGAATGTATCACCTATCTCCTCCTCACGAATCTCCTCTCTCCTAGGGCCTTCTAGACGTGAAAGGTGGTCGGCGGCTACGTTCTCGGCACCTCTCTTATCCCTAATTTCGATATCAAACTCGGAAAGCAAGAGAATCCACCGAATAAGTCGAGGTTTGGCGTCCTTATTTTGGAAGAGAAAACGCAACGCGGAATGGTCGGTGAACACTATGGTCTTGGAAAGCACAAGGTATGAGAGGAATTTGTCGAAAGTGAATACTACGGCAAAGAGTTCCTTTTCAGTCGTGGTGTAATTCTTTTGAGCATCATTCAACGTTTTGCTCGCGTCGTAAATCGAGTGAAAGTGAGTTTCCCTTCTTTGTCCTAAAACCGCTCCAACGGCATAGTCACTCGCATCACACATGAGCTCAAAGGGCAAGCTCCAGTTGGGCAAGATAAGAATGGGTGCACTAACAAGTTGTTCCTTCAAAAAGTTAAAGGCCTTGAGACATTCCTCGTCAAAGACAATGGAACATCTTTCTCTAGCAGACGGGTCATGGGGCGCGTGATCTTAGAGAAATCCCTAATGAAGCGTCTACAGAAGCCCGCATGACCTAAGAAACTACGAATCGACTTCACGCTAGTGGTGGAGGCAACCTACTAATAGTATCTATTTTTGCCATGTCTACCTCTATGCCATCCCTCGAGATCTTATGACTAGGGATGGCAATGGGTTGGGTTTGGGACGGATTTGAGTAATCCCAAACCCATACCAGGTTAGATAAGTTTGTCCCAAATCCATCCCAAAACCCGCCGGGTTTCTAGCAGGTAAATACCCATCGGGTATCGGGTCTACCCACGGGTTTCGGGTAAACCCGTTAATTTAAAAAAAAATTACCCGTTAGTATATCCGACCCAAAACCCATTGTGTATCTATCGGGTAACTACTAGTTAGTTACTTTTAATATTATCACTATAGAAATATATTAAATAACCATAATGTATATGAAATAAAATATCTATATGTATACAAAATATGAATGTATCGTATATATACATATTTAAAATATATAAGAAAAATATATCGGGTATACAATCGGGTAAATGGGGTACGCTTTGTTGCGTAATCGGGTCGGGTAAATAGGTATATCACCAAATCCAAACTCGTCCAAAACCCGCGAAAAAAATCCAAACCAGTCCCAAACCCAATTATCCGACCCCAAACCCGTCCCAAATGTGTCGGCTTTCGGGTTTAGCCGTCGGATTCGGGTTCAATTGCCATCCCTACTTATGACCTAGCACAATCCCTTCGGTCACCATGAAGTGACACTTCTCCCAATTTAGCATCAACTTCGTCTCGATACATCTCTTCAACATCCTCTCTAGATTACTCAAACACTGATCAAAAGAGTTGCCATACACCGAAAAATCGTCCATGAAAACTTCCATGGAACTCTCAATCATATCCTGAAATATGGCAACCATACACCGTTGAAAGGTCGCTGGAGCGTTACACAGCCCAAACGGCATGCATCGGTATACAAAAGTGCCATAGGGGCAGGTAAAGCTGGTTTTATCCTGATCCTCCGGTGCGATGGGGATCGGAAATAACCGGAAAAGCCGTCGAGAAAACAGTAGAACTGTTAACCCGCGAGACGCTCCAACATCTGATCGATAAAGGGCAATGGAAAGTGGTCTTTTCGGGTGGCATCATTCAATTTCTGGTAATCGATGCACACACGCCAACCCGTGACCGTGCGAGAAGGGATAAGCTCATTTTTCGAATTCATGACAACGGTCATCCCTCCCTTCTTAGGGACAACCTGAGTAGGACTCACCCAAGGTGAATCTGAAATAGGATATATCATCCCGGCATCTAAGAGTTTCATCACCTCCTTCCTCACTACATCTTGCATGTTTGGATTGAGGCGTCTCTGAGCTGCACTACCGGTTTAAAATGTCCTCCATGAGAATCCAGTGAGTGCAATAAGAAGGGCTTATACTCTTAATGTCAGATAACCTCCATGCAATGGCCTCTTTGTTGGCCCTCAACACATCAACAACTTCTACTTCTCACCATCCCCTAATTTCGACGATATGATAACGGGTAGCTCGGATCCCTCTCCTAAATAGGCATACTCTAGGTGAGATGGAAGGACCTTAAGACTCTAACGGTGCGGGTTGGGTGGTGTCATCACTAACGGCTAGTACCTCGGGAATCAAAGGAATCCCCTCATCCTCATTCTCATCAAATACTAACGACTCCTCATTAACTACCTCTCATCCTACCAAGTCGGCCCCACTAATAAACTCTAGACAATATGAATGAATTCAAAAAATAGACGGAATGCATGGACCACTATAGTCATCGGACCCACATGGATGGTTCATGGAACGGTCGATATCAAAGGTAACTCTCTCCTCACCGACTCGAAGGGTAATCTGACCATCATAAACATCTATGAGAGCTTTCGTGGTACGCAAGAAAGACGACCTAATATGATAGGAACTCTCTGCTTCCATATCAAAATAACGAAATCGGCGGGAAAAACGAACTTGCGACCTTAACAAGAACATTCTCGACAACAGCCCTTGGATACTTCACGGACCGATCGGCTAAGGACAATGTCATATGGGTAGGTGAAAGTTCGCCTAAGTCTAACTTCTCGTAGAGAGAGAAGGGCATCAAGTTGATGCTAGCACCTAGGCTGGCTAAGGCTCGAGTGTTGGTGTTACTACCGAATAGACATGGGATGGTAAAAATACCGGGATCGGTGAGCTTCTCGGGAAGCTTGTTTAAAACGACTGCTTAACACCCTTGATGTGTGCTAAACAGACTATAAGAATTAACTACTTTAAACTCTCTAAGCTAGACACTAAGAAGCTTTAAAAACTAGACTCGACTTAAACCTAACCACACAAATGGCAAGTGTACCGATCAATGTAGTATAACCTAAGTAAGTCCGGATATCGAACCCACAGGACTCTACGAATTACGCTGATTAGACTCTGAAAGACTCGGACAGACACGACTCAAACTGTTTTAATTGTTTTTTTTGGGGGGTTACGAAAAATCTAAGGAAGTCTATTTTAAACTAATTATTAACTAAAGTTATGCTAATACGAACTAAGATGAAGATTGTTCTCAAGTGATGATGGAGACTACCTACACTAGAATCCTGGATTGATGTTAAGAATTTACCAATTAAGTCAATTACACATTTTATGGAACCGGGTCTTATGATACTAAACCTATTAAATACCAACTAAGCCCCTCAACCCTTCTCGAGGTGAAACTTATGGCATTACCTAGGCCGCTAAACCTACCGGTTGAATAGACGTCTTTCCAGTTGTCTAATGATTGTGTAAGTACCCTAATGTTGACCTACTCTTTTCCAATTATAGATATAGGGTAGTTTGAATATCCTAACTTGACTTAGTAGACTAATAAACCGACGGGTTAACTAATCCATAACTTTTTCCAAAGCCTATCTACAGCAATTCATCGGGTAAGACCTACCAATAGCCCCTCACTTTCCAGGTATTAGGACTAGTAGAACACTAAAATATAGCAAACCATTAACTAATGCTTCTAAGGTTTATTGGCCGATTTACCCTAAAGATTATAAATTTATCATGTGATATAGACACTCACCAAAATTCACAACCTAGTAAGAATCTATTCTGTGATATAGACAGTCACCAAGAATCATATGAAGCACTAGAGAACAATAAACCAAATTAAAGTACTCATACACACCAAGCAAGATAAACAAACTCTTTACAATATAGAATTAACCCATAAAACATGCAATCAACTAAAAAGGTTCAAACTTTATCAATCCATTCATCAAAGTCTAGGTAGTATATGCGTTTAGCCAAGCATAGTCGTAATGAAAAAAAACAAGAGTAATCAAACTAGAATTCATCATTACAAGTTCAGAAAAGAGAAAACAAGACAAGAAAGGATCGTGAAAACTCGAGAAAGTCTCTAATCTTCAATCTTCGCTTGATAGGATGATTCCTGAGCTTCAAAACCTTCAAACTTAGCTAATACTTCTCCAAAACCGGCTGCAAGAACTCTAAAATTTCGTAACCCTAATCAAGGATGATTACGTTTCATTATATGCCCAGTTTCGCGATCAGATACCCCGTCACGCTACTCGACAGGTGAGGGCCAGGGAGTCGCGTAGCGCGGCGCCCCTATGGCTGCTGTTTTTGTCTTCCGTTTAGTGTTCAGCTCTTGGTTACGCGTTCGGTTCCCGTTTTCCTTCCAAACTGCTCGTATTTATTCATTTTTCACAAATTTAAGCAACGGGACCTAAAATCAAAGCTTAACGTTAGCATTATCGAAATTCTAACCTAAACTAAACTCAAACTATCTAAAAACGGGACAAAATATATACTATAAACACATGTACTTTGCAGTACATTAAACATCCCCACACTTAAGACTTTTTCGTCCCTGAAAAAGAATCTATGCAAAACGGAATCATAAACAGAAAATTATCCGGGTCAAAGAAAAAATTACATTATTAAAACCAAGACTCATGTTATCCACGATTGCTGGTATACTTGTCCTCTTAAACCCAAACCCGGTTCCAAGCCCTTATCATGCAATTTAGTTCATGTGTGGTCAATCTACCTAGGGTCTCACACTAGAAGCCACAATACATCTACTCTCGCCTCAAGCTTATAGAACAAAAGGAACGATCACTGGACCAATTCCTAACCGTTTTATACCACAATCAAAAGAATTTAAAACCAATTTTTTTCTTTTCTTCCTCTTTTTTTTCTTTTTCTTTGAGCGTCGACGTTGCTTTACCTAACCCAGAGGCATTCTGGCTGTAGAGTCGCTATCCCCAACTCGGATTACAATAGGCTTCGGCAATTTTTTTATCAATTTGATTTCATGCATCCCAGTGGCAATCTAAGTCAGAGTCACTATCCCCAAGCGAGATTACGTAGACCTGCGCTACTTTTCTTAGTTTCTAGCTCAATTTATTCTTTTTTTTCAAATTTTTTTTCATGATTAAAAATTCTAACGATTTTAGCTTATAACAGCATTCCTTATACTATTTTTGGCGGTTTCAATTTCCCATTTTTCCTAGTTGAGCACCCACTAGTAAACCGACAATTAAAGTATATTAAATCAAAGGAACCTAGAACTGACTCGAGCCTACCCGCATATCCCGAACTAAACACAAGCTCGACTCTTTTTTTAATCTCTTATTATCATTATTCGACCCCCAAACAAAATCTATTTTTTCTATCATTTTCCGTTTATTTTTCTGCAAACTTCTTTATTCAAAAGACATTTTCTAATTTTTTCAATTTTTGTTTTTTTTTTGTATTTTTTTATTTTATTTGGATTTTTCTATTTTTTTTATTTTATTTTTTCAACTAAAAAGGAATAACGCAAAGACTCAACTATACTAGACTCTAACATAGACTCGTAATGTCCCATCCCCACACTCAAGATTTGCATTGTCCCTAATGCAAGAATCGAACAAAACTCAAGACTAAACAAAACACTACCTACGAATTCAAAAACGAAAGAAAAAAAAATACAAAACTCTACAATGAAAAAGACTTAGCTCGAAAAATGTGAAACTGTCAACGTGCCAGTCGATTCCACATATGCCCTCCAATACCGAACATGCTCAGCAAACTATACCAAACTCTCTCACAGAACGGAAAGCACTCCAAACATCAACCTAAAACACATACCATACCAACCTAACAAACAAAAATATCCGAGACAAGCATCCGAAATTCAAACAAACATAAAGTAAATTGTCTTAACCAATACAACCACATCGAACTACCAAAACAGCATAAAATGATAATAAACAAGAAAGGATATATGTTGCTTTGAACCGTCTTCATCACTCATCCTCTCCCTCATCCATGTGGTGTGAACCCGAGCCTCCCGCTCCATGCTAACCATCGTAGTCATACCCATAGCCACTCTGGCCTCCCCACTGGTCATACCCCGGGTATTGACCATAAACATAAGGGTGCTGCTGCTCAGCACCATAATCGGGCGGGGAAGTAACCTAGAGAACGGTGGTGGTACATTAAGATCCATACCTTGAATCATATATCGCAGCATGTCATCCTGCCTGTGGTGGCTCTACATATTCCACTGCTGGTCCACATGCATCCTGTTCTCTAACCTGTCAAACCTCTGCTGGGTTAAATCATAAACTGCCTCATGTGTAAACAGGCCGGGTCGCGGCTGTGGTGGCTGGCGGAGTAGGTACTATGGAGCTGGGATCTCATGCCTCTGTCTAGGCCTCTGTGAACGTGGCAGGATAGCACCCTGCATGACATTAGCCGCCTCCGTACCTGGTGGAGGCTGAACCTGTGCACCCGGATAATCTTCCCACTCTGGCGGGTCCGAAAATTTCAAAATGCCCGCTGACTGTAAATCCCCAATGCTCCAGAAAACTGTTGAGGTACCCACATGCGTATGCTCCAACTTGTACTTTGTAAACGCATTCAAATTAGTTGCCAACCTAGCAATATAGGGCCCAAGATCTAGCCCTGCCCTAGTCCCTCCCCTACGGGTTCTATTACACGACCAAGCAAAGAAACTTGCTAAATTCCAATTCCTCCTCTCCACCATGCACATCAAGGCGAAAATATCCATCCAGTTAGCCTTATTCTCACCCGACTTCCTTCCCACAATGGTAGCCGCTAGCACCTTAAGTATGTACCTGTAGACCGGCTCACGAACTGTAGCAGTGAGATTCGTACCCGCGAACGGTGCAATAGAGATCGACTCCCAAAATTGGGCTATAACACTCGGAGCTAAACAATTATCCCTCGGGTGATTGTACACCCCTCTTAACCCTTCAACAAATTCATCCGTTCTAACTTCTTCCTCCGAATAAAAACCCAAAGCTACCCCAAACTCAGCTATGCTCATCTCATAAAGATTTCTACCCAGCGAAAACGATATTGCGTTCTTTTCAGCAAAAGTACCCTCTTTGTGTTGAAAAGTATAATGGAACACAATGGTTAGCTCTATATATTGGGGCCAACGGCAATCCACTGCCTCTATCAGTCTTGGCCCAAAACAATCTGCCACTCTATCACGAACCCCCATCGTCTGTAACCAATCCCAGTCAATAGTACAATGCTCCAACAGATTCATTTTCACATACTTTACCAATTTCTCCCTCTCGGAAGTGTCTTCCTCAAAATCCAGAACCGGGTGCTCGACGATCTTCTCAGGTCGACCATAAAGTCTATGATCCCGATTACGGTATCTTATCCTTCTTCTTCTTCTTAGGTCCACTGCTGGATCTCCTTGTGGATGAGGAGATGGGACTCCTTGTCTCATTGGATCCCTTGAAGAACCTGCACCTGAGATTTCCTGAAAACACAAGATAAAGATTTAAGCAATACGGATCATATTAAAACAAGTTATTTTTGGTATTTTTAATTTTTAATTTTTTTTAAACGGGGTATCAGCCGAATAGCATTACATTCGCGACTGAAACCGAAAATAAAGATGACTAAAAAATATTGGTTACCATTTACAAAAGCTTAAGTTTGTCAACAAACTTGCCCGAATAGAGATTGAGTACGGGCAAGATGTATTTAACTTGTACGCGCATATTAGTAAACCCGACACTAAACTCTAAAAACATCTAACTGGACTCAAAGACTCAATGTACACTATCTCCTCCCGGCACATTAATTGTCCTCAATTAAGAATAAGTGCCATTAAATCCCGACAGTGAGGCTAAACAAGTGCAAGTTTGAAACCTTGAAGCATCAATGAGACGCCTTGTGTAAACGGTTTATTTGGAAAACAACTTTGATTCAAAAAATCAGTTCAAAAACTTATTTTTTTAACGAAACATAGCTTAGTTTAGCCAAACTTACCACAAAACATCCATACTAGTAGCCCCAATGTCCAAACACAACCCGCAAAACGCAAACAACCTCAAACAAACCAAACCGAACCTCCCACAAACCACATTGTGAATATTCATCCCAAACCAACCCAACTACAACCTCTAATCATCATCTAATCAGGAAAAATCGCAGTTTTATCAAACCCTAAGACCAACTAACAACGGACCCGACACTAAAAACAGGAAATAAAGTAACCTACTAGAGAAAAGATCACAGAAAACATACCTTGGGTCGGATTAAGCAAGAAAAACTAAGACTTGGTGTTATGGTGCTCGAACATGTCCAAAAATGCGAAGCAATATCGCAAAATTCGGCAAACCAGTTGGTGGGGATTGTAGGGGAAGTGAGTGTGGTGATGTAGGAAGAAAAATGGGGCGATTTGGTGTAAAATGGCTGAGTTATGACGATTTTTGTGTGAAATGCGGCTAGGGTTTCGTATGGGTGGGTGGAAGGTGATATGCAGCAAAAGGTTCAAAGGAAACCAACTTTAAGTGACCCGAGGGGCCTCGCGTACCGCGAAGGTGAGCTGGGGGGGTCGCGTACCGCAGCGCCACCCCTTTTATTTAAAAACTGAACCTACCCGTCGCGTAGCGCGACGGGCCTTGCCGGGGCGCGAGGAGCACTTTTTTACAGAAAGTTTGTAAATTTTTTTGTGTCCATGCCTTAGAAAAAATTTTCCATTCCGAAAATTAGAACCCCCAATGCCTTAGAAAAATTTTCAATCACTTCCAATTATCCAAAACCCCAAATTTTTTCCAAGTATTGAACAAACAAACCTGAAACTTCTCTCCTCATGCTTTTTCCATTCCGTAACGATCATGAAACTTGAGAAAATTCCAAACACACAAAACAAAGAATGACAAAACTACCAAAATAACGTTAGACAACAAGAAAATAAATAACTACGACTCGTATACAAAAGGTACAAACGTACACTTGGGTTTTCACCCAAAACACTAAGTGGTGGCGTTCGGTGGAATTTCGAGAGGAGTGTCCTCCCTCTCATTCTTATCTAGTGGTCCGCCTATGTAGTGCTTCAAATGATGGCCATTCACCTTCCAACTTCGGCCATCGAACTCGTCCATAATCTCAACCGCTCCATACGGAAACACATCATGCACCATGTAAGGATCCGACCATTTCGACTTTAATTTCCCGCAAACAACTTCAACCTAGAATTGTAAAGTAGCATTCGATCGCCCTTACTAAACTCTTTGATCTTCTTCAACTTGCGATCATGAAGGGCCTTCATCTTTTCCTTAATGCCCCGATCGAGCATAAGCTGCATCCCTAAGCTCCTCTAGCTCATGAATTTGAAAGAAACGTTTCCTAGCAGCTTCGGTCATGTCAAGGTTCACGGTTTTCAACGCCCAAAGGGCACGGTGTTCTAGCTCTACGGGAAGATGACAAGCTTTACCGTATACGATCATGAATGGTGTGGTCCCTAAAGGCGTCTTGTAGGCGGTTCTAAACGCCCACAATGCATCGTCAAGCTTCTCGGACCAATCTTTCCTATTCTTACCGACAGTTTTCTCTAATATACGCTTGATACCGCGATTCGCATTTTCCACTTGTCCGCTCGTTTGTGGATGGTAGGCGGTTGACAAACGATGAATGACTCCGTAGCGTGCAAGCAACTTCTCCATCAATGCATTGCAAAAGTGAGTACCACGGTCACTAATTAAGGCTTTAGGTGTACCGAAACGGCAAAAGAGTTTTTGAGGAAGTTCAATACCACTCGGGCTTCATTTGTGGGAAGGGCTTGAGCCTTAACCCATTTGGACACGTAGTCGATCGCCACAAGTATATATCGATTCCCTTTCGAGGCGGGGAAAGGTCCCATGAAATCAATGCCCCAAACATCAAAAACTTCCACCACTTGGATCGGGTTTTGAGGCATCTCATCCTTGGCCAAAATGTTGTCGGCTCATTGACAAGCATCACATGCTTTCACAAACCCCTCGGCATCACAAAGTACGGTTGGCCAATAAAAACCACAATCGAACACCTTTTTTGCGGTCGCATGGGCACCATGGTGGCCTCCTGTTAGACCCTCATGCACATGTTTGATGATGTTCCAACCCTCCTCTCTCGACACACAACGTCTCAGAATCCTATCTCCTCCTATCCTATAAAGGAAGGGGTCATCCCACACATACTTCCTCGACTCACTAAGGAACTTCCTACGCTGTTGTGTGGTCATCCCCTTAACAATATCGCTACTAGAAAGATAATTCGCTAAACCACAAACCACGGGAATCCTTCTCTCCCGGCCTCCACAAACTCAATTGATTCATGAGGGAACGTATCCCCAATCTCCTCCTCACTAATCTCCTCTCTCTTAGGGTCCTCTAGACGTGAAAGGTGGTCGGCGGCCACGTTCTCAACCCCACTCTTATCCCTAATTTCGATGTTAAACTCGGAAAGCAAGAGAATCCACCGAATGAGTTGAGGTTTGGCATCTTTCTTTTGAAAAAGAAAACGCAACGCGGAATGGTCGGTGAATACTATGGTCTTAGACAGCACGAGGTATGAGCGGAATTTATCGAAGGCGAATACTACGGCTAGGAGCTCCTTTTCGGTCGTGGTGTAATTCTCTTGAGCATCATTCGACGTTTTGCTCATGTAGTAAATCGGGTGAAAGTGCTTTTCCCTTCTTTGTCCTAGAACCGCTCCAACGGCATAGTCACTCGCATCCACATGAGTTCAAAGGGCAAGCTCCAGTTGGGCGAGATAAGAATGGGTGCACTAACAAGCTGTTCCTTTAAAAAGTTGAAGGCCTTGAGACATTCCTCGTCGAAGACGAAAGGAACGTCATTCTCTAGCAGACGGATCATGGGGCGCGTGATCTTAGAGAAATCCCTAATGAAGCATCTATAGAAGCCCGCATGACCTAAGAAACTACGAATCGACTTCAAGCTAGTGGGTGGAGGCAACCTACTAATAGTGTCTATTTTAGCCCTATCTACCTCTATGCCATTCCTCGAGATCTTATGACCTAGCACAATCCCCTCGGTCACCATGAAGTGACACTTCTCCCAATTTAGCATCAACTTCGTCTCAACACATCTCTTCAACATCCTGTCTAGATGACTCAAAACACTAATCGAAAGAGTTTCCATATACCGAAAAGACCGTCCATGAACACCTCCATGGAACTCTCAATCATATCCTGAAATATGGCAACCATACACCGCTGAAAGGTCCCTGGAGCGTTACACAACCCAAACAGCATGCGTCGGTACGAGAAAGTGCCAGAGGGGCATGTGAATGTGGTTTTATCCTGATCCTCCGGTGCGATGGGGATTTGGAAATAACCAGAAAAGCTGTCGAGAAAACAATAGAACTGTTGACCCGTGAGGCGCTCCAACATCTGATCGATAAAGGGCAATGGGAAGTGGTCTTTTAGGGTGGCATCATTCAATTTTCGGTAATCGATGCAAACTCGCCAACCCGTGACCGTGCGAGAAGGGATAAGCTCATTTTTCGAATTCATGACAACGGTCATCCCTCCCTTCTTAGGGACAACCTGAGTGGGACTCACCCATGGTGAATCGGAAATGGGATATATCATCCCAGCATCTAAAAGTTTCATCATCTCCTTCTTCACTACATCTTGCATGTTGGGATTGAGGCGTCGTTGAGTTTGAAACCACCGGATTAAAATTGTCCTCCATGAGAATCCGGTTGGTGCAATAAGAAGGGCTTATACCCTTAATGTCGGACAACCTCCATGCAATGGTCTCTTTGTTGGCCCTCAACAGATCTAACAACTTCACTTTCTCACCTTCCCCTAATTTTGAAGATATGATAACGGGTAGCTCGGATCCCTCTCCTAAGTAGGCATACTCTAGGTGGGATGGAAGGACCTTAAGCTCTAAGGGTGGTGGTTGGGTGGTGTCCTCACTAACGGAGTATATCTCGGGAATAGGAGAAATCCCCTCTTCCTCGCTCTCCTCTAATCCTAATGACTCCTCATCAACTACCTCACCTCCTACCAAGTCGGCCCCGCTAATGAACTCAACAATGGTCAACGCAAGAGATGAATGAATTCAAGAAATAGACGGAATGGCATGGACCACTATAGTCATCGGACCCACTAGGATGGTTCATGGAACGATCAATCTCAAAGGTAACTCTCTCCTCGCCGACACGAAGGGTAATCTGACCATTGTAAACATCTATGAGAGCTTTCGCGGTACGCAAGAACGGACGACCTAAGATGATAGGAACTCTTTCGTCAGCTTCCATATCAAGAATAACGAAATCGGCGAGAAAAACGAATTTGTCGACCTTGACAAGAAAATTCTCGACAACACCCCTCGGATACTTCACAGACCGATCAGCTAAAGACAATGTCATACGGGTAGCTGAAAGTTCGCCTAGGTCTAGCTTCTCGTAGAGAGAAAAGGGCATCAAATTGATGCTAGCACCTAGGTTGGCTAAGGCTCGAGTGTTAGTGTTACTACCGAATAGACATGGGATGGTAAAAATACCGGGATCGGTGAGCTTCTCGGGAAGCTTGTTTAGAACAACCCTGAACACCCTCCATTCAATGGAACATTAGACAACTCCCCTAATTTTTCCTTGTTTCGAAGAAGGTCTTTCAAGAACTTGGAGTACTTAGGCATGGATTGGAATGCCTCGATGAAAGGTAGATTAATATTCAATTGCTTGAAGATGTCTAAAAAGTGCCTGTATTCCCTTGAGTACTTTTGATTCCTAAGACGTGACAAAAATGGGACACGGGCATGGTCCACAAGCGGAGATGGTCTAACATCTACAGGCGGCTTCTCTACTCTCTTCTCACCTAGGGGCTCACCGGGCTGTGCGGTACTTGCTGGGACTAGCCTAGGTTGCACTTTGCTGGCCGCCTCCATCTCAATCTCCTCATCCACTATCTCATCATCCTCACTCTCTACTCTCTCCTCACCTCTCGGGTTCCCTACGATCTTGCCACTACGTGTGGTAATGGCCTTGGCTTGGGCATTCGGGTTTTGCTGGGTACTACCTGAAAACTGTCCGGGCAATCTCTCCTCAAGTTTCCTAGACATGTCACCTACAACTCTCTCAAGGTTATGGAATGAGGCTTGGTGGTTCTTTAGTTGAAGGTCGTGTTCGGCGATAACCTTTTGGGTGGTTTGGTCTTTGACGAGCAATTGGCTCATCATGGCTTCTAAACGCTGAAGACTACCCCCTACATCACTAGTTGACCCCTGATTCAGTTGACCCTGACTATTTGGACCCTCACCCCCTATCTGACTATTGAACCTATTAGGATTGAACCCTATGAAAGGGACAGATGATACAGAGCCAACTAACACTATCCGAGCTTTGATTAAACTATCAGAGGTTACAACCTATGTTGTACATACACTGCTTTCCCTAAAGACTGCTCTCCTATCATCGGTCTTCACAAAGTTGCAAAGGTCTGCCAGAGTTAAAAGGATCAGAGGATAGAGATCAGAGCTTAGTCATTAGTTAGATAATCAATGTAACAGTGTAATCACTGATAGTTAATATTAGAAGTGTTTGTAGTTAGTTACATTTAGTTTCCTGTCAATATCAACCCTGGCGTCATCAAAGATGCTCAGTGGTTAGATAGTTTAGTATAAATAGGTAACTTGTGGTACAGTTTAACTTTGTCTATCAAAAGATCAACTTTCGCATATCATCTTCTCTGCATTTTCTTACTACCAAACTTCAATTGCTAAAGGCTGAGGGGAGTTTGTGAATCACATGCGAGTTCACCAAATTGAAAGCATGATAATGATGAAAACAAACGACAATTGCTTGTAGTAAAAGTTTTCCATCTATTTCCGTTGCAAATATTTTTCAAACTCAATCATTTTCCATTTTGGAAACAAAAACTACAAGTAATTCAAACCCAGATCCTAACAATTGGTATCAGAGCTTGATTCATCAAATTCGATCTAACAATCGATTTGATTCAAACAGATCAGCTATTTGCTATTAGTTTGGTTGTTTTTGCTTGATAAACAGAATTCTATTATGTTCAAAGTTTTTAAAACAGAAATCTGTGTAAAATCAACTGAAAATGTCTCAAAACACACAGGATGCCAATTCTGGATCCTTATTCAAACCACTGATGCTCAAAAGAAATGAATATTTCATTTGGCAACGACGAATGGGTCATATTTCATTTAGCATAGTTGCTTCGGCCTTACCCAATGAGATTTATGTTGGTCTGCTCCGTTGCAATAGTGCAAAGGAGTTATGGGATGCACTAAAAGAGCAATTCGGTGGGACTGAGGAAGTGATAGAAAGTAACAGAGAAGTTCTAAATCAGCAGTATGAAATGTTTTGTCACTTGAAAGGAGAGTCTCTAACACAATAGTTCGAACGATACAACTGTCTCATCAATGAACTTAGACTGGTTAACGTGGTTTTTCCTAATTCGACTGTCAATAGTCGTTTCCTTAGATCGTTACTAGATAAGTGGGAGACTGTAGCTTATGTAACATGAAAATCTGTTGGGTTTAAAGAAATGTCGTTGACACAACTTCATGGGATACTCCTCACTTATGAGAGAGAGTTAAACTAGAAAAAGAAGTTGCAAGATTCTAGCAAAATGACTGATGATTACTCATTGGATAACACAGCTCTTTTTGGCCAAGAAGAGGGATCTGGCAGCAGTAAGGACCAAAGTTATGATCACTATATAGATATTACTTCTGGTGGGAACTTTGGATCTGAAACATATGCACCCAACTATGCTTTCACTGCAGTGGGGAAAGCCAACCCTCTGACAATCTATCTTTGTGCTGAATGATTTGCAACACTTTGAACCTTCTGATCTTGAAGAAATGGATATTTTGCACCAACTGGCCCTATTGAGTGTTAGGGCTAGTAAATTCTATAAGAGAACTGGTATGAAATTTCCAGGATTGCATGGGGGGTTGAAGGTTGGGCTGGATAAATCAAAAGTCAAGTGTTATAAGTGTAATAGGTTAGGACACTTTGCCAGAGAATGCAGATCTCAAAATTCTGGACCAATAGTGACTCATCCTGGCCCTAGACCTCAGCACACACAAAACACTGCTCATTATTCCCAATATGCCCCTGCTCATCATGTTCAAAACACTGCTCACTTTGCACATCCTGCTACCACTGTTCCAGTGCATTATGTTCAATCCACTGCTCCACAAATTCAATATGTTCAGGCACCATCACATCCTCAAGTGCATGTACAACAAGCACCCATTGTCACACAACCTGCTCAAACCACTGCTAGTCCAGCAGAGGTTGGTCAACAAGCTTTTTTCACACAAAGTTATGTTGACTGGAGTATCTTGCCTGAGGATTTGACTGATAAGAACTTTGCTTTAATGGCCAAAATGATGTTGAATAAGAATTTTGTTTAATGGCCTTAGAGACAATTGCAGAAGGTGTTGAATCTGTGGATTTAGTGTCAAAAACTGGTGAAGTTCAAGTTTGTGATGAAACAGTGGTTTCAAGTGAAGAAAAGAAAAATGCTGCTGATAAGGAAAAGAACTCTCATGATGATCCATGGAATGTTGATGTGTGTGAAGATGAGTGTGATTGTGCTCTCATGGCTGCTACAAAGGGACCCTCTACTTGCCTTGATAGCTTATGGTATATAGATAGTGGAGGTTCCAGGCACATGACAGGATGAAGAGCCCTTCTCAAGGACTTCATGGCTCATGGGGGGTGATATATCTTTTGGTAATAACTCAAAGGGAATGGTTTTAGGGTCTGGGTCGGTTCTGGCTGGGAAACTCAAGTTTGAAAATGTTAACTTAATTGACAATCTGAAATTTAACCTGCTGAGTGTCTCACAAATGAGTGAAAGAGGGTATGGATCCTTCTTCACCAAGAAAACTTGTCAAATTGTGGGACCAGAGGTTGTTAAAAAGATTGATCAAATCATTGCTGAGAGCAAAGCACAACTCACTACACACAGGAGTGGGAATGTGTATGTGGTAGATATGTTAAAAGATAATCCTATGTCCGGAACATGCTTATTCTCCGTTGCTTCTAGCAAAGAGACTAAGTTATGGCATCGAAGACTTGGACACACAAATCTTAAAACTATCACCACACTCTCAAAACAAAGTCTTGTAAGAGGTTTGCCTCACAATCAATTTTCCTGTGAAGAACATTGTGTTTCCTGCTTAAAAGGAAAACAACATAAAAGTTCTTTCAAATCAATTGAAGAATCCAAAACAAGCCAGTGTTTACAATTGCTTCACATGGACTTGTTTGGCCCAGTGCAAATCATGAGCTTAAAACACAAAAGGTATTGCCTAGTGATAGTTGATGATTTCTCTAGGTTTACATGGACCTTCTTTCTTCACTCTAAGGATGAAACTGCAGTCATTTTGCAAAACTTTGTTAAACAAGTAGAAAAGCAATTTGATCTTCCAGTAAAAATCTTTAGGAGTGACATGGAACAGAGTTTAAAAATAGGGAGTTGGATGCTTTTTGTGAGTCAAAAGGAATTGTTAGACAATATAGCATTCCAAGAACTCCAGAGCAAAATGGGGTGGTTAAAAGGAAAAATAGAACGCTAATTGAATCAGCAATAACTATGTTTGCAGACTCTGGTTTACCCTTGTCCTTCTGGGCAGAGGCTGTAAACACACTGCTTGCTATGTTCAAAACAGAGTTTTGATTAACCCCAGGCATCAAAAGACTGCCTATGAGATTTTGTATAAAATCAAACCTCTGATTTCCTATTTTAAAGTTTTTGGTTGTCCATGTTTCATTTTGAACTTAAAAGATTCGATATCTAAGTTTGCAGCCAAAATTGACTGTGGTGATTTTATGGGATACTCAACCACTGCTAAAGCCTACAGAGTTTTTAACTCTAGGACCAAGTGTGTTGAAGAAACTTTGAATGTGAAGTTCAATGAACTTTCATCACTAAAAATCCCAGCAAATCCTGCAGAGCTTTTTGATTTAGATAAATTCACATTTGCTGATGTTTCTATCAAGCTAGACAATGTAGGTATACCACAATCATTTGGAGAAGATCAAGATCAAGAATATGACTGTGTCTTCCACAAACAAAAGTCAATTCTTCCAACAGAGGATCAGGTGCCACAAGCTCTTGTGTAAACTCTGCCACTTCTGGGTCAACAGTGTTTGATCTTCAAACTCTCTGCCAGTTCACAAAATCAAACATCTGTTGAAAAAAGTCCTACATTTGGGGACAAAAATCATCAGAATGTTACCTCTATACCCCCAATACCACCACCTCCATTTACATCAGAGGCTGATACTTCAAATTCACCAGCAGAGGTTAGCTCAGATGATACACATTGCAGCCATCACCTCAAAATGCTATTGTTCCATACCAAGGTGATTTGATTTATCTCAAAAGCCATCCATCAAATCAAGTTATTGGCAACATCAAATCTGGGGTGCTCACAAGGAGCCAATCCAAAATATTTGTCTTTTTTGCTGGTTTTCTATCACTCACACAATCAGTTAAGTACCAAGAGGCACTGAAAGACAACAGCTGGGTAGAAGCCATGCAAGAAGAACTCCTTCAGTTCAAGAGACAACAAGTTTGGGAGCTTGTGCCACTGTCAAAAGATGTAATTCTAATTGGCACAAAGTGGGTCTTCAAGAACAAAACTGATGAAAGGGGTATTGTTGTCAAAAACAAAGCAAGGCTCGTGGTTCAAGACTACAGACAGGAAGAAGGTATAGACTATGATGAGACTTTTGCTCCTGTAGCAAGGTTGGAAGCTATTCGCCTGTTCTTAGCTTTTGCTGCTAACCACAACATAAAGGTGTATCAAATGGATATAAAGAGTGCATTTTTGTATGGAAAATCAAAGAAGAGGTGTATGTTTGTCAACCTCCAGGTTTTGAAGATGCATTCCATCCTGATCATGTCTACAAGCTCAACAAAGCATTGTATGTCTTGAAGCAAGCACCAAGAGCCTGGTATGAAACTCTATCCACTTTTCTCTTATCCATAGGGTTTACTAGAGGTGAAATAGATAAAACCCTATTCTTAAAATGGAAAGGAAAAGATTTGATGCTTGTCCAAATTCATGTGGATGACATCATTTTTGGATCCACAAGCACTGCTATGTGTGAAGAGTTTCTAAAACTCATGGCAGCAGAGTTTGAGATAGGTGCAATGGGTGAGCTCCAATGTTTTCTTGGTCTCCAAGTTAAAGAATTGCAAAATGATACATTTATCCATCAAAATAAGTACGTGAAAGAACTGCTTAAAAAGTTTGATATGGATGATTGTAAACCATGTAGCACACCCATGGCAACCACCAAGCTAGTCTCCATTGATGGTAAAGATGAGCTTGTTGATCAAACCCTTTATAGAAGCATGATTGGGTCTTTACTGTACCTAACTGCATCAAGGCCAGACATCATGTTTTCAACATGTGTTTGTGCCAGATCACAGGCATTACCTAAAAAGTCTGATCTTATTGCTGTAAAAAGGATATTCAGATACATAAAAGGTGCTCCCACACTTGGTATCTGGTATCCAGCTAATCGGAATATTGAGCTTTCAGGTTTTTCAGTAGTGACTTTGTTGGGTGCAAAACTACAAGGAAGTCTACATCAGGAGGATGTCAATTCCTAGGTGATTGTCTAGTGTCTTGGCAAAGCAAAAAGCAGGTTGCAGTTTCAACATCCACTGCTAAGGTAGAGTATATTGCTACTGCTAGCTGCACTGCTGAACTCTTGTGGTTTCAAACCAGTTGTTGGATTTTGGTGTGACTGCACTAAAGACTCCACTCAGATTAGACAGTCAAGCTGCTGAAAACATCATTAAAAATCCAGTTTCTCATTCCACTACAAAGCACATTGACATCAGACATCACTTTGTGAGAGATTGCTATGAAAAAGGTTTGATTTCTTTGCATCATGTCCATACTTCAGATCAGTTGGCAGATGTTTTAACCAAGGCATTGGATACATCTACCTTTGAAAACTTGATCTCAAGAATTGGAATGCTAAACATGGATTAAAAACAAGTTCTCTTGTAAATCCATGCGTACATAGCATTAAAATGTTTTCAGAAAATCAAAAACTCATCCTTAAAAATAGTTAAAATTGAATTTTTCAATAAATCTTTAAAAGTCTGCTCATAAAATCTGTTTGCTCAAAACCTCTGATAGGCTTCAAAATCTTATCCACTGATAAAGTGTATCCTCTATCTTCCATCTTTACTACTTTTTCAAAACACTGATAGTGATAAAAATCAGTACTTTTCTCAACAGAGGTTACACGTGGCCAGATGTTAGCCATTAGATCTTGCAACATATGCCATGTCATCGTCACTTTTTTAAAACCCTATAAAAACCCTATTTTATCCCTCACCAGTGTTTACCCTAAAACTGTGTCGATTTCAAAAATCTCAAAACAGTTTTTCTCTCTAACACCATGGCTCCCAAATCAAAATCTTCGAAGAAATCCAAACAAGACCTTCCACCTTACACTCTCATAATCAAAACCCCACATAATTACACCGCCATACTTGAAGCAAACGACGCAAATATACGCTATCATCCAATGATTCGAATTTTGCAAAAGTCGAAATTCAAGCATATGCTAGAAGTCAAAGCCCAAATCTACATTGATTCTCTTCGTGACTTCTGGAATAATGCTAAGGTTCACTCAACTGCTGCTTTAACTGAGTGTTCCTTATACAATAATCTCAAGAGTAGGGGGAGTGTTGATGCAAATTAGCCCCCAATCGATCTCTCAAGTTTTCAAGTTAAAAATGACATAGAACATCCTGTGTCATTTCCCCACAATGAGATCAAAGCAGAGTTTCTGGAAAGAGGTTATGAAGGCCAGATGAAAGGTATGACCATCTTTAAACCTAACTTTCCTGCTGAGATGAGATTTTTCTTTCACACAATTCTAACTTGTCTCTCAGCAAAACCACTGCTTTCAATGAAATTCCATTGAACATGCAATGTCTGGGCTATGCAACTTTAATTGACACAGATTTTAACTACTCCCAGATACTGTTCAATGATCTTGTGAATAATTTTCAAAATATTGAAAAAAGAAAAGATTTTTGATTCACCCACGGTTTCTGAGTGTTTACTTACAAGATCAAATCAAAGGTCCTGAAAGTAAAATAGGCGTTGTGATTAAACCAGGCCGCCTCACTCATGAAACCTTCACCAGAATAACTAACTACGATAAAGTTACGAAAACACAAGTAGAGGAGGCTGAGCAAGTTTTACCTGAACAAAATGTTCAAACTCAACCTCTTGCTACTGAGCCCACTGCTCTTGGTGATCAGGGCACCACAACCGCTGCTCTGAAACCCACACCAAAAATCCTCAAAAAGAAAACCAAAACACTTACCAAAAAGCCCACCAAACCCAAAAGGGGTCCTCTGGAAGATGAGATCCCAGAGGTTAACCCAGTGACAGCACCAAAGTCACAAACCACTGTTGCTACTTCTTCACAACAGATGGTTCAAAGATCTCCAACCGGCTTTGAAACTCCTCCTTCTTCCTCACATAAGAAAAAGGTTGTAGACACATGGACACCAAATTGTGAAGCTCTAGATCCACTTGGTTCTATCTTCCACAGCCCCTCTCCCAGGGCACTGTCGCTTTCTACACAGCCATCTTCACCAATGACCACACTTCCACCTACTATTGCTGAATGCAATTGAATTAGACCAGACACAAACCAGCACTTCTCAACAACCTATTACTGAGAATATACTTCATCAAGAGGCTGGGTCTGACTCTTTATTCATTGCTAGCCCATCAGCAAATGAAGAGGCTACATCCCTTAGGTTACATGTAACCCTTTGTGATAGTTCAGCTCAAGCAGCCACTACAATTTCTGAACTCCCAAGTTCTCGGTTGGACAGTGGTTTCATTAATAAGACTTGGTTGAAGGCAACACTGTTGAGGCAACAACTATTACCTCTGTTGTGGGAAGTCCCCAGTTCCAAGACAAAGGGGCATCTATGGTTGAAGCTGGTACTAAAACCACTGCTAATGATACCATCGACACAACTACCACTTCTGGTAGGAGTTTAGATGATCGTATTAAATTAGGTGATGATCTAAAATATCAGGATATGACGGAGAGAGTTACTAAGATAGAACATTCTGTGGACGAGATCAAAAATTTACTAAAGCAGATGATAGCTACAAATAGTCAACCCTCTGTTCTATCCACTGCTGATCTTAAAGAAGTTCTTAACCCTCTGTTCAACATCAACATTATTTGGATCTACAACACAAGCACCAGATGAATGATGTTAGAAACATGATTGAGTCATGGTATCAAGACACTGCAGCAGACATTAAAGCCATCAAAGCTCATCTACTCACAACCACTGGCCATGCACCTCCAACGGTTATCTTTGTTACAACAGATGAAGCCAAAAAGGGGGAGAAACCTTTGGGAAACAAAAAGCTAAAAATAGATGATGATAAGGCCAGACCTACATTAAATATTCCAAGGCCTGATGGTTCAAAGAAGAAAGATTTAACTGATGAAATTGTGGCCAAGGCAAGGGCTAGTCACAAGAAGACAGTGATTGAGGAGAGCAGAGTGTTGGTTGAGAAAAAGATTGAACAGCAAAAAGAAAAAGGAGAGGTTGGTACTTCATCAAAGAAGATACCTTCTAGAAAAGCTAGGCAACCAACAACCACACCTCCTAAAACTAAGCCTGAAACCAATCCAACCATCAAAACCTATGCCTCCCAAAAACCTATCACATCTTCAAAACCACAACCCACATCCACATAAGTAGATGTTACAGCATCTGTTGTATCAACATCTGTTGATACAGCAGAGGTTGCAACAAATGCAGCTCTATCCACTGCCATGATCACATTTCCCACATCAACTCATCCATTATCCACACCACCAAAAATACCACCACCACCGTCACCCACTTTAAGGTTTAAAAGGAGAAAGATCACAAAAGTAATAAATGATGATGAGATTCATGCACCTCTTCCACTATCATCACAACCAATGACCTCCACATTAGAGCTTACAACATCTTCAACTCTTGAAGTTACTCCTGCAGCAAAGTTGTATCCTCTTGATTTACCAGCAGTCAGGGAAGAGATTCTAAGTTTCTTTTCAGAGGATGACCCTGACAAAAGAACAATCCTATCCCTTGATGGCTATCCAAGAACTGCAAATGTTGATGATTACCTGGAATTGAAATGGAAGCAAGCAGAGGATATTGCCAAAAGAGAAACAGTTGGTAAAGGTGATAGAGAAATACAGATTAACATGTCCTTTCAACTAAGTAAAGCCAACATCTTACAAAACTTTGTCAAGAACCTGAGCAACCAGTTGTCAGAAAGGGAAGATAAGTTGCTCAAAAGTGAACTTATTGAGTATATCATGGAGAAGAAGATGTATAAGGCAACAAGGGCACAGTTCAGGGATTGGAGCATAGATGAGCTAAGAGATGAAATCAACAGAATGCAAGAAATGTTGAAAGACCCTCTCAAAAAGCCTACTCCTCCCAACTGGGATTTATACAAGAAAGATATGCCTGAAAAGGACTTAAAGTTGAAGAGAATGAAGAATGAACTAATTCAGAATCATTATGGTTCAAAGAACCAAGTGATGAGATGGGGTGAGGTCAGGGTGATAGACACTTACAAAAAGTTGGAAGAAAGGAGGAAAAAGGATCCATCCATGCCTCCTAAACTTGATTATTCAAAAGAAGATGCTATTCTCAAAGCCCAACTCTCCAAAAAGTCTAGCACAACATCTGCCCATTCCACACTTGCCTTGTTACACAGAAAAAGGCAAGGGGAGATGTCTGTAAAGACTGACAAAGAGTTTGAGGATACATTTATCAAAGAAGGAATTTAGAACATGATTGATTATCCAACAGATGATTCAAGTGCCAAGTTGACTAAAGATCTATCACAAATAGCTCCTTCTCAATCCTCAGCAATAAAAGCTCCTTCAAGAAAACCTTTAGAACCAAAAATTCTAAAGTGGAAGGTTGACAAAGACACCCATGAATTGACACTGCTCAAGTCTGATGGTAATGCCACTAAACTATCTATGGAAGCTACTTATGGGCTTACAGTAGAAGACTTCCAAGAATTATTATGTTTAGAGCTACAGAAGGATGCTGATGACATAGAATCTCTTAACTTTGAACTTCAATTCAAAGGTCAAATAAGAGAATTCTTCCTGAGGAATAAAGACCAAGAATAAAGTGTTTTTAGCATCATCTGTTCCAGGGGAGATTGTTAGGATTGAATCCTATGAAAGGAACAGATGATACAGAGCCAAATAACACTATCCGAGCTTTGATTAAACTATCAGAGGTTACAACCTCTGTTGTACATACACTGCTTTCCCTAAAGACTGCTCTCCTATCATCGGTCTTCACAAAGTTGCAAAGGTCTGCCAGAGTTAAAAGGATCAGAGGATAGAGATCAGAGCTTAGTCATTAGTTAGATAATCAATGTAACAGTGCTAATCACTGATAGTTAATATTAGCAATGTTTGTAGTTACATTTAGTTTCCTGTCAATATCAACCCTTACGTCATCAAAGATGCTCAGTGGTTAGATAGTTTAGTATAAATAGGTAACTTGTGTTACAGTTTAACTTTGTCTATCAAAAGATCAACTTTCGCATATCATCTTCTCTGCATTTTCTTACTACCAAACTTCAATTGCAAAGGCTGAGGGGGAGTTTGTGAATCACATGCGAGTTCACCAACTTGAAAGCATGATGATGATGAAAACAAATGACCATTGCTTGTAGTAAAAGTTTTCCATCTATTTCCGCTGCAAATCTCTTTTAAAACTCAATCATTTTCCATTTTTGAAACAAAAACTACAAGTAATTCAAACTCAGATCCTAACAGAACCCTTTGTTGAACTGCCCATTTGAACCCCCGCCATAGAACGAACCCTGCCCCCTGTTGGGATTTTGAGCTACTTGGAAGCCAGGGGGGTTACCGGTAGAATGAAAGTTATTATTATTATTATTATAAATACTATTATTACGCCACCCTGAGTTGAAATTACTACCGAAACCATTACCCTGGCCTCTACCTAGACCTCCTCCTACGAAATCGACTTGTTCCTCACCAATTAACAATGGACACGCACTAGTATCATGACCCCCTCGACAATACTCACACTTATCAACTTTCGCCTTGATCTCTTTTAGCTCTCGAGTAAAGTTTTCTAACACGGCGGTTATACTAGGATCCATGGTGACATGGTTCACCCCTTTAGTGGGTGCACTAGTAGGGGTATTCGAATTACCACTTGCATACCGTCGATCAGATTGCGACTGAGCTTGAGATTGGGAAAAACTCTCGAAACGCTCTAAACACTCAGGGACAGAAAGTATTCCCATCATGTGACCTCCCGCATTAGTGTCAAAACGATCACGAGTCTCTTGGGTAAGACCGTTATAAAATTTCTCGCAAAGAGCCCAATTAGAAAGACTGTGTTGAGAGCAACGAGTGACTAAGTTTTGAAAACGCTCCCAACCAAGGTAATAGGGCTCGTCGGGCTCCATGCGGAATGAGTGAATTTGATCGCGAAGACGTGAAGCTTTAGCGGGCTGGAAACACTTGTTCAGAAAGGCTTGCTGAAGGGCTGCACAAGTTGTGAAGGTACCGGTTGGCTGAGAGTCCAACCATATAGCTGCATGGCCCGCAAGCGAAAACGGGAAAAGCTGAAGATATGTGGCATCTTCGGGTGCTCCATTGAGGCTAAAGGTGGCGAGCATGCGAGAGAAACGATTTATGTGAGCGGGTGCATCCTCGTCATCACGACCATGGAACTGAATGGTATTGGTGATGGCTGCCATGGCATATGAGGGAATTTGCCATGAGTTTTGGTTCACTATGGGCGGGATAGTGATGGGTGAGGCGAGACTAGTGAAACCTTGGGTGGCTTGTTGGTGGATGGTTTGTCTACGGTCGGCCATGTAGACGACGGTTGGGCTTTGTGGACGGGAAGGTGGTGGGGAATTATGGGGTGAAGACTTCGGAGTGAAGTCAAAGTTTGGTGGTTTAGATTGGAGGGTAGAGTCAGAATGAGTGGAAGATGAAGGAGATAGTGTACTTACCTGGGAAGATGAAGAAGATGAGGTTGATTTGTCCGTCGGTGGCTTTGGAGGAGGTCCCTGTGAGCGTAGATGTGGCATCCATTGCAAGCAAAGAACACCTACCAAAGAGAAACAGACAATAGTTACTAAGACTCAAACAAGAAATAAAATAAAAAATAATAAAACAAAACAAAACATGTAGCACGTATATGTCAATGAAGTCAATCAAAGCTAATAAACGCAATTGCCAAGAGTCCCCGGCAACGGCGCCAAAAACTAGATGTGTGCTAAACAGACTATAAGAATTAACTACTTTAAACTCTCTAAGCTAGACACTAAGAAGCTTTAAAAACTAGACTCGACTTAAACCTAACCACACAATCGGCAAGTGTACCGATCAATGTAGTATAACCTAAGTAAGTCCGGATATCGAACCCACAGGACTCTACTAATTACGCTGATTAGACTCTGAAAGACTCGGACAGACACGACTCAAACTGTTTTAATTGTTTTTTTTTTGGGGGGGGTTACGGAAAATCTAAGGAAATCTATTTTAAACTAATTATTAACTAAAGTTATGCTACTACGAACTAAGATGAAGATTGTTCTCAAGTGATGATGGAGACTACTTAGACTAGAATCCTGGATTGATGTTAAGAATTTACCAATTAAGTCAATTGCACGTTTTATGGAACCGGGATCTTGTGATACTGAACCTATTAAATACCAACTAAGCCCCTCAATCCTTCTCAAGGTGAAACTTATGGCATTACCTCGGCCGTTAATCCTACCGGTTGATTAGACGTCTTTCCAGTTGTCTAATGATTGTGTATGTACCCTAATGGTAACCTACTCTTTTCCACTTATAGATCTAGGGTAGTTTGAATACCCTAACTTGACTTAGTAGACTAATAAACCGACGGGTTAACAAATTCATAACTTTTTCCAAAGCCTGTCTACAGCAATTCGTCGGGTAAGACCTACCAATAGCCCCTCACTTTCTAGGTATTAGGACTAGTAGAACACTAAAATCTAGCAAACCATTAACTAATGCTTCTAAGGTTTATTGGCCGATTTACCCTAAAGATTATAAATTTATCCTGTGATATAGACAGTCACCAAAATTCACAACCTAGTATGAATCTATTTCGTGATATAGACAGTCACCAAGAATCATACGAAGCACAAGAGAACAATAAACCAAATTAAAGTACTCATACACACCAAGCAAGATAAACAAACTCTTTACAAAACACAATTAACCCATAAAACATGCAATCAACTAAAAAGGTTCAAACTTTATCAATCCATTCATCAAAGTCTAGGTAGTATATGCGTTTAGCCAAGCATAGTCGTTAATGAAAATAAAACAAGAGTAATCAAACTAGAATTCATCATTACAAGTTCAGAAAAGAGAAAACAAGACAAGCAAGGATCGTGAAAACCCGAGAAAGTCTCTAATCCTCAATCTTCGCTTGATAGGATGATTCCCGAGCTTCGAAACCTTCAAACTTAGCTAATACTTCTCCAAAACCGGCTGCAAGAACTCCAAAATTCGTAACCCTAATCAAGGATGATTACGTTTTGATTATATACCCCGAAATCCAACTCAAAACGCATCAACAAAATTCAATTTCGCGATCAGATACCCCGTCACGCTACGCGACGGGTGAGGGCCAAGGCGTCGCGTAGCGCGGCGCCCCTTTGGCTGCTGTTTTTGTCTTCCGTTCAATGTTCAGCTCTCGGTTACGCGTTTGGTTCCCGTTTTCCTTCCAAAGTGCTCGTATTTCTTCATCTTTCACAACTTTAAACAACAGGACCTGAAATCAAAACTTAACGTCAGCAGTATCGAAATTCTAACCTAAACTAGACTCAAACTATCTAAAAACGGGACAAAATATATACTATGAACACATGTACTTTGCAGTGAACACCCTCCATTCAATGGAACATTGGACAACTCCCCTAATTGTCTCTTTGTTCCGAAGAAGGTCTTACAAGAACTTGGCGTACTTAGGCATGGATTGGAGTGCCTCTATGAAGGGTAGATTAATCTTCAATTGCTTGAAGATGTCTAAAAAGTACCCGTATTCCCTAGAGTACTTTTGGTTCCTAAGACGTGACGGAAACGGAACACGGGAATGGTCCACAAGTGGAGACGGACTAACATCTACGGGCGGTTTCTCAACTCTCTTCTCAACTAGGGGCTCACCGGGTTGTGCGGTACTTGCTGGGACTAGCCTAGGTTGCACTTTTCCGGGCGCCTCCATCTCAATCTCTTCATCCATAATTTCCTCATCCTCTTCTACCTCTCTCTCCTCAATTATAGGGTTTCCTATGGTTTTGCCACTACGAGTGGTAATGGCTTTGGCATGAGCATTGTGGGAGTTAGGGTTCTGCTGGGTATGACCCGCGAATTGACCGGGTACCCTATCCTCTAGCTTCCTAGATATGTCACCTATGACCCTTTGAAGGTCTTGGAATGAAGACTGTTGGTTCTTAAGCATAAGGTCATGGTCAGCGAGTGTCTTTTGGGTGGTTTGGTCTTTAACGAGTAACTGGCTCATCATGGCTTCTAACCTCTAAAGACTACCCCCTACATCACTAGTTGAACCCTGATTTGGTTGACCCAGACTATTTGACCCCTCACCCCGACTTGACTATTGAACCTCTTATTGAACTGCCCACTTGACCCCCCACCAAAGAGTGAACCCTGCCCCCTATTTGGATTTTGAGCAAATTGGAAACCAGGGGGGTTACCGGTGGAGCGAAAGTTATATTATTGAAATTATTATTATTACTACTACGCCAACCCGAATTAAAATTACTACCGAAACCACTACCCTAACCCCTACCTGGACCCCCTCCTACGAAATCGACCTGCGCCTCACCAACTAACAATGGACATGCTCCCGTATCATGACCCCCTCGACAATACTCCCACTTATCAACCTTTGCCTTGATCTCTTTGAGTTCTCTAGTGACGTTTTCCAACACGGCGGCTATACTAGGGTCCATGGTGACATGGTTCACTCTACGAGTGGGTGTACTAGTAGTGGCATTCGAATTGCCACTTGCATACCGTCGACCAGATCGCGACTGAGATTGAGATTGAGATTGGGCAAAGTTCTCGAAACGCTCTAAACACTCGGCAACTGAAAGTTTTCCCATCATATGACCTCCGCATTAGTGTCAAAACGATCATGAGTCTCTTGGGTGAGACCGTTATAGAATTTCTCACAAAGAGCCCAATCGGAAAGACCATGCTTGGAGCAACGAGCGACAAGGTTTTGAAACCGCTCCCAAGCAAGGTAGTAGGGCTCGTCGGGCTCCATGTAGAATGAATGAATTTGATCGCGAAGATGTGAAGCTTTTGCGGGCGGGAAATACTTGTTCAGAAAGGCTTGCCGGAGACTCACCCAAGTAGTGAAAGTGTCGGCCGGTTAAGATTCCAACCAAGTAGCTGCATGGCCCGAGAGTGAAAACTGGAAAAGCTGAAGATAAGGAGCATCATTAGGAGCTCCTTGAAGGTTAAATGTGCAAGCATGCGGGAGGAACGGTTTATGTGGGCGGGCGCATCCTCGTCCTCACGACCGTGGAACTGGATGTTGTTAGTGATGGCTTGCATGGCATAGGATGGAATCTACCGTGAGTTGTCGTTTACTATGGGTGGAATGATAATGGGTGAAGTGAGACCGGTGAAACCGGCAGTGGCTTGTTGGTGGACAGTTTGTCTACGGTCGGCCATTTGGGTGACGGGTGGGCTTTATGGACAGGAAGGTGGTGGGGGAATTATGGGGTGAAGACTTCGGGGTGAAGTCAAAGTTTGGTAGTTTAGATTGGAGGGTAGAGTCAGAATGGGTGGAAGATGAAGGAAGTGGTGTACTTACCTGGGAAGATGACGAAGAGAAGGTTGACTTGTCCGTCGGTGGCTTTGGCGGAGGTCCCTGTGAGCGCAGATGTGGCATCCACTGCAAGCAAAGAACACCACCAAAGAAAAACAGATAATAGTTACTAAGACTCAACAAGAATTAAAAGACTAAAACAAAACAAAACACGTAGCACGTATATGTCAATTAAGTCTATCAAAGCTAATAAACGTAATTGCCAAGAGTCCCCGGCAACGGCGCCAAAAACTTGATGTGTGCTAAACAGACTGTAAAAATTAACTAAGACACTCTAGACTCGACACTAAAAAGCTTTAAATTCTAGACTCGACTTAAACCTAACCACACAATCGGCAAGTGTACCGATCAATGTAGTATAACCTAAGTAAGTCCGGATATCGAACCTACAGGACTCTATTAGTTACGCTAACTAGACTCTGAAAGACTCGGACAGACACGACTCAACTGTTTTAATTGTTTGGGGGGGTTACGGAAAAGCTAAGGAAATCTATTTTAAACTAAATATTAACTAAAGTTATGCTAATACGAACTAAGATGAAGATTGTTCTCAAGTGATGATGGAGACTACCTAGACTAGAATCCTGAATTGATGTTAAGAATTTACCAATTAAGTCAATTACACGTTTTATGGAACCGGGATCTTATGATACTAAACCTATTAAATACCAACTAAGCCCCTCAACCCTTCTCGAGGTGAAACTTATGGCATTACCTAGGCCGTTAATCCTACCGGTTATTAGACGTCTTTCCAGTTGTCTAATTATTGTGTAAGTACCCTAATGTTGACCTACTATTTTCCAATTATAGATCTAGGGTAGTTTGAATACCTTAACTAGACTTGATAAGCTAATAAACCGACGGGTCAACTAATGCATAACTTTTTCCAAAGCCTGTATACAGCAATTCGTCGGGTAAGACCTACCAATAGCCCCTCACCTTCCAACTATTAGGACTATTAGAACCCTAAAATCTAGCAAACTATTAACTATCACTTCTAAGGTTTATCGGCCGATTTGCCCTAAAGATCAAAAACACACAGTCAGAGATCTAGCATGAACCTATTCCGTAGCAGACAACCATCAAGATTCACACGAAGTAATAGAAAACAGAAAACCAAATCAAAGCACGCATACACACCAAGTAAGATAAACAAACTCTTTACAAAACACAATTAACCCATAAAAACATGCAATTAACGAAAAAGGTTCAAAATTTATTTAATCCATTCATCATAGTCTAGGTAGTATATGCGTTTAGCCAAGCATAGTCATAAATAAATGCAACATATGATCAATCAAACTAGATTTCATCTTTACAAGTTCAGAAACGAGAAAACAAGACAAATAAGGATCGTGAAAACCCGAGCAAGTCTTTAATCGTCAATCTTTGCTTGACAGAATGATTCTCTAGCTTCTGAACTCTCAAACTTAGCTGATGCGTCTCCAAAACCGGCTGCAAGAACTCCAAAATTCGTAACCCTAATTAGGGATGATTAAGTTTCTTTTTATACTCCAAATCATAGCAAATCCCTAACTCAAAACAGACTTTTCTGCGAACAAGAACCCATCACGTAGCACGACGGGTATAGGGTAGGGGGTTGCGTAGCGCGGCGCCCCATTAGCTGCTATTTTTTGATTTTCGTTCAATGTTCAGCTCTCGGTTTCGCGTTCGGTTTCCGTTTTCCTTCCCAACTGCTCAGATTTCATCGTTTTTCAACACTTTAAGCCACACGACCTGAAATCAAAGCTTAACGTCAGCAGTATCGAAATTCTCACCTAAACTAGACTCAAACTATCTAAAAACGGACCAAAATATACACTATAAACATGTGTACTTTACAGTACATCAACGTGCGAATTGTGCAATGGTTTGAATTGAACGAGGTAACAAGTATAAAATTCACATAAAAATTGAGATAACATAAAAGATTGGCTCAACAAAACATTTGAATGTTTCGGGTAGATAAACGTCGACTATTCCAAAGTGATTCGTAAGATCTTTCGAGTTAGGGAACATGCTTTGGCCTAATAGGTAAAATACTCTCGTCGAGAAGCGATTAACGGTATTTTATCCTTCCAGTTACTACATGTCCCTAGTCGATCAAAAATTCGAGACTTTGGAGTGATTGAAAATCGAGGAACAGGACTTAATCGACAAGGTGCGGGTTCCACCCCTAACTTGATGATTTCGTACCCTAAGTGTGGTTGTTTCTTACTAAACGAGGAGCATATTCTGACTCGTTAGTAAGATCCACTAGAGTATGAAATGGAAGTTTTCCATCAAAGTGTGGATGTCACTCCTAACTTGATGGTATAACTTCGTGAAAAATCGAATACGCGGAATGAGGGATTTCACCAAAAATTGTAAGCCATTGGACCTATTTTGGTGCAAATCGCCTCGTTTGCATTACGAGTGTCTTCAAGTCTTCAAGTGTATTGTGTTAAATATCTTAGGAAAGACATTATGTAAGTTTTTAAGACCAAAAGAAAGGAAGAAGCAATGAAGGAAGAATAAAGTTTTAAGCATGATATAAGAATGGTCAAAATGGGACACTTAAACTATAGACTAGGTCGAACATGGCAATTCTACCTAATTCCCTATAGCTATGGCTCTAATACCAATCTGTCACACCACAACCGATGGAGGAAACATCGAGGCGGGACGAAATAGATTGCTTATTGCTCACAACACTAATAGTGACGATAATTAATCAAATCCGAATTTCATTTCATAAGTAAATTGTCATTACAATACAAGGGAATTTCAAATAACAACAATTATAAAGACAAAACTTGATACAACATGAATCAACCTAAAACGTCTATGTGTGTATCTAGTCTCAACATTACTTCAATTTCATAGCATCATCCTTCTTAACCTGTAACATGTTTAAAATAAAGTTCAATGCAAAAGAAAAGGCGAGTACACAAGTTTAAGCATAAGCATACGTATACGAATAAGGTTTTAAAACGAATCCACATGGCAACTAAGTTTATACAAGAGCATTATACACCGCATGCAATATTTCTAGTCAATCCTCTTGCTTACGCATAATAACGATAATTTAACATGACCTCATAATCACGAGCGGGTGGTGCGTTACTCCTATAGCGCTATACATATCAAATGGAGGCTCAAGATAAGCTAATGACTATGGTATTACATAAGAATGGTCCAAGATACAAGCAGCAAGTAACGTATCAAAAAGCATCTTCTGTGGCTCAGGTAGTGACTACTTTCCAGGAAAGGGGCGCGAGCTAAGTGATTTCGTAACCTTTTCGTAGCGTAGTAGAATGAAGCTACGCACCGACGCTCTCTTTTCTATTAGCCTAAGTGTCAAAGCATGCATGTATATTAGATTGTTTCGTGCATTTCATAAAGTTTAAGCTTAGTGATTTTGTATATGGTAAACATGTTACACCCGAAAGTGATATAAACGAAAAGTGGGTCGAATGTACTTATGGTTTTGCAAGCTTTCTGATTTGTTAGTTCCTTGAAGGGTTGTTTGGTTGCGGGAGGAACACCGAGTTATCCTGCAAGAGGAAAACGTGGGTGTGAGTATTTGGATGATAAGGGTAGATTCGGAATTTGGAATAAGGCATAACAAGTAACGTATACGAAAATATTCACTAAGGTCTAGCGCTCGTTTTGACATTATGGGAACCCATTAGGGTTTATGTGATTTCATAGGTTATACACCTATTAGAATCATAACGAGGAACTAAACACTTTTAGTGATTAAACTTAGTAACTTGACACATGATTATATTGTCATTATCAAGGTCTCGGTTTTAAGTACATATTATATAGATTATAATAGTTATATGTATATCGTAAGTCCACAAGGATGTCATAGAAGTCATGTAGGAGGTAGGTGGTATAACCATCCATTTAGGAACCTCATAAGAGTTCACCACTACACAAGTTGTCATAGACAACAAGGAGGGTCAAGAACAAGATTAATAATAACAAAGGAAATGGAATACATGTTACAACTATACTAAGTAGCCAAGTAAGCTACAACCCGGTGAGCCAGCGTCGACACACGTCGAAGGCTAGACGGGGTTGTGTTACTTTCAACTAGCAAGCTACTTAGATGTAGGATAGCCCAAGCTAACCTTGTAGTCACACTAGCTTCAAGTTCAAGACTTGACAACACTTGTGAGCTTAAAGCTCATGTAAAACAGAAAGTTTAGGGTATTAAACAGCCCTTAGTTCATGTTAACAAGCTTGGTTAGGCTTCACTAATCATAAACTTGATTAGGAGCATAAGAACACAAGTTTGGTTGAAGAAAACATAAGATTTAAAGAAGTTTTGTATAAACAGAAAGTTTGGAGCCCATTAGGTGAACTTCCAGGTCTGGATTCTCCAAGGAGAATCTGTGGAATCGAACCCAAGGTTTATCCAGGTAAGTAGGAAGAAGAATCAAGCAAAACAAGTAAGAAATGAGGAAGTTATGCTCACGTTGGTGAAGATGAATGAATATGCCCGATTTCTGATTATCAACTGATTGGAGAGTGATTTGAGAGAGATTTGAGAGTGTTGAAAGTGTGAAATGTGTGGAGAGGACATGGGTTTTATAGGGAATAAGTTAGGGTTGGTTTGGGGTGTTTAATGGTGCTTTAGAGGTGATTGGGTAAGGTGGGAGTGTGTGGCTCCGTGCATTTGCGCGGCTGAGTAAGGTTTCTGCCCGCCCAGACCCCCTTACGGACCGTAAGGGGTCTCCCTTGCGGTCCGCAAGGCCTTGGCAGGAGACACAAATCTTTATTTTTTTTGTTTTGGATTGGGCCTTGCTTAGTTGTTATATAAAACGTGTTGTAGGTCCATTTCAAGACTTTTAAGCATACATAACATGTTCAAAGGTTTACAACGAATATGATTAAGTATAAACAACACGAATAAGCCTCGTATGAAGTATGATTGTCACGTATTTACAAGTTGTCACACGTTTACGAGTATCAAGTAGTATGAGCATGAATGTATGAATATGCATAAGTATAAAATGATTACGAATAAATACAACATGATTAGGAACAAAAATACGAGTTTTCATTATGATTCAAGTCTCAGATTACAACGATTACAACGAAAGAACGAATACAAGGTACAGAGGTTTCCAAAAATAGAAATACAAGACGAGCTTTCTAAATATGGAAAGTATGAAAAAGCCGGGCGTTACATAAGGATCCTTACCGCCCTCAAGAAGAAGGCGAAGAAGTACTTGATCCAGAAGTATCGTACTTAAATGCGATCGGTGCCCTTATGTACCTTGCAGATAACACGAGACCCGATATTGCATTCTCGGTACATGTACTAGCGAGATACAATTCAAACCCAACACGTAGACAATGGAATGGAATAAAACACATATTCAGGTATATTTGCGGGACATAAGACTTAGGTCTCTTTTACCAGAAAGATCAAAAGTCCCAACTTGTTGGGTATGCTGATGCTGGATATCTATCAGATCCACATAAAGCAAAATCTCAAACAGGTTATGTATTCACATATGGTGGCACAACAATTTCTTGGAAGTCAACTAAGCAAACTCTTACAGCAACGTCATTAAATCATGCCGAATTGATATCACTATATGATGCCGGTCAAGAATGCGTGTGGCTAAGATCCATGATTAATCACATACAAGAAGCATGCAGATTAGAACAGATCAAGAAGGAGCCAACAATTATTCATGAAGACAATGCTGCTTGCATAGCTCAAATCAGAGAAGGTACATCAAGGGTGATCGAACAAAGCACATCTCACCAAAGTTTTTCTCAACATATGACTTGCAGAAAGAAGGGGAAATTGATGTTCGCCAGATCAAGTCAAGTGAAAATTTAGCTGACTTATTCACAAAATCTTTACCTAGAAGCAGTTTCGAGCAGTTATCACACAAGATCGGTCTTCGTAAATTAAAAGATGTTTGTTAAATTTAGGGGTAATTATATACATTGTACTCTTTTTCCTTAACTAACTTTTGTCCCACTGGGTTTTCTTAGTAAGGTTTTTAATGAGGTAGCATAGCTGATCCGGTAGTATCAATTTATTTACATAGGTCCTGAAGTACCTATTTGACATCATCCTGAAATATGTTGTTAACTGTGTATAATAAATAAATAAATAATATATATATATATATATATATATATATGAGGGGGAGTGTTACAATACAGAAGGAAAGAAACACACTTGTTATTTTTCATTTATTTCTATCAATATTGTATTAATTAAAGTTTTAAAATTAGTGAACGGAGAAGCAAATCTAAAAATAGAATAGAATAGAATAGAATGCGTCATGATCTGTTGACTGAGTCTGATGGAGGGATGTTGGGAACCAAATTCGGATGGTGTGCCGAGAGATCTGTTTTGTGTCGAAGACGAAGAAGCTACACATCACCTCCAGTGGTTTCAATCTCAAATTTACAGATTCTTCTTCCAACTTGGTCTTCTCTGTTGACCGTCCTCCTCGATCTTACCTTGATCCTCAAGCGTCTCCGCTCTAAAAAATGAAAAACACTAATATTGTTATCTGTGTAAATACTTCTTCTTAATGTTTAAACATCACCACAAGGGTCTATTTGGGTTGATACTCACCCAAAGTCTATTCTTAATGCTTGCCTGCAAACAACCTGTTAAATTGTTTTTATTTCAGGTCTTTGGGTTAAGATGGGATGGGTGTATAAGTAAATACGTAAAATGATAATCGTGCAGACTAGTCTTATGTATGTATAAACTTGGGATCCAGAAGGTCCTTGTGCCAAGAAACAGGTTTCGACTAACCATATTTCCTGGATCATGCTTTCATTCTTGCTTTGACAGTCATATTTTTCTATGGTCCAAAATTATGTTTCTTGTAGCAACAAACACCCTTGAGGTTTCACGTTATGTATGATTCTTTATGTCTCTTAGCCCTAGGCAATGGCAAACCTGAAACAGATACTCAATTGTTTCTAATGACAATACCTTAGGGACTACTCTTCCAAAAGAAAACTCATTTGAAAGCACTTATGTAAATGATACTGAGGGACCAATTTCGACCCATTTAGTTATGACTTATAAATGGGTGAACCACAAATCAAACTAAAAGAGTTCGTTCTACTTTCAATGCATAAAACTTTATAAATTGTTTTTATTCAAAGAATCAGATTATTAACATTGTAGCATTATTCTAGGAACCAGCAGTAATTAGTTATAAATAAATATTAAAATAAAGCGCAATAAGGTGTTTGTGTGTTAACCCAATCAGGACGTGTTGGACCCACTAACCACTTGCTATCTCTAGTGTCAAATTAAGAAAGAAGTATATGAAGTAAATAACATCTAGCAAGAGCTTACCTGATTACAAACAAACAAACGAGATCATGGAATGTAACCTTGACCCTTGCTTAGCTTCAGAGATGCCAAGGTTGCTTGTACGTACGTTCCACATCCATCGGTCGTAATGAGTGCGATGAAGGCAGACGAACTAACAAGTTCATATTTGATTCATCTTTTGAAAAACTCTCATAACACAAGTTCGCTTTCTTTACCTGAAATGTTTTTAAAAAATTACAAAATTAATAAACAATGATATCGGATAACATTAAAGTTATAAACCTTAAAGGGGTGTCGCGGTGTTAAGAGGCTGATTGTAAACTACGCTCTACCTGGTCCCACTAGTTACGATACTAATGGGATCCGTGGGCAGTGAGGTTCCCCTAACGGGTTCTTGTGGTTACTAGAAAAAAAAAACCATTAATGTTTGAAAGGAGACTAAGAACACAAACCTGAGACAATTCAATTATAATCAGATGAGGGCTACAACATGTTTCAGTGAAGAATTCCATTGCAGAAGATGAAGTAGGATCACGTATATCATTAATCCAATGCTTAACATAAGCAGGAAAAGTTCTTAACATTTCCATGGCCCAACTGGCCAAAGGGATTCTGCTACAAAGAGCACCGAATAGTCTATGCTGGCACGAGTTGCTGCTTCTGAATACCCGCATGGAGTTGAGCAATTTTTTTCTGTACCCTTGCTGTTGCAGCACACAATTCCAATGGTATGTGTTGGAATATGCAGTCTAGTCTTATTGAACTGGATGATGTGTCTTTTATGCTGTTGTAGAAGAGTATCAAAAACATGCACCTGTCTGTTTTAACAATATATTAGTGTTTGCAAAAGAATAGACAGCTAGTAAAGGTGACAACATGCCTAAAATGGGCGTCTTGGTACAGCTCAGTAAGCCAACTATAATGTACATGCACTTCATTTCATCCTCAAATTAAGCAACCTGGTTAGCACCATTAATACTTGTACATTTTTTAGACCACATATACATATCTACAAGTCTATCGCATTCGTATATATAGGTTTCCAATACGTGCATTCTGTCACACCCTGCCCAAGGCGGAAACGCAAGGCGCGACCACGAAAGGTTTTCAAGCATTCAATTAGCAAATGTCTACGTGATAATAATAATAATAAACCAACAATACCAAATGTATTTTGAAAATTTAGAAAACCAAGTATTTAAGTTGGCATATATTGCCAGAATAAACATCGTGTTTAAAAAATACTTATAAAAAGACATAGTTTACAAAACCAAGTATTTAAGTTGACATTATTTTTAGATGGTTTTCTTTTTTCAACGTTAAATCTTTCATATATTTTATTATTCTTACTAACTTTATTTTATCTTATAAATTTAAAATACGAGGTCTAATAAAATTCCGAGTATAGCGTTGTGATATGACTATTTATATCTACGTCATGATACATTTTTCTAAACCAAGTTGCGAGTAGTAACGTATAAGTAATCAAAGCACGAATGTATACAATGTCGTACCGGTTCCATGACAAACCGAACCGATTATGATAGAACATCGGTACCGGCATCGGTAATATCAAAACCTATACTGGCATTGTTTTTTTCTTTTCGATTGCTATAGTGTATGCCGTTATCATAATGCTGAAACGGAGTTGTATTCAAAACAATTTTTTTGGCATCAAAGGCTACAGCAAGTGTAGGTAACGTACCAGTGTTGTGAAAAACTGAAATGGTTGCAATTTCATTTTTTTTTCTTATTCGCTTACTATACTGAGTGTCGATACTGTAATGACTTAAACCAATACCAATCAAATTCTAGGGTGGGTGGTTGGGTACAATTGACAAAGCCATTGAAGTTGGGTGTTAACATGGTGTTGCTCCCTTATGTCAATGGTTGTAATTTAAGCTGTTAAAAAAACTACCAATCAACTTTATGCGGCAACGCATGGGGAAATTTCACTAGTTTATAATATAAGAAATGAAATTAATCATTAAGAAAGTCACAAGGCAGCTTTTAATGGATAAGTCCTATTTAGGATTTGTAAATTGTTATATATAAGAAAAAGAATTTTAGGCATCTTACAACACAATAAAGTTTCATATCTCCAAGGCAGTCCATCACACAAACCAATCAACAACCGCAAATGGACTTGTTTCAAGACCATTCAACAGTAACAAGCCTTTGCAACCCCAAAGCAAAACTTACATTCTTAAAGACTTCACCAAATAAATTTTCTCAAGATACGAAAACCAGCCGAATAAACGCTTAACTTATTACCAATAATGACCTGAGACGGACTCCTCTCTGAACCATACCGCAGCCGAAAGATGGCACCAGAGCCACCCCACCCTGGTGAAACCCCACCCTTGCCCTACCCCTGGGTGCGGGGGGTGGGAGTGGGGGTGGGTCTCTTTCCCATGTATTATGGTGGAATGGACCTGGCATCGAGCTTTCTGCTTCCTGAAACCCGCTTCTAGTAGCTGACCCAGATGTTGGGATGTAATAGATGCCACCTCCACGAATGTGATCCGAAGAAGACCCAGCTTGACCCATTTGGGCCTGGCTGTTGGATCTCCGTGACCCAGATACAATAGGTGTACGTACGCCCAGTAAACTGCTAGGTTGCTGAAATAGGCCTGGAGGGCCTGGGCCCGTTCACGTGCCCGTGCAGCACTTCCAGGGTGTGGAGGAATCATTGAAGACCCAGCCACAGAACTGCACAAATCATCACCATTTATTTAGTATGTTGAAGAAAATCATCCCGAGAGACAAAAATATCTACAAAAATATAATGAAAATATTAAAAGTTTAATTTGAACTAAAAGAGTAAAATGCCAATTCCGTACCTGAAGTTTGGCCACTTTTGCGACTTTCGTCCAAAGGTTTGTTTTGCCGCATCTAGATCCAAATGGTTTGAAACATTGCCATTTTCATCCAACTCATTAACTCCATCCATTTTCCTCCAGGGGTATTTCCATCTTTTTAGACATTTTTAATTAAAATAAAAAACACTATTAAGAAATAAATATATACCTTTGTTGACTTTCTAGTTATGACTTCTCTTATAAACATTAACAAATAGGTAAAAGGACGAAAAAACCCCTGACTTAACGTTAAAAAATGGATGGAGTTAACAAGTCGGATGAAAATTGCAAGATTTTTAACCTTTTGGATCCAGATACGGAAAAGCAAACCTTTGGACGAAAGTTGCAAAAGCGGTCAAACCTCAGGGACAAAAATGGCATTTTACTCGAATTAAAAAGATGGCTGCCTTACCTTTGGCCAGAAGGAAAGGATGCACATAAGCGCCTGATCTTGGGATATCTGCATTATTCCTAACGGGCCTTGGCGGCACAACAGATGGTAGAGAGGGTTGATCAGCACCACCTACATGGTTGTGTGACGGTGGAAAGACAGTGGTGTGATAGCGCACATCCATGTCTGGCAAAGCGTAAGAATTTGGTATCTCACTGAATGCTGATCGGCTGCTGTTCCACTGATTATTACTATTATTATTATTGTTTGTTGTTGTAGGTGGGACCATCAGCAACACTTACAGAAGCGGACGAAGATGATGATGGGTGAACTGGCTGAACATAGGCAATATATGGACATAGATGAGTAGCAGATGACATAACTGTTGCATGTTCAGTAAATATTGCATGTTGTCCAAGAAAATCATGGTCTGAAAGATTTGAAAAAAATAATTCCATTATTCGTTTAAGATTCGGGTGAAATTAAGGTTTTAAATCATACAAATGAAGAAAAGCTTACATGCAGTGGTTGGACATTCCCCTTCACTGCAAAATAATAAGAAAATGAGAAAAACATAGGCGGTTAGTGTTGCAAACATACATGGCTCCCAAAATTGGCTTTCTGAAAATGCTAAAAACAGATTACTTCAATGCTTTACAAGGTTGAACTTCCAACCTCCTAAAATGCAATTTTTTTACTTTGAATTTCCATAAATTCTATTAACATGACACCACTAAAAAGGTTAATATTTTTCATTAAAGGTAAATCACAGATTTACAGTAGAAAGAATTAATTAAACATTTGGAATGGAATTCAAGCTAATGGTCTTACAATTTCATAACTCTTAACATTTTAGCAAACAAACACTCAGGAAGATTGCTGGTTGCTTCAAAATGGATAATATGTTGAGAACCACGAGACCCACTTTAACCCTTTTACTAATTTTATATTAAATAAACTGAAGAGAATGCATCTAGATTTAAATATGTTTCAGACTTATTTTGTTAATTAATATGGAATTGATAGTAATTTGTCTAAATGCACATACTCTATACGAGCATGTTTAAGCATATGTGCACATTTTATATACTTTATTTTTATAAAAAAAAAATCAAAACAACAGATAAAATCAAGAAAGAGCGGGAAAGATAAACAAGTGTTCTTTTCAATATTACCCATTTCATTAAATCGCTATGTACACATGCTTCTGCAGTTCTCGTGGTTCCCAACATAACACATTAGTTTTCAAATGAACGTGTGTATATATACTGAACCTGAAGTTTAGAAAGAAGATACAAATAGCATATAGCAAAAGATATGATTGTACTTACTCAAAAGAAGCAGCAAGCCGAGTGAATCCACCAAAAGGGCACCACATCGACTGCAAAATGAAAAAGCTGCTGAAGATACCAACAAATGTACTACGGTAAATAAATATTGCAGTATGGGGATAAGAGATAGTCCTAACAAATGGGTAGCTTAACCATCCTCAAATAATCCATTTCAAGATATCTAATCTCTTATCATATTCCCACACGTTTGCCTCATATTTTGTCATGCCCATGACTTACCCATCAAACCTCTCAACAAACTTCAGTTGTCCAATTCAAGTGCCCGAAAACAGAGAAAAAAGCGAATCCAATTAAATCAATCCCAATTCTTTACCATTAAGCATCGCTAGAACAATTGAAAAGACAAATCACAACTTGCTATTTACTTTCTATGATGGCAAAATGACAAAACTAATAGTCACCATATGTTTCACCACAAAAAAAAAATCAAGATTCTTATTATTTTCTTGTTACGGAACTATAGTTATGTTCTACATTAAGTGACTTTATCAAGATAATAGTGAAAATGTGAATGGAGCTATAAAAAGAGATGAATCGTACGGTTGTTTCAGGATAGGTTAAATCGTAGAGATCATCATCATGGGCCCAGTCGTCCATGCTGAACTCATGATATGGTCTACAACCATTTGCATAAAGCCACTGGCCTTTCTCGATTTTCCTGCAGTTGGGGCATTGCATCGCTCCCTTCGCGTTGAATGCAGAACCAATGCAATCTGCAATAAGAAATCATGTATTTATGCTTACTAAATCTTTACAGTTTTGTTTCTTGAATCACTACATCAGTTATACAATGAAAATACGAGTTTAAAATACGAAACTGCATTCTCATGTATCGTCACATAATTGATATGTAACTATAGGGTTTTAACAAACATTAAGAAAGAGAAAAGGAGTAAAGCAAGCAAGTGATAAGCAAACACCATGTTAATACTTTTATCTGTAATGCATCTATCAATGGAAGCTTAACAGAAGTTCTTTTAAAGGCCAGGGTATACGTTTTTCCATATCTTTACATAATCGGTAAGTAACTATAAACTTTAATGAACACTAAGAAAGAGAAATGGACAAAAGCAAGAAAGTGATATGACACTTAAGCCTAAACACCAGGTTAATACTTTTATACCCAATCACTGTATCAAAGTCGCAAGGCCGTCTTTGAGGGGGTGCGGGGTGGGCGACGGCACAGGGCCCAAACCCTCCTGGGGCCCAAATGTTTTTAATTTTGTATAGAATTTACGTTGTATAAGCTAGAATATATATATATATACACTGAATCGAAAGATGACACAAACAAGCTATTGTCGGGGTGGTTATTGCCTTGCTTAAACAACAAGGAGACGCGGGTTCTAATCCCGGCGTCTCCAAATTCTCTATTTTAGCTGCATATGGCATTTAATGCCTAATTTTGTAAACTACACTTTCACTTTAATTAATAAATTACTAACTAAACTTAGCTAAAAATAACTATTTAAATTACTTTCACATAAATTTTAGTGATTAAATATTTGATGAGTTTATAATACATGGAAAATTTGCGAATAGGGCCCAAAATTTTTATCTCGCACAAGGCCCAAAAAAATTGTAAATTTCGAAGACAGCCCTGCAAAGTCGACTTCACAAACATTCTTACATAATCAGTAAGTAACTATAGGCTTTAACAAACATTAAGAAAAAAATAAAAGATAGAAACAAGCAAGAACCATGTTAATCCTTTTATCCCCAATCCCTGTATCAAAGTCGGTTTGACGAATGTACTTTCAAACAACATTACTTTTCCAGCTTTGTTCATTCAAATCCTTCACAAAATCAACTTCAGTAACAAACGCTTTTCAACCCACTTTCAAGTTTCAACTTCTGGATACTCTACGAGTTAGATATCATCATCCATTGACACACGTCACAATAGTTTAATGAAGACAGATTTATCACTTAACCAAAATCAAAACTAACATGAAAGATCCTTTCAGATCACCAAATCATATCATTATATAACCTCTCAACAACACCTCCAATCATTCAACTACAAAGTAACCATTTTTTTAACACAGATCAAAATCAATCTTAAAAAATGAGTCAACGATGCCCAGATAATCCATCAACTACACAACACCACCAATGAGTTCATTCATAAAACCATTACCCACAATACCCAAAATCGAAAGAGGTTACTGACCCACTTTTCAACCTACCTTCAAGTTTCAACTTCTAGACATTCGACATATCATCATCCATCAAAAGTTGTAAACTTTCATACATTGAATCATTGACACACATCACAAGGGTGTAAAAGTTCAATAACAACATATTTATAACTTAAACAAAATCAAAACTAACACCAAAGATCCTTTCAGATGACCAAATCATATGACCATACTACCTCCCAACAACCATTCAACTACAAAGCAACCATCTTTATAACACAAATCATAATCAAACAATCAGAATTATTCAATTCCCATAATTCACATCAAACAAAACAACTTAAATTCACTATCTACCTAAACAAAAAACTAAAACAAGCTACTAACCTAAATGAAACTGATGCCCACATTGGAGCTTTGCCATCGACCGATCGCCGCTATCCGCCACAACCTCGAGGCAAATCGAGCACGAAACTGATGCAGCAGCAGCAGCTGCTTCCATCACCATCATCCACAAGATCTGGATCCTCCAACCCCATATAACCCCAATTACCCACAACCCTGACCCTAATCTATACAACAACTATAACTAATCAATTGGTTACAGTAATATAGGTAATAGATTTATATAATTATACCCACACCACCACCACCACAAACAAAATCTACTTATATTCCTTACTTAACAACAACAGAAACACCTTCTTCTGGAAATCAAGAATCTGCTTTTTAGGGTTTAATTTATGGGTGAAATATGAAGAATAAATTGGTTGCAGGTCTTTTGGGGGATTTAGAGGTGGAGTTGAAATGAGAAGAAGTTGTGTGAAATGAAACTGATCGTGTACTCTCTCTCTAATCTGGGTGCTTGTTTTACAGCCGTTGGATTTGGTTTGAAGTAGATACTTTTACTACTGGTTGTTGTAATGGGTTTGGATTGGACGGTCAGGATTAAGTTAGGGGGAGTTTGTTGTGAGTTGAGTTTAGATTTTAGATGAGATGAGTCTACACGTTACGTATAAAGTAAGTATACAGCCCCCCTCTCCCCCCATTCGTATAAAGTATAATAAAGTCGTTAAATTATCATATAATAATAATTTTTTATTTTCAAGTTATTACATAATAAATTCATTTAAAACTTTTCATATTTCCTTCTTAGTTACATGAGTTTTTCAATATGTTGTGATCATTTTATTCGAATGAACTTAAAATTCATATTGAAATCAGAATTAAAGCATATAAAGATGTTTTGCACATCAATCTTCACAACTCAAGAGAACATGGTTGGGGCATACATGACCATGTATCAAGTTTTCTTGCATATATACTTCTTATGTTATCCATCATTTTCGACAAGGTTTAAATAACACTAACATTGTTGCCTCGTCTTATTGTCCACATGTCCAAATTAATAAGATGTTACGTATTTTAGTAATAATTTTTTTTCCTAAAATGTGTATTATCAACTATCGTGATTAGATAGTCATCGGTTTCTTTTGTTGAGTTATGACATATACATAAATTGTTATAGGTGATCATCATGTTATAACTGTAATGTTATATAGTTATAATTGATAATCACATGTCACAAATAAATAATAACATAGTTTTATGTAGTGTTGTAAAAATCGGTATTAATCGGCGCCTACGTGCTAGTCGGCCGTTTGCTGATTAATTTTGAGCTAGTCGGACCATTAGTCGGTAGTCGGTCCAAGTCGGTCCTAGTCGGTGCAAATCGGCCCAAGTCGGCCAAATCGTTTCTAGTGGGCCCACTCTTTTTTAGTTTAAATCTGGCTCAATCTAGCCCAAAAAATTATGTTTCTAACCCATTAAAACATATTCTATGAGGCCATAACTAATATGTTAATGTCTGAATGTTTAAATACTTAAATTGCTATGTTTTAAATTTCATTATTTGAATTTTGAACTATTTTAAGTATTATATTGATATTAATATGTGTATTGAAAGTTTAAATACTTGATTTGCTATGTTTTAGACTTAGTTGTTTGAATTTTGAACTACTTTTAGGTATTATATTGACATTAATGTATGTGTATATATAAAAATATAAAAACTTTATATAAAAATTCTAATCCGATTAATCCCGATTACTCCCTAATCAGTACTCCACCGCCCGACTAGCGCCTAGCGATCTCTACAACAATGGTTTTATGCGATTATCATGTTGTATTATGTGATTATTGAAAACTATATATATTAACTAATCATTATGTATTAAAACATTAAATTAAAAACTAACCATAACACCATGTATTGTGTGTTTATTATGTTGTATTAGGTATCTATCAATATTACAGTAAAATAATCATATAACTAACAATCATTTCAGATATCATGAGATGTGTAATCAGCGTGTGTTGATTACTCATAATCACATGATTCACGTCGTATAAATAAACAATCAAAATAATCACAAACTCCTACAGTAAATTATATTATAGAAAAGTCATATATAGATATCATTATTATTATTATAGAAAAGTCATATATAGATATTATTATTATTATTATTATTATTATTATTATTATTATTATAGAAAAGTCATGTATAGATATTATTATTATTATTATTATTATTATTATTATTATTATTATTATTATTATATATATATATATATATATATTAAAATGAAGTTGTGATGAACAGTAGAAAACAATTTTTGAGTAATTATTTTATTTTTAAGCATTATTTACACATTAAAATTGAACTTGTGATGAACAACAGAAAACAGTTTTTAAATATTTATTTATATTCAAGCATTTATTTTATGGTTTTCGGTTTTAATAGTATCTTATTTATACAACCCTGTCTGCGACAACGATGATGAATAGAGATAACTTTTGTTAAGTATTTATTTTATCTTTTAATAATGTCGGCATCAGTGCCCGTATTCATTTTTATGGTTTCAGTTTTGATAGTATCTTATTTATACAACCCTGTCTGCGACAATATACGAATACCAGTATTGGTCTTCGTTTTTATGGTTTTCAATTGATGTAAAATACGTGTTGATTATTATACGGGTACCCATATCCGTATTGATACCATGACGAAACGAACCAGTAGCCCCTGAACATCAATACCGGTGTGAGTTTTTATGGTTTTCGATTGATGTAAAACACGTGTTGATAGTATACCGAGTGTCTGTATCATACCGAAAGCTTAACAAACCGAACTGACACTGATTGAAAACCCGCCGCGATAGTGCGGGAAATCCCCACTAGTTATAATAATATGAATGTCTAATTAAATAGAAAACAATATTGATTTTTTGTAAATAGAAAACAATATTGATTTTTTGTATAAGTTGTTTAAGCAAAAAGTAACTAAACTAAGGTAAATCGGAAGTAGGTTTATGATTCTAGCCGGGGGCGCCAATTATGTTATTTCGATGAATTGAAGGATTTGTTAAAGGGTTTCAGGTTTTGAATAGGTGAATTTGAATGCAACTCGTATATTTATACATGTTGTAACAATTAAAAACTTGTTGTATTTCGGGTTGACCTTTTTAGCTTTCATTTATAAATATGAGTAATACTCAGTTATTTAATAACAATTCTAACAACTAATAAGTGATAACTTCAAGCCAAATAAATATTTATGTATGTGATCTTTTTTAGTGTTCTTGATTCCTTAAAAAATTTTAACCCATAACTTTGGTTACGAATAATTATATGTAATTGCGATCAATATCTTTATTTTTTACTGTGTTTGTTTTCGAAGTAGTAGTTTACGAGGGCAGCCTCTTCAGAGGCGATGTCAGTGTTAGTGAGCCAAAAACTAAGTCGAGGTTAAGAGGTCAACATCTTCAGCCGCAATCCAACCAGGCACGTTTCTCTCTCGTATTGCTCGTACATCATCATCATCAGTAGCTTTTGTTGTTCAGCCCTCAGGATTTCAGGAGTCACCTGAGACCCAGCAATGAGTAGTGCGGTTGTAACAATGGAGGATGTCGCAATCACAATAGGAAGCGGTACCATCTTCGGGGTGTGGTGACCGCCATGGTGAAAATAGAGGTTGAGGAAAAGTGTATTGGATTGAGTGGGAAAAAGGGAGAATCCCAGACGTCCCAAACTCCAGGGGTACCGTTAGGTGTGAATTCGGTGTTACTAGCCATTGTACTCGGAAAAAAACCTAGAGAAAAAAAAAGCTCGTTCGGAAATGGAGCTCCGATTACTTGGAGTATAGAATTCAATTCACAATAACAAAAAACAAATAAAAAAATCAACTTCCAGCTTGCCCCTTTGTTTTTTTAGCCCAAAAGGCAAAAAGGACCCTTTTTTACTTTGAATATTAGGTTTAGATGCCTAGCGGAGATGGATATGATCGCTGGTGACACGATGATACTCCAGTGATCCGTCAGTGATCCAAATTTGCCGTTAAAAAGGATATATTAAATACACTCTTTTGTCCTTTGAATTTTAATATAGAGTAAATTGCACAAAACGTCCTTTAAGTTTCACCAATCTTGCTGGTTCCAGCCTTAATGTTTAAAAGTTGCCAAAAACATCCTTTACGTTTATTTTTGTTACGGGTTTCATCCTTTGTCACTAACCTAGTTATTAATCCTTGTTAAATGGCCTCACATGCATAGCATGTGAGGGTAAAACCGTCTTTTCTGCAAGTGAGGTTATAAAATCCAGGTAACCATCACACCATCCACCACTCCCCTTTCTTCTTCTTCATTCAGATCAAACCCATCCAGACCTCCATTAATGCGACTCCAAGATCTCCACAAAAAATTACAGACTAACCTTCAAGATCATCGCTCTCCTCTCCATCTTCTTTGTCCTCCTCCACCACCTCCTCTGCCACCACCTCCTCCGCCGACACCACCTCCTCTGCCACCACCTCCACCTCCGACACCACCTCCTCTGCCACCACTTCCACCTTCGACAAAACCCCCAAAATCCCCAACACATCACCTCCTCCACCGACACCACCTCCTCTGGCACCACCTCCTCCACCGACACCACCTCCTCTGCCACCACCTCCACCTCCGACACCACCTCCTCTGCCACCACCTCCTCCACCGACACCACCTCCTCTGCCACCACCTCCTCTGCCACCACCTCCACCTTCGACAAAACCCCCAAAATCCCCAACACATCACCTCCTGCAAGAACAAAATCCCCAACACATCACCTCCACCTCCGTCTTTTCTGCTAGTGAGGTTATAAAACCCAAATAAAATCCCAGACCCATGTTCTTCTCTGCAAGAACAAAACCCACTTCTAACCAAACAACTTCTAAAGAATCACTTACAAACAACATTACATATACATACAGAAGAACGAGTGTTGAACAGAGTGGCGTGGAGCAGGGGGCGGCTTAGGCGGTCGAGTAGGAGGAGCAGGGCGGCGGCGGTCGAGCAAGGCGGTGCCGGAAGTGGAGATGGTGGGGGAGGAGTCGCGTGGAGCAGGGGGTGCCTGAGGCGGTCGAGTAGAAGGAGCAGGCGGTGGGGGCGGTCGAGCAAGGGGCGGCGGCGGTCGACCAGGGTGGTGGCGAAAGTGGAGATGGTGGGGGAGGAGCTTAGTGGCGTCTGGGGAGATGATGTTAGGTAGAGGTTTCTATATGTGGGGTTTTATAACCTCACTGGGGAGATGATGTTAGGTAGAGATGATGTTGGGTTTTATAACCTCACTAGCAGAAAAGACGGTTTTACCCTCACATGCTATGCATGTGAGGCCATTTAACAAGGATTAATAACTAGGTTAGTGACAAAGGATGAAACCCGTAACAAAAATAAACGTAAAGGATGTTTTTGGCAACTTTTAAACATTAAGGCTGGAACCAGCAAGATTGGTGAAACTTAAAGGACGTTTTGTGCAATTTACTCTTTAATATATAGGTGTGGTGTAACATGGATTCATAAAATAGGATGAAACATTTCATCTAAAGAGAAGAACATACAATTTCCATCATGGGCAAAATTTGCAGCCTAGGCAATAACGCCGAATGCAAACTAGAATTATGTAAAACTGATAAACATTTGAGGATCAGATTGTTCACCACTTCAAGCGTGTGACAGATGCAGAATTAAACTAGTGATTAGTCTTTGCGAGGGCTGGAGTCAAGAAACTTGGCATAACGTTCTGATTTGGCTCCGCTTTTGTGATCATAGTACTCAACCACTGCAGCTCCAGCCAATGCCGCTAGAGTCAGAGCCTGTGCATGCAACCTAAGTTACCACAGGTAAAGTTAGCCACAAATGCAAGAAAAACATATAAAAGTTGAAATTCATGTGATAACTAAATAATTCATCATTCTCAGTGATCAGTTGGAAAAAGTAATGATGGCATGAGAATATGTGGTTTCAATTATTAAATCAAATACATGTTAGAAAAAGAGAGGCATGTACGCATTGCTGAAAACTTATCTTTAAATACTAACATTAACAAGAACAGAGTCTTTTAGTCCTTCAAATTTTAAAGGGATAATTGCATATATCCCCTAAAAAATCTTTTTAATTGCATATTTACCCAAGCTAAAACTAAAATTGCATATATCCCCATTCCTATCAAAATGTCAGATAATGACAAAATTATCCTTTAAAATTATGAAAAAAAAAACTCTATCAAAATACAACTATTTAGGCTACAAAATATCGATTCAAGTAGCAATTGCAGGTTCATCATCTTACAAGTCAATGATACTATTTGATTTTGCTATTTGACTTTGCGATTTTGATGGCTGGATGTTACAAGTGTGGTTTTTTGATAGCGCAATTTTGATTGCGGTTGTTCAGTTTTGCGATTTTGATTGTGGGGCTACTTGATTTTGCGATTTGGATGGTGGGGACTGGGGTGGTTCGATTTACAGAGTTTGATTGTGTGGCTTTTCGAATTTGTGATTTCGATTGTTGGTGTGGATGTTCAGTTTTGGGGTTTTTATTGTGGATGACTCCAACTGCTAATAATCTGCAACTTTTTCCCTAAAGGATTCATGGTTTTTAATGTCAGTAAATACCAAAAGACCCCATATACAATTGAAAATTACAATCGTTACCTGAATATCGATTTTAATATCCATGAGGAATCAAAGTCATATGGAATTAAAATAAATCTTTGCTTATATTCTTCTCATTTCATGTGCATTATACATATATATATAACTTCTTCTTTTTTCATATCATTGTCCTTTTTGCCTCTAGTGTGCAAGGTGTGTGCTCCTTGCCCTCGTTGGAGAACTCGCTAGTCGCTAGTCGGTTGGTGAGGTGGGGACTAGCGACTACTGGGATTAATCGGATCGGATTTTTATATGTAATTTTCAGTTTTATGTATACATATACACATTTTTATAGGTATATATTTTAAGTAGCTAGGTTTTAACTCTTACTCAACTCATTTTTTAAGCATAAAAGACTAATTGTTGGAGTTCACATGGTTTGGTTGGAACTGGGAATTTAGTGGTTTTGGCCGGAATATACAGGTTCTTTGCAGGAATCTGGTCGGAAGCGCCGATTTTTGGCCGCCCGACTAGGTCCAACCAGCGATTAATGGACTGATTAACGAAAAATTACTCAGTTACTGGCCGACTAGTCGTGATTTTTACAACACTACTTGCCCTAGACAACAACGAGGCTTTCGTGCCTTGGGCATCCGACTACTAAAGTTCACATTCTAAGTCGAATGCAGTTTACAAGAACTTTAGGGCTATTCTCACATTCTACAAGTTATATATAAACTTCAGAATAAACAAGTAAACCCAGTAAATCCCACAAATAGCAAAGCTATTAGTAAGGTCTAGGGAGGGTGAGATGTAGGCAAACCTTACCTCTATCCCTGGAAATAAAGAGGTGCTTCCAGAGAGACCCCCCAACTCCAAAACTAACCGCACACAGACAAGCAAAACTAAGTATATAGAAATAGAAAGTACCAAAAACAAAATGAGAGGTGGAAGAGTAGCATAGTAAAAATGGAAACATATATAACATGATAAGACAACATATAGATATAAATATAAGCAGGCAATCACATGCAAAATCCACCTAAAACATTCAGTAAATCTAATTCCCTAAGACAAAGCTAAAACGCACATGTACCCTCCCCTAAAAGTCCTTAACCTTAATTCTACGTCTCCACGAACTCCTATTATGGACCCCATTCTCAGAGAGGTGCAACACTAGCAAATCCTAATTTAAGTCTGCATCTACTCCTCCTCCCATCCACAATGAGGGTCTCTAACTGACGCCGTCGTCTCCCTCCTTCTTACATGCCCAAACCATCTCAATCTTTCCTCCTTTATAGCCACTCCTAACATTTCCCTAAAAACTTCATATTTTTATCAGAATTGGAATACACAAATTAAGCTTACCTGATTTGCATCAACGCAGGGTAAGTTAATGGACCGTCAACCTCCATAATCAAACATCAAGGAAATAACCATCTAACTAAATTTTTGAAACCCTAGGTTACAAAAAAACAATTTAATTTCAATTTGAAATGCCTAAAAATCACCCAAACATATGTTCAATGCATAATTCGAGGTGAGCGTTTAAACAAAAATCTCAATTTATTCATCATGCAGACATCATATTAACATGAATTAGTGACACAAAAAAACGAATTGATTAAAAAAACCAGAAGGATCTAAAACGGTAGCAATAAAAATAAGAAGAAGAATACTTACCTAGCGTGAATGATCCGGACACTGGTTTTCATACCGGGCTGAGACCAATTGTAAGCGATTGATCCAGCAATTCCACTCAACCACAAGCATCCTGATTGAATTTCCCCAAATATAGATAAAATGTTGATATAATAAACTGAAACAATTCAAAGACAACGTAAAGCAGAAATAGGAAAAGAAAATTACCGACGGAACGAAGCTTATGCTCGACAATCCACTCTCTGGCGGCGTCGATTTTGGATTCAGCCATCGGTAATCGGTTAGTTGCAGGGATGAATGCGAGAAACGTGGGCGATATGAATACGAAAGCGAGGTAATGGCGTTTTGGCACCGTACGAGGTCGGTAGGCAGCTGAGCTTTCTTGTACTTTAAGGGTTTTTTTATTTTTTTCCCTTGTGTAAATTAAATATATAATTAATTATTAAAGAGTAAATTACTATAGCCCATGTGGTTTAGCTAGTATAACCCTTTCAGCTCCAAAAAAATTTTAATATGCCAGACCTCGAGTTTGCATTTTATAATAATTTTTGCACCTGACACTAACTTTGTTACTTTTTTGCAGTTAAGTGTAAGGGTAATTAGGTCATTATATACCTCAGAGGTTTTTTTGATAATTACAATTTAATATTTAAGAGATTATTAATGTAATTACTCAAGCTTTTTTTTATTTCATTATTTTTATGATTATTATTTAACAAAATATGTTTTATATATACAAATAAATATGTATTTTTATTAAGCGTTTGTTTTTATAAACGTCGTTTTTAAAATCATTTGTTTTTTAACCTTTTTTAACTGTCTATCATTTTTAAAATTATTCAATTTTTTAACCCGTTTGTTTATTAACATCATTCTTTTTAAAGATGTTTGTCTTTTAAAGGTTTTTTTTAAACAATACATTTTATTCCGTATTTTTTTAAATAGTTTGTTTTTAAGTCGTTTTTTAATGTTTCTTCTTTAAACCGTTCATTTTAGAACCATTTTTGAAATCGTTCATTTTTTAACTTTGTATTCAGTTTACTTATAGCCGTTTGGGGAAAGGAACTTTCAGAAAATGAACAATTAATAAAGAAATTTAAAAACTATCGAATTTAAATGAAGATTTGAAAAACCACGTTTATAAAACAAAACCTTAAATAATATGTTAATAAATGTATGGTTTTCAAAAACGCACGAATTTTAATAAACGAAAGGTTATAAAATAAACGAATTTTGAATAAACAAACGGTCCAAAGAAATGGAAGATTTGAAAAAAAAAAATCATTTAAAAAAAGTTTGAAAATTGAAAAATCTTTTACAAACTTTTCATTAGAATGTTTCATCTTTTTTCAAAGCTTAAATTTCTTTTGTTTTTTATACACGTCCTTTCGTAAAATCTTAAAAGTGAACGACTTAAAAAGTGAATTGTTTAAAAATGTTTAAAAAACAAACGATTTTAAAAATAATGTTATAAAATGAAGTGTTTAAAAAACTTTAAAAGACTAACGACTTTAAAAAGAACGATTTTAAAAAATAAACGATTTAAAAAGAACTATTTTTAAAATGATAGACGGTTTAAACAAAATATTAAAAAATAAATTATTTTTTTATAACAGCTTTTAAACGGTTAATGAAAATACATCATTATTTGTATATTTAAAACGTATTTTTTTAAATAATAATTGTGAAAATAACAAAATAACAAAAAAACTTGAGTAATTGTATTCATAATCTCTTAAATATTAAAGAACTTTGTAATTTAAAAAACAACTTATAAGGTATATAGTGACCTAATTATCCTTACACTTAACTGCAAAAAAGTAACAAAGTTAGTGTTAGGGCCAAACCCGTTATAAAATGCAACCTCGGGGTCTGATATGTTAAAAAATTTTTTTAGGCTGAAAGTGTTAAACTGGCTAAACCACAGGGACCAAACTAGTAATTTACTCTTAATTAAATTATACATATGAATTATATTTTTCTTGTGTAAATTAAATAATTAAATTATATTATTATTATTATATTTATATTTATTTACTACATATAATGTCAGGGAATAGTGTTAGGCAGCTTGCCTGACACTTTTCTATTGAACCAACCAATTTATAAATTTTATAATCTGTTTACAGTTACGCTTTCGCCCTCAGTTTAAATCACGCTTTTGCCCACAGTTTAAAATAAAATTATGCTTTGCCCAGCTTAAAGTTACGATTTTGTCCTCGTTTCAAAATTACGATTTTATCCCCAGTTTAAAATTACAGTTTTGCCCCCAATACTTTTGCCTCCATACATTTAGAAATTCCAGAGAATAGTGTTAGTCAGCTTGTCTGGCACTTCCCTATTGAACTAACCAGTTTATAAATTTTATACTCGGTTTACAGTTACGCTTTCGCCCTTCAGTTTAAAATTACGCTTTTGTCCCTCAGTTTAAAATAAATTATGCTTTTGCCCCAGCTTAAAATTCCGATTTCGTCATCAGTTCAAAATTACGATTTTATCCTCAGTTTAAAATTACATTTTTGCCCCCAGTTCAAAACAAAATAATACTTTTGCCTCCAGATAAAAATTACTAATTTGCCCTTGGTTCATAATTATAATTTTGCCCCAGTTCAAAATAAATTTATGGTTTTGCCCCCAGATTAAAATTAAGATTTTGCCCTCAGTGCACAAATATGATTTTGCCCCCCGTTTCAAAAAGTATGATTTCGCCCCCAGTTCAAAGTTATGTTTTTACCCAAGCTCAAAACAGAATTATGCTTTTGCCCCAGTTCAAAATAAAATTATGGTTTTGCCCCCAGCTTAAAATTACGATTTTTCCCTTAGTTCAAAATTATATTACGATTTTACCCCAAGTTCAAAATTACGAATTTGCCCCTATGCAAAACTACGATTTTGCCCATGGTTCAAATTTACAGTACTACCATCACCTTAGCTTTTGGCAAATTACGATTTTACCCCAGCCAAAAAATACAACTTTGCTCTCGGTTCAAAATTACATTATTGCCATCGTTTATAGTTATTTTTTTGCAAAATTATAAAAGTGTTTTGTTTTAGATGGTTGACTCAAATTAATTTTTTTCGGGTCAAGGCGCTGCCTAACACTCGCTCATTAGTCTTGACAAATTACAGTTTTGCCCTATGCTTAGAATTACGGTCTTGTCATGTTTTAGTTTTATTTTCTAGTAAAACTATAGTAGTTTTTCTTAACTAGTTGAGAATTATTCAGCCATCGTCCCGCAACATGGGCGGGGCATAAACCAGTTATATATATATGAATTATAAAATTATAAGTGATGATGAACATTGATATGATGGTGGGCTTACTTGAAATTGTGGGCCTTTGGATAAACATCGGAATTCATCTACTTGCATTTCGTTGGGCCACCGTTAATTACTCGTTAGTTACTTTGAAAATTCTGAACATTGTTGTAAAACAACTAGCCTTTAGCAATATAAAGAGATGAATAAGAGAATAAGGAAGTGTTTTCTTATTTATGTCTCATACAAATACAATAGCCACTATTTATAGGGCTTGACATTAATACAAATACAATTAAGAGATGGGAGTTAAGCATGTGGAAAGTCACCATATTATAATTCATTCATAACACTCCTCCTTCTCCTTGACTATCCACATGATTATTTAAAATAATATACTATTCTTTTAATACGCTTAGAGATATATGTTGCCTCGTGAAAAACCATGCTAGGAAAACTCATTGGGATAAAACCATAGCCAAGGGAAAAAGAGTGCAACGCGTATTTTCTCCCCATTATACTTCTGTATCAGGTGTGTTGCCTCGTTAAAAACCTTACTAAGAAAACCTAATAAGACAAAACTTAGTTAAGGGAAAAATAATGCAACTTAAATAAATCTCCCCCTCATTATAATATGTATCCTTTAAGTGACGTGTATCCATCTTCCTTGAAAGCTTCTCAAAGCACTTGTAGCCAATAGTTTGTCGCTTGATCCATTAATGTGAAATCCTTTATGTTCACAATGTTGTATAATGATCATATGAGCCTTCCAGTTCATCTCTTTGTAATCAAATATCATAAGATCCATAGCTATGTATTGTTACATTCCCTGCACTTAAAATAAAAAAAAAACAATACTTGTTTTGATGGGTTAGTAAAATATAAATCTATATTATAAAAATATATGTTTTACCCGTTATATTATCTCCTCACTATACATGAGTTATATATTGTCAATGAATTTCCTGACATATGTCTGTGTATATATTCTAGCAAGATATATTAATACAATTCGTATTTAACCAAAGATATTTGCTTCTTTGATAGAAGATGATAAAGTCATTTCTATATCAACTATTTGGACATCATAAATGTTCTTATACCAAAGCTTGTGTCTATGAAAATCCACTATCTTCTAGATTATTATGATTGATGATAATAATTCAAAGTCTATTCTACATATTGAGCAATAAATTTGCAATACTATCTTTAATTTGCAAATTCTTAGTTAAAATATTTGAGCCCATTTTGAAATACTATCTTTAATGAGATCATCAAAATATACAATAATACTTATAAACATCATATTGTTCTTTAAATGAGAACAAAGGGACCAACTACACCATATGTATTTCTCCTTTTTAAGCTTAGCAGCAAGTTGATTATACCACATTCGACTTTAGTATTTCAGTCCACATAAATTTTTTCTTCACTTTATAAAGATACATTGCCAAGTTTTTGAGCTTAAGGCATTTATAATCATTCACATACTTCTTTCCACTTTGACTAATTATGTATGTGCATACACTCTTTAGGAGTTCTTTCAAATAAACTTCCACGTTGATTTTTATATCATATGTATAGATGCCTTGAACACTTGCTTATTTATAAGATCCATATTATATCATGCTTGTACGTTGTACATTGAGATACTATAATCACCGGGTACAAGTTTTCTATGTATTTTTTTGGTGCACAAGAATTACATCATTAAGATGTTTTAATATTACCCTTTAAGTACTCAACTGCTTTAGGAAACTCATCAAGATTGTAATTATATTTAGCATATATAATAACCATAACGTATGCAAATATGAAACATGGTGTTCTCGAGAACTTACTTTACATGATTTTGATAATTTAAATCCTTTAGGGACTTTTATGTAAACTTTCAGCATCAAGTGATACATAAAGTTCATAAGGTACACATAAATTCTCTCTTTATAATACCAGACCGAATAAAAATATTGGAAAGTCATTGCCTCCACCACTAGAAAATGTGCATCTTTATAAGCAATCATGGGTCTTTGAAAAAATATTTTTGCCACCAGTTTTTTTTATTTCACTTAATTTGATTTCATATGAATCGCATAAAAGACCCATTTGTATCCAACATATTTTACAACTTCATATGTATGGACTGCTGGTCTAGAAACTTTCCATTACATTGGAGAATTCATTCTGCCCTATTTTGCTTCTATCCATTTTGGCCAATCCTTTATATGTTTCATTTGTAGGGAGATCTTAAATCTTGATCCTCGTCATCATCATTTCAAGCGCTATATATACAAAAGTATCGATTTTGTTTCGATTCCATACACTTCTAGACATGATATAATTTACTAAGAGCTCTTTATTTTCAGGTACCTGAGGTTCTTCCAGAACCATCATGTCTAATGTCTCTTCAAGAGACCTTTTTTTATTTACTATAACCCCGACTTGACCATCTTCTTCATTACTTGCTCCAATTTTTTTCGAGGAATTTTTGTTTTGGAATCGAATTGTCTACCACGTTTTTTGGTGTGCAATAGACTCGTTACTAATATATGGTTGGTCCTACTAGGACAATTAACTTAATTGGAGCATTAGTAGTTGACTACGTGACTTACTTAGTCACTGTATTTAGGTCAGTAAACATGTCTGGTAATTGATTCTTTAATCTAGGTAAACGAATTATCTTTGAACTTATTGTTTACACAATTTAGTTTGAGGATCAATGATAATTCATGTATACTCATTCCTTTTCCAACTGCCATTAATCTCCCCCTAATGTTGGAAATGTTAATTTACTTAAAGTAAGATCCAGTGACCCGTAAGTAAATCTCTCGTTTGCTCTAAGTATATAATCATAAATAATATTTTCACCCAACATTATTTGACTTTCAATCTTTATGCATTGTGGTGGATCAATTCCAATGTATACCGCACAACAAAAGGTTTGATGGGAAATGTTTGGTTCCTGACAAAAACCAACTATAATGGGGAGAAACTATTACAAATGTAGGCTTGATGTGAAATAATGTTACCGTATGTAAAATCACATATGACTCAAATATGAACTTTTGCTCTCATGATTATTGGCTTTGCAATCAATTTGTAGACGTTTGAAATCGTCTTCAACGAAAGCAATTCATGTAAGAACATTCATAACATGTAGGTTAACACTTATCCCAATAATCATTAATAATATAGGAATTAAACTCGTGGTAATTACCAAAATAAACATGTCAATCTATAATAATATGATTGCTATCACATTAACCAAGCCACAATCACATAAACTTCAGGTTGTAGATTTGATAACCATTTAGAGGATGCATCGATTTAAAACACTAAATGGTATCGTGTTGGGATCATATCCTTTAATCATTTCCATATTAGGGATACAACCTCATTTATTTGGCAAATATATAATTTCCCTTGAGCGCAAAAATTACATGGTAATTATCAGCTTAAAGAAACTCCTAGTCTTTATTATGTTTCACATCAACTTTGACTCGACGTGGTCTAACCGGTCATGCCAACTAATTAAATAATTATAATCCATATACTTCATGTTTATGATCATATTTCTTTTAGTTGCGCTCGTGTTTGTCTATACACGACATGAAGTATGAGAATATAGTATTATTTCAAAAATTCATGTTATCACATGTTTTATTATTGTATAATCATTTCCTTAGTATGCCACTTCTTGTGGTCCATTTCGATACTAACATGGTTGTCAAGGTGAGGATAATTACAATTTCCAACTTGCCATGATCATGACCTTTATAACGATCATTGTATGGTCATACATTATTAACATGGTTGATCTCATTACATGTGCATCATAACAATTTTCTCAAATACCATGATTACGAACTTTACACCAATTATTATATCATCACATTCAGTTCAAGGAATGGATTATAACCATAAAACATTCATGGTGACATCATTACAATTTTCTCAATTAGTCCATGTAATGACATTTTCAAAGATCTCTATAATCACCTTCACTTCATGGAATGGTGTAAACCAATCAAGTTTCATGGCATATCATTACTTTCCCGAACAAACATATATGAAATCATTTCAAACTGCTATACTTGTTCCACAATTTATTGCATATTTGAGATTAATAAATGAAAATTGTTTTATTCGATTGTACCTTGTAAATAATTTTCTCTTTGTATAACATCATAGAGAAGTAATTAAACATTCGAGTCATATAAGGTCTAACATCTTATGACCTTCTATAAACTTAATATGAGATTTAGGGAGTATAACATCTCGAGTGTCATGTCTAAACTTTTGATTCTCTTTCATGAGATTGGCAATAGACAACAACTTTTATTAAGTTGTTCTATTTAACATTATCTATATAACAAATAATAAGGTATGAAAATATACATATACCATACTTATTGTTATAACATGTAACCACATATAGTATTTATAAACTTCATGATATGACCAATCATATGTATATATTAATTAAAGAGATTTGTCACTCTATCATGAAACAAAAGGAGGATACAAACATATTGATATTATGTGATAATATCATGCTAAATTATCTTCATTTGACATTGTTTTTTTTTGGACGGCTAGATCACCCGGTTAGGCTTTCGGTCTTTGATTACCCAGGTTACAAGTAGAAATCCCGCATTTGGCATATTATTGCCAGTTTGAACCAGTGCCATAGTTCGCCCCCGCAAGATTCGACCATGAGACCTTCCAGACAGAAACCCCACATAAGTAGGTAAACCTTCCCACCTCCTCCCAAACCAATTGGTTTGCGGATCATTGGCTTCATTTGACATTGTTATATCATGTAATTCAATAGACACCCATGTTGAAAACAGGGTCGTGTTCATGATCAACAAATTAAATAATGCACTTTAAATGACTTAGTAATAAAGCTCATGTCGACCCGAATATACTACGTTGGGTTAATTATTCATATCATTTGAGGTATATGTTACAACGGTACAAACAAAACAAATAGACTATAAGCAATTTTCAAAAACCATCATCATAAAATCAGCATTTATATGATGGTCACTTAACTTAAACTTAACTTAATCTAATTTAATTGTTGAAATTCTGAATAGAAACAATAACAAAAAAACTGAATCACACACACTCTTATGCATAACTTTTTCATCTAAAATATTTTCAGTAAAGAATTTCAAAACAAATGAATTATATAAAAATATTCGGATGGGACCTGCAAGTTTATTATCAACATTCAGCAAAGGTAATTACCTTATATTGCACTTATGGACTAAGGTTTCCATAACTACTTGTTTTCAAATTAAACAACATACCAAAACCCAGTGCTTTAATCAGTAATACAATATCTCACAAAATTATGCATTCACGTTATTCTAAATGATTATGAAGAGTTTATATATTTGTGCTATATTTCATAGCCATTTAATTATTTAATTAAACAAAACAAAGTAATAATAAAAACCTAATTATTGTGATATATATCAACAACTTACCAAACTTTAAATAAACATACCTATTATATGTATTGAGATTGTGCACAAAAGCTTCGATCTAAGTCAACTAATTTATTTAATTGAAAAAAAACGTATACCGAAGAGGCAAGAAAATCGTTTCAACCAAGCTTTCATATCACAAAGGTTTAATATACAAAAAAATATCATGTAATCAATAAGAGAATGTGAAGTTTTACGGTTTTCAAAAACCATTGCTTTTCATGTTTATGATTATTTTGATTAGTCTTCAATTTTTTTTTTCAGAAACATTATTTGACAAACTTAAATAAAATCTCATTGATTTCAATTTTCAAGTTCGATCTAAAAAGTGTCACTTCATAATATTTGAAAAAATTCCTTTTTAGTCAAAATACATTATTTCAAAATGATAAATGATGATATCTACGACGATTTAAGGATGATATCAATAAAAGAATTTAACTATTCATCCAAGAAATGAATAGCAATAAGTAACAAAAGATTAATAAACAATTCAAATAACCAAAATAAAACTTACGTCAATAGTTTGGTTGAACACCCTTGTGATTGTGCAATTCAACTTCAAAAGCAAGTCGTGCTGATAGTGTTGTAAAACAACTAGCCTATTAAAAGAGATGAATAAGAGAATAAGAAAGTGTTTTCTTATTGATGTCTCATACAAATACAATAGCCACTATTTATAGGGCTTGACATTAATACAAATACAATTAAGATATGAGAGTTAAGCATATGGAAAGTCACCATATTATAATCCATTCATAACAAACATCTCATTTTAATTTTCTAACTTGGGTGATGAACGTTGATTTAATTTGGATTGTTAGAAAAAATGTAATACTTAACTAGTATTAAGCCTATGCGTTACAACGGTTATCGTAAAACTGTGTCAAGTAGTACCAATGCTATACCGCTGTCAACGATCACCAACACCAGGAAAATCTTTAAAAAAATAAATAAAAAAGGAAAAAAATAACGCCGAGCAAAAAGCAGACGTAAAATTTTGAGTTACGCACACCCGTTGCAGAGAAATTAAGCCGAAACGTAAAATATAGAAAAAAATAACGAAGTCAACCTAAGACCCGCGCGTTGCGACGAAGTTGTCAAACAGAGAAAAATAGATGTGTTATGACGGGATAGTCAAACGGGAAAAATATACAAAAAAATGTTGAACCCCATACGCACGTTGCAGTGCGTTAACTCACAAAATTTAAAACGAAACAAAAAACTTTGGAAAAATGAAAAGTATGGTAGACCAAAATTGAAAATAAAAAGAGTTTGGGTTAAATTGTAAAAGATGAAAACTTTGACTTAAGTAAAAAAACAAAGGGTCTAAATTGTAAAAGAAAAAAACTTTTGGGTTGGAAATAAAAGTTATTTATTAATATTAGATAAAGATAAAGATAAGTGATATCTATATATTAGTTATTATTATTAATATTAAAAGAAACATATTAAATAAATATAAACAAATTTTTAAGGTTAAAAGATAGAACGTCATGTGATATTATTTCTAGTCTTTTATTACAAGTTAGAAGATTAGATAGATTAGTCTATCATATCTAGAGATTGATGTTGTTGAAAAAAGAATGACTAAATCAAGTTGCCAAAAGCTAATATTAGTTTTTCAATTCGTATATAAATGATATATATTAATTTCAAAACTGAAAAAGATTTATATTATTTTCATAGCTTTTAATTCTGAAACTTAAAATTTTGTTATCTTTTTTACTAAATATGCAAATAATATATTGTTTAAAACAACGTTGACTTATGATTTGATAAACGTCTATGTCACACCCTAACCGATGGCAGAATTATCAGAGTGAGACGAAATAGATTGCTCATCACACATAACACTATTTGTGACAATAATTAAGTTCAAAACCGATTTCATTCATAATCAAAATTGTTAAGTACAATACAAGAAATTCAAATTACAATACCATAAGACAAATACGACAATGTTTAACATACAAAATAATCTAATCTAGCATTTCAAGCGGGTTTCTATGTCGTCCCTACTAAATTCGTCATAGCATCATCATCAACCTGTAACATGTTAAAAATAAAGGTTCAATGCAAAAGCATTGGCGAGCACACAAGTTTTAAATTACATAGCATAAGCATAAAAAGAATTTACTCGAATCCACATGGCAATTGTATACAAGGTAAACTAGCATGCAATACTAAATGTCAAACCCAAGTGTCCACAAGAATTATACGTGTCCCTCGGCACAAAAGTAACGAGACTATTTATGAATAAAAGTAAGCTTAACAATACCCCGACGGGCGGCGTGCTGCTCCTTTAACGCTATATATGTTAAGTTGGACTAGCTAAGCATAACAATGAGCATGTATAACGGATTGAGTGTATAAAGTATGTTGTGTGTATTTGTGTATTTTGTAAGTTAACATGTTACAACCCAGGTTGTGTAAAAATGAAAATGAGTCAAGTGTACTCACGGTTTTGCAAGCTTCCGCTTGGTAATTCCGTGAAGAGTTGGTTGTTTGGAGATGGAAAACCGAGTTATCCTACATGAGGAAATGTAGGTGTGTGAGTAATTTGGATGGTAACGGAGGATTCGGATTATAAATTTTAAAGTAAAAAGTAAGTATACGAGAAAAACTCATCTAGACTTAATACTCGTTCTTGACACTATAGAACCCATAAGGGTTAGAATGATTTTAAGTACTTTAGATGACGTAACCTAGCACCATGATGAATAATCACTTGATTATCATCGAGGGTTCGATTATTATATTTTTATATATGTTCCATTCATTCTATATAGCTTATTGTATAAGTTTAGTCCCACACGTATTACAAGGATCTCATATAAGTCATGCAAGAAGGTAGGAGGATAACCTTCCATTTAAGATCTCTTTTGTATATTTACCAATGCACAAGTTGTCATGAAGACAACAAGGATGGTCATGAATGAAAATGAAAATGAACAAATTTTTACTATACTAAGTGACCAAGTATGCATCAACCCGAGTTTCCACTTCCGACATGGAAAGAATCAACTAAGTGTCGGCGGTTAAACTGGGCTAATTTATCTTTAGGTCTAGTAAACCACTTAGGATAGCAAGGTGAAATTATCAAGTGAGGTGGTGGATTGAGGTAGGATAGCCCAAGCATCCAAATAATCACGCACTTCCATCACAAGTCTTGTTTCAAGAACAAGCTCGGTGGATACAACACTTGTGGGTTAAAACCGTTTACAAAACAGAAAGGTTGGAGTGAATAAACACCTCCTAATTCGAATGAAACAACCTTAGCTAGCTCCCTAATCATGAGCTCGATTAGAGGCACAAGTAGCATAAGTTTGTTTAGTAAAAGTAAGTTTAACTAATGTTTATAAGTCCATCTTCCAAAACAGGAAGTTTAGCCTTAAAAATTGTATTGTTCCAACTTGGTTTTCCATGGAAGACCTATGGTAACATCCCTAGAGGCTTTAAAAACTTTTTTGAGGAAGAAAAAGTGAAGAAAACATGAAAAAATGAAGTTATAAAAAGATAAAAACAAGCAAAAACTTGTAGTCACTTTGCTCCTCATTTTGGATGAGATTTCATCTTATTTGCCCATGCAAACTTGTGAAAACCTTCCTAGAGGTTATCCAAGTGTTTTAGAAGAAAGAACAAGAAGAAACTAGAAGAAGAAGTGAGTTAAAACTCACTTTTAATGGCTGAAACTTTCTGAAGTTTGCTGAAAAATTCAGCTGAGTTTAGAAGAGTTTTTGAAGTGTTTGAAGGCTTGTAAAAGTGGAATAAAAGATGGGGAAGTGCTCATTATATAGGGAAGGGATTAGGGTTTCAATGAGTTGGGCTTTGGACAAGATTAGTGGTGTAACACCCCAAAAACGTCGCAGCGGAAATACAAACGTATGGTGACAGAAGTTGGTGCCCATAAATATCTTGGTGGACGACGCATCGTTAATTTTTGAACATTTGACTTAATTAAAACATAGTTTAAAGTTTAAACATAAACACAACCATAACATAGTTAAGTTGTCTTGATCCTTATGAATCTTAATACAAACATGGTGCCAAACCAGTTTTAAAAGTTGCCCAAAACATTATTAATTGAAACATGCATCACAGCCACAAGATACGCCAAAGATTCCGGAAGCCGAACTCATGTACCTGAAGAACACGTTAAAATCAAGTGTCAACACAAAGGAGGGTGAGTTCACGTATATTCCAAATTATAATTAATTTGATCCAAGGAAAACCTTCATATTATGTATTTATAATAAAAACATCCATATAAATTTTAGAAAGTCTATTTAATTTCCTTTATATAAATCCAAGGGTCAATCATCACAAGCGTTTCCTAAACCATAGTGTGACATCCCGGTTTTTCAGGTATCTTAAACGCACTACTTCACGGTTATTCATTCCTACGCTAAATTGATTCGGAGATTTAATTTACACGCTCGAAATAACTACGCTAACTTTTTGAACTTATCAAGTGAATTACGTGCTATGTGTATTAGACGTTTATAAGTTTGGTGAGTTATTATGTCATGTTTTGATTTCGTGATTTTTAGTTATAAAAATATATATAGTAAATAGATAGACGAACCGAACCGAGCCGCGTGTCGACCTCATTCACTTCACTTGACGAAACTTAAGGAATAATCAAAGTTAAAGACCCAAACCGCCCCCACCAAACCCTTGTGCGGCCGCAAGCCCTCCCCACCCTTCTCCTTTTCTTTCTTTCCTTGCACTATATATATGCAAGCATGCATGAGAGTTGTGTTAACACAAAAAAACGAGAAACCCTAGCTCTAAGATCAGCCGACGGCAGCCCCTCCTCACCCCTTCTCTCGATCGCGACCTCCTCCAAAACCCGAAGTGATTCCAATCTCGTTCCCGGTTCGTTAATCTTCATTGTTAAAGGTTAGGATTTTCATTATTTCGCAAATCACATTAGGGTTTATAAACTCTTGATCATACTTGTATGTAATGGTAGAATCATGGTTATGAAAGTGTATGATGTTTAGTTCGATTAATTGTGCAAGTTTTGCGATTATGATGTTTAATTGGATACAAGAATCATAGGCTGCGTTTTGTGATAAAAATCATAATGTATGATTAGGGTTTGCATGAGTATGATATACATGATGATATGTGACTAATAAATCTGTTCTTGATCATTTATATTTAACGTCTTGATTGTTTAAGCGTGTTCTATTGCGATAAAAGTCGAAAACAGGATGCTGAATGGTGTTTACAGCCAACTTCAATTGGCTGTAACTTGGTTATTATTTATCGAAAAACGGATTTTCTGAAGCCTAAAACGTACATTTTTGAAAAATGCTTCTAATGGCACTGGATTCATATTTTTCTGAGGTCGTTTGATATTTTTAAGTGGTCGTTTAAGTGCAGTAACTGAAGCTGTGTAAATTCTGAAAATTTGTTAGTTGTTTATCGAGTCGGATCTCATAATCTGTAGAGGGTTGGGTCACGAAATTTGTACAGCAACTGGAGATGGAAATTTCCAGGAAACTCCCACTGGAATTTTGTTAATTGGATGAACGACGATTTTTAAATAAATTCTCCCGTGGACTGCAGTCAGAAAGCGACGAATCTGACTGCAGCCTAGTATATAAATATTTATGAATAATTAGTAAAGTGTTAGGACTTGAAAAATTTACATAAAATTCTACAGTTTAGTTGACACCTTCTTTAAAAAAATTGGAATTTTTGGAATGTTGGAACTATTTTATAAAAATCCTCGAAAACAGTCTAGTTATGAGCATACAAGCTGAAACTTGATTACTTGCGAATGTGTGTACCAAAATGTTGTATGAGTTGATTAGTGTTCATGATAAGTTGGTTTGATCACTATTTTGGTATGATAATACTTTGCATGCATGATTGTGTTTTCGAATTTGTTATTGTGTGTGCCGCATTGTGTGTTAGTTATGTGTAGGGTTTGTATCAGTGTGTTCACACACTTACTTTAAATCGATTGACTTGTTAGGACGCGATTAGCGGTCCCATCATTTGCTACTTCTGTGTTACACTAACCGAGCAATTAAAGGTGAGTTCACGGCCCCTAATTTTATCCGGTTTTAAACAACAGGGGTAGAAACATGTATACACTCTACAACTCTATCTCTTTACGTTATACGAAATTAACGTCGTTAAACTATTCGGTAACTAAGTTAATGTTAATGTACGTTATGGTAACTAAGCAGCTATATCACGGAAGTCCTCGACAAACTCTCGGATCGTTAGTATTGGGTTAGATAGCGGGGAAATTATAAGTAGTACTACTGGGCCCGACAAGCCCCACCCGAGCTAGTCGCGCTAGCCGACCGGGTATGGTCAACGGGTGAATAATTTGGCCTAACTTTCGCCATGGTCAGTGATAGGCCTGGCAACACGGAGGCACAACAGTCAGCTTCGATCGCGAACACTTATGTGACATAACTTTAGGCTCGCTACCTACATGTTAACATTGAACTTAATTACGAAACAACAATATTATTCCGGGTTAGGAATAATGGAACCAACAACAATATTATTCCGGGTTAGGAATAATGGAACCAACATCATTATTATTCTGGGTTAGGAATAATGGAACTATATCGTTATTCCGGGTTAGGGATAACGGGGGAAACAAACTTTTAACCGAACTAATGAACTTATAAAAACCTGTGAACTCACTCTTCTTTAATGTTGACACTTGTTTCTTTACATGTTTCTCAGGACGCTAGGAGCTCTAGGTGCACTCACTTGCATTGATCAAGACATCTTTTATCGAGTCTCATTTACGAATATTGTTTGGGTTTTTCTTTAGTTTTGGCGTTTGTGTTGGCGCCCGTTCCTTTACTTTACTTTAATGCTTCCGCACAACTTTAAAACTGATGCTTCCGCTAAACATTGAAACCAAACTAAGACAATTTAAAAATAACCATGAACGGTTAAACAAATGATTTTGGAAAACGTATAAACAAATCATATAGAGTCGTTCGACGTTACTAGTGTCTCGGATTCTGGTTTGTTCACACGTCTCGCGGTAAAACTCCGCAAGTGGAAATTGAGGGTGTGACACATAGTGATATCCCAACTTGTTCCCAAGGTTTGCATATTAAATTCCTAGCATCAAGTGTTCAGATTCGTAAGTTTGCAATACGTTACGAGCTACATATTTACAATGAAGGTATAATCAAAGCTTAACAATACAGAATATAAATTCGTCGCTTGACTTGACACAGAGCTACCGGTCACGACGGGATAGTCAACCCGATAGATCTATCAACAATTCCACGCATATAATATAAATGATTAAACGAAAAAACTTGTGTAAGAGCCCGCAATGGGTCTCTTATGATGCCTGCCTCACGTATAATACATATATCTTACTAAAATGATAAATTTAATAAAACATGTGTTGTACGAATTTCCCGCATCCCTACCGAAACGTAAGCCAATACCGATACTTACTCTATTGAGACCGAGCAAACTCGTCCCAACTTTAGATTTAAGCATTTTTAAATCTACACAGTCGTTTTATCCCCAAAACATCGTAATAATCCCCGTTTCATCCCCGAAACGCATATATCATTAATCAAATCCCGTTTCTCCTAAAAACATATTTTTATACCAAAACCGTTTAATCAAAGGTATATTTTATATAAAAGCGTATACTTATCCTTTTAAAGCGTGTTCTTCCCCCAAAACAGTTATAAAATAGTAAAAAGAGGGGTTTAGTGGCACTCACATTTGGGTGCGTTTTTATATTCGCGCTATCCCACATTTGATTCTACACGCCCTAATATACGTAGAAACGTTTTATCAATCAATATTCTACAAAATCCCTAAGTTTCTCCAATACTTAGAATTTTCACATAACTTTGAGATTTTTCTCGAAAAGTCGTTATTTTTTATTATGTTGGCGTATTTATAGATTTGCGTTCTATATATATATATATATATATATATATATATATATATATATATATATATATTAAGATTTTGTGACTTGAACAATTTTAGTGCTGACCCTCATTATGTTATATCCATTATCACACCCGTTTATAAGCAATATATCTACAATTTGGGCGTCGTAATATATATACATAAACGTGGACACATAATCACATATCGTAATACACGTATCTCATGAACTTATATATTTTATCATCTTTAAAGCATTCATACATGTAATAACTCATCAAAAGCCTATGTATCATGTCACACACCCGACCCGCAGCGGAAAAGGTGATCGGGGCATGATTGGGTTATCATCAAAGCTCATGACATTTATTTTAACGTTTCATATTCATTAATACACTTTAATGGGAAATTACAATCAATATTACATCATGTCCTAAACATCAATCTAGGCTTCATTGTTTTCTTCTAAGGCATATCCTATGTTTTCCTTGCTTCATCCTGTTCACCTGTATCATGTGTAAAAATGGTTTTTGGATCAACAAAAAGTTGGCGAGTGAATCCTATGAAAAACATTTGAACAAGTTTATTTAATTGATTACAAAATAAAGTGCACAACCACACATGAGTAAAAATAGATGTAAACTTATTCACCAATCAATTAATATTAAATAATGCACACATGAACAATAATGGATCGTTTTGAGGCACGCGTTGCTCAACTCGTCTCTCACGAGGAACTGATGGGCCTAATGAATGATTTGCATATACTTGACAATATGAAATACATAACTACAAACAATGTATACAATCTAAGTTTAGATCTCAATATGGTATGGCACAAGTTTAAATAAACGAGTTATTTTTGGTGACACATGACACACCCCAAAACGTGTAATTAAAAAGGGGAGTTGTAAGATTCACTCACATTGGGTGCGTTCGGTTGATGATGTTGAATGCGCATGAAGTGGTTTTAACCACGAGTGAAATTAACCTAGATAATGGCATAATTGTTCGGTAAGTAAACGGATTTTATTAATCCATTTTAGTAGGATTGTTGGGTGTATTTTTGTGAGTTTAAGGCTATTTTCTAACCTTAAAAATGTTATTTTTAAGTATTTTTAATTGATTTTTAATTAAAATTAATAAATAAATAAAAATAATTAAAAAATGTTGACTTTTTTGACCGTTGACCGTTGACTTTGACTGTTGACCGGTTCGTATGCGTGTATGTGTGCGCTGAGTGAGGCTCGAACCCAAGACCTCCCGTACGCGTGCACGCAGCTCTACCAACTGAGCTATGTGTCTAACCCGAAATATTTCTGTTTTTAATTATATTTATATACTAATTAGATTAAACTGAAAATCCTTTATTTTTTTAAAAACGATTTAATGCGTCGGACCGGTGCGCTCCACGGGTCTCGAACCCGGGACCTGTGGGTTGAGTTAACACACAGTCCACCGCTGGACTGTGTGTCTAACTTGTTAAATAAACTGATTTTTATTATACTTATATACTAACTACCTTATTTCGTTTCTGCCTTAAATAAAAAGTTTGACAATTGTCCGGACCGGTGTAGTAGTCCGGACTCGAACTCGTGACCTGTGTTTTAAACGCGCACACAGTCCACCACTGGACTGTGTGTCTATCTTGGTTATTATTCCGGTTTTTATTATACTTAACAACTATATGAAATGAATCCGGTTCAGTAATAAAAAGGAACATTTTTATTAAAGCGAGGGAGCGTGGGACAAGATTCGAACTCGAGGCGTAAGCGTGTTTAGTGTGCACACAGTCCACCGCTGGACTGTGTGTCTAACCCGAGTTATATCTTGATTTGTAATAAACTTAAACACTACAGAAACTTCGTCTTCTTCGTTGAATTTAACCGGAACTAACGTCCGATTGATTCATCGATTTTATCAAGTTTCTTTAGTGTGTTATGATTAATTATAGGTGAGATAAATGAAAAGAATGAGAGACTAAGCGTTAGATATACCGAAACTGGACTCCTCTGTTTCTCCGGCAGAACTCCGGTGACAGCAAAAGATTCCGGCGACGTGTGTCTTGCGGCAGAGGGTCTTCAACGAGCTTGAGATGAATGTGGGTGGCTTCGGTATGAGTTCTGAGTGTTCAGTGTTTAGAGTAAGGCACAGAAGTGAAAAACCCGGTTTTCCGGCGATTTGCAGGTATTTTCCGGCGAGTGAATTTTCGTCGAGAAAGGGTGCGGTTTTGAGCGAAAAGGCTACCAGTGGATTGTGGGTGAATTTATAGGGAGGAATCGAGATGTATAGAGTCGGATTTCAGGCTTGATTCAAAGTCATTACGTTTTCCGGCGGTTATGACTTGCGTCGCGGGTTCAGACGTCGGTTATAACCGATGTCATAGTTAAAGTTTACGTTAAAACTGAAGAAACCGTCAATTCTTGGCGAGATAGTCGGGATTTCCGAGGACTGCAATTAGGCGCGTCGGTTTTTGAATTCGAGATTTATTTTATGTATTAATTGTCTCTAATAATAAACAAGAAACATTAGTGGCGCAGTGGTTGGATGGTTAAGTGTTAAGGCTTTGTTTGAATCGCTGGCTGACCCGGGTTCGAAACCCGGCAGCAGCATTTTATTTTTATTTTCTTATTTTCAATACTTTTTCAAATATAAATTATATTTTCCAATATACTTATTAATTATGTATCGTTTAAAATTAATTTGGGCATTAAATATGCAACGAAATTTTTAACTGATTGTTCGGTTAATAAACGGAGCGGGTTTGGTAAATTCGTTTTTTTGACGGATGTTACATATCATTTCCATGCTCGACAACAAGTTACACATCTAACGCGATTTTTACCAATATCACCGTTTTAACCGCACAAGTGTACATGCATAGTCTAAATACCTACTATCATGTTATCACTTATAATATCAAATCACATATTCTCATATTCACATATCACATTATAATACACTCAAAGTTCACTCTTGAACAATCCATGTTCATGTACACTGAAATATGCGTATTTTAGCGTTTTCGGTAACGTTTTAGGGCATCAGAAGTCACATATGACTAACCAAACACCAAAGATACTTAATATAAGTTAAAATACTTGTATGTTTATCAAAAATATCAGTTTACTTACTGATCTAAAACAGTTTTATAAAAATCTCTTAAAAAGCCGATTTTTTTACCGTTTTTATCGCATAGTCTTGTACCGAACTTTACCATAAGCATCCCAAATCGTAACGATTTGATATTTTAACATAATACATGTTATTTAATGAGTAAATTGATGCTTATAATCAGATTAATGCATTTTTTATGTAACCCACAAAAATCATGCATTTTCACATATTTTACAACTTTTTATGTTACATGTACAACATGCAAAACTACCAAACCCATGACCAAGTTTCATGCCATTATAACAATTCAAATATTATTATTTCTAGTGTTTATTATCTGATTTATTTCACCTTTGTCATACATATTATTTTCAACAACTTATGAACATTTAACCATAATGTACACTCATGTACAAGCATCTAATGTATGGTTATCCTATTCTCATCATCCAAGACTTGTAAATGCATCTACCATTCATTTATTACATTCTCATACTATCCATGTATCATCTTCATCAAATCATAATCCAATCATTTTATCATAAATGCAAGTAACATTCTCATATTTATAAACATATGACAAAACTCATGTGCATGCATATGTATGTACATATACACGACACACATATATATTTATATACGTCCAAAAATCCACTTTTCATGTATTCATCTCAAATAACAAAACTCTTATATGACACCCTTTTAAATCATGCATGCATTCACTTTTTAGATTAATATCAATCAAGAATCTATCAAAAATACAACCTCTATTATACACACATACATACGTACGACTATACATACATATACACACATCCATTTTTAATCTCTTTAAAACCATTTATTTTAGTTCCAAGTTTGTGAAATATCTCAAGAATCAAGAGAAACTTTCCATTATCATGAACATCACTTTGAATCAAGAGCATGTTTTAGAGAAATGATTTTATATCTTCAAGATTCAAGTGGGTTTTGATAAAGTGTAATGATATGGAGCTTGATTCTTGTTAAAGACACCTTGAAAACCTTCTTGGATCTTCAAAACACCTTGAAACCTTCTTGAAATGGACTTGAATCTCCAAAAACAAGTTCCCGAAATTTGAAAATGGTGGTGTAAGAGGGGTGTTCGGCCGAGATTTTTAGAGAGAGAGTGAGATGGATTTTGTTTGGTGTTGATTTTATAAAATGGAGTGTATAAAGATCTCAAATGATTACTTGCAAATATCTAGGCTAACACTTGGCAATTTCAAGAGAAATGTGGGCTTCTGAGCCGCCACCTCCCTTGTTCTCTCTCATATATACACGCATACATACATATATAACATATATTAGACAAAAACTGGTATTTAACTGGCTACCAGGTATTTTATCTAGCGTTTAATCTCGTTTTTAATGTGTTTTAATTTATTTTATCACTTTATAAAAATAAACTCACCAAAATATTGCTGAACAATATTTTATTGGCCTAGACTGGCTGCGTTGCAAGTATTTGACAGTATACACACTGTGTAGTGCGGTACGCGTTTAAACTCGAGAAATAGAGTTTCTAAGCGTTTTAATTTATTTTTCTCCACGAATAACATTTTAATCATAACTGACTATTTTTAGGATTTTAACATTAATCGGGCGGTCACCGACATTCGTTTCGCATTTTATCTGTTACGGGATAAACGTTTATCTTAATATTGCCAACATAATTTTTAATAAACTTTAAATTTATCAACACATCAAATATCATCAAATAACACCAATTTCAATAAAATTTTGCCTTTTATTTATTCATAACACGTGTCACACTAGTACATGCTCTAAAATAACTAGGTGTCACAAGTGGGTCATTAAGGCTTGAAACAAGCCCAAACACACCCTTAAAGTGGGTTGTCCCCATTTTTTTTTGTTAAATAAATGTTATTATTTGGCTAGTTTGTTACCTTTTAATGGGTTATTAACTTATAATAAGGTGTGGCATAATATTCCTAATGTTTGGTTATTATATCCTAAGGTCTTATAAGCAAAATTAACATGTTTTAAAAAGATTAATCTAGACTAACAATTAACAAGTTCGTGACACCTAACGAAGCGTCAAATAAGTGTAAATCTCTCGATTGAATGATCAAGTATTGCGTATGAATGAAATGCTTAAGAATTATGATTACACGAGAATTGTTTATGAATTAATTTATGATACAAACTATGTTAGTAAACGTGGGTATGTATCGATGTATAAACATGTATAAGTAATGTATATTCCACATAAAGATCAATTTCATTACGATCGAAGTCTCGGATTTATAATGGTTCAAGATGAGACATGATTACAAAGGAATGAGTTTCCGAAAATAGCATTATGATACATTCTTTCTAAAAACGGAAAGTTGCGAAAAGCGAGGCGTTACAGTCAATTCGAACGCAGGGCCGTCTCCGAAAATTACAAAAATAAAATAAAATTGGCCCTATGCGAGATAAAATTTTTGGGCCCTATTCATAAATTTTCCATGTATTATAAACTCATCACCAAAATTTATGTGAAAGTAATTTAAATAGTTTTTTTAGCTAAGTTTAGTTAGTAATTTATTAATTAAAGAGTAAACTGCCATTTTGGTCCTTGTGGTTTGTCTGGTTTTGCCACTTTAGTCCAAATCTTAAAGTTTTTGTATCCAGGTCCATGTGGTTTCATTTTTGTTGCCATTTTAGTCCAAAAGTGAAATCAGGCCAGATTCCCAAATTAAACCCCCTTGTTTTGTCCTTTTCCTCAGGGGTAATTTATCATTTTTGTTTTATTATAACTGGTTATTAATTAAAAAATAAAACTAAATTAATCACACAAATAATATCTCTAATATCTCCATCTTCCCTAATATCTCCATTTTTGCCTCAAACTCCTTCTTCGTAACCACCACATCCTTCAACCGCTTAACCACCACCGTCGTACCTTCCTCCAGCACCGCCTTGTGTGACGTCCCTACGCTACCCTTACCTAACACCTCCGCTGATGCTCGTAACAAATCCTCCAAATCGAAGTTGTATATACCTCCGTCGAAGAACACTAGATTGTTTCTCTCACCTTCTGATAACGTCCGGTGATGTCATCCTTCGACGACGACGTTCCGGCTTCTGTCACCACTCTGGTTGCTCCTGCGGCTGCCGAAGTTTGCACCAGCGGTTTGGGAGGCTCTTTTCGCTTGTTTATTACGTTTTTTCGTAGGCATAGTAACATGATTAGTAATAAGAATGCGAGAATTAACACAGATCCGACTGCTATAGCGACGATTGCTCCGGAGACGGTGGTGGAGATCCCATGGCGCCGACGAAGCTAAACCCTCTGTTTCTCTCTCTAACTGTTCATCAGAGAAACTAAACCCTTTAGAGAAGATGATGGTTGCAGAGAGGAGAAGGGGTTGGAGAAGATGATGGTTGTAGAGAATGGGGTTTGGATTAGGGTTTGCTTCATTTGGGGAAGATGAAGATCTGAGCTTTTATGAGGTCAAACTTTTTATTTAATTTTAATTTTTTAATTAATAATCAGTTATAATAAAATGGTAATGACCAATTTACCCTGAAGCTGAGGACAAAAAACAAGGATTAATGTGAGGAATATGAGCTGAATTCACTTTGGACCAAAATGGCAACAAAACTGAAACCATAGGGACCCAGATACAAAAACTTTGAGATTTGGACTAAAGTGGCAAAACTGGCCAAACCACAGGGATCAAAATGACAATTTACTCTTAATTAAATGTAAAGATTTACCTGACAAAATTCTATACAAAATTAAAAACATTTGGGCCCCGGGAGGGTTTGGGCCCTGTGCTGTCGTCCACCACGCACTCCCTCAAAGACGGCCTTGTTCGAACGCGTCAAATATAGTTGACTTTTTTTATCGTCACAAACCAAACATATACCGATCGAACAACACCGGTACCGATATTCGTTTTTATGGTTTTCAACCGATTCAAAACACGTGTCGAGTGCCGGTATCGTACTGGTATTGTAGTGAACCGAATCGATGATGACCAAAAGCCCGCCGCGAAGCGTGAGATTCATCCCACTAGTTATATATTAATAGTTTTAATTTTTTTTAACTAATCTATCTATCTATACATATAATAAAAGAAACCTTTTGTGGGAGACGTGGGCTACCAAAATTTAGGTTTCTCCGCCTAAACAAATGACTCCAAATCTGATTAAAATGTTTTTTTTTAAATATTATGTAGGTGTGATAATATATTTTGTTCAATATTTGATAATTTATGGTTTTTTTGTTGCCTAATTATTTAAAGATAACTTAATCCATTCAAATTTTATCTAAAACTAGTGGTTTTTCTTCTCGTGCGTTGCGCGAGTATTTTATTATTATTATTTTTTTTTTCACGTTTTTCTACCTTAGCAATTGACTGAGGGTTTCGAACCTTTGTCATGATTTATTGGCGATATCAAAAGTCATCTATCAGTTGAATACATGGTTACTAATGGTTAATACCATTTCGATAGTTTGTTAAACCCAGTATTTTTGTAGAGTCCAAAAGCTGTTTTTCGTCCTAATTATTGACTTCCTGCAAAAGAGTGGCTTTCTACTTCTAGCTGAAGCTGCCATGGTTCTTGGCTCTATTAGACGGCAGAGATATTTATTAAAGGGTACTGAAGAGCATTTTACTAAGGGGACTGAAAAGCATTTAAGTTAATGATCTTAACTGTTGACTCATACTTCAAATGAAGTTCCTTTGAAAACTAAAAGCAAGAGGAAGTCTAACAAAGATAAATTAGAGCAAACCTCACCCTCAATGAACTACAACCACACATCAAATCCTGTTTAAAAATATTTATTACAAGCTGATTTCAATGTGATATTTTCAGCCTCATATATTAAGATTCGTGTTTGAGATGCCATCTCAAAGGAGACATCTGGATTGGCGGGGCCAAAACGCCTCTATTTTGGTTGTCGCTGCAAAGAGTACATGAATCCATTAGAGCAGGTATGAAACCACACGTAAAACAATATAGCAAATGCAAACGCTCATACCCTAAGTGAAGATGCGAGAACACACTTTGAAACACACACACTCGTCCATTGCATGTTGTCATCAGGCTTTCTAATAAGTCTCAAATCCAACAGCGAAGCATAAAACTTTTCCACAAATAAAGTGACAATAGAACTTATATAGGTTGATGTTTTCTTTGAGAAAGGGATAACATTATTACACAATACCTGCATAGATTAACAACTAACGCCTGATGATGACGAAACCAAAACGTATAAGCTAGTTTCTGCGAGAGGAAAAACAACGATTGCAAAAAAATTACCAGCATAGAGTAACAACAAACAGAGATTGCGAAAAAATAAAACACTCACTATGGAAGGCACAAAAAGCTTCATTCAATGGGAACTGTGGTTTGTGATTCTATACTACAGTTGCACAACCTTAAAAACCATTGAACAAAATCACATCATTTTGTTTTTATATTAACTCACTCTATCATTGTTGTAATGAGACATATATAGACATATATTGATAAACAAAGGCATAGACCTTCAAATACAACTAAACCCAAACTGAAAATACAAAGGATGTCTTCGAAACTTTGTATACTTCATTAACAGCGGACTCCACAACTAAACGAAACTCATAAAATAACTTTTTATGAAAAACACCATCCAAACAAAGTCACTTAAACAAAGTTCACTTCATTATTACCTGAATAATTGAAGTTGGTTTTTATTCCGACAGTTTATGTGTGTTCAACTCTAGAATTATATTGCATACTAAAGCAAACCTGAGAGGCTGAGATTGAAAGCTTTTGAAGAACAATATACCTAAAACTCCCGGTGCTCAATGAAACCAACTGCCAAGTACTTGTTCGTATATCGTATTTAGTAATAGATTGAATCAATTAAATACATAGCAAGTTTGGCATTTTAAGCGTTCGTATACAATAGCAAAGTTCAAGAGTTGAGCAACAAATACTAAATAACTATCCCAAACTACATAAGACACTTGCTAGAATCACCAAATAAATACCATATGGTAGACAACCAAATAACGTTGACTATTAGGCCCAAGAACACGAACAAAAAATTTGATCTCTACCAAGATCGACTCCTTTTGTTTATTATAATTCTTGACTCTACCAAAGTACATGACCCTAACCATCTTTATATATATTAAACAACTTCCTAAACCTACTCAAACTCAAACTTCTATCTTCTATACATTCAAATACTATATAAACATGCAAACTAATCCTAATCCTACTATATAGATCAAACAGTTTAAGTAAAACTAATTAAATCAATCTTTCACTTTAACCCCTTCGACTTTCTTTAGTTCGTGTTTTAGGATTATACCCTTCAATCACCCCCTTAATCCTAAAACCCGACCATGATTCTCTTTCTCTTTTCCTTGATCGAACCACACTGGTTATGATCGTTCTTTCTTCTTACTCGTTCTTCATGTGTTCCTTACTTTCTTGTTGTTTGCCTTGCTATCTTTTGTTAGGAATATCGGATCAGAGTAGGATCGAGCGGAAGCGGAACAAACACACACACACACACTAGCAGAAAATAAAGAACACGAGAATTTACGTGATTCGTTCAATGTGACCGACGTCCACGGGTTGCAACTAGGGTTAGGATTTTATTTCTGAGTTGATTCAATTACAAAGGTCCTATCAACTTTTTATAATACCCAAATTAGGGTTTACAACTTGTTGACCAAGAAAATGTAAATTAGGAAACCGAATATTAGGCTTAACAAAGTTAGCGTATCTGCTCCATAATAGCGCATCTCATGACAAAAGCAAATATTAGCACATCCCACATTTAGAGCATCTGTTAGAGCATTTATTAGAGCATCTAGTATAGAGCAATTAGAGCATTGATACAATAGAGCATCTATTCCCTGCATTCTGCAACTGCAAAGCCTACATATCTAACAATCTCCCACTTGGAGGCTTTGCATAAACCACAAAGTCTATCCAAGTAAACACATCACCAGTTCAAGTCTTCCAAGCCTCCAGTTCCAAGAACAAGCTAAGACTTCAGTCACATTCAATCCCCTAGTTGCAACCACACCTCTCATTAAGTACCTGAGTGACCAGTTGAAGCTTCCACAAGCTCCAACCCAGCCGCGACTGAAACCGTCAGCGACTCATTCTCTATCTCAACCGGCTTGGACGATCCGCCAGCTCCAGCCCCAGAACTAATACCACTCTCCACATTTTGCAAACTATTTCCAGGAGAGCATTTTTCTTCAGTCGGAACCTTCGCCTTCAAAACCCAACGGCTTTTTGTGATTGTACCCGGACAGACTCGTGCTCCCACTATCACCAAATCCCCTGTCTGGCTTAAACTTAGACCCCCGACCACATTCAACTGACATCCCCAAAGCACCAGGATTCAAGTTTGCAAATCGAACCCTCTTCCGCTTACTAGATTCAGTGAACAGACTTTATGTGTACAGGGACGGCTACTCCCTTAGCAGGTATCTCAACTAGATACAACGATCCCGTCTTCTCCCACAGGAAACAACAAGATTTCCATCAATCACCTTCCACTTCACACCACCAAACTTAATATCTAGTACCTATTTATCCAGTTGACAAACAGAAATAAGTTTCTTCGTTAAACCTGGAATTACCCTGACATTCTTTAAGTTCCATGTAGTGCCAAGTGAAGTCTTAAGATTGACATCTTCCATACCCGTAACATTAAGAACATGGCTGTTAGCTAATCGTACCTTTCCAAAGTCTCCCTTTTTCAAATTCACCATCGTCTCCCCGCTATGCATGGCGTGAAACAAAGAACCAGAATCCATAGCCCAAGAATCTATAGACTCTTCACAACAAATCAGTACGTCACCATCAGATTAATTAATCTGATACAACACTGTTTACATGTTTTTACCATCCTTTTTCTGAGGATCAGGACACTCGTTTTTAACATGCCCCTTTTCACCACAGTTCTAGCACCTCACATTCTTCCCAGCTTTAGACAAGCTTTTCCCACGACTCCCACTGCTTCTGTTATTACCTCTTCCCCTGCTAACACTGAGCATACCAGAAGTAGATCCTCCACTAGAGTTCCTTCGGAGAATATCTTCACCCAAAACATTATCCCGCATCTGATCAAACTTCAAATTTCCAGCTCCAGCCGTTTCAGTGACCGTTGTCACAAATCCTGACCAACTATCAGGTAAGGAAGATAACAAAACCACAGCCTGAGTGTCACATCGAACTTCATGCCCACAGTTGCTAACCTAGACAAAATCGAATTGACTTCGTTAATGTGATCAGCAACTAGGTTGCCCTCGTTCATTCTCATTTTAAACAGTTCCCTCGTCAAGAACACCCTATTACCAGCAGAGGGCGTCTCATACATATTTGATAGAGCTGTTAACATATCACGAGCAGTTTTTTCTTTCATGATATAAAAGCAACTCTCCTCGTCAAAGCCAATGTAATTTTACCTCTTGCCTTTTTGTCCTTTGAGTTTCAAATTGCTTCGGCAACTTTATCCATTCCAGCAGGTTTTTCTTCCAGTACCACATCCAAATCGCATTCACCAAGCAACACCTCTATTTGCATTCTCCACCATGCAAAATCAGTACCGCTGAAATTCTCGATTCGGAACTTTCCGTCTTCAGCCATAGCAAACGAGAAAACAAAAAAAACCACAAGGAACCAAGCACCCGAAACCCGATCAACCTTCAATAAACCCGAAGCACCCGAACCGACGACTTCTCCTGCAAACCCGAGCGTAAACCAGCGAATAAACAAGGTTCAAGAACCGAAACCCTAATCCAAACACCTGAAACCACCAGATCTGCAACAAACAACCCGACGGCGCAAAACCCTAAACCTTACGAGCCGTAACCTAAAGAATAGGTATGGGCCGTAAACAGGCGGTGGCGACAACAACATCAAATCTAGACCTCTCGTCCAGCTCTCTCCCTCTCCTGCGATAACCGTGTGTTTAACTGAACCTATTGCTCTAATACCACTTGTTAGGAATATCGGATCAGAGTAGGCTCGAGCGGAAGCGGAACAAATACACACTAGCAGAAAATAAAGAACACGAGAATTTACGTATAACATCCGTAAAAAAACGGGTTTCCAAAACCCGCTTCGTTTATTAAACCGAACAGTCAGTCATAATTTTCGTCGCATATATATTGGTTATTTTAATTTTAAAGATACATAATTAATATATAAATTAGAATCTTAAAACATAATTGTTAAATAACAAAAAATAACGAATTTAAAAAAAAGTGGAGACGTCGGGTTTCGAACCCGGGTCACCCACTAACTTATACACACACAGTTTTCACCACTCCGCCACACGCACGTGTTGTGAAGAAACTTAAGCAAATAAAACTTAAAGTCTCACCCGCGAACAATCCTGATTTCAACCAAAACTGAAACCGCCATCAATCTTCAATCAATCATTGAATTTTCGCGATCATCTTGGGCATAACAGACAACTGGGCATCGGTTATAACAAATCCATTGATTCAATTCGAATCAAAACTGATCAAACCGTATGATTTTGGAAATCGAAACCGAAATGTAATTAAATTCGAGTTATACGTTATATCGATGTATTCATCATTTGAGCTCGCGAGTCTATCAAACTTACTCTCTCAAACTCGCTCTGAAAACCTCGCCGCAAGTCGCCGGAATCCTCTGCAAGTTGACCGAAAGTTATCGCCGGAAAACGAAGAATCTATCCCACTGTTGCCTTACTTTATAAACAGGACATCTAGAGCTCATACCGAAATCACCCACACTCACCTTAAACTCCCTGTAAAGTCTCTGTCGCAAGAAATACATCGCCGGAATTCTCTCAAGTCGCCGGAAAACCGAATCCATTTCATCTCTTCTGCCTTACTCTAAAATAAGACTTCTAGAGCTCAGACAGAAAGCACCACACTCACCTCAAACTTCTGGTAGAGCCTCTGTTGCAAGTTGAACTTCGCCGGGATTCTCTGTAAGTCGCCGGAATCCCCAGTTACTCGCCGGAATCATCACGGAGGATTTCAATTCGACACTGATCGGTATAATCTTTTGACCCATGTCCTTTATCATTTAATTTACTAAAGTATACCAGAATTACTGATTAAACAGTCGTGTTGATTCTCTGGTTTCATAAACTGAAGAAGATGAAACACTGTTAATATATAAGTCTAATTTAAAACGATTTTTAAACGGGTTAGACACACAGTCCAGTGGTGGACTGTGTGCAATTTTAAACCACACGTCCCGAGTTCGATTCGTACACTTAACCGGTTTCCTGTGATAAATCTCAATTTTTTTGAAAGGCCCCAGAACAACTTCTAGTTAGTATTTAAGTTTAATAAAAACCATTATTTTAACCAGGTTAGACACACAGTCCAGCGGTGGACTGTGTGCAAAGTTAAACCACAGGTCCCGAGTTCGAATCCTGCTTCTGTAACCGGTTCTGGACAATTATCAAGTTTTTAAATAAAGGCAGAAATGAATTAAACTAAAAAGTGTATAAATATAATTAAAATCAGAAATATTTCGGGTTAGACACGTAGCTCAGTTGGTAGAGCTGCGTGCACGTGTACGTGAGGTCACGAGTTCGAACCTCACTCAGCGCACATAATTAAAGCCACGGTCACGACCCGGTCAACAACGGTAGTCAACTGGTCAAAAAGTCAAAAGTTTTTATTTTATTTTTATTTATTTATTTTAATAAAAAAATCAATTAAAAACATTTAAAAATAATATTTTAAAGTTAGAAAATGACCTTAAACTTACAAAAATAATCTAAATATCATATTAAAATTGTTAATAAAATCCATTTATTTACCGAACCATTATGTTATTATTTAGGTTAGTTTCTATCGTGGTTAAATCCAAATTCGTGCGCATTCATCATCAATCCAAGAAAACGCAACCACTGTGAGTGAATTCTTACAAATTCCCCTTTTTATTCATGTTTTGGGGTGTATCATGTGTCGCTTAAATTAATTCGCTTATTCAAACTCGTGCTATACCATTATATGATCTAAACTTAGAATGTAAATATTGTTTGTTGTGATGTATTACATATTGTCAAGTTGTATGCAAATTATTTATTAGGCCCATCAGTTCCTCGTGGGAGACGAGTTGAACAACGCGTGCCTCAAAAACATTCATTAGGCCCATCAGTTCGTTGAACAACGCGTGCTTCAAAACTCATTCATTAGGCCATCAGTTCCTCGTGGGAGACGAGTTGAACAAGCGTGCCTCAAAACAATCATTTGTTGTATGTGTGTGCAATATTTAATATTATGTGTTTTGTGAATAAATTTACATCTACATTTACTTATATGTGGTTATGCACTTTATTTTATTATCAATACAATAAACACGTTTAAATGTTTTCATAGGATTCACTCGCCAACTTTTTGTTGACCCAAAAACCATTTTTACACATGATACAGGTGGACAGGAAGAAGCAAGGAACACATAGGAAATTGCCTTAGAAGAAAAATAATGAAGCCTAGAAAGATGTATAGAACATGTTGTACTTGTATGATTTGATTGTATGATCTCCTTTAAATTGTAACAATAAATATGAAACATTTTAATAAATGTCATGAGCTTTGATGAAAACCCAATCATGCCCCATCACCTTTTTCCGCTGCGGGTCGGGGTGTGACAGATTGGTATCATGAGCTTTTGACTATAGGGATATATGATAGGTTATTAGACCCTTAGAGCCTATACTATAGTTGATTAGATTTTAATTGTTAATGTGGTTACATGCAAACTCATGATGTTTATTTGTTTCATATTTATTACATACACAAATGCATGCAAACACTTCCAATTATAGTTTGTGATACTTAATGAATCATACTTATAGTCGAAATAACTGCATACATATACAATCATCACGCATATTTCAATGTTCACATATTCAAATCATCCTACTTACCGTTATTCAAGATTTTGTCGCATTTTTTTCATTTTTCAATCTCATCGAAGCTAGTTCTACGACGAGCATGTAGTAACTGTAAGGGTACGAGTACCGGTAGTCGGAAACGTCCTGTCTAGGTTGGCATTCGTATAAATCCAATATAACGGACCAGTTTGCCTACCTGGGGACTAACGATGAGAGTACGAAGGACCTATTAGGCCAAAGCATGCCACACCAAACGTCGTTCGAACTAACCCCACTTTGAGGTGTCACCGTGTCCACACCTGGATGCACTCCGAATATCATACGTTACATATATATTTCTCGATTTTCTCCGGTTTTAGTGTACGTTACCAGGTTAACCCATGCGAACCATATGAAAGACCCGGTAATCATGGGGGCCCACATGATTACGAAGGTGAAGTATGGCGGCATGCAAGGCCCAATTACGAGCAAAGCCCAAGACATCCTATGGATGTAGTAGATTTATTATTCTATATTTATTTTATGAATGTTCATTCCTACATACGACACATGACACCTAAAACGTCCAACTCATACTCTTGATACGTATTCCTTGTAGATGTCTTCTAGTCTCGCTCGTAAGAAGATGAGATCAGGAAAGCCCGCGAGCGCATGGCTGCCCAAATCGCTCAACAAATGGCTGCCGTAATACCCAACATTGTAGTTCAAGTTCAACATGCCCTTACGCAAATCCGCAATCAAGAAGATCAAAATGTTGTCAACCCTCCCCCAAATACCACTAAATGCACCTTCAAGCATTTCAAATCCTGCGACCCTCCAAAATACGAAGGGACTGAAGGTGTCACCGCTCTTCTCCATTGGTTTGAGGAAATGGAAAACACTTTTCTAAATTGCGATTGCCCCGATGATCGCAAGGTGCGATATGCTACCGGTCGTTTGCTTGGAATAGCACTTACATGGTGGAATACAGAGAAGGCCAAACGAGGTGCTGAGAATGTTATGACTTTGACTTGGGAAGAGCTGAAAGAGATCATGACAAGACGTTTCTGTCCAAGAAGCGAAATCAAGAAATTAGAGGATGAGTTCTATTCTTTGAAACAAAAAGAGGGCGACCACACCACATACAACAAGAGATTTCTCGAGTTGAATCAGATGGTCCCCAACTTGTTTCACTCCTCTCTACCGTTTGATTGAGCACTACATTCGAGGTCTTCCTTCAAAAATTCAAGACCCTATAATAAGTACCACACCTGCAACTTTGGAAGCAGCAATGGAGTTAGCTACAGAGCTCACAAGAACCGCATACGGAATAAAGACTCCAAGGAAGAGAAGAAGAAGGATAAAGCATCAACTGAAACCTCAAACTCCACCCAAACCGAATCCCCTTCTCAAACCACTTCTAAGAGAAAACGAGATGGACAAATCTTCGCTGTCACCAACACAACCAACCAGCTTCACAAGCCATACCCTCCAAGCTATCCCAATCACTCAAGTAGCACCCAACTCAACTTACCCAAATAAGAAACCTTACTTTGGACCTCACCCTCATGTAACACCTGTTTTTATCACCATCCATCTACCTACCTTGTCGACTATGTGCGAATTGTGGATGCTATGGTCATTTGAGCAAGGTTTGCCGCACCCCTCAAAACCAAACCTCACCCCCTACTCAAAACATGATCCAAACATATCAACAACCCCAATACCCCATGTTCCCATATGTTCGAGCTTGTTTCAATTGTGGCGACCCTACCCATTTTAGAAACACGTGCCCTCGATTGGTTAACATCATCAACGCTCAAGCTCAAGCAAACCCAGTTAACCAAGCAAATCAAGCAAACCCAGCTCCACCGCCAGCAAGAGGAAGAGTTTACAACATCAACGCCAATCCTGTTGAAGATAATAACGGCCCAAACGAACCACCCAACTAGTTTTCTTCACCAAAAATCAAGATTCAACTCCAACCGCTTAGTTTTTATGTTTTCTTTATGTTATCTCAATCTTCACGTATCTCAATTATAAATTGGAAATTTATCCAAAGAATCTTAATGCGAATTACTATTGCAGTTTTGTTTCATACTCATTGATTTAACATTCATATCATCATACCTCACGACGTATCTCAGTCTCATCATTTAAAGAAGTTAGGTTGTGTCTCACTTTTACATAGACTAACCTCTTCATCATAACAAACGAGAGAGGTACTGTCATCATTCAAACATGTATCCTTTCAGAATTAAGACTCAAGTTTTGGTTGTTGTTTTTGTTTATGTTCTAGAGTCACATAGAACTAATCATAACTTACTGATAAAGCCAATGTAAATTTGACGAGAATATGGTGGATACGCCGCTGTTACTTCCTATTTATAAGTATTCTTGCCAAAGGATCAGAGGCATTGTCAGGCGGTTATTAGAGGTTCCATGTAGGTTTTGTGGTAGAAGTTTTGTTTTAGGATATAACCTTATATTTCCAAACGTATCAAAACTCTGGTGCATGAGATCATACTTAGTCAATCAACTCTGTTTATCCATGTTCTGTATTCTTACACTTTAGGCATCAAAAAGCGATTCCTGTAGCCGGGTATTCAACCCTTACTAGGAACGTTACCGCCTCCAATAAAATTTAAACTTTCACCATCTTCTGATTATGTAATTGTTAAATTAAAACACCCTCTCCACAAGTCAAATATACCACTATTACTTAAATTTCGGGACGAAATTTCTAAAAGTAGGGGATACTATAACATCCGTCAAAAAACGGGTTTCCAAAACCCGCTTCGATTATTAAACCGAACAGTCAGTCATAATTTTCGTCGCATATATATTGGTTATTTTAAGTTTAAACGATACATAATTAATATATAAATTAGAATCTTAAAACATAATTGTTAAATAAAAAAAATTAACGAATTTAAAAAAAAAGTGGAGACGCCGGGTTTCGAACCCGGGTCACCCACTAACTTATACACACACAGTTTTCACCACTCCGCCACACGCACATGTTGTGAAGAAACTTAAGCAAATAAAACTTAAAATCTCACCCGCGAACAATCCGATTTCAACCAAAACTGAAACCGCCAATAAATCTTCAATCAATCATTGAATTTTCGCGATCATCTTGGGCATAACAGACAACTGGGCATCGGTTATAACCAATCCATTGATTCAATTCGAATCAAAACTGATCAAACCGTATGATTTTGGAAATCGAAACCGAAATGTAATTAAATTCGAGTTATACGATATATCGATGTATTCATCATTTGAGCTCGCGAGTCTATCAAACTTACTCTCTCAAACTCGCTCTGAAAACCTCGCCGCAAGTCGCCGGAATCCTCTGCAAGTTGACCGAAAGTTATCGCCGGAAAACCGAAGAATCTATCCCACTGTTGCCTTACTTTATAAACAGGACATCTAGAGCTCATACCGAAATCACCCACACTCACCTTAAACTCCCTGTAAAGTCTCTGTCGCAAGAAATACATCGCCGGAATTCTCTGCAAGTCGCCGGAAAACCGAATCCATTTCATCTCTTATGCCTTACTCTAAAATAAGACTTCTAGAGCTCAGACAGAAAGCACCACATTCACCTCAAACTTCTGGTAGAGCCTCTGTTGCAAGTTGAACTTCGCCGGGATTCTCTGTAAGTCGCCGGAATCCCCAGTTACTCGCCGGAATCATCACCGGAGGATTTCAATTTGACACTGATCGGTACAATCTTTTGACCCATGTCCTTTATCATTTAATTTACTAAAGTATACCAGAATTACTGATTAAACAGTCGTGTTGATTCTCTGGTTTCATAAACTGAAGAAGATGAAACACTGTTAATATATAAGTCTAATTTAAAACGGATTTTTAAACGGGTTAGACACACAGTCCAGTGGTGGACTGTGTGCAATTTTAAACCACACGTCCCGAGTTCGATTCGTACACTTAACCGGTTTCCTGTGATAAATCTCAATTTTTTTGAAAGGCCCCAGAACACTTTCCAGTTAGTATTTAAGTTTAATAAAAACCAGTATTTTAACCAGGTTAGACACATAGTCTAGCGGTGGACTGTGTGCAAAGTTAAACCACATGTCCCGAGTTCGAATCCTGCTTCTGTAACCGGTTCTGGCAATTATCAAGTTTTTAAATAAAGGCAGAAATGAATTAAACTAAAAAGTGTATAAATATAATTAAAATCAGAAATATTTCGGGTTAGACACGTAGCTCAGTTGGTAGAGCTGCGTGCACGCGTACGGGAGGTCACGAGTTCGAACCTCACTCAGCGCACATAATTAACACGGTCCGACCTGTCAAACGGTCAACGGTCAACTGGTCAACTGGTCAACGGTCAACTGGTCAAAAAGTCAAAAGTTTTTATTTTCTTTTTATTTATTTATTTTAATAAAAAAATCAATTAAAAACATTTAAAAATAATATTTTTAAAGTTAGAAAATGACCTTAAACTTACAAAAATAAATCTAAAAATTCTATTAAAATTGTTAATAAAATCCATTTATTTACCGAACCATTATGTTATTATTTAGGTTAGTTTCTATCATGGTTAAATCCAAATTCGTGCGCATTCATCATCAATCCAAGAAAACGCAACCACTGTGAGTGAATTCTTACAAATTCCCCTTTTTATTCATGTTTTGGGGTGTATCATATGTCGCTTAAATTAATTCGCTTATTCAAACTCGTGCTATACCATTATATGATCTAAACTTAGAATGTAAATATTGTTTGTTGTGATGTATTACATATTGTCAAGTTGTATGCAAATTATTTATTAGGCCCATCAGTTCCTCGTGGGAGACGAGTTGAACAACGCATGCCTCAAAAACATTCATTAGGCCCATCAGTTCGTTGAACAACGCGTGCCTCAAAACGCATTCATTAGGCCCATCAGTTCCTCGTGGGAGACGAGTTGAACAACGCGTGCCTCAAAACAATCATTTGTTGTATGTGTGAGCAATATTTAATATTATGTGTTTTGTGAATAAATTTACATCTACATTTACTTATATGTGGTTATGCACTTTATTTTATTATCAATACAATAAATACGTTTAAATGTTTTCATAGGATTCACTCGCCAACTTTTTGTTTACCCAAAAACCATTTTTACACATGATACAGGTGGACAGGAAGAAGCAAGGAACACATAGGAAATTGCCTTAGAAGAAAAATAATGAAGCCTAGAAAGATGTATAGAACATGTTGTACTTGTATGATTTGATTGTATGATCTCCTTTAAATTGTAACAATAAATATGAAACATTTTAATAAATGTCATGAGCTTTGATGAAAACCCAATCATGCCCCGATCACCTTTTTCCGCTGCGGGTCGGGGTGTGACATTACGTGGTTTGGTCGAGGTGACCTACGTCCACGGGTTGCTACTAGGGTTAGGATTTTATTTATGAGGTGATTCAATTACAAAGGTGCTATCAACTATTTATAATACCCAAGTTAGGGTTTACAACTTGTTGACCAAGAAAATGTAAATTAGGAAACCGAATATTAGGCTTAACAAAGTTAGCGTATCTGTTTCATCATAGCGCATCTCATGACAAAAGCAAATATTAGCGCATCCCACATTTAGAGCATCTGTTAAAGCATCTAGTATACAGCATCTATTAGAGCATCTAAGTATAGAGCATCTGATTACAATAGAGCATCTATTCCCTGCAACTGCAAAGCCTACATATCTAACATCTTTCTTGCTGAATTCTTTCGAATATTTTCATGCTTCTTGCTTTAACTCGAAAAGAGTCACTCGATCCTGCTATAACCCGATAAAAATCAAATTTACTTTTGCCTTCTTACCTTCTATCCTACATTCTTCAAGACCTGGCTCTTGACTACATTCTTTCTTCCTTTAAGTACTGGCTCTTAACTTCCTTTCACCTTCTTTCAAGAAACGATTTCTTGATTACCTACGACCTTCTTTCAAGAAACATACCCGGCAACCTTCTTTCCAAGGAATGTTCTTGTATACCTTCTACCTTCTTTCCCTTCTACCTTCTCTATACCTTCTTTACCTACTTAACATTCTTGATTACCTACTTTAGCCAGTCACCTTCTTGTTCTAGCCAAACCTTCTTTAACTCATCAAGAAAACATTATTGATAACCTACTTAACTAACCTTCTTCTCGGATGCGAATAACACCATAAAAAACACTTTTTTTCCGAGATCGCCTGGGATCACCTACTACCTCGATCTTTCTTTTCAGCCTTGTGATCGTAATACCTTCTTGAACATAACTTTCTTGCTTCGATTACTTTCTCAGCCAAACCATTTGTTTTAGCCAATCACTTTCTTTGGCAAAAACACCGTTCAGCGGAAACCTACTACCGCCTACCTTCGAATTACCCTTTTTTCTTTAATTCCAGCCGACTCGATCAAAAACCTTCCTTGCTTGCTTAAAAATTAATCAATCTTCTTGCATTCATACTTTTGAACAATCTATAGCCTTAAACAATTACCTTTTTTATATTTTTTTTCTTTCCACGCAGCAGCCAAGTTGCATGCATGCTTCTTTTTCCTTCACAAACCCATCATGAATTAATTCATTGAATCAAAATTAATTCCACCAACTATAAATTCACCTCCCTTCCTTTGTTTTATTTTATTTCTATCGCTGATAACACACACTCCAACCCTTCAAATACCGCCCCCTTTCACTACCGTTGCAACCCCACAGCTGAAGGGGGGCTGCTCCCCTTCTTGAATAACGACTCTCAAAACCGTAGACACAAAGCTCTTTCACCAATTGTTGGCTATCAGGGCCAAGAACACGAACACAAAATTTGATTTTAACCAAGATCGACTCCTTTTGTTTGTTATAATTCTTGACTCTACCAAAATACATGACCCTAACCATCTCTCTCTCTCTCTATATATATTAAATAACTTCCTAAACCTACTCAAACTCAAAGTTCTATCTTCTAGACATTCAAATACTAGATAAACATGCAAACTAATCCTAATCCTACTATATTAATCAAGCAGTCTAATTAAAACAAATAAAATCAATCTTTCACTTTATCCCCTTTAACTTTCTTTAGTTCGTGTTTTAGGATTAAACCCTTCAAATAATCTACATAAATAACAAACACATGGTAGTGTGTCACACCTCCAAATTACCACTTACGGAGTTTTACCGCGAGGCGTGTAACATCCGTCAAAAAACGGATTTACCAAACCCGCTCCGTTTATTAACCGAACAATCAGTTAAAAATTTCTTTGCTTATTTAATGCCCAAAATAATTTTAAACGATACATAATTAATAAGTATATTGGAATATATAATTTGTTTTTGAAAAACTGTTAAAAATAATGAAATAAAAATAAAATGGCACTGCCGGGTTTCGAACCCGGGTCAGTCAGCCGGGTCAACAACAACTTATCTTTCAACCCTTCAACCACTGCGCCGCTTACGTTTCTTGTTCAATATTGAAGACAATTAATTCATAACATGATTATCGAATTCAAAATCGGCGCGCCCAAATTTCAGTCGTCGGAAATTCCGACTATCTCGCTAAGATTGGACGGTTACTTCAGTTATAACGTAAACCTTAATCACTACATCGGTTATAACCGATGCCTGAGTCCGCGACACAAGTCATAACCGCCGGAGAGTTCTAACCGACGAATCAAGTCGGAAATCGGACCAAATTCATCGATGACCTGCCCTATAAATACCTCCTCGAACCTCTGCAAGCTTTTTCGCTCAAAACCGCACCCTTTCTCGGCGAAAATCTACTGGCCGGAAAATACCTGCAAATCGCCGGAAAACCGGGTTTTTCACTTCTGTGCCTTACTCTAAACACTGAACACTCAAAACTCATACCGAAGCCACCCACATTCATCTCAAGCTCGTTGAAGACCCTCTGCCGCAAGACACACGTCGCCGGAATCTTTTGCTGTCACCGGAGTTCTGCCGGAGAAACAGAGGAGTCCAGTTTCGGTATATCTAACACTTAGTCTCTCATTCTTTTCATTTATCTCACCTATAATTAATCATAACACACTAAAGAAACTTGATAAAATCGATGAATCAGTCGGACGTTAGTTCCGGTTAAATTCAACGAAGAAGACGAAGTTTCTGTAGTGTTTAAGTTTAATATAAATCAAGATATAACTCGGGTTAGACACACAGTCCAGCGGTGGACTGTGTGCACACTAAACACGCTTACGCCTCGAGTTCGAATCTTGTCCCACGCTCCCTCGCTTTAATAAAAATGTTCTTTTTTATTACTGAACCGGATTCACTTCATATAGTTGTTAAGTATAATAAAAACCGGAATAATAACCAAGATAGACACACAGTCCAGTGGTGGACTGTGTGCGCGTTTAAAACACAGGTCACGAGTTCGAGTCCGGACTACTACACCGGTCCGGACAATTATCCAACTTTTTATTTAAGACAGAAATGAAAAATTTTAGTTTGTATATAAGTATAATAAAAATCAGTTTATTTAACAAGTTAGACACACAGTCCAGCGGTGGACTGTGTGTTAACTCAACCCACAGGTCCCGGGTTCGAGACCTGTGGAGCGCACCGGTCCGATTCAGTAAAATCCTTTTAAAAAAATGATTTTCAGTTTAATCTAATTAGTATATAAATATAATTAAAAACAGAAATATTTCGGGTTAGACACGTAGCTCAGTTGGTAGAGCTGCGTGCACGCGTACGGGAGGTCTCGGGTTCGAGCCTCACCCAGCGCACACATACACGCATACGAACCGGTCAACAGTCAATGGTCAACGGTCAAAAAAGTCAACATTTTTTTATTATTTTTATTTATTTATTTTAATTAAAAATCAATTAAAAATACTTAAAATAACATTTTTAAGGTTAGAAAATAGCCTTAAACTCACAAAAATACACCCAATAATCCTACTAAAATGGATTAATAAAATCCGTTTACTTACCGAAACATTGTGCCATTATCTAGGTTAATTTCACTCGTTGTTAAAACCACTTTGTGCGCATTCAACATCATCAACCGAACGCACCCAATGTGAGTGAATCTTACAACTCCCCTTTTTAATTACACGTTTGGGGTGTGTCATGTGTCATAAAATTAACTCGTTTATTTAAACTTGTGCCATACCATATTGTGATCTAAACTTAGATTGTATACATTACTTGTAGTTATGTATTTCATTTTGTCTATTTATATGCAATTCATTCATTAGGCCCATCAGTTCCTCGTGTGAGACGAGTTGAGCAACACGTGCCTCAAAACAAATCCATTATTGTTCGTGTGTGTATTATTGAGTTTATACTGTTTGTAGTTATGTATTTCATGTTGTCAAGTTTATGCAATTCATTCAATAGGCCCATCAGTTCCTCGTGAGAGACGAGTTGAGCAACGCGTGCCTCTAAACGATCCATTATTGTTCATGTGTGTATTGTTTAATATTAAATTGATTGGTGAATAAGTTTACATCTATTTTTTTACTCATGTGTGGTTGTGCACTTTATTTTATAACCAGTTAAATAAACTTGTTCAAATGTTTTCCATAGGATTCACTCGCCAACTTTTTGTTGATCCAAAAACCCTTTTTACACATGATACAGGTGAACAGGATGAAGCAAGGAAAACATAGGAAATGCCTTAGAAGAAAACAATGAAGCCTAGATTGATATTTAGGACATGATGTAATATTGATTGTAATTTTTCATTAAAGTGTATTAATGAATATGAAACGTTAAAATAAATGTCATGAGCTTTGATGATAACCCAATCATTCCCCGATCACCTTTTCCGCTGCGGGTCGGGGTGTGACAGATTGGTATCAGAGCCATGACTATAGGGATATAGGATAAGTTATTAGACCCTTAGAGCCTATACTATAGTTTGCCTAAATTTTAATTGTTTAGGTGGTTACATACAAACTTATGATATTTATTTGTTTCATATTTGTTTATACTTACAGTCAAACATACATACTTATATACACATTCATCACACATATATCAATGTTCACATATTCAATTCATCTTCATACTTTTGTTATTCAAAGATTTTGTTGCAAATTTCAAATCCCATCAAAGTAAGTTCTGCGACGGGCATGTAGTAACTGGAAGGGTACAAGTACCGGTAGTCGGAACGTCCTGTCTAGGTTGGCATTCGTATAAATCCAATATAACGGACCAGTTTGCCTACCTGGGGACTAACGATGAGAGTACGAAGGACCTATTAGGCCAAAGCATGCCACACCAAACGTCGTTTGAACTAACCCCACTTTGAGGTGTCACCGTGTCTACACCTGGACACATTCCGAATCTCATACGTTATATACATATTTCTCGATTTTCTCCGAGTTTTAGTGTACGTAACCAGGCTAACACATGCGAACCATATGAAAAACCCGGTATTCATGGGGGCCCACATGATTACGAAGGTGAAGTATGGCGGCATGTAGGGCCTAATGACGAGCAAAGCCCAAGACATCCTATGGATGTAGTAGATTTATTTCTCTATAATTATTTTATGAATGTTCATTCCTAAATGCGACCCATGAACCCAAAAACATCCAACTCATACTCATGATGCGTTTTCCTTGTAGATGTCTTCTAGCCTCGCCCGTAGGAAGATGAGAGCAGGTAAAGCCCGCGAGCGCATGGCTGCCCTAATCGCTCAACAAATGGCTGCCGTAATACCCACATTGTAATCCAAGTTCAACAAGCACTTACCGAGAATCCTGTCAATCAAGAAGATCAACACGTTATCAACCCTCCCCCAAATACCACTAAATGCACCTACAAGCATTTCAAATCATGCGACCCTCCAAAATACGAAGGGACTGAAGGTGTCACCGCTCTCCTCCATTGGTTTGAAGAAATGGAGAACACTTTTCTAAATTGCGATTGCCCTAACGATCGCAAAGTGCGATATGCTACCGGTCGTTTATATGGAATAGATTTACTTGGTGGAATACAGAGAAGGCCAAACGAGGTGTTGAAGATGCTATGACCTTAACTTGGGATGAATTGAAGGAAATCATGACCAGACGATTTTGCCCAAGGAGCGAAATCAAGAAATTAGAAGATGAATTTTATTCGTTGAAGCAAAAGGAAGGAGACCACACCACATACAACAAAAGATTCCTCGAGTTACATCAGATGGTTCCCAACTTGTTCACTCCCCTCTACCGGTTGATCGAGCACTACATTCGAGGTCTTCCGTCAAAGATTCAAGACTCTGTAATAAGTACCACGCCTGCAACCTTGGAAGCGGCAATGGAGTTAGCTACAGAGCTCACCGAAAACCGAATTCGGAACAAAGACTTCAAGGAGGAGAAGAAGAAGGATAAAGCATCGACTGAAACCTCCGACTACACCCAAACCGAATCCCCTTCTCAACCCAATTCTAAGAGAAAAAGAGACGGGCAACTTTTCGCTACTATCCAACGAAATCAACCAATTTCACACGCCATACCCATCCAAGCTATCCCAATCACTCAAGTGGCACCCAACTCAACTTACCCAAATAAGAAACCATATCTTGGACCTCACCCTCGATGCAACAACTGTTTTTATCACCATCCCCTTACCTTACCTTGTCGACTATGTGCAACTTGTGGACGCTATGGTCATTTGAGCAAGGTTTGCCGCACCTTTCAAAACCAAATCTCTCCCCCTACTCAAAACATGATCCAAACCTATCAACAACCCTAATACCCCATGTTCCCATATGTTCGAGCTTGTTTCAATTGTGGCGACCCTACCCACTTTAGAAACACGTACCCTCGATTGGTTAACATCATCAACGCTCAAGCTCAATCAAATCCAGTTAACCAAGTAAATCAAGAAAACCAAATCACTAGGCCACCAGCAAGAGGAAGAGTTTTCAACGTCAACGCCAACCCTGACGAAGATAATGACGGCCCAAACGAAACCATCCAACTAGTCCTCTTCACCGGAAATCAAGAATCAACTCCAATCGTTTAGTTTTATGTTTTTCTTTATCACATAGAACCAATCATAACTTAAGGATAAAGCCAATGAGAATTTGACAAGAATATGGTGGATACGCCGCTGGTACTTCCTATATATAAGTATTCTTGCCAAAGGATCAGAAGCATTATCTGGCGGTTATGAGAAGTTCCATGTGTAAACTGTTTGAGTAATTATTGTTTATTATTTTCAGTACATGCAATACGATCGGCTCCGTTTGATTGAGCCTTGATCGCACAGACATTTTACATTTTCATTACATGCAAAACGATCGGCTCCGTTTGATTGAGCCTTGATCGCACAGACATTTTCATTATCAGTATCTTGTGGTTGTTGTGTTTGTTGTAGAGTCACATAGAACTAATCATAACTTGCGGATAAAGTCAATGAGAATTTGACGAGAATATGGTGGATACGCCGCTGGTACTTCCTATATATAAGTATTCTTGTCAAAGGATCGGAGGCATTATCAGGCGGTTATGAGAGGTTCCATGTATAAGCTGTTGGTGTGATTATTGTTTAGATTAAATTTATTATTTTCAGTACATGCAATACGATCGGCTCCGTTTGATTGAGCCTTGATCGCACAGACATTTTACATTTTCATTACATACAATACGATCGGCTCCGTTTGATTGAGCCTTGATCGCACAGACATTTTTCATTTTCAGTATCTTGTGGTTGTTGTGTTTGTTGTAGAGTCACATAGAACTAATCATAACTTGTGGATAAAGTCGATGAAAATTTGACAAGAATATGGTGGATACGCCGCTGGTACTTCCTATATATAAGTATTCTTGTCAAAGGATCGGAGGCATTATCTGACGGTTATGAGAGGTTCCATGTATAAACTGTTGTGTGATTATTGTTTAGATTAAATTTATTATTTTCAGTACATGCAATACGATCGGCTCCGTTTGATTGAGCCTTGATCGCACAGACATTTTTCATTTTCAGTACATGCAATACGATCGGCTCCGTTTGATTGAGCCTTGATCGCACAGACATTTTTCATTTTCAGTATCTTGTGTTTGTTGTATTGGTTGTAGAGTCACATAGGACTAATCATAATTCACTGATAAAACCAATGAAAATTTGACGAGAATATGGTGGATACGCCGCTGGTACTTCCTATATATAAGTATCCTTGCCAAAGGATCAGAGGCATTATCAGGCGGTTATGAGAAGTTCCATGTAGGATTTAGTATTGTCTTGGTTGAAATCTGTGTTACATTCATATCATCTCATTATCTAAAGAAATTGGATTGTGTTCCATTTTCTACATAAACTAACCTATCCATCATAACAAACGAGAGAGGAACTGTCACCATTCAAACATATATGCTATCAGAATGTGGATTCAAATATTGGTTGTTGTGTTATTTACGTTCTAGAGTTACATCATAGGACCAATCATAACTTACTGATAAAACCAATGAGAATTTGACAAGAATATGGTGGATACGCCGCTGGTACTTCCTATATATAAGTATTCTTGTCAAAGGATCAGAGGCATTGTCAGACGGTTATGAGAAGTTCCATGTAGGATTTAGTAATTTCTTAGTACATTAGTTGTTGTGTTTATTTATGTTCTATAGTCATAGAACCAATCATAACTTACTGATAAAACCAATGAAAATTTGACAAGAATATGGTGGATACGCCGCTGGTACTTCCTATATATAAGTAATCTTGTCAAAGGATCAGAGGTATTGTTAGATGGTTATGAGAAGTTCCATGTAGGTTGTAGTATTAGAAGTTTTGCTTTAGGATATAACCATATCCTTCCAAACATATCAAAACTCTTGCGCATGATATCATATTTAGCGAATCAACTCCGCTTATCAATATTTTTACCATAGGCAACAAAAAGTGATTCCTGTAACAGGGTACTTAACCCTTACAAGGGACGTTACCGCCTCAAACAAAAACTTAAACTCTTACTCTAAGCATGTAACTGTCAAACTAAACACCATCATTTTTTTAGTCAAATATATCACTACTTAAATTTCGGGACGAAATTTCTAAAAAGCATGGGATACTGTAACATCCGTCAAAAAACGAATTTACCAAACCCGCTCATTTATTAACCGAACAATCAGTTAAAAATTTCGTTGCTTATTTAATGCCCAAAATAATTTTAAACGATACATAATTAATAAGTATATTGGAATATATAATTTGTTTTTGAAAAACTGTTAAAAATGATGAAATAAAAATAAAATGGCACTGCCGGGTTTCGAACCCGGGTCAACAACTTATCTTTCAACCCTTCAACCACTGCGCCGCTTACGTTTCTTGTTCAATATTGAAGACAATTAATTCATAACATGATTATCGAATTCAAAATCGGCGCGCCCAAATTTCAGTCGTCGGAAATTCCGACTATCTCGCTAAGATTGGACGGTTACTTCAGTTATAACGTAAACCTTAATCACTACATCGGTTATAACCGATGCCTGAGTCCACGACACAAGTTTAACCGCCGGAGAGTTCTAACCGACGAATCAAGTCGGAAATCGGACCAAATTCATCGATGACCTGCCCTATAAATACCTCCTCGAACCTCTGCAAGCTTTTTCGCTCAAAACCGCACCCTTTCTCGGCGAAAATCTACTGGCCGGAAAATACCTGCAAATCGCCGGAAAAACGGGTTTTTCACTTCTGTGCCTTACTCTAAACACTGAACACTCAGAACTCATACCGAAGCCACCCACATTCATCTCAAGCTCGTTGAAGACCCTCTGCCGCAAGACACACGTCGCCGGAATCTTTGCTGTCACCGGAGTTCTGCCGGAGAAACAGAGGAGTCCAGTTTCGGTATATCTAACACTTAGTCTCTCATTCTTTTCATTTATCTCACCTATAATTAATCATAACACACTAAAGAAACTTGATAAAATCGATGAATCAGTCGGACGTTAGTTCCGGTTAAATTCAACGAAGAAGACGAAGTTTCTGTAGTGTTTAAGTTTAATATAAATCAAGATATAACTCGGGTTAGACACACAGTCCAGCGGTGGACTGTGTGCACACTAAACACGCTTACGCCTCGAGTTCGAATCTTGTCCCACGCTCCCTCGCTTTAATAAAAATGTTCTTTTTTATTACTGAACCGGATTCACTTCATATAGTTGTTAAGTATAATAAAAACCGGAATAATAACCAAGATAGACACACAGTCCAGTGGTGGACTGTGTGCGCGTTTAAAACACAGGTCACGAGTTCGAGTCCGGACTACTACACCGGTCCGGACAATTATCCAACTTTTTATTTAAGACAGAAATGAAAATATTTAGTTTGTATATAAGTATAATAAAAATCAGTTTATTTAACAAGTTAGACACACAGTCCAGCGGTGGACTGTGTGTTAACTCAACCCACAGGTCCCGGGTTCGAGACCTGTGGAGCGCACCGGTCCGATTCAGTAAAATCCTTTTAAAAAAATGATTTTCAGTTTAATCTAATTAGTATATAAATATAATTAAAAACAGAAATATTTCGGGTTAGACACGTAGCTCAGTTGGTAGAGCTGCGTGCACGCGTACGGGAGGTCTCGGGTTCGAGCCTCACCCAGCGCACACATACACGCATACGAACCGGTCAACAGTCAATGGTCAACGGTCAAAAAAGTCAACATTTTTTTATTATTTTTATTTATTTATTTTAATTAAAAATCAATTAAAAATACTTAAAATAACATTTTTAAGGTTAGAAAATAGCCTTAAACTCACAAAAATACACCCAATAATCCTACTAAAATGGATTAATAAAATCCGTTTACTTACCGAAACATTGTGCCATTATCTAGGTTAATTTCACTCGTTGTTAAAACCACTTTGTGCGCATTCAACATCATCAACCGAACGCACCCAATGTGAGTGAATCTTACAACTCCCCTTTTTAATTACACGTTTGGGGTGTGTCATGTGTCATAAAATTAACTCGTTTATTTAAACTTGTGCCATACCATATTGTGATCTAAACTTAGATTGTATACATTACTTGTAGTTATGTATTTCATTTTGTCTATTTATATGCAATTCATTCATTAGGCCCATCAGTTCCTCGTGTGAGACGAGTTGAGCAACACGTGCCTCAAAACAAATCCATTATTGTTCGGTGTGTATTATTGAGTTTATACTGTTTGTAGTTATGTATTTCATGTTGTCAAGTTTATGCAATTCATTCAATAGGCCCATCAGTTCCTCGTGAGAGACGAGTTGAGCAACGCGTGCCTCTAAACGATCCATTATTGTTCATGTGTGTATTGTTTAATATTAAATTGATTGGTGAATAAGTTTACATCTATTTTTTTACTCATGTGTGGTTGTGCACTTTATTTTATAACCAGTTAAATAAACTTGTTCAAATGTTTTCCATAGGATTCACTCGCCAACTTTTTGTTGATCCAAAAACCCTTTTTACACATGATACAGGTGAACAGGATGAAGCAAGGAAAACATAGGAAATGCCTTAGAAGAAAACAATGAAGCCTAGATTGATATTTAGGACATGATGTAATATTGATTGTAATTTTTCATTAAAGTGTATTAATGAATATGAAACGTTAAAATAAATGTCATGAGCTTTGATGATAACCCAATCATTCCCCGATCACCTTTTCCGCTGCGGGTCGGGGTGTGACAGATTGGTATCAGAGCCATGACTATAGGGATATAGGATAAGTTATTAGACCCTTAGAGCCTATACTATAGTTTGCCTAAATTTTAATTGTTTAGGTGGTTACATACAAACTTATGATATTTATTTGTTTCATATTTGTTTATACTTACAGTCAAACATACATACTTATATACACATTCATCACACATATATCAATGTTCACATATTCAATTCATCTTCATACTTTTGTTATTCAAAGATTTTGTTGCAAATTTCAAATCCCATCAAAGTAAGTTCTGCGACGGGCATGTAGTAACTGGAAGGGTACAAGTACCGGTAGTCGGAACGTCCTGTCTAGGTTGGCATTCGATAAAATCCAATATAACGGACCAGTTTGCCTACCTGGGGACTAACGATGAGAGTACGAAGGACCTATTAGGCCAAAGCATGCCACACCAAACGTCGTTTGAACTAACCCCACTTTGAGGTGTCACCGTGTCTACACCTGGACACATTCCGAATCTCATACGTTATATACATATTTCTCGATTTTCTCCGAGTTTTAGTGTACGTAACCAGGCTAACACATGCGAACCATATGAAAAACCCGGTATTCATGGGGGCCCACATGATTACGAAGGTGAAGTATGGCGGCATGTAGGGCCTAATGACGAGCAAAGCCCAAGACATCCTATGGATGTAGTAGATTTATTTCTCTATAATTATTTTATGAATGTTCATTCCTAAATGCGACCCATGAACCCAAAAACATCCAACTCATACTCATGATGCGTTTTCCTTGTAGATGTCTTCTAGCCTCGCCCGTAGGAAGATGAGAGCAGGTAAAGCCCGCGAGCGCATGGCTGCCCTAATCGCTCAACAAATGGCTGCCGTAATACCCACATTGTAATCCAAGTTCAACAAGCACTTACCGAGAATCCTGTCAATCAAGAAGATCAACACGTTATCAACCCTCCCCCAAATACCACTAAATGCACCTACAAGCATTTCAAATCATGCGACCCTCCAAAATACGAAGGGACTGAAGGTGTCACCGCTCTCCTCCATTGGTTTGAAGAAATGGAGAACACTTTTCTAAATTGCGATTGCCCTAACGATCGCAAAGTGCGATATGCTACCGGTCGTTTATATGGAATAGATTTACTTGGTGGAATACAGAGAAGGCCAAACGAGGTGTTGAAGATGCTATGACCTTAACTTGGGATGAATTGAAGGAAATCATGACCAGACGATTTTGCCCAAGGAGCGAAATCAAGAAATTAGAAGATGAATTTTATTCGTTGAAGCAAAAGGAAGGAGACCACACCACATACAACAAAAGATTCCTCGAGTTACATCAGATGGTTCCCAACTTGTTCACTCCCCTCTACCGGTTGATCGAGCACTACATTCGAGGTCTTCCGTCAAAGATTCAAGACTCTGTAATAAGTACCACGCCTGCAACCTTGGAAGCGGCAATGGAGTTAGCTACAGAGCTCACCGAAAACCGAATTCGGAACAAAGACTTCAAGGAGGAGAAGAAGAAGGATAAAGCATCGACTGAAACCTCCGACTACACCCAAACCGAATCCCCTTCTCAACCCAATTCTAAGAGAAAAAGAGACGGGCAACTTTTCGCTACTATCCAACGAAATCAACCAATTTCACACGCCATACCCATCCAAGCTATCCCAATCACTCAAGTGGCACCCAACTCAACTTACCCAAATAAGAAACCATATCTTGGACCTCACCCTCGATGCAACAACTGTTTTTATCACCATCCCCTTACCTTACCTTGTCGACTATGTGCAACTTGTGGACGCTATGGTCATTTGAGCAAGGTTTGCCGCACCTTTCAAAACCAAATCTCTCCCCCTACTCAAAACATGATCCAAACCTATCAACAACCCTAATACCCCATGTTCCCATATGTTCGAGCTTGTTTCAATTGTGGCGACCCTACCCACTTTAGAAACACGTACCCTCGATTGGTTAACATCATCAACGCTCAAGCTCAATCAAATCCAGTTAACCAAGTAAATCAAGAAAACCAAATCACTAGGCCACCAGCAAGAGGAAGAGTTTTCAACGTCAACGCCAACCCTGACGAAGATAATGACGGCCCAAACGAAACCATCCAACTAGTCCTCTTCACCGGAAATCAAGAATCAACTCCAATCGTTTAGTTTTATGTTTTTCTTTATCACATAGAACCAATCATAACTTAAGGATAAAGCCAATGAGAATTTGACAAGAATATGGTGGATACGCCGCTGGTACTTCCTATATATAAGTATTCTTGCCAAAGGATCAGAAGCATTATCTGGCGGTTATGAGAAGTTCCATGTGTAAACTGTTTGAGTAATTATTGTTTATTATTTTCAGTACATGCAATACGATCGGCTCCGTTTGATTGAGCCTTGATCGCACAGACATTTTACATTTTCATTACATGCAAAACGATCGGCTCCGTTTGATTGAGCCTTGATCGCACAGACATTTTCATTATCAGTATCTTGTGGTTGTTGTGTTTGTTGTAGAGTCACATAGAACTAATCATAACTTGCGGATAAAGTCAATGAGAATTTGACGAGAATATGGTGGATACGCCGCTGGTACTTCCTATATATAAGTATTCTTGTCAAAGGATCGGAGGCATTATCAGGCGGTTATGAGAGGTTCCATGTATAAGCTGTTGGTGTGATTATTGTTTAGATTAAATTTATTATTTTCAGTACATGCAATACGATCGGCTCCGTTTGATTGAGCCTTGATCGCACAGACATTTTACATTTTCATTACATACAATACGATCGGCTCCGTTTGATTGAGCCTTGATCGCACAGACATTTTTCATTTTCAGTATCTTGTGGTTGTTGTGTTTGTTGTAGAGTCACATAGAACTAATCATAACTTGTGGATAAAGTCGATGAAAATTTGACAAGAATATGGTGGATACGCCGCTGGTACTTCCTATATATAAGTATTCTTGTCAAAGGATCGAGGCATTATCTGACGGTTATGAGAGGTTCCATGTATAAACTGTTGTGTGATTATTGTTTAGATTAAATTTATTATTTTCAGTACATGCAATACGATCGGCTCCGTTTGATTGAGCCTTGATCGCACAGACATTTTTCATTTTCAGTACATGCAATACGATCGGCTCCGTTTGATTGAGCCTTGATCGCACAGACATTTTTCATTTTCAGTATCTTGTGTTTGTTGTATTGGTTGTAGAGTCACATAGGACTAATCATAATTCACTGATAAAACCAATGAAAATTTGACGAGAATATGGTGGATACGCCGCTGGTACTTCCTATATATAAGTATCCTTGCCAAAGGATCAGAGGCATTATCAGGCGGTTATGAGAAGTTCCATGTAGGATTTAGTATTGTCTTGGTTGAAATCTGTGTTACATTCATATCATCTCATTATCTAAAGAAATTGGATTGTGTTCCATTTTCTACATAAACTAACCTATCCATCATAACAAACGAGAGAGGAACTGTCACCATTCAAACATATATGCTATCAGAATGTGGATTCAAATATTGGTTGTTGTGTTATTTACGTTCTAGAGTTACATCATAGGACCAATCATAACTTACTGATAAAACCAATGAGAATTTGACAAGAATATGGTGGATACGCCGCTGGTACTTCCTATATATAAGTATTCTTGTCAAAGGATCAGAGGCATTGTCAGACGGTTATGAGAAGTTCCATGTAGGATTTAGTAATTTCTTAGTACATTAGTTGTTGTGTTTATTTATGTTCTATAGTCATAGAACCAATCATAACTTACTGATAAAACCAATGAAAATTTGACAAGAATATGGTGGATACGCCGCTGGTACTTCCTATATATAAGTAATCTTGTCAAAGGATCAGAGGTATTGTTAGATGGTTATGAGAAGTTCCATGTAGGTTGTAGTATTAGAAGTTTTGCTTTAGGATATAACCATATCCTTCCAAACATATCAAAACTCTTGCGCATGATATCATATTTAGCGAATCAACTCCGCTTATCAATATTTTTACCATAGGCAACAAAAAGTGATTCCTGTAACAGGGTACTTAACCCTTACAAGGGACGTTACGCCTCAAACAAAAACTTAAACTCTTACTCTAAGCATGTAACTGTCAAACTAAACACCATCATTTTTTTAGTCAAATATATCACTACTTAAATTTCGGGACGAAATTTCTAAAAAGCATGGGATACTGTAACATCCGTCAAAAAACGAATTTACCAAACCCGCTCATTTATTAACCGAACAATCAGTTAAAAATTTCGTTGCTTATTTAATGCCCAAAATAATTTTAAACGATACATAATTAATAAGTATATTGGAATATATAATTTGTTTTTGAAAAACTGTTAAAAATGATGAAATAAAAATAAAATGGCACTGCCGGGTTTCGAACCCGGGTCAACAACTTATCTTTCAACCCTTCAACCACTGCGCCGCTTACGTTTCTTGTTCAATATTGAAGACAATTAATTCATAACATGATTATCGAATTCAAAATCGGCGCGCCCAAATTTCAGTCGTCGGAAATTCCGACTATCTCGCTAAGATTGGACGGTTACTTCAGTTATAACGTAAACCTTAATCACTACATCGGTTATAACCGATGCCTGAGTCCACGACACAAGTTATAACCGCCGGAGAGTTCTAACCGACGAATCAAGTCGGAAATCGGACCAAATTCATCGATGACCTGCCCTATAAATACCTCCTCGAACCTCTGCAAGCTTTTTCGCTCAAAACCGCACCCTTTCTCGGCGAAAATCTACTGGCCGGAAAATACCTGCAAATCGCCGGAAAAACGGGTTTTTCACTTCTGTGCCTTACTCTAAACACTGAACACTCAGAACTCATACCGAAGCCACCCACATTCATCTCAAGCTCGTTGAAGACCCTCTGCCGCAAGACACACGTCGCCGGAATCTTTGCTGTCACCGGAGTTCTGCCGGAGAAACAGAGGAGTCCAGTTTCGGTATATCTAACGCTTAGTCTCTCATTCTTTTCATTTATCTCACCTATAATTAATCATAACACACTAAAGAAACTTGATAAAATCGATGAATCAGTCGGACGTTAGTTCCGGTTAAATTCAACGAAGAAGACGAAGTTTCTGTAGTGTTTAAGTTTAATATAAATCAAGATATAACTCGGGTTAGACACACAGTCCAGCGGTGGACTGTGTGCACACTAAACACGCTTACGCCTCGAGTTCGAATCTTGTCCCACGCTCCCTCGCTTTAATAAAAATGTTCTTTTTTATTACTGAACCGGATTCACTTCATATAGTTGTTAAGTATAATAAAAACCGGAATAATAACCAAGATAGACACACAGTCCAGTGGTGGACTGTGTGCGCGTTTAAAACACAGGTCACGAGTTCGAGTCCGGACTACTACACCGGTCCGGACAATTCTCCAACTTTTTATTTAAGACAGAAATGAAAATATATTTAGTTTGTATATAAGTATAATAAAAATCAGTTTATTTAACAAGTTAGACACACAGTCCAGCGGTGGACTGTGTGTTAACTCAACCCACAGGTCCCGGGTTCGAGACCTGTGGAGCGCACCGATCCGATTCAGTAAAATCCTTTTTAAAAATGAATGATTTTCAGTTTAATCTAATTAGTATATAAATATAATTAAAAACAGAAATATTTCGGGTTAGACACGTAGCTCAGTTGGTAGAGCTGCGTGCACGCGTACGGGAGGTCTCGGGTTCGAGCCTCACCCAGCGCACACATACACGCATACGAACCGGTCAACAGTCAATGGTCAACGGTCAACGGTCAAAAAAGTCAACATTTTTTTATTATTTTTATTTATTTATTTTAATTAAAAATCAATTAAAAATACTTAAATAACATTTTTAAGGTTAGAAAATAGCCTTAAACTCACAAAAATACACCCAATAATCCTACTAAAATGGATTAATAAAATCCGTTTACTTACCGAAACATTGTGCCATTATCTAGGTTAATTTCACTCGTTGTTAAAACTACTTTGTGCGCATTCAACATCATCAACCGAACGCACCCAATGTGAGTGAATCTTACAACTCCCCTTTTTAATTACACGTTTTGGGGTGTGTCATGTGTCATAAAATTAACTCGTTTATTTAAACTTGTGCCATACCATATTGTGATCTAAACTTAGATTGTATACATTACTTGTAGTTATGTATTTCATTTTGTCTATTTATATGCAATTCATTCATTAGGCCCATCAGTTCCTCGTGTGAGACGAGTTGAGCAACACGTGCCTCAAAACAAATCCATTATTGTTCGTGTGTGTATTATTGAGTTTATACTGTTTGTAGTTATGTATTTCATGTTGTCAAGTTTATGCAATTCATACAATAGGCCCATCAGTTCCTCGTGAGAGACGAGTTGAGCAACGCGTGCCTCTAAACGATCCATTATTGTTCATGTGTGTATTGTTTAATATTAAATTGATTGGTGAATAAGTTTACATCTATTTTTTTACTCATGTGTGGTTGTGCACTTTATTTTATAACCAGTTAAATAAACTTGTTCAAATGTTTTCCATAGGATTCACTCGCCAACTTTTTGTTGATCCAAAAACCCTTTTTACACATGATACAGGTGAACAGGATGAAGCAAGGAAAACATAGGAAATGCCTTAGAAGAAAACAATGAAGCCTAGATTGATATTTAGGACATGATGTAATATTGATTGTAATTTTTCATTAAAGTGTATTAATGAATATGAAACGTTAAAATAAATGTCATGAGCTTTGATGATAACCCAATCATGCCCCGATCACCTTTTCCGCTGCGGGTCGGGGTGTGACAGATTGGATGTACCAGGATCTAGTCACTAATCATGTCGAACTAATAATAATATTCAAAGACAAAGTCATCATGTCCAACATGAATAGTGAATTCCAATCAAATCGTTTCAAACATAGTACGTATTCATCGGAAGGAAATGTAAATATCTCAAACAATCGGAAACAAAATGTTTTAAAGCGTAAAGTTTTATTGTTTGCAATCAAGTAACATGCCCCATGACACTTCAAGCTCCCCAGGATGCAAGTTCCCATGCAATGATTATCTAACGACCTGCAAGCATGTAGAATAAGTGTATCATCGATTAAGCCGACGAGTTCACAATTTTATTTAACGAAAACAAGTTGGTGTTTAGTTTAAAGACATGTCGTTAATAACTCGATACCGGGTAACGTATGTTTGTTTGCCCTCATTAAAGATGGAAAATGGATGATGGTGGTGGGTGTTGGTGGTGTGGTGGTGGTGGAGTGGTGGCAAAGTGAGAGAGAAGTGGTTTGCCAAGGGATGCCTTTAAAGGGAACCAAGCACCCCTATTTATAGCCAGAATAGAGCCACGGCCACGGCCCCATGCCCGCTGGGCACGACCCGTGGCCACGTCCTTCTCTTCCTTCATTTAATGCAGCTGTCAGCAGAGGGTCCCACACGCCCCCGTGTCTTCTGGGCACGACCACGTGGTCAACTCTTTACTGTACTATGAAGATTCTGCAAATCTTAGCGCTGACCACGCCCCGTGCTTGGCTGGACACGGCCCCGTGGTGGCCTGAATTCTGCATTTTGTCTTTTCTGCATGTCTTGTTAACTGACCACGACCCATGTCTGGCTGCACATGGCCCTGTGCGGTCTTCTGTTTCTCTTGTTTTTGTTCTTTGGATGTTGCCAAGGGGTCGGGCATGTCACGTTATTCATTCCTCTTGTACTTTGTGTTGGTTTTAGCCACTAATTTGTTTCTTTTATTCTTATAAGTTCTTTTGGTCCTGTAAATAAAATGGGAACAAAAAAACGTGCTTTTTTCCAACATTAGTACTGAATAAGGGTTGGTTTTACGTCTCGTTTGATGTAATTTATATGTTGCATTTTGTACACATCAGCCCGCGAGTTCACAGTTTTATTTAACGAAAACAGGTTAGTATTTAGTTTAAATACATGTCGTTAATAACTCGATACTGGGTGACGTAGGTTTGTTTGCCCTCATCAATGTCTATCAACATTGGCCATGTGTTTAAGATCCTTAGTTCATGCCCATCCCCCCAGGTACGGTGTGAGGTTGTCAAGCCTAGTAGCGCTATCAACTAAAACCTCGTTGCCTCCAAGGCAACTAGTTCGGTAGTAAGTATGGACTTTCATGATAGAGTGAGTTTATTAACCAACATCGAAATTAAACTATAACGTTTATGAAAAGTATTACTCCAAGGAATAGTAATTTTGTAAACGTATTCCTCCAAGGAATAGTAGTTTCGTAAAAGTATTCATCCAAGGAATAGTAGTTTCGTAAAAGTATTCCTCCAACGAATAGTAGTTTCATAAACGTATTCCTCCAAGGAATAGTTGTTTGTCCCCCCGGGATGCATGCTTGTGAAAGAGTAGTGAACTCACCTTAGTTTGCTCGGTAAATGATATGGTGTCTTTATGCGTTAAATCAGTGTTAGATCTGTTGCACGCGACCTAGTGTATGTTAAATGTAAGTATATATGTTCAAGTAGGGTTTGCAATACCCTTAGTGTCCAAACAACCCGGTGATCAGTGCAACATGTTTATCATACAGTAACACACAATGGATTTTCTAATTGGTGACAAGTGGTGGGATTTTAAGAAACTCGGATGTAAAGGTTATCAATAAACACAAACCTCACATATACACAACTAAACTTGGACAAGCATGCCCAAGTTAAACTCTGAAACATCTCCGTCTTAAACCCTGACAAAACATACCCATCTTAAACCCTGAAAAACATATCCAAGTTAAACCCTGACAAACATATCCAAGTTAAACCCGGAATCCCCTTGTTTCCTTCTTAAAATCGAACATCATACATCATCATAACTAAACTCGGATAATACACAGAACTCGGAAATATCACATGTATATATACAAACTCGGACTCCTAATCTTAAGTTAGGACATATGTATTTACGTAAATTCGGACATATACATATATAAAATTAAACTCGGATATAGTCAAGTTCGGACTCATCATGCTCCTCCTAAACTCGTACCATTCATTCACTTCAACAAACCCGGACCCTAAGAAGAATGAATAAACTCGGATATGAGTAAACCCGAACCCCCTTTGATCTTTAAACAAACCCGGAGACCACTAACATATTCGGATCCTTACAGGTAAATTCAGATAACACATGCATACATATACAAATTTGGATAACGTGAAAACACATATATAAACTCAGACGATAAAGAAAATCTGGACTCCCCTATATTAATCAAAAACTCGGACCTGGTTATGTTCAATAAACTCAGACAAGCTTGATAATCCTAAATAAATTCAGACACTTAGCTATATGTAAACTTTGATGTTTATTTTGCAAACCCGGACATAAGTCTGAGGTTCCAAAACCCTAATCGTACAAACCAATCATCAATGTAACAGCTGCAGCAATTCTACAGTATTACGAATCGCTTCAGAGATTTACAGTACTAACATATCAATCGCATCACAAATCTCTTATGAACATTTTACACATTCAAGTACAAACAATCACACATTCATTGAGCATAATAAGTTAATCACAGATGATTGTTTGGATTTCTAGGGTTTTTGCATAAATCAAAGAACAAGTTATCAACATAGACATAAACACATACCTTATCTTCAATCTAATGTTTATTCTAGGAGGATTGGAATGATCAAGATTGAGGATGGATGATTGTGTTGCAAAAGCCAAAGTGATTAGAGAAGAATTTGAGAGAAGGATGAACTGTCGGATTGTGAAATGTGAGAGGTGTTTAGGGTTTGTTTTTTATTATAACTTCTCTAATATCCATAACACACCCTTAATTATAAAATCTTCACATAAAGCACACAACATCTTGTAATTTACAATTAAAGCATAAATTCACGTATTTGTCATGCAACACCTAAGTTTCGGATAAACCGTCCGTTTACAATTATTATCCGTGTTAGTCACCAACGTTCAAAGTTATCGTGTGTGTGTTCCGGTAATTCTCTGAATTACCAAAGTAGTCTCTTTTAACTAACCCTGTTAAATGCACTATTGTGTTCGTCACTTGTCGAATAGGCTAGATTGAGCGTGTGTTGAATATTGTATAGGTTAGAATCGAACACACGACCGAAATACGGAGATTACAGTGTAAAAGGGAACAAGTTAGCCCAAACTTCACCTGCATTGCTCAAGTTCGCCCGAACTTGATGTGCATTTCGTCAAGTTCGCCCGAACTTGACTATAGCAGGCCAAGTTCGCTTGAGATTTTATGCAATGTCAAGTTCGGCCGAACTTGCTTAGGCAAGTTCGCCCGAACTTCCATACACTCCAGGAACTTCCACAAGATTATCTGTTTCCGATAAGATTTGTTGATTGAGCAGATTACCGATTTGCATAATCAAATCTTTCTGAAGGGTGCTTAACTGCGATTACGGAAATCGGGATTTCGGATTTTCGAGGGTATTCGTTGATTTGAAGTTTTCTTTTGCGGTGATTTGAAGTTTCTATCAATTGCCGGTTGAGTTTTTGATACTTTAGGAGTATGCAGAATAAACTCTCGATACTCAACGCTTATTCAAAAACTGAACTCGGATGCGGTTATCGTCGAAATGGAGAAGCTGCTACATTGATTAGCTTTGAGTTGATGGTTATTCGAGAAAATTTGTCAGTCAAGTAAATCAGAGGAGTCGGAAACTACGCAACCAAAGATCTGAACTGGGGATTTCAGAGGTATTGAAAGTTGTTAATCAAACCCGGATCATCAACTAAGGGGGAATCTGTTGACGCGTCCGACGACATCAGCAGACACCTTGATTGAAGTTGCAGAGAATATTCAAACACGGCTCAAAGTTTTGAAGTTCAAGATCAAGCTTCGACAGTAACGAACAAGGGGGGATCTGTGATGCACTATTGTGTTCGTCACTTGTCGAATAGGCTAGATTGAGCGTGTGTTGAATATTGTATAGGTTAGAATCAAACACACGACCGAAATACGGAGATTACAGTGTAAAAGGGAACATGTTCGCCCGAACTTGACCTGTATTGGTCAAGTTCGCCCGAACTTGATGTGCATTTAGTCAAGTTCGCCCGAACTTGACTAATAGCAGGCCAAGTTCGCTTGAGATTGTTATGCAATGTCAAGTTCGGCCGAACTTGCTTAGGCAAGTTCGCCCGAACTTCCATACACTCCAGCGAACTTGTCTCCCGATATATAGGTGTGTTGTTCATTTATCATTTAAGTTTTTGGCATCCCTACGGGGAGGTGCTGCCGGATTCTCTCCAGGAACTCCGGCAGCTGGACTTATAAAGATGTATACTCTTTCGGTATGAATGAAGACTTCCGCTGCATTTGCTTCTACTCCTTTCTGTAATAACATTCTACCAAATCGGTTTATGTTTATCCACTAACTTCTGTCTAGAACCGCCTGATCACGGACCTTCAATTGGTATCAGAGCTACGGTTATATCGCTATGAATTTGGACATTTATGGACATTAAGAGGGGTTTTAGACGTAAATAATGAATAAACCTACAATCCACGGACAAAATCCAAATTGAACGGAGAAAACCATTTTCGACCAGATCTGTGGTGGATTCATCTCGAAATTCGAAGAAATAAGGATTCTGGATCGAAAAATGTGAAAAATGGGCTGATTTGGGGATTAAGTTCGCCCGAACTTGACTTATATTGGTCAAGTTCGACCGAACTTGTACCATTTTTTATCAAGTTCGCCCAAACTGATCAAGTTCGCCCGAACTTGATCAAGTCCGCCCAACTTAACTCAAGTTCGCCCGAACTTGTGAGTTGGGAGACCAAGTTCGCCCGAACTTGGTGATGGGTGACCAAGTTCGCCCGAACTTGGTCCAATGCCTAAAAAAGGCATGGAAAAATTTTGTTGATCGTATTGATGTGATGAGTGTCCAGAAAAAATTTGGCGATAGAAATTTTTTCGAGTTTTCGAAGACCGAACCGGCATGTTCGGGGACACCGTCTAGCGCTTCAGAGTACAGATTTGGTGATACGGTCAAAGAATTTTGAAGATAAGGGAGAGTCATTGATACCGATGCAGAACGTTGATCATTTGGGTGTCGTGACTAGTAATGGGCCTTAAACGTTAAATCCGCATTTGTTAAAAACTGAAAGTTCCGGATTTCAGGAGGAATTTCAGTGAAAATTTCAGTATAGTCAAAATTTGCAAAAATGAGGGGGAATAAAAATTTTCAATATTTGAAGATTCCGCATTTTTGAAATTTGTGACTACTGTAACAGTATCCGGGTGGTTACCGATTGCAGTTATCGGAAATGCAGAGGATTGAGATTCATTGGGTATTTTAAATTGATGTCTATTTTGAAAGTGGGTGGTTACATAACTGAGTCTTGGAGGAGTTGTTTATCAGATTCTGAGGTCATGGTTGTGGATTGACACCTGAGTCGCGCGTATGGTTTGGAAGCACACACGGTTGCCTATCTTTAACTCTGCTTTGCATAGGAACTATTGACTGGACTAACCGCCAGGAGATAGGGATGCTCTGTAGTTTCAGTTGCCCCGGGTTGTACGCAGTACCATGATTAAAGAAGACGATTTATGGGATCGGATCTTCCAGACAAAGCTGTGTATGTCAGTTGCTGACAAAAGAGATTATACATTTGGGATTCCGTGATCACAGGAAGTTCAGATTATTCAGATCATGATTCAGATTGATGCTTAAGGGTTAGAGTCCTGATCTCCGGTGAAGGAACAGTTAGCTGGATTAGCAGTCGTTAATACCAGTGAGGAACTGAGGACGTTCAAAACGTTCGGTGATGATCTTAGGAATTGATGACTAGCTCCGAAGACGGATGGTTTCAAAATTACCAAGGAAATCTGATGATAACCTTTGGTGGCCATTATTTTTAATCTTTAAGCATATGATTCATTCTTCTCTTTGGACTAACCGCCGTTGGATGATGATGTTTGGTGATTAAGTGGCGCTGGTCTACCGGGGTAGCTATATATCTGACATTGTGACTGAAGAAGAAGAATGTGATTTTGATCGCGGACGTATGTTTCTCAGATTCGATGCATTACAAGATTATCTGTTCCGATGAAGATTTGTTGATTGAGCAGATTACCGATTTGCTAATCAAATCTTTCTGAAGGGTGCTTAACTGCGATTACGGAAATCAGGATTTCGGATTTTCGAGGGTATTCGTTGATTTGAAGTTTTCCGATGCGGGATTCAAGTTTCTATCAATTGCCGGTTGAGTTTTTGATACTTTAGGAGTATGCGGAATAAACTCCCGATGCTCAACGCTTATTCAAAAACTGAACTCGGATGCTGTTATCGTCGAAATGGAGAAGTTGCTGCATTGATTAGCTTTGAGTTGATGGTTATTCGAGAAAATTTTCAGTCAAGTAAATCAGAGGAGTTGGAAACCACGCAACCAAAGATCTGAACTGGGAGATTTCAGAGGTATTGAAAGTTGTTAATGCAAACCCGGATCATTAAAGGGGATGTTGACGCGTCCCGAAGACATCAGCAGACACCTTGATTGAAGTTGCAGAGAATATTCAAACACGGCTCAAAGTTTTGAAGTTCAAGATCAAGCTTCGACAGTAACGAACAAGGGGAATCTGTTGATGCACTATTGTGTTCATCACTTGTTGAATAGGCTAGATTGAGCGTTGTTGAATATTGTATAGGTTAGAATCAAACACACGACCGAAATACGGAGATTACAGTGTAAAAGGGAACAAGTTCGCCCGAACTTGACCTGTATTGGTCAAGTTCGCCCGAACTTGATGTGCATTTAGTCAAGTTCGCCCGAACTTGAATATAGCAGGCCAAGTTCTCTTGAGATTGTTATGCAATGTCAAGTTCGGCCGAACTTGCTTAGGCAGTTCACCCGAACTTCCATACACTCCAGTGAACTTGTCTCCCTATATATAGGTGTGTTTTTCATTTGTCATTTAAGTTTTTGGCATCCCTATGGGGAGGTGCTGCCGGATTCTCTCAAGGAACTCCGGCAGCTGGACTTATAAAGATGTATACTCTTTCGGTATGAATGAAGACTTCCGCTGCATTTGCTTCTACTCCTTTCTGTAATAACACTTTTACCGAATCGGTTTACGTTTATCCACTAACTTCCGTCTTGAACCGCCTGATCACGGACCTTCAATTACGCATGTATGTCTAATTAACTGTGATTAGGTTAAAGTATTAACATGAAATTGCAGGTTGTCACATAATGGATGGTGTACAAATGACGCTCATCTATATATTATATAAAGGAAATCGTTAGGTTACACGTTTCACTCCCTGGTTTCACCTCACTTGGTTTTTCCGGCCTAAATGCTACCCTAATCTAATACTCCTTAGTTGTAATCTCGGATCACCCGAATTGTAATATGGAGACCCGTTTGTCTTCTATTAACTTTCATAATATACCTCTTTTTGTAATAATACTCCTAATAATCGATGTTAACCCTAATATCTCATTCAATAATTTTCTCAAGGATCATCTGCGACGATTTCACATCTTCCGATCTTCACTTTCGTTCTCACAGTAGCATCTAATCGACGAAATTCTTTTCCCTTTCATGTTAGATTGAATGTTTATGTTTTCGTATTTGATTTTAAACGCTGATTTGATTTGTTATTTGATTGATGCGGTAATCAAGTGCACAATTTCGTTAGTTAGGCTTTTAAAAACAATCTGATTTAAGCATCGATGGTTGAGTATGAAGTGAGTGTTTATCTTTTGTTATGTGATTTTAAAAATTGATTGTCTTTGTTATTTGTTCGATTCTTTAATCAGTGAATGATATTTGTTTGATTGTTTAAACATTAAAGATCTTTGTTTCGATTTAGTAATCTGTATAGAAAGGTCTTTTGTTGTTCAGTTTGGGGAAAACTGGATTGTTTATGTGTCTGGAGCGATTGAAAAAATTGTTTGTTTTGATCAAGTGAATAAACTGTTAACGTGATACACATTGATCTTCGTTTTGGTGTTTGTTAAGATCCAAGCATGTTATTTATGTATTTTTTGTTGCTTAATCTCATCGGTCACATGTTTCCCTGTGTAATCCTATGTTCCGTAGGAACCATTAAAAATCATGATACTACCCTTTTCAAAAAAAAATCATTTACTAATTATTATTGCTAATGAATTTTCATTTGTTTTTATCTTAAATAATATACTTCAAAAGGTACAATGGTTTACAGATTTGTTGTCACACCCTACTCGCAGCGGAAGCGCGAGGTGTGATCGTGAAAGGTAAACATTTCATTCGACTAAGTAAACAATAAAAATAATAACGATGTCATTAATATATAGTTTGAAGCACAAGTACAAAAGTTTTAGAACAAGTTCACAACATTTCCCAAATTGTATTTCAGGTTACAAAATAACTTCGACAAAAATATAGTTTGCTTTATAAATGTAAAACAAGGATTTGACTTCTATATGCTTGCACGAAGGCGAAATATATAAGGCAAACCCTCCAAAAATGGCCATTGTTCACTACTTTTTCCACTTTTCCTTGATCTTCCATCATGTTATGCTTTCTTTCCTGAAATACATGTAAATTAGAAAAACGTCAACATAAAGATGGTGAATTCATGTGTTTGTTTGCTTTGTATCAAATGAATCTAAAAAATATTTGAAAGTTTTGTATTGTAAACCAGTATGTGAAAAGGTCTATGAAATTCGCGGATCCATCAATGTGTAGCTAATACATTAATATATATGTCATAAGTAAGTAACCAAACCTAGAAGATGTTATTCGGGCCCTTCCGATATGGGACCACAAAAGCACTCCTAAAAGGGTTAAGAAACCAGGAGTGGAGCTCGCCAAAACTCAATATATCCACACCCTTTGCACCTCGGTTGTTATGTATGATTAAGGGTTACTATTTTCATTTTCTACTTATGCGCACATGATCTAAAGTGATTTCACTCCATAGCTATACATAACATTTATTGTAACTTGTATTCCCCCTCGAGTGTTTAATAATAAAACATTGAAAAGTTTGAACGGAGGGACATGAACTCACAGTTTTGCATTCAATAGAATAAAGTGCTAGCAGACTCGGGTATCCTATATGTAACGTAACCTACAAGTGTTATAACTTGTTAGACACTTAGGGTCTGTTTGGTATGTGGTAATGGAATGGATGAGGTAATGGAATGGACGAGGGAATGCAGAGGATCATTACCGTTCCATGCCTTGTTTGGTTATCATGTGGGAATGGAATGGATTATTATTGTGTGTTGTTTGTAGGCAAGGAAAACGAGGAATAAAATCAGCGGTGAGTGGTGGTGCTCGGTGGTAGAGATTGTGGGTGGATATAGGTGGCGGTGGTGGGTGGTGGCGGAGGCGCGATGGGTGGTGGCGACGTCGACGAGTGGCGGTGGAGGGGGCGATGGTGGGTGGTGGTGACGGAGGTGGCGCGGCAGTGGCCACTGGTGGTGGTTGGTGGCGGTGAAGGTGGTGGTGGGTGGTGGCGGCAGTGTGATTGGTGTCGGCGGTGGTTGTGGCGTCGACAGTGGTGGTGGGTGGCGGTGGTGGTGATTGGTAGCGACGGTGGGTGGCAAAGGTGGCGGTCGTGGCGGCGGTGGTTGGCTGTTGGGGTAGCGGCGAAGGCGGGTGACGGGTTGCGGGTGAAGGCGGCGATGGCGTTGGTGTGGTGGCAGCGAAGGTGGTGGTTGTGGTGTTGTTGATGAATGGTGCAAGAGGTGATGGAATGAAAAAAACATGGGTGTGGATGGAATGATTTTGAGAGAATTGAACGCCTTATGGAATGTTTGATTCCATTCCATTGACCAACCAAACACCTTTTTCTTTATTCCCTCGTAATGATCCATTACATTCCGCCTCTCATTCATGCATACCAAACACTACCTTAGGTCTTTACTAGACCGTGTACACGTTGCTCATCTTGAATGTTCGTTAAGACTTGCATTTGTCTTGTTTGGATACCCTTGTTTATGTTTATACATTGGTAGCTTATTTATTTGTATGTTGTTAATATATATTTCATAAACATATATTGTCATGTATATTCGTTATGTACGATCGGCCTCACCCTTGATAGCCTTATGTCAAGTTGTTCGTATTGGATTCATCCAATTAGTCGTATGTGTTTGTCACGCATGACTAGGTCTAGCCCCTAGTTTTGTGCTTGTGTCTCACACAAATGTAGTTGATATGAAATATATATATACTATGTCGCTAATATATATATTCATGTTTGAAGAGATCCTCGATCCTTATGTATATATATTTACTAGGTTATCACCTGGGATTGCTTCCCGGGCTCGAGAAAGTTACCTATATTAAAAACTATTTATGATTAATAAATACTTAAAATCATACAAAAAAATCACAAATTAATGTCATCACTATAGGAAGAGTTATAAACTTTTCATAAACTTAACGACGTATTTGGAAGTTGTTGACATATTTATAAACTTATTGACTATTATTATTCGTATGTATAGTTTACTTTGTAAATTTAATGATTAATAAAACAATTGAAAAATTAGTTAAAGTATTAAACACAAAAGAGTTGTTCAAATATTTTAAACGATAACAAAATAATACGCTACTTATAATCAGTGAATAGACGAATCAAAAGGCTGGAGTTAAATGCATGGTTAGTCCCTGTGGTTTGTAAATATTGCAAACTTGGTCCTAGTGGTTCAATAATTACAGAATTGGTCCTAGTGGTTACAATTTTGCACTCGGGTGGTCCTTATCACTAACCTCTGTTAACTTTCTCAGTTAAGTGTATGTAAAATGACTAGAATACCCTTGAGCTATTAAAAATAAAAATAATTCTTCTTTCTCATTATATATCTCCTGAAACAACACCACCATCAACTCACTACCACCACCTTCAACCCACCACCACCTACACCATCACTTTCAACGTCCACATCCACATCAACCCACCACCCCCCACCGTCAGCTTCAACCCATCACCACACTTCCACCATCCTAAACACTAACAAATCAGTAATTATTGAACCCGACCCGGAACCGGAGCACGCGCCAGTTCCCCCACCTCCCCACTGCTGACGAATCTCTGGCAACATCCACAGGAGATTCATTCAAATCCGGACCCTCCCGGAACGGCGACAAAGCTTCCAAAGGTATCAAACTCCTAGATCTTGACAACAGTTCGGGTTGACCGGAATGGTGGTTATTTTGACCTCTTCTTCTCCCCACAGACCCGAATTCAGCCCGGAGATAAACCTCGTACAACATTCTTCTTCAATGCTGTGAAAACCCATGTTTTTTCTCATGCTTAAGGTAAACCCAGATGAGATTTAAGGTTGGTTCAGTTAGTGATGTGTGAGAAAGTCGGTTATGAGAGAGAAACAGAGGAAGGTGACGGTGGAGGTGGTGGTCGTGGTTGGTTGACGGTGGATGTGGAGGGTTGAAGGTGATGGTGGAGGTGGTGGTGGGTTTGAAGGGGGTGGTGATGAGTTGATGGTGTTTTTGAACAGGTTTCTGGAGGTATATATATGAGAAAGAAGATAATGGATATTCTTTTATTAATAGCTCAAGGGTATTCTAGTCATTTTACATACACTTAACTAAGAAAGTTAACAGATGTTAGTGATAAGGACCACCGAGTGCAAAAATTATAACCACTAGGACCAACTCTGTAATTGTTGAACAACTAGGACCAAGTCTGCAATATTTGCAAACTACAGAGACCAACCATGCATTTAACTCCAAAAGGCTTGTATAAAGTCATTGCAATAAAAGCTCAATATACAGAGGTTACACATTTAATTGACATATATCATAACTGTATAAATAAAAGAATTACAAAACAAATTATATCTCACATAAAGTAGTAACAAAGTGTAATTACAATTACAAATACACAGACGTATAAAAAATATGGGTAAATGACATGTCTTTTAAGCAAACTGGATTTTAGATATATAATGGTACTTACAAAATAACTAATAATTATGATGAAATGATCTTTTACAAACTGTACTTCCACCTCGATGGACATTGATTCTCCTTGCTGGCGTCTACACCATGAAAAATTGATTATTCTTAAGCAATTGATATTGATAATTTAATAAATTAACAAAGTTAGATGATTTTTTTAATAAATATGTTGATTTGGATCTACTTAAACTATACAACAGCACAAAAATGATTATTCTTATGAAACATAAGCGCTAACTTAAAGGTGATCTAAAGGAGCCACCCCCTATCAGTCTCTCCACCATCACCCTTGTCGCCACTGACACCACCATTGACGGTCTTGTTGGTAATTGTTTTCCAAAGATAAATGTACACCCCTTAAGTGACCATTCCCACCATATAAATAGGTCGTCTAATTGTCTAATTGAGCAATAAGTAAAAACTAATATCCTTGTCAACCTTTCTATGTTGTGTGTTGAATTAAAACAATTTCTTAGACATCCCATATGTTTGACTTATTTCATTTTAATATAACTTTTCCAATCTCAATCATCCAAATCGTTAGAGATAAATCATAACCTAAATATAAAAATTAATTAATTAAAAAGTTAGTCAAAATAGTCAAAATCAACCTCCCAAAATTAAGTTTTCGTCATTGCTGTAAAATAATTCAACATACATTCAACTTAATATGTCCACAACATGTGGTGAACATTAGAATCATTACATAGCCCAAATATACCATAGTCAACCTGTCATCATTTTAAAACAAATTAAGGAAATAAAGAAAGTTCAAAACATTAAAAATATTTTTGACTAATATAAATATAAGTTCAAATTAATAGATATATAAAAAAGCCTACCAAATATACTAAAGTCTTAAATTAATATAGGTATTATATTTAAATTCAAGGGTTATGCATAGTAATGTTATGACCCCGATATCTATGGTCGTAGTTTTTAAAAGGCTTAGCTATTCAAAAAGGGGTAGCGGCGCATTTTGTTGCTCGTTTACCATCTATCTCTATGTAATTTCATATAATTCAAAACCCATATGGTGTTTTTGACAAAAAGTAATAAAAAAACAAAATTACAATAAAAAAATTCAAGGCTCTAAAAAAAATTTCAAAAATAAAAGTATAACCACAAGATCAACATATAACAGTAGCTCGTTCATTCATTTCTCCATTAGATTAATAAAATTGATCAACAGGTATCCTACATGTCACACCCAACCGATGGCGAAATCATCAGGATAGTGGCACTAGGCGAATCAGATTGATCAAGAGAATTTCCATAACAGCCATTTCAAAGATAAACATCAACATTTAATATTCCATACTATCAAACTCATAAACCTTCAAAATAACCATTACATACCAACAAAATCTCTTAAACACAATCCAATTCGATCTCCACTAGATTTTATTACAACCGTTCTAAAACAAACTAAATAAAACAAAACTAAACTACGCATGCAACATCCAAGGCATCCAAGCTATAAATCCTCAACCTGTTACACACGTTAAAATACAAGTCAATACAATTAAGTAAAGGTGAGCATACGAGTTTGAATAATACTAGCATAGTCGAGAAAGGGTTTGCGAAACAATTTAATTACATATCATGATACACCAAAACACTTAACATAACGTAGGCTCATTTCTCATGCTATCTACCATGAGAAGGCTTGCGCGTCATCCTAACTAGACCCCGTCGAGTGTAAGCCACACTATAGTACCATACTAGCTAAGGAGGCAAGTTAACGAAAACAAGTCCTAGTCACATGTTTCTAGTATCACGTATTGAGCATACACAACCAGATTATTCGCGTGTGATAAACAGTTTGATTTGTGATGTGATTTTAATATAGGAACGTATGTAACACCCAAAAGTGTGTTTAAAGCGAAAATGGGTCAAGTATACTCACTGTGGGTGCGTTTTAGTTAGCCTAGAGATTTTGAGGAGAGTCGAGAAGAGCGCCGGATCAGCCTGCATACGCGAACGGAAGTGCATCAGTCTCCGAAAAGCTGAAACGGTTAAGTCTTGATTGGGCAGTAGCCAAGTTCGGGCGAACTTGTGTGTAAACACACAAGTTCGAGCGAACTTGTATGAACTTAGTGAGTTTATAGCCAAGTTCGGTTGAACTTGATGAGTTTCCTAAGAAATTTGTCAAGTTCGGGCGAACTTGTAGGAAAACCTTACTGACAAGGCAAGTTCGGTCGAACTTGTATGGTTTCCTAAGAAACCAGGCAAGTCCAGGCGAACTTGCAAGAATTTTTTGTGAAGAAAACACTCAAGTTCGGTCGAACTTGACCCAAATGGGTACAAGTTCGGTCGAACTTGACCTGGTGAGCTAGTGATGCTCGAGCGAACTTGATGTTTTCGGGTCCAAAATCTTGCGTTTTCGCGTCGTTTGCTGAGGAAAATCGAGTGTTCATCCCTCCAACCCTGTGCTACTAAGCAAACTTAGGTCGGAGAGGTCTTTTAGAGCTGTTTTAGCCGTTTTACAAAAGCGTAGGCTAAACCGGGCGAACTCGGGGTTCGTTCGGATTAGTCCGGCTTGTGTAAACCAACATAAACGTCCTTGTGCTTCCAGATCTGGGATCTTGAATGATAGATGTTTCATTTCATATCAGAAAATGAACAAAACATCCTCAAAGTTCGTATTTTGTGTCAAAATCGATATTTATCAAAGGTTTTCTCATATCTATCACTTACAAGCTGAGATCTTACAGATCTCGTGTTTGGGAAGTCTCTACTATCGCCAAACGAACTCGTATTGTGTAGATCTAAGCTTAAAACAGAAAATTTTGAAGAAAAAGATGAAGATTTTCATAAAAGAATGGGTTTTGATGAAAACGAAGGTATATCCTTGTGTAAAATCATTGTAAACCTTTGTTGGTAGTTGATAAACGTTGTTGTAGTCGAAATCGGGTCGTTTCTTACTTAGAACAAGAGAGATTTGGGATGAGGGAGCTCTGAGCGAACTTGGTCAGCAAGTGCAAATGAGAGAAATGAGCTGACTATTTATAGGAGAGGGAGCTGAGGGAGACAAGTTCGGCCGAACTTGCATGTTTCCATGCAAGTTCGCACGAACTTGGGAGAATATTGAAGGGTATTAGGTTAAGTTCGGCCGAACTTGCATATACATATTCCACTCAACGTCTTCATCAGGTTCCCAGCGGAACCCTAGCCGAAGCACAATTGACTATTCCACTCAACGTCTTCATCGGTTGGTAGGGTATACTTGATTCAAAAATCATCAATGTAGATGGTAGAATAGGAGAAGAAGATTGAGAGGTGATATCAAGAAACGTGGAGGAGAAGAGGCAAAGTTAGGGTTAGGTTTAAGTGGATTTTATATGGATTGTATCAGGTTAGGGTATTAATTTAACCTGAATTTTTGGGCGGGAAAATGGAACTGAGGAGCTCTAATAACATGACATCTCAGATCAAATTCATTCATTTATTATATATAATAATAGATAATAAATAATAGATTCTTAAATATATATATATGTATATCTCACTTGATATATTGTTAAGGTAAATATTTTTAACATTGAACTTCTCTAGTAATGTGTTAATTTTACCAAATACAGTTGTGATTTATAATTTTTACATTATCAGATCATTTCATGTTTGAATTTTAAAGTTATAAAAACCCTAAAAATAACCAGTTTTTATTTTAAAAGAACTAAAGATAGATAAACTTTTTCTTTTTATGATTTCTATCGCTTTTAGTTACTTTTTTTTAATAACAACTACAATTAAAATAATTTTTTTTTATCTTATCTTTAGATTTAAAAAGATCACACAGAAAAAAATCTAAAGATAGAATAAAATTTTAGTATTTTAAAAAATAACTATGATACGTTATAACCTATTTTTGCCTTTTGTTTTATTTGACATAGAGTTAACATATAAATATAATAAAGTCAAATATTAAACGTAATTGATAGTATTAAACATGAATTATAAAGGTTAAAAAGTATAGTTGTATAATTAGATGTATGAAATGAATTAACTTATGGTAAAAAGTTACGAAGTTACAAATACTGATAGTAATAGATATAAAAGATATATTTGATAGGTCAACTGAGTTAATGATAAGTTAAATAAAAATATGGTAAATTGTGGTTTTGGTCTATATGGTTTAGTGGTTATCGCTATTGTTTACAAAAGTCAAATGTCTTGTAATTTAAATATCAAGGTTTCTATTTTATTGCGGTTTTGGTCCACCACACTAACTCTATCCAATGCATATGACAATGATTTAACAATAAGTTGGATGGAGTTAGTTTGGTAGACCAAAACTGCAATAAAATAGAAACGTTGATATTAGAATTGCAAGACATTGGATTTCGTAAATAATAGAAATAACTACTAAACCATAGGGACCAAAACTGCAGCTCTAATTTATATCGATATCAAAAGATGCTTAATCGAGTCATTGGTTATTTACCTAGGTCGGTTATAATTCATTAAATTATGGGTTATTGGATTTTATCATCCCCAATTATCGATTATTGATCGTTGCCACCCCAACTAACACTTTAACGGCCGACATTTCCAATTTGACGTTCAGTCTGTGCTGGCACCACTCTATTAACATATCACTAACACTATTAGTGTTTACTCTTATGTGTCATGTCATGTCCTATGTGGACTAAATGACATAGCGATTACGTGGCACAGCTTACACACCCACACACATACGTATTCACCTTTGCATCTTCTTATCCTTTTCTTTCTTCTAAATACAAACACACACATACATTTACGGACTTTTTAGAGAGAAAAACAGTTAGAGAGAGAGATTTAGAGTGAAAGAGTGATCGGAGATTAGAGAGAAGCAGAGAGATCGGAGACGGAGGACGACCATGGCCTCCGGCCGACCGTCCGATTCTTTTGGTGGTGTTGAGTTCCGATGGTGAGTGGTGGCGACGGGGTTAACCTGAAAATAGCGGTGGTGATGGTTGTGGAAATCGGAGATGATGTCCTCTCCGTCGTCCCTTTCTGCCTCTTCCTCTTAGCCGACATCTAGACCTAACTGCGATATACATGATTGTTCCCCCTCCGTCACCAGAAATCCGTTATTGTTCTAAGAATAAGGAGTGAGTTGTTGATTATTGTTCTAATTGAGGCTTTTATAAGTTCAGTTAGTGTTGTTTAAGGCGTTTGTATATGATTAGGTCACTACGATTGAACAAGTTAATTGTTTTTATAATTGAGGATTTGAATACCTGTAATTGTTTTTTATTACATGTGATCTGATTGATGAATTGATTATAAGTTGTTGATCGGTACATACTACCGATTAGGTTTTGTTTATTGAGTACCTATTGTTGATTTGTGTTTCGACCGAGGCTTTGTGAGCTCTACTCGTACGTAATCGCCATGTCATTAAGTCCACGTAGGACAAGGCTTGACATGTAGGAGTAAACACTAACAGCGTTAGCCTTCTGTTAATAGAGTGGTGTCAGCACAGACTGAAAGTCAAATGGGTGGTGTTGGGCGTTAAAGTGTTAGTTGGGGGTGGAAGCGGCCAGTGATTGATAGTTGGGGGTGATAAAATCCAATAACCCTTTAATTATTTTTTTTCTAAGTTTTAAAATCGTTAGTATGTATTATATTTTAAAGATGATAATGATGATTGATGGATGTTATGTGTATGCAAATTGTGAAATTTAAAACGCAAGTGGTTGACGAATGTTATACGTAGCAAACTGTGTATTTAATAATAATAATAACAACAACTGGTTGTAAGTTTCAAAAATCGAACTAAGCCGTATAAATCTCAAACCGATTAATTTGCTTCCATTTAAAGAGTTCATTCAGTTTAAACGGTTTATAATCATCCTTAGGCTATATGTTGTGGGGTTTGAGTGAGGAAAAATGGTGCCTCATTGGCGACACAGAAGCAAGTTCTATTATTAATTGGGTAACTATTATTATTAACAAATCTAATTAAATATTATTAATTACATTCAAAATTTTAAAAGCTAAAGTTTCACAAAGTTTTAAATTACATATTACAACCAAAAAAATGATATAACCATAATTTGAAGAGTTAATTAAACAGATGGACCATGTGGTTTATAGCTAGTTTCGTCTTCGGGTACTAACTTTTTTTAACAGGTTTGAGGCTTGTGATTATCAGTTTGTAATGAGTTTGGGTATTAACACTACGTTCTGTTAATTTCTCTGTTAATTTGAGTAGAATGACCAAAATACCCTTTTGTAACTACAGGGACCATGTATGTAATAAATCATTGTTAATTACAGTAACCATTTGTGTAAATTTTTAATAAATATAAAAACACATTCTAAGAATGATAAAGAGATTGCATTGCATGTTTTCACGGCATGTTAGTTAAGAGCATTCACAATGGATTTGGTATATTTGTGTGAGTGTGTTAGTTATATTATAAGAAATGGTTTTGAGTGGTTGTGAGTGAGGAGAGAGAAAATGTTACTGTTCATCTATAAATATACGGGAACACTGTTCATCTCTTATAAATTTTCTAATATTTTTGAAAGTGGTTGTAAGTGGATGAGAGAGAAAATGTAATGATAAATGTATAAAAAAATATTATTTAATTGAAAAGGAGAGAGATCAAGTAGTGTGTTTTAATGTAATTACACGGATAAGGAAAATGAATGTGAATGCTTACAAATGAATTCAGCTACCTTTTTTAACATCGAGAAGGTTGTTTCAAAGAGCAATGATTTGACCTCAGTGAAATCTTTTGTGAAGGAAATCTCACAACTGGTTAATGCAGCAAGTGTTACGAGTATTATTAATATTTATTGTATTTGATCATATGAAGACTTTCAAGTTAAACCCGAATTTGGATTGCTTACAAGTTACAAAACCGTGTTAGGGATATTAGGTAAAGCTGGACGGGTAGGCGAGATGCTTGACGTGTTTGCTTCAATGAAAAAGGTGGATATACCTTGTTAAATAGCTTGACGAGGTCGATAAATTTGATTGTGGTCGAGATCATAAAAGAAATGGGAAAAGTGGGTTTGCAGCCTGATTTGATAACCTACACTGCACTGATCGAGTGTTTTTCAAATCATGTAGCATTGAAGAATCATTAACTGCAATGACAATTTTAAGTACAAAATTTGATTTCATGTGGGTTGGGGATTCTTTTGTTTTTATATTTATTAATAATTTACACAAATGGTCCCTGTAATTTAGAGATGAGCATTTGGTACTGGGTACCGGTACCGAATTTCCCATACCGAATTTTTCGGTACCGTTACCCACTTTTTGGAATTTTCGTTATCAGTACCGGTTCGGAGTTTTGATGAAGTTCGGTATCACGCTCATCCCTACTGTAATTAACAATGAATTATTACATAAATGGTCCCTGTAGTTACAAAAGAGTAATTTAGTCATTCTATTCAAATTTAATAAAAAAATTAACAAAAGTTAGTATTAATACCCAAACTCGTTACAAAATGATTATCACAAGCCTCAAACATGTTTAAAAAAAGTTACCACCCAAAGACGAAACTAACTATAAACCACAAGATCCATCTGTATAATTAACTCTAATTTCCATATTACAAATTAGCAACATTTTGTTGCATTGTGATGTTGTACCCCAAGCATGGAGGGTTTTTCCAAAAAAAAGTTTGATTTTTCACTTTTAACTTAAATATTTTCATATTTTATATTTTAACCCCTTTTAACCCAAAGTTTTTCATCCTTTATAATTTAACCCAGAATTTTTTTATATAAAACTTTGGTTCCCTGTACTTTTTATCTTTCGTAAGTTTTTCATTTTTACGTTTTGTTCTACATTTTGCGAGTTAACACGTCGTAACGTGCATATGAGGTTCAACACTTTTTGCTCTATTTTTTTCACATTTGACAGGCCCATCGCAACGTACCCATTTTTCCATGTTTGACAGGTGCGACGCAACGGGCGGGTCCTAGACCGACGTAGTTATTATTTTCTACGTTTTACTTTCTGTTTAATATCTTTGCATTAACACACTATAATGGTGTGCGTGGTTCAACGATTTTAAGTCTGCTTTTCGTTCAATATAATTTTTTTCCATTTTATATAGTTTGTTTTTACGAGTTTTCCGATGTTGAGAGTCAATGCCGGTGTGGCATTGGTGCTACTTGGCTCGATTTTATTAACGTAATTAACCTGTTAAATTTTTTACTATATTTTGTATCGGTTTACTCCTTTACTTCCTTTATTTAAAAACTATTTTTTACGTGCATATTTTATGTACGTGTAGGCATAAATATGATTTCTTCTACATTTAAACGTAAACCTTTTTAGAAACGACTCAGGTAAATATGATACGTTTTCGTTTAAAGAAACCATTTTTACGTGCATATTTTTGTGACAACTGGCAACTTCCGGGTAACTTCCATACAACTAATTAGTCATTTTAATTATGCAATTATGTGTTTAAACGTCATGATCTGCTAGATTACATCTTATGTATCTGAAACTGCCATGAAATAATTTAAATAACGTGTATCATTCATTTTGATAGTTGCATCTGAAAACAAGTTAGACAATGCACTAAAACAATTAATAAACTTGCTAGTTAGACTAGCTATGTCAGCACTGTATCGGTACTCAGCTTAATGACAGTTTTAGGACTGGGATGGAAGCCCAATAGCAACTACATAATAAATCCTATATGGGAAAACAAGGGTTTAGGATAACATGTCCCGGAAATAATATAAGCACCTAAGAGTGTCCGAAATGGACCATAAATAATTGTTTCAGCAATAATTCAGCATTTCAGCTTTTAACAAGCCAACATAATACTCAGAAATAAGTCCAAACATCATAATATACTTACAAAAGCATTGAGAGTTAAATGGTGACACCAAAACACATAATAACATACAAAGTGCACAACTTAGCATTTTAACAATCCGGTAACGAAACGGTCACCCGAACACACCTAGACACGTTTTGTGAACTAGTTAACATTGTTTTAATGTTATAAGACTAGTTAAAATCATTAAACACTTCATGTTTATTAAAAACACTTAAAATCACCTAAACACATTTAAACCCCCATCCTTACACCCTAAACCCTTAACTATCAAACTTGACACTTTACCCCCCCCCCCCCCCCCCCCTTCTAGAAGTGGATGGTCAACAAGGGGGCCCCACAAGCCCCCAAGTTGTCTAGTGATATGGTTTATAGTATGGTGGTTAATGGAAGTGTTTAGTGGATGATTATTTGGTGAGGGGTTATAAGGAGACAAGATCACAACCTTATCCCAACACTTATCACCATCAACATTCAAAACACCAAAACTCCTCCATATTCGTCCATATCTACGGCCCAAATCACCTCCATCTTCAAGCCACTTCCTAGTAGATTCAAGCACATTCAAGGGTGTCCTAAGGCAAGATAAGAAGGTTGCAAGTGCTAGAAGTTGAAGGACCACCTTGAGGAGCTTTTATCCACCAACATTGTGCTATCTTCATCACCTTGTTTCTTTTGCCACTTCCCTAGCCACTAGAGCTAGTTGTAAGCCTCTTGATCTTTGATTTAGTTCATGTTACTAGTATATTTATCATGTACAAGTTAAACCATCAAGAAACATAAGCTTTACAAAGATGAACACATAAAGAAATCACATAATCTAAAGAAAATAAACATAATCTTGAAGTGTAATGAAGAGGTGTATGTTTATTTTGTGCTATGTTTGATATCCATCATGAGAAGACTTGCTAGATGTGAAGATCTAGCAAGTGTATACATGGATCTCGAAGGATCCATGAAGAACAAAGTTGAATGAACTTGATATACTTAACTAATGAACTTGCTAAAGTGGTTTACATGACATAAAACATGGATTTAAACCTTTCATGAAAGTGTATGAACAATATGTTAAAGACGATTTTCTACAAAAGCTGTGTAATTAGTGGATAATTAACATTTTTGAAGTTATATGGGCATGTTAAACCTAGAGTTAAAAGACTACATGTTTTTACAAAGTTATGAGTTCATCATCACATGATAAGTGCTTGTATGAGGTTGTTCAAGCTTGTAGAAATTATTGTGGTTGATTAAATGAGTTCTTTGAAGCTTAATCACATGTTTAAAAACATGGGAAAACTCCTAAATCTAGAGGAAACTATGGCCAAATTTTTATAAAAATTCAACACTTAAAAAATATAATTTTTACTACCAACTCGTGTTTACAAGATGTTTTATAAAATTTAAAGATGGCTATCCCCTATTTTTTTATTAAAAATACAAGTTAAGAAAATAAAGATATCTTAAAGTATTAAAACAAATATAAATATATATTTAGTGGCCCAAGGATATGTATGTTATGTGTATATTAAGTGTATTATATGGTAGTAGACAAGTTAGGAGATTTAAAACACTAAATACTGCCAATGGAGTATAAACACTAATACTCTCAAATATCAAGGAAAATACCCAAGAAAAATACACACAAAAATACCCATACTTGGGTGCATGGAGAAACACAACAATATATATAAACTTATATATATTCCTTGATCATATGGACTTTGAACAAATGGATGATTATATAAACAAAATATATATATTTAACAAGATTGGTAAAAATATATATATTACAAACAAGTCTTGAAAATATTTTCTGAAAAAATATAAAAATCACAAGAATGATTTTTGGCACTAATGAGAATTACATGAGCCTTAATACACAAATACATTTAAATGACAAGTATGTTTATACTAAAAATAATATTGGAAATATTATTTTACAAAGTATAATATTTATTTTTGAAAAATAAATACAACTAAACATATAATTTGACTTGGTCAAAGAAGCCTAACACAAAGAATACTTGGAAAAGTATAGTTATACAAATACATGTATAAGTTAAAAATTATATTATTTTAACAACCCATTTTAATTGGAAGATACAAATATTTATTTAAGAATAAATATACGTATACTATTAGACGATAAATAACAATTATTCATAGATAAGAAAATATTTCTAATAATATAAAATATATCCGTCTACGTCATCGTCAACTCTCCCGTGTAAGACCCGAACCCGAGAAGACAAGGACACGTACAACATATTCAGGCGGGACTCGAAGTCAAGAGGACTAGGCCCATTCCTATAACACATGAGACACAAGAATATATATTTGGTAAAATACATTAACTAAAGAAGAATAAATCGTCTAACACACAACGTAGTACAATTAATACAAGATGGTAAAACTTGTACATAGAATATGCGTAGACCTAAGTGTCCAACGGAGTCTTGGACACTTGTAGGTTTCGGTACGAGAACAAGAAAACATTTGCGAGTACACGCGAAACACTTGGAACGCAAAACTGTGAGTTCATGTCTCCCTTTATCTTTCAAACGTTTTCGATTTTATAACACTCGGGGGAAATACATGTTAAGACATATGGTATGTTAGTTATGGATGATAACACGATCGATGTGCGGAAGTAGGATTGATAACAATTATAACATTTGTAACCATTAATCACTTAGTGACCTAGGTGCAAAAGGTGTAGATCTATTGAGCTCGAGGCACGCTCCACTCCTGGTTGTATACCCTGGGGTGCTTTTGTCGTCCAGACTAGAAAACAAAAGTGTCTCGGTTTGGTTATTTACTTATGGCACATAACGTCGGAGGGCTCACTACCCAATGATAGATCCTTAAATTCCATAATTATTTTTAACATACCTAGATTTCAATATTGGATTACAATTATGACAACTTATTCGAAAACAAAACTACATGAACTCGCTCAACTTTTGTTGATTTTTCAAATTACATGTATTTCGGGAAACAAAGCATGAACGGTGATAGGCCTCGGAAGTTTGGAAACAACTTAGCAACGGATGCCACTTTTGAAGGGTTTGTATCTTATATCCCAACTTCGTATGGGCATCTGGGAGCCAAAGCCTTGACATAATTCATGAAGATAACAAACTTATTTTGTGATGTAACTTAAACTTGAATGTTGATTCGGATAACAATTATGAACTTGTTGAAAACATGGGATTTCACTTTTGGAACTTGTAATCTTGGATTTCAAAACTTATGTATAACATGGCATCGTTGTTAATTATTAGTTTTTACACGATTGATTGCAATGATTACCTTTAAGTCACACGTTTGCGCTTCCGCTATGACAGGGTGTGACAATTTCTACATACGTTTCGGTATAAATTCGAGTTGTTCTACGTTTCGACGTAAACTTTTTTGGGAAATGATTCATGTCAAATATAATATGTTTTCGTGCTTATTTTATGTATGTTTCGTAAATTTTGTTTCGAGCCGAATGGAGTCATATTATGGTTTCTTTTCCCCCTTTTTTCGAAAGCTCTAATTAATTTCTTTTGATTACAAGTGTCAGTTTTTCCTTCATACCCGTCATGTTTTCTATGTATAAGTTGGGGTACAATATATACGTTATGATTGTACGATATGAATTTGATTTACTTATGTTTTGATCCAATCGCAATGCTTATAACTGTTACATTGAGTTCAATTGGATATGTCGAAACGCATGTTTTCACATTGTTAATGCATCACATAACGTTTGCACTAATCCATTCAATGTTTATGATGTACCCGCGCCGCAATGCGGCTAAATTTGAATAAAAAAGCATCACTGATAACAATGCACCAACTTTTAATTTTTTTAAGAAGTTAAATGCCATTTTAGTCCCTACGGTTTGGGTCATTTTGCCAGTTTAGTCCAAATATTTCATTTTTAACATCTGAATCCAAAAAGGTTTCGTTGTTGCGATTTTGGTCTAAATGACTTAACCCCATCAATGCTCCTCAGTTAGTCGAGGGGCATTTTTGTCATTTTTGTCAGCTCTAACTCTAAATAAAACAAAAAAGAATTTAAAAAAATTAAAAATATGACAAGAATAAATCCGATGTCTCTCTCATAAATATCACTCTCTCTCTCTCTTAAGTCTTTCTCAGTTCTTTCTCTCTCTCTAAAACTTCCTGCTCCTACCACCATTCTACCACCACCATCACCAGAAACAACCATCCTTTTTCTCTTTGTTCTCCACAACCACCATCCGGTCGTCGACACCCGACCATCACACCACCCGGCCACCGCCACCCATCTTCTCAAATCTCAGTTATGTAACACCACCGGACCATCACCACCAGGCCGCTGCCACCCGACCATCACCACCACCCGGCCACCGCCTCCCTTTCAGCACCGACGCCACCGCCTCCCTTTAACACCTCCGCCACTGCCTTCCTTTAAACACCTCCGCTACCTCCTCTCACCACGGTTTCAGGTTTCAATTTTAGGATTGAATGGTTCAGTTTATGTGGGTTTGATTTTTGGGTTTGTTTCACACAAAAAAGAACCACATCTTGGTTTGATTTTTAGTGGTTTGAATGGATCGTTTATGAGGGTTTTTTATTTTTGGGTTTCTTTCACAAAAAAGGAACCAGGTCGTGATTTGATTTTTAGTGGGTATTTGAATAATTTATGTGCTTTTGTTGGTTGATTATACAATTAAACAGTGGTGGCATGTGGGTGGTGAATGTAGTGGGGTTTGTATATTTGTTGGTTGTTATAAATCAGTGGCGGATGTGGTGGGTTTTGGCTATGGTTCTGAATGGTGGTGATGGAGCGGTTGCCGATTTGCAGAGGGAAGAAGCAACGGTGGATGTGGTGGTTGTGGGAGGTGGTGTTGGGGTTTTAATAAAGGGAAATCGAAAGAGGATGGGAAAAGACGATAATGCCCCTTGACTAACGGAGGAGCATTGGGTTAAGTTAGTTGGACCAAAATGGCAACAATGAAACTTTTTTAGATCCAGATGTTAAAAATAAAACCTCTGAATAAACTGGCAAAATGTTTCAAACCACATGGACTAAAATGATATTTAACTGTAAAATTAAATGTTTTCAACTTTCAAAAAAAATTATTTGAATTAGTTTATATGAAATTATAAAAAGATTGCATAAAAAATACAAATACTCTTTACCTTCAAACCGTAATGTTACCTTTGTTATTATTATATATTTTTTACTAGTTTAAGTACCCTGTATTACACGAGTTATCTAAATGATCTTATTCATAGTATTAACATAAACTTTTAAATTAAATAAACGCTCTGTTACTAAAGTATATGTAGTGCCATTTTGGCACTTGTCAAAACGGGTTAAGTGGACTTTTCTTGTACGGGCTATTTTAGCACTTGTCAAAACACGTCAAGTGGGCTTTGCTTTTAAGGGACATTTTGGCACTTGTCAAAACAGGTTAAGTGGGCTTGGCTTGTACGGACCCATTTTAGCACTTGTCAAAAGAGGTTAAGTGGGTTTAGCTTGTAACCACTTTTAGGTTTATATTTAAGATAAAGCCATATATTAAAATAGACTATAGATAAATTTTAACCTGTTTGATCTGGTTCTCTTTTAGCTAATTTTTTTATTATGCTTGAGAAACTAAACATATAAAGTAGTAAACCATTGCTTGTTGATACAGAGTACAACCCAATCACCCATACATAGTTTTGAGACCACAAAGTAGTGGTGCACAAATCGGTTTTTTTTTTAATACCCGTTCCGGGAATGGAATCGGTTCGGGTATCGGAACCGGGTTCGGGTATGACCGGGTTTTCTAAAATCGGGTATTGATAATACCCGGGTCGGGTCTGGATTTTATACAAAAAATGCATACCCTATATACCCGGGTTCGGGTAGGGTCCAGGTCGGGTTTTCTAATGGGTATTATAATACCCTATTTCCGGGTTCGGGTAGAGTCAGGATGGATCGGGTTTGGTTCGGATATGTCTCGGGTATTCATTCTTTTTTCGCATAAAACATAGAAATATAAAATGCAAAACTTTTTTATTTCATAAAACATAGAAATACATGACACCTAAATAATCATAGAACCGGGTCGAATAAGATTATAAACATAGATAGCTTTGAATAACTTGATCGTCTTCGTTTATTGTTCGTCTCGAGAAAAACACTTGTTGTTAAACCAAACATCAAAGACCCCTTTTATAGGGTATAAAGATACAATGTAAATAAAAAAAGTGGTTAAAATACACTTTCTAACGGCTATATAGCCGTTACCAAGGTGCAAAATTCGAAAAAAACACACAAAAAAAAAAACGAAAAAAAACCTGAATAGGGTATTGGAAAACCCAGACCGGGTATTGAAAAAACCCAGTTCCGGGTTCGGGTTGAAACCGGGTATTCATAAAACCCGGGTTGAAATCGGGTATGAAAAAACCCGGTTCTGGGTTCGGGTTTTATAACAGAAATGCGTACCCGACCCCTACCCTACGGGTAGGGTCGGGTATAAAAAAACCGGGTTTTATAATACCCGGTTCCGGGTTTCTTTTTCGGGTCCGGTTCCGGGTTCAGGTTTGTTGTGCACCACTACCCCAAAGCTTAAATGGGCTTCATTCTCATCCTATTTACCAACAGAACCAACAGACCATAACATAAAGATGAAAATTTTTAATCAGTAAAAACCCAGGAATACCTACAATTAAATAAAATCTTTTGATAAACATAGAAGCACTTCTTTATAGGTTTTCAGAGTTTTAATATACGGTCCAGCCAATTTGCTATTTTGGCAATGTGTTTAGGAATCAACATAAAATGCAAAAAAATAAAAAAATACAAAAATTGATATGTGAAAAAAGTTAACCTAGATTGACAACTGTAATTTCTTTTTACTCTTTACAAATAATTCTTTTTTTTTCTTACAAATAATTCTTTTTTTTTTTTGTTGTTGAGCACAAGGACCACTCAAGTAAAGATCATTATCTTCATTTTACTCAGAGAGCACCAAATTTTAATTTTAATTTTAATGAATTTATAAGAAAGAAAGGTATTGTTATAATATCTAGCATATGCAACCTGCCTCATCTTGAGGTCCCTCGAACCATTGATCATGGATTTGTTGGCCCATTTGTCCTGCCACCAACAATAAAACCAAGTTAACCAGTTACGAACCATTTGAGGACTTGACTAATGGTTACAGACACGTTTATTACAGACTCAAATTTCAGTAGAGAATTCCATACTTCAATTGTACGAAGTGAAAACAAATAGACTAACAAAGGTAAATCTAGCATAAAGTACATAATGAAATACATAATGAAGAGTGGAAAACAATAGAAAACTTAAAAAGAGTCCTGAGAGACTGGATTGATCCTCACTGCTACACACCCCTTCTCTTTGTGTCGCTGAACTGGTGCCCCTTTGGTTTCCCTCAATTACTCAACAGTCGATGTGTCCCTCTAATCGTCCTCTTCATTCCTATTAACATACATTTGGAAGAAAATGTATAAATGAACCAAGCCGAGCCCCAAATCAAATACTAAGCTCGATTTAGAATTCAAGCCAACCTCCAGGCTCAAGCAAAGGATTAGTGGCTAAAATTTAAACAAATATGTATAAATAAATCTGTGCAATTTTGCTAAAGCAAACAGAGCCAGCTTGACTCGGTTTGTAAGAGAAGCCGGGCCCAGACCAAATACTCAACTCGATTTAGAACTTGAGCCCAACCAACTTTAAAATCTGAATCATGCTTGAGCTTACCTACAAAAAGGCAAGCCTAACCAGCTTGCCAGCTCAGTTTGTAAAGTAGCCAAGGCCCACTCAAATAGTTGGCTCAGTTTAAAATTCAAGCCGGGTTGAATCAAGCCAGCTTGGTTCAAAATTCGAACCAAGCTTGAGCCCACCTGACTCAATCTTAGTTCGTGAAATTCTTAGAACCTTATGTAAAATTCTATAACAATGAAGTCATACTTGTGCTTGAATGTATTGAACTTCCTTCACTTGAAATGCTGCATTCTCAATCTTTTCTTCAGTCTACAACAAATCACAAACCTCACTTGCCCATGAATCTTCAAGTTTGGATGGTTGCTGAAAGTTGTTAAGTCAAAACATAACATAATATAACATAAAAAATAGCTTAAAAGAAAAATAGTCTGCTGGATAGATTGAGGCTTTAAAACCTCCTAGATCAACATTGTCAAAAGATTAGATTATTTGTTAAAAATGATTAGATTATTATTGGAATAATATCATATTAGAATCAATTTTCCTAGATAATAACTAATAAAACATGTTATTCTTTTTAACAAACGTCTTGTATAAAAATTTCCCGGAACCATATTGTCATTTATAGTAAGAACAAAAGCCAGTATATGTAGAAAGTTGTAGAGCACATAATTACTACCATGTGGTCCAGGTTTCCCTGATCATCAACAGAGAAGAGAATTTGTAATGAAGTTCTAAGCCCAAAACCTTGTTTTCCCCCAAAGACGACACTTCTCACATCCTACAGTCCATTAGTGCACTGTCATATACAAAAGTTTTTGTTAAAACATAGAAAAAACGACATCATGAACTTTTGAACATCGTACTATATGTGGCAAATGTGAAGTATAGGTGATAGATTAAGACCGTATTTTTGGTACGGGTCAAAACAGGTTGGTACCTTTTATAAAAACTTATAGACGATATTATTACAATAGACATTTAGGAGGTTTCATGCTATTAAGAAGTAAGAACATGTTTTGCGTGACTTTCGACCCGTTTGGCACATTTTCTTTATAGCTAACTTGGTTGTTACATCTCATAAAACATAAACCAAATCAACTCATTTATAAGTGAATGGACAAATATTACCATCTCATTTTGGTACCTTGTTTCTCCATTAGACACAAGCGTGTTCGATGTCATTGATGTTTAAAGAACATAAATATAACAAATTCCGGAAAGAAAAACCTGATGTTTCGAAATTGATTTTAAATCTACTGCGTGAGTATGGGCCCACCTTGGCCTTGCGACAGTCCAGCCTCATCAAACAGAAGAGCACATGAATCTTGCAATTTAGAATCATGAACCAGTTGCCGAATCAAGAATTGGGCTCTCAAATCCTCCATATGGTTACCGAGTCGTACTCCGCTTGATCCAAAAAAGCAGCAGCCTGTAACACATGACACGTACTTCAAAAAAATATGCAAGTAAATTTGTTTAAGTAATTATGTAAAAAAGTGTCGAAAACCACTCACTTTTGTCACAAATCTAAGAACAAACAGGAAAGTGTAGTGCAGATTTTCCACGTGATCACGATGTTTCAAGACACGATTGCGCATCAATTAAGATTTGGTCCCCACTGTAGTTGTAGTCAATAAATTGTTAGTTATTATTTTATTCCTTAAATAGACTTTTCTTGATATAGCATAATGTTTTGCGTAATTATGATCACATAAGATGAACATTGGTCGTCTCATCAAAGAGATAATCAGAAGCAGCTAGCAGCTATATGGCTTGAAATTGAGTAGTGTAGACCAAATATCAGTTTGTATAGTACTTTCTTCTCTGGGCATGTCTTTACATATGCCTCTGCACAAAAAAGATGATTCTTCATGTTCATTAAATCATGCAAAACATTCTATACGTGTGTGTGTGTTAGCATTTTGGACAATTTTCTGAGTATATATAGCATCCCATGTTATTCTTGCTGATGGCCCTGTATAACCTGTGTATGTTCAGCGTTCAGTTGCAGATTAACATGTCATTTCACCTGCATATTTTCAAACTATCAATTAACACAGTAAATACAATATTAAACATATTCAAATGATTATCGTGTATTACCATCAGATAGATATGTTTTAAGAGGCACTAACCCATATATGAATTCTATGACTTCTTGACTTTTCATCATTGCCTCTAAAGAAACCGACAAAATCATAATATGTAAAAATGCTTTACAGAAAAAAAACATTTGAAGATGGCTCGAAAAGTTGTTACCGAATAGAAAAAAAGGTCAGCTTTCTTTTTGGGAACCCGAAGGATTGCTTTGTCCGGAATGAGCATTACAGTCATTTAGCACAAAGATTGCTAGCTATTATAAGCTAAAAGTGGCACTAAAAGAGAAGAGGTTGACAGTCAACCCGTCCCGACCATTTTTGACCCTTTGAAACATCTGCACAGGATGAACCAAATTCACTTGCAAGACCTAAACAATAACCATACATTCATTCAAACAATAACAATACAATAAAGATCTAAATATATATTCCAACCTAATTGAATCTGATTCACAACATCATGCTTAAGACCAGAAATTTGACAAAGGCACAATAAAATTACATGCATTAGCCACTGTAACGTATGCATTAGTAAACATGTGTGATGCTTCCGGGATCAAGAGGGGTTGACCCCTCTTCATTTGGCAGCTACGAATGAACATCTGGAAGTTGTTAAGGCACTGATTCAGGCAAACCCGGACACGGCTAAGGAAATTGCGGCTACATGGGAAACCAGTATGCATATGTGCCAAAGAATATATCATCCTTTGCACACAAATGAAGACCTGCATATGCTGCATTTTTCAGTGACATTAGTCAATAGATGTACGTTATATAAAAATCTTACCCCATAGCTCTTCTAGCAGGTCATGGAAAATGGCGTAGAGGCTGTCTCAATAGCAAAACACCAAGTCAAACAATATTGAATAATATTAGTTTTTTTTTTAATTGAAAATAGAAGAAGGCAGTTTTAAAGCGTAGGAAGCAGGAAATACAATTAATTAATTAATTGCCGCTCAATTCAGGGCACCGCCCAACACCATGGGTGTGGCGGTGATAGTGGCACGGTAAATCTGACATGTAACGTCTTTAAGCTAGTAACTCTTGTTATCTATTTTAGTTGAAGAGTAAACATCTTACTTCTTTCTCTTCAACTTTACTCATCCCCCCGTTTTTTTTTTCTTGATAAAAAGACCAAAAAAAAACTAATATATTCTTATAATAACATCTACAACTAATCGTTCTAACTCATATTGATCAAAGAATACAAAAGTAGGATAATATATATATTTTTATATAAAAAATAAAAACAACATTATAATTGGGCCTTGGTGTGCGATGTAAATTGTTATTGGGTTTCACCAGCCCACAAGCGTCATTGCTCTGATGCTGCAACTATCGTCTTTGATTCACCCCTAATCGGACGCCGATCCCGCGATTTGACTCAAGCGGCACTTCTTCAGGTATCAAACTTTGAAAACATTTCTAATTCTTTTATCCAAAGTGTGACTGTGAATGTATTAGTTGCCATATATTCATGTTTCGGAAGAAAGTGTTTATCTTTGACGCCAAATATTCATATCCTGTATTGTTTTTGTTCTGGGTTTGTGGTGACTGTTCGACGAAATGCCTGAATGAAAAACCATAACTTTATATTTGGATGTCTTCTTACACATTAATTGCTGTAAAGATATATCTTCTACTTGTTTTTCATAGGGAACTTGTGGTGACTGAACGAAGTTAACTATTGGCCACCTGTTCGACAAAATGCCTAGGTGAAAAATCATGAATAAGTTTAGATTTGGATGTATTTGACTCTTTGTACAACATCAATTGTTATACAGATAGAGAGAGTAGTATGCATAAGATGATGAGAGCAATGAACCCAGCCCCTTCTAGCGAAATGTCTTCTACTTCTTTTCATTCGGAACTTGTTGTGAATTAAGCATAGTTATCAAATGCGCTAGGCGCATAGGCCTCGCCATCGCCTAGGAGAGAAGCGCCATAAAAGCGCGGCTTCAGGAAAAAAGCGCAAGCAAATAAAAACATAAAAAAAAAAAATATAAAAAGATAATATTATGTATTAAAAAAAACACTTTCTTCAAATTCCAAAAGTATTTGAATACCCTAATTCTTACAATAAAACCAAAATCATCATGAATCCTCATAAGGTCGAAAGATATACTGCAAAATCCTCATAAGGTCGAAAAATATACTGCGGAATCCTCATAAGGTCGAAAAATAATAGTATTGTATGTTTTGCCGGCCAAAAAAATGAACGTTTGTTTACAGCATAGGTTGTATATAACAATATGTTTTTATAGAAGATATGATATCTCTTAACTTTAATGAACGTTTGTTTACAGCATAGGTACGTTTGTTTACGGCACAGGTTGAATATAACAATATGTTTTTCCAGAAGATATCATATCTGGTGTATATATAACAGGTTGTATATAAATTTGATTGAGATATAATTTCCAAAAAATAGATAAATATCTGTAACTATAATCTGGTGTATATATAAGATAAGATTAAAAAAAATCACGTGGCTTTTTTTACCTAGGAGGGAGAAGCGCATGTACATCGACTCGCCCAAAAATATCGCCTAGGCGGGAAGAGCGAGCGCTTTTGATAACTATGGAATTAAGTTAAATATTCATCAAATGCGGGGGTGAAAAATTGCAAATAGCTTTAGGTTTGGGTCATTGGGTGTTTCTGAAAACATGAATCAGTGAGAACAATGATGCATCCCGTGTTTAGTACCTTGGTTTAAAAATGCCGCATCAGGTGCGCATAATGCGCACGAGCAGTTGATGTGATGTGCAGCGATTCCTCAAAGTGCAGGTGATGCGGTCTGTTTATATATTGAAAATATATTTATATATTGTTTAACCACCTGATGTCTATTTGTTGTTTGATATATTGATTTTAGGATTATGATTTTATATATTGTTTGTAAGATTATGATTTTATTTATTGTTTAAATCACTTGTTTACTGTTTTTTACCCATTTTCTGTTTGTGGTTTTATACCTCATTACATAAGCCAGCACAGATATATTGATTTATATACTTCATACCTGTTGCTACTGTGTTTTAACTTTGAATAACCTGTTTTCAGTTTTTGAATCACTGTGAATTTGTTTTATACCTGAATTAAAAGTGAGTTTGTATGTTTAAGTGTGTTATAAGGTGTTTTTATGTTTAAGTATTAACGATATAAGAATTGCTATCTAGAATGATTATTTTTCGTATAGTTTAACAATGAACATCTCGCATACGTGATGCACCCTCACGCATCGCATTTTGGATTTTGGAACCATAGCGTATCACAGCTCCTCCGCTTATTAATTCCGCGTTCGATTTCTATACACACTTGAAACTTGACGAAGGTGATTACCATTTAAAAGTTCATCCTTAGATCACCACAAAACATGAAAAACATTCCTTAACGTCTTAAGAATGCTTTGGTTCCCTTTGTGCACTAATGATCTTCCACCAACGTCCAACGGTTATCATCATTTAAGTTCTTCACTTGGTTCACCATTCGCTCTTTCTTTGGACTTCCATATTTCAAATCTCCATTTTAGGCTTCTTTAAGTGTTTCTAATAGCTCGGATGCTAGCATCATTTATAGTGAATCATGCAATGATTATGCGTCCTTTGCCTGATATTGGATTACGATGATACAAGAAATACTTGAGACACCTGTGATTGATGCCTCCAGTTTTATTCACAAAATTAGATTGTTACTGAATTTCTATTTTTGTATGCATATTTTTTAAAACATTATCTTTTTTGTAAACAGATATGGTGATTCCTCCACCCGTTAAGGCTCAAAGAATCACAAACTTTGTGAAACCATATCTCTTGAAGATGCATTTTTCAAACAAATTTGTTAGTGCACAGGTGATTCATGCACCAACGGCAACCGTTGCAGCTGCTGCAAGTTCACAGGAGAAGGTTCTGCGTGAAGCCTGGACCCAAACACAACAAAGCACTAGAGATGTTTCCGCTGCTGCTAAGATCGGAAAGATATTAGGTGAAAGGTTGCTCGTTAACGACATCCCAGCAGTTTCAGTCGTCTACAAAAAAAACCAAAGATATCATGGTAAGGTCAGAGCAGTCATTGATTCCTTAAGGGAAGCAGGGGTCAAGTTGCTTTAGTTTTTCTTTTTGTTATAATAATATATGGAATGAACCCGTTTGTTTGTGTGCGCATACGACATTGTACTGTACAATGCTAAAGTGCATCTCTGGGGTCGTAGGATGACTCGGGGTTGATCTGTTGTCCGCTGAATTTTGTTACAAGACTTTTTATTTGCACATGCTTTAGAGAAATTAGAGTGGTAATTTTTAACGTATTTGTATGAAAACGGGTTGATTTGGGATGTGTGTGGTTGATAATGGGAAACTTTGAAAGCTTAGCTAAAGGCTTAAAAGTATATTGGTTCAATGGGCTAAATGAGTTGAAGGTCAAAGGCCTGTTAACTTGTGATATAGGCCCATTTATATTTTGAATCGTATGTTGATCCATTTAACTTGTATCTTATTTCAACTAGACAAGTGAAAAAAATATAGGTTTAAAGTAATCTGATGGAAAATCGTTAGAAAACTTTTTTTTGTTTACATTTATTCTTAAATCATTTTAAACAATTTAAGCTAAAAGGCAGACTATTGTTAAAAAAGATTATTCCTACAATTATATTGTGATAGGGGTTCGGCTACAAAGTTTATTTTTTCTACAAAGTTTATTTTTCGTACAAAGTGTACAAAGTCAAAACATCACAATTTCAGCCATAAAACACACTAAAACCCACAAATAAGTGAATAACAGAGTGAAGATCACTAAAACACACAATATCCAAACCCTAACGGTATATAAAACTTCAAACACACCATCGTAGAACTATGAACATAAAACACAACATGATAATCAACTTAAAACACACTAATGTCCGTCATTCGACAATCAAAGCCTTATCATCCAAAACACAACACAAAACCCACAAATATGACGTTTTACTAATCTTCACTTTGTTATTTGTGGGTTCTGAGTGTGTTTTATGGTTGACATTATGGTGTTTTATGACTTTTTACACTTTATAGGAATATTGGACTTTGTAGCCAACTCCCACCTTATTAAATATTTGTAAATTATTTATATGTTTGGACAAAACATGATATGGATCAACCTGACCCGACATGTTTTGACTCGTATAAAAGGATACCCTTTTAGACTGTTTCGAGTTTGATCTCTCCCATGTCTCATGTATGCGGTTTGAGTGCGTACCTCTCACTTATACCTCATTTCGTAAGGACTCCTAAGGTTATGCTATTGGTTACGAAACGACCTTGTTATATAAGCAACAAAAAAATAATTACATAAACATGTAGGAATATAAAGTAGGGTTGCAACATGTAAGATATGAGGTGGGAAAAAGGACATATGATGGTTTGTTTGGTGAAGATTTTAGTTAGGCATTTTGTTGCTATCAAAAGAACAATAACATATGATAAGTGCAAGGGAAAACAACTTATACCTAACCATTAAGATATGGGAACAATAATGACCCATCAACATCATTAGTATAAGACTTTGTAAGATTATAATTACCAAATAAAAAGTGGTATTGCTATCATGATATTTTCAGTTTGAAGAAATCAATTTAATTTATAAAACTTGGGACTTGGAATTTATAAATTATTCAAGTTGAGGTCACAAACATTACCTCATTATTAAACAAGTATATATTTCCTTAATTCTTACATATATAAAGAGCGCGTGTGTGTATACATATAAAAAATGTGTTGTATTTGGCAAGAAATCTAGAAACATTGGATACGAGGCTTCATGAAGATAAGGGGAAAAGAAAAGGTCGTATTTGCTCGGTGCTAGGACTCATGTGAGCATATGCTAATCAAATATGTAAATCCTTTTTTTTTACTCAGATAAATCAATGCTAATCAAATATGTAAATCCTTTTTTTACTCAGATAAATCAACATTACATAAAATTAGTCTTAACCTAGCCGTAATAAGCTACCCGTGTTACGGCGGGGCGTAAAACCGCGTTGGAAAATCTCATAAAATCGTGCTACACCACTGAAAGCGACCATAACACCGGAAAATCTCGTAAAATAAAAGAAATTAAAAAAACGAAAAAATAAAACCAAATGAAAGTTAGACGTAAACGTTGAGGCGTGTTTAATGCGTAAAAAAAAAGACCAAAATATAAAACATAGAAAAGAATAACCAAGTCAATCTAGGCCGCCCGTTAAAGGGGGAATAGACATAAAAACAAGGAACCACACACCTTGCACCATTGCGGCATGTTATAGTGAGAATGTATAAAAAATAACTAAGTCGATCTAAGAACCACGCGTTGTGACGAGGTCGTTAAGCGGGAAAAGTAGACGTAAAAACGTTAAATCACATACGCACGTTGCAGGACCGGCCCAAAGGGGTGCAGGGTGGGAGACGACCCAGGGCCCAAATCCTCTGGGGCCTAAAAGGTTTTTTTTTTTTGAAAAATTATGTATATTAAATGTGTGTATATATATTTTGAAACAAAAAAAAGTTAGACAAAGAGGTAATTGGTCTGATGGCTTCTGTGTCCTGTTCAAAGAGTTTGCATTAAGTTTGGGTCAAGTCTGATTCCCAAACAAGCCTTCTCATCAGGCTACTTAATTCCCATTCCTCTTAGTTTTTCCTAATTTAATTTTTTTTTTTCTATTGTTGTGTTTTTTTTTGTTTGTGCATTTTTTCCCTAAAACATTCAGTTTTAGGTTTTCATTTTTAGTTTAAAACTGAAAACTTCTATTATTTACATTTTTTGTTTTGTTTATTATTTAAATTAAATTTAATAAAACAATATTTGCAATGAATTTTTCCATTTATTATATAAAAACTAATATATCGAAACACATTTTTTTTTTTTTCGTTTGTTATATCGAGTGTATCGAAACAAACAAAGTTTTCATTCGGTGCAACACGAAGGTTTGATCCACTAAACATTTTGAAAAAGTTATATTTTATCGACTCATTTTTTCATTTATTCTTATGTTTTTTAGTATATAAATATGTACTAGTTTAAATATATTTATATTTTTTTTATAAAAACGAGTTATCGACTATAATAGGGGCCATTTTTTTCTACTCGCACAGGGTCAAATTTTTTTGGAAGATTTTTGGAATCAGCCCTGACACGTTGTATCGTGTTAACTCGCAAAATTCAGACCGAATAAAATTGTAAAAAACAAAAGGTAAAAGTACAAAGTTGAATTTAAAAAATAAGAGCTAATAATGAATATTAAGGATAAAGTATTGAGGTTAAAAGTGAAAAAAAAGTAGACAGATGAAACCAAAGCTATAACCAACATTGCATAAATTTAGTAATCAATAAATAATGAAAAGCAAATATTATTTTACGTGAATTTTCATTGAGTATCAACCACATGCAAATAAAAATTATATATCTAGATGAATTTAGAATGATAGTACACATGCTGACTACATTTGACCAAAACTAGTGGCCCTTCCCCCTTATACGCTTTACAACAGTAGAAAAGTTAATCGCATCATATTAGTCTTTTTAAGTATATAAAACTATATAAGCATTAAGTATATAAAACTATTTAAGTACATAAAGAAACTATATAAAACCATTTAATTAGAACTCTAAGATGAAAATAGGTACATATATTATTTCAAAACCAATCATACATTAAATCTTACATTATTTGCTAATAAATTGACTAGAATGGATGTAAATTTCATTAAGATTTATTTTAGATAAACATAATATATTATAGTCTTTTTTTTTTTTATCTAAGTGCATATATGGAGTTACACTATATGCATACATTTATTTGCATATCTGCACATTTTCATATATATAAAAAGCGAGAGGGGAGATAAAATCAAATAAAGAGTGAAAAGAGATAAACACAATAATTGTTTTTCAATTTTACATTTTCATAGAAATGAAATGTACATGTCTTGTCCAGTTTTTACGTATCTTAACATACTATTGGTATTGAAAAGAACGTAGATATCTATTAACTTAACCTCGTATACTATTAAGATGCTAAGATTCGGTCGATGATTAAAAAATAATATTAGTTGTAACAAATGTTATTATTCGTTTATGTGTTACATGAAAGTTATGAGTTTAACAGAATATTAATTTTCTTTTCTTTTTTTGTCAAAGTTTTGAATTTAGTAATTTAAATTTATTAATTACACAAACAATTAATTTGTTTAAAAGTTTATTAGACTCAACATATAAAGGGTGTTTGAATAAAAATTCCGGCCTTCGAATTTTTGAAAGTGAATATAAATATAGAGAAAAGATTGTTATGTTCGTGTGAGGCGTACGAAGGGGCATATAGGTTGTGTATTTATTATAGGGGTGTTCATGAGACGAACTGAACTGAACGGAGTTATGCTTGTGTTCGGTACGGTTTGAAACCAAGCCGCTCAGTTCGGTTTGGATTTAGGAAATTGAGCGGAAATCTTATGCTCGTGCTCGGTTCGGTTTAGAACCGAGCCGATCGGTTCGGTTCGCTTTTGCTCAGTTTATTTAGCATTCCTTCACAGCCATTCATTGACCAAAATTCACCAACTTATATGTCTCACACACACTTAACAGTTTAACAAAATACAAACATAAAAAAGTCCTACAAAAATAAACACAAAATGTCATCACATGTTTGATGTTTAAGAACATCTAAAATGCTACGAGAGAAGGTCAGAAGGATGATACAAGAGAAGGTTGTGAGAGGTTGAGTCCGAGAGAGAGAAAGAGAGAGACTAGGGTTAGTATTGGTGAAATATAATGGTGAACTTGAGTCTTGAGAAAAATGAGGGAAATAAGGAATTAGGGAAATTAGGGTTAGTTTACTAAAGTCTAAAACAATAACGGGAATATCAAATTTCAACTTTTTTAATACTTTTTAATATGTTTATTATATATAATATAATAAATATTTATGTTAAATGTTTATATTTAATATATATAATATATAATAAAAAAAATTCGATCGAAACCGAACGAGCGACGAGCGAGCGTACCTATGCTCGTGCTCGGTTCGTTTTTAAACCGAACCGAGCTGCTCGGCTCGGTTTTAACCGAGAAAGGAATCGAACGAGCAAATTTCCGAGCTTTTTCGAACGATTGTCAAATGATCTTCGAGCGTCGAGCAGTTTGGACAGCCCTAATTTATTATAGTGCGTAGCGTAATTGTTTGAATGTGATTGCATAATTTTGAATTTGGTCGCGTAATTTTGAATTTGTTCTTGAATTTGGTGTTGCATAATTGGATGACGTAATTTGAATGAAGATGATGCGGTGCGACGTCATCGGAAGGTGGATGGTGAAGGTGTTGGTCACCATCGTGTGGTGGTGTAGGTGGTTATGCAGTGGTAGTGATCTTCGATACGATGGTGGTGGATGGTTTTCAAAGGTGTGATGAACGATGGCAGCTAAAGGTGGTTAACTGGTGGGGGAGCGAGGGAATGCAGGTGGTGGTAGATGTTCAGTGGGTGGTTGTTGATTGGAAGGTGGGTGATGATATTGCAAGTGGGATGGTGACGGGGAAGGTTAAGGAGGTAGGTTGCAAAAAAAACGTCCCACCTTCCAAACCAAGTAATGCCTAATTTTGATTTCAGTTTTGCTTTGTACGATAACACGACTTTGTACCTTAACGAATATAAACTAAATTTGAGTCTAATAAAAAAAATGAATGTATAGTATTGGTAACTTTGGAAGTCACAAACTCTGAATTCACTTGTAAACAAGAACCGTGGAGAAGAACTGGTTCAACAAAATTCTCAATTGAAACAATAAACCACTAAAGGACCGCTTCAATTACAGGTCTGATTTAAAAGAAAAAAAAATATGCATTGCATGCATTGCATGAGACCTAGGTTCGAGGAAAAATTAGGTGCTAAAGCTACACCATCCTTTAAAGGTTCTCTTTGTTTATATTTTGATCAGACAATCTCGAGATCTTAGTGCAAGATTATGTCCAAGAGTACGGTGATTACTCTATGTTGGTAGTTTTATTTAGAAACTTTTTTTGTATTACTTCAATGACGGTGATGGTAATATTCCAGGTGATGGTATTATATCCTATAGTTTTCACCTTATCCTGAGTGGTGTTCGATGCTTAAACTCTTATGTGTTTGCTTGAACACTTGATTATCATTTGCTTATGATTTGTGGGTTGTTTGTATTTACATTCAAAATACCATATTTATTCACAACTTAAAGGTTCATATGAGTTAGAAAAGTTGTAACCCCCATTTAAAAGTTGTGCCCACAAAAGCATTCTAGAAATTGGAAGCGCCTAAAGTACAATGTTGTAAAAATCGCGATTAGTCGGCGATTAATCGCTAATCGTCCAGTTACTGAGTAATTTTTCTTAAATCGGTCCATTAACCGACTAGGTCCGACTAGGCCAGCCAAAAATCGACAATTCCAGCCAGATTTCAACAAAAACTTGTATATTCCGGCCAAAACCTCTAAATTCCGGTCAGTTTCCAACCAAATGATATGAATTCCAACAGTTAATCGTTGTATACTTAAATAAATGAGTTGAGTAAGATTTAAAACCTAGCTACTTAAAATATTTACTTATAAAATGTATATGTTTATACATAAAACTGAAAAGTACATATAAAAAACCCGATCCGATTAATCCCGAGTAATCGCTAGTCCCCACTTCACCGGCCGACTAGCGACTAGCGAGTTCTCCAACCTTGCTAAAGTATAATTTTGTCAAAGTTAACATTAACAGACTTTAATGTAATTAATTAAAAGTGCAAGTTAAGGGGAAAATGTTAACGTCTTATGAGTATATGGTTTATATTTGAAAAGCTGAGGGTGAATATGAAAATTCATAAAATTTTGTCCTTCATGGACCATGAAGGAAATACAAGGCAGGGTCCATGAAGCAAGCAGCCTTGACAGCTAAGAACCCTAGGTCGTAGCCCATAATGAAAATCAAGAGGATAAACGCTATCCTCTGCAAAACTTGCACATGGGATCATACTAAAATGTTTAATCAAGAAGGAATCCATCAGGTTTGGTTATTAAAACTCATAAACCGATCGGATTTGAATCTCATTCATGTTTTCAAATTTACCCCAAACTTGCAAGACAAAATTGGATGATTAATCAAGGTTTTGAGAAGCCAATTTGAAGCATGCAAGTTCATATAAGTAAAATTTATTTATGTTTTATCATCAATTTGATTAAACAAGCTTCAAAACTGAGTCAATCGGGCCAAATCATGAAATTAAGGTTTTTCCGGAAATTGTTTGGGCCATGGACCATAAGGAAAGGCGTGTCAGCGCTTCATGGTAATGCAGAATTTTTATTTCTAAAGTTTGATTATACCTAGTTTGACAGTTAAGCTCATAGGTTAAGTTTAAACGCTGATTATGATTAAGAACCCATATAACAACATATAAGCTATGATTTTGATTAGGTTTCAGATACGAGGAATTTTTGGAACCGAAAAAGTAGCAAACGTTAAGTTATAAATGTTTTATATTTTGAAGCATAAGAATGTGTTACATGCTTCAGATAATATTTTATTGTCTACTTTCGCTTGAGCATATGTGGTTTGATAAGCTACACGTGTACAATATTTGGATCCGTAAAATCATGGATGATTCTATGGTAGGATATTTCGCATTAATTGTATGTTTGTAGATAAGGTACTGTTTGGAACATGTTAACTGTATGTATATGCAGGAAACATCATATTTAGACTGCCATTAGACGGAAATTAATGGCTAAAAAGCGGCTATAACTGAATCTATATTCGGTTATAGTTGAATGGTTAGACTACAATAGATTTATTTGAATAGCTTTAATACTACTTATGCTTAAACTGATTTATCTATTAAATGCTACTCACATTTGCTGATATACGTTTTCACACTGTTTAAGGTAATTAAGGTTATAGCAAGGTTGTGCTAGAGGACATGGACTTCCCAAGCACTAGATCATTGGACCTGGTGACTAGAATATATTTCATTTTGAAAAATAAAACCTGTAACGTTTTGTAAAACATTGGGAAATATTATATGGTTGTGTTATAAAAACATCTTTTGGATATATCATAAATCTTTGTCGAAATGTTTTTTCCGCTGCGTATTTAATTAATAAATTAAGGTACTAGTCATTAGTTGCACACCCGAGTTAGGTTAAAATAGGGTGTGACAGAAGCGTTGTCGAATGAAGGTTTATTTAGCATTGTTGTTTTCATTTGTGGTTGATCTTTACCATATGTATGTATTTGTTAGTCCATTTTTTGTAAGTGTTGAAAAAGAACTTCAAGAAAAATGTATGCAGCTGAGGAGCATCTGATGACAAAACGGGTGATCTTAACTTGACAATAAGTGTTTGAAGTTAACTCAGTCGCACTGAAGTTCTCCAGAAGCACACAACTAATGTAGAAGAACTTCATCTAAGACATGTAAGAAGATATCAAAGGACTGAAGCTTATTATTAAACTACTGATAAGAACTTTAGACACTGAATAAATTATCAAACGAAGAAGAATAGCTTCGGGAAACTTCAGTAAACGTAATCATCAGAAGACATCAGCTGCTAAGCTAAGGTTAAAGCCAACAATCTTAATTTAAAACTCTTGAGAAATAAACTATCACCGTACACCTAGAGCCTTATGGATGGAAGACTTTAGGTATAAGCCTTCTAGAAGCAAAGGAAAATGCAAGTGGACAATTTGTGCTCAAACTCCAAAGGGATAAAGAACAGTTGTCTTCTGAATAGTTTATTTATCCCACGTTCTTGAATCATTATCTTATAAATAGCAATATGATGTGCGTGAATTATATATATTTTTATAAAATGAATTTTTCTTCACACAAATTTAGTTTTAAAATGGTTTTCACCCAAGAGCTAAACTACACACACATAAAGGGCAAGTGTACCCATTGGATGAAAATATAGTTTATCGGAAAGAACCGAATATCAATCTGTGGACGTGGTGTCTCGATACTAAACATTTATTACTTTAAAGCATTTTAATTAGCGGGTTCGGATTTTCTAATTTATCATGCAAATAAATAAACTACTAACTATTCTAGAAATAACAATGTCTAAGAAAGGTTGCCTAAACTAACTATCCACTAATAAACACATGACAACAAAAAGGAAGAATTAGTGATGATACAAACTTTAATTTAAATAAGTCCCAATCAAGGTCTCCTAGTCTTATAATCTTTAGGAGAATTAAAATGAAATAACACTCTAATCACCTAAGATTATTCTTTTTAAGTTCATTTTTAAGTTAATGTTAATCTTTAATCATGAGTTACTTGTAAATCCATAACAAACTTAGTTAACAAAGCACTAAGGGGAAGTAAACGCACAAGTAACATTTTCTTAAACCGGATTTCAAAACCAACTATCATTTATTTATTTACTTTTATGTCTTTTTTATAAAACTTACGAAAATCACTCTTTTTATGGCTTGACTAGACGTTAACAACATCTTGGTACTAAAAACTCGTAACCTTGGACGACCTTGTTATTTTACTATCACTATATAACACTAACGATGGGTGCATTTGCCATATCATGATGTTTCGAGTGATAGTATCTTATTGTGTTTTCTAAATTTAAAACATGAATTAGTGTAAAAAACCGACTAAAAATTATCATCATTTTTATATAAACTCTAATGCAAGTCAGATCCTTACATTTTACTAGTCATGTTTACTATTTAAGTTTTTCTTTAATTTTGTAGGATTTTGTGTTTTTATAATTATGGTAACATTTACTCCTCTATACATTTTATATAAACAACAGCTCTATTTAACAAACATGCATCAATACCGTTCCGGAGTCCAACAAGCTATATACATATAATAAAGTAAATCACTTAGGCTAGACGGTGTGACTTAGCGCCACCCGGCCACCTGTCACATCCCAACCGATGGCGGAATCATCGGGGCGCGGCACTAGGCGAATCAGATTGCTCAAGAGACATCATAACAACTATTAAGCGATAATATTTAAACGTTCAACATCCCATACTATTAAACAATAAAATCCCAAATAATTATTACAATTTCAAACATCTCTCAAACAAACATAATCCGATCTTCCCTAGATTTCTATTACAAGCGAGTTTCTAGAGATAAAAGTCCTACGTCCATTTGCAGCAAGTAGAATCAGTAACCTGCAACATACGTTAAAATAAATTGTCAATACAAAAATGTATTGGCGAGCATACAGGTTTTGATATAATAGCATAGTAGATAAAAGTATAGCGAATCTCTTCATACATAAACATGATTCATACAACATATAAACTCACAAGACAATTCATCAGGCTATACTCGCTGAGAGCTCGCGCGTACATCTTAGCTAAACCGTGTCGGATGAGAGCCCCTCTACAGTACTATACTAGCTAAGGTGGAGATAACGAAAACAGTCCCAGCTTACATGTTCTAGCAATCACGTATAATATGTATAGCAGATATTCGCGTGTGATAAACCAGTTTAGCGTGTGTTGTGTATTTTTGATAAGAACGTATGTTACACCCAAAAAGTGCATTAAAGCGAAAATGGGTCAAGTATACTCACAGTCGGTGCGTTTTTGGTAAGAGAGTAGACTGTTGAGAGGAGAAGAAGAGCGCCAGATCAGCCTGCATATGCAAACGGAGGTGCATCAGTCTCCGAAAAGCTGAAACGGTTAAGTTTGGGTTGAGCAGTAGACAAGTTCGGGCAAACTTGTGTGTAAACACACAAGTTCGAGCGAACTTGTATGGTTTTGCTGAGTTGAGAGTCAAGTTCGGTCGAACTTGGTAAGATCCTTAGGGATCTTGTCAAGTTCGGGCAAACTTGTGTGAAAACCTTGCTGGAAAGACAAGTTCGGGCGAACTTGTGTAGTTTCCGAAGAAACTAGACAAGTTCGGTCGAACTTATAAGGGATTTGGTGAAGAATGACCCAAGTTCGGTCGAACTTGCCCCATTTGGGTGCAAGTTCGGTCGAACTTGACCTGGAGAGTTGGTGATTCTTGAGCGAACTTGATGTTTTCGGGTCTAAAATCTTGCGTTTTCGCGTCGTTTGCTGAGTAAATCGAGTGTCCATCCCTCCAACCCTGTGCTACTGAGCGAACTTAGGTCCGAGAGGTCTTTTAGAGCTGTTTTAGCCGTTTTACAAAAGCGTGGGCTAATCCGGACGAACTCGGGGTTCGTTCGGGTTAGTCCGGCTTGTGTAAACCAACATAAACGTCCTTGTGCTTCCAGATCTGGGATCTTGAATGATAAATGCTTCGTTTCTTATCAGAAAATGAACAAAACATCATCAAAAGTCCGTATTTTGTGTAAAAATCAATGTTAAAAAGGGTTTTACTCAGATCTAAGCATAGATCTGAGTGAAAAACAGAAGTTTTATAGAAAAAGATGAAGATTTTCGTAAACAGAAGAGATTTGATGAAAACGAAGGCAGAGCCTTGTGCAAAACGTTGTAAACCGTTGATAAACGTTATTGTAGTTGTAATCGGGTTGATTCTCACTTGGAAAACAAAGGGTTTCGGGTTTTGGGAGCTCAGAGCGAAGTTGTAGCAAGTTCAAATGAGAGAATAGGGCTGAGTATTTATAGGCGAAGGCAAAATGGAGAACTGGTGGAGTCAAGTTCGGCCGAATTTGCATGGAAACATGCAAGTTTGCGCGAACTTGTGAGATTTTGGGAGTGTTGGAGCTAAGTTCGGCCGAACTTGTACATGTATGTACAAGTTCGAGCGAACTTGTAGATAAGCAAGGATTTTTGTGTTAATCTGCCAAGTTGTTGGATTTTCTTTGTTTTTCGCGTTAAGAGTTCGTTTAGCGATTCAGTTTGTATTATATAGTTATATTAAGCGTCATAACGAAGTATTAAGCGTATTATATGGTCATATTTACGTACATTCCACAATTACTAAAAGTCCGATAGATAAGCGATGAAGCATGCGGCTTTGTTCCCAAGTCTTGCGAGAGTCGCGTTGCAGTTTAAGCGAGCAGATAGCCTTGGAAACTTCACGCCAAGTTTGATAGTATTTAGTTTGTGCGAGATAAGCGCTGTGTTAGTGCGATGTAATGCGTTGTGATGTGATATGGTGCGAAAATATGCGATGTAGCGTATAAGCGATTTAGAGTACATTATGATCCGAATCTCTGGTGCTAGGCGTAACGAGAGTGACGAGCTTGCGAGGAAGCGGGTTGTTACAGTCTCCCCAACTTTAGGAAATTTCGTCCCGAAATTTATTCGAAGGGGGGAACTTGAGAATTCATACGAATAGATAATGATAGATAGCGGTAGAGCGTTAGGCGTAAGTCATGGAAGAACGAGCGGTTGATCAGAACTGGCGAGTGAAAGCGTCTCGAAGGTGTAAAGAGTCGATGAGTGAAACAGATTAATTGACTCATGGTCGATAATTCACGAGCTGGCGATGAAGAAAATGCTTTTAAGTTTTGAAAAATTTGTTAACCACCATAAAGAGCGTTTAAGGAAATTGGGTTTATGAAAATTTTCTCACAACGTGGCGCTAGGCGGTCGATTCCCCATTGTGAGAAGGGTTGTACTTGTCTAAAAGATTTTCGTAAAAATATTCAAAAATTCTTAGAAAAATTTCTGTTAAATTACAAAAACATACTGGTAAAAACTATTTTTTAAAGGTATCAAAATGTTTTAATTAGTGTCATACCCCGTATGGCATCCTTCCACCAAAAGTTGTAATATGGCTAAAACACTTATATATAGGAAGTACCAGCGGCGTATCCACCATGTTTTAGCCATATCGCATTCGTTTCTTGGAGCGATGTCAGGCGTGTTGACACGATTATAGATAGATTCCGGTATCCTTGGTCTATGCGGTAAAAAGGGAAACCAAGAAATTATGAGGCTTGAATAACGTCGAATTCCACATGGCATCCTTGCACGGAAGTTTGTGAATACGGCTAAAACACTTATATATAGGAAGTACCAGCGGCGTATCCACCATGTTTTAGCCATATTGCCTCCGTCCCGTGCAGTGATGTCATGTGTGCCGACACGACATGGATAAGTTGACGATTTAAATAAGAAGCGGTAGGAACGAGGTGCGATAAGTGTTAAAGCGATAAGCGAAAAGCGATACGAGGTAGATCCCTGCAATAGTGCGATTGTGTTGCTGTAGATTCTCGGGGCATCTAACGTTTGCGCGATCTAGAAAGCAATGAGATGTTACGCCCTTGCGGAGGAGTTTTGATGAAAACGAAGGCAGAGCCTTGTGCAAAATCGTTGTAAACCATTGATAAACGTTGTTGTAGTTGTATCGGGTTTATTCTTACTTGGAAAACAAAGGGTTTCGGGTTTTGGGAGCTCAAGCGAAGTTGCAGCAAGTTTCAAATGAGAGAATAGGGCTGAGTATTTATAGGCGAAGGCAAGAAGAATGTGGAGTCAATTCGCCGAACTTGCATGGAAACATGCAAGTTCGAGCGAACTTGTGAGATTTTGGGAGTGTTGGAGCTAAGTTCGGCCGAACTTGTAGATAAGCAAGGATTTTTGTGTTAATCTGCAAGTTCGGCCGAACTTGGTAACACCAAGTTCGAGCGGACTTGACTCTAGTTGTTGGATTTTCTTTGTTTTTCACGTTAAGAGTTCGTTTGGCGATTCGGTTTGTATTATATAGTTAATTAAGCATCATAACGAAGTATTAAGCGTATTATATGGTCATATTTACGTACATTCCACAATTACTCAAAGTCCGATAGATAAGCAATGAAGCATGGACTTTGTTCCCTAGTCTTGCGAGAGTCGCGTTGCAGTTTAAGTGAGCAGATAGCCTTGGAAACTTCACGCCAAGTTTGATAGTATTTAGTTTGTGCGAGATAAGCGCTGTGTTAGTGCGATGTAATGCGTGTGATATAGTGCGAAAATATGCGATGTAGCGTAATAAGCGATTTAGAGTACATTATGATCCGAATCTCTGGTGCTAGGCATAACGAGAGTGACGAGCTTGCGAGGAAGCGGGTTGCTTACACCACCTCAACAATTTTAGCGCCCCAGGGCGCCATCCACCACACCGCCGCCGCCAAACGGGGCGCCATCCCTCTCTCGCCAGCATGATAACGAACGCTAAAGGAGAGGATGGTGGGACCCATTGTTTTCAGCCAATCATTTTTTTTCTTTTTATTTTTATTTTTGTATTTTGTTTAACAGGGGCTTTAAACCATTGCATGCAAGTTAAAGGGATGGGCTTTAAAGCCCCCTACGTGACATGGCGCTGATGTGGCTCTGACCTGGCACTATAAAACCCCTAGGAGCTTTAAACCACACTCTGTAGCCTTATGGGATACGTATCACTAAATGAGCAGCTCTCTAATATATTTTGGCAAATTGGATATAAATAATCCCAACTTTCTCAATTTGGCCGATAATAATCCCAAGTAAGTTATTAGCCGATAATAATCCGAACTGGTCAATTTTTTTGTAAAATAGTCTGCTGTTAAAATAGCTTAACGGAGTTAATTTTTTACGAATTACAAACTGTTGTTTTAGGGCTTTTGATCAGAACGAGAAATACTAGTCGACTGATGTAAACCTTACCTCAAATACTACCCCCAACCTTGAAAACGGTGCTTCAATTCAGGTTTTTTTAACTTTAATTAACATAAATCAAGCCATTTCGAGTACAATTTCGAGGTAAGTTTTACATTAATCGACTCGTATCCTCGTTCTGATAAAAAACCCTAAAACTTCGGTTTGTAATTCGGAAAAAACTTAACCCCGTTAAGTTATTTTAACGGCAAACTATTTTACAAAAAAATTGACGAGTTCGGATTATTATCGGCTAATAACTGACTTGGGATTATTATCGGTCAAAGTTAAAAAGGTGGATTATTTTTTTGCCATATATTTTCCTGCCTAAATAGAGTTATCTATTTTATTATAATATAGATAAATATAAATAAATTCTTTAAACTTTTATCTATTTATTATAATACAGATAATTTTTTTAAACTTCAAATATATAATATATCACTAGGTTTTAACCCCCTATTACACGGGTTAAATAAAGCTATATCCATATTATATAATAAAATAAACCATTTGAGGACACTTGAAATCGTGTTAGGCCATGTAATTATATATAATTATTTTTTAGTTTAAATTAAAATATTATTTATTTGATAATTATTATCTATTTTAATATCTTAAAATTAATTATAATAACTCTCATACTAAATATTATTTAGTTTAATCTCTACTACTTAATTATAGATAATTATTGTTTAGTTTAAATATTATATTATTTATTTGATAATTATTATTAGTTTAATTACTACTACTTAAATATAGATAATTATTGTATAGTTTAAATTGTTATATTATTTATTTGATAATTATTATTAATTTAATAAAAGAAACCATCGAGGGACACTTATCATCGTATTAGGCCATGTAATTATAGATAATTATTATTTAATTTAAATTATAATATTATGTATTTGATAATTATTATCTATTTTAATATCTTTAAATTAATTATAGATAACTCTTCTACTAAATATTGTTTAGTTTAATCTCTACTACTTAATTATAGATAATTATTGTTTAATTTAAATTATTATATTCTTTATTTAATAATTATTATTAGTTTAATCTATACTACTTAATTATAGATAATTATTATTCGATTTAAATTATAATATTATTTATTTAATTTTCTATAATTAAGTATAGAGATTAAACTAAGTAGTATAGATTAAACTAATATTAATTATCAAATAAATAATATAATAATTTAAACTAAACAATAATTATCTATAATTCTTTCTAGAGATTAAACTAAATAATATTTAGTAGGAGAGTTATCTATAACTAATTTTAAGAGATTAAAATAAATAATAATTATCTATAGTTACATGGCCTAATACTGTTACAAGTATCCCTCAAATGGTTTCTTTTACTATATAGTACCAGGAGTTAAATACGTGTGCAAATACGGGCGGTTTTAGAAAATCATGGTACGAAAACTTATTATCTATAATACCCAACTATATACTTATATTATAACTTAATACATGACTTACAAAAGTATACTTCCCTTGACATACACAAAAAAGTATTAGCCACCTATAAGAGTGTAATATGTTTATACACATAACTACATGTTTAAGAAGCTAAATACTACCACCAACCAAATGTAGCACCACAAAAAAGTACCACATCAAACATTGTTTATAAACCTCCAACCAAAGCAACATTCATGAAGAGGGATTTGTCTTCTTCACGAAATGCACCACTTTTATCAGCTTTAGTAGCTAAGTGGTTTTGTGAAACTCAAATGATAGTTCATCACCATAAACAATATTGCGCGATCTCAGATAAGCAGGCCATCCAACAAGTTCGTACCTGAATCTAGTACTTGTTTTTCAGATCTTGTCGCCAGTTCATGGACTTCACCTTTTAGATTTTGGATCATGATAGGCTTAAGATTATCAACACGCAAATCCAACGCAGCTGATACGTCTGATGGTAGACACTGAAAAGCAAATATTTGAATAGTTCATGATATATAACTGAAAATTTTAAAATAATGAAACAAACTAAAGACTGCAGCAACTTACAAGCCTGTGTTCAGCTTGTTTAGTGAAGTGTAAGATTGTCTTTGGAGTAGGTGGTACTGAATCAAGCTTTTGGGTTTTAGATGGTCTGTGATCGGCTTTTTTATCCTGTGAAATGGTCTTGCCACTTCGATTGCACATCTTTTTAACCTAAGTAAAAATTTTAAAAAATCTTGTTATTCTTGTTGTGGATTAATATATATCTGTATATGTGTATATATTATACAACATAAATACGAAAATTTAAACTTACTACAATTTTAACATCTAACTCATCGATGAGAGCTGCCACCTTTGAATCAAATAGGCCATCATCAAATCTTACATGTATAAGAATGATCATATATAACAAACCGTATTTTAACGCATAATAATAAGAAAATATTATCTCTCTATATATATATTAAAAATATCATCAAAACTCAGAACTTGGTTAGCATCACCAACAACAGCTACAATCTCAGCATCATCTGAATCACTTCCCTAGACTCGAGAACTTCTTTGTGTGTAGACTACAACAAAACATTCAATAGTTATTAGCATAATATAATAAAACTCATTTATCAACTTCATGTTATGGAACAAATGTATGTTAACATACAATTTTTATACCGCTGTTAATAGATCAAGCCCATCATCCCCATAAACAGAATCATCTAAAACAATAAGATCCGCCTTCTTGAAAAAAATTCGATGCCAGTTTCAGGATCGAAAATAGAAAGCTCAAAGGTTTTAGAAGCAACCATGATAAAAACCAAAAAAGAATCAAGTGGTAAAGGAACTTTTTCAACCAGCTTTGACCATCCATCTGTAAACCCACATTCATCAATCCATGCCTTCATGGTAACAGTCCAAAACCTTTGTCCGACGTATATAGTTGTTATTCCATCCTTGAAATTTTTAGGACATAATTCTTTCTGGAATTTATCAGCAATTAGCTATAAAAGAAATTAAAAAAAGCATGATAGTCAATTACAAAATTCACACAAATGTTTACAGTGAGGAGCAATGTAATAAAATGTTATTTACAGCCATTCCAAGTTCAGGTCTAACATTTGCTGAAATGTGAGAATTCTCATAGACTTTTTCTTTGAAACATGAGACCATGAATGACAAAGGTCCCAATAGCTTTTAACAATATCGCATCTTTGGTTTTTAAAGAACAATCTCGAACCAACTTTGTCCATCCACCTGTTAATATACAATCACCATCTCTCTTTTTTACTCGTAGTAACCATGTTTTTATCATCATCATCATCATCTGTACTTCTACAGTTTGACCATAGGGGAATTCCTTCCCCCACAACAAACTCGCAAAATCAATTGGTATAGTCTGTGAAAGCAATTAGCAAACATGTTACATGAAAAATCAACATACAATCATAATAGTAACATGAATGTAAAAAACATACCAAAAATATAAGTTCATCTTCGTTCAGAAATCTTAAAAAGGACGTGTTGGATTGGATGGATTCATATCTGCAAAGTAAGATTAGGACTTGCAAGTTATAAAGACACACAACATCTAACAAAACTTATACTAAACTGCTATGCTGATGTTTGTCATATGTTTATGATTATCATGGAAAACAATACAGCAAAGGAAAATTATCATCTCGGAAAATAGGTAAACAAATCAACAATAAAAACATCAAGATCTATTGTTTTATTTCGGTAATGTACAAACTGATCGCAAAACATGCATTAAACTTCAAATATGAAAAAAATAATCTAAAATATACATAAATAACTTCAGTCAAACTAAATCAATACTTAAACAACAAAAGTACCAAATAATATGACAACTGTTTGTATAATTAAACAGACTTAGGGTTTGATAAAAATAAAGAAAAGTAATATTATCATCTCTAATAACAGGTAAACAAATCAACAAAAAAAAAATCATTTGATTCAAAATATAAACCATAATTTACAAGACAACATCAAGAAGATAGTGATATATAAGTCAATAACTTTGATTGACTTAATCGAGTATTTAAACAACATAACTACACAAGATTACAACTATTATGATCGAAATCAAGAATATGAAACGCCATTTATGAAAAACACATTCTCATAACATCAAAGAATGAACACCCAACTTTATAACATAAAGAATACTATCAAAGATACAATACCTGGTTTTACTGTGTCTAATATATTGAATGCATATATTTTAGGAACTTTGATAATTTGCGTATGAGAAAAGCTCCGAGGATATTATGTGTTATTTGAGTTAGATAGAAGATTTATAGAGGATCCGAAGAACTAATACAAATGCTCCATTTACACGGGTTGGATCCATATCATTTATACAAAACTTATACTTTAGGCCCTTCACTTTTAAATAATGTGATTTTAGCACAATAGATGTTTAGAATTGCAATGAATGATAATGTATCTACTTTAAAGAATATATATATTATGCACTTTACTTTTAAATAATGTAATTCATAACTTATTAGGTATGTCCTTTACAGATTACCTATACATTTCTAAATAGTCAACAAAAATTTACACGCTTTATACTTACGTAACATCTAAGAACACAGGTAAGTACAAGATAAAAAACATCATTGTTTTATAAAGCATTATAATGCTTCTTACATGTTTTTCCATCTAAAAAACATCATCCAAAATTTATATTTATAATAAACTTGAGTAAGTACAAGATACAATTAGATATTCAAAAAAATCAACCATGACATAACAACATGTCATCATAGATTTTGTAGAACTTCTTTGTAAACCACATTAGTATTGGTTTTACAAACTTGTTTTGCTTTATCACAAATCAAAATTTGCAAGCCATTCCTACTTTTTACCCCAGATACAACAACATACAATTGGCCATGACTGAAAATAGGATGTGGAAGATACAAACCAACACGTTCAAGATATTGTCCTTGACTTTTATTTATTGTCATAGCAAAGCATAACAAAAGTGGGAACTGTCTTCGAGATATCTTCACCGGTATTCTTTTATCATAAGGCGTCATCTTCAGTCTTGAAATCAAAGTATGATGACCTATATTAGTTCCTGTGATAATTTTTTGCTTCAGTTTCGTGACTTGTAAACGTGTGCCGTTACACAATCCATTTGCTTGATTAATGTTTCTAAGTAACATTACCGGATCACCATTTTCAATACTAATTTATGGTTAGGTAAACCAGACAGATGAAGACTGTTTAACACATCAGGAGGAAACAATGCCATATTTATCTTTGATTCTTCTTCAGATTCACATAAACTATCTGAACTAAAAATAGATATCTCTTCACCTGGCAAACTATTTAACAATTCTTCATTTGTTGAATCAACCACTTCATTTGTTGGAGCAAGAATTGCTCTTTGTTGGAAATATATTAACTCCCACAAACACTTATTCCTATCCGGATATGTAAATGAAATTGACGTGATCATGAATAAGTAAATCATCTGGAATTTGAATATCCACCTCACCATCATTTTGATCACCAAGGAGACCATTACCAAGTTTTAAAATCCATTCTTCAAATTCCTTTATTTCTTGCAGTTCTGTTTCCTACATCCAACTTTTAATCTCATATTCTCAGTTAGCTTTAGTACTTGACAATGTTTTCATATATAAGAAGAATTTAAAGAAGCATTGACTATCATGCTTCTGGTACCTTTAGGGATGACTAGAAGAATTTGTCTAAAATCACCACCAAATAGAACGACCTTTCCTCCAAAAGGCATACCTTGCATGTTCGATTGACTGGAAGTAATATATCTCTCATTGTCCTACCCAGTGCCTCAAAACAATGCTTTGTGGTCATAGGTGCTTCATCCCAAATTATCAAAGTTGTTTTTCTAATTAAATCACCTAATTTCAGTATTAGGCTCTATGGAACATATTGAATCCTCATTAACGTGGATTGGAATTACAAACCTTGAATGAGCAGTTCTACCACATCAAGTAAAAGTGATGCAATTCCACTAGATGCAACATTCAATACGACTTCACCTTTGGATTGTAACACAGCTGCAAATGTCTTCCAAAGAAACGTCTTCCCTATTCCACCATAACCATATACAAAGAAGACACCCCATCACTTTTTTCAACCGCTTTCATAACAATTTGATAAATTCTTTGTTGTTCAGCAATTAAACACTTTAAATAACCAGCATGTTCCCTTGCTAGAGCTGCTCTGTCATAGGAAAGTTCTTTCATTATCAATCAATTGTTCAATGATGAAACATACTTGTCCGAAATGCTTGGCATGTCACCAAAGTTTTTCAGTGTACTCCCATTGGTAAGTAGCAACTTTTCGATATGCGATAGACAATGTTTTAAACTTCTTTTTTCTTGAAGAACCAAATCTAAAACAAATATAAAAAAGTATTATTTTTCATAATTCATGAGCAATTTCATAATATTAATGTGGATGCTGATAAAATTAATAAAATAATCACATTACCTACAATACCAGTTATCTTCCGTTGCTAGTACAAAATGTCTTCACATAATAAGGACTTCGTTTGCAACTAAAAAACACCAGGACGAGATATAGAGTTGACAATAGCAACATTACAAAAAAAGTCCTCAAGAACTCTCTAGGTGACCATGTGGTAGCTTCCTTCATGGCATTAACATATTCCTTATCATCATTCAACAGTCCGCATGCAAAACAGGCATCTTTGAATGTTTCAAAGACTTGGCCATCAACTGTTTTTATATCTTTGAAACAGGCTGGTCCCCTAAGATGATTTAGTAAAATCCTTAAGTAGTAACAATCACCAAGTGATGGTGGGACATAATGTATCCTACCAACTGATATAGAAGGCAACTTTCTTCAACGCCATTTCCGATTTTTACATATCCATACATAGTGTCTCGGGAATTCTATATACTTCAGTGTCCTGGAAAATTCATCAACTTTGTTAGAGTTCCTCCATTTGTGAACTTTGACATTTTCACAACAAACAACATCACACAAATTATCATCATCATTGTACATTAATACTCTGACCATCTTCATAATGGAAAGGAAATACCTTAACACTGGATATCTATAATGTATATCATACCTGAATATTCTCCAAGCAGCTTCACAAGCAGAAATATACCTACAATCAAGGTATGCTTTTATCTCATCTATTATTTGTTCTGCTGGCTGTCATTGTTGGTAGCATTGGATTTGAAAACAGAGGTTGTAACTCTATCGGTCCCTTATTAATATATTTAAACAAATATTTGATAGAACCTGATTGGTTGCACCATTCAACATTTATGTGGCACTGATACTTTTTTAGCAGAAAAGTATTGTAAGGAACTACAAACCTATTATCAAGTGTGACACCATTCTTTCTACGGTATTAATTGTTTAATGACGCCGGTAGACCAGATATCCTTCAGAATCAAGAAAAGTCTCGTCTACATATTTTTTAGGAAATTTTTAGAACATTTTAGCTAACCATACATGGACACCGGGGTTGTCTGTACCGCATGGTCCATGAATCACATACTGCTTGACAAGCTCATATAATTGAGGATCTGTTTCTTCATCTGGTATCTCAGCTCTGATAACACGATCAATATCAAATGCAGTGGGAAATTTGTTTTCAGCACTCAAGAACAAAATATGTGAGCATGTGGCAGTCCCACTTCTGAAAATTCAACTATATAGATAACTGAAATGTTTTCAAGAGTGAGATGTTAGATAAATATAATTAGGTTTTCACAATTAAATAGTTTTACTAAGACGTACCTGCTTGTATGTCACCAAAGAATTTATGTTTCTTGAAATCTTTTATTAGATGATCCAATTTACACTTGAATAATCTAGAGATAATATCCAGTCTATCATCGGGGTTAAGAGCTTTATCATGCAAACACCTATAAATCTCTGGCAATAGGGATTACAGGTCACTGTTATGAATAGACCGGGATATCCAACTGCCTTGCAAATTGCCATAACATCCAAGTACTTTTGCATCATATATCTAGAACCACCAGTAAATGATGAAGGTAAGAGTATAGGTTTACCGAAATTTGAGGCATCCACATTCTTTCCACTTTCAACAGTAGCATTCAGATTCTTAAAACTTTGGGTTCTAATTTCGATTGTTGTGTTCTTATATAATGCAACTTGGCAGATTCTACCATTGTGTATGCATCAACCAAAAACTGTTGAAACGCATTAACTAATAATGAAAATTGATTGTGTCTATCTTGTATTTTGTAACAAAAGAATTCTCTAAGAGTAAGGTTGGTTCTAACAACCTCATTATCAACTGCAATCCCTCTATGTTTGATACCCACTCTGAAACCATCTTCTACATATGGGAAAATAAGTGGATATTGCATAGCAAGGTAGGAAGGATGAAGTTCACTGATTCTTTGAAGACCACCAGACTTCTTTCGAACAATGATGTAATGTTTATCAAATGCTCCATCAAAATCACCAATTACTAATGCAGCAATTTCAGAGGCTGTTGGCAAATTGTAAATTCTTCCATCCTTATCTCTTGTTCCGATAAGCTTGAGGGTTATGTCTTGCCACTCATTTTCTTCAAAACAATATCTTACCATTCTGAAGGATTGACAAGAGGATTGCAAGAATCCAACATATTTTTAAGACTTTTGATGGTCTCAATATCAAGTTGGTTGTTTATTGTGTTTTTGAAATCTATCTGAGAACTGCAAGAAATATAAGAATGTTAAAATTTACAATCTTTCAACTGAAGCATGTGTTGAGTGAGTTGGAAATGAATAAACATAATCATAAATGTCATAATTTGATAAAGAAATTACCTTACTGCCTTTTGACGATTTACCAACTCATTTTGTGAATCATATATGTAAAGCTGTTAAAATTTAGGTTCTTCTCCATCATTAGGAAGTAGACTACCCATTGATGATAATTTTGACCTTGTAGTCTAAATACATAAGGACCTTTACCTTTCTGATAACTTTTGTCAACCTTGCCACTAAGAGATGTGAATGAAAACATCATGTTATATGCTCGAATATTATTCATGAAATTCCGTCACTTTGAAGTATGACTGTTATAGAAATGGCGTAGTAATGGAGGAGGTGTAGGTGGTGGTGGTATCATGAACTTCTCCATTTGAACAGCACAGAGAATATGAGGTTTTCTTATGATTTCCTAAGCATTTCATCTTCCCACAACAATGCATCACATTTAGAGCACACAAAGATGGCATCTCCATGATCAATATAATCTTCAGAATTTAAAAAAGTTATAAGTCCCTACAAGTTATATAAACTTTATATATTTAACAGGAATTTAGATTGATATCTCGTACCTTTAGAAATTCCATAAATCTTCTTAACCATAGAATCTGGTAATATAACATCACTATTAAGATGTGCAGTAGCATGGTAGGAGGGCAATACACATTCGTTGGTTGAACACTGGCTGGTGAAACTTCTAAAAGAAGACATAAGTAACAATTAATAAAAGGTAACATATGAATATATATTAAACGAAATTTGTTTTGAAACCTGTAACACATACCATTTGTAATATTTGATAATACAGTCCTCTCAACAAAATCAGATGTTGACATAGTACTTCCAGAAAGAATGTGATGTATATTCCTTGATGAATCTTGTAAGACAAAGGTATAAGATATAAAATAATGAACAAAACTCCATTTGATAATTAAATTTAAAACAAATGTCTTCAATAATGTTAGTTTACCTTTTCCTTTAGTAGATAGGTTCAAAAATTACTACTGAGATTTGCAGTTGCATTAGTAGGAGGATAATATACATCCGTTGAACATTGGTTGTTGAAACTTGTAAAAGAAAACATAAACTACAATAATTAAAAGTTAAGATATTAATATATATTAAAGGCAAATTTTGTTTTGAAACCTATAAGATATACCATTTGTAATATTTGAATATGGAGTCATCTCAACAGAATCGAATGTTGATGTAAGAAACAACCACCATTGTTTCTCATTTTGTTGCAGAATACGCTTCCTTTTGTCTCTTGATTCCGCAGAGATTTGTGTTGCAATTTGTATGTTCAACATTCGTTGAACATTGGTTGTTGAAACTTGCAAAATACGAAGATACGTTACAAGAAATGAATATTATTTAAAAAAAATCGTTTTCAAACTATAACACATACAATTTGTAATATTTGATAGTGGAGTCCTCTCTATAGAATCGGATTGTTGATGTCAGTCGAAACCACCGTTGTTTCTCTTTTGTTGCAGAACACGCTTGTCTTGATTCCGCAGACCTTTGTGTTGGACTTTGTATATTGAAGACTTCATACTTACTTGAAATTTTGTTATTTGTATCTATAATTTCAAATGCTTGGAACTTAAAAGGCACAACCATCATCAAGTTCCAAGAAAAGAATCAATATTTACATCATATCACTAAAGAAATCAGTTTAAAAATGTAAAAAAATATTTGTATCAATGGAAATCCGTGACTACAAACCAGATTTTAAAGGGGAAATTTATATTAAATTACATGAACAACCAAAATAAAATATAACACTATGAATTATATGTTTGAATAAACGGAAAACTCATGCATTAACAAAAATGACAATAATTGTTTGAGTATTTAATACCTGAGTGAAGAAGATCTCCTGCCCAATCGACATAGACAGCTTTGAATTTGATGTGAGAAGACACTTGGTTGATTTTAGAAGAATAGCTTAACGGTTTACAACAATGGAGATTTGAATTGTTGGTGTGTTTTCATATATCCAGGTATAGCTACTATACCCTGTTTTTCATTTATGTATAATGATTCATATATCAGTGATTTTAATGTGAGAACTGTATTTGTAAATAGAAGGTAAATTAAGGGGTTAAGATGTAATTTAATGTATAAGCCAAAATTTAAGATACAATACAGATCTTTTATATACAAAGATAATCAAACGTACTTTACCTTTTCAACAACTTTTCACATCCCTTTTAAAACCTTTTCTCTGAACTCGATCAAACCGCTTCAAAGTGAAAACACATACAATCATCAATCATCATGTACAATCTTCAATATTCCGATTCAATACTTCTTGCTTTTCCACATTATCACCATCTTAAAATCAAGATATACTGATATTTATTCAAACTTGTATCTTGCAGATTTCATATGTGAATCATTCATAACTGTTATGTATTGCAATTTTTAGATGATACATCTTTTACAACTTGATTATTACTTATAATATTTCCGATTCTAACTTTTTTTGATATTGTTTATACATTTAGTTACTTGAAACTAATCGATAATGTATGATTTGTTGTTTTTATTGTTTCATATTAAATGTCTATGATGAAACTTTGTTTATGGATTTCCTCTAAAAGATATCGTTTTTTGTTACTCGAGTCTACAGTAGTTGGAAAGAATATATTGAAGGGTTTGAAGTTTTTATTTATTAAAGAATTATATTAGTTATTTGAATGTACAGATATGTTATGCATTTTTAAATAATAAGTATTAAATTTATTATTTGAATGACACAGATATGTCAAAGATAAACTTCCAATTCACTATTTATTATTTGAGGTTTTTAGTATAATATGGATGTACATTAGTTATTTGAATTCACAGATATGTTATGCATTCTTAATTGATATTCTAATCAGAAGATAGATGGATAATGAATTATTTGATAAAATAGATTATTTGATTGTTTGTTTGGTATTTTAAATAAACAATAGCTCTTGGAAGATGTCTTTTTATGTTCCGTTTCATGGTAAGATTATTACATTAATATCATTTTATGAGGTTAGTTATTAAGTATTAATTCACATCTACTATTTGTCAATAATTAAATATTTGACTTCCACAAATTGTACTAGAAATTGTTTGCAAAGAAACATCTAGCTAATGCAGTAGCAGGAAATACTGTTGTAATAGAATGTGTAAACAATATGAGGTGGGAGATCGGATTTTCCGAACACAATGGTTTTTTTGCTCTAAAGGAAGGCTGGTCCAAAGTTGTTTCTGACCTTTCATTATCTAAAGGATCTGTATTGGTGTTTAAAAAAACTGAGCCATATACATATCTGCTAACACCTTTTGTAAAAGTTCATCGTTATCCAACATAAACTCTAAAATATTTCGATGTTTACATCAATATCCTTTGAGAAGAATTTTGGATGTATGGATTCATTCTGCCATAGTTTTACTGATACTTCTGAGGACGTCTTGGTAGGATTTCCTATTTTAATCCAATACTTTAAAATCAATATTACAAATTTAAGATATATTTTAAAATTTACAGTACATTTGTTGATTTCATAATAAAGTTTGTATTTTATTGTTCAACTCACACCGAAGGAGTTGGTAAATGTTAGTATTGGAATTGATAACCTTAAAAACTCATTTAATGATAACCTGAGAATTGCTTCTTCCTCACACAAACCAACTCGACATGAAATGGCTGATAGTTCAGAATCATCTGAAGTTCATGAAGAGATGGATGATGATTGTGATGTTGAAGATTCTGATGATGACGGTTCTGATCCAGAATATGTGGTTGATGATAACTCCTCCGATGATAACAATGATGAAGATTTTGATGTTGCTATTGATGATTCTAATTATGAAGGTTCTAATGGAGAATATGTTGTTGATGATGACTCTTCCAGTGATAACCATGATGAAGATTTTGATGCTGATTTTGATAATTATGAGGCTGATCCTGATTATCAGCCCATAGAATTTGAATGGGAGTGCCAACGACGATTTGTAAGTTATGTTCACTTATTAATTTATGCCACTGTGATTAACTTTATTATGTTTGTTACATTTAGAACTCGTTATGTTTCTTGAATACATTATTTATTTCATCTTGATTATTGGAATGTTATATTTGTTTTAAGCGTGTTAATGCAAAACTCGCGGAGATGTCTCGGGTAGATATGACGTTGAAGATGACAATTCAAAACCTGCATGGAGAAGATAATGTTGTTACTTTCAGACCGGAGAAACATGGCAAAGGTTTTAGATACGTTGCTAATAAATAGGGAAAGCTGTCCACCATGCCCAATGGTATCTACAAACCTATGAAATGCTAGTTTGTTTACTCTCCGGACATCCGCAAACTCATCTTGAAGAAAGTCTACAAATAGTTCTAATTTCCGAAGGTGTTTGTTGGTACTGATAGTTTTTTTGATGAAGTTTTCTGGTGTACAACTCTTTTATTTCCAAAACTTTATGGAGTCTGCCTTATGTATTTTGTCTCTAAACATTGGCGTGTAGTTATTTTCCGGTCAGTATTAGTAGCTCTTGTTTTTATAAAAACAATCTTGTAAATGATGGTACTTAAAAACTTATGATGATGTATGCTTATCTTGTTAGTTATCCTTGATGAAGTTTTGTTGTACATTCAATAGATTTTAATCATGTATGGTTGTCTTAGTAATTATACTTAGTCACTCAGATTAACATGTCAGAAATGAAGTGGTCTAAGTATTTAAGACCTTACAGAAAGTAATAGAAATCTCCCTTGATTACAGTATGCTTGATCGCTCATATAATGGATCACATATAGTTTTCAAATAATTTATTGCCATGTAACTTAGTTTGCTGCTAGCATTCTTATAATCAAATTCAAATTGTTAAAAAGTTAAAAGGTTACATTCCAAAAGTTTGTTACAAATATTGTTTAACAGCAAATTCAATAAGGCCGATTCGAAAATTAAAAGACGCTACAACACAAATGGAGACATAAATGCTCAGAGACTGTTTTGTAAAACTTAAATTAAAAAAAATTATAAATTAGACTAACCAATTCATTAAATTCAGACTCCTAAAAGTTATAAAACTCCATTCCATAACGATTAATTAAATCTCTTTAAATCACACATGAATAAATAAAGCTACTATATGTACAATACATGAATATCAACAATAATATATAACAAAATGTTCAAATCCAGGTACTCCAAATTGTAGCCATTACATACCAAACTTAAAACTATAGTTAGGAGATTTCAGAAAAAAACAACCATCAAAAAACATGTACTTGTCAAAACAACAAAGATTCTTCAAAATAAGCGTTTATACTTAACTTTCAAAAGACATGTTTTTGTAAGCTTCTAACCATTAAGCTTAGATGGCTTCTTCTGGGTTCTTCTCACGTTAGACGATAGCTCATCAAAATTTAGAGTATCAACAGAGGATAATGTTTGTTTCCCATTCGGGCTGGTGCCAGAATCCTTTCCACTTCAACGACGGAAGAGTCGGTCGTAACAGATACAACATCCTTCCAACAAATCACAAAACAACTAATCAAATTTTAAATAAGATAATGAACTCTCAAAAAGGTACTATAACCGAATTTCAACAATATCTGCTACCCTTTGAAGTTGGTTTAGTACACGCCTAAGAACATTATGAAAGGTTAACGTCTTTGGTTTCATGTGCTTCCTGAGTGACCTAAAAAGTGGTAATATAAATGTTATAAAAGAAAATGGAATTGCAGTTTTCGAACCTCAAAACAAAAATAAACAAATTGAAGAAAGAACTTTTATTTCATACCTCATCAGCAGTCTCATCACCGTTATCATTTCCTGCAACCAACTCAGCAATTATTATTGGATCATGACGTGAAGTCGAAGGCTCACTCGAATTTAATCCAATTACACTAATTAGCTAGTGGTAAGTGGGTATCGAACACATGGAGTTTGTGGAAAATGTGTTATCAAGTAGCTTTGTGAATTAACTAATTTTACACTAAATGCAGAAAAGTAATTTCACTGATTTGATTGATTGATTTGATTAAATAAACTTAACTAAAAAGCACTTATCAAAGTTTTGAATCAGAAATGAGAGAATATGTCTTCCCTCGGTTTAGGTTTCTATGAATGTTATTGTGAAAGTTTAATCTGAGATGAACTACATAGAGATAGTTCGTGATTATGTGCTAAATTGTGATAAAATGGGACTAAGTACTTGGATTATAAAACGCAAGGTAGTCACCTGATGATCAGTTGATATAACCAACCCGAATCCCTCTCAATATATCTCGATTGCCTATGGCACCAAGAACTGATGGTTCAGAAAACGAAATTCAATAACATCAACAATTTACAAATCAACACTAAAACACCATAGCAATATAATCAAAAGATCAAACTACTATCTCATGAATAACATAAAAAACACATAACATTCAAGTCGAAACCTTACAATCTAAGGGAAAACATATAGAAAACTTAGCCACGCATAACTTGGTTCATCATCACTTCAATCCAAATGTTCATACGAATCAAATAAGGAAACATAATGATTAAACAACCCAAACTATTGTCTTGATAGCCAATTTTCGCCTCCTAACACCTCTCCAATCGAAAGCAATGATAAGATGACTGAAAATTCTCAACCACCAACTCCTAAAAAGGAGTTACACTTTTTGCGCTGGGGTCCACCATAAGCTACGGTGGAATTTAAAATGCTACGACAATGATCCTCTGTCTTACGGTGAAGAAATCTCGTCCAGGGGCCACCGTAGCTTACGGTGGCTACCGTAAGCTACGATGGAGGTCAGATGTAAAACCTTGAGTTCTTTGAAACTCTCGTCTTTCACCTTCCGGATCCGTTAGTTGCCAAACTTCCTTCTACCACTTCAATTCCCGCTATCTTATGCTCATTTACACCTGCAATGATGAACATTCCATACTCATCTAATTCCAAACAATAAACGAATTAAGCGTATGATTTTAATACCATTTTTATCACTTAAGGGTTGTCCTACAGACCACCCGTCACATCTCCACACTTAACCGTTTCTTGCCCCCAAGCAACACACTCAAACAATCGATCATCATAAATCACAACATCATACACTTTCATCAAGCGATCCAAGTCAAACCAAGCGAATAACCGACACCTTTTTCTAACTTATCCTAGTGACCATATGACACACCCCTCACAATGACTCTCCTCTCGGTGACAAAAGATTACTAGCAAGAATGTGCTAGAAACTCTTAATGCAAATGTGTGATTGTGCGATAATAAGCTTGTGTAATAATCGAATTCAAAGGGAAAAGACGAGGCAAAAATTAGAACAGAAATATCATTTGATTCGTCGATCCTCAAAAAAGAAATAAGTAAACATGCACATAAATCAAGGTGGCTTAAAAAGGTTGTAACGAGGCTATGTGTAATGGTAGGGAATGATGGGGATATATAAAGTAGCACAGTGATTTGACTAGGTCTTTTATTACTTCTAACCAACATAACTATTAACTAACTACAAAGCCTTGCAATTTTTCCGTTGCTTTTCCTTTTTCTTTCACTATTATCACATTTATTTTCCTTCTTTTTGCATTTTCTCATATATTTTTTTTTCAAAACAAAAACACAACTAATATTACAAAACACTACTAAGCTACTGGGCCGAGTCGTCTCAAACAGGTAGAATTTTTAGGAAGTAGGCATGGGTTACAAATGAATGGCACTAGGCTCAAATGTGGTTACTATAGACCAAACCCACTCTCACTACCAAGCTCATATATATATCATATGAGGTCCAACCCCCCAAATCCTACACTCTCACACATCCAGGCGGGGCTACCTAAATGCCCCTATCATTTCCACGCACATGCTAAACTAAGGCCGAGAAACGCATTCAAAACACAAGTTCTAACACACAAACCACACATTGCCACTCTCATAAAAAACAAATATGTAGCAAGTCAATATATGGCTCAAGTACTCACCAAGGAAAGACGAAAGTGGTGCAAAAGGTTGCCGGTGTGTTATGTGGGTCAAATGTTAAGCTTTCAAATTTTTGCCGATATTCGCTCGATTTTAAAAATTTTGAAAAGTGTCAAAATTTCCCCCCATCCCCACATTTGGGGTACATTGTCCCCAATGTACGGTTTTGGTAGGAACCATCACTTCAAAACTCAACCACAATTTGCTTGTATTCTCAAATCCCTTTTTTTTAACATGGATATTCACATCTACACTAACATACCACCATCGTTCGCCAACCCAAACCACAAACATCAACTATCACAACTCCACCCAAACCACCCAAACCATCAACATAAGCAAAATATAAACAAAAATACAAATGAGACAAGAAACCACTTGATCAAAAGTAGCACGGCTGAGGCAGGCCAAAGATAGATGTCATCATGTCTGAAAACTCTTCGAATCCAAAAGCTCCTTGACCGCCACTACTTCCTTTGCCTCCTGATTGTTGCGAGGCATCATGGTGCTGACCTTGATTAGGATCCACCCACATAGAGTGATGTAGCGGTGGCGTGGAGTATTAAACACTACCGTCGTATAATGGTATAGTAGTGTAGTCTACCACTGGCGGATCTCCACAACCGACTGTCCCGCGTGCCATGCGTCGTGCATCCTTCTATTCCGATCATCAATATATCGGTTTTTCATCTCCTTTTCGAAGGCATAAGCATGAGTACGGTTCCACTATTCATGCCGATCATAGTTTCGCTTCAACGCTCTTTCCATGCTATCCCCCATATATGTTTGATGATTGAAATACATTTGGGTAGACTCGGGCCAATCAGAGAATGTAGGTGGTCGCCTATGATCCACAACCTGTGCATGGTCCCCTGATGGGCCCAATTTGGATCATAAGACAGTTGGGTGTAATCATAAGCACTTCCCATATAGCCCGACTGAGGTTCCCCTCTTCTACCACCTATACTTGACCCCGCTTGTTTCGTATCCATAGGTATCACATACGGTTCATCCTGATAATCGTTATCACCACTGGGACCTCGTCTTCACTCTCGGGTTCATCAGCCTTACCCAGTTGCAACGGTCTAGCATCCACCTTTAATGCCTTCCACCTCTGACCCTCGCTTGAGTTTGTGATACCTTTTGGACTCCACATACTTCCATCCAACCCCAAAATGCTTCACATAAAATGGTTTAAACTTTTTATACGAACCCTTATCATCTACACCAGTTGCCCTGTACATCTTCAGCAACACGGTGATCAGTCTACAATGAGGTATTTTTTTCTCTCCACATTGTTCCGACTTATCCATATATTAATCAACACTAGAAATCAAAATGGGAAAAGGGGAGAACCTTTAACAGTGTGTACAGGACCGGCACCTCAGGATACCGTACTTTAACTTTTTCACCCCGTCACAGAATAACATTTGGGTACACACCACTAGCATCAATTTCGCCTCAATCCTCATATTCTTTCGATAAAGTTTCCCGTGCATACTACCAGGCAAGGACAATCCAACATTGTGTTCCATCTCAGGTGCTTTTGGGCTCAAAATACAAATCTTTCAAACTCGGGATCATGTATTGGTTGGTGGGCTTGCTATCGAACTTCGCCACCCTTCGCAAAGTGTCAAAGGACATCTCCACATCGATTCAATTGACTGTGGCAATTAGTTTCATTTTCGATGTACCCTTATACGGAGAACATCTTAGAGTGGTCATCCACTCTTGGATCTCTACATCAAACAGATTTTTCACCTCCCGGTCATAACACTTCAATGCAACTTCCCAACCTAGTGCTCGGAACTTGTCAGTGATTCCAAACGGACCGAAATTTGTCTCCCGAACTTCCTTTTCACAAATGAATGCCTCTTTTTGTTGGGCTAACTTGTTCATTTGATCATGGAACAATTCCGCCTGCCATTCAGCTGGTTAGTCATCCAAAGTCTCGGACATCCACTTCGGTTTCTCACCTCTCGGTTGCTCCTCTTCTTGTTGTTCCTCTTCTACATCCCTTTGCAGAATCAATCTCCTTTTCTGTTGTGCTGTTTTAGCTGGGTTGCTAGAAGACCCGAGTTGCTCTTTACCTTTTCGTCCCATAATTCTGCAAGTCACACAACAAACACCAAACAATCACAAGTTATAACTCTCATTAACCCAAAACATCCCCACACTTGCTTGACACTATGGTTGTAGATGTAAGTCAACATTTTATTCACCATCTTGCAAAAAAAATTGACATTGTTTCCCTAGATTAGCAAAATTTCTGCCCAAAAATTATGTTTGAAACAAACAACTTAGCATTTACAACCATAACCCCATATAAACTCAACAAGTTGAAACTATCCTAAACACTACAAGCAAGTGTGTAAGCAAAAACAAACATGACAACTCACAATTCTGCAATACACCATTCATAACGATAAAAAATGCATACCTTTTCTTGGAGAAGATAAGAATGCCAAGAAACTTCAAGCTAAACCAAAAACCCACAAAACCCCCCAAATTTCGGACCCTAGATGTCCAAAATTGACTGCCCAAACACAAGAATCTTCATAATGCAAGCACAAATTTGAAATTCTTGTGAATTTTTTTTGTCAAAAAGGAGCCAAAAACCAATCGATTTGGTTAAGATTTGAGAAAATGGTGAAGGGATGAAATGTATGGAGTTAGGGTTTTGGGTTTGGGGATAATGAAGAAAATGATAAGAGTTTGTGATGAAAAGAGGTTAAAATCCGTGTATGTGGTGTGAGTTTTTTTTAGATTTTTTGTTCTTTTTACAAACCCGGACCCACTATGCCAGCGGCCACCGTAGCTCACGGTAGGCACTGGCACAAAAAGCCACCGTAAGGCAGTAGGTTGGTACCATAAGACTTTTATTAACCCCAGATCCACCGTAAGCTACGGTGGCATCTGGGCATTGAGTTTTGCAAAAACAAATTGTAAATTTTAATATTTAGAGTTTTTAAGTGATTTTTAAAACACAAAAATTACCCTACCCCCATGAAAAACCCGTGTTGTCCCCAACACAGTGTTGAAAAAAATTCGTGAGAATTTTTCCACACTTGAGTTAAATACATTCCATGACGAGAACGGTAACAAAATAAACAACAACTAAGCTAAAACTACACTACCCTAAACTACACTAAGCAAACCTGGGCCTCTCAAGTCGTTTCCTCACCCGATGAGCGAAGAAGATAACTCATCTCATCAACATCAACATCAAGAATGTTGATGTCCTTGCTTTCCAAGTACGGTTTGAGCTGATGCCCGTTCACAACTTGTTTGGTTTGGTCTTCAACTTCTTCAATTTCCACATCACCAAACTGACTCAGTCGAGTATTGATATAGGGCCCCATCAACTTACTCTTTAGTTTGCCCAGAAACAACTTAAACTCGAATTGTACAACCACACCTTTTGACCCTACAAAAGTTCTTTTCCGCAACTTTGCATCATGAACCTTTTTAAGCTTGTCTTTCTATGCGGAAGCACATTCATATTCCTCATCCCGGATTTCTTCAATCTTTTTCAATTGCAATTTCCTCAACTCACCAGCTTCTTTCTAATCCGCATTCACGTTCTTGATCGCCCATAGTGCCCGATGCGCTAACTCCATTGGTAAATGACACCCTTTTCCATATACCAACCGGTAAGGAGTTGTACCAATCGGATTTTTATAAGCGGTCCGATATGCCCACAACGCATCATCTAATTTCCCCGACCAATCTTTTCTATCGACCCGCACCGTCTTCATCAAAATCTCTTTAATTTGTCTATTGGACATTTCAACTTGTCCACTTGTTTGCGGGTGATACGGGGTGGCAATTCGGTGATTCACATTGTACCGGTTTAAAAGCTTCCCAAAGTTAAAATTCTTGAAATGTGAACCACCATCACTAATTATGGCCAGCGGAATTCCAAAACGAGCAAATATGTTGGATTGCACAACCTTGTACATCACCAAATGATCATTGGTTCTTGTTGCTATCGCTTCGACCCACTTCGAAACATAATCCACCGCCACCAATATGTATAAAAACCCATTCGAGCTCGGAAAAGGACCCAATTTAAAATCTATGCCCCATACATAAAAAATTTCTACCACTAAAATAGGTTGCAAGGACATTTCATCCCTCTTTGAAATGCCACTCACTTTTTGACAATTTAAACAATGTCAGGCATAATCACAAGTATCTTTGAAAATCATGGGCCAATAAAACCCCCCATTGGAGAACCCGGTATCTCGTCTTTTGCCCACTAAAGTGACCCTCATAAGCGGAAGCATGAGCATGTGTCAAAACCTCCAATACCTTGGTGTCGGGAATACACCTTCTAATGACTTGATCTACTCCAATTTTGAAAAGGTCCGGTTCATCCTATATGTATTGCTTAACATGAACCATAAATTGTTGCCTTCTCTTCTTCGTCCAATGACTCGGAATTGCACCCGTGGCCAAGTAATTAATATAATGAGCATACCAAGGTACGGTTACGGTGGTCACGGCCAACAATTGCTCATCGGGAAACCTTTCATTTATCTCCGATATATCATCAACACCTTCCAACGGAATCCGAGAAAAATGATCCCCTACTACATTTTCACAACCCTTTTTGTCCTCGATTTCCAAATAAAATTCTTGCATAAGCAAGACCCAACGAATTAAACGGGGCTTCGTGTGACAACTCATACTTTTGACCCTACCTATCGGAAAAAGGGTGCATATTTAAATTATTATTTTATTATTATTATTAGTGTTATTTATAATTAATAATAACCTGTTACAAGAGAAACGTGTTGTTTAACTGATAACCAGAGCCAAACATATTTAACTTAACACACACGCATATAAATATATTTATATCAACCGATACATTTATTTTATATAGTTTAACCAAACGGAATTTCTTTAACACGAGACGGGCGACATTGAAGCGGGTTCGTACACCCGGGCTAAGCCCAACCCACCTACCCAAACCCTAGTTATATAACCATCTCATTCTCTTCTTCTCTCATTTTACCAAACCCTAATCCCCTTGGAGTCTCGACGGCAGCCCCCCTCTTTCGATCACCTCTCTTCTTCTCTCTAGTTCTCTCTTTTCATTTCAAGGTTAGTAATGTGCTTATGTGTTAAACCTGCGTTTTTGTGGCATTTATTGATAATATATATCTAGGGTTTGTGATGATTTTGATATGCAAGATGTTGTGTGGTTCATAAACTTGCTAATACATGATGTTACTAGGTCATAGGATCGTTTTAACTCATTCTGGTATCATACAATTGCGAAACTGTAGGCTGATTAGCATTTACAGCCAACTTCAGTTGGCTGTAAACAGGTCGTAATATATCAAAAACGAACTTTCTGAAGTCTAAAATGTACGTTTTTGAAAAACTCTTCTAATGGCACCGGAATCGCATTTTTCCGAGGTGGTTTACTATTTTAAATTAATTATTTCGTGCAGCAGCTGAAGCTGCGTTTTTTCTACTGAAAATACGTGTTGTTTGCTGGGTCATATCTCATAATATGGGTAGAATTAAGTACTCCGATTTGTACAGTAGCTAGAGACGGGAGTTTCCGAGAATCTCCCACTGGAATTTCGTCAATCGGATAAACGAAGGTTTTAAATGAATTTTCCCGTGGGCTGCAGTCAGAAAGTGACGAATCTGACTGCAGCCTAGTTAATAGATTTTTATAAATAATTGGTAATGAGTTAGGACCTAAAAATTTACACAAAGCTTTACTGACCGTTTGACACATTCTGTAAATTAATTGGAATTTTTGGAATATTGGAACTATTTTATAAAAATTCGTGAAAACAAGTCAGTTTCAGTGATAAAGGCTGGAACATAAACAAGTTCAGTTTTTCATAGTTGTATTGCTTATGACATCATGTGCCAATTTAACTTGTCGTATGATTATGTGAACATTTTGATAAGTTGGATTCTAAGGATTAGATGTAGGTGCACACGTGCTCGATTTAATGAAGACATATGTAATGCGAATGTGTGTATGTATAAGTTGTCAACATGGGTACTTGGTATGTGTAAGTTGCGTGAATAGACTATGTGTATTTCTTGAACACGCTAATAATTAAGTGGTAATCATAATAGGACGTTATTGAACCACTTCGACTCTTATTCCCGTTAAAAGTCTAACCGAGCAACTTAAGGTGAGTTCACGGCCCCTTATTCTTTAAACGTTTACAAAACACAGGGGGAGAAAACATGTACACGTTACAATACTGTGTGGGTTGTATATATTACGGTAAAGTAATGTCTTTTATTTAGAGTTATGTTATACGGTTATGGTCACAATAAAGCATATATCACATGTCAGTCCCCTTAACACTTACGATACCGTTAGTATTGGATTATAGCGAGGGAATTTTTAGTAGTACTACTGGGCCCGACAAGCCCCACTCGAACTGGTCGCGCCAGTTAGACCGAACATTGATGGTCACGAGTGTAGAATTTGCCTAACACTTAGCCATGGTTAGTGATAGACCTGGCACAACAGGGGCAGCAAAGTCAGCTTCGGATCGAACACTTTGTTGACATGAACAACGTCAGCTACCTAAACATATAACATAAACTGCTAATCAATATAACAACACGGTTTGGGTTTTGAATTATGAACAACTTATAGCAACACGATTCGGGTTTTGAATCAGGAACAACTCATAGCAACACGATTCGGGTTTTGAATCGGGAACAACTTATAACAACACGATTCAGGTTTTGAATCGGGAAACTTGAACATTCTAATTCGGATTTAGATCCGGGGTTACCTATCATAACATACTGGTTTGGGATTTGAACCAGTGGAAACAACTTATCATATATCTGTAAACTAAAACCTGTGAACTCACTCATCATAATTGTTGACACTTGATTTTTACATGTTTTCTCAGGTTGCTAAGGTAGCACACATCAGGACTAGGATGCATTATGGTGTCGCATTGTTTTCATCAAATATTTGGACACAACTTTAAATGACATTAACTATTTTGGTTTTATAATTATTATGCTTCCGCAACTCAATTGTATAAACAATATTTTCTCATTAATGAGCAAACAGGAATATTTTTTTTAAACTCATATAGTGGTCCTTCAGTATGACTAATGACTGTGATCCTGGTTTGTCACGCGCCTCGCGACAAAACCCCACAAGTGGATTTTTGAGGGTGTGACAGATTGGTATCAGAGCCAATGGTTATAGTGAACTAGGTTTGCATTAGAGAGTAGACTTAGTCTATAGCCTTAGACACTGCATTAGTCATACACTAGCACAGAAACTCATACATGACATACAAGAACACTCATACATGATATGCATACGTACATGGCATCAAAACAAACATCGAAATTGTGGGCATGTTTACATCATCCACTTCACTCTCTACTGACGAGGAACACATCAATCTTTTTGTTTCTTCATCCCTTGAGGCGACGCCCGTGGGATCGCTAACAACCAGTATCTACTCTTGTACGAGGTCCGTGAGATGGAGCCTCTGAAGGAGCTTCTTACATCACAATCATCTGTACCTCTTCCTACACCATAGAGCTGAACAAGACACAAGCTTGAGTATACCGATAGTACTATCGAGTACTGTGAGCTTTCTCAGGTCCATGTTTGGGATGAAATTTAACATTCACACATATCTATTGGGAGTTGGGTTCATCGAGAGCGAGTCCTTTCTTCACCTACCAACAATAACACCCCGACCCCCTTTAGTTTTATTTTTCTTCAACCTGGGTATGGGGCTTCGCGTGAGGCACCCTGCGTTAGGGCAATTCGTTGCACAAGTTATTGCAGAAATCCGTTGACACCGAGATGTCATCATTTTTCCCGAGCCACGAGTCTACATCTTTGGTTGCTATTCTTCGAGAAAATGGTTGACCATGAAACTAAGAACACTTTGCCTATTGCACACCTGAACTCTAACCTGACTTGGATGGTGGAACGGTTGCCTTGCTTTTTCTGGTAACCTACCTTGATAAACCAGTTTCATCTCTCAAAGTCACATTTCATGTGCATGTTTGTTCCATGTGCACTCTTACCTCTACAATCCACTGGATTGGATTCTCATGGTGTTTTCAACTTGTGTAGATCCTCAGATCAATTCAATTGATCCCAGATTACTCTTTCTGATATAACTCCTAGATGATCAACATTTGGATGCTTGACTAAGATTTTGATAACCCTATTATTTTGACAACACTTTGTACTCGAAAAATTAAATATGAGGGACATTTTGACACAAGATGGATGGAACTCGGGTGAGCATGCAAATCAACTTATCATTACGGGTGCACACGTAATAGTAATTTGTGATGCATGTGAATCCTTCTAAAACCATGTGTGTGGCTAAATTATATTTAAAACTTCCGCTGTCAATAGAATCTCTTGTAACCTATTCAACGGCTAACTGGTGTCGTTAAACTTGTCTAGCAATTGATGGTCGCAACAATTAGATTTAAGATCTTTTCAGACGCATTGAGCTATCATCAATGGAATCCCTCGTTATTATTTATTTATTAATTATTTTACTAATGTAAAAGTCTTGGCGAAACTAAGATTCTCATCAGAACCTAACACCTTGATCGAAACCCTACCAGAATCAAAGTAGTGTAAAACTTTTCTTTTGACCCCGTTACTCTGTCATGTGGCTAATTCTCATTCTAACTGGAATTACATCTCAACATATTCAACTTTGCAAGTGAATTTTCCCAAAACGGGTCCATCGTCTCAGGGACATTGGAAGACGGAGATTCAAGTTAGTCCACACCCAGATGAATGCGATGACCTACCCAATAATCTTAACCCTTATATTGCTAGAGTCGTCATTTCATAAGCAAGTTTATTCCCTAGCCTTTGCACTGGTCGATGCTTATTGTTTAATGTGTCCGCCAGTCACTGTTGTCGACGTAGATAAATATCGAATTCCATTGTCATGGACACACTAGATCCTTGATTCTCTACGCATAAACCCCATAAAATTTTGCTCTAACTTATAAGGACTAGATAAACTCGTCTTTCTGATCCTTAGGGATCACTTCTAGAACTTTGAAGATGGTGACGTATTGTTATTATGACTGTACCATTTTGAACATATGTGATATTCCTAAATCATGAACACGTTTTAGTTCAATCTTTCAACCTTGTTTACATACATGTTCGAACAATTACACACTCAGTATCCTACATGGATCGTATGTTGGTGCAGAATGTCTATGTCTTTGTCTTATATCGAGTCTATATAGATTAGAGTTGAATAGGCTAGCTAAATCGAGTATTTATGTAACTAGAAGTCAAGTTCGCTCATGGTGATGTTGTATTGTCAAGTTCGGTCGAACTTGCCTTGGCAAGTTCGCCCGAACTCATGTCCCTCACTAGCGAACTTATACTTCTATAAATAGCTAGCATGCCTCTCTCATTTGAAAGTTTGGCATTTCTGAGGCGTAGCTCTGTCAATTTGGAGACTCGACGTTATATCAATAAAATTGACGTTTAATTGACTAATTCTTGTTATTTGGTAAACTTGTCATAATATTTCCGCTATTATGGACAATAGAGATCAAATCTAGGTTCCTATGCATTAAGGATCGGTCCTACAAGTGGTATCAGAGCTAGAATAGCCTGATTTGATTGATATCAAGACAAGAACACTTCTAATTCTACTCCATTCTTATATTTTTATTAACTTTTACACAAAAATGAAGAATTCACGGGCAAATTCTGTCCAATTTTCAATATGACATGTTAAATACATTATAGATAAACCCCTGAGAGTTTGGAGACTTAAATCAAACGAATTGGTATCAAAATGTTGCAAAAACCATTTTTTCAAAGCCGTCTATCATCGAACTTGTTAGCCAAGTTCGACCGAACTTGAGGTAAAAAGTCACTTTTTGAGTGAGTTTTTGCTAAGTTAGCTCGAACTTGAGGTGTTTTTGAAAGAATTCTGCTAAGTTCGCTCGAACTTACTAAAATTTCACTGATTTTTTGTCAAGTTCGACCGAACTTGATAAAATTCAAGAAAACTTTAGCCAAGTTCGCCCGTATTTGCACATCTTTCTTATAAAGTTCAAACGCAAGTTCGACCGAGGTTATTCAGGGAAAATTTTTCAAATAAAAAATCACAAGTTCGACCGAACTTGTGAGAAATCTGAGAATTCTTCATTCAAACTACTAGTTCGACTGAACTTGTAGTAAATCTAACTTTTTCAAAAGTTTTAACGTGTTTTCAGCGTACGTGTTTCGTTTTTTCGCGATGGATGATATTCAAAGAGCGTATATGTCAGGAGTGGGTACATCCAATGCTAATGTCATACAGCAAGTCAATCTCGACAACGAAATGGGCACGTCCGTTAAACCGCCAAAGCTAATGAGCATGGACGAGTACGAAGGATGGAAGGAGAAATTTACTTATTGGGTTCAGGGCATGCATTTCCAATGCTGGGTGTCGAGTGAGAGAGGTTATACTATTCCGTTAGACGAACATCAGCAAGTTCTGGAGAAGTACAAGTATACTACAATACAGAAAGATCAGTACATTGCTGAGAAAAAATGATAAGCCTCATTCAACAATCTGTTAAAGAGGATATTCTGGTCTTGTTGCCCGAATATACGACTGCGAGAGATCTCTGGTTATCACTGCAAAGAAATATCAAGGAAGCGCAGAGATGATCAAGAGTAAGAAAGCTCTCATCCTGAATGAGTTTGATATCTTTAACATGTTGAAGAGAGAGACAATGAAGCAGATGATTGAGCGTTTCTATCATCTGAAAGTGCAAATGAGAAGACATGGTCTCGAGAAGACAGAACAAGAGTACATCGATGAGCTTGCAGATGCGTTACCTGACGAAGAGTGGACTACGTATCTTATGGTTTTGAAAGAAAGTCATAGTTGGGAATTCTTTAAGCTGTCTACATTCATCGACAAACTAGAAGGTCACGAGATGGAACTTCTAAAGATCGCAAAGTCAAAGAATGCTAACTTTGTTCAAGATGTTGGTATGTATTACAAGAATGGAATGCAAGACAGTATTTCAAGCCCAAAGATACAGACAGCGTTCAGTGCAAACATGAATTCTTCTCCACAGCATCAGAACCAATCATATCCTCAATATGATCAAAGTCCATAAAGCTCTTCGTTCTCAAGCACAGGGTCAAATGCTTCTTATCAGAGTCAAGCAAATCAGAATCAACAAACAAATTCTGATCCAAATATGTACAAGTGTAACATTGTTGTAAATCTAAACAATGTTGTTTCTGAGCAAGTTGCAAAACAACATATGTCACTTCTCGCCACTGTTCTAGAATCATATGAAAGTCTTGTAGCCGGAAAGATTGGCAATCCCGAAATGACCGCTGAAGACTACGATCAGGTGGACGAAGAAGAGCATGAGCTGATGGATATCAAGTGGTCACTAGCTTCTATCATTCAAAGGGTCACAAAGTTTGTTGCACTCACTAGCCGAGATATCGAAAATTCAAGCAACAAACTAGGATTCGACAAATCGAAAGTCACTTGCTTTAGATGCCGACAGAAAGGCAATTTCAAGAGAGAATGCAAAAATCCTGAAGCCACGGGAAATCAAAGTCCATTTGGTGGAGGCAACGAGTATTACAAGAAATCTCTTCAATACAAGCCTTTCCCAAAGAAGACCCAAGTTGAGATCCAGGAAAAGCCAAACAACAGTAACACTGATAAAGCAATGGTTGCTTCAAACGAGGATGATGGCTTCGATTGGAATTCTTATATCGGTAAGAAGACCGGAGTTGCATTAATGGCTGAGATCGTTGAAGATACTTCTGCCGAAGAAGCAGCAGCTCTAGAGAATATTTTATTGGAACAGTATCTGCAACAACAAGAGGAAGAGGAGTATCTTCACATGAAGAAACAAGGTATATTATCTTCTAACTCATGTGATAGTTTTGCAGGTAACTTTGATGGAAGTTCTCAAGAGCAAGTGATCGAGGAGAAATCGAATGAAGAAATTATTGATGTTGTTCAAAAAGTAACTGCTGAAAACCTCAAGGACTTTGCCGATAAAGCTATGATGGCAAATCTAACCAAGGTAGGATCAGAGGTAAAGGAAGTAGTCAAAGTACAAGTTGTGGAGGTTGTAAAACCTTGCACAAAACGTACCGAGCCATGTGCTAAATGCGCCGAAAAATCACAAATCATCACTGAACTCAATGTATATAATGAACATTTCAAATATGATTATCATACAATGAAGGAAGCGTATGACAAAATGAAAGATGATTATGACAGGCTCGATAGAAATAATATTGAACAACATGATACTATAAGGATGTTGAAAGGTACAGTAATGGATAAACAAAAAGCAATAGACATTTATATCAGTACCATTGCTGAAACCAAGCAACAACTCCAGGACATGAAAATTGAAACAGAACGTGTTCAACAACTTTTAAGAAGTTACATATCTAACGCGTATGTCACCGATCACATACTTCCCACAATCTCGTCGGAAGAAAATGTTAATAAGTCTAAAAAGAAAACTGGTAAAGAATACAACAATGTTCCTCCACGCCTATGCGAGAAGTATTGTCGCAAAACTGTTGATGGGATGGATAAGGGACTCAACATTGATTTGTTATCTGAAAAAGAAAAATGGGTTGTCGGAGAATATTGATGTAGTCTATGCTAATCAGATGATGACAATGCGGTAGTGAAAAGGTGGTTGAAAATGTTCTGAATGATTCTGATGATGGCAGCTTCGAGAGCGCCACCTCGAGTTTGAACAGTTCTGAGACAAATTCCAAAGATGACGATACATCATTGGAAGATGATCTATGTGATGATCCTAAGGTTGTCATGTACAAGGTTAAGGAATCTGATAGATTATACTTTGATGACAGTTTTCCGATTCGGAACGTCAAAGAAGATCAATTGGATAAACTGTTTAAACTGGTTGAAGTCACATCAAATGACCTGGAGAAAAATGAAAAGAAATTCTATTCTAAACCCAAAAGAAATTACAATAACTACCGGAGAAAGGGTGGTGATCATCCGGAAAACCAGAGAGCTGGGTTGGGTCTAGATGAGAAAGAAGAACCGGTTAAGAAAATGTCACCATTTCACGAATACAAAGATAAAAACATGAAATTCATTTATGGGACAAACACGGTTCATGAGGAGAGTTTGATTGGGAAGCAATCAAACGACGAGTTTAAGAAACAGAAAGAACTTCGAGATAAAGCGAAATCACAAGTGGTGTAAAATCCACTAGTGGACACTCACATGATAATCGGATTTGCTTCAAGTGCAACGAAGTTGGTCATATTTCACGGAAGTGTCCGAAATCAAAACCGGATTATCTTTGAAAGAAAGAAAGTTCAGATGTTGTGAAACCAAAGCAACCAGAGGTTGTAAAACGGGTCACGATTTTGAAAAGAAACGAATCAAAACCTGAAGAGAAACTTAAATCTGAAAAGAAGTTTGCAAATTCAACTTTCAAAAAAGGTGAATCTTCAAAAGCAAACAAAACAAAGTTTCACATAAAAAAGGCTAACATAAAATCACAAGCCTGGATTGCAAAAAGGAAGTTGCCAACATCTGAAATCACTAAGTCTGAGCCTGTTAAGACTATTGATAATGTGAAAGAATCAAAATCTGAAATCACTAAGTCTGAGCCTGTTAAGACTAGTGATAACATGATAGAATCAAAATCTGAAATCAAAATTGAAAATGTCAAATGTTTGAAAGATAGAAAGAAAATGAAGTTTTCAAACATAAACATCGTAGAAAATCCAGATGATGAATATGAATTTGATTATGCTGACGAATGTGAATTCGATTACGATGATGGTTATCCAATTCAACCCAAGACCAAGAAGGCTTGGGTCGCGCTGTTTAACTAATTGTTGATATGTGCAGGGGCTCCAGAGATCCGTACTTTCCAAGTGGATTCTGGATAGTGGAGCTTCCAGACATATGACAGGAATGAAAGCGCTCTTGTTCAACATAAAAGCTATCAATGGCGGATATGTTGGATTTGCTGGAAACCAAGGTGGAATGATTATCGCTGAGGGAAAGCTCTCAAACGGAGTTGTTTCATTTGATCAAGTAAACTACATTGCGGAGCTTGAGAACAACCTTCTGAGTATTTCTCAAATTTGTGATAAGAAGTTTACCGTCCACTTCAATGATAAAGAATGCATGATCATCAAACCGGGTTTCAAAATACCAGACGAGTGGATACTCATGCGTGCACCGAGAGAGAATGATTTGTATGTTCTTGACATGGGAAGTGCTACTACTTCTTCAAAAACGGCACAATGTTTTGTCTCGAAAGCTACTGAGAAGGAGTCAATTTTATGGCACAGAAAGATGGGCCACATTCACCTAAGAAAGATGAATCATTTGGTGCATAATGATTTGGTGGAAGGTGTGAATTTGAAAAGTTTTCATATGTGATAATTGCCTCGAGTGTAAAAAGGGAAAGCAGATCAAGAAATCTCATCCAAGAAAGATTCTAAATTCGATAAAGCTGCCACTTGAAAGACTTCGTATGGATCTCTTCGGTCTAGTGAAGGTCCGAAGCATCTCTTGAGATCTCTACTGCTTGGTAGTAACAGACGATTATTCCCGATACTCGTGGGTATTCTTCCAAGGATCAAAAGATGAGACGTTTGAAAACTTAGTAATTATTTTCAAGAAACTTGAGAACTTGTACCATCTTCCGGTGAGATGTATTAGAAGTGACAATGGTACTGAGTTCAAAAACACAAAAATGAGGGAATTCTGCAACGCTAAAGGGATTCTGCACGAGTTTAGTGCACCCTACACTCCGCAGCAAAACGGTGTCGCTGAAAGGAAGAACAGAACTTTAATTGAATCTGCAAGAACCATGCTTGCAGACTCAAAGCTTCCAGTCAGCTTCTGGAGTGAAGCAGTTGCAACAGCTTGCTACACACTTAATAGAGTCTTAACAGTTAAACCAACGAAGAAGACCTGTTTTGAGATGATCAACCGACGGAAACTGAATTTGAAGTTCTTAGAACTATTTGGAGCGCCATGTACTGTAATCGATCATGATGGCAAATTTGGAGCTAAATCACTCGAAGGTTTCTTTGTCGGATATGCAAGTCCATTGCGAAGAGTTTATGTTCACTCATTGAGAAGAGTCATTGAAGCGCAAATGTTGGTTGTTTTAACTATACGGATCCTGTTCAGAGAAAAGGTGATGCATGGTTATTCAACTATCAAGACTTGTGGAAATCATTTGATTTGCCTGAAGAACCATCCGATGAAGAAATTGCACCGTTATATTATCTTCATCAATCAGCAAATCAAGAGCAAATCGTCAGACCAATTGTGGTTAATCAAACCACATTGGGATCATCTTCTTCTGGTGCTAGTTCAAGTAATAGCGGTGCTCAAGAAACTCAAATAGAACAAGTGTCATCGACTACAGAACCAATCAATACTACAATGATTCCTAATCTTTCTGAAGCATATAGTTCAGACTCGGACGAGCCTCCAACATTCGATGCCGATAGAGAATCTTCTTCAGATGAAGAAGCAGAGCAGATTACAAGTTTAATGAATGAATCTGTAAGCCCGAGTAGCGCTCCTGAAGTTGAAGTTGAAGTAGTGGTAGATCAAAATATCACAAATCAAGAGAACATTGTGGTTGTTCCAGGCAAAGTGATGCCAAGATCATATTCTTATCATCCGTCAAATTCTATAATAGGCGAATTACAAGCTGGTGTGAGAACACGGAGTCAAATAAACAAAGCTTTGAGTTGTTTCTATACTCGTGTTGCTCCAATTCAAGAGTCTTGCTACTATTCATGTTTCATATCCTAGATAGAGCCAAAAAGTGTTTCTGAAGCTTTAGGCGATGAAAACTGGGTACAAGCAATGCAAGAGGAACGGTTACAGTTCGAGAAGTTAGGAGTGTGGAAGCTTGTAGACCTACCTGAAAATCAGAAAGCAATTGATACTAAATGGGTCTTTAAATGCAAGCGAGACGATCGAGGGGTTATAGTTCGAAACAAAGCTCGGCTTGTTGTCAAGGGATTTCACCAGCAGGAAGGGATAGACTACACGGAAGTCTACGCACCAGTAGCTCACTTAGAATCTATTCGAGAATTTCTTGCTTTTGCAGCATGGAAGGGATTTAAAGTCTATCAGTTGGATGTCAAATCAGCTTTTCTGTACGAAAAATTACGCGAGAATGTGTACGTCGGACAACCACTGGGGTTTGTCGATCAACTCAACAAAAAGAAGGCATATCTTCTTGATAAAGCTCTTTACGGTTTACACCAAGCCCCGAGAGCTTGGTACGAGACGTTATCGCAACATCTCATGGGAAACAACTTTGTCAGAAGAACTGTGGATAGTACTCTCTTCACCAGAGAAATTGGTAGTCATCTAATTATCATTCAAATCTATGTGGACGACATCATCTTTGGATCAACAAATGATAGTCTTTGCAAGGAGTTCGAGGGCATCATGAAGAAGAAATTTGAAATGTCTTCGATGGGCGAAATGAAATTCTTCCTCGGATTGCAATTAGATCAACTTCCTGACGGTATTTTCATTCATCAGACCAAGTATGTGCACGACATCTTGAAGAAGTTTGATATGAAAGCTGGAAGCCGTTATCTACTCCTCTTGCTCTTAATCACGGGATTTGCATCGACGAAACTGGAACCAAAGTTGATGAGACGCTCTACAGATCAATGATAGGATCGCTGATGTATCTTAAGGCATCACGCCCAGACATCATGTATCCTACCTGTCTTTGCGCCAGATATCAGTCTAGCCCGAGAATTTCACACATGCATATCATGAAGCGAATCTTAGATACTTGAAGGGATGCCCAAGAACCGGCTTGTGGTACCCAAAGAATGATAATTTCGATCTTGCAGGATATGCTGATTCTGATTTTGGTGTAGATAAGTTGAATTCAAAATCGACTACAGCGGGATGCCAGTTCTTCGGAACAAGAATGGTAACCTGGCAGTGTAAGAAACAGACTATGGTCGCTCTCTCTACCTGTGAAGCTGAGTATATCTGCCTCCAACTGTTGTTCACAGATTCTGTGGATACAACAGCAGATGACACACTATGGTCTGCAATTTCTCGACACTCCGTTGTATGTTGATAATAAGGAGCCATTGATATAACCAAAAATCTGGTCCAATCACTCACGCACAAAACACATTGAAATTTGTTATCACTTCATTCGTGACTGCTAGAAAAGAAGTTGGTGCGAATAGAAAAAATCCACACCGATAAACAAAAGGCTGATTTTTATACCAAACCATTTTCTTTATCACGGTTTAAATACTTGTTAAGAATTAATGGTATGAAAAATTTGATGACAGGTGTGGACACGGAGGTTGAATACGGATCAGACGACGAGTTCGCGTGATCCACATTGGTTTGTCTATATCTTTCTAGTTTAAAATTTTATTAAAAACAAAAAAAACAAAAATATGTTTTTTTTTTTTTAGGGGAGAAATGTTAGAGAAAATACAAAAAATTTGAAAATTTAAAATTCAAAAACATATGAAAAATGCAAAAAGTACAAAACATTGAAAAAGACAAAAAGAATTTGGTGTCACAAAAAGGAAATGATAGTACATCAGTGGACTATCACAGTATGCTAAAGAAATATAAAGTTTAAAAGTAATAAACAAGTCTTACTATGGATGTGTCAAACTGTCGATAGGCTTAACACGTTCAGTAAACTGTTTTCGAGATATAAACTAAATTTTACAACTGCTTAATCTTGTGGATTAGCATATCTTGGATATATGGACTTAGTACTCCGAAATTTCGTTGAAAGTTTGCCTGATTCTGAGATACGAGGTCTTTATAGATAGTTGATATATGGGGTATTATACAAGTTCTTTTGATTTTGCGGAAGCAATAGCCTAGAACTTCTATAAAACTTTCGCAATAAACCCCTAAACTGCTCAACCTTGAAAAGTATTGAAAGATCTAATCATTTGCAGTGCTGAAAAGATTCCTTAAATGGAACACACCTTAAAGTCGAGCCTTCATCTCTTTGTCTGTACGGTAGTACTAACCTGAGCTCTCAAGGCCTCGCATTAACCCAGATACAGATATCAATTACGTTATATTCACCTGTAAGATGAAATCTAGGGAATCTTGATACGGGAGTATATTCAAGAAGTGGGAACCGCAGATAAGTCAAGTTTCATAAATCAAATCTTAACATATCTTGGAACAGTTGAGAAACGTGGTAAAGTTTAAGTGGACAAACATATCGATAATCTAGGTAAACGAGTTTAAAACTTAAAGTCATTAAAAGATCATGGTATGGTGATATTCTCAATAAACTGATATGATCCTTAGACACGATTCACAAAAATATGTCTGTAAATATGTTTGTACATAGTTTACATTGTTCTGTACATAGTTTATTAGCTTTACAGATTAAATCCAAAAAGATTTTCGTGTGTTTTAGCATAAACTTACAAAAATACAAAAAGATTTTATTTCTACATTGTTTTCAGCAAACCAATGTTGGAGACGGATCTTCGAAGTCTGGTAAGGTGCTAAACTGGTGGGAATCTCTTTGACAACGGGCTGGGAGCTAATCTGTAAAATCTGAAAAGCCAAAACGATAAAAAGTTCATTAATTTAAAACTTTGTTTTTGAAAATATTAACAATTTGTTCGTAACGGGTCAAACCGGGGTCATTAACTTGGACTCGACAGAAAAATCGGTTAACCAAGGTCATAACTTGGACTTGGTCAACTAAGTGGATTTTTAAACTGGAAAAAAGTTGGAAAGTTCAGGGACTAAATTGCAAAATGTTGAAAAGTTTGAAATTGGGTTTGGCAAGTTCGGCCGAACTTGCTGAACTTATAAAAGTTTCACATTATAACAAGTTCGACCGGACTTGTGAACTGATGGCTGTTTGAAAAGTGATAAGTTCGCCCGGACTTGATTGGGCCTTATAACTTGGGCCTTATCAAGTTCGCCCGAATTTGCCAAGGTATAAATACCTTGCAAGTTCAGCCGAACTCATTATCTGCTTTCTATCCTCTGAGCGAACTTAGCACTTTGTGAGCGATTTTGTGAAATTGGCAAATTTGAGTGTTATACTGCCGGAATTTAGTTGATCTTGGTGATTTGCACGCCATTATCAATGGAAGAGGTGAGATTTTGGTGATTGAACTGTTAAATGGACTGAAACAATGAACTTAGATCTAAAAATTGTTAATAATGATAGATCTAGGGTTTGTATAATCAAATTGAACTTAAAATCATAATCTCACAAGACACTGATAAAGCTAATGAACAGATTGTCATGAATTGAAGTTGCAGGTTGTTGAAGATGACAACAAGTTCGGCCGAACTTGTTGACATGTTCAACCGAACTTGTTAATAAGACTAAGGACAATCTGATTAAAACTCATGTTCGATCGAACTTAAGTTTAAAACAGAAATAATAATTGAAATGGAAGTTTGCTCGAATTTAAGTTTTGATTTTTGAAAATTTGTGTTGAGTATAAGTTCGCCCGAACTTATATTTGGATAGTTGAACATGTTGATACACATGTTCGGGCGAACTTGACTAAAATTAGCTTGTAATATCCACATCAAGTTCGCCCGAACTTGATGAAAAGGTGTTGAAAAATTTTGTTACTTTTTCTCGTAATGTGTGCTAATTGTTTTGTGTCGTTTTTCAGGTTCAAGCACTAGCTCGGGTAATCACTATGGACTTTTCTAAATTCCACAATACGTGTATTACGCTCGACAAGGCGATATGTCCGTCGTTGAAGGAGTACGAGAGCATATTGAAGTTTTTAAAGGATTGCCCTATACATCGAGCTATCACAAGCGTACAGTTTCTAATAGATCTCACACTTATCATTTTTGGACGAACGCGAGTCTCAGCGATGATAAGAAGACCATTATTTCATCTGTGCAAGTCGGAAAGAAGTCAAAGAAATTACAGTCACAGAGGACGATATTCGAAGGATCTTGCAGTTTAATGATGACAAAGACGATCCTATTTTCTTGGACGAAAAGAGGGTGAGAGGTTGTTTCTATCGGATGGGGTAAATGGGATTGTAAACAAGCCAACTCTGAAGAAGGGGAAGTTCATAACCCCTACAAGCTCCTAATGCACGCTATTATTCGTACTTTCAGTCATAGAAAGGCGGGCCTAGATGACGTGCAAGATTACATGGCCTGCATGGCAACGACGTTAATTCGAAAAACCGTTCAATTATTCAAAGCTTGTGTTTATGCATATGTCGAAGAATATGGATGATTCAAGGTTATGTTTATATCCAAGATTCGTGCAAATGCTGATAGATGAGAAGTTCACAAACATTGCACGTGATCCAAATGATCTCTTATATCTCAGTCACCTCGATGATACAACGGTAAAGAAGTTGATCAAATTTCAAAAGCAAGCTTCAGCACCGGTGGCTAAACCAGTATTTGGGACTATCAAAGATGAAAATTATATAGCGCCAGCTGACAACAAGTGGAAAAGATGGAAGTGGTGACGAGAAAGAGTTAAATGCTGAGAAAGAGTGGTTTAAAGATTTCAAGCCAAAAGCCGAGTGATTGGTTCCTTAAAGCTGAAGTCGATAAGCCTAAAAAGAAGCGAGCTGCAAAGAAAGTTGATACAATGTTAATTGATGAAGACGAACCAGAGAATGTTCAAGCTGAAGTTGGTTCTAGCGCAACAATTATTACTGAGAGTCAGGAAACTGTTAAAACGACTCAGGAAGATGATGTTATTTCAGCTACTTCAGAGAATGATGAAGATTCTGATGATTCTCTTGAAAGAATACAAAGAAAACAATAGTAGAGACTGAGGCAGAAAAAGCCAAAGAAACTGATGCTGATTTCGATCCAAATCAAGAAGATATGAAAGACCCAAGAAAAAAGCTAAACGTGTGAAATCTGTTACTATTTCAACGACAAAAACTACAGCGTCTCCTCAGACAAAAGGCTGGAAGAAAACAAAGAAAGCTCAGAAACCTGCTAGTCGTCGTTATAAGGGTAAACCAAAAAGCGCAGAAGTTACACAAGAACCTTCTGGCGCACAGGAGAAAGGATAACACAAGAACTCCTACACAAGAACCTCTACACAAGAACCTCCCTTGTTGTATTTCATCGGAAGCTAAACATCTAGGAGTTATACAAGAACCTTCTGTGATCATTTCATCTGAGACAGAACGTCCAGGAGTCACACAAGAACCTCCTGAGGCTGGATTACTTGAAGTGCCTATTATTTCATATCCGGTTGCTCCAACGACTTCTCATTTTGAAAGTTCTACGCCAAGGAAGTCTACACCAAAGGCTGCTACTCCAAAGTAACACCAAAAACTCCAGGGCCTAATTTGTTTGGTGATATGCAGAATGAACCGATTAGTCTTCAAGATCTGAATGATTTCTTTCCTGATACTAATGTTGATCTTCTCGAAAAGCGTGTAAAGATCTTGGAAGATAAAGTAGCCAAGAACGAAGAAGAAAAAGCTAAGTTGATCAAAAGAATGAATCAAAGCGCAGTTGAGAAAGAGTTGTTAGATGATAAGGTCAAAGTGTTGGAAAACGAAAGAGAATTTTTCAAAGCTTTGATTGAAAGTCTGCAAGACGCAAACGAGAAGCTGTAGACAGAAATTTGCTGAGTTAAAGACGATTGAAGCCCTAAACATCAAAGGTTTACGAGGATGCAAAAGGTATTATCTAATACTCTAGGTATTGATTTCATTTCTGAGTATGATCGTCTAGACAGGAAGAAGCAAGAGAGAGAGCAGAGAAAGAGCTTGCTGCTAGTGGTAAAGGTAAAGGTGTTAAAGGTGAAGCACCTAAATCATATGAAGCTGTCGAAAAGCCTGTTGATGAATCTAAAAAGCTTCTGAGTCCAAGATTGCCTAAGGTTGAGAATCTGTCAAGCCTTCTGATCCAGTAATCTTTCTGAAGAAAAGGACGATGAAGAAGCAGAAGATGAGGATAAAAATGATGACGACAAGAAATGATGATTTTGATTATGAAGATTGGAATAATGCTGATGATGATGATGATCAAGGAGGAGTTGGTATGAAAATCAGTGAAGCAAACGTCTCTGATGACTTTGATTATTCGTCTCTGAAAGATGGTGAATCAAACAAGATGGATGATCAAATTAAGGGGGAGTCAGGGCAAACAGGGCCAACTGATGATGTAGATATGACTGATGTTGATAGATCTACAAAGCCTGTTGCTGCTGTACCAACAAAGCCTTAATGTTATGCTGGAACATAATGTTGAGGAAGGTGAGTACGTGCACAATTATACAAAGGAAGATTTGGCGAAATTGATCGAAGTTGATGCTGAAACTCTTGAATTTGACTTTGAAGAGGATGTGTTGAATGTTAACACGTTTGAGCCAAATGATTATCAGTATATACGAAGATTTGAAGCTGATGAGTACAACAGAGTTATCGTAGAAGATTGGTCTTCGGATGATGAAACAGATCAAACTGCGAAGTATGTCGGTCCTAACACTGATAGTTTTCCTACATTTGAGGAGATGTACAAGCAACTTGACAAGACATGTTGAAAGAAAAGATTGAAGAATCTATACGAGAAGGCAAAGTTCCTAAACCGATGACAAAGGAAGAGATAGCTCAAGCAAAGAAATCTTGTTTAAAGAGATGTCGCGCGAACGTAAGTTTCGACGTCCTCTAGCATTCTTTACCAGAGACAAAGACGTGTCGTTGGGAGATATTCTTAGTTGGGGTTGGTTTAAAGAGCTGAACGTATATGCAATCAAAAGGAAATTTGGAGTGCAATACTTCAAATATCTGGCTGATTTCAAGACTCTACCGTATTGGGATGTGGAGGAGCTTGTGCAAATTGTGAATGTTACTTATCATATGAAGTATATTGATAAGTTATTGTGTAAAATGATCAAGTTTGAAGCTATTAAAGTTTTAGATATTGGAAGCCGTACATTCCAGGTCGTAGAATCAAAACAAACAAGAAAACAGGGGAAAAGGATATAACGTTGATAATGAAACGACCGAGAGCTATGAGAAACATGTCGTTGATGGCGATTGAACAAAATTTCTATCCACTGTTCAAGTGGTGGCAGATAGATCCAACCACATGTGAAGCTGTTATTGTGTTAAGATTTGAAGAACACTTGGATATTACGAAGGAAAGAGTTAAGATATTGGGGTTTCAGGGCATGAGAGGATTATGGAGAACGATCAGGATTCTAGACCCGATGTGGCTTGTTAACTGTTCAAGAGAAGATATCAAATGCTTGTTCTACAGTAAGATAGTATTCAAAGAATGTGAAAGAGAATAGGCTATGCAGTATCAAAGGGTTGTGAATGTTTGCTATGCACGAGAAGTTAATTCAGGGAAGATGTGGCAGACAAGCTGGAGAGAGCTAGAACGGGTTGAATTTCTGAAAGAGGAGAAGTGTCTTGAAGCTATACACGAGAAAGGTAGAAAGGCAAGGCTTAAAAGATTTCAGTATCCTACAGATCAGACGCCGGATCGGAGGATTGAACGACGAAAGAAGCCATTTAAGAACTTCTTCGGTCGTGTTCGTTAATGTTTATTTGAAGATAGAGTTTTAAAGACTGATACAAGATGAAGACGATATCCAAGGGGGAGTCTGTTGGAGCAGAATGTCTATGTCTTAGTCTTATATCGAGTTGTATAGATTAGAGTTGAATAGGCTAGCTAAATCGAGTATTTATGTAACTAGAAGTCAAGTTCGCTCATGGTGATGTTGTATTGTCAAGTTCGGTCGATCTTGCCTTGGCAAGTTCTCCCGAACTCATGTCCCTCACCAAACGAACTTATACTTCTATAAATAGCTAGCATGCCTCTCTCATTTGAAAGTTTGGCATTTCTGAGGCGAAGCTCTGTCAATTTGGAGACCAACGTTAATCAATAAAATTGACGTGTAATTGACTAATTCTTGTTATTTGGTAAACTTGTCATAATATTTCCACTATTATGGACAATAGAGATCAAATCTAGGTTCCTATGCATTGAGGATCGGTACTACATCGTATTGAATATATCCTTATTTGCATACAGGCAAGCTCGACGACTGTGGAGGACGCTTCGATTAAACTAGAGCACTACGAATTTGATCAACCATTATTTTTCTACATAATCTTATTGCGTCAACACCTTCGGTGTAACGCTTCCAACGACCGATAGCGCCACTTTATTCCCATTTATACTGCTTGTGTGCGACCAACTACATTCTCATCATCGGATTTATTATTTCACTAGTGATTCTAAAACGATTATGTGGAACATTTGATGACAACCACGTCTTGGTATGTTCTTCACGTCTTTTCTTGTGCACTAAAATGAATATCATAGTTTTGTCTAACCATATTATACGCTAATCCACGCTTGGCTAAATCGCTCTCTACGAAACATTGCTCGAGGAGCAACGAACCATATTAAAGTTCGACAAGTGCAGGAGCATAAAATAAAATTTTACTTCTGTGAGGTATGCCGAGGTCAACACATTTTCCATATGAAAACACCATACTTATGTATAGCTTTAACGAACCCTTTGTTCATTACTTATTTTAATTTGACCGACATCTGGTCATCTACTACAACCAACTACGACCCAAAATATCACGATCAATATCAACCAAAAACCTCGTTTCCCTCCGTAGAACACATCAAGACGATAAAAGTCTGAAACAAAGGGTTTAATGCTAACTTGAGTTTTCATCCAATCGGTTGATAAATTTACCTAAATCACCTGTTCCAAGCAATTACTATTTCCTTCTAGAAACCTTACGTATGGTGGCATCATCATTGTTATGTGGTGGTGGTGACTACATCATTTCTGATCTTCGGTAGCGACACCTCCTAAAAACGAATATCTTTTGCTCCAACTTAATTTTTTTTTCATGTTAGTTACTTTGAGTAAATTCTCGATAGTGCACCCAGCAAACGTGATTCTACGATTTGAGTAATTTGGCCTCTTACAGATTTCCTTAACACAACTCTAGTTCGGTTTATTTCGTTGATCCTTCGTTGATGATGTATAACATTTGTGCCCATTCGGGTAACCTCAAAATATACATTAGATACACTTGATTTATGAAGTGTTGGCTACTTAATAATCAGATCGCTCTATGATAACAAATTACTGCCTTCTACAAGTCACTTAAATTCAAATGTGTTGAGCTCACCTAAACTATATTTTGTGCAACACCCCCCCCCCCCCCGCGCCATATATGTTAAATACACCAGTCAACATTATACCGATGTATGACACACCGGTGTTCCAACTCTTGTGAGCATCTCCCGTGCTTGACATAACTTGTTATGACATTCTTGATTATCGAGCTCCCACTAACTCAACTTGCATTTCGACTTAAGACCAAGTACAAATTGACATGTGTTAGTGTTTTTTTTTCTTTGTTAGTCTAACTTAATCTCTATTTGAAATCCCTGTGTACGAATGTAATTCTAGGTATTGCATTCTCTTGGAGCCATAGTAGTTTCGTCTACTAGATTCTTGACATTAATATCACTTCAACGAAGATAGATATGTCTATTTATCGAGTAAGTTATAAACTTCATCTTACTTGTGAACAGGAAACTGAACCTTCTAAATTCAATAACATGGTACTACCTTTAAAGCGCAACATTTCTTTTCGTCTATACTTACATCATAGGCGACCCCTGTAACTCTTGAAAGTCGCACTTATGTGCACCTACTCTTCCTGAAATCGATTTGTTGCTTCGGCAATTGACTAGTCTATGCCTATATATAATAGCTTGTAATTGGTTCAGATGAACAATTGAATCTCATTTGGCATTAACTATTATCTCGATCACGTATTATGAGTTTAACTTATCTCCTTGTACCGTCATATATCTTGATGCTCCCTTTAGCAATGAACTTGCAATATATCATATCTAAATTTTCAGGACGAAAATTCTTTCAACAAGGAGATGATGTGACACTCGACAATTTCAGGTTAACACCGTCAACACAAACTTCGTTATCTCAAACACTCTATCATGCATTACACTTGATCATGGTAAATTAAGTGTCTCACTTATTGTACAAACGTTCATGTAATGGTAATTCAGGGAGTTATAGAATCACATATAAGTTTGTACACGAACATCGATAAACAATCGGAACCCTGAACAAATCTATAAATATAGATTAGGTGAATTTAAAGGCTATGTGACTTATATGATGTGTGACTTATGCTATGTGACTTATATGCTATGTAACTTATATGGTCATGTTGTAAACTTATGAGAAACCGTGTATATTTACGCGTAACATGTTATTGACGAACCCATAACTAGAGTTTAGAGTATATCTTGGCCTAAATTTCGAGGACGAAATTTGTATAACATGGGGAGAATGTGACAACTTGTACTTTTGACCCTAACTATCAGAAAAAGGGTGCATATTTAAATTATTATTTATTATTATTATTAGTATTATTTATAATTAATAATAACCTGTTACAAGAGAAACGTGTTGTTTAACTGATAACCAGAGCCAAACTTATTTAACTTAACACACATGCATATAAATATATTTATATCAGCCGCTACATTTATTTTATATAGTTTAACCGAACTGAATTTCTTTAACACGAGACGGGCGACATTGAAGCGGGTTCGTACACCCGGGCTAAGCCCAACCCACCTACCCAAACCCTAGTTATATAACCATCTCATTCTCTTCTTCTCTCATTTTACCAAACCCTAATCCCCTTGAGTCTCGACGGCAGCCCCCCTCTCTCGATCACCTCTCTTCCTCTCTCTAGTTCTCTCTTTTCGTTTCAAGGTTAGTAATGTGCTTATGTGTTAAACCTGCGTTTTTGTGGCATTTATTGATAATATATATCTAGGGTTTGTGATGATTTTGATATGCAAGATGTTGTGTGGTTGATAAACTTGCTAATACATGATGTTACTAGGTCATAGGATCGTTTTAACTCGTTCTGGTACCATACAATGGCGAAACTGTAGGCTGATTAGCATTTACAGCCAACTTCTATTGGCTGTAAACAGGTCGTAAAATATCTATAAACAAATTTTCTTGAAGTCTAAAATGTACGTTTTTGAAAAACGCTTCTAATGGCACCGCAATCGCATTTTTCCGAGGTCGTTTACTATTTTAAATTAATTATTCCGTGCAGCAGCTGAAGCTGCGTTTTTTCTGCAGAAAATATGTGTTGTTTGCTGCGTCGTATCTCATAATCTGGGTAGAATTAAGTCATCAAATTCGTACAGTAGCTAGAGACGCGAGTTTCCGAAAATCTCCCACTGGAATTTCTTCAATCGGATAAACGACGGTTTTTAAATGAATTTTCCCGTGGACTGCAGTCAGAAAGTGACGAATCTGACTGCAGCCTAGTAAATAAATTTTTATAAATAATTGGTAATGAGTTAGGACCTAAATATTTTACACAAAGCTTTACAAACCTTTTAACACATTCTGTAAATTAATTAGAATTTTTGGAATATGGAAACTATTTTATAAAAATTCATGAAAACAGGTCAGTTTCAGTGATCAAGGCTGGAACATTAACAAGTTCAGTTTTTCATAGTTGTATTGCTTATGACATCATGTGCCAATTTAACTTTCGTGTGATTATGTGGACATTTTGATAAGTTGGATTCTAAGGATTAGATGTAGGTGCACACGTGCTCGATTTAATGAATACATATGTAATGCGAATGTGTATATGTATAAGTTGTCAACATGGGTACTTGGTATGTGTAAGTTGCGTGAATAGACTATGTGTATTTCTTGAACACGCTAATAATTAAGTGGTAATCATAATAGGACGTGATTGAACCACTTCGACTCTAATTCCCGTTAAAAGTCTAACCGAGCAACTTAAGGTGAGTTCACGGCCCCTTATTCTTTAAACATTTACGAAACACAGGGGGAGAAACATGTACACGTTACAGTGATTATGGGTTGTATATATTACGGTACAGTAAAGTATTTTATTTAGAGTTATGTTATACGGTTATGGTCACAAGGAAGCATATATCACATGTCAGTCCCCTTAACACTTACGATGCCGTTAGTATTGGATTATAGCGAGGGAATTTTTAGTAGTACTACTGGGCCCGACAAGCCCCACTCGAACTAGTCGCGCCAGATAGACTGAACGTTGATGGTCACGGGTGTATAATTTGCCTAACACTTAGTCATGGTTAGTGATAAACCTGGCACAATAAGGGCAACAACGTCAGATTCAGATCGAACACTTTGTTGACATGACCTAGGTTAGCTACCTAAACATATAACATAAACTGCTAATCAATATAACAACACGGTTTGGGTTTTGAATTATGAACAACTTATAGCGACACGATTCGGGTTTTGAATCAGGAACAACTTATAGCAACACGATTCGGGTTTTGAATCGGGAACAACTTATAACAACACGATTCAGGTTTTGAATCAGGAAACTTGAACATTCTAATTCGGGTTTAGATCAGGGGTTACCAATCATAACATACTGGTTTGGGATTTGAACCAGTGGAAACAACTTATCTTATATCTGTAAACTAAAACCTGTAAACTCACTCATCATAATTGTTGACACTTGATTTTTACATGTTTTCTCAGGTTGCTAAGGTAGCACACATCAGGACTAGGATGCATTATGGTGTCAAATTGATTTCATCAAATATTTAGACACAACTTTAAATGACATTAACTATTTTGGTTTTGTAATTATTACGCTTACGCAACTCAATTATATAAACAATATTTTCTCAGTAATAGCAAACATGAATATTTTTTTAAACTCATATAGTGGTCCTTCAGTATGACTAATGACTGTGATCCTGGTTTGTCACGCGCCTCGCGGCAAAACCCCGCAAGTGGATTTTTGAGGGTGTGACACTTCGCGTCCTTATTTTCCATCAAGTATCGTACCGCATTATGGTCCGGATACACAATCACCTTGCTCCCCCAAATATAAGACCATAACTTATCCAAGGCATACACCACCGCAAGCAATTCTTTTTCTGTGGTGGTGTAGTTGAGTTGAGCCTCAGATAATGTCTTACTTGCATAATAAATGACTACCGGCTTCTTATCGACCCGTTGACCCAAACCCGCTCCAATGGTGTTATCGCTAGCGTCTCACATGATTTCAAACGGCTTCGTCCAATCCAGCGGCTGCAAAATAGGAGCTTGCACCAATTTTTCCTTCAAAATGTCAAATGCTTGCAAACTTTCATTAGTAAAATCAAAAGGGACATCTTTTAATAACAAATTACATAAGGGTTTAGTAAATACACTAAATCCCTTAATAAACTTCCGGTAAAAACCCGCATGCCCCAAAAATGATCTTACCCCTTTAACATTTTTCGGTGGAGGTAAAGACGACATTACCCTTATTTTTTGCTTTATCCACCTCCATTCCCCGATCTGAAATTACATGACCCAACACAATCCCATATTGCACCATGAAATGACTTTTCTCCCAACTTAGAACCAAATTTGGCTCGACACATCTTTTTAAACTTTTTCCAACTCATCAAGACAAGATTCGAAAGTTGGGCCGAAACTGGAAAAGTCATCCATAAACACTTCAAGTGAATCCCCGACCATGTCCGAAAAAATACTCATCATACATCGTTGAAAACTGGCAGGGGCAATACACAAGCCAAATGGCATTCGCCGAAACGCGAAAGTGCCATATGGACACGTGAAGGTGGTCTTGTGTTGGTCATCCAGGTGAATGGCAATTTGGTTGTATCCCGAATAACCATCCAAAAAGCAATGTCGGTCCCCGATGGACAAAAAAAACTTCTCTTAACGTAATATGGCAAGTGATTTCAACAAATATGAAAATAGTATGCAGAAATAGAAATCAAACTTTCAAGGAACAAGAACTACAGAATTATCAATTTTTATTACTTTGAAACAAAATGGTTTACAAGGTGATTGTGAGGTTATTGACTAGTACAAACGAATACTTGTGAAATTATGAGGTGAAAGGGCAATGGAGTTTTGTAGTATGTATTGAATGCTAAGCTTGACCCATTGTCCTTTGCTGGAGAGCTTTCTATTTATAGAAAGTCTTGGGCATGAATAAACATTTGTTTATTCATGCACTTGCACCGCATAAAGTAGCTTTTGGCATATTCATTGAATCTTCTAAGGTCAAGTTGCTTCTTCATTTTGTAGCAGAGCTTCGATTTTCAGACAAGTGGGGTTCATCAGAATTTCTGATGTCCACTTCATCATAAAATCTAATGAATAGATCATTAGAAAATCTGATGATCAGATTTTACCAGAATCTAATGATATCCATCATAAATATCATCAAATCAATTAGAATGGTCTTTTTTGATAGTCTTTTCTTGTTTAGTTTTTGATTCATGAAGAAGATGCATTGTTCATTTCCAGTATCCTACCTCTTTTCTTCTTGTTGTTTTGACCTTCAGGACTTTATCTTCTCCTATTGATCAGACTGATTACATTTTTCTTCAATACTTACATAAAAAGTTTCCTAACAGTTTCCCCATAAGTATTGTAAGAAAATAACAACTCATGGCAACAGAATACTTCAAAAAGACTTCAAACAATCAGATACTAAAAAGTCAAAAGCAAATTTAAAAAAAAACATTGTCTCAGGCATAAAACTAAGAAGTTTTCTAGTTGATCTTCAAACCACTCTTGTAAACATCTCCCTTTCTTAGCTGTTTCTTGTGCTTAATGGTCTTGTGTGTAGCCTTGTATAGATCCTTGTACCATCCTCTAGCACCTTCCATTCTTCCATTATATTTTCTATTTTCTTTCTCAGTTGTTCGTTATTCTTCCCCTTTTTCTTGAGTTGTTCTTGTTTCTTGTTCATGCAGTCTTTAATGTAGTTTATGGTCTGATTTGAGTACTGCATATTTCATCAACTCTGAACAGAGCCCTTTCATCATTGAAATCTTTGAACACTACAAACAGTTCAGCTGCTTCAAAGATGACTCATGTTCTAGCTTCAAAAGCAAGTTCAGCTGGAATGGATGTGTCTGGAGGTGGTATGTGCACTTTCTTGCTAAAATCAAAGGTGATTCTTAGATCAAAATCTGCAAGGGCTGCCCTTTGATATAACTTTATTCCTGCTTCAGCAATGCTGTTCAAGGCTCTTCTGTTGAACTTTGTTTTCCCTTTTTCTTTATCAAAATGTTGTTTCATCTTTATAATATCTAAAGGGTGAAGTTCATTAGCCAGATCATTGTCTACAATAGTTGTTACACTGCCATCTAACCTGATCGGGGTATACTTATTCTGTTCATATGTTCCCATGACTTCGCCTAGATGAGTCTAAGTGTGTACCCTGTCCACTCTAACTATTGGATTTGTTAAGAGGCATATGAAGAATAGTCCTATTTCTCCATAGTCTTGCATCAACTATTTTTGTTCTTGTAGGACTGAAAGGTCTTTCAATCTTATCTACCTCACCATCGTAGTAGTTCTTTAGGTGATGTTCAGGAAACATCATGGTCTCTTGATCAATATCTAGCACTGTGTACTCTTTCTTTTTTCCTTCAGGACCTATTCTGGCCTTTGTTCTTGGCTTCTTTGAAGATGTTACCGAGTCCTCCCATTTCCTTTTCTCAGCCTGAGCAAGTTCTTCACTGAAAACAGTTTCACCAGAAAAGGTCATTTTAGGTTGACTTCCTAAGATGGAACTACTCAAAGCCGTGATTCCTGTTGGTGGGGCTGTCAGCAATTTCTGTCTTTCTGTCCTTGGTACTGCTGGTGGGGGACCCATGGGTGCAGGATTGGGATTGGGGATTGTGTTTTCTAGGTGGATTCTGGTTCCTTTTGGGGTCGTGTCTCTTGTGTAGCAGGAGCTCTAAGTTCTTGCACATCTACCTTTGCCAATCTGGAATGTTAGTTGCATCCTTGTTATAAGTGATTGAACATCACTTACAGATTGAGCATTTCTCTTCTCTTGTTCATGCATCCTTTTGATATCTTCTTTATTTTGGCTCTGCTGTGTAGACTACTCCTTCATCATGTTGTTAAGAGTATTTTCTAGGCTATTGTTGTTTGCTCTAAGAAGGTGAATTTCTTCCAGAACTTTTCCAGAACTTGTAGTATCTTTTGTTGCTATAGCCTCTACCACCTTGGTCAAGACATCTTAAATTTCTTTAAAAGCTTTCTCAAAATATGTTGTTGCCTCTTTGTTTTCTGATGACAATTGAAGCTTGTTCAGAACCTGAGTGTTGTTTTCTGTTTGTTTTCTGATAGCTTCAACAGTTTCTGATAGAGTCTTCATATCAGATCTTTGACATTGATCTCTTCCCACAATAAATCTAGCTTCTCCTCTGTAGGTGTCTTTCCAATGCATGCTATGGCTATATTCTCCAATTCTTCATGTAGTTGTTCTGTTGACATGGTTGGTTCATTGGGTAATGGAGGAACAACAGATGTCCCCCTCTAACTCCAGTAGAAGACACACTTGTTGCTGTTATAAAGTTGTGAGGTTGGTCAAATGTCTAGTCCTGCACATCTTTACTTGAATGATGAAACAAATTCACATTTGGGTTTTCTTCACGTCCTTGATCCATTTCATTGAAAGGTTCTCTGTGAAGTGTTGAGAAACTCTGATTTTTCTCACCTAGGTTTCCTTGATTAGCAAACTGATCTCCACCTGTTGCCATCACAATCTCCTCCTCATTATCTGATTTAGAGATTGGAACTTTGGAACTGCTCACTGCTTGATTTTCAGAGATAAGTTTACTAGGTGCTATTTTATAACTTCCTTGAATGGACTCATCATAATCAGAATCTGTTGAGTTTGCAACTATGTTTCATGAAAGTTAGTATTTTGTGCATCTGTTTCTACCATAAAAGATGCCTCTGCATGATGCTGTTCAACCCTTTGACTTTGTTGATTTGCTCATCAACCTCCATGTTTTCTGGTGACAATCTGATAAACTGGTCCTCATCTTATGTTTGTGGTGCTATTGATTCTTGATCACCATGATCAGGTGAAGATGTGTTATCATAAACTTCAACACTTTCTGGTTCTCTGTTCAGTATCTCTAGATGTCGTGCCCTGTAAGGTGACTCCTCTGGTATCATATTCATCATGCTTTCTGGTAAGGCAGGAACATCACTATTTGATTTCCAGAAGGTATATGCACACCACGCTTCATTACTTCAGATCTCCACATGTTTTCTGATACAGGAAGCTCAACATTTCTTTCAGCAAACGTATTGACAGAATCTAGGAAAAGGTAAGTGAGAATCAATCTCCCAGACTTTGTCAAGATAGATCTTCTCATCAGATTGAATATTTATGTTCCATAGTCAATGTTAGTCACAGTGGACAGAACATGAGTGTCAAAACAGTCATATTGATCTGATCAGTGCCTCCAATTTTAGAAGATAGGCACTTGTTCAAAGTTTCATCGTGACTGGCCAGAAGGCAGGTAATTTGTTTTCTTGAAGTCAAAATTTTTGATATTTTTCTTTTGTAACCCATTACTACATCAAGTTGTTTAAACATATCTTCCTTTGCAGGTACTGGATCATAGAGATCGCTTATGGGTAGTTCTAGACATTCCCTAATTCTTTCGGGTGTAATGGTAATTGAGATGTCACCCCATAAGTGAGTTGTTACTTTGTTTGTACCTGTTCTATTAAGTGTCTTGACGAGTTGTTATAAGATATTCTCCGGTACCTCTTTGGTTTTAATTAGAGCTTGAGCAAGAGGGCATCTTGCCAAAAATTCTATCAAATTTTGCATTTTTCATCTTATGCGTCGATGTTGGAGTTCATCTGTACGTTGTTGCTCTTCATTGGTAGAAATATTCATCCCTGATAAACTGAACAGTATGTTCAACAGGTGGATTATTGAGGTTAACTGGGTTGATTGGGCCATGGTGATTGAATTTTGCAAGAAGAAGAATTTCTAGGGTTTGTGAGTTTGAGGTGTTTTTGGAAGTTGCAAGTGTTTATCTCGTCTTTTGAATGTTGTATATATAGGGTTTGTGAGACAGAGATTGTGGGGTATAAGTCGTGGGTGGTTAGTGATTTAAGATGGTTAATAACAGTTTTTATGATGTTTTAATCCTTTGATAAAAACAATTGTCAACAAAACTTTTGATATATCTCAATTTTTGACATATACCTTTAAAAAATGGAGAGAACAAAAAGTTTTGATTGGTGAATACTACCGGCCAAGTTGTACCTTTTCTTCCAGTGGGACCCTTTGTCATATAAAGGTCCAATAGAATCCCTTTCTAGAAACTGACATTCCTTCCCCCTTTTGAAAGCAAAAATTCAACCTGATGACATCATCAGAAAATATTGTATTTTCTGATATGTTTCCTTATCAGAAGGTATCTTATCTTCATCAGAAATGACCTGAATTTCATCAGAAACGGTAGTTTAGATTTTTTTTTGAATGATGAGAGGGAATGAGTAGAGTTTCAGAGATGTCACTTACATAGCTTTTCTGGTTGAGGTCAAGTCGTTGTTCTTTTCTTCAAGGAATATTTTGAGACAGTTTTTCAAAGAAAAATATTCATGAGTATAAAATTTACACAGTTTTTATCTCTTTTCATCATTATCATTCCTTTTTTTTTGAAGATTTAACTGACCAGATTTTGTAATTATTTTGAACAATTGGTTTATCAAAAACTCTCCTTTTGTATGTCAAAAAATACTTTCTTTTCTGATAAACTTAATTCTTGACTGTCTAACTCCAGCCTTGGTATGTTTACACTTCTCCTATGATAACTTCATAGATTTTATCATAACTGTCTCAGAAAATCATCAGATTTGTTTCTTTCTTCCCCCTAGTTTTAACAGAAAGTCTTTCTTTTAAAATTAAACATTACCATTAGAAAAGAAAGGAAAACTTACGGAAAAGAGAGAAAAAAGTTACAACTAAATTATTAAAGAAAGCTATGGCAAAGATCCACAGATATGTTGTGTGACCGGTGTGTTGTTGGGTTGGGACCAGAGTGGCATCATATATGTCTTCTGAGAGGATGACTTGAGCCCTTGGATACCCCCTTGGATACCACCTTGGGACTCCACCAATGTCCAGTTGGCTTGTGATCACCTTAATTACAAAACGAGGGTAGATCAGGAAAAGGTGAGTGCAGTGCATGTTTTTCTCAAAATATCTCATGAGATACTTTGAGAAGTTGTAAGGTTTTTCCTATACAACTGCATGCACTACCTCCATCAGCTTGTATGATAACTCGTTAAAGTGTCCATTCTTTATAGAAAAGCATACACCAAGCTGAGTTACGAAAAACTGCCATAGTGGAATGAATCCCGACTTTTTGATCCTTCTTGTTGTGCTCATTGTGTGGTAGCCCATCTCCTTGAGGGTTTGCTTCAGTTCTTGCCTGCTAAAGGTGGCGACGTCGGTGTCATCGTTGAGCTGGAGGGCCGATCTGATGGTTTCCTCACTCAAGATGATCCCTTCCTCATCACCGTGCTGCTGCTCCATCTGTTAGTTCCCTAAAAGGCAGTTCGTGCATTCCACCAGAACCATTGTAGAAGAACTGGGTGCAACCAGATGTATGATGTCAGAGCATAGCCTAGTGGGCTTTGCCTCAGCATGTTGAGCATGACTTGGCATCCCTAGTATCCTGGCTCATCAAGTGTCATTCTTACCCTCATGTTGTGGGTGATGTGGAGTTTGACTGGGAAGTGGTTTCTACGCATTTCACCGGCCATTTTTAGGGTTTAGAGTTTGACAGAGATGGTTATGTTGAAGCAAATCTTTAAGTGGTGTTGGTATAAATAAGTGAAAGTGATAACTTTGCCATAAATGACATTTACCAACTAAAGATTTCAGTTCCATACTCTTTCTCTTCATAAATTCTTCAAGATCCTTCGTCAGAGGCAAAAAGAAGGTTTGTGAGTGAAAAGTCTTATGTATTTTTAACTAGGCGGCTATACTTGCTAGATCATAATCATTTTCTGTCAGGTGTCCCCTTATTTTCTCTCTAAACAATGTGACTAAGCATTTAAACACAGGTTCAAGAATATAAGAGCAATTAATTTTGTTTAGAAGCATCATTTGTGACGTAATCTTCTCTTCCAAGATTATTCATGCAAGTGGCTATTCCCCTCCCCTTTTTTTGTTTTTGATTTTAGGAAAATGAAAATAAAGAGAATATAAAGAGTTTCATACCATGCTCTAGGAGCTTGCTTTAAACATACAAGGCTTTGTTTAATTTATAAACATGATTTGGAAATTCAGGATTAATAAAGCCTTCTGGTTGATGCACATATACTTCTTCTTCAATCTTACCATTTAAGAATGCAGATTTTACATCCATTTGGTACACCTTGAAATCTTTGGATGCTGCATAAGCAAGGAAGATTCTTACTGCTTCTAACCTGGCCACTGGTGCAAAGGATTCATCATAATCTATTCCTTCTTATTGACAATAACCTTTTACCACTAGCCTTGCTTTATTTCTTGTTATTGTGCCATGTTCATCTGATTTGTTTCTCAATACTCATTTTGAACCAATGAGATTTATCATTTGGTTTTGGCACCAGATTCCATACTTGAGTCTTTTCAAACTAGTCAAGCTCTTCTTGCATTGCTTGTATCCAGCCTGAGTCATTCAGAGCTTCTTTGACAGATTTTGGTTCTATCATGCTTAAAAAGCAAGCAAATAAACATTCGTGTGATGTAGCAGACCTTGTTCTCACGACCATCTTCTGGATTCCCAATGATGTCTGATTGAGCGTGTCCTTTTATCCATCTGAGTTTATTGTGGAATGATGTTGGATCTGATGGATGTGAAGTTTCCCCCTGATTGTTTGCTTCATTTATATGAGGAGAGTCAGAAATCTGATGATTTGATATAGTATTTGTTGCATTTGTATCATTTTGATCCTGTACTAGAATTTCTGATGAATTCTCCATTTGTCCTACAGGTTAGTACATGATTTTTCTATTGATTATTGGTGCCATGGTAATCATTTCCTAGGAATTCTTTTGTCAAAGTGTCAAAAAGAAGATCAAGATTTTCTGGTTTATCATAAAGACATACTTCTTTTATGTATTCATCAGAAACTTCTATTTCTGATGAATTATCAAATGATACATACAAACTCTCTGATTGTCCTAGTGTTTAGAATGAAAACTCTATAAGCTTTTGAAGACATTGAATAACCAAGAAAAATTATTCTTTCTACTTTTCTGTCAAATTTCTCAAGACTTTCAAAGTCATTGAAAACAAAACATCTACAACCAAAGTGTGCAAAAATTTTACATATGGTATTCTTCCATTTATAATGTTGTAAGGTGTTTTATGAAGTCTCTTGTTGATTATGGGTCTGTTTTGAGTAAAACATGCATTTGCTATGGCTTCTGCCCAGCAGTGGGTGGGCAGTTTTGCATAAGCAAGCATTGTTTTGGCTGCTTCCACTAAAGTTTTGTTTCTTCTTTTCACTACCCCATTTTGTTGTGGGTTTTTGGAGCAGAAAAATCATGAGAAATTCCTTTACTTGCAAGGAAGGTCTCAAGTTTTGAGTTTTTGACTTCTGTTCCATTGTCAGTTCTGATCCTCCTAATGATAATTTCAAAATATTTTCAATTTTCGATAAAGTTTATGATCAGATCTGGAGTTTCACTTTTCTTTCTTAAAAATTCTACCCAAGTGTCTCTGAAATAGTCATCAACAATGACCAAAATGTATTTCTTTCCAGAGAAACTTGTAGTACTTACTGGTCCACAAAGATCCATTGCAAAAGTTCTAAATTTTGTGAAATTAATGATTCAAAATTGTTTAATGTGAGCTTCTTTTTTATTTTCCTATTTCACAAGCTTCACACAATTTATCCTTCTTTGAGGATATGAAAGGTAATCCTTTTACTAGTCCTTTGTTTGCTAATTTGTTAGATTTTTGAAATCCAAGTGGGCTAATCTTTTATGCCATAACCAACTATTACCCTTGTTATTCTATGAAAATAAGCATAACTGGGGATGTTCAGTTTCTTCTTTAAAATCAAAGTAATAGATGGAATTTCTTATTCTTTTCCCACTTAAATATATTTTGTTGTTATCTAGACCAATTAGCAAACATTTCGGTAAGAAAGTTACCTGAAATCCTTTGTCACAAAATTGACCACAGCTTAGAAGATTGTACTTTAAGCCTTCAACATAGGCTACTTATTCAATGGTCAATGATCCATACTTTAGACATCCATAACCTAATGTCCTCCCCTTTACTTAATTTCCAAAGTTGACTAATTTACCCAGATTTGGAACAAAATTACTGAGCAAGCTCTTATCCCCAGTCATGTATTGCAGCTTCCAGAATCACAGTACCAGATCTGCTGCACATGATGGTCCCGAAATGGAAAAGTTAAGGGTTTTTAGTACCTAGACTTGCTTGGGTACTTTTTCTGATGGATTCTTAATCAAATTTTCTTCTTCAGCTGAAATTTCATCAGAATATTTGTTGCATGCTGAGCCATGAACTGATTGTTTAGTTTTTATTTGGAGATGGTGTTGAATTAACTTCAGTATGTCAACACACATACAAGTTTCTTTTGTCAGGAGTTTCTGATTTGTATTCTTGTGATGGAAGTTTTGGATTTTTTTGAAGTTTTGAATGAATCTTTTTTGATGTTTTTGAAAATGTTTAGATTCATTTATTTTTTCTTTGAAGTTAATTTTTGAAATTACAAAAGAGTTATCAGAACTTGTTGATTTGCAAAATTCTGTATCAGACTCTGATGTTGTTTTATTGGATATCTGATCTGTTGCCTTTACAAAGATGGTAGGATTTTTTACATTTGTTTTAACATAACCCAATCCTTCACCTTTGTTCTTGGGTGTGGTTTCAATAAAGTTAATGAAATATTTTGCTTGTTGAAAACCTTTCACATTTATTTCTTTGTCATGAATTTTTTTGTACAAATATTTCCTTTCTTTTTCATAAATTCAATTTTTGCATTGTTGTTCAAGCTTTATCAACTAGTAATTGGTTTTCAATTATAAATTTATTCAATGTCTTTTGCAACTCACCAGATTTTTTGTTTTCCGATTCTGTTTCTCTTGTAAATTTAAAAAATCTGACATAAGCTTGTTTAGTTTTTGCTCAAGATCAAAATTATCTAAGCTTACCTTTTTTTGAATTTCCTGGTTCTTCATCAGGAAGCTTTGCCATGAGACATAAATTTGCCACTTCTTCTTCATCTTTATCAGAAGAGTCATCTGTCAACCATGCATTTGTTCCTGCTATCAGACTAACTGGTTGTTGCTTCTTGGCTTCCTCTAACTTCTTTTCATAGTAAGCAACATCCTTCAGTTTTTTGTTCTTGCATTCTGATACATAATGACCCTTTTGTTTACACTTATAACAAACAACTTCTGTTTTTCCTTTATCCCTTGATTTTCCATCCATCCTCCCTTTGTCGCTTTTCTGGTACTTATGACTTCCTCCCTTTAACCTTTGCTCAAAGGTTTTGGTGAGCAATGCAATTGCCTCAGCAAATGAAGAAAAATCTGATGATGTATCAGAATTCTCTACACTTTGGCAATATGAGGTTTGTGAATCACAAGTGGATGTTCTTTGTGAATTTGAGCTGAGAGCAATAGACCCCCCTCTATGGTTTGATTCTTCATATATTTCTTCTTCTCTGGGGACAAGAATGTTATACAAGTCATGTAGACTCACATTTCCTAGCTCTAGGGTGGGGGCTAAAGTCATGGTTAGACTTCTCCATTCCCCTTGGTAGAGCATGGAATTTCACATTTCTTTAATCGTTTGATTTTTCAATACCAAACTTCTTTAGCTCATTAAAAGTTTTGCAAATCTGTTATATGTTTCATAAAGGCTTTCATTAGGTAAACTTTTAAACCTCTTATAAGAGGAAACACAATTTGTTCTCTTGTTCCTTTTCATTCTTTCTCCTCCTTCACAAAGATTTTCCAGCTGTCTCATATCTCTTTAGCTGATGCACATGCATCCACTTGAGAGAATATGTCATTAGGAAGTGACATAATCAAAAGTGATTTGGCCCTTTCATCTGCTTCCACCTTTTTCTTATCATCTTCACCCCAAAATTTTTCACCTATTGGAGCCCAAGATGATGGTACTTCAGGTGTTTGATCAGTTCCTGGTTACCTGGTATTTCAATCATGGGTTTATGTGGGCTACTCACAATGGATTGAAACAGAGCTCGATCATGTCCATTAAGGAAGTTGACATCCTGATTTTCCATTGGGTGTACTCCTATCTGACCAAATTCGGAGGCTTTGACATAGACCCGATGTTGAAGGCATTATTCTAGGTTTGAAAGTTTTCCATATTTAGATAAAAGTGAAAAACTAAGCAATTATCGTTTGAAAATAGTTTATTCAATCTGTTCTGATACCAATTGTTGGTCCCAGATGGACAAAAAAAACTTCTCTTAACGTAATATTGCAACTGATTTCAACAAATATGAAAATAGTGTGCAGAAATAGAAATCAAACTTTCAAGAACTAGAACTACAGATTTTCAAGTTTATATCACTTTGAAACAAAATGGTTTACAAGGTGATTGTGAGGTTATTGACTAGTACAAACGAATACTTGTGAAATTCTGAGGTGAAAGGGCAATGGAGTTTTGTAGTACGTATTGAATGCTAAGCTTGACTCATCGTCCTTTGCTGGAGAGCTTTCTATTTATAGAAAGTCTTGGGCATCACTTGCACTGCATAAAGTAGCTTTTTGACATATTCATTGAATCTTTTAGGGCCAACTTGCTTCTTCATTTTGTGGCAGAGCTTCGATTTTCAGACAATGGGGTTCATCAGAATTTCAAATGTCCACTTCATCAGAAAATTGATGATATCCATCAGAAATATCATCGGATCCATCAGAATGGTCTTTTCTAATAGTGTTTTCTTGTTCTTGATCAGTTTCTAATTCATGAAGAAGATGCATTGTTCATTTCTGGTATCCTGCCCTGTTTCTTCTTGTTGTTTTGGCCTTCAGGACTTTATCTTCTCTTATTGATCAGACTGATTACATTTTTCTTCAATACTTACATAAAAAGTTTCCTAACAAGCAATAATATTCCTGACTCGACAATTTTTCAATAATTTAGTCAATGAATGGTAATGGAAACTAGTCTTTAGAGGTCGCGGCATTTAATTTACGATAATCTATGCACACTCGCCATCCGATGACCGATCGGGTGGCGATTTATTCACCATTCTCGTCTTTAATTACCTGAATGCGGCTTTCTTAGGTACTACCTATGTAGGACTTACCTAAGAACTATCCGAGATGGGATCAATAATCCCCGCATCAAACCATTTGATTACCTCTTTCTTCACCACTTCCCCCAAATTGGGATTCAACCTTCTTTGAGTCTCTCGGGTTGGCTCACGTCTTCGTTGGTGATAATCTTGTGTATAACTATAGATGGACTAATGCCTTTCAAATCAGCAATTGTCCATCCAATAGCCGCCTTGTTAGCCTTCAATACCTTCAACAATCCTTGCTCTTGAACCACATTCAAATTGGAAGCAATGATGACCGGTAATGTTTCATCATCCCCCAAAAATGCATATTTCAAGTGGCTTGGCAAGTCTTTCAACTCCAACTTCGGTGGACACTCCAATGAGGGCTTCGTACCTGAATCAATTTCAACCGGTAGACTTTCGATAGTCTCCCTTCTCTAGCCGCCAAAGCCTCTAGCTTTTGCTCTTCCACCCTCAATGCACATATGTGTACCTGTTCAGAAAAATCACAAACACATGTTTCCAAAGCATCGTCCTCATACTCGTGCGGGTCACACCTGTCAACTATGTCTGCCATAAAAAACTCATCACCACCAAAGAGTTAGAAACGTTAGTAAAAACATTTAATCTCATCTTTCGGTTTCCAAATGACATATCGACCGTACCGTATCGACGATCAATAACAGCATGAGCGGTGTTCAAAAATGGTCAACCGAATATGACATTTTGTTGTTAATTGGGTCAACCGATGAGTAGTCTAGGACCAAAAAGTCAACGGATTAGTAAAATTCCTCCACTTTTACTATCACATTCACAATCCCCCGAGGAGCTTATGAGACAAATCGGCTAACAAAACCGTTGTCTCAACCCGCTTCAAAGGACCAAAATCATGTTGGTCACATAAGCCCCCCATTAAAATACTTACTCCGGCTCCAAGATCTAACAACGCCCTTGACATTTGAAAATCACCAACTTGAATATTTATTAAAGGCGTTCCCGGATCTTGAAGCTTAGGAGGAAGATCTTCTTTTAAAACTGCACTTACCCGCTTAGTTAATCAACCCGTTAGGCACTTTTTGTTGCCTCTTTTGGGTACATAATTCTTTTAAAATTTTGCGTAAGCGGGTACTTGCTTTATTGCCTCAAGTAAAAGAAGATTTACTTTCACTTGTTTAACACCTCTCACATCTCCTCTTTTTGAGGACCCCTTTTTGAAATAAAATTTTTCTTACCCGGGTCAATTAAAGCCGAAGGCCTCATCCTCATCACTTTAAACCCCATATATCCTCGACTACCATCAACCAAACCCGGTGATGGATTAGTTTTGTACTATTTCCCATTTCTCAAAACACAACATGATTAATAGAACATTACAAGATGAACTATGAGAAGGATTTACCTTAGTGTCGCTTGGCAATTGACCCTTGTTCTTTTTCAAATCTGCCACCTCGTTGCAAGTTGAGCCATTTGAGTAGTCAACGATTGGATAGCTTTGTCATGAACCTCATCTTTTTGCACCGGACTTCATCAAGTTGATTTCTTCTTTGCATATCTTGTTGCATCATCTTCAGCATATCCATTACTTCATTTCCACTTGAAGTAACTTGACCCGAACGAGCCACTTTAACCACCACCTGACTGTTGAACTTGCCATTGAAAACCTTGGTTGTTTTCGCCTCGAAAGTTACCTTGGTTATTATATTGTTGGCGAGGCACATAATTCCCTTGGTTACCTTGGAAATTCGGATTGGCTTGATTAGCCAGGTTTCCATATCGGAAGTTCAGGTGGTTTCGCAACCAAGGGTGGTAGATGTTCGAATTCATGTTGTAATTCCTACCTCCTCCCCCTTGAATGGCATTTACCTCTTCCACTTGCTCTTGACCCATCAAGCAATTATCCGCTGCGTGACCCAATTCATTAAGTTAGTACAAACATCATATACTTGATTAGTAGTTTGCACTCCTCCGTCATCTACAGCATGTATTTATGGCCTTGTGATCACATGCCTTGCTTTCTGAGATGCTTATGCTTTCCCTTAGAATTATACAACATTTCTCCAAGAAAGCCCAATCATCTTGCTCATAATTAGTACCAAATGTACCATTAGTGACCAACATCAAGTCACGAGCATCCTCCTCACTCAACCCCGTCATGAAAAGCATTTAACAACTCCCAAAGAGCAATACCATGATGCAGAAAGTTTTTAAGCATCATGTTGTACCTCTCGAATGCTTCATGAAACATTTCCCCGGTTGTTGCTGAAAACTTCTCAAACTCCTTCTTGCATCATTGGTCTTTTGAGCCGTGAAAAACTCTTCCAAGAACCTTTGTTGCATTTCAGCCCAAGTATATATTGAAGTGGAAGGAATATATAAAACCATCTTTTTGCCTTGTCTTCCAATAATTGGAACAAAACCAACTTGACATCATCCGATGTGAATCTTGCTCTGCGATAGTGTTGCAAATCGAATCATAAGCCTCTAGATGGAAATATGGTTCTTCCGTCGCCAACCCCTTATACTTGGGTAAACTTTGAAGCGCATTGGTTCTCACCTCAAATGTTCTTCCATCTTGGTTTTGGGAATCACTACCAGAGAAGGATAATTAGTGATAACCGGTCTAAAATGGGCTTCAACTCCCCGCACCGCTCTCTATTATTCCTTCTAGGAACTCCCAAAGGTACTCTTGGTTGACCCACTTGTCTTTGTATTTTCCTTTGAGGTGCAACTTGTTGAAATTGTGGTGGAGGCATTTGTGGTGGAATTTGCCTTTGAACTTGTGGCCCTTGTTGAGGAATTTGTTGAATGTTTTGTGGTTGTCTAACAAATTCTTGAAAGGCTCATTTGTTGCCTTTGTGGATAAACATATCCCCCTTGAGTTCTCATTTGCTTTCCATCACCCCCATATAGTATCCTTCCTCTTCATACCCTTCAAACTCTTATTCATACCCATCACCAAAACCATCCCCTCGAGCCCCCGTAGGTTGTATATAGGAATGTTGTTGAAATTGCACCTTGGTTGAGGTGGTGGTTGTTGGAAACTTGGTGTAACATGAACTATTGATGGTTTTGTTGAAAGGAAAGTGGTTGACCATGTTGGGAAGAAGATTGGCCAGATGTTGGAAAGAATTGGCTAAGAGGTGGAACAACGAATGAAGTTGGGTAACTAAAAGCAGGTTGGGTGCTCATAGAATTGTGGTATTGGTTAGTTTGATCTCACTTGAGGTGTGAAATGGTTGTAGAGATTGGTGAGGAATGGTTGGCATGGTTTGACCCGTAGTAGGAGTCGGTGGATCCATTGTGTTTTTGGTGTAGTTGGTGACCCAATAATCTTGTTCTCCCTAAGTAGGACTCGGTTCCGTCTAAGTGCTCGCTCAATCTCTGGATCAAATGCTAGCGGTGATGACTTTTACGAGCCTCTAGTATGCATACACCTGTAAGTACCTGCACACTAACACAACCAGCGTGTAAACCCGAAAATAACAAACAAAAACTACTAAAGTTAACACACGTTGCGCACTACTCCGTGGAAACGGCGCCAAAATTTGACGTGAAGTCGAAGGCTCACTCAAATTTAATCCAATTACCCTAATTAGCTAGTGGTAAGCGGGTATCGAACACATGGAGTTTGTGGAAAATGTGTTATCAAGTAGCTTTGGGAATTAACTAATTTTACACTAAATGCAGAAAAGTAATTTCACTTATTTGATTGATTGGTTTGATTAACTAAACTTAACTAAAAAGCACTTACCAAAGTTTTGAATCAGAAATGAGAGAATATGTCTTCCCTCGGTTTCAGGTTTCTATGAAGTTATTGTGAAAGTTTAATCTGAGATGAACTACATAGACATAGTTCGTGATTATGTGCTAAATTGTGATAAAACGGGATTAAGTACTTGGATTATAAAACGCAAGGTAGTCACCTGATGATCAGTTGATTTAACCAACCCGAATCCCTCCCAATAAATCTCAATTGCCTATTCACCAAGAACTGATGGTTCAGAAAACGAAATTCAATAATATCAACAATTTACAAATCAACACAAAAACACCATAGCAATATAATCAAAAGATCAAACTACTATCTCAAAAATAACATAAACAAACACATAACATTCAATTCGAAACCTTACAATCCAAGGGAAAACATATAGAAAACTTAGCCACACATAACTTGGTTCATCTTCACTTCAATCCAAATGTTCATACGAATCAATAAGGAAACAAAATGATTAAACAACCCAAACTATTGCCTTGACAACCAATTTTCGCTCCCTAACACCTCTCTAATCGAAAGCAATGATAAGATAACTGAAAAGTCTCAACCACCAACTCCTAAAAAGGAGTTATACTTTTTACGTTGGGGTCCACCGTAAGCTACGGTGGTATTTAAAATGCTACGGCAATGATCCTCTGTCTTACGGTGAAGAAATCTGGTCCAGGGGACACCGTAGCTTACGATGGCTATCGTAAGCTACGGTGGAGGTCAAATGTAAAACCTTGAGTTCTTTGAAACTCTCATCTTTCACCTTCCGGATCCGTTAGTTGCCAAACTTCCTTCTACCACATCAATTCCCGCTATTTTTTGCTCATTTGTACCTGCAATGATGAACATTCCATAGTCATCTAGTTCCAAACAAAAAACCAATTAAGTGTATGATTTTAGTACCGTTTTTAGCACTTAAGGGTTGTCCTAAAGACCACCCGTCATATCATCGCATGTTTTTTGCACAGTGTAAACATGATACTCATTTTTAAGATTGAATTCAGAAACATCAATCTTAAAAGCCAGCTTGTTATCAACCAATCGAGATATTTCATGCGGGAAAGTTTCAGTTATTTGCCTTCACTTGCCTTTCTCTTATATCACTTGCAGCTGATCCGACAATCTTCTGAACATCTCTATCAAGCACAACAAAAGATATACTACCAGTCTCATCTTGCACCCGAACTTGCAGCTTGAACCTAAAATATATAACAAGCTTAAAATAATCTAAGAAATTATATTGAAATGTCAATAGTAAGCTGTATTTATATAAATAACTTGTTAAATAATCAGCTTTGCGTACTTTATGGTGATGGATGTACTTCACTACCGCATTTTGGACAAACCAAAGCAGTGGCAGGCATTTGCAGAATCTCTTCAGAAACATTTTCAACATTCTGTAAGTATTTAGATTTAGGTATCACTTTCTTGAAACACTTACGACAGGAAGCATAAAACCAACCATACTCTTCTTGAACAATCTTTATTGTAGCAACCACAACACAAGACATTTCCTGTAAAAACAATATATCCATGATCTGTTACTTTTGACTGGAACGATGTGATAAACTGAACAAATAACCAAACTATACGAAAGAGTAGTGAAACCTGATCCATCTCACTAATCTCATCCACATGTTTCTTGATGTTATCTGTAACAAATTCTTTATGCAACGGAAAAATGGTTTGAGAAGAGAGTACTGTCTGAGAAGTAGAACCACCAGCTTGTCGTTGTTTAGTATATGACTATTCAATGACACAAAATATTAGTATTAGTATACAAATTACCTGAAATAAACTATATAATCTCAAATATATAATTAAGGTACATATTATATAGAAATGTACCTCCTCCTTAGTTGATTAACTTCATCGATTTCTTCATTCAGAAACAGTCGAGTTGCAAACTTATCACTTTAAACTGTAAATTGTTCTAAAAGTATTCAAATATTTAGTCAATACTTATGATGGAATGAAGTCTATAGTTATGATTTGCAGAAGCTAATAAAAATTACCTTTCAAACTTTTTATTATATTGGATGGAATGAAGTGTATAGTTATTATTTCCAGAAGCTAATAAGAACTACCTTTCCATTCCTTACACTTTGCATGCTGGATAACAGCCATCACATGCTCATTAGTCATGTTCGTAGAAATGAAGTTGTTAAACTGCACAACATAATCATTCCACATAGTACATCAACCATACCCCTACATGAAAACAATATATGTGTTACAGCACTAAAAAGTGGCATACATTAACTAATAACTTCACATGAGGCATAAATATTAATCAGTACATTTATAACTATCATTCCACGTTTATAACCATCGTTCCACATTTATTACAGCACTAAATGAAGCTTAGATTGACTAATAACTTCACTTGAGAAATAAACTCTAATAGCCATTCAGATATTCAATCATTCCATATTTATAACCATCATTCCACATCTATAACCTAAGACAGAGGGTGTGGAGCGGGGAAAAGCATCAGGAGGCAGACGTGAACCTCCTCCCTCGACGGGAACATCGCCCCTCCCGATCGGGGATCGGTGCAATCGGTGGCCACATCGCGATCTCCCCGAGCTCTCTCTCTCTCATTCTATCTCTCTCTCTCTTCATTCTCTCTTTCTCTCTCTTGAATCTCTCTCTCTCTCTAACTTTGATTGATGAAGATGATGGGGAAACCATTCCTAGGGTTAGGGTTGTCACACCCTGGTTGTAGCGGAAGCGCAAACGTGTGACTTAACGGTAATCATTGTTATTAATCGTGTAAACATAATTATAACCAACAACGATGCCATATGTTATACAAATTCAAATTCGAGTTTACATGTTCCAAAAAGTTTCATGAGTTTACCAAAACAATATTTAGTTAGGTTACATCACCAAAATACGTTTGTTATAATCGTAGATTTAAATCGAGGTTTTGACCCCTATATGCCCAAAGAAGGAAGGGATATATGAGGCAAATCCTCCAAAAGTGGGCATCGTTGTATCTTCCGAGAATCCATCACCAGTTAAGCCCTGGTTCCTGAAATACTTGTAGTTTGAAAAATCAACAAAAGTTGCGCGAGTTCATGTAGTTTTGTTTTCGAATAAGTTGTCATAATTGTTATCCAATATTGAAATCCAGGTATGTAAATAATTATGGAATATAAGGATCTATCAGTGGGTAGCGAGCCCTCCGATACTATGCACTGTAAGTATGTAACCAAACCAAGGACACTTTGTTCTCAATTGGGATCACAAAAACACTCCATGGTATACAACTAGGAGTGGAGCGTGCCTAAAGCTCAATAGATCTACACCTTTTGCACCTTGGTCACTAAGTGATTAATGGTTACTAATGTTATATTGTTATCCAATCCTACTTACGCACATCAATCTTATTGTCATCTAACTCCATAACTAACATACCATGTGTCTTGACATGTATTTCCCCCGAATGTTATAAAACCGAAAGCGTTTAAAAGAAAGGGGGACATGAACTCACTGATTCGCGTTCCTTGTGTAACTCACAATGTTTTCCTTGGTCTCTCACCGAAACCTACAAGTGTTCTAATTCCCATTAGACACTTAAGTCTATGTTTGTTCTATGTACAAGTTCCCATCTTATGTTACTTGTTCTTAATCGTTTTATTGATTAATTATTTCTTGACTTAGTATCATATATTTTGTTATCGAGTCTTGAATAGTGGGTGAACGGCGTCGCCCGTTCCTTGCCCTTATGCCTAGCACACTTGTCATTGGGCCTAGCCCATGTCATTGTGTTATTGAGCCTAGCCCATGTTCTTGTGTTATTGGGTCTAGCCCATGTTCTTGTGTCATTGGGCCTAGCCCATGTGTTTATGTCATTGGGCCTAGCCCATGTTCTTGTATCATTGGGCCTAGCCCATGTCTTTGTATTCTTGGGCCTAACCCATGTTTTTGTATCCTTGGGCCTAGCCCATGTGTTTGTATCTAGTTATATTTATTTTTCAAAATAAATATGTATACTTGTAAAATAATATTTCTAATATTATTTCTAGTATAAGTATACTTGTTATTTTCCAAATGTACACTTAGGAAAGTATACCAGTATTCTAGTGTTAAGGTTCACGTATTTCTTATTTCCTTAACAAGATTTATTACTTGTAATTTTTATGTTTTTTCCGGAAATCATATTTCTTAAAAATAATATATTTTTAAATTTCACCAGTCTTGTTAAATATATATATATATATATATATATATTGTGTATAAATTTAATTGTTCAAGTCCATATAAATCAATGAATATATATGAGTTTATTTATATCTTTTATTGTATTTGTCCAAACACTCAAGTATGGGTATTTTTGTGTGTATTTCATCGGAGTATTTTCTTTGGTATTTTGAGGGTTTTTGTGTTCATACTCCATTGAGGGTATTTAGTGTTTAATTTTCTTATCTCGTCTATTACATATATTACACATAATATACACATACCACACAAAAATCCTTGGTGAGCATTAATTATATATTTCCCTATTTGTTTTTATCCTTTAAGAAATATTTATTTTCTTAACTTGTATTTTTTTTATAAAAATAGGGCATGCCATGTTTAATTTATTTAAACATCTAAAACCAAAAGTTTAGTAGTAAACTTTATATTTTTCTAAGTGTGGAATTTTTATAAAAATTTGGCCATAGTTTCCCCTAGATTTAGGAGTTTTCCCAGTTTATAAACATGTGTTTAAGCTTCAAAAATTCACCAATTCATCCACAACAATTTCTACAAGTTTAAACCACTTCATCCAAGAATTTTTTACATGGTGATGAACTCACAACTTGGTAAAAACATATAGTCTTCTAATCTAGTGTTTAACATGTTTAGTTATCTTCAAAAATTGTTGATGCATATGTCTGTTGCCTACGTCATCGTATAATAACGAGTCAGTATTTAGGAGCGAAATGTCGAAGTTTATGTATATTTAGGGACAAGTTCGCTTGAAATGGTAGTGTTGTAGTCAAGTTCGGCCGAACTTGACTAAGCAAGTTCGCCCGAACTTGCACTCCCACCAGCGAACTTGTGTTAGTATAAATAGGAGCTGTGATGTTTCATTTGTAACTTTCAGAGATTTTGTCACGACAAAGGCGAAGCTCTGTCCAAGTGTTTCCAGGGTCTTTAACGTCATATAATCAATGAAACCATGTTAAACAGAAACAAATGAGTGTATCCAATGTTGCCTAAGCAAATGGATTTCGCACGTTTACCTTAGGTTAGCCAGATTAGTGCCCGAACGATCCGTACAACAGACCTACAAGTGGTATCAGAGCAGGATTGGCCTAATTTGAAGACATTGGACATAGATCATCTCATCTTCTACTCATTTCTTCTATTTTTAACTTTTCTTGACAAATCACGGTCAAAATGGACTGATTTTCAAGTATAATACGTAAAATCCATAATAGATAAACCCTTGAATAGATAAGAGCTTAAAACAAACGAATTCATGTCAAAAATTGCAAAAAAAACATGTCGAATAACTCATGTTCGCTCGAACTTAACATCAAGTTCGCTCGAACTTGACTGAAAAATTCATATTTTTCATCAAGTTCGCCCGAACTTGATTGATTTTTCAAGGTTTTAGGTTAAATTTGCTCGAACTTGCTTACTTTTCAATCAAATTTTATCAAGTTCGCCCGAACTTGATTAAGATTTGTTGAAAATCTAGTACAAGTCGCCCGAACTTGCTTGTTTCTCTTCAAACTTATACAAGTTCGCCCGAACTTGCTTGTTTCTCTGAAACTTATACAAGTTCGCCCGAACTTGTTAAATAGCTGAGTTTCACACGCTGTGACAAGTTCGACCGAAATTATACAAGGTTTCTAAAAAAAGGCATGGAAATCCCGAAAAACGTCTTGGACATTATATATCGTTAGATTCGTAAGACGAGTTTAAAGCTCTAATCTGGTAAAAAAAAGTTTTCCGAAAATTTTAAACGTTTTTAGCAAACCGATACGTTGATATTGTCGGTTAAAAAGTCAAATTTTTCTAAAAATTGTCTGTTTGTTAATCATTTTTCAAATGTTTTGAACGACAGATTAGTTTGGAAAACGAAATGGAGTCCATGAAGCCTCTATGTTGATGAATATAAATGAATATGATGTTTGGAAAGGAAAATTTGAGAGCTGGGTCAAAGCTAAGCATTTCCGTGGTTGGGTCATGATTGAGACAGGTTATGTCATTCCTAGAGATGAAAATTAGCAAATTCTGGAGAAGTGCAAATATTCTACTCAACAAAAAGATGATTATTTTGCTGAAAAGAAAATGATTAATCTGATACAGCAGTCGGTGAAAGAAAATATCTTGAATCTGCTACCAGAATGTGATACGGCACAAAAGCTATGGAATGCTCTACGTGCTAAATATCTGGAGCATGCTGAGATGATTAAAAGCAAGGAGGTAAAGGTTGTTGATAAAGAAGTGGTAAAGGTGCAAATTGTGGAGGTCAAAAAACCTTGCACAAAGTGTACTGAATATGTGTACTTAAATTGTAAAAAATCAAATCTATTAATGTCAAATTTTGAAAGATTTGAAATGTTTGTCATTAGAAAATAAAAAGTTAAAAGAAAATGAAAAGAATTTTAAAAATCAAATAAAAATTTTAGAAAATGATAAAATTGTTTTTGAAAAATTAAATATAGAAAATCAACTAGCAATAAATTCTCATATTGAGAAAATTGCTCAACTTGAAAAGGAAGTTGAGATTGTTAAAAATAAAGCTGTTAATTCAGAAAAATTATTGAAAGGTTTTGTGACCTCCTCATTAAAGTTAGATCATATATGTCCAAAACTGATCAAATGATAAAAAGAAATCCAATAAGTGATAATATCACAAATTATGACGATGTCATAATTGAAGATTGTGATGATGATACCGATGATGAAAGAGCTAAAAATGATAAACATGAAATATTTTTTAAACTAAAAGAGAAATTTCAAGATACTGTTCAACAATCTTCTGAGAAAGGTGAATGCTCAACGCAAAACTTTCTAAGCAGAATGAAGAAAGAAAACAAAAAGAAAAACAAAGTTTTAAGAATTCTGAAAATTTTCAAAACAAAAATAAAAGCTCATCGGTACGGTCATCCAATCATTATAAAAACTCACAAAATTTGAGAATAAGTGGTGCAGGTCGGATCACAGTGCTTCAAAGTCAAATCAATTTTATAGAAGAAGCATGAAAGATGCCTACTACATGTCAAATCAATGTGCTGATTTGGGTGTTTGGTCTGAATGGAGAGATGGGTGTTACAACTGTGGATTTGGTGGACACATTGCTGTTAACGGCCTGAAAAAGAGATTTGATACGAGAAGATGCTATAAATGTCAAATCAAAGGTCATATTTCCAGGGATTGTCCGACTATCTGAAAAGAAGATCGGTTAAATCTCAGGGGGAGAAAAGACCAGAGGAGAAGAAAACAGAGAAGAAAAATGAGAAAACTGTAGAGAAGCCCAAAGAACAAAAAGTCAAGTTATCACAAGGGCAAAAAGACAGATTGAGAAAAAAGAGAAAAAAAGTTAGAGGGCATTTGGAAAAGATTTTGTCCTCGGATACGTCTAAAAAATCAGATAAATTTCTAATGAATCATTTTACTCATAGTCAAGTAAAACGAATTCATCAGATACAAATCTGAGGACAAAAGAGAGAGCAGTGGAGAAAATTTTGATAATTCAAACAGTTAAAAAATCAAAGAAAGTAAAATTTTCAAATAAAGTTTCTATCAAACTGTTTGAATATAAAAAGAGTGTGAATGTTTGTTTACTTCAGATGTTAATGATTTTGGTAAACCTAAATCAAAATGGATTGGGTTCCTATTCAAAACTGATTGAAGTTTGTTTGAATGTGCAGGATAACCAAGCTTCAAGCCAAACGTCATTTGAGAAGTAGTGGTTGTTCATGTAGAGAGACAAGAGACAGGAGTGATATTCCACCCAAACAAAATGGTAGTCTCGCGTTCACATTCGTAAAAAGTCGTTAAATGGTTAAAATGGAAGATTCTTATTTTCGATTTTAATAAGATGTTTTCAATTTTAGGGGGAGAAAAAATTTTAAAAATTGTAAAAAATTATTGTAAAATTGAAAAACATCGTTTCAAATCATTTTAGATAGATAAAATGATTGAAAAAGCCAAAAACAATAGAAAATCTTAAAAATAAAAAAACATTGAAAAATAAAAATGAGATTACTTGTGCGCAAAAAGGAAATGATAGTACATCAGTGGACTATCACAGTACACTAAATATTTGTAAAGTTTAAAAAGTTATAAACAAGTCTTACTGTGGATGTGTCGATAGGCTTTACACGTTTAGCAAATTGTTTCAGGGATATAAACTAAATTTTACAACTGCTTAAACTTGTGGATTAACATATCTTGGATATATGGACTTAGTACTTCGAAATTTCGTTTGAGAGATTGCCTGATTTTGAGATACGAGGTCTTTATAGATAGTTGATTTCTGGATTACTATACAAGTTCTTCTAATTTTGCGGAAGCAATAGCCTAGAACTTCTAAAATACCTTTGCAATAAACCCCTAAACTGCATGCAATCTTGAAAAGTATCGAAAGATATAATCATTTGCAGTGCTGAAAAGATTCCTTAAATGGAACACACCTTAAAGTCGAGCCTTTATCTCTTTGTCTGTACGGTAGTACTAACCTGAGCTCTCAAGGCATCGCATTACCCTGATACAGATATCAATTACGCTATATTCACCTGTAAGATAAAATCTATGGAATTTTGATATGGGAGTATATTCAAGAAGTGGGAACTATAGATAAGTCAAGTTTCATAATTCTTACCTTAACATATCTTGGAACAATTGAGAAATGCGTTAAAGTTTAGGTGGATAAACATATCGACAATCTAGGTAAACAAGTTTAAAAATTAAAGTCATTAAAAGGTCAACGGTACTAGTGGTATGTCTCAAAAACTGATATGATCCTCTAGCACGTTTTCTCACAAAAATATAAACTGTAAATATTACATTTTAGTTTGTTTACATTTCTGCATTCAATATTAAAAATCCAAAAAGATTTTCTTTCAAAATCTTCCATGGTAACCTGATAATGTTGAATGTGAGCCGGACCAACGAGACAGTTAAGAAATTGTTTGTGTGTGGATACGTGTGATTATTCTTAATCGTCAAATCTTAGAGATTCAGAGCATCATTTAAGGGGAGACTAGATAAACATGTTGATTAAAGATACCAGAAAGCTCAAAGCAAGGGGAGCATGGATGTTAAAGTTATTCAAGATATAAAGATCAAGAAATATTAAAGACTCAGGAACTTAATTGAAGAATGATGACTAGGGCAACATCCAAGGGGGAGTCTGTTGATGCATATGTATGTTGCCTACGTCATCATGTAATAACGAGTCAGTATTTAGGAGCGAAATGTCGAAGTTTATGTATATTTAGGGACAAGTTCGCTTGAAATGGTAGTGTTGTAGTCAAGTTCGGCCGAACTTGCACTCCCACCAGCGAACTTGTGTTAGTATAAATATGAGCTTTGATGTTTCATTTGTAACTTTCAGAGATACTATCACGACAGAGGCGAAGCTCTGTCCAAGTATTTCCAGGGTCTGTAACGTCATATAATCAATGAAACCGTGTTAAACAGAAACAAATGAGTGTATCCAATGTCGCCTAAGCAAACGGATTCCGAACGTTTACCTAAGGTTAGCCAGATTAGTGCCCGAACTATCCGTACAACGGACCTACAAAAATGTTAATTATCCACTAATTACACAACTTTTGTGGAAAATCATGTTTAACAACTTGTTCATCCATGTTCAAGAATGGTTCAAAATCCATGTCTAGGTTGTGTAACTCACTTTAACAAGATCATCTTTCTTTTAAAAAAAATAAGTTCATCATCCTTGTTCATCATGGATCTTTCAAGATCCATGTACACACTTTCAATATCTTTACATATAACAATATTACACATGATGATCATCAAGCCAAGCACAAAATAAGCATACATAACTTCATTACATTCCAAGATTATGTTTATTTTCTTTAGATTATAAGGTTTCTTCATGTGTTCATCTTTTAAAGCTTTATGTTCTTGATGGATTCACTTGTACATGATAAATATACTAGTAACAAGGATTAAAACAAAGATCAAGAAGCTTACTACTAGCTCTTGTGGCTAGGGATGTCACACCGTGACCCGCAGCGGAAATGGTAGTCGGGGCATGATTGGGTTTTCATCAAAGCTCATGACATTTACTATAAAGTTTCATATTTATTATTTCTCTTTAAAGAAGAAGTTAAAATAAACATACAAGTACAACATGTTCAAATACATTTTTCATGACTTCATTATTTTTCTTCTAAGGCAATTTCCTATGTGTTCCTTGCTTCAACCTGTCCACCTGTATCATGTGTAAAAATAGGGTTTTGGGTCAACAAAAAGTTGGCGAGTGAATCTTATTTAAATATTTGAAAGGATTAGTTATGTTGGTTATTTGAATAAAATTGTGCATAACCAAATATGAATAAACGTAAATGTAAATTTAATCAAAAAACACATAATATCAAACAATGCACAAGCACACACACCAAATGATGAACAATGAGATCAAGGCTCAATCAAACGGAGCCGATCTAATGAGGCACGCGATGTTCAACTCGTCTCCCACGAGGAACTGATGGGCCTAATGAATGATTTGCACGCAACTTGACAAAATGTAAACACGTATCACAACAAACAATACTAACATCATAAGTTTAGGTCATATAATGGTAATGGCACAAGTTTGAATAAACGAAATAATTAAAGCGACACATGATACACCCCAAAACATGAATAAAAAGGGGAATTTGTAAGGATTCACTCACAGTGGGTGCGTTCCTTGATGACGATGAATGCGCACGAATATTATGATTCAACCGACGAGGGAAAAACTAACCTAAATAATAACAAAATGATTCGGTAAATAAATAAACTTTTATTTGAGATTAATATTTTTAATTAATGCTATTAATGGGATTGTTAGATTTATTTTTGTGAGTTTAAGGAAATTTTCTAACTTTAATAATCTTATTTTTAAGTATTTTTAAATAATTTTCCAATTAAATAAATAAATAAAAAGAAAATAAAAAGGTTGACTTTTTGACCGTTGACCGTTGACCGGTCGGACTGTGTTTATTCTATGCGCTGAGTGAGGTTCGAACTCGTGACCTCTCGTATACGTGCACGCAGCTCTACCAACTGAGCTACGTGTCTAACCCGAAATATTTCTGATTTTAATTATATTTATATACTTACTGGTTTAAATATGGAATTTAATTAATTAAAAAGGTTTATACTGGCCTGAACCGGACGCGCAGAACATGTTTCGAACCCGTGACCATCGACTTAACTTGCACCTAGCCCTACCAACTGGGCTGGGTGTCTAACCCATTAATAATAGGAATTATATTATACTTATTAACTTATTGAGAGATGATATGATTGCTTAAAAGAAACTGGTAACAAAACAGACTTGTTAAAGACTCGAACTCGTGACGTGAACATTATGATCACACACAGTCCACCACTGGACTGTGTGTCTAACCCGGTGATACTTGGGATTTTAATTAAACTTATACACATTGTCCGACTTCGTCTTCTTCGTTTAACATTTCCGAACAGTGAATTCTGACTGTTCTGTTTAATCGATCTTACTTATATTTGATTGAATTGAAGAGCGAAATGAAATGACAGGGTATACCAGAACGGCGAGTTTGCTTCAGGTTTTCCAGCAAAGTCTCGTCGTCTCCGATCTGCAGATTCCGGCTGAGGGAAACTGTTTAGCAGTTTTGATTACTAGATTGAGTAATTAGATTGTAAATCGAAAGATAGCAAGAGAAATTTAGATGATTGTACCGTCTGAAGAAAATCGCGGTTTTCCGTTCAGTGATTACGGCGAAATTGGAATTTCCGGCGACGTGCTAAAGCTTCGAGAAATTATGCGATTCTGAGCGAAAAGGTCACCAGAGGTTTGAGTGGGTATTTATAAGGATGAACAGGATGTATTGGGTCCGAATTATGGTCTTGATTCTCGGTCAAAACTTTTCCGGCGGTTACGACTGGAATTGGGGGTTAGACATCGGTTATAACCGATGTCAAAATTAGTTCACGCGTTTCAGTCAAAGAAAACGGTCGTGATTTGCGAAATCGTCGGTTTTTCTGGCGACTGCGGATTGGGCGCGCTGATTTTCGGTTTGACTTTTGGATTTACTTTAAATGTTATTTGTTTCTGTATTTGGCATGAAAGAAGTGTGTGGCGGAGTGGTGTGGTGTGTGTTTGTGCTTATGGGCGACCCGGGTTCGAAACCCGGCAGCCTAATTTTATTTTTTTTTATTCACTTATTTTTATCATTTATTAATTATAGTTTTTAAATTCTAAAATGTTTATTAATTATGTATTGTTTAAAATTAAAATGAACACTATATACGAAACGAAAATTATAACTGAATATTCGATTTATAAACGAAGCGGGACCCGTTTTTCGACGAATGTTACAGTATCCCCTACTTTTAGAAATTTCGTCCCGAAATTTAAGTAGTAGTGGTATGTTTGACTCGAAAGGAGGGTGTTTTAATTTTGACAGTTACAATATCAGAAGAGGGTGAGTGTTTAAATTTTATTTGAGGCGGTAACGTTCCTAATAAGGGTTGAATACCCTGCTACAGGAATCGCTTTTTGATGCCTAAAGTTTTAAGAATACGGAACATGGGTCAACAAAGTTGATTGACTAGGTATGATCTCATGCATAAGAGTTTTGAGAGAGTTGATACGTTTGGAAAGATAAGGTTATATCATAAAACAAAACTTCAACCATGACGATACTAAAACCTACATGGAACCTCTTATAACCGCCTGACAATGCTGTTGATCCTTTGACAAGAATACTTATATATATATAGGAAGTACCAGCAGCGTATCCACCATATTCTTGTCAAATTTTCATTGGCTTTGTCAGTAAGTTATGATTAGTTCTATGTGACTCTAAAATCTACAAAACAAACACAACAGCCAAAGCTTGAGTCTCAAATCTGAAAGGATACATGATTGAATGATGACAGTACCTCTCTCGTTTGTTATGATGAAGGGGTTAGTCTATGTAAAAGTGAGACACCACCCAACTTCTTTAAATGATAAGATCGAGGTACGTCGAGATGTATGATGATATGAGAGTTAAATCAATGAGTAAAGGTATAAAACAAAACCGTGATATCAATTCGCATTAAAATTCTTGGATACATAATTTCCCAATTTATAACTGGGATACGTAAAGATTGAGATAACATAAAGAAAACATTAAAATTAGACGATTGGAGTTGAGTCTTGACTCTTGGTGAGGGAAGCTAGTTGGGTTATTCGTTTAGGCCGTTATTATCTTCAACAAGATTGGCGTTGATGTTGTAAGCTATTCCTCTTGCTGGTGGTGGAGCTGGGTTTGCTTGATTTGCTTGGTTAACTGGGTTTGCTTGAGCTTGGGCGTTTATGATGTTAACCAATCGAGGGCACGTGTTTCTAAAGTGGGTAGGGTCGCCACAATTAAAACAAGCTCGAACATATGGAAACATGGGGTATTGGGGTTGTTGATATGTTTGGATCATGTTTTGAGTAGGGGGTGAGGCTTGGTTTTGAGGGGCACGACAAGTTTTGCTCCAATGACCATAACGCCCACAATTTGCACACAGTCGACAAGGTACGGTAGATGGATGGTGATAAAAACAGGTGTTGCATTGAGGGTGAGGTCCAATGTAAGGTTTCTTATTTGGGTAAGTAGAGTTGGGTGCTACTTGAGTGATTGGGATAGCTTGGAGGGGTACGGCTTGTGAAGCTGGTTGATTGCCTTGGGTGATAGCGAAATTTTGCCCATCTCATTTTCTCTTAGAAGTGTATTGAGAAGAGGATTCGGTCTGGGTTGGGTTTGAGGTTTCGGTTGATGCTTTATCCTTCTTCTTCTCCTCCTTGAAATCTTTATTCCGTATGCGGTTTTCAGTGAGCTCTGTAGCCAACTCCATTGCTGCTTCCAGAGTTGCAGGTGTGGTACTTATTACAGGGTCTTGAATTTTTTAAGGAAGACCTCAAATGTAGTGCTCGATCAAATGGTAGAGGGGAGTGAACAAATGGGGACCATCTGATTTAACTCAAGGAATCTCTTGTTGTATGTGGTGTGGTCGCCCTCCTTTTGTTTCAGAGAATAGAACTCATCTTCCAATTTCTTGATTTCGCTTCTTGTACAGAAACGTCTTGTCATGATTTCTTTCAACTCCTCCCAAGTCAAAGTCATAGCATCTTCAGCACCTCGCTTGGCCTTCTCTGTATTCCACCATGTAAGTGCTACTCCGAACAAACGACCGGTAGCATATCGCACCTTTCGATCATCGGAGCAGTCGCAATTGAGAAAAGTGTTTTCCATCTCCTCAAACCAATGGAGGAGAGCGGTGACACCTTCAGTCCCTTTGTATTTTGGAGGATCGCAGGATTTGAAATGCTTGAAGGTGCATCTAGTGGTATTTGGGGGAGGATTGACAATGTTTTGATTTTCTTGGTTGATTGGGTTGACGGGATTAGCGGTAAGGGCCTGTTGTACTTGAATTATGATGTTGGGTATTACGGCAGCCATTTGTTGAGCGATTTGGGCAGCCATGCGTTCACGGGATTTTCCTGATCTCATTTTTCTACGAGAGAGACTAGAAGACATCTACAGGGAATACGTATCAAGAGTATGAGTTTGACGTTTTAGGTGTCATGTGTCGTATTTAGAAATGAACATTCATAAAACAAATGAAGAATAATAAATTTACTACAACCATAGGATGTCTTGTGCTTTGCTCGTAATTGGGCCTTGCATGCCGCCATACTTCACCTTCGTAATCATGTGGGCCCCCATGATTACCGGGCTTTCATATGGTTCGCATGTGTTAGCCTGGTAACGTACACTAAAACTCGGAGAAAATCGAGAAATATGAATGTAACGTATGAAATTCGGAGTGCATCCGGGAGTGGACACGGTGTCACCTCAAAGTGGGGTTAGTTCGAACGATGTTTGGTGTGGCATGCTTTGGCCTAATAGGTTCTTCGTACTCTCATCGTTAGTCCCCAGGTAGGCAAACTGGTCCGTTATATTGGATTTATACGAATGCCAACCTAGACAGGACGTTCCGACTACCGGTACTTGTACCCTTACAGTTACTACATGCCCGTCGTAGAACTCACTTTGATGAGATTGAAAAATGAAAAATGCGACAAAATCTTGAATAAAGGAAATATGAGGATGATTTGAATATGTGAACATTGAAATATGCGTGATGAATGTATATGTAAGCATGTTAAGTTTGACAACAAGTATAACTCATTAAGTATCACACAAAATGATAGTGGAAGTGTTTGCATGCATTTGTGTGTGTAATAAATACGAAACAAATAAACATCATGAGTTTGCATGTAACCACATAAACAATTAAAATCTAATCAACTATAGTATAGGCTCTAAGGGTCTAATAACCTATCCTATATCCCTATAGTCAAAAGCTCTGATACCAATCTGTCACACCCTAGCCCGCAGCGGAAATGGTAGTCGGGGCATGATTGGGTTTTCATCAAAGCTCATGACATTTACTATAAAGTTTCATATTTATTATTTCTCTTTAAAGAGGAAGTTAAAATAAACATACAAGTACAACATGTTCAAATACATTTATCATGACTTCATTATTTTTCTTCTAAGGCAATTTCCTATGTGTTCCTTGCTTCAACCTGTCCACCTGTATCATGTGTAAAAATAGGGTTTTGGGTCAACAAAAAGTTGGCGAGCGAATCTTATTTAAATATTTGAAAGGATTAGTTATGTTGGTTATTTGAATAAAATTGTGCATAACCAAATATGAATAAACGTAAATGTAAATTTAATCACAAAACACATAATGTCAAACAATGCACAAGCACACACACCAAATGATGAACAATGAGATCAAGGCTCAATCAAACGGAGCCGATCTAATAAGGCACGCGATGTTCAACTCGTCTCCCACGAGGAACTGATGGGCCTAATGAATGATTTGCACGCAACTTGACAAAATGTAAACACGTATCACAACAAACAATATTTATATCATAAGTTCAGGTCATATAATGGTAATGGCACAAGTTTGAATAAACGAAATAATTAAAGCGACACATGATACACCCCAAAACATGAATAAAAAGGGGAATTTGTAAGGATTCACTCAGTGGGTGCGTTCCTTGATGACGATGAATGTGCACGAATATTATGATTCAACCGACGAGGGAAAAACTAACCTAAATAATAACGAAATGATTCGGTAAATAAATAAACTTTTATTTGAGATTAATATTTTTAATTAGTGCTCTTAATGGGATTGTTAGATTTATTTTTGTGAGTTTAAGGAAATTTTCTAACTTTAATAATCTTATTTTTAAGTATTTTAAATAATTTTCCAATTAAATAAATAAATAAAAAGAAAATAAAAAGGTTGACTTTTTGACCGTTGACCGGTCGGACTGTGTTTATTCTATGCGCTGAGTGAGGTTCGAACTCGTGACCTCTCGTATACGTGCACGCAGCTCTACCAACTGAGCTACGTGTCTAACCCGAAATATTTCTGATTTTAATTATATTTATATACTTACTGGTTTAAATCTGGAATTTAATTAATTAAAAAGGTTTATACTGGCCTGAACCGGACGCACAGAACATGTTTCGAACCCGTGACCATCGGCTTAACTTGCACCCAGCCCTACCAACTGGGCTGGGTGTCTAACCCATTAATAATAGGAATTATATTATACTTATTAACTTATTGAGTGATGATATGATTGCTTAAAAGAAACTGGTAACAAAACAGACTTGTTAAAGACTCGAACTCGTGACGTGAACATTATGATCGCACACAGTCCACCACTGGACTGTGTGTCTAACCCGGTGATACTTGGGATTTTAATAAACTTATACACATTGTCCGACTTCGTCTTCTTCGTTTAACATTTCCGAACAGTGAATTCCGACTGTTCTGTTTAATCGATCTTACTTATATTTGACTGAATTGAAGAGCGAAATGAAATGACAGGGTATACCAGAACAGCGAGTTTGCTTCAGGATTTCCAGCAAAGTCTCGTCGTCTCCGATCTGCAGATTCCGGCTGAGGGAAACTATTTAACAGTTTTGATTACTAGATTGAGTAATTAGATTGTAAATCGAAAGATAGCAAGAGAAATTTAGATGATTGTACCGTCTGAAGAAAATCGCGGTTTTCCGTTCAGTGATTCCGGCGAAACTGGAATTTCCGGCGACGTGCAAAAGCTTCGAGAAATTGTGTGATTCTGAGCGAAAAGGTCACCAGAGGTTTGAGTGGGTATTTATAAGGATGAACAGGATGTATTGGGTCCGAATTATGGTCTTGATTCGCGGTCAAAACTTTTCCGGCGGTTACGACTGGAATTGGGGGTTAGACATCGGTTATAACCGATGTCAAAATTAGTTCATGCGTTTCAGTCAAAGAAAACGGTCGTGATTTGCGAAATCGTCGGTTTTTTCCGGCGACTGCGGATTGGGCGCGCTAATTTCCGGTTTGACTTTTGGATTTACTTTAAATGTTATTTGTTTCTGTATTTGGCATGAAAGAAGTGTGTGGCGGAGTGGTGTGGTGTGTGTTTGTGTTTATGGGCGACCCGGGTTCGAAACACGGCAGCCTCATTTTATTTTTTTTATTCACTTATTTTTATCATTTATTAATTATAGTTTTTAAATTCTAAAATGTTTATTAATTATGTATTGTTTAAAATTAAAATGAACACTATATACGCAACGAAAATTATAACTGAACATTCGATTTATAAACGAAGCGGGTTTTGAAAACCCGTTTTTTCGACGAATGTTACAAGGGAAGTGGCAAACAAGAACAAGGTATGAAGATAAATGGTGTGGATAAAAGCTCCTCAATGTGGTCCTTCAACTTCTAGTGCTTGATCCTTCCTTAAACAACCTTGAGACACCCTAAAGTACACTTGAAATGGCTTGGTGGATGCAAGAAAATGGAGATGACGGTGGTGGTGTTGGAGCCATGGGTATGAAGGGGAGGGAAGAGGTGATTGTGTTTGAAATCTTGGTGAAGATAAGGTTTGGTGAAGGTGTTGAGATCTTGTCCCCTTATAACCTCATTCAAGTTAATCAACCACTAAACATTCTTATTGTCCAACAAACCTTGATCAACATTAGGAGACAACATGTGGGCTTGGGGGACCCACATGTTGACCATCCACCTGGGGGGGGGGTATTGGTTTGGTTGCAACTTGTAGTTAGATGTTTAGTTAAGATTTATGGGTAATTAGTTAGGGTGTTATATGTATTAGTGATCTTGAGGTGAAACAAAGTGTCGGGTGTTTACTAGTTTTATGACATCAAAATATTATTAACTAGTACACTAGATGCTTCTAGTAGTGTTCGGGTGGTCGTTTCGTGTTCGGTGCGTTAAATTGCCAAGAAGTGCACTTTGTATGTTTTAAGGTGTTTTTGTATCACCATTTGATTTCCAATACTCTTGTAAGTATTTTAAGTTGCTCGGACTTATTTCTGGACATTACATTGGCTATAAAGGTTAAAATGTTGAATTTTTGTTGAATAGTTATTTATTGTCCGGTTCGGACACTTTTTAGGACTTATAGTATTTCCGGAAGGTGTCATCCCAATCCTTGTTTTCCATTCTTGGATTTAATGTGTAATTGCTATTGGACTTCTATCTAAGCCCTAGAATTGTCGTTAAGCTGAGTACCGGACTAGTGCTGACACTGCTAATCTAACCGGCAAGTCTACTAGTTGTTTTAGTGCATTATCTAATTGTTTTTCCGACACAATGATCAAGATGAATAATATGCACTATTGAAATGTAATTCATAGCAGTTTCAGTTATATAGGATGTAATCTAGCAGAACATGGCATTTTAACATATAATTGCATGATTAAATTAATAGTTTAATTGTACAGAAATTACCTGAAAGTTGACAGTTGTCACAGGGGAAGAGGAGGAGGAAGAAGAAGGTGATGATGTGGAGGTGAGGTGGAGATGATGTGGCCATGGGGAAGGGGAACCACACCCCATGGTCTAATGAGCACATTTATAACCATTATTCCACATTTATAACTATCATTCCACATTTATTACACCACTAAATGAAGCATACATTAACTAATAACTTCAATTGAGAAATAAATTCTAATGAGCACATTTATAACCATCATTCAACATCTATAACCATCATTCCACATTTATAAACATCATTCCATATGTATTACACTAATGAAGCATTCATTAACTAATAACAAAGGTCCGATCGTCTCTCACCTTCTTTATGCTGATGATGCTATAATCTTGGGGGAATTCTCTCAATCTAATATTTTGAATGTGATTCGAATTCTCCGTATTTTTCATGTGTGCTCGGGGCTCAAAATCAATTTATCAAAAACCAACATTTTCGCTATTGGAGTGAGTTCAGGTGATCTTAATGATACGGCTGATCTTATTGGATGTAAAACCGGTTTTTTCCTTTTTAAATACCTTGGTTTATTGGTTGGTGCGAACATGAATCGAATCACTAATTGGAAGCCAGTATATGACATCTTCGATGCTAGACTTGCTAAATGGAAAGCGTCTTTATTATCTATCGGTGGGAGAATTACGCTTATCAAGTCGGTTCTGGAAAGTTTGCCCAATTATTACTTTTCGTTATATAAAGCCCTAGTTCAAGTTATTAGAGATCTCGAGTCAAAAGTAAGGAATTTTCTTTGGGGCGGTAATGATTCGACTAAGAAACTCCATTGGGTGGTGTGGGATCGAGTGGCGCTTCCTAAGGAGTTTGGTGGTGTTGGACTTAGCAAGCTAAAAAATATTAACGCTTCGCTTCTGGCTAAGTGGGGATAGATGTAACATTCGTCGAAAAACGGGCTCTAAAACCCGCACCATTTTTTTATCAAGTTTATATTATGATCTTTTCGTTACAAATTTATGTTAATAATTTAAGAGATTCGTTATATTAATAATATAAATAAAGATAATAATAATAATAATAAATAATATATATATATATATATATATATATATATATATATATATATATATATATATATATAATAGTTATACAATCAAAAAAAATAGAAAGGGGTAGACCGCGGGAATCGAACCCGGGTCTCACCCCTAACCAAACACACAACACACCGTTACACCACTCACAAAACATATGAAATGACCAAACCAATAAATCTTTTAAATCATATTATCTCCTTGAATCCGAATTCAAAGAATGCCGCCCTGTAACGGCACGCAAACAATCTGGAAATCATCAAGATTTCCTTTTCTCTGCAATTGACTGAAGAATACGTTCCCAATCTTGAATCTAGACGCAAATCAAGCTAAATCACGTTCAATTAGATTTGCAAACAACTCGCCCATAACCGTTTTTGACTGAAAACTTCAACTCGAAACCGAAACCAACAATTGATTACTGTTCACCCTATAAATACCTATCAAACCCACTCATCCCTGCGCGCACACTCACTCAATCACCTAAAAATTTCTGTGAAGTCTTGCTCTGTGTTGGTCTGTCGGAGTAATTCGCTAAATCGCCGGAAAACTTTCGCCGGACTTTATCACCTGGGTCTCGATTGTTTTCGGTATGAATTCTTAATCTTTTATGTCAGTTCTATTCGATTCATTTGTTTAATCTAAAACAACAGATCAGTGAAATCAAATGTTTAACAAATCTGTTTTCAGTTCTGAGTTAATGAAGAAGATGAATATCGAGTCGTTTATGAATATAATTAAAATCAGTATTTTAAACGGGTTAGACACACAGTCCAGTGGTGGACTGTGTGCATTTCATACTATCGATACCGAGTTCGATCCTTGACACAACACCTATCCACTGTAATAAAATGTTTTTTTTTAAACCGAAACCATATTAACTCGCTGTAAGATGTTAAGTATAATAAAATTTCAATATATAACGGGTTAGACACCCAGTCCAGTTGGTTGGGCTAGGTGCAACGCAACAGTTAGGTCGCGGGTTCGAGGCCAGTCCTTACGCTGGTACGAGGACTTTAAAATTCTTTTTAAAATTAAATTAATTCTGTTTAATCTAACAAGTATATATATATAATTAAAACAGAGAATACTTCGGGTTAGACACGTAGCTCAGTTGGTAGAGCTGCGTGCACGTATACGAGAGGTCACGAGTTCGAACCTCACACGCTGCCTATAATAAATGAGTCAGACCGGCCGTTGACCAGTCAACCCTAGGAAAAAGGGTAATTTTTTTAATTAAAAATCATTTTTATTTTCTTTGAAAATTAGTTAAAAATACCTCAAAATAAGGTTTTAAAGCCTAAAAATTTGCATTAAATTCACAAAAATAAATCTAAAAATCTCATAAGAGCACTAATTAAAAATATTAATTTCAAATGAAATTTATTTATTTATCAAGTTATTACGTTATTATTTAGGTTAGTTTCTCTTCGTCGGCTAAATCTTAAATTCGTGCGTACTCTTCATCAACCAAGGCAACGCACCCACTGTGAGTGAATTCTTACAAATTCCCCTTTTTATTCATGTTTTGGGGTGTATCATGTGTCGCTTTATTTATTTTCGTTTATTCAAACTTGTGCTATTGCCATTATATGATCTAAACTTGTGATGTAAATATTGTTTGTTGTGATGTGTTTACATTTTGTCAAGTTGCGTGTAAATCATTCATTAGGCCCATCAGTTCCTCGTGGGAGACGAGTTGAACATCGCGTGCCTCATTAGATCGGCTCCATTTGATTCAGCCTTGATCTCATTGTTCATCATTTGGTGTGTGCATGTGCATTAATTGATATTATGTGTATTGTGATTAAATTTACATTTACGTTTACTCATATGTGGTTATGCACCTTTTTATAACCAATAAAATAAATTCGTTCAAATGTTTTCATAAGATTCACTCGCCAACTTTTGTTGACCCAAAACCCTATTTTTACACATGATACAGGTAATCCAGTTGAGGAAAGAAACACTTAGGATGGCCTAGAAGAATAAACAAGTTAATGCTTTGGAATGAACGTTTAGTTTTATTTTCCTTTGTAATTGTTTGAATTTTGTTTATTGGATATTTTAGTTTGTAATTTGAATGAAAAATGTATTTGAACGTTTTGTGCTTGTATGTTTATTGTAACTTCTTCTTTAAAGAGAAATAATAAATATGAAACTTTATAGTAAATGTCATGAGCTTTGATGAAAACCCAATCATTCCCCGACTACCATTTCCGCTGCGGGTCAGGGTGTGACAATAGAGATTCTTATCTGATAAAGATAAACTTTGGACCAAGGTGATCAAAGCTATTCATATGACGAGATTGGGATGGGATTTTACTCCGACAAGGAAGTCAATGGGAGGAGTGTGGTGTAACATAGCAAATCAATTATCTAAACTTCAAGTTGACGGAATCCAGTTGAGAAGATTTTTCAAAAGTTCTGTTGGCAACGGTTTGAATACGACTTTTTGGCTTGACCCTTGGATTATTAATGAACCACTGAAAGATAGATTTCCGGAACTGTTCAAATTAGAAGTGGATAAAAATTTAGGGTGTGCGATCGCATAAAGACATCGGTCAATGGTCGGATTCTGGATTGACAATGGAGCAGGTCTCTATCAGCGGGTCTAGAGATTACAGAGATGTTGAATTTATGCAGCCTTTTATATAATTTTGAGCTGATAGATGCTAGAGACAGATGGACTTGGATTGGGGCAGCAGATGAGAATTTTAGTGTGGGCGCTGTTAAAAGACTTCTTAACAAAAATAGGACTGAACCAGAGGTATACGTTTTGACTGGTGTAAGTGGTTCCCTTTAAAGTGTAACATCTTCATTTGGAGAGCTGAATTGAATAGGATTGCGACGATGGAGGCTTTAAAAAGAAGGAATATCGAAGGGGCAGATCCGTCGTGTTTGTTTTGTGGTGAAGCTGAAGAAACAGTGGAACACCTGTTCTGCTCGTGTTTCGTCGCATCTGTTCTTTGGGCTCACATTAGTAATTGGTGCGGGATTCCGAATTTCTTCGTTTTTTTCTTTTAAAGACCTTCTTGAGATACACGAACACGTTGGTTTTAAGGGTCAACAGAAAGAAGCATTGAAAGGGATTGTTAGAGTAGGGTGTTGGAGCATTTGGAGGGCTAGAAATGGGTTCAAATTCAACAACCACCCTATGAAGATTGAGAACATTATTAATGAGACAAAATCGGTAGGGTTTTTATGGTTTAAATATAGATCTAAGATTAAAAATGTTAATTGGAAAGATTGGTGTAAGTTTGTAAATATGTAAGTGTTTTGTTGCTTGGCTGCCTCGTTTTGAGGTCGGCTTTTTGTTCTAATGAAGTTTACTTTTAAAAAAAATTAACTAATAACAAAACTTGAGAAATAAATTCTAATGAACACATTTATAACCATTATTCCACATTTATAACCATCATTCAACATCTATAATCATATTTCCACATTTATAACCATCATTTCATATTTATTACACCAGTAAATGAGCACACATTTATAGCATTCCTTTGAACATTCATTTGTAATGATTGAATGTCTAAATGAGTATGTACTCCAAGTCTTGAATATTGAAGTTGATCCTCTTAGTTTCTTTAGGAGGTCTTCCAAAGAATTCAAGAGCTCCACACCAAACCACACTACCAGAAACATCTATAACAACATTTACAAAACAGAAAGTAATAATACTAAAGAACTTGGAACTATAAATTGATCTAAATAGAAAAGTATATAAATATATAGTCAAACTATTTATTTATTACATATACAAAATAGAAGTAAAAAAATCCTAAATTTCATATATACAATTCATGACCAAAAAAATATACAGTACCAACACTGCAATGTTTTGTTGCTTCTCCGGTAAGAATATCTTTATATGGAACAAAGTTGAAATCATACTCAACATCTTGCCAATCTCTGATACGTGTAACCGTAGCACATCGATAAAAGTTGATTTTGTAAACATGTGCTACAACTTTGTATTGATCAGTGTTTTCACCAACACCGAATCTAGACAAAATAATAACATCACCCTCTTCAAGTTGATTATCAAAAACACGTATCAAATGAATCTTAATACCAGCCTGAATCTGAACACCAGCCTAAATCTGAACACCCTGAAAGACATTTCAACAAACTATTTTTATGATACAAACCTAAAGACTAATCCAAACAAAAATATCAGACATATACAGACTCATTAGCCTAAGACACGAACATAAACAACATCTGAAAATATGAAATCAGACATATATATCCATGCAATGATGTTATACTAGAATGGAAAACATATATACACATTACCTTCTCATCCATTAAGATAAGATCCTTCTTAAACCCTGGATTCGATTTTCGTATGATTCGCGCCTTCATGTTCCACATGTCTCGAGCAGGGTTTAAATCATCAATGAAACTCATATTGTTGTTCTCAACTGGCATTGACATGGTTATGATTGAGATTCAAAATTCAAATTTTGAAAATCGTATGCTGAAAGTGAATAACGGAGATAAGATGGAAGATTATATATATATATATATATATATATATATTGAGAAGAGGAGTAAGAGATTGATATGAAGGCTCCTGATGTGCATTAAGTTTTATATTTCAAATTACCCTCCATTGTTTTAATTATTAAACATGAAAGTTAATAAAATTGTATTAAAGATAATATTAAAATGGTGATTTATGATGCAATAATGAGATAAGAAAGACATTATTAGACAGCCTAGATGACTGCCACCTTAGCATTGTGATGCAATATCTCTTTTTTGTTAGATAGGGGAGATAGATTGTGTTATAGTACTTATGGGATTAATCATCTTTAAACTTCAAACACATAATATATCATTGTATATAATGCTTATCTGATTAATTAGAAATAAAAAACAATAATCTTAAAAATATGATAACGAATCATAATAATATAAAAGTTGATTTTGCTTAGTTAAAAGCTTAAACTTATATGTAAGATTTCATTTATTTATTTTTTTGTTACTTTTTTCAAGAGATAATTACATCTAATAAAAATAATATATCATCATCACTATAAATAAAATCAAGTTATGAATTATAATACACGAATATTAATACAACTAATTACGAAAGCAAAATTCTAAAAATTAATATATGTTTATTAAACATATTTTATACATTTTATAAAATATATACTTTTATATCTATATCTATACTATATAATAAAATAAACCTATAAGAGATACGTGTCAATAAATGAGGAGTTCTACATTAGTTATTTATCCTTCCTATATTTGAAACCTACAATAAATTTCAACTAAATAATAATAATCTCTAATCATGTATGAGATATTGGCAGGTATCGAGTATTCCGGTAGTTTTTTTAAAGATATAATTTTTATCTTGTATATAAAATTAGATTTATTCAACCCGTATAATACACAGGGTTTTTATTTAAAATATAACTTTTTATTATTTAGTATACAAAATTACAGTTATACAATCCGTGTAATTCATGGGGTTTTTAATAATATATTTTTTTATTTTTCGGTATATAAGTTACATTACTCAACCTGTACATAGGGTGCTTAGAGATATAATTTTTATTATTATTCAATATATAAAACTACAAGTATTTAACCTGTGTAATAAACAAGATTTCTAATTCCTCATTTATTGACGTGTGTCTGATAAGTGATTTGCTTTATTATATGTATATAGATAGATAGATTTATTCAAACTGTGTGATACACAAGGTTATAACCTAGTAAATAAATATAAGAATCTAATCTCCATCCTCAACTACCAACTTATCTTTAAGTATAAAAGTATAAATCATATTCAATATTAAATAGAGTAAACTGCCATTTTGGTCCCTGAGGTTTGGGCAGTTTTGCCACTTTAGTTCAAATCTAAAACCTTTTACATCTGGGTTCATGTGGTTCCAATTTTGTTGCTATTTTGATCCAAAAGTAAAGTCAGCTTAGATTTTTCAAAAAAACCTGGTTTTTTGTCCTTTTCTAAGAGATAGTGCAGAGTTTTGAGGTTTTTTTATTATATATATATATTTATTATATATATATATATATATATATATATATATATATATTCTTAAAATGACCAATATGCCCTTCAAAAAAGGACAAAAAACCAGTTTTTTTTAGAAATCTGAGCTGACTTTACTTTTGGACCAAAATGACAACAAAATTGAAACCACAGGAACCCAGATGCAAAAGTTTGAGATTTGGACTACAGTGACATAACTGCCCAAACCACAGGGACCAAAATGGCAGTTTACTCTATTTAATATTGAATATGATTTATACTTTTATACTTAAAGATAAGTTGGTAGTTGAGGATGGAGATTAGATTCTTAGTCATCATCACTACTTTGATTTCATGGCATCATCTTCTTCAATATACACAAAAGTTGAGGACTAAACGTGAAAAAATGTGAAACCACAGGGACCATCCGTACAATTAACTCTATAATGTATTTATAAAGTATCAATGTCGTGTATTAGCAAGTAGTGATGCCATGAAATCAAAGTAGTGATGATGACTAGATACACACATAGACGTTAGATTTATTATTGTTGTATCAAATTTTGCCTTTTGTTATCATTGTATTTGAATTTTCCTTGTATTGTATGACAATTTACGCATGAAATGAAATCCTGTTTAATTAATTATTGTCGCAATTAGTATTTATGAGCAATGAGCAATCTCTTTCGTCCCGCCTTGATGTTTTCGCCATTGGTTGGGGTGTGATAGATTGGTATCTGAGCCATAACTATAGGGAATTAGGTAGAATTGCCATGTTCGACCTAGTCTATAGTTTAAGTGTCCATTTTGACCATTCCCGTATTATGCTTAAAACTGTATTCTTCCTTCATTGGTTCTTCCTTATCTCTTGGTCTTAAAACTTACATAATGTCTCTCCTAAGACATTTACGCAATACACTTGAAGACTTGAAGACACTCATGATGCAAACGAGATGATTTGCACCAAATAGGTCCAATGACTTACAATTTTTGGTGAAATCCCTCATTCCGCGTATTCGATTTTTCACGAAGTTATACCATCAAGTTAGGAGTGATATCCACATCTTGATGGAAAACTTCCATTTCATATTCTAGTGGATCTTACAAACGAGTCGGAATATGCTCCTCGTTTAGTAAGAAACAACCACACTTAGGGTACGAAATCATCAAGTTAGGGGTGAAACCCGCACCTTGTCGATTAAGTCCCGTTCCTCGATTTTCAATCTCGCCAAAGTCTCGAATTTTCGATCGACTAGGGACATGTAGTAACTGGAAAGGTAAAATGCCGTTAATCACTTCTCGATGAGAGCGTTTTACCTATTAGGCCAAAGCATGTTCCCTAACTCAAAAGATCTTACGAATCACTTTGGAATAGTCGACGTTTCTCTACCCGAAACAATCCTATGTTTTATTCAGCCAATCTTTTATGTTATCTCAATTTTTATGTGATTTTATACTTTATACCATATTCGTTTCGAACCGTTACACAATTCGCACGTCTCCCGCAATAAAAAAACAATAATAATCCTCGTGAACAAACTAAATTTATACTCTTTACACGCATTCATACGTGGTTATACTTGTTGAATACTCGTCAAATACATGCAAAATACGTGAATTACCCATGCTTATACATGCAAAAACTTATTTTTACATTATGATCAAGTCTCATCCTTTTCCTTTCTATTTTAACCCTAGATGTCTTTTCCAAGTTCTTCCAAGAAATCCAAGGGCTCCCAGAGGGGTTCCAACAACCAAGGAGACTCTATCTCCAAGCAGGAATTGGTAGGGCTAGTTGCGGAATAAATGGCCGAGCAGATGGCTAAGATCATCCCGAACATAGTGACCCAAATCCAAACTATCCATGAAACCCCTAAGTCCTCCGTTGACTCAAAGGTGGACCCTCCCAAAGCAATGTTCCAGTTCAAACAGTTCATGGTTTGTAAGCCCTTGGAATTCACTGGTAGTGATGGCACTACCGCCATAATGAACTGGTTCGACGCGATCGAACTCACCTTTTTGCAAAGCGGATACCCTGATGAGCTCCAAACCTTGAACGCCACCGGGGTCTTTCGTGAGAGAGCCCTCGAGTGGTGGACTACTGAAAGAAACAAGTGTGGCAATGAAGCAGCTCACGTGTTACCTTGGGAAGAGTTAAAGCAGCTCATGAAGGACCAATTCTGTCCTCCTCACGAGACCCAGAAACTCGAAAACGAGTTCTGGAATCTCACCCAACAGGGGAGCGACGCTGAAGGATTGATTGCGCGCTTCAAACAGTTAAGTACCCTTTGCCCTGGGCAAGTGGATACCGTACCCAAGGCAATCGCCAACTCATTCGTTGCCTCTCACCGGTATTAACAAACCATGTTGCCGCCGCAAGCCCCAAAACCCTTGGAGATTCTTATAGCATTACAATTGAGATGAACCACAACTGCATTCGTCATGGAGCCTACGACAAGGTCTCCACGAAGCATGCACACCAAGCCACCACTGATACCACCACCTCTACTAAGTCACCTCCCTCCAAAGCCAAGAAACCAAACAACAACCGGAACAAGAAGCAGAAGGCTTCGGTTCAGAATTGTGTGGTCGTCACTCCGCCCAACCCCGCACCACTAAACACCGTCTCCACTACCCAAAACACCGAGCCACCCAAGCGAAACTACACCGGCTCTAGACCAAAATGTGAGCGGTGTACCTACCACCATCTCCCATCCACCCCGTGTCGAAAATGTGCCAACTGTAACAGGATGGGGCATTTCGCTAGCCATTGTCGCCAACCCCAAAACAATCAAGCCATCATGCCTAACCCTAACCCTAACCAACCTTAACCTCAATGTCAAAATGCTCCTGTGCGAGCGTGTTACAAATATGGCGATCTCAATCATCTCGCCAATGTGTGTCCTCTACTCAACCAGCAGCCCCAACTTCAACAGCAACAGCAGCCACAGCCTGCTAAAGGACGAGCTTTCATGCTTACCTCCACTCAGGCTCAAAACTCCAATGACGTCATCACTGGTACGTTCCTTGTCAACCATATTTATGCTTCATGTTTGTTTGATACTGGTGCTGATAAAAGTTTTGTGTCTGTCGAATTTGAACCTTTACTTAAGTGCGAACGCTCCAAATTGCCTAATCCTTTCGCTGTCGAAGTCGCTAACAGGAAATCCATCACCGTTGATTCTGTCCTTTCTAATTGCTCCTTGAATCTTAACAATCATACGTTTTCGATTGACCTCATTCCCATGCAATTGGGAAGCTTTGATATCATAGTAGGTATGGACTTGCTTAGGCGAGTTCGTGCTGAAGTTGTTTGTTCCGAAAAGTTCATTCGTCTTCCTCTCCCTAATGATGATTCATTGCACGTCTACGGTGAGAAACCTTCTAAAGGTCTCAAGCTTATGTCGTGTATTCAAGCGAACAAGTACTTACGTAAGGAGTACTTTGCCTATCTTGCCCACGTTGTGGAGAAGAAAGATAAAAGCCCAATCATAAGTGATGTTTCTATCGTTTTTCAATTTCCCGATGTCTTCCCTGAGGGTCTTCCTGGTCCTCCGCCTCCTCGATCCGTTGACTTTCGTATTGACCTCATCCCTGGCGCAACTCCTGTTTCAAAAGCTCCCTACCATTTAACACCCTCGGAAATGCAAGAGCTATCGAGCCAGCTTCAAGAACTTCTTGAGAAAGGCTTTATACGCCCTAGTACTTCTCCTTGGGGCGATCCCGTTTTGTTCGTCAAGAAGAAAGTTGGTTCTTTTTGGATGTGTATTGACTATCGCGAACTCAACAAACTTATAGTCAAAAACCGATATCCTCTTCCTCGCATTGACGATCTCTTTGATCAACTTCAAGGTGCGACTTGTTTCTCGAAAAGATCTCCGTTCTGGCTATCATCAACTTCGAGTTTTCGAGGGGATGTACCTAAGACTGCCTTTCGCACACGTTATGGACATTACGAGTTCGTAATCATGCCTTTTGGTTTGACTAACGCGCCTGCAGTGTTCATGGATCTCATGAACCGCATGTGTAAACCTTTTCTCGATCAATTCGTAATCGTATTCATCGACGACATTCTCATCTACTCCAAGAAAAAAGAACAACATGGGCGACATTTGCAACTTATCCTTCAGCTTTTGCGGACCAACGTCTTTATGCTAAATTCGCGAAGTGTGAATTTTGGCTAAAAGAGGTTCAATTCCTTTGTCATACCGTAAATGAACTCGGTATTCACGTTGACCCCGCAAAGATAGAAGCTGTGAAGAATTGGATTGCACCTAAATCGCCTTCTGAAATCCGTTCGTTCATTGGCCTAGCTGGGTATTATCGCCGCTTCATCTTGAACTTTTCCAAAATCGCCGTTCCGCTTACGTCTTTGACCCAAAAAGATAAACTTTTTGTTTGGGGTTCCGAGCAAGAGGAATCTTTTCAAACCCTCAAGGACATGCTTTGTAATGCTCCTATCCTTACACTTCCCGATAGAAACGACGATTTCGTCATGTATTGCGATGCTTCAAACCAAGGTCTTGGTTGCGTTCTTATGCAACGGGAAGGTTATCCTTACGCGTCGAGACAGCTCAAAATTCATGAGAAAAACTATACTACGCACGACCTTGAACTTGGTGCAGTTCTTTTTGCATTAAAGATTTGGCGAAACTACCTTTATGGTACAAAGTGTACGGTCTTCTTCGACCACAAGAGCCTACAACATATCTTTGATCAAAAGGAATCCAACATGCATCAACGTCGTTGGGTAGAATTGTTAAACAACTACGACTGTGATATTCGCTACCACCCTGGTAAGGCGAATGTCGTGGCCGATGCACTCAGTCGTAAGACTCATGTTAAGAGTGTTCGTTGCTACCAAATCGTGGGAAAACTCAACGAGTTGATTCGTCAAGCACAATTTGCCGTCATTAACGAGAGTAACCTCGATAACGAGTTGAATTGTGGAGCCGTAAACCCACTCAAAGCTAAGCCTGATGGTATTCTTTACTACCATGGTTGCATCTGGATTCCCGGTCGTCTCAACCTTCGAAACACCTTGATGGATGAAGCCCACAAATCCCGATACTCTATTCATCCTGGCGCCGACAAGATGTATCACGATCTTCGAGCATCTTATTGGTGGCCTGGGATGAAGAAAGATATCGCCCTTTACATTTCAAAATGTCTTACATGTTCCAAAGTCAAGGCCGAACATCAACGTCCCTCTGGTTTGCTCGAACAACCAGAAGTCCCTGTCTGGAAATGGGAGAGCATTGCCATGGATTTTATTACTAAATTTCCTCGTACTTCGTCTGGTCATGACAGCATCTGGGTTATCATTGACCGATTGACCAAACCCGCTCATTTCCTCGCCATTCGTGAAGATTACAAAGTTGAGAAATTGGCTCGTATCTACACGGATGAAGTCATCAGTCGTCATGGTACTCCTCTTGATATTATCTCTGATCGTGACGCTCGTTTCACCTCCCGCCTTTGGCAAACATTTCAATCCGCCCTTGACACTCGTCTTAACCTTAACACCACTTTTCATCATCAGTCTGATGGTCAAACCGAGCGTACAATCCAAACTTTGGAAGACTTACTTCGTTCTTGCGTAATCGATTTTGGCGGAAATTGGCATTCGCACTTACCTTTGGTAGAATTCTCGTACAATAATAGTTATCGAGCCAGTATTGAAATGGCTCCATTTGAAGCATTGCATGGTCGTAAGTGTCGTTCGCCTATTTGTTGGCACGAGATTGGAGATGTTCAGATCACCGGTCCCGAATTAATACAAGAGACGATGGATAAAATCCTACAAATCCGTGATAACCTCCTCAAAGCTCGAAGTCGTCAAAAGAGTTACGTTGACAAGAGACGCAAACCTTTGGAGTTTAATGTTGGTAATCATGTACTTCTCAAGGTATCCCCTTGGAAGGGTGTTGTTCGTTTTGGTAAGAAAGGCAAACTCGCTCCTCGCTACGTAGGTCCTTTCAAGATCTTGGAAAGGATTGGCAAGGTAGCATATCGACTGGACCTACCTCAAGCGCTCAACAATGTTCATCCAGTTTTTCATGTTTCCAACCTAAAGAAATGTCTAGCCGAAGAAGGACTTCAAGTTCCACTCGAAGATCTGCAAATCAATGAAACATTGCATTTCGTGGAGAAACTGGTCGAAATCATGGACCGAGAATCAAGCAACTAAGGCGCAGTCAAATCCCTATCGTCAAGGTTCGATGGGAAGGAAAACGTGGCGCTGAATTTACTTGGGAACTCAAAAGCGACATGAAGAGTAAGTATCCGCATCTCTTCGTTGCATCTTCCAAAATTTCGGGGCGAAATTTCCTAAAAGAGGGGAGATTGTAACGCCTCGTTTTTCATACTTTCCATACTTAGAAAGCTAGTCGTCGTACTTCTATTTTTGGAAATCATTGTATCTCGTATTCGGATTTTTGTTGTAATCTTTGTAATCGAGACTTGAATCATACTAAAACAAACTTTTTATCTCTATACTTGTTATATACAATCATACATACTTATACATGATGCTCATACGCGTAAATGTGACATACTTGCTAATACACAACATTGATACTTTATACATACATTAAACCTGATGTTTATACTCGATCTCGGTCATTCTATACATACATATACCTTGTGACATGATACTTATACTCATAATGCATTATTTATAAACCCGTCACACTTGAACAAAACAACAAAATATAAAAGTTGGTCCCGGACCCCGTCCTTGCGGAACGCAAGGGGAAACCCTTACGGTCCGTAAGGCACTCTGGGCGGGTAGAATGTGTTTTGGCTCGCGTTTTTGCACGGATCCACACACTCATCTCTCATCCAATCACCTCTAAACCTCCTTTAATCACCTCCTATCAACCCTAATTCATCCCTTATAAATACCAAGCATCCTCCAAGCCATCTGCCACTTTCGAAACCCTCTAATCCTTCCTAAATCACTCTCAAATTGTTCTAAATCCTTGCAACATCAGAATTTTCAGGCAGATTCATACCATCTTACAAAAGTGAGCATAACTTGCTCAAATCTTGCTTGTTTTACTTGATTCTTCTTCCTATGAACTTGGATAAACCTTAGGTTTGAGTCCAAGGATTCTCCATGGAGAATCCAGACCTGGATATTCACCTATAAGGCTCCAAACTTTCTATTTGATTTCAGACTTTATAAACTTATGTTTTACCTTATACAACTTTGTGTTCTTGAGCTCCTAACCAAGTTTATGGCTAGTAAAGCCAAACCAAGTTTGTTTACATGAACTAAGGTCTATTTAGACACCCTAAATCTTCTGTTTTCATAGAGTTTTAAGCTCACAAGTGATGCCAAGCCAAGAGCTTGTTGATAATGTGTCTACCTTGGTTAGTTGGGCTATCCTAAACCTAAGACCACACATCACTTGATGATTTCTCATCATTATCCCAAGCTAGTTTGCTAGTTGTAAAGTAACTCAACCCCGTCTAGCCTTCGACGTGTGTCGACGCCGGCTCACCGGGTTGAAGTTCACTTGGCTACTTGGAATAGTGACCATATTTACATTCTTGTTAATACTATTGTTCTTGACCCTCCTTCTGTCTAAGACACTTGTGTACTGGTGAATCCAATCGGGGTTCCAAAGTGGATGGTTAATCCTCTCACCTCCTACTTGACTTACATGACACCAAGAGGTTCCAAAGTGGATGGTTCATCCTCCACCCCCTACATGACTATGTAACTATATATAAATCTATGGACTATATAATATATTAAAACCGAACCCTTGATAATGAGTAAATAATCACCTATCAAGTTAATAAGTTTTATCACTAAAGTGTGTAGTTCCTTGTCACGATTCTAATAGGTCTCGAACCTATGAAATCACATCAAACCCATTCGGGTTATCATAGTGTCAAGAACAAGTGCTATACCTTAGTGATTATTTCATACCATGATACTTTATTCTTATTTCCGTAATCATGCTCGATAATCCAATTCTTCCGTTAAAACTCATACTCATACCTATGTTCTTCTTGTAGAAGGACAAGGTGCCAAACCCTAATCACAACAAGCTTGCGGGATTTCTCTAAGTGGAACACTTTAGCAAAACCGTGAGTACACTCGACCCATTTACCGCTTTCTCACTTTTTGGTTGTAACATGTTTACTTATCAAAATACACTTATCACAAATTCATGCTTTTACATACTCAATCCTTAATACATGATGCTTGTTATGCTTAGATACATGCAAGAATTATACGTGCTCAATTATTAACTTAGCTAGCCCAACTTGACATATATAGCGCTATAGGGGTAGCACACCACCCGTCGGGGTTATGTTAAGATTATCATACTCAAATTAGTCTTGTCGTTTTTGCGACGATAGAAGCTCGATCTGTAAAACTTTTGTGGAAACTCAGGTTTGATCTAGTATTGCATGATTAGTATATACTTTGCTTACAATTACCATGTGGATTCGAGTTATACATTTTATACCTATGCTATGTATTCACCAAACTTGTGTACTCGCCTTTGCTTTTGCATTGAACCTATTTTAAAACATGTTACAGGTTGAAGAAGATGATGCTATGAAATCAAAGTAGTGATGATGACTAGATACACACATAGACGTTAGGTTTAATATTGTTGTATCAAATTTTGCCTTTTGTTATCATTGTATTTGAATTTTCCTTGTATTCTATGACAATTACTATGAAATGAAATCTGGTTAATTATTATTGTCGCAATTAGTATTTATGAGCAATGAGCAATCTCTTTCGTCTCGCCTCGATGTTTCCGCCATCGGTTAGGGTATACACATTCGGTTAACATGTTAACAAGTAATCCCCTTGGCACCCTTTAACACAAGAAGGGAATGGTAGGGCTTGGGTTAGAGAGGAGGGAATAGATTAAATAAATAAAGTCGAAGTGCAGTTCCTTTTTTTCAGCTCAGACCAGGCAAAGGAGTAGGAGCAGTCGTTGGAGAACCACCATAGCCATCCATGGAAGTAAGAATAGCAACAGAAGTAGTAGTAGTAGTAACATGGCACTGATAAAAGATTCAATCGATCCAGCTCTGATAGCAAAGCAGTAGGCAAGCCTTAGGACCATCCATACCTCTAAGCTCGAGACTTTTTCCCGGAACGCATCACAGAATGCTTTGTGAATAGCCCTCTCTATTTCATACCGATACCTGTCAGATTCCATAACTGATGAATATCTTTTGCATGTGAACAAAACCTATTAATATAAAATGTATTACGATAATATTTGACTTGTATTGTGAACATAGTTAATTTTAACATATATTTTTTTTATTTATGTATATCAAATTAGATTAGATATTAGTAGGTATATAATATATCCATATAATAAATAAAAAATAAATCATTTTGTCATACAGCTGAATCAATATATATTCTTTAGTATAACGGGTTGTTTATTAATATTAATTTCAATGATTATTGTTATATAATTATTTTTTCCATTTATCTCTTATTTATTTGATAGCTTTTTTATTTTTCTACTTATTAATAGTTATTTAATATTTCATTGATTCAATCACGTGCAAACACACAAGTTTCTAACCAATTTAATAAATAAAAAAAACAATTTAAAATTTTATAACTTATGTAATACACAAGTTTCTAATCTAACCTAATAATAAATAAAAAAAATAAAGTAAAATGTTATAATAAGTGTATAGTACATCAAACTTTATTTTTTCAAAAATAGAATAATATATTAATGCTTATATTATATGTATTTAAACCGTGTAATACACGTGTTTATTCAATCCTTGCAATGCACGGGTTTTTATAGATGTATTGAATTTTATTATTTGGTATATAAAATTATATTTATTCAGCCCGTGTAATACACGGGGTTCTAACATAGTTTTCAATATAAACAAAATGTCTATTTAACATTGATACGTTAACAGGATTCTCTGGAGTCTAGCAATAAATAAATAAATGATAATAACTCGAGTTAAAAGCTCAAACTTTTATCGTCAGCTATCCATTGGTTTATAGTCTAGATATTTTGGGAGTTAAATAAGACTTTAGAACCAATAGGTTCTGAGTTCGATTTCCACAAATGAGTTTTCTCATATTTAATGGGTTTTCTCCTGAATTGGCGTATAGTCATTATGCCTAGTGGGGATGGATATGCTCAATGTGGTCTCGCTGGTGGCACGATTATACTCCAGTGGTCCGTCAGTGATCCAAATTTATCGTTCCAAAGTGATCCAAATTTGTCGTTCCAAAAAAAAACATATATTTAAGTTTGTTTTAAAATATAACAAATCTAATACATTATTTGATCTCGGATTTTCTATTGGGTCCCGAATTTCATTAACCACCACGATGCTTTTTTATTGGTTATAAAAGAAAAGATAAAGGGTGAAACAAATAATTGTGACTATCAACAGCATGTTAACAATCCCGATAATAACGACATGTTATATTTAAAATATTTTTATTATTTTAAATTAAGTTAGATTAAAATAAGTGATTAGCAGTAAATGTCTAAATTAATGATGAAAAATACAAAACTTAAATTTGTTTTAAGGATACTTTGGAAGTTACTTGAAGTTTCTCTAACTTAAATTATTTTTATATATTTTCTTCAATATATTCATTTTAACCATAGGAAGGAATTTAAGTATGGATGTTACAGATTATATATTGAGCAAATGATACGGGAATTGGTGACAATAACTCCAATATAAATGAGGTTATGTCGCAATGGACACATCTCTTAAAACCATATGCCACATTCAACACAAAAATGATGATCGTTTCAAATAAGAATACGGAATCCTAGTCTAGAAGATACTTTAACAAAACTATCCGGTACCACACCTTTAAGAAAAATAAGTTAAAAACCTCTTGTTCCGGATCAGATTGACTGACTGGTTGGTCGGGAACAAGATGAAAAGTAGGGTCGGTGTAGAAGTAAATTTGTTACAGGAAAAACATGAGACTTTGTAAAAGAACTATTTTAACTTAGAGCCTGTGTAGAGGACAACCAAAGCAAAGCTCTAACCCTTGGACGTTTAGTGTAGTGACGTACTCAGAAATTATTTGTTAGGGTGTGGATGAGGTGTTCAACTATATTTTCAAGGATGCGATCAGGTTTTTTGCCTAAAATATATACTAATTTTTTTTCAAGGGTGCGGCCGCCCACCCTGGCCAAAGGGTAGGTCCGCCCTTAGTTTAATGACACGTGACAATCCAGTCAGGAAGGGGCCTTTGTTGGGCTTTTTACTAAAAATGGCGTAGTGGAGTAAAGCCCAAACCAATCATTACCTAATTATTATTTTTTTGTTTCTTTTAATTTAAAGTGATAATTGAGTTGGAACAATCTGATTGGCCAAAGAAACAAGGGTGGGGCGTGGAAAAAAGAACGCCAAGGGGGATTTTTTTGAAAAAACGCCCCAGGGCCGGTCATGGGGCTTGGTTAGGCTTTTTTTAGAGAAAAAACGTTAAAAAAACCCACAACGTATGGTCTTTAACAGAAATAGTGGTGCTTAATTGAAGCTTTGGACACATTTTAAGTCCTAAAAGCCACTCATTAATCTCTAACTACCAGCTAGACACAATATTAAAGATTTCAAATACTAAAATTCACTTGATTTCTTATCCCAATCCCTATAATTAAACCAAAATCTACATTTAAAGAATAAAAATTAAGTCCTTAAAACTCATCTTTGTTTTAGAGAATGAGATGAGCGAAAAATAGATGAAAACCTTAAAAGATTTCTTCAAATTTTGAATGCAGGGTTAATATAGAAATTCTGACATGGATGCTTTTTTTTTTTAGTTAAATGTCATTTTAGTTCCTGTGGTTTGGACCATTTTGTCAGTTTAGTCTAAAGGTTTCATTTCTAACATCTGGATCCAAAAAGGTTTCAGCGTTGCCATTTTGGTCCAACTGATTTAACTCCATCCATGCTTCTCAGTTAGTCAAGGGGCATTTTTGTCATTTTGTTTTTATTTTATTTAAAGTTTTTATTAAACCCATTGTATTTAAATATATGCATATATATATTTTCAATATCTCTTTCTACCTCTTTCTCTCTCTCTACCGCCACTTCCCACTGCTTCCCCCACCAGTCACCCCCCCCCCACCCCATCAGCCACCGCCTCCCACCACTATCAGTCACCATTCCCCACCGATCACATCCCTTCCTCAAAACTATCACTGCACCCTCATTTACAAACATCAAAAACTATCCCCCAATTTTCCATGAATGAGGTTAAACAAACAACCATTTTCTTGATAATCATATATAACAAGCCTCTCTTATTTCGCTGAAAATAAATCGTAACCGGAACCAAATTCGGATGCCCGAGACCTCCAACCACCTCCAGATGCTTCTCGAAAGCTTCACCGGAAGTTGTCACCGTCTTCTCGGCGATTGCAGTCCGTACATTGCAGTCTCACCTTCACAAAATACACCCTAACTGTTCCAACTATTGTTGATACAACTCGCCCCGATAGAACTAGGTCCACCGCCGCTCACCGTGGAAACTCCGACGAACCCTCCGGCGTCCGATCCGACACCATTAACGGTAATTATTTCCACCATTCAACTCGTTTTTCGATTCCAAACAAAACCCATCTGTAAATTTGCCATGACATAGGAGATTCAACAATCAATTTGGTGGATTTGAAATCTAGGGTGATGGTGGTAAGGCTGTGGTAGTGGTGATGGTGGTAGTGGTGAGGTGATGGTGGTGGTAAGGCTGTGGTGTTGATGGTGGTGGTGATAGTGGTAGTGGTGGCAATGGTGGTGATGTTGTTAGTGGTGGTGCAGTGGCTATGTGAAGATGGCGAGTGAATGTGATGTGCAGGTGTGTGTATAATATATAATTTATGTATTTCTTATTTATTATATATAAATAGAGAGGATAATATTAAAGGGTTAATTAAAATAGTTTGGGAATGACTAAAATGCCCCTTGATGTAACACCCCAACCGATGACGGCGGAAACGTCAGGGTGTCACGTAAATAGATTGCTCACCAGTTCATGGAAACTAAAATTTAAATATTATTAAATAACTTGGATTATCCATTACAACGAATTCAAGCAACTAGACAAATAGAACCATATTAACAAATTAACTAAATCCCGCAAGCATCCTAGGTGAGTAGTAAATCTTGTATAACATCATTAAACAATATTACCTGAAACATGTGCAAAATAAAGGTCAACTACGAAAAGTTGACGAGTAACATAGGGTATTAGTACATATAAGTGTAATTGGAAAATTTTGTACAATTCAATAGCATGGCATAATATCTAAAGCAATCAATTTGGTGGATTTGAAATCTAGGGTGATGGTGGTAAGGCTGTGGTAGTGGTGATGGTGGTAGTGGTGAGGCGATGGTGGTGATGGTGGTGGTAAGGCTGTGGTGTTGGTTTTGGTGGTGATAGTGGTAGTGGTGGCAATGGTGGTGATGTTGTTAGTGGTGGTGCAGTGGCTATGTGAAGATGGCGAGTGAATGTGATGTGCAGGTGTGTGTATAATATATAATTTATGTATTTCTTTATTTATTATATATAAATAGAGAGGATAATATTAAAGGGTTAATTAAAATAGTTTGGGAATGACTAAAATGCCCCTTGATGTAACACCCAAACCAATGACGGCGGAAACGTCAGGGTGTCACGTAAATAGATTGCTCATGGAAACTAAAATTTAAATATTATTAAATAACTTGGATTATTCATTACAACGAATTCAAGCAACTAAACAAATAGAATCATATTAACAAATTAACTAAATCCCGCAAGCATCCTAGGTGAGTAGTAAATTTTGTATAACATCATTAAACAATATTACCTGAAACATGTGCAAAATAAAGGTCAACTACGAAAAGTTGGCGAGTAACATAGGGTATTAGTACATATAAGTGTAATTGGAAAATTTGTACAATTCAATAGCATGGCATAATATCTAAAGCAATTTGAAAACTGAAACATGAAACTAAGGGCACACTCAAAGCTTGTGTCGACTTGTAAGTGAGGAGCCCAAAGGGTTAACCTCTTGTTAGAGTAAGTGGTTTCTATCATTCCCAGAGGAACTCCCTCTAAAAAGGCCAAGGAGTGGAAATGGGGTGTCAATCCTATAGAGCTATAACATACTACCACACGGCTTGATCGTAGTTAATGAATGTACAAATAGTAACCATGTAAGTTTCAAATAACACATAGATAACATGCCAACCATAGAATCGAATTGTAAGTTGTGTATAGTATGTAATAGTTTGTGTATTTGATATTGACATATGAATCACCCCAAAAGTATAAAAAGAAATATGAGAACTGAAATTGTCTGTTAAGTTTATAACTTACACAGTTTCTAAAAGTCATCAATTTTAATTAATTTATATAATAAGTTAACAAAAACTTACTTTACGGAGCTCAGATAGATAGATGATCGGAGTTAGTCGGAGCTAAAGATTTCCGGCGAAGTTGCAGAGAAACACAGAGAGAGCGTTGCGAGAAGAATTGGATTGGGACGGGTTGGAAAAGTGTCTTAGCTTATGTATTTATACTCAAACAACACGATAGAGGATAATGATGTTGTTTGAAATTTTCGGAGTTATATGTTGCTCGGATATGCATAAATTTTAACGAATTACGGGTTAAGGTGTTAGTATTGGATAAGGATTAGATGGAGATAGGTGTTATCATAAAAGAACGGAATGAAAAAGCGTGAATAAAGGGTTCCGGACTCACCGGAAATCCGCCGGATAAAACGGACGGAAAAAAAAACGAAGGTGAGGAAGAATTGTTGTTTTTTAAAAAAAACTTTTGAAGCTTTATCATTTGTTGTCCGTATTGTTTTAAGTTCTTTACAAAACAGGTTCTTTTTTTTAGGATTCTTTTTTCCTTTTTCAGTATTGCATTTAATTGTAATAAATGGTATATTTCAAGTTTTTTTTTTTTGAAAAGTAAACTTCATTAATACACGTCAAACCTCAAACCGAGGCGGCCACAAACAACAACAAGAATTACATAATAACAAATTTACGCTAGTCATCTCAAGAAACCCTCAACGATTTCAATCTACTATTTAACCATAAGAAACCTACCGTCTTTATTTCAATAATAATTCCTCCAATACTTATAGTCTTGTTGATGAATTTCGCCTCATTCCTTGCTCTCCATAAACTCCAACAAGCGATTCTTATAATTCCTTTGATAACTTCTTTCTTCCAACCTTTAATCTCATTATGCTTATGAAAATCTAGCATGTCTTTAACAGAGAATGCAAAAATATTAGGAGTCGAACACCATTTGCTAATATGCTGCCACATAACAGAAGAAATATAGCAGGCAGTGAACAAATGCTCCACCGATTCCTCTTCATCGTCACACAAAATACACCTCGGATCATTTACCTCGATGTTCCTCCTTTTCAGAGCATCAAGAGTAGCAATTCTGTCCAAAGCAAGCCTCCAAATGAAAACATTACATTTTGTCGGTAACCATTTACACCACTCGGGCACAAACGAAACTGTGGAAATACAGTCGTCATCAAGAAGTCTTTTGATTCCTCCCACACTGAACTCCTTATCCGCAGCCCCTATCCAACACCATTTATCCCGGCCACCATTCAATTCTACCCCGTGAAGTAAGCTGCACAGACTGACCATCTCGTTAACCTCCTGCCCAGCCATAATCGTCTCCTCCACTGCCAATAGTATCTCGATCCAATGCTACCAACCAAAACTCGCTCGCTAACTTTGCATTTTTTATTGCTTTCTATTCCAAACAACCCCGGGAACTTGTTTGTTAGCGTTTCATTGTCATACCACGGGTCAAGCCAAAAATAAATATCCTCCCCATTCCCGACTTCGCCTTTGAAAAAATTCCTTAAAGGAGTATCTTCAATCTTGTTTTAGCCATCATACCAACAATGTTATTCCATATCCCTCCCAGAGACCTTTTAGCAGGAAACATATCCCAGTTCATTCTAGAATAATGGATGGCTTCAATGACCTTAACCCAAAATCTATCCTTATCCGTCTTAAAACGCCAACACCATTTAGAAAGTAAAGACACGTTTATGTTTTTTAGCTTACTCAATCCCAAGCCACCTCGATCTTTCGGACTTGAAACCTGACTCCAGGCCACCCAATGAATCTTACCATTCGATCCGTCAACACCCATAAGAATTTCCTTATTTTTGCTTCTAACTCTTTTTAAACTTGAACCGGAGCCTTATAGAGTGAGAAATAATAATTACGCAGACATTCCAAAACTAATTTAATTAGAGTGATTCTTCCGCCTATCGACAACATCACCGCGTTCCATTTAGACAATCTCGAGTCAAAAATTTCATAAATCGGCTGCCAATTCACAACCCTGTTCATATTTGCGCCAACCCACAAACCGAGGTATTTGAAAGGGAACTTATCAACTTTGACATCCAATAACCTCCGCCATATCCATTATTTCTGGATTATCGACTTCAATTCCATAAAGGTTTGATTTAGTTATATTGATTTTTAATCCTAAACATATGTGAAAATCCGTAAAATACGAACCACGTTTGCAATGTTCTCTTTCGACCACTCGCCAATAATTATGGCGTCATCAGCATAAAAAAGATGAGACACCATCGGTCCATTTCTTGGCGTTTGAATTCCCACCACAGCCCCTGAACTCTTGGCCTTATTTAACATATATGAGAGAGCCTCCATAACTAAAATGAATAGGAAGGGAGAAATAGGATCACCCTGTCTAATCCCTTTCGAGCATTTAAATTCAAAAGTCGGCGAACCATTAACTAACACAGAAGATCTTGCCGACTCAAGAATTCCTTTGATCCACGTACACCATTTAACTGGAAAACCCATTTGCCCCATAATTGAAAGTAAAAAATTCCAGTTGACGTTATCGTACGCCTTCTCGAAATCAATTTTGAGGAAAAAAGCCTTTTTTCTTATTTTTCTTACACCAATTATATAATTCATTAACCAGAAGAGGCCCATCGAGAATAAAGTTACCTTTCATAAACGCAGATTGGGATTCCGAAAAGAAACCGACCCAATAACGGTTTTAATCCGGTTCGCGAGCACCTTCGAAACCAACTTGCTAACCACCCCGATCAAATTAATAGGCCTATAATTTTTAAGGTCCACCTGATCCTTAACTTTTGGAATCAACGTGATGAAAGAGGAACTGCATCCTATATTAAACACACCATTCTCGAAAAAGTTATCGAGAACATTCTTGAAATCAGATTCAAAGAGATACCAAAATGATTTGATGAACTTAATATTCAGACCATCAGGGCCAGGGGCCTTGTCATCACCAGACTCCATAATCGCAGCTTTAATTTCAGCTAAGGAGAACGGATCCACTAACCGGACTTTTTCCTCTTCGCTTAACTGATTGATTCCTTCACATTCTAACCGTGGCCTCAGCGATGTTTCTTCACGAAAACGACTTCTAAAAAAGTTCATAACTTCTTTCTTAATTCTCGAAGGTTTCGTAATCCAATTACCTCCAATACTAAGGTCGGGAAGTTGATTTTGTGCTTTTCTAAAATTAACGTGCATATGAAAAAACCTTGAATTTTCATCCCCGTCTAACGCCACTTAGATCTAGATCTCTGTTTCAAATCTGAGCCTATTTCCTGTCGATCTCCATAATCAACTTTTTATTTTCCGCCAATGACCATTCTTCCTCCTCCGACAAACCACGATCTTCCATCATACTTTCTAGCTCTTCAACTTCACTCATGGCCCTATTAACGTCCTCCCCTTCTATTTTCAGCATTTGGTCCCTCCATTCTTTAAGCCCATGACGAATGGCATTAAACTTTTTAATTAGCCCAATGTCCGGTGGCCCGTCGTAACTAAAATGCAAAATAGACTCCTCCACCGCTTCCGCATACCCAGGTTTCTCAAGCCACGAGTTAAAAACTCTGAAAGGTTTCGCACCAAAATTACGAGCATTTGTCAGCAGCAAAAGAGGGCTATGATCAGAATACACCGTAGGCAGTGCCCGTAAGGTTGCATCAGGCCAAGAGTTAAAAAACTCCGGACAAACCAAGAAACGATCGATTTTGCTCAGTTTTTTTCCATTCTCTCTAACACAAGTAAACCGTTTCCCCTTCATATCATATTCCAACAAACCAGCCTGATTGATAATATTATTAAAATTAGTTGCACATGAGTTTTTGAATCTGGAGTTTTTCCTTTCACTAGGATCTCTAACCGCATTGAAATCCCCAGCAATGATCCACGCCCCAGGACAGCCCACCATAGCCCCAGAGATCTCGTTCCAAAGCACTTGTTTAGCATTGACCCTTTGAGGAGCGTATACATTAATCACATTCATCTCCATACCATTTCCTTTCAAACGACCGTTAATCATAAGGAAATATATGTTTTTCACCACATTTACCGCTTCAAAAATCCCTTTATCCCAAATGCAAAGCAGACCTCCCGATTGCCCACTGATCCCACGAAATCCGAGCCAAAATCGCCTTTACCCCAAAGCTTGCCAATATTCACCGTCGAAATATCTTCCTGTTTCGATTCCTGAATCAACAGGAACTCAATTTTATGTTGTTCCTTAAGACCTCTAATCCAACTTTCTTTGCTTGATCCCCTTAATCCACACACATTGATTGACTAGAAGTTCATGATTTCACCATATTGTTACCTTCATTTGTGATGGACTCTTCCACCAATCGACTATGGTTCCCCAGATCGACCCCCACCATCTTACCAATTCTGACTGTAGCTTCAACTTCCTCCTAGCATAAGTTATTCCCAGCATTTAAATCCGTTTTACCCTTGTTAATATCCATATCTTGAGGGGACCTGCTGTGACAAGGTATATCCTCCTGATTCCTCACCAGTTTGCACCCTCACATTTAGCTCAATATTGGCATTACCAGGACTTCGTTCAGAATGAATCTCATGCGCCGTCTCCCATACCTCGTTAATATCTCCCGTGATGGGCCTCAGACCCAAAACATAATTATCAAATCCAGAATCATCTAGATCACTCCTACTGCGTTTTTTTGGCCTTGCTTCACTATTCGGGCTTCTACTGATTGGCTTTTTATTATGTTTATTTATCAATAAATTAAAAGGTTTTTTCCTAGCCGCAGTTACCTGGCCTTCCACATAGAAATTACCTTTTTGTCCTCTAGATTCCTGGGAATTAAAGCGGCTGACATTCTTATCTTCCACATTAATTTCCTTAGCCTCGATTCCCGTATCCACATGCATTGAGCTCTGCGACCTCACCTCTTCGTTTTCACGTCCTTCCGAATTCTTTTCCGGGATCGTAAGAAAAGAATCCCCACCGTTTTCTCCGGTCACCAGCTCCGGCCATTCCTCGTCTATCATGCAATCCGGTATCCAATCATCTAATTCTTCTAGTATCCATACTTTAAATTTCTTATTTCTCCACTTCAGGGTGACCGAGTCTGTAATTCTGGATCCATGATCAACCAGGATGCCAACACTATTGGTTGACAAATCCCAGTCATTCTGTGACAATTGAGACCCCTTTACCACCTTTCCGAATAAACTGGCCATGTCGTCGAAAACCCTGTTTTCAACAAGGTGCAATGGCATTCCATGAAACTTAATCCAGGCCATCCTTTCATATGGCATGGATTGTCCAGCCCAAATATCTAAGGACGCAAACCAATCATTCCAAAGATTAACATTTAATAAAAATTCTGAGGCTTCAATGTCTTCTTCAAACGCCAGCAACATGCTCAAACCCCCTAGGTAGTAAAGTCTGGGTCCCAGAACTCCCGCGTTTCTTAAGTTATCCTTCATCCTTGTGAGAGATACAAAATCTTTTGCCTTACCGACCACCGCTCTTCCTTGTAAGTCAAAAAAGGCACTTGTCTCCTCATGAACATTCACCTCTTTCTCATTCGAAGTCATCTCGACCTCCTGCCTTTTAGGGGCAACCGTTTCCTTATACGAGACCCCCTGCTTTAGCCAACTATTGAACCTATTCAAGGAACAGGTCTGGTTACCCTAAACCTGAGATTTTTTGCCATTATCCTTCACCTCCTTCTTATAATCCTGCTCTTTATCCTCCCATAACCCCATATTTTCGGCGGCAAATTTGGCGATATTAACACGAAGCTTACAATCTCCCATCTTTAGACCGTTCAAAACCTTCTCCGTCTCTTTCGCGTCCTTTACGTTTCTAAAGCTTAAAAATCCGAATCTTTTTCCTTCTCTGTCTTTCTTCCTCGCAATGTACATTCCGGCCACCTCTCCGAAGATACCCACGAAATCTGCCACATCCCAAGGGTTACATCCAACTAGGAGATTCGAAATATAGAACTTTGTGATGTTACCACCTTTGCTGTTGTTGTGTCTGGCGTTGTCGTTTCTTCTTTCTCCACCTTGATCTTCATGCCTCCGGTGGAACGGACCGTTGTTGAGTCGCGTCACTTCCTCTTCCAGCCCAATAAATATGGAAAACACACTTTTATGGGAATTGATCCCAGAACCTATTGGTCCCAAAATTTTATCCCACCACTAAGATGCCACTAGGGTATAAAGCCATGGGCTGACATGGATACTTTAAGAATACAAATAGGTGATATCAATCGCCTCTAAAATTTTAAAAGACAGACAAGCTTAACTAGAAATTTTAATCCATACACAACCTTTTAGTTTTTGCCAAACTACTTAAATGAACGCGTTAGGGCTGTCTCTGAAAAAAAAATTCGGCCTTGTGCGAGATAAAAAAAATCGGGCCCTTTTCGAAAATATCAATTTAATATAAACTCATCGTTCACTAAAACTTATGTGGACGTAATTTAAATAGTTATTTATAGCTAAGTTTAGAAATTAATTTATTAATTAAATGGAAATATGTAGTTGACAAAATTTCGCATTAAATGCCACTAAAAAAAAACCAAAAAATAAGCTAAAATAAAGAATTTGGAGATTAGAACTTGGGTCTCCTTGTTGTTAAGAGAAGGAGGTAACCGCTAGTATAAAGGCATATTTATGTTATCTCTTGATTCAATGCATATATATTATATCTTATAGAGTTAAATGCTTGGTTGGTCCCTGTGGTTTGCAAAAATTGTAGACTTGCTCTTAATGGTTCACTAATTACACACTTGGTTCCAGTAGTTTCAATTTTTGCACTCGGGTGGTCTTTACCACTAACCTTTGTTAGATTTCTTAGTTAACTATTGTGAAATTACTATATTACCCTTGAATAATTAAAAAAATAAAAAAAACATAAAGAAGAGAGGCCCACTACTCATCTTCTTCATCACTCTCTCTCTCTCTCTCTCTCTTTCAAAAACTCAGTCACCACCACCACCTCTCCTTCACAACTTGCAACCACCACATCCATCGTATACCCACCTCCTCTACCGTCACCTTTGACCACCGCCTCTACCTCCACCGTATACCCACATCCTCCACCTCCACCGTAAACCCACCACTACCACCATCACCTTCAACCCACCACCTCCGGCGTCATCTTCAACCCACTGCCTCCACCTTCAACGCACCACCTCTTCCGTCACCTTCGACCCACCGCCTCTACCTCCACCGTATACCCACCTCCTCCGTCGTCACCGTACACTACCACCATCACCTTCAACCCGGATGAAACACAACTATCAACGAAGGTGAATCAGCGTTAAAATCAACGAATATAATAGTCAACGATGATGAAACGGAGAATTGTGGAGGTGAAAGCTGATTTTAGCTGAGACTGATTTAATATGTTCAGAACAGTTCTAATATGGAGAGTTCTAATTTGCGGAGAGTCAAAGTTGATTTCAGATGAGATTGATGAAACGTAATATTGATTTAATACGACGTGGGTTGAAAATGATGGTGGTAGTGTGGGTTGAAGATGATGGCGGAGGTGGTGGGTTGAAGTTGATGGTGGTATTGGTGGGTTTACGGTGGAGGTGGAGGATGTAGGTATATGGTGGAGGTAGAGGCGGTGGTCGAAGGTGACGCCGGAGGAGGTCAGTATACGGTGCATGTGGTGGTTGCAGGTTGTGAAGAAGAGGTGGTGGTGGTGGCTGAGTTTTTGAAAGAGAGAGAGGGGGGGGGGGGGAGTGAGGAAGAAGATGAGCAGTGAGCCCCTCTTCTTTATGGTTTTTTTATTTTTTTAATTATTCAAGGGTAATATAGTAATTTCACATATATTTAACTGAGAAATCTAACAAATGTTAGTGGAAAGGACCACCCGGGTGCAAAAATTACAACTACTGGGACCAAGTGTGTAATTAGTGAACCATTAGGACCAAGTCTGCAATTTTTGCAAACCACAGGGACCAACCAAGCATTTAACTCTATCATATACAACATAAATTCTATACAAAATTAAAAAGATTTGGTCCTTCGGAGGGTTTAGGCCTTGTGCCGTCTCTCACCTCGCACCCCCTTTGAACCGGCCCTGGAATGCGTCTAAGTTAGCTCCGTTAACTAAGACAACTAAACCTTTTTTTAGTCTAATTTCGTAATTCTCATATGTAAGAGGGGTATTAAACAAAATGATCAAACTTAAGGGATTCTAAGTATAACTTCCCAGAAACCAACAATAGCACGTGTCAACACTGCAGAGGCGGCTAGACCCGATCCCATTTCCGTAATATCTGACAACTCCAAGGGGAATCAATTCAAATCCCAATAAAGTGAAGGGCCCACATGACCTTTCAACCATAAGTAAACGACAGATCACGTGGAAGTCTCATCAACTTTTGACACTGATCTTATCTTTATACATTCCAGATCAAAAATCAACGGCCGAGATCACTCTGCAGTAAACCCTGTTCGTCAATAAATACCTCCATAACCACTCTCTAGTATCACTCATCATCTGAGTGTGTTTTCAATAGATCATATTAATAAATATCTTCTTCTGTAGTTGTGAGATATGAGCTTGCTTGATCAGCTCTGGGATGATACTCTCGCCGGACCTCGGCCGGATAAAGGCCTCGGAAAGCTGCGTAAACAGTCTACGTTTAGTTTCCGGTCATCGGACTCCGGCAAGGGTACGCTTACCTGCCGTTATTGAACTATAAAATTTGTTAAATAATTATGTTAAAAAATTGAAATTATAACAGTTTACTTCGAAATTCGTTAAAGTCGTGTTAAATTGTTAACTGTGTTTTTATTTTGGCCCGAATTTTCTTATAATTTTGATTATAATTGATTGAATTATAATGTTTTACTTTGAAATTCCGTTATATCTAAGGCTAAAATCGTGATAACTTGTTAATCGTAGATCGATTGATGACTTAGGTTTTCATTTTGGCGCCAAGTTTTTCATAATTTTGAGTAAATCTGTGAAATAGTTTGTTAAAAACTTGAGATTATAACAGTTTACTTTGAAAATTCGTCACTTATAGCTAAAATCGTGTTAATCGTACTCGATCAGCTGGTAATTGTAATTGTTATTTTGGCGCGATTTTTTTTCATAATTTTGTTTATAATTGATCGGTTGTCGTTATTACTGTAATTTCATCTTGTAATCGAAATGATCTAAATAACGAATCCATATGAATTAGATGTTGAAAAAAGTTTGATCGTGAAACCTAGGGTTTATGAGGAAGTAGATGATGATTTGTACTGTGGTACTGAACAATCTCGTTTGCTCTCTGAAACAGAATCGGCACCGGTGACGAATTCAACGGCAGAGGATCCTACTGTGAGAGTAACACGGAGTATAATGATTGTGAAACCTGAACGAACCAACGGCGAAACGCCACCGGCATCTCCGGCCGGATCTACACCTCCGGTGTCTCCTTTCCCCGGTAAGCATTTGTGATTTATTATTAATTAATTAATTAGTTCTAGATGTTTGATAACAACTATACAGATAATTTGTTTGTTTGTAATTATGATCCTTCCTCCCCATCACCACCATGAAAGAGACATGTTTACAATAATTGCAACTTACTTTTGACTTGCATAATTAGGGATAAAATAATAATTTAGTAACCCTACAAGATAAAAATATCTACAAATAAATTAATGGAGCTAGTAGCACTATGTGTTTATTACTGCAAATAAAAGTGGAATTTTAGGAGTAGATTTAGGGTGCGGTTAAATGAAATTTAATTGGCTCGTGCTTGGACAATAGGGGTTGAATTTATGTATGTGATTTGATTATCAAAAGATGTAGAGATAGAGACGTATATGGAGGGATGAAAATCAAAATGCAAAGCTAGTGTTATTTTGGGTGTTCATATTGAATTATGTGTTGCTTTCTTAATTTGATGATCGGTCAGGAGGCAGATCGGAGGCATTTAGGTTTCGTAGGAAATCTACGTCAGACGCTTACGGGAAGACAAGCGGGATTGGAAGCCGGAGCCCTCGTGCTACTTACGACGTGTGAAATGTGATCGGATCGAGTTCGGTTTTGGTTAGGAGCCTCTACTATAAGCATGTGTTGAGGGAGAGTGGGCGTGTTTTATGTATATACTTCATGTAAATATGTGTGTGTTGTGTAATATGTGGTATGGATTGGAGTTTGGTGAAGTAGTTGTAGGGTGCTTTTTTTTTCTTTTTTCTTTGTGTTACGAGAAACCTTTGTATGCTTCTAGGGCTTACTTTGCTTTGTTAAGGAAACTCGTGGCTTGTCAAGTTTGAATCCGTTTTGGTTTTTCTACGTTTAAGTTGGTATTTGTACTCGTTTTAACATAAGCGTATTCCGTGAACATACTATGTTACCAAACCGTTGAGGTTTGGAACAAAATAGAATAGAAGGATGTAAAAAGTGACTTATCATATAGTTACTACACTATTTAAATAATTTTTTAGTAGTTCATTTACTCTGTTAAATAATTTACGTAAAGAAGCTTTACATGTCACACCCCGACCCGCACGGAATAAGAGTCGGAGCATAATTGGGTTATCACCAAATCTCATGATGTTTAACTAATATGTTTCATATTTATTAAATCCAAATTACATTTCAATATTCCAAGTCAAATTCATACAATACATGGAAAAGGAAAATTAACTAAAACAAATCCATAATCTAAACTGGTTTATTCTTCTAAGCCGTCCTATATGTTTCTTGCTTCAACTTGATCACCTGTATCATGTGTAAAAATGGGAAATTTTGGGTCAACAAAAGTTGGCGAGTGAACCTTGTTAAAAACATTTGTTATCAATTTGTTATTGTAATTTATTTAGGAAAAACTGTGCAATAATCATATATGAACAATGTATGTAAACGTAACGATCACAAACCACCTTACTTAAACATGAAATACGAATGACAATGTATATGTTGGCAACGTCCCGTTCACGCTCATAGGTAATGGGGAACGGACGGCCTATGCTAATGTATGTGAGATCAAGGCTCGATCAAACGGAGCCGATCTTATGTTGGCAACGCCTGGTTCACGCTCATAGGTAATGGGGAACAGCTCACGCTCATAGGTAATGGGGAGCGGCGGCCTATGAAATGTATGTACTGAAATGATAAAATTAATCTAAACTTCTACCACACAAACAATGGATACACATTGAATACACACTTGATCATGAACATGATGGATGCACAAATGTTTAATTATAATAAATAAATACGACACATGATCCACCCCAAAATGTGATTAAAACGGGGAATTGGTAGAGATTCACTCACATTGGGTGCGTTTGTTTGAAGATGTTGAATGCGCACGAGTTTAGGGGATTGATCGACGAGAGATAACTAACCAAATAAATAACGAAAAGGTACGGTAAGTATGTGGATTTTATTAACTATTTTAATAGGATTGTTGGGTATAATTTTGTGAGTTTAAGGCTACTTTCTAACTTTAAAAATGTTATTTTTAAGTATTTTTAATTGATTTTTAGATTAAATAAAAAAAATGTTGACTTTGACCGTTGACCGAGACCGTTGACCGTTGACCGTTGACCGGTTCGGTCAGTTGTATGGTTGCACAGAGCGAGGTTCGAACCGGTGACCTCCCGTACGCGTGCACGCAGCTCTACCAACTGAGCTACGTGTCTAACCCGAAATAATTCTGTTTTTAATTATACTTATATACTATTTAACTTAATCCGAAAATTATTTATTTTTAAAAAGCTTTTAAGCGTATCGGACCGGTGCTGACCACAGGTCTCGAACCTGGGACCTGTGGGTTAGCGTACACACAGTCCACCGCTGGACTGTGTGTCTCACTTGGTTATTAACTCGGTTTTTATTATACTTAACATAGACTGTGTGTCAACCCGGTTCAGTTAAAAAGGCAGATTTTTATTTCAAGTGGGTAAAGCTGGGACAGGATTCGAACTCGCATTGCATGTGTGTTTGTTGCACACAGTCCACCGTGGACTGTGTGTCTAACCCGTTCATTAAACTGATTTTAATTATTCTTATATTATACAACACTTATCTCCTTCGTTCAAAACACAGACATCGACTAATTGACTGATATTTGATAAATTAGCTCTATGAATGTTATGAGCCATCGTAAAGAAAATGAACGGAAAGAGATTGGAGGGTTGATTGTACCAACTGTTCGTTTTTCTTCAGACGTCCGGCAAGGTCGTCGGCTCCGTCTTGGTGAGCTGCGGCTAATAGAATCTACCAACAATTTGGAGGGATTAGATGTGGAATGGAACTACTGGGTAACGACTTATCAGTAAATTAGAAGAATCATACCGATTAACAGCAGTTTCCTTGAAAGCTCAGAATTTCTCCGGCGAAGACAGATAATCCGGCAACGTCGACTGGAAAGGATTCTGGGTGGGGGATTGATATTAGAATTTTGTCTAATAAAGGAACGAGCCAGAAAAATCGAAGTAATTACCGTGTAGGTGGAAGTCTCGGTTTTCCGGCGACTTGCAGATGTTTTCCGGCGAGTAAATTTTCGTCGAGAAAAGGTGCGATTTGAGAGCAAAAGGTTTCTGGTGAATTGCGGGTGAATTTATAGGGTAGTATCGAGATGTATGGGGTCTGAAATCGGTCTCAATTCGAAGTCAGCCGTTCTCCGGCGGTTACGACTGATGTCGCGGTTTCAGACGTCGGTTATAACCGTCGTTAGAGTTAATTCTTCGGTTATCTTGAACGGAAACGTAAATTATCGGCGAAGTCGTCGGGATTTCCGACGACTGCTATTTGGGCGCAATTTGACTGAATTTGACTTCCGCACTTTTATTATTTGAATTAATTGATTCATTATATTATCAGAAAATCAAAGTGGCGGAGCGGTTGATGGCATGAAAGTTAAGTCTTTGGGAATGTCCGGCTGACCCGGGTTCGACTCCCGGCAGCCGGTTTTCCTTTTTAATTAATTTATTTTTATTTTTTTTACAATTATAATTTATCATCTAATTTGTTTATTAATTATGTATCGTTTAAAATTAAAATAAGCCATAAATGAACAACAAAAATTTAAAACTGATTGTTCGGTGATTAAACGAAGCGGGTTTTGAAAACCCGTTTTTTGACAAATGTTACAGTATCCCCTACTTTTAGAAATTTCGTCCCGAAATTTAAGTAGTGGTAGTTACAGGAAAAAGGTGTGGGTTTTTCTCGCGCATTGAGTCTTCACGTTCCCAAGTAAACTCAGGTCCTCGTTTCGACTCCCAGCGTACTCTGACAATTGGGATGCGGCTTCTTCTTAAACGTTTTTCCCCGAAGTCCATAATTTCTACTGGTCTTTCAATAAAATGCATAGATTCATCAACTTGAATGTCTTCTAGAGGAATATGGAGATTTTCATCGGCGAGGCACTTCTTCACGTTCGATACGTGGAATGTGGGATGAATTCTGTTGAGTTCCTCCGGTAGGTCAAGCTTGTAGGCTACAGGTCCTACCCTTTCGAGTATCTTGAAAGGACCTACGTAACGTGTTGCTAGCTTGCCTTTTTGGCCGAAACGAACTACTCCCTTCCACGGCGATACTTTTAAAAGTACTTGATCGCCAACGTTAAACTCCAAGGGCTTTCGTCGCTTGTCAGCATAGCTCTTTTGACGACTTTGTGCCGCTAAAAGGTTGTTTCGGATTTGATGAATCTTGTCAGTTGTTTCTTGTATTAATTCTGGACCGGTGATTTGAGCTTCTCCAATTTCGTGCCAACATATTGGTGATCGGCACTTACGTCCATATAATGCTTCGAAAGGTGCCATACCGATACTTGAATGAAAGCTGTTGTTGTACGAAAATTCAACTAATGGTAAGTGAGCGTCCCAATTCCCTTTGAAGTCTATAACACATGCCCGAAGCATGTCTTCAAGAGTTTGAATGGTGCGTTCAGATTGACCATCAGTTTGGGGATGATAAGCGGTGCTGAGATCTAATCGCGTACCCAAAGCGGCTTGTACAGCTTGCCATGTTCGTGAAGTGAAACGACCATCACGATCTGATATATTGCTTAACGGTACACCATGACGGCTTACGATTTCACTGATGTAGATGCGAGCTAGTTTCTCATTTTTGAAGTCTTCGCGAATCGGAATGAAGTGAGCTGATTTTGTAAGACGATCAATGATTACCCATATTGTGTCATACCCACCAGGAGTGCGAGGTAACCCGGTAATGAAGTCCATGGTTATATTTTCCCACTTCCATACGGGTATTTCAGGTTGGACCAGAAGTCCTGAGGGTCTTTGGTGTTCAGCTTTCACTTTTGAACAGGTAAGGCACTTGGAAACAAAAACAACAATATCCTTCTTCATGCCAGGCCACCAGTAGGTGTATCGAAGGTCCTGATACATCTTGTCGGCTCCTGGATGTACGGAGTATCGTGTCTTGTGAGCCTCTTTCATAAGAGTATCGCGAAGGTTGTTGTGATCGGGAATCCAGATGCGATCTAGATAATACAGAATGCCGTCAGATTTCGTTTCGAGTTTAAGTTCTGCTCCACAAGATAACTCATTGCGTATGTCGTATTCTGTTATGGAAACATGTTGAGCTTCTCGGATTTGGTCTTTGATGTTGGTCATGATTTGCGAACATAGAAGGCGAATGGAGTTCACATAACCCTTTCGACTGAGTGCATCGGCCACCACATTTGTTTTCCAGGATGATACCGAATTTCACAGTCGTAGTCATTAAGAAGTTCGACCCATCTTCGTTGCCTCATATTCAACTCCTTTTGGTTAAAGATATGTTGGAGGCTCTTGTGGTCAGTGTAAATCTCACACTTGGTACCATAGAGGTAATGTCTCCATATCTTAAGAGCGAACACAACGGCTCCAAGTTCTAGGTCGTGAGTAGTGTAGTTCTTCTCATGAGTTTTGAGCTGCCTAGAAGCATAGGCTATCACTTTTCCCTTTGCATTAAAACACAGCCTAATCCCTGTCCTGATGCGATCGTAATACACTACAAAGTCATCGCAACCTTCAGGGAGTGTGAGGATAGGAGCGTCACAAAGCTTTTGCTTAAGGGTTTGGAAGGCTTCTTCTTGTTTAGGCCCCCATGCGAAGGGTTTTCCTTTATGTGTCAAAGCCGTGAGTGGTACAGCGATACGAGAGAAATTCGATATGAAACGACGATAGTAACCAGCCAACCCAAGGAAAGATCGTACTTCGGTTGGGGTACGTGGCGCTTGCCATTCTTGTACTGCTTTGATCTTTGCGGGGTCGACATGAATTCCCTTGTCATTGACGACATGACCAAGGAACTGTACTTCTTTTAACCAAAATTCGCATTTGGAGAATTTAGAGTAAAGCTTTTCGGTCTTCAAGAGTGTGAGGATGAGTCGAAGGTGTCGTTCATGATCAGTCTTAGACTTTGAGTAAATGAGAATATCGTCGATGAAGACTATAACAAAGCGATCAAGATAGGGTTTGCAAACTCTGTTCATTAAGTCCATGAAGACGGCTGGAGCGTTGGTTAGACCAAATGGCATAACCATGAATTCATAGTGACCATATCGAGTTCGGAAGGCGGTCTTTGGGACGTCTTCTTCATGTACTCTGAGTTGGTGATAACCGGAACGAAGGTCGATCTTTGAAAAACAAGTGGCACCCTGGAGTTGGTCTAGAAGATCATCGATGCGAGGTAAAGGATAGCGATTTTTGACCGTTAATTTGTTGAGTTCCCTGTAATCGATACACATGCGAAAGGTCCCATCTTTCTTCTTTACAAACAGAACAGGTGCACCCCAAGGCGATGAGCTAGGACGTATGAATCCCTTGTCGGTCAGTTCTTGCAATTGACTGGCCAGCTCTTGCATCTCGGATGGGGTTAACCTATAAGGAGATTTCGCGACGGGTGTAGCGCCAGGTATAAGGTCGATGCGGAATTCGACTTCTCTCTTGGGAGGAAGTCCGGCGATGTCGTCGGGAAAAACTTGCGGGAATTCCTTCACTACGGGTATATCTTCGAGCTTCTTCTCTTTGCCTCCCTTCTTGACAACGTGGGTTAGAAATGCTACATAATTCTTGCGGAGATATCTTCGGGCTTGAAGACAGGACATCAGCTTGAGTCCTTTCGAAGGGGTTTCTCCAAAGATTCGTAGAGTTTGACCGTCTGCAAGAGGAATGCGAATGAACTTCTCACGGCATACTACTTCAGCCTGATGTTGGCTGAGCCAGTCCATGCCGATTATAACGTCAAAACTTCCCAACTTCATAGGAATGAGGTCAACAGAAAAATCGTGATCGTTTAGAGTAAAGGTGCAGTTTCGGATAATGGAGTTTAATGAGACCGTTTTCCGTCAGCAACTTCTACCGTTATGGATTTCATAAGTTCTTCACGAGTTTGATTGAGGATGGGTTCGAATTCTAAGGACACAAAACTCTTATCCGCGCCAGTATCAAATAACACAGATGCATAACTACCATTGACGAGAAACGTACCATTAACCACGTTGTTGTCGGCCCTAGCTTGGTTGGCGTTGATGTTAAATGCTCTTCCTCTAGCAGGTGGAGGAGCTTGGTTAGCTTGGTTCACCGGATTCGCTTGAGCTTGAGCATGTATGATGTTCACCAAGCGTGGACACGTGTTTCTAAAGTGGTTTGGGTCACCACAATTGTAGCAAGCCCGCATGGGTTGCATCATGGGGTAGTTGGGTTGATAGTAGGTTTGGGTTGCATGTTGTGTAGGTGGTGGTAGTAGGGGTTGTTGGGTTTGACCCATTATTTGATGGTGGGTTTGAGTTGTGGGTTGGTTGCGGTTCATTCGTTGCAGTGAGCGGCAGGCTTGGATGGTGTGACCTGCACGGCCACAGCCGGTGCAGTATTGACAGGGGTATTCGGGAGAGTGATGGTATTGGCAACGGGTGCACTTTGGGTAAGGGCCAGAGTATTGCCTTTTGTATGGTGCGGTTGAAGGAGTAACTTGTGTGATGGGTGCAGCAGGGATAGGGAAATTTGTTTGAGTGACGGCAAAATTTCTGGTATTTCGTTTCCTCTTGTTTGAAAATTTTGAGGATAAGGTGGGGTGGTTGGAAGTTTGGCCCTCAACGGGGGCTTTCTTTTTCTCCTCTTTGAACTTGCCGTTTCTGATGCGGTTCTCGGTAAGTTCGGTGGCTAATTCCATGGCGGCTTCGAGAGTTGCAGGCGAAGCGCTGAGGACTGAGTCCTGAATCTTCGAGGGAAGGCCTCGAATATAGTGTTCCACCAGATGGTACACGGGGGTGAACAAGTTAGGAACCATCTAGTTCAGCTCAAGAAATCTTTTGTTGTAGGAAGTGTGATCCCCTTCCTTTTGCTTCAGCGAGTGGAATTCGTCTTCCAACTTCTTGAGTTCGCTTCTCGGGCAGAAGCGTTTGGTCATTACTTGGCCATCGCGTCTTCTACTCCTCTCTTACCCTTCTCGGTGTTCCACCAGGTCAGGGCTACCCCAGATAATCTCCCGGTTGCGTAACGTACCTTGCGATCCTCGGGACAATCGCAATTTAGGAAAGTGTTTTCCATTTCCTCAAACCAGTGGAGGAGAGCGGTGACACCTTCGGTCCCTTCGAACTTTGGGGGATGCAAGACTTGAAGTGCTTGTAGGAGCACTTCTTGGAGGAGGGGTTGTCGATGTTTTGATCCTCTTGATTTGGTGGGTTGACAGGATTTGCAGTGAGAGCTTGCTGAACTTGAACTACAATATCAGGAAGTACTGCGGCCATTTGTTTTGCTATTTGAGTGGCCAAGCGTTCGTTTGACCTTCCTGACTTTCGTCCTCCATGTAGCTGCCTACCCGACATCTACAGGAATATACATAGGAAGATGGTGAGTTTATGGAGAGTTTAGGGATCATGTGTCTAAAAAAAATGAAATTAACATAAATATCAATAATGCAACCACATCCATAGGATGTCTTGGGTTAGTTCATGTCGGGCCTCAAATGTCCCCCATACCTTCACCTGTATAGTCATGTGGGCCCCCATGACTATTGGCTTGGTAGGATTCACATTAGTATTGGCGATTTAACACTCGCATGACCCGAATGAAAACCACAAAATAGTTTACAAGATGTATGGTCGGAATGTGTCCAGGTGTAGACACAATGACAACTCAAAGTGTGGTTAGCTCACACGACGTTTGGTATAGCATGCTTTGGCCTAATAGGTACTTCGTACTCTCATCGTTAGTCCCCAGGTAGGCAAACTGGTCCTTTATTTTTGGATTTATACGAATGCTAAGCCTAGACAGGACGTTCCGACTACCGGTACTGGTACCCTTCCAGTTACTACATGCCCGTCATGAGAACTCACTTTGATGAGATTTGAAAGTACGAAAATCATTGTAAAGCAATCATGAAAATGATGTGGTGTGTGCTTTCATGGATATGATATGTTATAAGAATATGGTTCATGATAAGCATTATATGATAATATATACTTATGAACATGCTTGCATAACATTGAATGTAACAATAAACATAAAGCATATAAACATCATGAATTTTGCATGTAACACACAAAAATCTAAAATTTCTAAGCAACTATAGTATAGGCTCTAAGGGTCTAATAACTATCCTATATCCCTATAGTCATGGCTCTGATACCAATCTGTCACACCCCGACCCGCAGCGGAATAAGAGTCGGAGCATAATTGGGTTATCACCAAAGCTCATGATGTTTACTAATATGTTTCATATTTATTAAATCCAAATTACATTTCAATATTCCAAGTCAAATTCATACAATACATGGAAAAGGAAAATTAACTAAAACAAATCCATAATCTAAACTGGTTTATTCTTCTAAGCCGCCCTATATGTTTCTTGCTTCAACTTGATCACCTGTATCATGTGTAAAAATGGGAAATTTTGGGTCAACAAAAGTTGGCGAGTGAACCTTGTTAAAAACATTTGTTATCAATTTATTATTGTAATTTATTTAGGAAAAACTGTGCAACAATCATATATGAACAATGTATGTAAACGTAACGATCACAAACCACCTTACTTAAACATGAAATAAGAATGACAATGTATATGTTGGCAACGTCCCGTTCACGCTCATAGGTAACGGGGAACGGACGGCCTATGCTAATGTATGTGAGATCAAGGCTCAATCAAACGGAGCCGATCTTATGTTGGCAACGCCTGGTTCACGCTCATAGGTAATGGGGAACAGCTCACGCTCATAGGTAATGGGGAGCGACGGCCTATGAAATGTATGTACTGAAATGATAAAATTAATCTAAACTTCTACCACACAAACAATGGATACACATTGAATACACACTTGATCATGAACATGATGGATGCACAAATGTTTAATTATAATAAATAAATACGACACATGATACACCCCAAAATGTGATTAAAACGGGGAATTGGTAGAGATTCACTCACATTGGGTGCGTTTGTTTGAAGATGTTGAATGCGCACGAGTTTAGGGGATTGATCGACGAGAGATAACTAACCAAATAAATAACGAAAAGGTACGGTAAGTATGTGGATTTTATTAACTATTTTAATAGGATTGTTGGGTATAATTTTGTGAGTTTAAGGCTACTTTCTAACTTTAAAAATGTTATTTTTAAGTATTTTTAATTGATTTTTAGATTAAATAAAAAAAATGTTGACTTTGACCGTTGACCGAGACGGACCGTTGACCGTTGACCGGTTCGGTCAGTTGTATGGTTGCACTGAGCGAGGTTCGAACCGGTGACCTCCCGTACGCGTGCACGCAGCTCTACCAACTGAGCTACGTGTCTAACCCGAAATAATTCTGTTTTTAATTATACTTATATACTATTTAACTTAATCCGAAAATTATTTATTTTTAAAAAGCTTTTAAGCGTATCGGACCGGTGCTGACCACAGGTCTCGAACCCGGGACCTGTGGGTTAGCGTACACACAGTCCACCGCTGGACTGTGTGTCTCACTTGGTTATCAACTCGGTTTTTATTATACTTAACATAGACTGTGTGTCAACCCGGTTCAGTTAAAAAGGCAGATTTTTATTTCAAGTGGGTAAAGCTGGGACAGGATTCGAACTCTGTTTCATGTGTGTTTGTTGCACACAGTCCACCCTGGACTGTGTGTCTAACCCGTTCATTAAACCGATTTTAATTATTCTTATATTATACAACACTTCATCTCCTTCGTTCAAAACACAGACATCGACTAATTGACTGTTATTTGATAAATTAGCTCTATGAATGTTATGAGCCATCGTAAAGAAAATGAACGGAAAGAGATTGGAGGGTTGATTGTACCAACTGTTCGTTTTTCTTCAGACGTCCGGCAAGGTCGTCGGCTCCGTCTTGGTGAGCTGGGCTAATAGAATCTACCAACAATTTGGAGGGATTAGATGTGGAATGGAACTACTGGGTAACGACTTATCAGTAAATTAGAAGAATCATACCGATTAACAGCAGTTTCCTTGAAAGCTCAGAATTTCTCCGGCGAAGACAGATAATCCGGCAACGTCGACTGGAAAGGATTCTGGGTAGGGGATTGATATTAGAATTTTGTCTAATAAAGGAACGAGCCAGAAAAATCGAAGTAATTACCGTGTAGGTGGAAGTCTCGGTTTTCCGGCGACTTGCAGATGTTTTCCGGCGAGTAAATTTTCGTCGAGAAAAGGTGCGATTTGAGAGCGTAAAGGTTTCTGGTGAATTGCGGGTGAATTTATAGGGTAGTATCGAGATGTATGGGGTCTGAAATCGGTCTCAATTCGAAGTCAGCCGTTCTCCGGCGGTTACGACTGATGTCGCGGTTTCAGACGTCGGTTATAACCGTCGTTAGAGTTAATTCTTCGGTTATCTTGAACGGAAACGTAAATTATCGGCGAAGTCGTCGGGATTTCCGACGACTGCTATTTGGGCGCAATTTGACTGAATTTGACTTCCGCACTTTTATTATTTGAATTAATTGATTCATTATATTATCAGAAAATCAAAGTGGCGGAGCGGTTGATGGCATGAAAGTTAAGTCTTTGGGAATGTCCGGCTGACCCGGTTCGACTCCCGCAGCCGGTTTTCCTTTTTAATTAATTTATTTTTATTTTTTTACAATTATAATTTATATCATCTAATTTGTTTATTAATTATGTATCGTTTAAAATTAAAATAAGCCATAAATGAACAACAAAAATTTAAAACTGATTGTTCGGTTATTAAACGAAGCGGGTTTCGAAAACCCGTTTTTCGACAAATGTTACATTACATCTCATTAGACCGCTGGGTGTGGGTGTGAGTTTTGGTGTGGCTAGCCAAACAACGCCGCTATGGTCACATCGAGCCAGCGTGGTAGCGGCGTTGCCCCCCTAGCGTGGGGTTGGTGCTTGGCGTGGGGCGGGTGGGCGAGATGAGGTGGACCGCTGGGATTGGCCGGCTGTTGCTTACCGTTGGGCTAGGCGTTTGGGCTAGCCGTTGGGATGGCGGTTCTCTTGCAAAAAATCAAATTTTTAAAAAAAAATTACTCTTATTTTACCTATAAATACCACCCCAAACCTATATTTTTTTCACTATAATCACAACACCACTTTCAAAACCAACAAAAAAAAAAGAAAATGGTGAATTGGACTCAAGAGGAGGAGCTTGCGCTCGTGACATCGATCGTTGATGCGCAACGTGTACTTGGTCGGGGTCAAACCGCGTACTGGGCACAAGCGTTTGGTCAATATCAACATGTTGGAAACGCTCGTCACAACTTGAACGCGTGTCAACATAAGTTGCGTGAACTAAAACCGAAGCTGGAAAGGTTTAAAACATGCTACAATTGTGTCCCTGCGGGTGAGCTTAGTCACGATGATCAGGTGGAGATCGCCAAAATCGACTACAAGCACGATGAGAACTCGGAATTTAAGTGGGTTGCCGACTTTAATATTTATCGTACTTTGTAATTTTTATTTTTTAAGGATTTATTAATTAGTATTTATTATTTTTTAGGATTTAATAGGACTTTTTTTTAATTTGTTAAGATTTATTAAGTTGCTTTCTTAATTTGTTAGGATCTATGTAACTTTTTTTTTTAAATTTAAGTGATGTGTTTTTATAAAAAATTCTCAATATTCATATGGCTGGCCACGTCAGCCCACATCCCCAAAAATTCATGTCAGCTATCCTTGGCTGGACCCTACCTCTACCACATGTCAACCATGTGACATAATAGTGTCCTTAAGGCACAATCATATACGATACAGAAATCAATGTACCCAATACCCCCAATGCAAATACACTAAAGTGTGAATTTGGATGTGACACAACTAACACCAAAGGCGACATGAGGGGATACAACATCTCTCCAAATTAAATACATGCTTTATCCACTTGGAATAATCTACTAATGTTAGCAAGTTAGATAAGATTGAGTAGTATGAGATCTTATAAAGTGTAAGTTTTGCTGTTCAAAAGATAAATAAATACTATGTTTCACCGAGTTTTAAACAAAGAGTTAAATGTCATTTTAGTTCCGGTGGTTTGGGCTATTTTGGCAGTTTAGTTCAAATATTTCATTTTTTCCCTGTGGGTCCAAAAGGGTTTCAGTGTTGCCATTTTAGTCCATTGTGTTAACTTAATCCATTTTTTCTATTAACCAGAAGAGCAATTCGGCCATTTTATATGTAATTCTGTTAACTAGAAGGACAATTCGGCCATGTAAATCATCGAATTGCTTTCTGGTTAACAGAAAAAATGGATGAAGTTAACCCAGTGGACTAAAACGGCAACAATGAAACCTTTTTGGACTCACAGGAGAAAAATAAAACATTTAGACTAAACTGGCAAAATAGTCCAAACCACAAGGACTAAAATGACATTTAACCCTTGAACAAAAGTACAAAAAGCAAAGAGAATTTAAGGAAATAAAAGAAAAGGCACGGATGTGTAATTTTATGTTGATAAAAAAGATACCTAAAGATTCTGTGTTTCTGGTTGGAAAATGAGACATGAAATTTACACTTATACAACTATATCTTAAAGATTTTTTTGTTTTTTGTTTTTTTAATTATTTTTTAATGACTAAACTTGCATACTATAAGGATCCCCTAACTTCCTACTACTTTAAACTCTATCTAACTCACCAACACTATAGGGCTATTCCCAAGTGGATTCTTCAAGATTTATTTAGTTATTAGTAGGTTGAGGGTATTTGTATAATGTTAATTTACAAGATTTCTATGCATTGTTGTTTGTACCTTGTGCTTTGTTGGTTTTACTTGCTTTGGGTGTTTATTTGTGTTGCTTTTTTTGTTATCTTTTTGGGTCGGTGGGGGAGGGGGTGTTAAAAGGTTGTCCCCTCACCGTCTCTTGTTCTTTACGATTTCACACACACACTCTCCCCCCTCTCTCTCTACACGTCTCTCTCTCTACGCTGTGGCAGCTTCTACATACTTTACTTTGTAAGTTCTTTCTTCATTGGTCTATGAATTTTGTTCGAACGGCTTGGTTATTGAGTGTTATTGTTTGAGCGATTTGTTTTACTGGTTTTGTGTTACTCATGTGGTTTTCCGGCCAACGCTGCAGAGTTTATGCTTTCTTTGTTGACGTATATTGTGTTGTCGTCTTTGATTTTTTTATTACATCTTTCTGACATTTGGTTTGTTGGGTTTGTTTGTTATTAATGTTACGGAGATTTGACGTTATGGTTTGTTTATTGTTACGTTCGTCTTTAAGGAAGACATATTTCAGGGTTCCTTAAATTCGGGTGATGTTTTGGGATTACCAATTGCCTTTTATGGTTCGTATCCGATGTTGAGTTTGATAATGTTTAGTAAGGTTTTGTGTGTTTTTACATGTGATGACATACTTGCATGTCTTCAATAGTAGTTAGATTTTGTATATTTGATGTTGATTTGACGATGATGCTTATTGTTTAGTATTCAGATACTATTTACACTGTTTAGTTTGTAATCGGTCTGTTAGGTGTTGTTTGTTAGTTCTTGGTCTGTTGGTGTTGTTTGTTAGTTGATGTTGATTTGATGATGATGCTTACTATTTAGTATTCAGATACTATTTACACTGTTTAGTTTGTAATTCAGATACTATATATTTGATGTTGATTTGACGATGATGCTTACTGTTAGGTGTTGTTTGTTAGTTGTTGATGTGTTAATGTATAATCGGTCTGTGAGGCTGATTGTTTAGTTTTCCAAGACTATTTTAATTTTGTGAGTGGTGATAAGATGGTATGGTTTTGAGTTTGTTTTTGAAAGGTTGTGTATTAATGAGATTTGTTTGGTGAGTGTCTCTTTACATCCATCTGAAACTATTTATGTTCTTTTGTTGGCTCTATGATGCTTTGCTTTACAGAGAGGATGGTTGCTTGCAATTTGTGAGTTATTGGTTATTAGGTTTAAAAACACACATGCAACATAAAACGTACAATGGTTCATATCTGATGTTGACTATCATGATGTTTTGTTGGATTATATGTGTTTTAACATGCGATGACATCGTTGCATGTGTTAAATGGTAGGAAGGTGGCTTACTGAGTTTTTGTTTATTTTTTGGTGAGGATGACTATGATGTTGTACCAGATTACTTACATGATGTCTAGACGTACAAATAATACTGTTGTGCTTGCTTACGTGTTGTCAAGGCGATAATGATTATCATGTAGCATTATTACTATTTGAATTTGTAGATCCAGTCTATATCTTGGTTGGGCAATGTAGATGATTTTGTTTAAAGGTTTTCTCAACAACTTTTGCATCTAGTATTGCAGCCATGATAGATTTGGATGAAAGCAAGTTCCGTTGCTACAATTATAAGCCTTTGGTTGTTCGACTCTTGGTTTTCTGCCTTTTCAGTCGACGGGGGATTTACATGCTTCAACCCTCACCGTCTCTTGTTCCTTTACGCTTTGTATGTCTTTCTAGACATGTTACTTTTGACGATTTAGCATGTTTACTGTTAACTTCCGTTGTATTACAGGCGGTTTTTGGTTGGGTGTATTATTTAGTTGTCAGAGATTGTTTGCTTTTTCGTGCATGTATATGATAAATTGGTTTTGTCATTGTTGTTTGATGGTGGCCTATTTATGGGTGTTTTGTTGATGAAGGTGGCTTTTAAGCTGGTTAATAATATTTACAGTCTTTCGTTGGATCTGTAATGCTTTTGGTTTCGTACTAACGAGGCGATGATGATTACCTATTGTAGTAGTGGTAATTTAAGAATTTGTATATCCGATCTGTATCTTGGCTTGGCAACGTAGATTGCAGTTGTGTTGTTTGAAGATTTTCTTCAACCCTTTTGCAACTATGATTGCAGCCATGGTAGATTTGGGCGTAATCGAATTCCGCGACTACAACTTTGAGCCTCTCCATACAATGTTAATTTACAAGGTTTTTGTTCATTGTGGGTTGTACCTTTGATTTGTTGATTTCTACCTACTTTTGGTGGAGTGTCTGTTTGATATTGTTTTTGGCTTTCTTAGCATTGTTGTTGAGTACCCTTCCTTTGTTTAAGTGTACGTTTCAAAGTTTGAGTTTTGGACACATGTGTTTTTCCTTTCACTAAAGGTCGGCTTTGCCTATAAAGCTTTCAATTCTACTGTAGTCTAGAATAATTGCTCTCAACTATTTTGGGTAGCGAATACTTCATCATTCGAAGTGACGTGATGGGTCAACCTTTTAAAGCTTACGATCACCTAATATGTACCATCAAAGAACAAAATGAACAACATATCAATGATGATCCCTTTACCTATACTTAGATGATATTCAGTGCTTTGTGTAGTGTCATATTACAAGTTCTATTGAGTTTACATTTCTTATTATACAATGTGTGTTTGTGAGGACGTATGTGGTCGATTATTATCAGGACAACTTCATTTGATACCGCTTGGTGATTCAATATGTTTAGCTTAGTGCAAGCTTTTGTGTCTATAATAAGTCGCATGTTTTGATTAGTATCTTAAGGCTATGAAGACTTCTCTATCTTGGCATGGCAATGAAGGTTGCTTCAAAGAAGCCACCAGTTGCAGCCGATAACCTAAGCCTATAATTCTATGTTCTTTCTCGTATGTTCTGATTTGTTGTTTTTCGATCCTTTCTTTTCTAGTTTACTATGTGTTTTTACGATGCACCTTTTGTGGGTGAATATTGTGCATTAACAATGAGCTATGTTGATCTATTATAAACATATTGTTTTCATTGTAGGATGTTGCGTTCAAACTTTCACACTGGCGGAGTTGAACAATTGAAAACCACTATTTGAAAACATACACGCTACATGTTGTCATGTAAAGTTATGGCCCCACGGTTCCCGCAACTATTCAACAAGAATACTACGTTAACTCAGTGTACGCATAATATTTTTGGTATTTGGTCATGTATATAAGTATTAATTTGGTTGAAAAAATTGATATTCAAGGTATGTTGACTTTTTCTCTAGTTAAGCGAAGTTGAGTGCCCAAAAAACTATATGTTTAAGTTTAAAAAGAAGAAGATAATTGGCTTCTGTGAGATGCCCTACAACGAACAACATATCTGACTTATCAGTAAAGTCTTATGATGAAGAGTCCAACTTTTCAAGGCAAAGAGGTATACCAAGGAAGCTAACAAAATTTAAGATGTCCCATCGAATTTTTGTGTACCACAAGCTAGCTTTTGTTGGTTGTACACAAAACCTAGTTGGGATATAGTGGTAGTGTAGAAAAACTCGACTGGGATTATTAGATTTTGCTTAAAAAGGACGCATTGTTAGAGTAAATAGGTGGTATAGGTTAGATCTTACTAAATGTTAACATACTTATTAATTAGCTAGAAATTTTGTATGCATATTGAAAGTTTCGTGACATTTTCGTATGCGTGTTTATAAGTTTTTGTTGAGGATAACTTATGTTCATATTAGGTCAAAGAAGTTGAAAATCTTATTGTTTGTTTGTTAGCTTTTTAATTTGTGTAAGTGTAACATTTCTTAACGACCTGTCTTATTTTTGAGTCAGGGTTGTAAACTTATTTCTCAAAATTTTGGGAGACGTACTGCATCGCAGGCGAGTTCGAATACTATTTTTGAGAAATTTTAAAGAACATAATTGAGTAAAGTGCAATTTGCGTCCTTGTGGTTTATGGTGGCAACAACTTGAGTCCCCCGAAAGAAACCTTTGAAACTTGCATCCTTGTGGTTTGAAAAACCCTACACTTTGAGTCCCTTGAGCTAACTTCGTTTGTTTTTCACACTGAAATAACTATAATGCCATCGTCCCTATCATTTTGTGTCCCTATGGTTTATAACTTGTTTTCCTCTACGCATGTATCATTTTCAAGAAAGTTTTATTTATTTATTTTTGTTTGATTTTTGGTTTTCAACAAACTTCTAACGCCGTTCAACACCGCAGCTCACTCCGACCCAACAACGCTCACCACAACACCACCTTCAACCACTGCACCATGCTATAAACCAACAGCCACCACCACTCCATAGCCAACAAAACACCTAAACCACAACCGCAACCCCTATATTTAATTAACACCATCATCAACCCCTCACCACCACTCGAAACACCGCCGTCAAATCACCACTCTCTACAACTCCGACCATTAACCACCTACAATCATTGCTTTAACCACCTCCATCAACATCCATTGTCCCCATCCTACACCTCCACAGTCCCATCCTTCATCTCCACCGCTACCGGAAAACTCCATTGCACCCCAAAACCCGCAACCACCATCCGCCGCCCCTTTCTTCAAACCTCACCATTCAAACCACCCTGCAACCACCACCGACAACCCACAATAAGCCTGTAACACCCACAAATCATAAGGTCAAAACAAAAATGAAAACGTCATAATTTTAAACTTTCATACCGTAAATTCATTTTTTTGACCAAAATGCCCTTGTAGTTGTTCGAACCAAACATAACCATCTAATTTTATCAAAAGTGTTAACCCGAACAACCATTTCAAGATACGAACTTTTAACTTACTTACAAAAAACCTAAGCATTTAGTCTAACATTTACAAACCAAAAGTGTTTTGACCCATTTGAAAACAAACATAAGCCGGAAATGCGTAAAGGGTGGTGAAGTGTGTTCGATCCAAGCTCGCCGTCATCTAGGGTGAGATTTTCCTATCATTCATAACCCAAATATTCATTAGTACATTTCTTTAAATATAGAAATTACATCTTCCATTCCATCTCTTATTTGACCCGTTAACAAGGTCATAATTGTAATTCTTCCTTTTACCAATTATTCCTTTCAACTAACAATTCCATTTAAAACGATTATTACGTTTACTATTCCATCATCATCATCATCTTTAATCCATCCGGCCCATTCATAACGAGTCAAAAACTTAGACCTTCAACATAGTCTATCATCCATAGCTAATTTGACCCGTTCAAAACGGGTCAACACATAACCATTTCATCATCTCAAAACTTCATCCATTTTGACCCATTTACAACGAGTCATTACATATCCCCACAAGAACTTGGTATAGGTTAAGTCTTACTAAATGTTAACTTACTTATTAATTACCTAGAAACTTTGTATGCATACTGAAAGTTTCGTATCGACTTACATTTTCGTATGCGTGTTTATAAGTTTTTGTTGAGCATAACTTATGTTCATATTAGGTCAAAGAAGTCAAAAATCTTATTGTTTGTCTATTAGCTTTTTAAATTTGTGTAAGCATAACGTTTCTTAACGACCTGTCTTATTTTTTAGTCAGGGTTGTTAACTTATTTCTCATAATTTTGGGAGACGCACTGCATCGCAGGCGAGTTCGAATACTATTTTTGAGAAATTTTAAAGAACTTAATTGAGTAAAGTGCAATTTGCGTCCTTGTGGTTTATGGTGGCAACAACTTGAGTCCCCCTAAAGAAACCTTTGAAACCTGCGTCCTTGTGGTTAGAAAAACCCTACACTTTGAGTCCCTTAAGCTAACTTTGTTTGTTTTTCACAATGAAATAACTATAATGCCATTGTCCCTATCATTTTGTGTCCCTATGGTTTTAACTTGTTTTCCTCTATGCATGTATCATTTTCAAGAAAGTTTTATTTATTTATTTTTGTTTGTTTTTTGGTTTTCAACAAACTTCTAACACCATTCAACACCGCAGCGCACTCCTACCCACTAACGCTTACCACAACACCACCTTCAACCACTGCACCATGTTATAAACCAACGGCCACCACCAAAAGGCACACTTTGGATGGATCTACTTGAACGCCTTCTGTATTAATCACATGACCATGAAACTGCACCTCTCTAAGCCAAAAGGCACACTTTGAGAACTTCGCATATAGTCTTTTCTTACGGAGCGTCTCTAGAACTTCACGTTAAAGAGAAGCATGTTCGGCCTTGCTTCGGGAATATACCAAAATGTCGTCTATGAAAACAATCACAAACTTATCCAAAATAGTTGGACGTACCCGATTCATTAAATCCATAAACGCGGTCAGGGCATTTGTCAACCCGAAAGACATTACTAGAAACTCGTAATGTCCGTACCGAGTCCGGAATGTAGTCTTGGACACATCCTCTTCTAGTACCCGTAGTTGGTGGTACCCCGATCGTAAATCAATTTTTGAGAACCAACTTGCCCCTTGAAGTTGATCAAATAGATCATTAATTCTGGGCAATGGGTAACGATTTTTCACCGTTAGTTTATTTAATTCCCGATAGTCAATGCACATTCTCATTGAGCCATCCTTCTTCTTAACAAATAAAATGGGTGCTCCACACGGTTAAACACTTGGACGTATATTGCCCTTATCGAGCAACTCTTGGAGTTGAGCCATTAATTCTTTCATTTCGGTTGGGGCCAACCGGTAAGGAGCGTTAGCTACCGGCTTGGCATCCGAGCATAGCTCGATTCTATATTCCACTTCACGATCGGGGGAAGTCCGGGTAAGTCTTCTGGAAACACATCCGGAAACTCATTCACCACCTTGACATCTTAGAGTTTTGGGGCAACTCGATCGGTGTCCACTACATAGGATAGGAACGTCTTACCCCCATTCCGTACATACTTGACAACTTGAACAATGGAGCAAAGTTTCGGATCGACAATCCTATCCCCTTATATACTTACCCGCTTTCCCCCGCGTGTTAAGACATGAATAATCTCCCTTTCACATTGGATTTAGATTTCGGCATGGTTTCAGGCTAGCCAATCCATACCTACCACTACTTTGACTTCTCCCAAAACCATCGGAACAAGATCGATATCAAATTCTTCATCCTCTATTACAATCTTACAATTTCTACATACCTTGTGCAATAAATACCTTTTACTATCGGCTATTTCTACTTCTAGGGGCGTTAGCATCTTTTTCAATCATAAAAGAAGAGTGATGTAATAATTCATTCGAAACAAATGATCTACTAGCCCCGGAATCAAACAACACATACATAGGCATAGAATTAACTAAAAATATATCTGAGACAACATCGGGGTAAGTTTTAGCTTAATCGGATGTAATTTGAAACATCCTTCCCTGTGCCTTAGATGACTCTTCTTTCTTTCCTTCCCTTTTTGCCCCTTATTGGAGTTTCGCTCATTCCGCTTTAACATGCCCAGTTGAAAACAATTAAAACACGACTTCGGATTGTTGGGACACTTGTAATACAGGTGCCCTTCTTGCCCACAATTGTAACATCCCTTCTTACCGAGTAAGCATTCGCCCGTGTGAAGTTTCCCGCAAGTTTTACAACTCTGGACTCCAATTTTCAATTTCTCCTTTTTGCCATGATCTTGAAACCTTGGCTCTTTGATGGGCTTGAGTTGGTAGACCTCTCCATTGGCCTTTTCTCCCCTCGTTCAACTTGTAACAACTCGGAAATTCGTTGTTGTCTTTTTCCTTGTTTTTATCGCTGTACTTCTTTTGTAATCCCGAGATTCGGTTCATAATAAAGTTTTTATCGCATCTAATCTCTTAATAAATCGCATACCAAATCTCATCGCATTGCAAATCGCAGTTATTTATGTGGTTTTATGTTATTTATGTGTTTGTGGTTATGATTACGCTCACTATCGCATCGCTCTCACACTCTCAAATCGCTAAATCGCACTATTATATCAACTATAACGCTTAACGCTTAATATAACTATCTAATGCGAACCGAATAACCAAACAAACTCTTAACACGAAATAAACGAAGAAAACCCAACTTTTGGGTCAAGTTCGCTCGAACTTGGTGTTACCAAGTTCGGCCGAACTTGACTGGCCAAAACAAGATTCCCTCTTTACTCTCAAGTTCGCTCGAACTTGTTTGATTCCTCACAGAATCAACAAGTTCGGCCGAACTTGACTGATCTCCTTTGAGAATCTAGCAAGTTCGCCTGAACTTGGTCTCCATCAGCTCTCATTTTGCCATCTCCTATAAATACCAAGCTCTGTTCTCTCATTTGAACTTGCTGCAAGTTCGCCCAGAGCTCTCAAAACCCGAAACCTTTGTGTTCTAAGTAAGAATCAACCCGATTTCACTGCAACAACGTTTATCAACGATCTACAAAGGTTTACAACGATTTTGGCACAAGGCATAGCCTTCGTTTTCATCAAAACTCATTCTTTTACGAAAACCTTCATCTTTTTCTTCAAAAAAACTTCTGTTTTAAGCTTAGATCTACACAATACGAGTTCGTTTGGCGATAGTAGAGACTTCCCAAACACGAGATCTGCAAGATCTCTGCTTGTAAGTGATAGATCTGAGGAAAACCTTTGAAAACCATTGATTTCTACACAAGATACGGACTTTTGATGATGTTTTGTTCATTTTCTGGTATGAAACGAAGCATCTATCATTCAAGATCCCAGATCTGGAAGCACAAGGACGTTTATGTTGGTTTACACAACCCGGACTAATCCGAACGAACCCCGAGTTCGCCGGATTAGCCCACGCTTTTGTAAAACGGCTAAAACTGTTCTAAAAGACCTCTCGGACCCAAGTTTGCTCAGTAGCACAGGGTTGGAGGGATGAACACTCGATTTACTCACCAAACGACGCGAAAACGCAAGATTTTGGATCCGAAAACATAAAGTTCACTCGAGAATCACCAGCTCACCAGGTCAAGTTCGACCAAACTTGTATCCATTTGGGTCAAGTTCAACCGAACTTTAGTGTTTCTTCACCAAAGTTCTTACAAGTTCGACCGAACTTGCCTTTTCATTAAGGTTATCTTACAAGTTCGCCCGAACTTGACAAGTTTCTCAAAGAAACTCATCAAGTTCGACCGAACTTGACTCTAAACTCTCCAAACCATACAAGTTCGCTCAAACTTGTGTGTTTACACACAAGTTCGCCCGAACTTGGCTACTGCCCAACCAAGACTTAACTGTTTCAGCTTTTCAGAGACTGATGCACTTCCTTTCGCGTATGCAGGCTGATCCGGCGCTCTTCTCGACTCTCCTCGGATCCCGAACTCTTACCTAAAAGCACCCACAGTGAGTATACTTGACCCATTTTCGCTTTAACGCACTTTTTGGGTGTTACATACGTTCCTATATCAAAATCACTTCACAAATCAAACAGTTTATCACACGCGAATAATCTGATTATATATGCTCAATACGTGATGCTAGAAACATGTGACTAGGACTTATTTTCGTTAACTTGCCTCCTTAGCTAGTATGGTACTATAGTGTGGCTTACACCCGACGGGGTCTAGTTAGGATGGACGCGCAAGCCTTCTTACGGTAGTTAGCATGAGAAATAAGCCTATGTTAATCTGTGTGAAAATGTTTCGGTGTATCATGCTATGTAGTTAGATTATTTCGCGAATGCTTTCTCGATTATGCTAGTAGTACTTAAACCTGTATGCTCACCTTTACTTAATTGTATTGACATGTATTTTAACGTATGTAACAGGTTGAGGATTTTAGCTATGGATGCTTGGATGTTGCATGCTTAGCGTAGTTTAGTTTTGTTTAGTTAGTTTGTTGATGTATTTCAGATTTTGAACTTATGTATGAAATCTAGGGGAAATCGAACACGGTTGAATTTTATGAAAAATCTCTGTTTTGTAATAATTGTTTAAATGTTACGTTTAATAGTATGGGATATTAAGCAGGTTGTGATATGTTAAATGATTGTTATGGAACATCTCGTGAAATCAATCTGGTCGCCTAGTGCCACTAACCCCGATGTTTCCACCATCGGTTGGGGTGTGACACAACTTGTCTCTTTAACTCAATCTCCCTATCTCTTGCCCAATTTATGAGCTCATTCAACGTTTCACATTTAGAGGGAGTTATGAACTCTCGATACTCGGCCTTCAACATGTCATGATATGAATAATCTTCACCCTTTCCGTCCTTACTAGGTATTGACAAAACTTCATCTTGTCAAGGAAGATATTCATGATCTCATTGATTGATTCCCCTTTTTGGCGAAGACGTAAAAAGTCTTCTTGGATTCTATCCATAGCAGATTGTGTGCAATGATTCAAGAAAGGCTCCTTAAATTCTTGCCACGTTACAGCTTGAATCTTATCTTCTCCTACCTCTTTACAATAGGCGTCCCACCAATCCTTAGCTTGGAGTTGGAGTAGGCCCATTGAAAACATCACTTGATCCTCTTTCTCGCATCGACTTCTTATAAACACTGCTTCCATACTCAGATCCACCTTTGGCACACTATCGGATCAATCTCCCCCTTATATGGTAAGGGATTACAAGCCATGAACTCTTTATAGGTAAATCTACAAGCCCCTTTCTTTCCTTGTATTTCACCTATCATTTCTTTCAATTCATCCATCTTGCTTGTCATCATTGTTTCTATCACTCCTAATACGTGGCTTTTTACTTCTTGGGCTAGCCGAGGAAGGTTAGCCTCAGTCTCTTTTCCAACTTCTTCCGCAATCATTGTTTTTATTTCTTCTTGGCGTGCCGCTTCATCATCGTTTACATTTCTTTCGTCCGCCATGTACATAAACATTTCTCATATTCGTTAAATACATACTTTACTTCATCGCATTGTTACTTCATGCTATCACTATTACGTTTTAATAACTTTCGTTTCTTATTCATTATCATGGTCATCGATCACGAGGGACCATATAATACATAAGTTCTAATCGTAGGGATTAAGAATCCCAAACCTTTCTTATTTGCATTCCTGCATCACACATTTCTCGAAACATAATCATGCGACATAATTAAGTTTTGACACCTTTTGTAGGTTATGCTACTTTTTCGGAAGTTTATCGGTGCCTTTGCTTTTTTGTTTGCTACTTGAACCCGCCGTAAGCTACTGTCCACCCGTCGTAGCTTACGATAGGGACTTTCTGCCGAAGCAGAATCCCCCTGCCGTAAGTTACAGCTAGCTGCCATAGCTGACGGCCAGCTGCTGTTGTTGTTTGTCTGCAACTTATTTGACCCGTTTCGAGTCCTGCTCGATTGGCCGGCTCCAAGACTTCCAAACATGCCTTTTAATATCTTATCTGTTTTCACTTCTTTACAAACCTACCCCCTATTGTCACCCAATCGTATCGAAATTTATAAAAGAATGATTAGATACCTACCTCCCATTTGCGTCTTGGAGTGAACACACACATCCTCGTGAGCTTTTGGTTTGAGTCCGAGCACTCTAACTCGTGCTCGAATCTCTCAAACGTAGGTTCTGATACCAACTTATAACGTCCATATTATCATAAGGTCAAAACGAAAAATAAAAATGTCATAATTTTAAACTTTCATATCAAGATACAGACTTTAAACTTGCTTACAAAAGACCTAAGCATTTAGTCTAACGTTTACAAACCAAAAGTGTTTTGACCCATTTGAAAACAAACATAAGCCGGAAGCGCGTATAGGGCGGTGAAGTGTGTTCGATCCAAGCTCGCCATAATCAAGGGTGAGATTTTCCTATCATTATAACACAAATATTCATTAGTACATTTCTTTACACATAGAAATTATATCTTCCATTCCATCTCTTATTTGACCCGTTAACAAGGTCATAACTGTAATTCATCCTTTTACCTTTTATTCCTTTCAACTAGCAATTCCATTTAAAACGGTTATTGCGTTTACCATTCCTTCATCATCAACATCTTTAACGGGTCAAAAATTTAGACCTTCAACATAGTCTATCGTTCGTGGCTAATTTGACCTGCTCATAACGGGTCAACACATAACCATTTCATCATCTTAAAACTTCATCCATTTTGACCCGTTTACAACGAGTAATTACATATCCATTCCTTATCCATTTTGACCCGTTTACAATTCCATAATTTACATTAAGATAAAATGAAGTTCATATGAACTTACTGTGAACTTGCGTTACTTGGGCCTTGGAATGGCTCATGTGTTCTTCCTTCTTCGCTCCTATAAGTTACAACTTCTCATTTTTAGCTTTCATACAATTCATTCCATATGCATACTTCTTTATTTATTATGGTGCTAATTAACCATATACATTTCCATTTTCATCCTAATACATCAATTTAACAAATACTCATGTCAAAATACAACTAAATCAATCAAAGCATCTCATTGAACATGTTGTGTGCGTACCATCAACAAAGCATAATGTACAAGTAATTTAAGCATATTTTCCTATATCATCCATAGATTAACATAACAATTCAAACTTCACAAATCATCATCATAACCATGTATCTTTTGTTCTATATCAAATTATCCAACAAAATACCTACTACATGTAACTTCAAACATTAACATTATACTAATTTGCACATAATCTTCACTAAACTTCATCATTCTACAAATACAAGTGGATTATACCCAAAATCACCAATATAATCAAAATTAAGCACATTACAACTTCTACATGTTGATATTAACTAGCATTCATGTTCAGTTTCATAAAACATTCACGGTTTACACATAACCCATTTCATCAACAATCACTAAAACATGAAATACAACTTACTTGGTGATTAGAACACTTAGATGATCATGAATCTTAGTCTATGCATTAACATTCAGCCTAATTTCACCCTCAATTTGATGATTTCCTTGTAATTGTTGAAGGGGAATGTTCTCCTTCTCTCCTTTCCCATGATCGTACATAACACACACAAGTTCTGCATTTCCTTTATGTCATACAATTTATTTCCAGTTTACATTTTAAGCCCTTAGCATTTGGAACATGTCATTTTATTATTCCAAGTACTAACTTGGTTACCTTTCTCTTAGTTAACTTGGTTTATACTAACAATCAAACTTACTAGCTTATAACTAACTTTTATTATAGTAAATTTCTATATTCACCATTTTTCCATTAAGACATCACACGTTTAACATTATAATATAACATACAAAATTTGGGGTGTTACAAAACCACCACCTCACACCACCATTCTTCACACCTGGCTTGTAATCGGTTCATCACCATTAACCTCCATTGGAAGCAACACCCACTTAAAACCACTTGTAATTTGGTTGACCAGCAACATATTTAACTTGGTCATATGAATCAAAAGGTTGTTGATTGTTGGTGTGTAAATTGGAAGTTTGATGTTTGAATGATTTCATAAATCATATACAACTAGATCTGTGACATTTAAATATGGTGTTTGATTTGTAGAGAGAGGAAGGAATGATGTGGGTGGCGGCATAATTAGTTTTCAAATAGTAGGGTTTTGTTGATATGTGAAAAGACCATTTTAATCCCCATGATGTTCACTTTTTACAGAAAAACTAATGGAGTTAGCTCCATGGACTCAAAGTGTATGGCTTTTCAAACCACAAGGACACATGTTTCCAAAGGTTTCTTCAGGGGGGGGGGGCTCAAGTTGATGTTGCCCCAAAACCACATGGACGTTAATTGCACTTTACTCAATTCAATCACTTTATTTTCTCTCCAAATCTCTCTAATTTGGATGAAAGAAATAAACATCAAGTGACAACTGTGTCTTCAGTTGTCATTATCAAATCCCAAACAATTTCATAAGCAATAAACCTTGAGTTTTATTCATTGAATTGTGAAATTTATCCATAACAATTGCACAATATCAATCCTTGTCCTAAATCGAGCTCTTAAACAATTTTTGGAAAGTTATACGTAAACTACTACGTAAACATAATCAGTTTAATGCAACGTGTATTCCGGAATAATGACATAAGCTAAACATACCCTAAATATCCTTTACATAACTTAGAAATAAGTTTTGAAGGGTTTGGTATGTCAAAAACATGCTCATGCAACTCCAGGGACTATTTTGCAAATTCTGCGAAAGTACGCCGATTCGCATATTTCTTAATCCGGAACATGTACGCACATCCAAAAATTATGTAATCATTAAAATCTTGTATTTTAATAATTGGAATGCAAAAATATCATTCGTTGCGAATTTAAGGTCATTTGCGTGATCGTTACGATTTTCGTCGTTATTAACCGAAACCCGCAACCGTACGACCAAACAAGCTGACGTCCGTGACATTTCCAGACATATTTCAAGTTCCCTATGCTTTATAAGCTTGAAAATAAGGTTAACGGGTGTAGGGGCCTGTTCTGCCATTTTTCAAAACTATATGTTAGCTAAAGGGCATACGGACCGTAAGCCCAAAGCCCTTACGGTCCGTAAGGACCCCCCAGCTCAGCAGAAACTTGGCAGCTTGTTATTTTTTGCTTGATGCCAAGTACACAAAATTGCCACAATTTCTTCTGCTTGGAACAAGTGTTATGACCATCCTAGGATCATGCCAACACATGGGACACTTGGAGTGATCTTGTGGCTTCAATATTACTATAAATTGCAAACAAAGTTGGCCATTTTTCCTTACTCATTCACTTCTGTCACACCCTCAATTTCCACTTGCGGAGTTTTACCGCGAGGCGTGTGATCAAACCAGAATCTGAGACACTAGTAATATCGAACGACTCTATGATTTATTTAAACGTTTTCCAAAAACATTTGTTTAACCATTCATAGTTATTTTCAAATTGTCTTAGTTTAAAAGTTTAGCGGAAGCATTAGTTTCAAAGTTGAGCGGAAGCATTAGAGTAAAGTAAAGTAACGGGCGCCAACATAAACGCCAAAACCAAAAATCCCAAACAATATTCGTAAATAAGACTCGATAAAAATGTCTTGATCAAATGCAAGTGAGTGCACCTAGCGCTCCTAGCGTCCTGAGAAACATGTAAAGAAACAAGTGTCAACATTAAAGAAGAGTGAGTTCACAGGTTTTTATAAGTTCACAAGTTCGGTTAAAAGTTTGTTTCCCCCGTTATCCCTAACCCGGGATAACGATATAGTTCCATTATTCCTAACCCGGAATAATAATGTTGGTTCCATTATTCCTAACCCGGAATAATAATGTTGGTTCGTAATTAAGTTCAGTGTTAACATGTAGGTAGCGAGCCTAAAGTTACGTCACATAAGAGTTCGCGATCGAAGCTGACCGTTGTGCCTCAGTGTTGCCAGGCCTATCACTGACTATGGCGAAAGTTAGGCCAAATTAATCACCCGTTGATCATTCCCGGTCGGCTAGCGCGACTAGCTCGGGTGGGGCTTGTCGGGCCCAGTAGTACTACTTATAATTTCCCCGCTATCTAACCCAATACTAACGATCCGAGAGTTTGTTGAGGACTTCCGTGATATAGCTACTTAGTGACCATAACCTACATTAACATTAACTTAGTTAACGAGTTGTTTAACGACGTTAATTTCGCATAACGTAAAAGATAGAGTTATAGAGTGTATACATGTTTCTCCCCTTGTTATTTAAAACCGGATAAAATTGGGACCGTGAACTCACCTTAAATTGCTCGGTTAGTGTAACACAAAAGTAGCAAATGATGGGACCGCTAATCGCGTTCTAACATGTCAACCGATTTAAAGTTAGTGTGTGAACACACTGATACAAAACCCTACGCATAACTAACACACAGTGCAGCACACGTAATAACCAATTCGAAAACACAATCATGCATACAAAGTATCATCATACCAAAATAATGATCAAACCAACTTGTCATAAACACAGATTAACTCATACAGCACTTTGGTACACACAAACGCAAGTTATCATGTTTCAGCTTGTACGCTCATAACTGGGCTGTTTTCGAGGATTTTTATAAAATAGTTCCAACGTTCCAAAAATTCCAATTTTTTTACAGGAGGTGTCAACTAAACTGTAGAATTTTATGTAAACTGTTCAAGTCCTAACGCTTTACCAATTATTTATAAATGTTTATATACTAGGCTGCAGTCAGATTCGTCGCTTTCTGACTGTAGTCCACGGGAAAAATTATTTAAAAATCATCATTCATCCAATTAACAAAATTCCAGTGGGAGTTTTTTGCAAATTCCTGTCTCCAGTTACTGTACAAATTTCATGACCCAACCCTCTACAGACTATGAGATCCGACTCGATAAATAACTAGCAAATTTTGCAGAATTTACGCAGCTTCAGCTGCTGCACTAAATGACCACTTAAAAATAGCAAACGACCTCAGAAAAATATAAATCCGGCGCCATTAGAAGCGTTTTTCAAAAATACACGTTTCATGCTTTAGAAAATCCACTTTTCGATAAATAATGATCATGTCACAGCCAACTGAAGTTGGCTGTAAATGCCATTCAGCAACCTGTTTTTGACTTTTATCGCATTAGAACATGCTTAAACGAGGTTTATTTGTCAAATATCATCATGTATATCAATATTCATACAAACCCTAATCATATAACATGATCTTTATCGCTAAAACGCAGCCTATGATTCTAGTATTCATCATAACATCACAATCGCAAAAACTCGCATAATTATCCGAACTAATCATAAATCACAACACTTTTCATACCAATGATCCTACCATTACACATAATCATGATCAAGATTACACAAACCCTAATGTGATTTTGCAAAACAATTAAACCCTAACCTTGAAACGATGATGATTAGCGAACTGGAACAAGATTGGAATCAATCCTTGGAGAGTTGCGACAGTGAGAGAAGGGGGGGCTGCCGTCGGTTCTCTTAGGAACTAGGGTTTAGTGTGTTTTTTTTTGAAACTATAACATGCATACGTACCAATATATAGCACAAGGGAAAAGAAGGAGAAAGGGAATGGGGGGCGCGCGACCGCAAAGGGGAGGGGGTTTAGGTAAGTAGCTTGGGCCTCAAGTTTAGGTTAGTTCCTTGGGCCTCAAGGAGGTGAGGTCGACACGTTTCGCGGCTCGGTTCGGTTCGGCTATTTATTTGTTATTTTTTTATAACTAATAATCGCGATTCAAGGCGTGATACAATAATCTACAAAATATACAAACGTCTAATCACACATAGCACGTAATTCACCCAATAAATTCACAAAGTTAGCGTAGTTATTGCGAGCGTGTAATTTAATTCTCCGAATTAAATTAGAGTAGTAATGAATAACCGTGAAGTAGCGCGTTTAAGATACCTGAAAAGCCGGATGTCACATTATCCCCATGTTGAAAGAATTTTCATCCTGAAAATTGAGTAAACGCGGTTTAGAATGCAACGCACAAAGATTCAGTTTGTTAGCAATGATACAAGAAATTCCCAGGCTGTCACATCATCCCCATGTTGAAAGAATTTCGTCCCGAAATTTAGTTGGTGGTAACGTCAGATTGCTGCTCAGCTGCAAAAAGGTGTGGGTATTTGCTTTTCATTTGGTCCTCTCTTTCCCACGTGAACTCCGGTCCACGCTTAGAGTCCCAACGAACCTTGACAATCGGTATCTTGCTGTGCCTTCGAGTCTTAATCTCACGACCATGATCTCGATAGGTTGTTCCACAAAATGCAGTTGCTCATCCACTTGAATCTCATCCAATGGAATAACTAGGGTCTCATCTGATAGACACTTCTTCAGATTGGACACGTGAAAAACGTTGTGAACTCCACTGAGTTCGGCAGGAAGGTCTAATTGATAAGCTACGGGCCCGATACGCTTCGAGATCACAAATGGGCCTACGTACGGGTTTAGTTTGCCTCGTTTCCCAAAACGGATTACACCCTTCCAGGGTGACACCTTCAGTAGGACGCGGTCGCCTACTTGAAATTCGAGTGGTTTGCGTCGTTGATCAGCGTAGCTTTTCTGTCGATCTCGTGCCGCTGCCATACGGTTTCTGATTTGCACAATCTTTTCAGTAGCCTCAAGTATCAACTCAGGACCTGTGAGTTGACTGTCACCGACTTCTGCCCAACAGACCGATGATCTACATTTGCGACCGTATAATGCTTCAAACGGTGCTGCCTGAATACTCGTATGGTAACTGTTGTTATACGAGAATTCCACTAAAGGCAGATGGATTTCCCAACTGTTCCCGAAGTCTACCACACATGCCCTAAGCATGTCTTCCAAGGTCTGAATGGTCCTTTCACTTTGACCATCCGTCTGAGGGTGGTAAGTGTGCTCATATCTAAGCGTGTACCCAACGCTTTCTGAAGTGACTGCCAAAAGTTGGACGTGAAACGAGCATCTCTGTCTGAGATGATGGACGTTGGCACCCCGTGCCGAGAAACTACTTCCTTAATGTAGATGCGAGTCAACTTATCCATCTTATCTGTTTCTTTGATCGCTAGGAAGTGTGCGGACTTAGTTAGACGATCCACGATTATCCAGATGGTATCGCAACCACCCGGAGTTCATGAGAGTTTAGTGATAAAGTCCATCGAGATCTGATCCCATTTTCACACTGGGATCTCAGGTTGTTGAAGTAGCCCTGATGGCTTCTGGTATTCCACCTTGACTTTCGCACAAGTCAAACACTTGCTCATGTAGGTGGCTATATCCGCTTTCATGTTGGGCCACCAGTACGCGGCTTTAAGGTCTTGATACATCTTATCCGAACCAGGATGGACAGAGTATCGGGATTTGTGAGCTTCGTCCATAACTAGCTTCCTGAGGTCTCCGTAGAGAGGTACCCATATACGATTCATGAAATACCGGGCACCATTGGGTTTCACTTCCCAATCGCGTTCCATCTTTCCCACAGATTCAGCCTTGATGTTTTCTTCCTTAACTGCTTCTAGCTGCGCGTCGCGTATATGTTCGGGTAATCCCGAATGAATTGTGAACTGTAGTGCTCGTACCCGACGAGGTTTCAAGTCCTCCTTTCTACTGAGGGCATCAGCTACCACGTTAGCTTTACCCGGGTGATACCGAATGGCACATTCATAATCGTTCAGGAGTTCAACCCAGCAATGCTGTCGCATGTTCAACTCCTTCTGGTCAAAGATATGCTGGAGGCTCTTGTGATCCGTGTAGATTGTGCACTTTGTTCCATATAGATAGTGTCTCCAAATCTTAAGTGCAAACACAACTGCTCCCAATTCCAGGTCATGTGTTGTGTAGTTTTTCTCGTGAACCTTCAACTGTCGGGATGCATACGCGATGACCTTATCATGTTGCATGAGTACGCATCCCAATCCCTGAATGGAAGCGTCACAATATACCACAAAATCATCTGTCCCTTCTGGCAAGGACAAAATGGGTGCACTGCAAAGTTTCTGCTTCAGCAATTGAAATGCTGCTTCCTGCTTGTCACCCCAAGCATACTTGGTGCCCTTTTGGGTGAGAGAGGTAAGCGGTTGTGCGATCTTGGAAAATCCCTCGATGAAACGTCTGTAGTAACCAGCCAAACCCAAAAATTGGCGGATCTCTATCGGTGTCCTGGGTGCTTCCCAGTTCTTGATAGCATCGATCTTGGCGGGATCAACATGTATACCCTTTTCATTCACGATATGCCCGAGGAACTGAACTTCCCGAATCCAGAAATCACACTTCGAAAACTTGGCATATAGTTTCTCCTGTTGAAGTAATTCCAGCAATAATCGTAGATGCTCAGCATGTTCTTCTTCACCCTTAGAGTAGACGAGTATATCATCGATGAACACGATGACAAACTTGTCGAGATACGGCTTACACACGTGGTTCATGAGGTCCATGAACACCGCGGGTGCGTTGGTGAGACCGAAGGGCATGACCAAGAACTCATAATGGCCATACTGAGTACGAAATGCCTTCTTGGAGATATCCTCATCCCTGGCGCGTAACTGGTGATAACCAGACCGTAGATCAATCTTGGAGTAGCAGCTTGACCCTGAAGCTGGTCGAAGAGATCGTCGATGCGAGGTAATGGGTATCGGTTCTTGACGGTAACCTTATTGAGTTCCCTGTAGTCAATGCACATGCGGAAGGTCCCGTCCTTTTTCTTGACAAAAAGGACCGGAGCTCCCCATGGCGAAGTACTGGGTCGGATAAATCATTTTTCCAACAATTCCTGAAGTTGGGTAGACAGCTCTTGCAGCTCTGCTGGAGCTAAGCGGTACGGGGCCTTGGCGATAGGAGTCGCATGGTTCGTCAATTCGATTTCAAACTCCACTTGTCGATGTGGCGGAAGACCAGGTAACTCCTCTGGAAACACATCGGAAAAGTCACGGACGACGGGGATATCTTCAATCCGCTTCTCGTCCTTAGGCTGCTCGGTGACCAGTGCGAGCAAAGCGAAGGAGTTCTTTCTCCGAAGATACTTCCGAGCTTGCATGTAAGAGATGATGTTTGTGACGACGCCTGCCTTCTCGCCTTGCACCATCAAGACTTCGTCGTTAGAGAGCGGAATACGGATAGCTTTCTCGAAACAGAGAACTTTAGCTCGGACGTCGGATAGCCAGTCCATTCCGGCTATCACGTCAAAACTACCCAGGGTAGTTGTCATCAGATCAATGGTAAAGGTGTGACCCCGAGTTTAAGTTGACAGTCGGTTACTAAATGGGTCACATCTACAGATTTGTCAAATATCATCAGGTATATCAATATTCATGCAAACCCTAATCATATAACATGATCTTTATCGCTAAAACGCAGCCTATGATTCTAGTATTCATCATAACATCACAATCGCAAAAACTCGCACAATTATCCGAACTAATCATAAATCACAACACTTTTCCTACCAATGATCCTACCATTACACATAATCATGATCAAGATTACACAAACCCTAATGTGATTTTGCAAAACAATTAAACCCTAACCTTGAAACGATGATGATTAGCGAACCGGAACAAGATTGGAATCAATCCTTGGAGAGTTGCGACCGTGAGAGGGGGGCTGCCGTCGGTTCTCTTAGGGACTAGGGTTTAGTGTGTTTTTTTTTTGAAACTATAACATGCATACATACCAATATATAGTACAAGGGAAAAGAAGGAGAAAGGGAAGCGGGGCGCGCGACCGCAAGGGGGGGCGGTTTGGGTAAGTAGCTTGGGCCTCAAGTTTAGGTTAGTTCCTTAGGCCGCAAGGAGGTGAGGTCGACACGTTTCGCGGCTCGGTTTGGTTCGGCTATTTATTTATTATTTTTTTATAACTAATAATCGCGATTCAAGGCGTGATACAATAATCTACAAAATATACAAACGTCTAATCACACATAGCACGTAATTAAACCAATAAATTCACAAAGTTAGCGTAGTTATTGCGAGCGTGTAATTTAATTCTCTGAATTAAATTAGCGTAGGAAAGAATAACCGTGAAGTAGCGTGTTTAAGATACCTGAAAAGTCGGGATGTCACAACTTCTTCTTTCTCTCTTGCTCTACTTGGAGGCTACCACATTGTTGGAGGCTTCCTAACTGAGCATTCTTCCTCCTTGAGCTCTTCAAGTGTTCTTCAAACACAAGTAAGTGCTCTCTCTTAGTCTTGTTTATTTCTTTTAGCTTATTTGAGCTAAAAGTCAAACATATTGACTTTCTGTTTGACTTTCAGTTCTGACCATGACTTGGTCAAAGCAAAGTCCAACTGGACTTTGCAACGTGATCGTAATCACGATGTTTATGATCCTTAGCGATCATGCCTAATGATTACCACGTTTACTAGTCGAAGTGACGAGTCAAAGTTTCAGTCAAAATGCACATTATTTTGCGACAGAACTATTTTCGGGTATCAAAACACTAAGTTTTGATACCAAAACATTTTTATAACTTAGTTAGACATGTTGTGACATGTCTAACTCGTCACTTTTAGTTTAACGTTTATTTAGGGTTGTAAGTTGAGCGGTCTTGACCACCGTTTTGACTTTCAAATCCGACCCGTTTGGTCGATCTTAGGATCCGACCAAACACATATTTGTGGCTATAGTTGTATAAGGGAATAACCCTCTGAGGTTATACCTTATGGTCACGTTGTTTGATTAGTATTATGTTGAGTCGTCTATTATGCCTTATAAATGACCAAAATGCCTTTTTTGCGCATAAATCAACTTTAAGCATATGTAACCAACATTTTGACATATAAACTGATGTTGCAACTACATTAAAATGTTTTGGCATATAAGACTTGTCATAACACATATCTAACCATCCGAACACAAATTTACGCAAATGCACCATAAAAGTAGCGTAAACTATCTTAACGAGTCATAACGGGTCAAAAGCACTTAGGTTTCATTTCAAATCAGAATGTAGACTTTGTTAAACCATTCCATATTAATTCCAACACTCATTTGGTTTACAAGACCTCATTCTATCCGATCCACCGATTAAAGCCCTGATATTTACATAGTTATTTGATTTTAGGACACACTTGAACCTTTGATCCTTTGAAGCTTTGATATATCATTTGATCCAAGATTTACATTGCAATCCCAAGTGAGTACATAGTCCCCTCTTACGTTTATCAAATGTTTTGGGGTGATACATATGTGCTTAAGACTACTTTAGCATTTTCATGACATTACATATGCTTTGATTACATAAAGACATATAGTACATGATTTCAATTGCATTTTACTTCGTATGTTGACTTAGCATACGATTTCAAAGACATTTTACATGATATATTGACTTAGTATACCTACACATGGTTTCAAAGACATTTTACTTCGTATGTTGCTTACCATACCTAGTACACGATTTCAAGACATTTTGCTTGGTATATTGACTTAGTATGCCAAGTACATGGTTTCTAAACATTTTCATAACATGCTTACATTGTTCAAGACATATTGGTGCGTTGAATATACGAATGATACATTCATTAACAATGATGCCGACCGGTAGTATGTAATGGTACCATAGGTTTGACACCCCATTCCCGCTTTCTAGTCGTTTGAAAGTATCCATTGGGGAATGACAGAATCCGATGAACATTAATAGACCTTTGTTTTTGTAAGGGTTTATTCGATAGTCGACAAGGCTTGAATATATTCGCCAACAATCCTAATATATGTTTTTACAAAAAAGCAATGGTTTATAAGACATAACTTTTGGATTTAAACAAAACCTTTGTTTATTCAAAGATATTGTTTTATACAAGGACGATTGGTTTATAACAAGGACAATTGGACGATTGGTTTACGGTAAGTGTTTTAGATAACGAGGCGTGTGTAATATAATAAAAGCATGGTGGATACGCCGCTGGTACTTCCTATATATAAGTGTTTTTATTATATTACATACTGTAGCATTATCTAATTCACTTTGAACTAAGACAAGACATTTCATTTTTATACAAGACATTGGATATTACTCGACATTGTTACACATGACATTAGCTTATACATAACACTTGGTTTACACTAGACATTGTTTATACATAACATCTGGTTTACACAAAGACATTGATTTATACATGATACTTTTTATACAAAGACACGACACATTTCATACAAAGACATGACTACTTTTACAAAAGACATATTTTGGTTATTAAGTTAACCATGCATCATTCTTTTAAATCATTGATTTTCATATGATTTTACAAAAGAAAACATTTTTACAAAGGATCATTGGCTACTTTTAGTTAAACATTTCTTTTAACAATTCAAAGCCATGAATCCTCATAAAAAAAACCTATGTTACTCACATGCATTTTTATGCTGACGTTCCTATTTTCACAAATGTTTCAGGTTTACTTTTGTGATGATTGTCGTCGCATGCTACACTTAGGATGGACTCGTGCTTTAATGACTTCAAAACTTGAAAGACATTTTCATTGTATTTCATATTCATTATTCCAAGACGATGTAATTCGATAATTCAATAAAACAAAACTTTAAACATGTGTTGTGAAATAATTTGTAACGTGACTACCCAAGGGTTTCCGCGGTGTGTGTTGTATTACGCGATTTGGGGTGTTACAGATTGGTATCAGAGCCATGGTTATAGGGAATTAGGTTATTAGTAATGCTTTGACCCAGTCTATAACCTTCCTAGGACCCTAACGCTAGTTTACTTGCTTTTAGATTCTTAACACGATACCATCACCTATTCTTAGGTGAATACCAAAACAAAAACACAAATTTCAAAATGATTTTGAAAATCAATCGTCTATTTTTGGATGATTCGCTTTTGGCTTAATGCGTTCAAAGTTTTCAAAATCTCGTCAAAGTTTGGGCTTTAATAATGTGAACATGTGCAATGTCTTCGTGATACATTACAAATCCGCATTATCAGACCAGTCAGTCTTACCTGGGAACTCTTGGGGTGAGTGTCCACTTATAGGCTAAAACATGTCTTTGCGATACATTACAAAGACCCATTTACTTTGATTAGTCAATGTGTCGTTTGTTTTAAATAACGAACAAATGATTACAATCTTTAAACTTCGTCGATATTATTCATCTTTGGTCATCCTTTATCAATCTAATTCGCTCTCTCACATATTTCCTCTCTCTTTTAGAATGCCTCCTCGTCACAACACTGCTCAAGACGCCGAAATGGCAGCTTTAATTGCGCAACAAATGGCCGCTATACTTTCGAACCTTGTGACCCAACTAAATCAAGCTTACAATAACAATAACAACAACAATGCACCTGCTTAGTGCAACTATAAACAATTTTTTTCGGCTAAACCACTCAAGTTTTCTGGGTCTGAGGGAGCTACTGGGCTCCTACAATGGTTCGAGAGTATCGAAAGCACTTTCTGTTATCTGCAGTGCCCTAACGAACGCAAAGTAGAGTTTGCTACGAGTGTTTTTCAAAAGAGAGCACTCACATGGTGGAACGGAGTGATGAGAGACAGGGGTGCTAATGTGGCAATGGCTCAAATATGGGAAGAGCTTCAAGCTCTCATGATGAAAGAATTATGCCCACGTCATGAACAAATGGCACTTGAGAATGAGTTCCGTGATCTTAAACAGGATAGTGGAGAACATCGTGCCTACACTGACCGATATGAGGAGCTAAGTTTGTTGTGTCCTGCAATTGTTACGCCTTTGGATAAGGCAATCGAAAAGTACATTGATGGCCTGCTTAACCCTGTTCAGGATATTGTTACTAGGTAGCAACCCTACCACCGTTCGACAGGCTATCAAACTCTCTACTACCCTGACTGAGTCTCAAATAAAAAAGGGTAAACTTTTCCGCAAAGGCGATAAGAAACCATCTGATAAGACTATACAAGAGAAACCTAAAGAAATCAAAGCTGAACCTTCCAAGAAATCGAGGAAGCGTAAGGCTTCACAAAATTTCACTGTGGTTACTCAACCCAATCAAGCCTCTCTCAATCAAATAGCACAGCCCCCTGCTAGGAAACCATACAATGGAACCGCACCTCTGTGCAACCAATGTAACCTCCACCATCATGCCAATGTTCATTATCGAAAATGCTTAAATTGTGGACGTTTTGGACATACGGCTAACACTTGTCGCATTGCTGCTAAACAAAACCAAATTGTTAACAACCCTTCTCAGGGACGTGCTCTTAACGCTGGAGTTAACGAGCCTCGTGCCGACAATAATGTAGTTATAAACTAATATACTTGTGCATGTATGTGTAATGTATACCCATATAACAAATTACAAAGTTCTCATTCTTTACAAAATTGAACTACTCTCGTAATTCATCTTGATTGTGAATGCACATTCTTTATCGAATAACACGTGATACGCACACGCTATTCCAATTGTTAAAACAAAGCGTCCTTCTTTGACCCTGTCCATAATCCACCACTTGGCAAGATACGCTATGCGGACAATGGAACGAATTAAGTAATTATGGGTGCACATAATTATGAAATTCGATGCATAGAAACCATAGTAAGTCCTGCTGAGTTTAATGACATAAAATCTAGAGTGATTAAATAACGAGACGAATGTAATACAATAAGAACATGGTGGATACGCCGTTGGTACTTCCTATATATAAGTGTTCTTATTGTATTACCTGTCATAGCGTGATCCAAATCACTTGAGGATTTTATGTTATCCTCAATCGATATGTGCTATTTTAAACGAGAAACCAAAGCTATCTATATTCATTTCCACTTCTGACGAAATACCCACTGGAAAATGAATTATCCATTCATTTTCGCTTCTAAAGAAGTATCCACTGGAAAATGAATAATCTCTTCATAATCCTTCATTTCTGCTTCTAACAAAGTATCCACTGGGAAAATTAATTATCCATTCATTTTCCCTTCTAAAGAAGTATCCACTAGGAAATGAATAATCTATTTATAATCCTTCATTTTCGCTTCTAACGAAGTATCCACTAGAAAATGAATCATTCATTTTCGCTTCTAAAGAAGTATCCACTGGGAAATGAATAATCTATTTATAATCTTTCATTTCCGCTTCTAACGAAGTATCCACTGGAAAATGAATTATCCATTCATTTTCGCTTCTAAATAAGTATCCACTGGGAAATGAATAATCTATTTACAATCCTTCATTTCCGCTTCTAAATGAAGTATCCACTGAAAAATGAATTATCCATTCATTTTCGCTTCTAAAGAAGTATCCACTGGGAAATGAATAACATATTCACAATCCTTCATTTCCGCTTCTAACGAAGTATCCACTGGAAAATGAATTATCCATTCATTTTCGCTTCTAAAGAAGTATCTACAGGGAAATGAATAATCTATTCACAATCCTTCATTTCCGCTTCTAACGAAGTATCCACTGGAAAATGAATTATTCATTCATTTTCGCTTCTAAAGAAGTATCCACTGGGAAATGAATAATCTATTCGACAATCCTTCATATCCGCTTCTAACGAAGTATCCATTGAGGAAAAATGAATTATCCATTCATTTTCTCTTATGAAGAATGTCCATTGCGGAAACGAAACATAAATCCTTATAGAATCTTCCTATCTTAATAATTAGATTCTTAAAGGGACACTAGAAGTATTACTTTTAAATCCTTGATTGGATTTCTAAGAATGCTTAACAAGACAATGAAACGAAGAGCCAAATCCTTACAAGGTCTTTCTAATTTAATAGTTAGACACTTAAAGGATACTCACAGTACTATTGGTTGACTTGGTTTTACCATAAATCAAATCCCTCATCTCCACTTTCTGCATTAATCAAGAAATATCTATTAGGAGATGAGCATCACAGGTTAACAGCCCATTCCCACTTCTTACATTATCTGAGGAAGTATCCACTAGGGAATGATAAAGTTAGGCCTTACGTGGAGATCCTTGATGGGTTATTCTATGTAAATAGATGAAACCCTAGATTCCGCGCAAAACGATTGCTTGACACAACTTATGCAAACGGATTCCTACCAATAAATTTCGGGACGAAATTTCCTAAAGTAGGGGAGATTGTTACAATTGTGTCTTCAGTTGTCATTATCAAATCTCAAACAATTTAATAAGCAATAAAACTTGAGTTTTATTCATTGAGTTGTGAAATTTATCCATAACAATTGCACAATATCAATCCTTGTTCAAAATCGAGCTTTTAAACAATTTCTGTAAAGTTATACGTAAACTGTTACGTAAACATAATCAGTTTAATGCAACGTGTATTCCGGAAAAATGACATAAGCTAAACATACCCTAAATATCCTGTTACATAATTAGAAACAAGTTTTGAAAGGTTTGGTATGTCAAAAACATGCTCATGCAACTCTAGGGACTATTTTGCAAATTCTGTGAAAGTACGCCGATTCGCGTATTTCTTAATCTGAAACATGTACGCACATCCAAAAATTTTTATAATCATTAAAATCTTGTATTTTAATGATTGGAAAGCAAAAATATCGTTTGTTGCGCATTTACGGTCATTTGCGCGATCGTTACGATTTTCGTCGTAATTAACCGAAAACCGCAACCGTACGACCAACGAGTCGACATCCGGACATTTCCGGACATATTTCAAGTTTTGTATGCTTTATCATCCTTATGAAGCTTGAAAATAAGGTTAACGGGTGTTAGAAATGCCAGAACGCGACAAAACGAGTGTAGGGGCCTGTTCTGCCATTTTTCAAAACTATCTGCCAGGTAAAGGGCTTATTGACCGTAAGCCCAAAGCCTTACGGTCAGTAAGGATCCCCAAACTTGGCAGTTTCTTGTTTCTTTGCTTGATGACCAAGTACACTAAAGTGCCACCATTTCTTCAGCTTGGAACAAGTGTTATGACCATCCTAGGATCATGCCAACACATGGGACACTTGGAATGATCTTGTGGCTTCAATATTACTATAGATAGCAAGCAAAGTTGGCCATTTTTTCTTACTCGTTCACTTCTTCTTTCTCTCTTGCTCTACTTGGAGGCTACCACATTGTTGGAGGCTTCCTAACTGAGCATTCTTCCTCCTTGAGCTCTTCAAGTGTTCTTCAAACACAAGTAAGTGCTCTCTTAGTCTTGTTTATTTCTTTTAGCTTATTTGAGCTAAAAGTCAAACAGTTTGACTTTCTATTTGACTTTCAGTTCTGACCATGAATTGGTCAAAGCAAAGTCCAATTGGACTTTGCAGCGTGATCGTAATCACTATGGTTATGATCCTTAGCGATCATGCCTACTGATTACCACGTTTACTAGTCGAAGTGACGAGTCAAAGTTTTGGTCAAAATGCGCATTTCTATGCATTTTGCGACGGAACTATTTTCGGGTATCAAAACACTAAGTTTTGATACCAAAACATTTTTATAACTTAGTTAGACATGTTTTCACATGTCTAACTCGTCACTTTTAGTTTAGTGTTTATTTAGGGTCGTAAGTCGAGCGGTCTTGACCACCGCTTTGACTTTCGAATCCGACCCGTTTGGTCGATCTTAGGATCCGACCAAACACATATTTGTGGCCATAGTTTTATAAGGGAATAACCCTCTGAGGTTATACCTTATGGTCACGTCGTTTGGTTAGTATTATGTTAAGTCGTCTGTTATGCCTTATAAATGACCAAAATGCCCTTTTCATAAATCAACTTTAAACATATGTAACCAACGTTTTGACATATAAACTGATGTTGCAACTACATTAAACGTTTTTTTGGCATATAAGACTTGTCCTAACACATATCTAACCATCCAAATGAATATTTATACAAATGAACCGCTACAGAAGCGTAAACTACCTTAACGAGTCATAACGGGTCAAAAGCACTTAGGTTTCATTTCAAATCAGAATATAGACTTTGTTTAACCATTTCATATTAGTTCCAACACTCATTTGGTTTACAAGACCTCATTCTATCCGATCCACCGATTAAAGCCCCGATATTTACATAGTTATTTGATTTTAGGACACACTTGAACCTTTGATCCTTTGAAGCTTTGATATATCATTTGATCCAAGATTTACATTGCAATCCCAAGTGAGTACATAGTCCCCTCTTTTACGTTTATCAAATGTTTTGGGGTGATACATATGTGTTTAAGACTACTTTAGCGTTTTCATGACATTACATATGCTTTGATTACATAAAGACATATAGTACATGATTTCAATTGCATTTTGCTTCGTATGTTGACTTAGCATACGATTTCAAAGACATTTACATGATATATTGACTTAGTATACCTACACATGGTTTCAAAGACATTTTACTTCGTATGTTGACTTACCATACCTAGTACATGATTTCAAGACATTTTGCTTGGTATATTGACTTAGTATGCCAAGTACATGGTTTCTAAACATTTTACATGGTATATATACTTAGTATACCTACACATGGTTTCAAAGACATTTTACATGGTATATTGACTTAGTATACCTACACATGGTTTCAAAGACATTTTACATGGTATATTGACTTAGTATACCTATACATGGTTTCAAAGACATTTTGCTTCGTATGTTGACTTAGCATACCTAGTACATGGTTTTCAAAGACATTTTTGCTCGGTATATTGACTTAGTATGCCAAGTACATGGTTTCAAAACATTTTCATGACATGCTTACATTGTTCAAGACATACTGGTGCGTTGAATATACAATGATACATTCATTAACAATGATGCCGACCGGTAGTATGTAATGGTACCATAGGTTTGACACCCCATTCCCGCTTTCTAGTCGTTTGAAAGTATCCATTGGGGAATGACAGAATCCGATGAACATTAATAGACCTTTGTTTTTATAAGGGTTTATTCGATAGTCGACTAGGCTTGAATGTATTCGCCAACAATCCTAATATATGTTTTACAATAAAAGCAATGGTTTATAAGACATAACTTTTAGATTTAAACAAAACCTTTGTTTATTCAAAGATATTGTTTTATACAAGGACGATTGGTTTATAACAAGGACAATTGGACGATTAGTGTTTTAGATAACGAGGCGTGTGTAATATAATAAGAGCGTGGTGGATACGCCGCTGGTACTTCCTATATATAAGTGCTTTTATTATATTACATACTGTAGCATTATCTCATTCACTTTGAACTAAGACAAGACATTTCATTTTTATACAAGACATTGGATATTACTCGACATTGTTACACATGACATTAGCTTATACATAACACTTGGTTTACACTAGACATTGTTTATGCATAACATCTGGTTTACACAAAGACATTGATTTATACATGATACTTTTTATACAAAGACACGACACATTTCATACAAAGACATGACTACTTTTACAAAAGACATATTTTGGTTATTAAGTTAACCATGCATCATTCTTTTAAATCAATGATTTTCATATGATTTTACAAAAGAAAACATTTTTACAAAGGTTCATTGGCTACTTTAGTTAAACATTTCTTTTAACAATTCAAAGCCATGAATCCTCATCAAAAAAACCTATGTTACTCACATGCATTTTTATGCTGACGTACCTATTTTCACAAATGTTTCAGGTTTACTTTTGTGATGATTGTCGTCACATGCTACACTTAGGATGGACTCGTGCTTTAGTGACTTCAAAACTTGAAAGACATTTTCATTGTATTTCATATTCATTATTCCAAGACGATGTAATTCGATAATTCAATAAAACAAAACTTTAAGTACCATGTGTTGTGAAACAATTTGTAACGTGACTCCCCAAGTGTTTCTGCTACGTGTGTCATATTACGCGATTTGGGGTGTTACACATCAGTGCTCCTTTCTTTTTTCTTCAATTCTCTCCACTTCCTTTCATTACAAAACTCGGGAACACGAATAATTTTCAGTTCCTTTCCACTTTTTTCACTTATCTTTTTAAGAAGGAATCAGGAACACATCTTAAAATAACGCTTTCAAGCGTGAGAAATGAGAGACCATGTCTCGTAATTAATATAATAATAGGCCCTCTAAAATATTTGACAAGAGACTATGGTCTGATACCTCCATTAATAATGCCACGTCAACAGTGTCTTAAAAAGACATGTTTGTGGAACCTGTCATATGTATGTAGCTTGCTCGAATTGTGGTATAAAGTTTTGCCTCTCTAGTGTGATAGTAAGGGAAGTTTACTTTCAGACTTTTGGTTTAATAAGTGTCCGTGTGCTGAACATATTATATATATATAGGGTGGGGTTCTAGAGTGAACACTTACGTATTTGTGAACTGAGTGAACAAATCATGGTCATTGATTTACACTTGTGTAATGATGTCCGTGATCCGGATCCAAAAGCTCATGCACTAATTTGGTTAACCTAGTCTTAAACGTACGGAATCCATTTTAGAGTTAGGCGACAATATTAACAAGATTCATTTTTAACTATCGTTTCATTAATTATTCAACTTGTACAGATCCTGGAAACAACTGGACAGGGCTCCGCCGTCCTGATTACACAAATGTATATCTAACACTAACCTTGAACACATATATATAGACATGTCTCTTCGTACGAGGCTAGTGTCACTTCGTACGATCTGAGTTGTTCACTTCATACGAAGTGAGCATGTTTCTCTTCGTATGAAGTGAGCTTCTCTTCATACGAAGTTAGGTTAAAAATCATGAATTCTAACATTTTGCTCCTATTACAGACTCGATGTTATTCGATGACGTAGGCGACAGACATATGCATCAACAGTCTCCCCCTTGGTTGTTGCCGTAGCCTTCGAATTCTTTCTTTAAGCTTCAGAGTCTTTGACTTCAATTTTTTTCAATTCTTGAATAACTTGAACGTTCTTTTCTCTATCAACAGTCTCTCCCTTACCTGGAAACAGTATAGTAAACGTTGAATATCAACAAAGTCCCCCTTTCTTTTAGCTTCCTGTTCTTTGTTCAACATTTTGATCTGCTCCCCCTTTCTATTTGCTTCTCGTTCGTTCTCTTTCAACTTTCAAATAAACATTTCAGTTTCAAACTTTTGAAAATTTTCAAATCAAACATTTCATATTTTAAACACTATATCATTTTTAGCCCTCTCAGCTAACCAAGTCCAAGTTAATGACACTGGTTATCTGATTTATCTACCAAGCTCAAATAAATGACCTTGGTTGATTCCTTTGTGAATAAACTTATGTATTTATCAAATGTAAGTTTCAAATTAATGAACTTTTATCATTTCAGAACAATTTCTCATTTCAAATTTTGTTTAATAGCTCTAGACTTTGAATATCAGTTTTCCATCATCAGTGGTTGAAACTAACATGAAAATAAAATCTTTTTGTCTTTATGAAATGAAAACTTTTATGTGTAAACATATTTACAGACGTATTTTTATGAGTTTGTTTAGAGGATCATATCAGTTTATGAGACTAATCACTAGTATCATTGATCTTGTTTAAACTTTAAGTTCTAAATAGATTCACTTAGATTCTTAGTATACTGGTCCATAGGGCTGTAAACGAACCGACCGAACACGAACAAGGCCATGTTCATGTTCATTCGTTAAGGAAATTAACATGTTCGCGAACTGTTCACGAACGCATACCGAACATAAGTTTATGTTCATGTTCGTTCGTTAAGGAAATTCAGTCGTTAACGAACAGTTCGTGAACACTAGTTTCAAACACAAATGAACGCAAGCAAATAGAAACAAACATTTAACTTGAAAATAAAAAATAAAAACATTGTTATCCTTAAACATAGGATATAAATAGTTAAATACAACCATCAAATGATAAATCAAAACACAAGAAGTCGATACACCACAAAACGATGAATCAAGTTTAATTAACTTAGACATAATTATCCCCAAAAATGTCTTAGAATGTCCAAATTTTAGCTAACTTAGAAAAATAGGGTTTCGAGTTTTCAATATATTTAGATAAAAGGTTTATTATTTATTACTTTATATTAATCAAACGAACACGAACGAACGTATCCGAACGAACATTAACGAACGTAACCGAACATATTACCGAACGTTCACAAACACAGTCGAACGAACGAGGCCTGTGTTCGTGTTCGTTCGCTAAGCTAAACGAACGAAATTTTTTGTTGGTGTTCGTTCGTTAAGCTAATCGAACGAACATAAACGAACTTTTCGCTGAACGGTTCACGAACTGTTCGCTGAACGTTCGGTTCGTTTACAGCCCTACTGGTCCACTTAAACCTCTACACATTTCTCAATTGCTTCAAGATACGTTAGCTAATGTTTTAGAACTTGACGTAACCGTGTTTCCCACCTCAGAATACACTCATGTATCAAGATTCCCTAGATTTCATCTTATAGGTGAATAAATCTAACCGATATCTGTATCTGGGTTGTGCGAGACCTTGAGAGCTCAGGATAGTACCACCATACAGATAACGAGATGAAGATTCGACTTAAAAGTAGTGTTCCAAATTTGGAATCTTTAGTTCTGCAATTGTCATATCTTTCGATATATTCAATTTGATGTAGTTTTTGGGTTTTTTAAGCAAAAGTATTCTACAAGTTCTAGGCCATTGTCAACCCAAAATCAGAAGAACTTATATAATACCCTAGATATCAATTATCTATAAAGACCAAGTATCTCAGAATCATGCAATCTCTCAAACGAAATTTTTATGTCCTAAGACCATAGATCCGAGAGATGATAAGCCACAAATTAAGAAGCTTTTCTTTATGTTTATATCTCGAAAACAATTTACTGAATGTGTGAAGTCTACTGGCACATCATCAGTGAGACCCGTTTAAACACTTTTTAAACACTACATTTCTTTAGCATACTATGATAGCTAGGGGCGTGCAAAAAACCGAATTAACCGAACCATAACCGAACCAAAAAAACCGAACCAAATAAAAACCGGTGGGTCAGTTAATGGTTTTTCTGAAAACCGAAAGTAGAGGCTCGGTTATGGCTATCAATGTTTCCATATCCACCATAACCGAACCGAACCGACATGTATATATCTTTGTAGTATTTAGGACTTTTCGCCATTTTTTAATATATGATTATTTATTTGAATTTATGGAATATATCTTATCACTTTATTTGAATATTTGGTAATAATATTATAGATTATATGTATTTTTCATACTATATAATATGCTAATATATACAAAATGCAATAACAATTTATTCCATGTTTAAAACTTGAGCTACTTTTAGCTAGGCTAAATACATGGTATAACCACCCACAACCGACCCGCTATAACCATTAAAACCGATTAACCATAACCACCATAACCGATGGGTTATGGTTATCCATTAACTGACATCATGGTTATGGTTATGGTTTTAGGCCAAAACCGACCCAAACCGACCCATGCACATCCCTAGTGATAGCCCACTGATACACCATCATTTTCTTTTTTATACGAAAACTCTTTTTGTATTTTTCATGTTTTTGTACATTTTGAATTTAATAAGTTTTTGTATTTTATCAAAATTTCCATAAAAAATTCTCCCCCTAAAATTTAAAAACATATTTTTTGGATTATAAAGAAATATTAACTGACCGATGAGAATCACTTTTATTCGCCATCCATTACTGCTTCAAAATTTTCTTTTGAGCTCTCTCCCCCTCATCATGACAAAACTTTGACACTTTTGATTTTATAAACATTTACAAATCTGTCTTTTTAATCAGTTTTGTCTGTTCAACAGTGAGGGTTTTGTGATTTTTTAAACTTTTTTTTAAATTTATTCAAAACAAACGTTATAGCAAAAACTTTACTCATAGTCTGAAAATTTTTCATTTGAATAACCCGGCTACTATGTTGTCATGTGCCAAGGAACCTCATTCTCCATGATTTACTTTAGTCTCGGAATTTCCTACACACAAACATACATAATCAATTGAATAGAGATACGCATATCTTTTCAGTATTGGGGGAATTTTCTTCGACTTTAATTTTCTCTACCTAAACAGGTTTATTTACAACTTTCTTAAGTTTAGGAAAATCCTCTAAACTCTCGATTGACATAGACTTTTCAAAAATTTCTTTTTCTTTCATCACCCATGTTTGATTTTCTTCAAAGCTTTCTTGAAATACAATGTAGAATCTTTTTGTTCTAACTGTTTAAAGATTCACCAGTTTTAAAATTTGAAAACTTAGTATTCACTGGTTTCACTTTGTTTGTGAATTTCGTACATTGTTGATACAAACATCAGTGATGATTTTTGTTTTAAATCTTCAGAATTTTTCTTGACATCATGAACACGTTTAGGATTATTTTGTGGACATTTTCTTGCAATGTGTCCAATCTGATTATAGTTAAAACACGTCATACTATCAGTTACAACAGAGGATTCCTCAACCTGTTTATGTTGTTGCTTGAAAAGGTTTTCATTAGATTGTTTGAAAATTTGACTTTCTGTAGATGAACTTGCAAGAACAAAAGTCATTTTCTTGAAAATTTTTGATTTTCCAAACTTGTTATAATTCATCATACCATACCCAGACCCATTCCAACCATTATAGTTTCTCCGGCTATTGTTTGAATAAGAACTTTTGGGTTTGGAATGGTAAGAATTATTTCTTTTAAAGTTCGAAACTTATGTTTCTTTTGTTAAACTTTCAATTTTAGAAATTTCAATTTCAACAAGTTTGAAAGCTTTTTCGATTCTGTCCAAGTTCACATTCTGAATCTGAAATTCAGAATCAGAATGTAGTTGATCAGATTCAATCATTTTGTACACTAAAATAGTTGGATCATCACTTGAACTACTTCCTGATGTTTTAAGATAAGCATCATGAAAATTTTCGTCATTTTCAGGCTGTGAACTCGAACTTCCTTTTTCATACTTTGGTTGAGTGTTGTTAAAAACTTTTTCTTTTCCCAAAACCTTCTCAACCACGTTTTTAACCATGTTTGATCCATCATCACCATCAGACTTTGAATATGTCACATCAATGTTATGAGGCAACCGATCTTTCTGTTCAGTCGTTACTGTTTTTAGCTTTAAGTTTAGTGCCTTTTCCACCCCATCCGGTTTCCTCCTTATGTAATTATTCGACAATGGGGGTGGACATTGATTATAACCTAAACCTCTATCTTGATAACCATATATATCTTCCACATTTTCATCTTTTCCAGTCGGCTTGGGAAGAATGTGATCCAATACGCAAGACGCCGTCGAATAACTGATCAACTTCTTATCAACTTGTTCCGTTTCTATTTTCATCGCTTCTAACTCTTGTTTGAGTTTGGCAATCGTGTCAAGGTGAGTATTTATTGCCATCTGTTTATCCATGACTGTTGCCTTGAGCATAGAAATCCTATCCATATCTTTTATATTAACTTCACGGAGTTCGTAGACAGATTTGCTCAGTTTGTCGTAGGCCTCTTTCGTGACTTTGAAATCACTTGAAAGGTTATCAGTATGACGTTTAAGCTCTCTGTATTTCTCATCTTTTTCTAGACAAGACATGCACGGTTCCAAACATTTTGTGCACTGTCTTTCTTCCTCAACTTTCTCAATTTTCTTCTCTTCCTGAACTCTCTCCACTTTGAATTATCAACTTGAAAAGTTTCTTCTTCTTCATTTAACCGATCATACATTATTTTCTCAACAATCATTTCTTCTTCACATTGCGTATTCTGACAACTTCCTTGATCACTGAAGAGAACATTATACACATCAGAAGGTATAAATGCTTGAAGAGAATCATGTATAATTTCTTCATTAGTATAGTAACAGTGATCAAGTTCTTTTGGAATTTCATCAAAAACAATTTCTGGTTTTGGTTCTTCAATAATTTCGGCCAACAATGCGTTACCTTTGGTTTTTGAAAGATATTTATTCCAGTTAAAACCTTCATCTTCTTGTGTAGCGACGAGGGCTTTATCCTTTAATCTTGCTGAACCCTCATCTTGTTGGAAAAGTCTTGATTGATTATGAGGTTGAGAGGTTCTGTGATATATTTTCCTTTTATAATAATCATCAAAAGGATTTTGATGACTTCCACGAACTTCTCTATTCGAGCACTCTCTTTTGAAATGACACTTTTCCCTACACTTGAAGCAAGTCACTCTGGATTTATTAAATCCCAGTTTTGTTTCAGAACCAACGAGACATTTCCTCCCGGTAATATCCAGAATCTTTTGCGCTCTCTGAACTACACTAGCCAAACACTATTTAATATCCATTAGTTCCATCTCTTCTGAATCGATTTGATCATAATCTTCTTTTGTCATTTCTGGATTTCCGATTATTCCTGCAATCAGACCCTCATATGATTCCAACACTGAAACAAGTAAGCCCGTGTGCTGTTTAGCCGTGTTTTCTGTGAAATCTTGAACATTCTGAAGATTTATAGCAATATTGCACTACAGGATATGAGGATTGGAGTTTCTTTGACTGTGCTGGCTATTATAACTGTTCGAGCTCTAAGATATCTGGGAACTCTGCATCAGAGTATTTGGCTCAAAACTCGAATAAGATGTGAAACCAGCACCACTGTTTGCCGTAATTGTTGAATAACCAGGTGAACTTTCTGCACTGTTTGTGGTTTGAATCTTTGGGCCTTGAATACTGGCTGTTGGACTTCCTTTGTAGTAAAGATTAACATCTTGTTGAGAATTAACACCTTTATTTTTAGCCATTTTTTGCATTTCCAGTTCATGTCCTTCGAGTTTTTCAATGAACTTACTCAAACTCAAACTACTATACTCTAAACTGTTTTTCAAAATAGTTAGATAAGTTTACCATTCTCCCTGAGGAAATGTGTCGGCCAACTTATCAACCCATTCATCGTCGTCTTTTTGAATACCCAAACGTTTCATTCCACGACAAGATGACAATATCTTTCAATCACTTGTTTCATTGTTTCGCTTCTAAACGCTGTGAAGATGTTGAATTCTTTCTTGAGTAGCGTTGTTTTACTTTTTATTATTTCTTTGCTACCCTGAAATTTAATTCTAAATGCATTCCAGATTGATTGAGCGTCACCATCATGTTGTAATAATGTGAATATATCTTTTTTGATGGCTTGTTGTTCATCATCTTCTTTTCTCTCAGGAATTTTACTCCCTCTTCTTCAGTCAGCTGAGTGATCGTTTCTTCAAGCCCATTATTTCCAGTAAAAGCAACATACCCAGTTCACAAATCTTTCATTCTAGCCTCCATAATCTTCAAGATTCATCAACTTTGGCGGGGTCTGCATTGTCCCATTAGATAATCTAAGTTTAGATTGTGGGCAATCATTGTGGAAGTTGATGTGGATGGTGTAGCAAAGAAATTATAAAATCGTTTTCCATTTTATTGAAAATTTGTGAAGAAATGATTGGTGCTAAGTGAATTCTTTGTGAGATGTGATCACTTCGTGCGAAGAGCTTTGCAAATCTAGACAAAAGTTTCACTCTGTACGAAGAGGAATTTCACTTTGTGCGAAGTGAGTTTAGATCGTGTGAAGAGAAAGTTCAAAATTTCATGTTTTTTGCCATTTTGGTCATGAATTCGGTTGATTTTAGGTATGATTCTTTCAAGGGTTTGTTAGAACATGATTTTATTTAATACTTGAGAAAATTAGGCCATTTTATCCATTAGATCTTTGAAAAATGATCAAAAAATAAGAAAAATGAGTAGAAGAGAAGTGTTTGTTGCTGAATCTTGTTGAATGTCTTTAAATCAGACCTTCTAGCTCTGATACCACTTGTAGGTCCGTGATTCGGATCTGAAAGCCCAGGCACTAATTTGGTTAACCTAGTCTTACACGTGCAGAATCCATTTTAGAGTTAGGCGATAATATTAACAAGATTCACTTTTAACTGTCGTTTCATTAATCATTCAACTTTTACAGATCCTGGAAACAACTGGACAGAGGTCCTTGTCCTGATTAAAATGTATATCTAACACTAACCTCGAACACCTATATATAGACATGTCTCTTCATACGAGGCTAGTGTCACTTCGTACGATCTGAGTTGTTCACCTCGTACGAAGTGAGCATGTTTCTCTTCGTACGAAGTGAGCTTCTCTTCGAATGAAGTGAACTTACAAATCATGATTCTAAGATTATGCTCCTATTACAAACTCGATGTTATTCGATGACGTCGGCGACATACATATGCATCAACAAGGATAACTTCACTAGTGTTCACAATCAACGGGGTTGTTCACAAATGAACCTAACCCTATATATTTACAGAGTGATGTAATGTAAATTACATTTGTTTTCATGTATAGTTTGTATTATAATTCAAGTCGTTTTGTGTCATTTTACCATTGGTTTTATATATTATTGTGTCTTGTGTGCTTTGCAAGGTTCTGTAAGTAAACAAGAGCTAAAACGAGCACACAGGAGAAGGTTTGGGCTTAGTGAAGGATTCTCATTGAATGAAATTGATATTTAAGGATATGAGATGATAGAGAATTGAATTATGAAGTCGTAGGCGAGAACGCTGAAGAAAACGAAGTTGAAACGAAGAAGTTATGATGAAAACGATTTTCTAAGTTCGTATGTTGGTCACGTCGCGCGACCACCAAACCATATCAAGCCAGTGCGACGCGAGCGGAGGTCTGGTTAGCACGAAAAAGTCCAAGTTTTGAGCCTATTTAAGCCCATAAATAACCCTAATCATAACAAGACAACTAGAAACGAATTAAGAAACTGAAAACGGAGATTTTGATGATCAAGAGAGTTCGGGAGTGAAGAATTGAAGTGTGGGATGGAATCTTTCGGATGTCAAGCATCTTATTACTTGGTTCTTTCATTTATATTCTTTTTTACCATGTTTGCTAAACTCTTGAAGGTGATTGTTCTTATTTTCATAGCAAAGTTAGGCTAGTTTTATTATCACTACCTAGGTTGTATGATGAACACTATGTTATGATTTTGTTTTTATTCGGTTTTGGACTTATTATGTGGGTTAAATAATAAAGTAAAGAACTTCGATTTCAATGATTAGATTTTTTGTGTATTCAATCTTTGTGAGAGAGACACACAAGATCTGCGTTTAATCCGGTTTAACATGCGCTGTTAAACTGAACCCTAATAGTGCACGAAACATAAATACTAACAGTTTTATTACGATTCTTCGACAACCGGACAGAGTTTCAACGTCTACGTTACAAAATCACCTATTATAGATCGATTCCATGTAAGACCGATTCTGAAGCTCTTGTGCGAAGTTATATAAGTTCTTGTACCAAGGTGATATATATAATAGTCTCAAGTTTGTACGGAGTGATCTCCACCTTCGTACGAACATAATATGTACCTTCGTGCGAACTCGTTCTTTAGTCCGTACGTTTGTATATATCTTCCATGACATTGTTAACTTCGTTATTCTGCATGTTGACTTCCTCATATCATACATGTATGTGCTGATCTTTAATATATCATGCATGCATGTGATTTTAGAAATGTTATGATGTCATTATCTAAGATGATGACACCATACCCGATCATCCCCACTCTATACATATCGTATCGAATTCTAACTCATTCTATCCAATCCTAACACTCCCTAGCGAATGTATAATACATAGTCAAGACACTTGATGTTACTAGTACAATTAGATTTCTATCTATGGCCACATGAATAATGCATTGACAATCTCCCTCTTAGACATAGCTAGCAATATATGATTTTTAGTCTTGAACTGCCTTGGATAACATCTTCAAGTGAAACATCAGTCTCCCCCTTGAATGTTGCTCTGAATCTCTAAGATTTGACATTTAAGAACAATTACACGTATCCACACACAAACAGTTTCTTAACAGTCTCGTTGGTCCGGCTCACATTCAACATTATCAGGTTTTAATGGATAATTTTGAGAGAAAAACTTTTTGGATTTTTAATATTGAATGCAGAAATGTAAACATACTGAAATATAATATTTACAATTTATATTTTTTTGTGAGAAAACGTACTAGAGGATCATATAGACATATCAACTGCATCTTTGATCTTTATGAAATAGTCGGTTTAAACAATTCGCATGGATTATCGGTATTGTTGTCCACTTAAACTCAATCTAAAAGCTTTCATAATGCTTACCGATACGAAAGGTACATTGATTTGCAATAAATTCTTATGGACCCCACGATCTCAGCATATGCCCTCATCATGTAATACACTGACTCAAATAATGCCTTTAAACTTCCATCAACTATGATTAGTGTGAAAACAACGCCAAATGTTTAAACAAAAATAAGAAAGTCCAATGTTTAAAACAATCAGGTCGATCTTTCAATACACAGAGAAAGTCCAATGTTTAAACAAAATAAGAAATAAAAAACAAGTTGAAATTGTTTAGATCTTAACCACCAGTTCGATATTCTTATATACGCAGAGGTGATTCAAGATTTAAACGAAACACCAAGTAAAATAAAGCAGAAAGTTCAGGCACTAACATCTAGTTCGATACTTTCGTATATGCAGAGGATGTCCAATGCTTACAAAAATAAAGAAATAAAACAAGTTTAAATCTTTTGAAAATGAAATACACAATCACAATGACTTTTTTAGTAACTTGTGAATCTTCGCATGTCGTTAACCTTTCTTTGTTCTCTTCTTAGTTTCATGCAACAGCAATGTGTCCGATTAATCCACAGTTGTAACACATTCTGTTATCGCACCATTAATTTCTTTCAAACCATACATTTATATTGTAACATTGATTTGACTTGTAGTACTCATATTTCTCCATTTTCTATCATAGTAATAATTTGTCTCTGAAGCATTGTGGTCAAACCTGCACCACTAATTTTGAAATTTTTGTAAGTTTTGATAATGATTGGATGATCGTGCCGATGAACTTTTATATATAGAATTTTTAACATTTGTTTTTGTTTTGGATCCCCAATTTGCTTAGAAGGCTTTTGTGTAGAACACTCACCTTTTTCAGCAAATGACAGAATAATTTCTTGAAATTTTTCTTTAAGTTTCAAAAATATTTCTTTTTTATCATTTTATCATCATCAATATCATCATCACAATCTTCAATTATGATTTCATCATAGTTTGTGACATTGTCACTTATCGGAATCTCGAACGAGGAAGTTTTGATTTTACTGTTATTAGGTACAACCGTTTTTGGATCAACTTGAGACACATTCTCTGATGGTTTATACCAAATACCAAAATTTTCCATATCATATACATATTCCCCAATTTCTTCATCTTTTCTAAACGGTTTATGAATAATGTGATCCAGCAAAAATAAATGATGAGGTAACAAAACCCTTCAATTTCTAGTTCACATTCTCAGCTTCATTTTAGCAATTTCAATTTCTTTTTCAAAATAAGTTATTTTTTCAAGATATGAATTTATTTCTTTTTGTTTTTTGAAAAAGTTTTCATTAAAAACTAACTTTCATTTATTTTTTTTTTTATTTTTAAAATCTTTTTCAATTTGTAATTTTTCATTTTCCAAATTTTTTATTTTATTTTGAAATTCTTTTCCATTTTCTTTTAACCTTTTATTTTCTAATATCAAACTCTCCAAATTATTTAGGAGTTTGACATTTTCTGCCTGATAACTTTTTCATATTTCATCACAATTTGGACAGACTGATTCAGAATATGAAACCTTAGTTGTAGATGTGATTGACTCTTTGACTTCATTATTCTATCATTTTTTTTTCTTTCTCCATTCTTTTCTTTCATTTTGCTATCGGCTCATGAGTTTTTACGCTACTAAGAAACTCATATACACCTATTCAGACATATCAGAATATTTCTTTAATATTTACACAAAATCATCCCACTCTGAGGGTAACAAATCTGCAAACTTTAATATCTTCTTAGTATCTGAAATTTGGACACCATACTCGTTCATCTCATATACTAAATCAAGGTACTATTCGTCATCTTTATAACTGATGCATTTTGCGAAAACGTGAAATTTTCAAATTTATATTTTAACATCTGCCTTTCATTTGAATAACTCGCCATTTTAAAATTTTTAGTCTCTTGAACCCGAATAATCAATCCCAAAAACTTTGTAGATTAAAAACCTGGTTCAAAAATCTTTGTAACCCAAAATTTCAAAAATCATAGTCCAAACGGTACTCAAATTCGGTTCACTTAGCTAAAGTTGGTTCATCTTGCAATCCGAAATTTTAGCGCGAACACAATATTTCAGCCAATAAAACAATCTTAAAATTTTTGGCCCACAATTCGCAATTATCTTGATCCAAAACAAAACTGTGTATAATCACAACACAATTATGATACACTTGATTAGCCAGCCCAAATAACTTGTAGAATTCCAGTCCAAAATCTCGTATGTTTTTTTTTTATTTTTTTATTTTTAAAAATTTTCCAAATTAAAAAAAAATAGTGTAAGAAAAGCTTTTTATTTCAAACACAATTTTCAATATTCTTTACCTTTTGTCACTTTGACTTTGTTATTGCTGCTTTCCAAGACACTGAATTATGATCTATCAAAAATCATTTTCCAAAATTTCAAGATTTGCTATTTTTTTAAACTATAATCAGGCACCTGCGCGTTGCGGCAGGACGTAAAACCATGCCAAATAGCACCAATGTCACACCAGTATTAGCGACGACCTGAAGTTGCAGCATGTTAATGCAAAGAAATTAGATCGAAACGTAAAATATTGAAAATAATAACTAAGTTGATTTAGGACTCGTGCATTGCGACGAACCTGTCAAACTGGAGAAAAACAGACGACGTAAAAACGATAACCCACACACGTACGTTGCGCCGTGTTAACTCACAAAATTTAGAGTAAAGCGTAAAAGGAAACGTAAAAACGTTGAACCACACACGCACATTGTGCCATATTCATTCGAAAAATTAAAAGTAAACGTAAAACAAAAAAAATTACGAATTATGAAAAGTTTAGGGGACTAAAGTTGAAAGTAAAAAATGTGTAAGTTTAATTTGAAAAAGATAAAAACTTTTGCGTAAAAAGTCAAAAAGATTAATTAGTTTTAGGTTAAAGTGTAATATCAATTTTTTTTTTAAAACTACCCAAAGCATTAGGTACATCCCCTCAATGCACAAAGCTATTGCAAATTTATAGATCCCAGCGAATTTCGCAATGTTGAGAAATGATATATTTTTTTTATTTTTTGAAAAAAAAAAATTATGTTTATACTGATCATAAAGAAACTGTACCCATGGACTTATTATGGAAATCTGAAGTTAAAGATGAAAATACAACGAAGCAACGTACTACAAATGTAAAATAACCGAAAAGATAAGTGAACGAAGGAAATATGTTTTTCTGGTTTGAAATATAAATTGAAAGCATATTACTCTAATACTTCTGGTAACCAATAACGTCGAATTCATTTTTGACCAATTGAAAAACAGTCATACCTAACGAAAAATGTTCGGCTTCAATTATATCATTCGATCCAACAACACCGTACCTATCGTAAACAAAATATATGAAATTTTTTTATTAGTAATATATTGAAACATGGAGAAAAATAGAGTAAAATAAATGTAATCAATAACATAAGTAATCGATTCATAAACCTTGTTTGACCATCAATATTCTATGTACGAAGATTCATACCTAGGGGGCACATGACACCCATCTAGGGCTAACACCCGCAAACTTCGTGGGGCAGAATAAACAATACGTTCTCAAATTATAAAAGATAAAGATGGTGACAACGTATGAATTTTTCTAACTCCAACAATAATTTACCACGATGACAATTAGCTACAATCTTTTCCAATATACTAACAAAAATTTACCAAACTGTTTAGAAATCCTACACATGAACATTAGCCTACACAAACTATTAAGATAAGATAGAATCCATCTAGCATTGTCCTATACAGACTATTTAGATGAGTTGAAGCAAAATAAATAACCGTCCAAATTTAATGAACACAAATTCATCAAATCGCACAATACACCAATCGAATTTGTTCAAAATTGTTCATACAGTAACTGACAGATAGACAAAAGGAAACAAACTTTAAAAATCGTTTCAAAGTAGACGTCACCCTTTTTAATTAATATACCATCTATTATAGCAGAAAATGAAATCTAACCCCATCTATTACATCCAGTTAGATTCTTAATTTTGTAGCCCCACTCTTATACCTACATTAGTAAACATGTCATTACTTTCCCTTGTACCATTCACATTTTAAGCATTTCTTCATAAGCCCCTAATATTATCATGGTTGCTAGAGAAAACGTTACCGACAACTTTAGGAAGTGGTCATTTTTAACTCCACATGTTACCTAACCCACTACAATCTCGCTAGTGCCTCAAATAGTAAGAGTTTAGATATATTCACCCCATGTTAGCTTATAATCAGATCCATATATAATATGATTTGGTTAAATAATAAATTTGACCTTAAAAGTCAAAGCGTACTTGTAGCATTTGCTGGTAGTTCATTGAAGGAGTGTTTTAAAAGAGGAAAATCTAAGATGACTATATCCTTCAGGTCCTACAAAGAGTCAAAAGGAGAAAAGGTTAAAAGAAATTAAGTAAACCTAAGTTACAGAAACTAAAAACATGTCCTCTCAAGCAGCTTTAAAGTTCTATTTATGCACAAATGGGTACTGATAAAAAGTCAATAATATTTGATCGTTTGCAAATCTACCGGTAACTTTGTTACCAACAAAATCCAAGCTCCAATATGCAATCTCACATATTAGAAAAATGCAGGTTGTAAAAGCAACCTACAATCCGAAACGCTACCTTACCGTATGCACTCTAACATATTACCAATGAAATATCACCTGCAATTTGACCCGTTACCAACAAAATCCAAGCTGCAAAATTACCCTAAACTTGGTAAAGAGTGAAGACAAAATAACTACTGGAATAATACTCTTATATCTTACCCGATTAATGAAACTTTAAAACGAAAAAGGATACAAAATACATTATATGATATATACAATTTCAAACAAACGTTTACAAACGGTGCAAGCCGATGACCACCATGTACATTAAAGTGTATGTTTTGACCCATCATCCAACTCAACCTTTTCACATCTACAGTTAAGTATGGTGGTTCTAAAAGTCGAAAGATCTTTTTCAACATGATATATACTCAACTAAATACTTGATGGAAGAAAGATGCAGGCTTTAAAATAATATAAAATAGTAGAAATATGGCATGTTTGGGTGTGCTTTTAAAAACAACTTATTGACTTATTGGCTTTTTCAAAAAGTCAATAAGTAGAAATAGTGTTTGGTTAAAGGAAAAAAGACTTTTCAAGATAACTTTTTTATATAAGGTGGAAAAATCATTTTGAAAAGCTAGAATATCCTAGCTTTTCAAAACTCCTTTTAACTTTTTAAGATACAGTTACAAAAATACCCAACCTAACCCTAAAAAACAACATAAGCTAACCCTGACACTTTTTTTAAAAAACAACTTATTGGCTTTTCCCACCACATAAGCTAATCCAAACACTCTTTTAAAAACTCCTTTTCAAAAAGTCATAAGTCAATAAGTCCTTTTAACAAAAAGTCATTATTGAGTTAAATAAGCTTAGCCATACATGCCCTATAGTTACATCTAATCTATAGCTTATGCACAAATAAGTTCACATGTGTGAAGTACCAGGCCCAGAACAATGGTTGAGTTTGTGCTCTTTAAGTTTGGTGCCAACTGGCTTAAATCCTGGTGACCATTATACCAGCAAACAAATCCTCTAGCTGAGTGCAACCCACTCAAATTCTACAATGGTTAAAAAGTTCATATTATTTTCTTGTTCAAAAGAAAGTAGGTCCTTGGTACGACCTTCTAATGAGAATTGATGTCCTCGTGCGAGTTAATTTTAAATATATAAAAGTAAAACAATAAAAATAAACCGAATCAAGCTCGAGCTTAAAAAATTAGTCATTGGCCGAGTTCAACCATTGATTAAATGAAAGTAAAGAAAAGATAAGTTAAGAACTTTTGTTAAAAAAGTAAAAAAAAGTATATTTTGCCAATCGTTATAACTAAATGAATAGTAGTTACGTTATATATGAGTAAGCAAATGTCTGTTGGCGAATAATCACAAACATGATAAATAGAGCACATGATTTTTTTCCCGAGTACTATAAAAACGAAAACCTAAAAAATGACACTATAAAAAATCCACTGTTTAATTAGAGGATGATGTTAAATTTCGTAAAACTAAAACTATTGCTTAAGTAGGAAAAAAAACAACATACCTCTGTTGTAAAATTAAGTAGAAACGGACTTCTCGACTTTGTTTATTTATATTAACATCATAACCTGCTGAAAAATTATCTAATTCGGAAATTGATGAATACCAAAACATTGAGACTGAACACTCCAAATCTGCAGGGTAAAAAAACAAATTAAAGGTGGAAAAAATGAGCATTATAAGACTCAGATTGATAGAAGTTTAAGTTTCCTCAATCTTTTACTGTCCGCGCATTGTAAAAAACGCGACCACAACCGATACTTAAAATCAACAACGACTCACACTCAAAACAAATCATCAACTGTGATATATGTGGCGGCCTTATTCATCAAATAATACTTAAAGATTAGTTGAAAAGAAATGAATCTGACTCGTTTAGCAATGTAAGGAACTACTCTGCCCATTTCCTCTTTTTCTTTATCTTAATGTAAGGAACTACTCAGCCTATTTCCTTTTTTTCTATATCTTCATGCTCTTCACATTTTACACTATTGACTCTTGACGAAAGAACAACAATCAACCCACCAAAAAATAACAAAGAAACTTGTTTTGATATTTCAAATCACCACATTTGATTCAACTCATAGACTTTACATCGACATTGCATCAAATTTGGTCAAAGAAATATTGAAATTGGTAAGCACGTGCATACCAATGAATCAGGAATGTGACTCTATACCTGAAACGTGACTCTACAATTTTCTCTCCCAATGGTTTTGTCAAGAATGTGACTCAACACTTGAACAATAAAATTGTAACTTGAACCCTTGCCAGATGCTAAGCCTGTCAATTCGTTATAAATGATATTTATATGCAATCAAATGAGAAAATATAGAATTATATGACGGAAATGATGGAATCATGCCATTTTTTTTACACAATTCAGTATCTAACAAATAAATTTATAGATTTGGGTATGATTATTACAAATCTTATAAAAAATTAATTACCATAATAATATGTGGTATGATTCAAGAAATATTAGGTGGGTTAAAACAGCATAAATTGTTAATTTTGTTGTTGATTTTACAAAATAAAAACTCTCCTAAATGTTATTGGAAATGAAATAAATTACATGTCAAATTTTTGTTAACAAAAATAAGTTTGATTTTCTTATATTTGGAACTAAACGCCTGTAATTGGAATTAAATGATTATAATTATAGTCAAAAGGTTATTTTAATAAAAATAAAAATAATTACTAAAATATCAAAAGTACAATAAATGAAATTATATACCATATATGGAAACTATTAAATCATCCTAAAGATACGTGATGAAATAAATTATTTAATAAAATCTTCTTAAATAAGTTAACAAAAATAGGAGTAAATTAAGCCGAAAATCTATTAAATTTGGAAATAAATAATTATAATTTTAGTCTAAACTGTTATTTTGATAAAATAAATAAATAAAATATCAAAAGTAAACTAAATGAAAATGTATATCATACATGAAAACATACAATTCAGAAAAAATATACTTTGAATCAAAATTATTAGTAACTTTGAAAAGTTATCTAATCATATTTAAAACATAATTTACTGTATGATAAATATCAAAAAAAATCAAGTTTATATTTATATTTATATATATTTATATTTATATTATATTTATATTTATATTTATTATAGATTATGTACACTGAATTATTTCACATAATAAAAATCAACCGAAATTAAATTATTTTATTCTTTTCAAAACTATGAATATGTAATCAATTTAACAACAACACATTATAACCTAAATCAGTTATACGTAATAGTTAAAAATATATAAAAGTTGAAAAAAAACTAAAAATCTATTGTAGTAGAAACTGGCGAAAACCCTAAAAAGTTAGAATTGTACCTTTGAGTTGAACAAATCGTGAAAGCCCTAAAATAAAATAAAAAAATCTAAAGTTTGAGCAACAAACCAAACCCTAAAATTGAATACATATTGTAGTAGAATCAGTGAAAACATAACAGATTGAGCAAGAAAATCCTAAATCAAAACGGTTAGAATTAAAATAAATATTAACAAAATAAGCAATAAATATTACTTGAGAGTTAGAATTGTACCTCTAAGTTCATGAAGACATCAAAGTGCATATTCAACAATGGAGGAAAGGATGAGGATCGTATCGTATCGGGTGTTGATAAATTGAAGAAACCGGAAAGAAAAAATCAAGAATGATGCTTATTAACAGATTAGGATTCATAGTTCACTTACAGATTTAGAGATTTGGAATCTTACCTGGAAGATTTGGGGAGAAAGTAAACTGTTGCGAGTTGGAAGCGTGTAGAAGAAGATGAAACTCTAATAAAATAAGAAAAGTGAAGGTGTTTATGGGTTATAACAAATATATAGTCGAATTTGACCCATATTACAAAACGGGTCCGACATGACCTATGCACCTAAAGGGACTTGTGTTTTATGACGAGAAAATAGAAAAGGTCCTAGATTGATGTCATGTGTCCTCTAAATATAAACTTTATTAGATGTATAGATAAACTACGTTGATTGATTTGATTTTTTATAAATATTTTTCTAATCTCAATTTCTCAGTTATGTAAAGTATTAACTTCAACACAAACCCTACAAACTTTAAACCCAACGGCACATTATACTGCAATTCTATTCCTTTTCTTTTCTTTTTAACACCAATTCCCAAAATCAATTGATACTTCACTCCTTTAATCAAAGTACTATAATATGTCAGCTCACAATTCACCTTTTCAAATATCTTGGACATCGTCAAATATTCCAGCACAAATATTATTAAACTTGAAGATTTTGTTTTTTATTATTATCTTCTAAACCATAGTTTTCTTGACACCTTTCAAATGTTGTGGTGTAAAACGATTTACCTCAACCAGTCTATCTATTCTTTATCAACACCTTAATCTGTCACATATAATACCTTTCTTCTTCACTTTCAAACAGAATTCAACCAGTTCTACAAACTTCTACAACCAAGAAACAAACATCAACTCTAAAATTCTATCTTTCTGTGATGAACCTACACAACTCAAGAATAGAATTACTTTTCAGATCTGAAACAACACCTTTCTCGTTTCACAACAACAAATCAGAAACAATCACCATACTTTTTCAAACAAATGTGTGATTACGTTTCAGATCTTTATACCAATATGAACACAAAAACAGAATTTTGATCAATCTTTCAACCGATTTTAGGTGTTGTAATAGATCACAATCTGTCGTAAACTGAACGTAAAGTATAATCTCAAACCGAAATACAGTGTAAATTGATCGAAATGTACAATCGATACACCGAAACGCAACCGAAATGACTAAAATTTTATGAAAACTGTATAATCAACACTCCACAACAATGCGAAATCGGTTTAAATCGATACTAAATGTTTGAAAAAATCTTTTTTTTTCACCAAAACTCACCGATTCGGACCTGAATTCGATCAAATCATGTCGATTTCACCTAAACAAAACCGTAATCAATGTAAACATTTCAGATTTATCATCAAAATTTCAACCGAAATTCATCAAAAGTCATCGAAATCACACCGAACAAGTCCGAAACACGTCCAATTTGATCAACGATTACACGCAGAGCTTTCGAGCTCTGATAACACATATGTAAAGCAGAACCGGTTCACCGAAGAACACAAGATCTGCGTTTAATCAGTTTAACATGCGGAATCTATGTTAAACCGAACCGTAATCAAGCACGAGAAACGTAAATAAAAATGTAGCGTTGTTATGCAGTAATGAGAGATGGAATGGAATGGACCATTACAGGGAAAGAAGAAAAGAGTGTTTGGTTGGTCAATGGAATGGAATCACTCATTCCAAAATGCATGCCATTCCCTCAAAATCATTCCATCATTCCCCCTATTTTTTTCCCATTTCATTCCCTCTTCACCCTTTATTAACAACACAAAAACCCACTACCATTGCCACCACCCACCACCACCGTCACCGCCTCCGCCGTCACCGCTCCGCCGACCTCCGCCACCGCCCCAGCCACCGCCGCCAGCCCACCGGCACCGCCGCCACCCTCCACCTCCGCCACCCGGCACCGCCGCCACCCGCCGCCATCCACCATCGCCGCTGCCAACCTTCGATCACCGCGAACACCCACCTTTGATCATCGCTGCCACCATCGCCGCGGCCACCTCCGATCACCGCCGCTGTCGCCACTCAACTCCGCCACCGCCACCACACACACCACCACCGCCGCTACCACCTGCCACAAACCGTCACTGCAGCTACCACCTCCGACCACCGCCGCCACCCACCTTCGCGTCACCACTCGCCGTTGTCTCCGCCGATGCCGCTACAACTGCCATCTATCACCGCCTATCATTGACCACTACCATCTAATTTTATTCCATCGTCTTTTCTCGCATACCAAACAACAAGAAGTAATGGTTCATTTCATTCTAACATGGTAACCAAACAAGACATAGAATGGTAATGATCAATTCCATTACCTCATCCATTCCATTACCTCGTTCATTCCATTCCCCCGCCCATTCCATTACCCCATACCAAACAGACCCTTAACAGTTTTATTATGATTCTTCACAACCGAACAGAGTTTCGACGTCTGCGTTACAAAATCACCTATTCTAGATCGATTTTGTATGAGACCGATTCTGAAGCTCTTGTGCGAAGTTATATAAGTTCTTGTACGAAGGTGATATATATAATAGTCAAGTTCGTACGAAGTGATCTCCACCTTCCTATGAACATAATATGTACCTTCGTGCGAACTCGTTCTTTCGTCCGTACGTATGTATATATCTTGCATGACATTGTTGACTTCATTATTCTGCATGTTGACTTCCTCATATCATACATGTATGTGCTAATCTTTAATATATCATACATGCATGTGGTGTTAGAAAGGGTATGATGTCATTATCTAAGATGATGACATCATACCCGATCATCCCCGCTCTCTACATTTCATACCGAATTCTAACTCATTCTATCCAATCCTAACACTCCCTAGCGAAACTCTGTCCGGTATTGTCACACCTCGACCGTGTAAAACAAGAAACCAAGGCGGAAACGTCGGGGAGTCACATAACAGAACAATTGTTTCACAACCATGGTACTTAAAGTTTTGTATTATTGAATTAAATTGTTTACAATGTCTCCGATTAAACAGAAAACATAACATAAATTTAAACTGTTCTTCAAGATTTTAAGTCACTAAGGCCTAAGTCCGCCCTAAGTGTAGCATGCTCAACCTCAAACATTCGCTCCTGAAACATATGTGAAAGTAATTACGCCAGCATAAAAATGCATGTGAGTAACATAGGTTTTGTGTTAATGATTCATGGCTTTAAATGTTCAAAAGAAATGTTTAACTATACAAAAGTAGCCATGAACCGTTACAAAATGTTTCTTTTTATGAAATCATGTGAAAATCAAATGATATAAAAGAAATGATGCAAGGTTAACTTAATAACCAAAATATGTCATATCTTGTATAAAAATGTCATGTCTTGTGTAAAATAGGTCGTGTCTTGTATTGAAGTGGTTTAGATAACGCTATGATATGTAATATAATAAAAGCACTTATATATAGGAAGTACCAACGGCGTATCCACCATGCTTCTATCATATTACACACGTCTTGTTATTTAAATCCCTCACCATAAACCAACCAATGAAACTGTCATGTTTAAGCTAATGTGATGTCTTGTAATAACCAATGTCATGCATAAATCAATGTCTTGTGTAAACCAATGTCTTTGTGTAACCAAAATGTCTTGTATAAAACAATGTCTTTAAATAAACAAAGATTTTGTTTAAACCAAAAGTTATGTCTTATAAACCATCTCTTTTAATGTAAAAACATATATTAGGATTGTTGGCGAATATATTCAAACCTTATTGACTGTCAGATAGACCCTTATAAAGATAAAAGTCTATCAATGTTCATCGGATTATGTCATTCCCTAAAGTCACTTCCAAACAAACCTAGGAAGCGGGAAGGGATTGTCAATCCTATGGTACCATTACATACTACCGGTCGGCGTGATCAATGTTAATGAATGTATCATTGTATATTCAAAGCACCAATATGTCTTGAACAATGTAAGCATGTCATGAAAATGTTTTGAAACCATGTACTTGGCATACTAAGTCAATATACCGAGCAAAAATGTCTTTGAAAACCATGTACTAGGTATGCTAAGTCAACATACGAAGCAAAATGTCTTTAGAAACCATGTGTAGGTATACTAAGTCAATATACCATGTAAAATGTCTTTGAAACCATGTGTAGGTATACTAAGTCAATATACCATGTAAGATGTCTTTGAAACCATGTGTAGGTATACTAAGTATATATACCATGTAAAATGCCTTTGAAACTATGTGTACGTATACTAAGTCAATATACCATGTAAGATGTCTTTGAAACCATCTGTAGGTATACTAAGTCAATATACCATATATAATGTCTTTGAAACCATGTATTATATGTACTAGATAATCAAAACATGTATAATGTCATGAAAATAAGAAAGTAGTGATAGGCACATATGAATCACCCCAAAACATTTGAATAACGTAAAAGAGGGGACTATAACTCACTTGAAGAAACCGTAGATCAACCAGACCAGAATCTGAATAGATCTAGGGTTGTAGTCTCTGCATAAAAAGGGTTAATCCTTCGCTTTGTTTGATGATGATGGTCACAACTGGATTTTCGACTATATCTGCAAAACAGAACACCGTCAGCCTCGCCACGGGGAGAAGGGGGTTCTCTCCGTGACCACCCTCCGGTGTGAGAATAAGTATAGGTAGTCGGAAATAGTTGAAGTGAAGTAAGAGAGAGAGTAAGTGAGAGTGAATGAATTTCTTGTACCTGACGTTACTTATTTATAACCGGATTTGGGCGCAAAAAGGAGAGAGAGAGAGGAGTATTTCACGGTGTTAAGATCTCACCGTTAATTCATCAACTTGTTCTTCAAGTCACACGGATTGTGGTGTGATCAACGGCTGGGGAATTGCCACGTGGCAGATGAAGATGACCTTGCCTCTGATATAACCATGCTACATCGTGATTCCGGAGAATATACCAGATGACGCCACGTGTAATTCTGTTGTAACCGCTTGTGCCCCTGCACGATTGAGCATTAATAGGTTCTAGAAGATATACAGTTGTAACCCTCTTATTATTTGCCACGTGTACTTTCTGTTACAATAGAAAAAATTCTTTTTGTTTCTGAACCACATCTCGTGCACATGTGCCATCTAGCGAAGAAAAATATTCAAGGTCAATTGCTTCCTTGCGAGCGAGCCTGCGCAAGGTAGTTAAATGATCCTTTTCCTTCTTAGATGCCCGACGCAGAGATTTATGAGGCCCTTCTGTGGTATTATAGTCTGCGCAAGGTTTTTGGGAGAAATGATTACTCAGGAAAATTACTCAGGTTAACTATTTTCCTTGCGCGAGCCCGCGCAAGGTAGTTAAATGATTCTTTCCCTTTTTAGATGGCCGACACAGGGTTTTATGAAGCCTTTCTTTCGTACCATAGTCTGCGCAAGGTTTTGGCAGATAGAAATGGGTATGGTCTTTTGCTTGGCGCAAGGATTTGGGACCATACCCCTTCAAGTCCCCCCAGTCCAGTGTTGTTCCTATGCCAAGTAGCAAGTAGGTGGAGCACTGGACTAAATAAGAAATTGTAGTGTTTGTTGTATTCCTGTAAATAGTTTCTTGCGCTGAAGGAAAGGAAAATTTCATGAAGTAAAACTTTTGGGATAAGGAGAGGCTTTTTTGAATTTTGAAAAAGTTGTCCTTATGTCAGCGGTTGGTGAGAAAACATGTTGAGTATGACGTTTTGAGCACTGTATAACAGCTGTCAAACGTTGTCAGATGTCAAACATTAATTACCAACGGCTATAGTCGATTACACGCGCACGAGTGGGGACGATTACTGTTCCCCACTCACCCTGACTTGTACCTAGGGTTTTGAATAAGCGTCGAACGGCCACACGTTACCCAAGGCATTTATTGCGATCCCTATATAAAGTCGCCATTGTTATCACTTGTTTCTTTAGGCGATCAAAATTCCTTCTTTCTTTCATTTCAAAATCCCTTTCCAGACTCTGAAATCTGTTCTTGAGATCAACACACTGCTTCGTGCCTTGATCATAAATCATCTCGTCCTTTGTTGAATTAGGGACTCCTTCATGGCCGAAAGTTCAAAATCTGCAGATCTAGTAGATATGCCGATGACTTCAACATTGCCAACCCTAAAGTGGAAACGTACAGATTTTGATAATCTCGTAGCAAATTTCAGATTTGCTAAGTCCTGGGATGCCCGATACCCAGGCGATAATGATACGGTGGCGGATGCTCCGGCCGGTTACATTACACTCTTTTACGATTATTTTGCCGAGGGCAACTTTAGGATTCCGGTAACCCACTTCATGCTGGAGATTCTTGACTTTTATAAATTTCATATTTCTAGTTGAATCCGATGGGAATGGTGAGAATCCGACATTTTGAGTTTGTATTCCAATCGATGAACATCACCCCTACTGTTGAGAAATTCAGGGTGTTCTACCAGTTGCATTGTTCTCTCGGTTTCTATTCCTTCCAACAACGTCTTCAAGCCAAAAGACTGTTGCTTGTGCCTCCCAAATCTAACCAGGACTGGGAACAAAATTTTTTCTATATTAAGTCTGCTGTGATTCCGACACAAATGACCTTCCGGGGAGGGGAGGAGATAGAGTTGGAGACCACAGCGATTCCCAGTGATGAAGTATGGTATCAGGACCTCAAGTATGTACCCAATATCATTTTGCCGGAAAGGGCTTTAATTGCGGCCGGTATGAGTATCTTATGGAAGGCCGACCGTCGAGAGAAACCGGTGTACATGGAAGATGGAGTTGGTAAGATATTGCACTTTCGTGTAATAGTTATATATATATGCAGAATCATTATGCTTATATGATGTTTTGCTGTAGTTATGCCTTTATACGTGGTTGCCTTTAAGAGGGAGAAAAGCAAGATGGGGGTGGTGCCTATTGGCGAAAATGAGGCACCATGGTTCGAACAAATCTTGGGGAATTTTGAACTCCCTAAGTCAGAAGAGTTGAAAGCGCAACCCTCTTTAACTATTGGTAAGTACTCCTAACAAAGCCTGAGTAATATTGCAATATTACTATTAATAGTGGACTAAGTAATATTGCAATATGAGTTACGGCGTGCTTCCTGTTTCTTGATTAAGTAGGTGATTTACTAAACTTGGGCGTAGGCCCTGATTCGAAAAAGAAGAAAAAACCAACCATGACTGCTCCGCTACCCCCCAAGCCAGATATTTCTGCGCCTAAGACAACTAAGGTGCTAAAAGCATAAATCAAGAAAGGTGCGCATTTGTATCTGATTCTTGGTGTACATACGTGGTGGTGTCGGACTCATTAGAAGGTCTTGCACCTGTAGGTCTAAGGAAACCAAAAGCGGAGCCGGTTGATATACCAGAGATCCCAGTATCGAATCCCGATGATTCTGTGGACATACCCTCCAGTCCTGAGGAATTGGTGCATCGTTCCGTCTGGAAGAGGAAAGGCGCAGATCCTGAACCACCAATACCACCACCAAAGAAGATTGCTCATGGAAGGATCGGAAAGAGGAGCAAGTTGGATGCGCTTGAGGAAAAATTTTCTCCTGGTAAGAAAGTTTACATTTTATCTTTATGTTGAAGCATCTTTTTTTAATTCTCTCATTGCTACAGAGAAAATATCCAAGCCAGTTACCACGGCTCAACGATCGACACCTGCAGAAGGTGATAAGACTGCGAAAGCGTGTAGAAACGAAACTGAGGGTATGGAGGCGCAACAGATACCCTTCCACCAGAAAACCCTACCCCAGAAAAAACAAAAAGTTCCTCCGAAGACCCTGCTGGCAAGCAGGTAAAAGATACTGCCCCCACCTCCTCTAGTGCTGAACCTGAGAAACCAGCTTCTCCGGCCCATGAAGTTGAAAAGATTGCCGCTGAGGGAAAAGACAAAGATGCTGGTCCTTCTGTTGGAGGTTTTGGAGTATTTGAGAATGTAGATAAAGATTCTCCCATCCGTCCGGAGGAGACACCGGGGGATTACTACTATCGCTCTTATTCAGAGAAAAAAGCCTCCGCCATACACGAACCCATATGGAAATTAAGGCAAGGTAATACATTTTTGGACCCCCAGGCGTGTCGAGAATGGCATAAGGGTATTTAACCTCCAGCGGAAGTCAAAAGGCAAGAGGAGAAAGCGCATGAGCAGGCTTATCAGTCGTACTTGCTAGAGACTGCCCAAGCTTCATCCACCATCCCCCGAATCGTGCGCGAATGGCGCAGTATGCATATGGATTGGGATGAATTTAACACGCAGAAACTAAAGCTGGGAGTTGAAAATGAGCGTGTGAAGAAGGTGTTAACAGAGCTGGAGGCGGAGAAGGCCAAGTTTGAGGAGGATAAGAAAACGGAGGAATGGTCAGCCTTTGGGTGGAAGAAAAAGGCGGAAGCAGAAGCGGCGCTCCTTGCTACTGAACGCAAGAGGTGGCTAGAGGCTTGTGAGCGCGACAACAATGAAAAGATCTCTTTGCGCAATGAGATAGAGAATTTAAAGCAAGAGAGAGCCGACGCAATAGCTGCTGCTGATGAAACCCGCGAACGAAGCGAGCAGAATGAGTAGAGACCCGAATGACCTTACTTCTTAGGGATAAAGAAATTGCTGATCTCACCTCCATGTTATTTGATCAGGAAAAACTGAAAGCTGACCTGGATTCTGCCAAGAAAGATATCCAAATTTTGAAGGTCGAGAAGGCAGAGCTGGCCCGCCGGCAGGCGGAGCATGAGAAGCGGGTTGAAAATGCGGAAGTTGTGCGGACCACTGCTGAAAGTATTGTTGAATCTTTATCAAACATGGATGCAGTAGTACGGGATCGTGAATGTAAGTATCCCCCTGTTCTTGTTTGCTTACATAGAAAATTGTTTTACGCCGTGATCCTGATCTTATAATCTTTTTTCAGATTGCCAACTCCATTTTGAATTTTGCTGAGTTAGATGAGACGGTGGCGCAGCTCATGGTGTCGGCGCTAAATGATGGTTATACCCTAGGTTATCAAGACTGCGCAACCCATGTAGCGCATGCCCTTAAGGTGGAATGGGATACTAGCCGGTCTATGCTGCATGGAGTTGATACGCACTCCTCTAACAGCGCTGCAAAAGCTAAGTATGAGTAGCTGCAAATTCCTATCATGGAGTTGGTGGAGAATGCCCTATCACATGATGATTTTGTGAGCCGTCTGAAGGAGATTTTCTCTGAGGCAGAAGAAAAAGAAAGTGAAACGAAGGCTCCTGAATAAGAGTTGCCTTGTATTAATCTATGTTTGCTTAGTTGTATTTATGTATGTATAGATGCGCTTTGGCATAAGTTTTTGTGTGAATATAATATATTTGGATTATAATGTGTGCAGGAGTACAATTACTTGTTTGGATAAGACAAATGAACGATCAACTCATGTGCGAGCGTAAGCAACATGATAACCTGTAACTCATGAGTGTTGAAGTGTTTTTGTTTTTCCTAAGTAATTGTATGCATTTGTAAAAAATATATTTTCAACAGCGAAATGTAAGTAGCGACACAAAATTTTATTGATAAAGCATTGAGCTAACACTTGTCGCTAAGATTACAAAATGAACCAATGTAAGCAGACTCATATAAAGCACAAGGCCATTGAGCTCTGAGATTACATGTAGCAATGGCGCAACTGTTGGCCGCAACTGTTGTAAAAAAAATATTCCTAGGGAACGCTGGAGCCGTCCATGCGCTTCAAGGTATATGCTCCTTTGCCAAGGACTTCGTTGATCACATATGGGTCTTCCCATCTTGGCGCAAGCTTTCCTGGTCTTTCAGCATTGGAGGCTTCATTATCACAGAGGACGAAATCCCCCGGTAGAAAAGTGCAAACGTTACCCGTTTGTTATAATACTTCTCCAACTGGGACTTATATTTTGCTTCGCGAATAGTTGCGTTTTCGCGTCTTTCTTCAACCAAATCGAGATCCAAGCGGCGTTGCTCCTCGTTCTTTTGTTTATCCAGGGCGAGCATCCTTGGAGATGGGAGGCTTATTTCAGCAGGGATTATTGCCTCCGTTCCATATACCAAACTGAACGATTTTCTCCCGTGCTTGTCTTGGGCATTATGCGATGAGCCCATAGAATACTGGGCAGCTCATCTACCATCCACGCCGCGCCATGCTAAGGCGGACTTTGATTACATCAACTAATTGCTTGTTGATACTTTCAACCTGACGTTCGCCTGAGGATGCGCAACGAGGAAAAAAACATGCTCAATCTTCATCTCTTGCATCCATTTTTGCAGATCTTCGGATGCTAAATTAGAGCCATTGTCTGTGATGATGCGCATGGGCAACTCGAAACGACAGATAATATGTTCCCATATAAATTTTCGGATTACCATAGCTGTTGTCGAGGCTAAAGGCTTTGCTTTGACCCACTTTGTGAAGTAATCAACGGCAAAAACAATGAACTTTACTGCGCCTGGCGCATCAGGGAAAGGACCTACAAGGTCAGTAGCCCATTGTTGAAAAGGCCATGCCGATGTTACTGGGACAAGTGGATTTTTGGGGTGTAATGTTTTTGGCGCATGTCTTTGGCAAGCCATGCATTTTCGCAAAATGTCAACAGCGTCCACGTACATCCCTGGCCAGTAGTAACATGCGCCCAATACTTTGGCGACGACCATACGCGGTCCGGCGTGTATGCCACATAAGCCTTCATGGATTTCCCTGATATAGTATTGCGTATCATGCCTATCAACACATCGCAATAAAGGACCCATGTATGACTTTCGATATAAAATACCGTCCGCCATTTCGTAATTTAAGGCCTTACACCGTATCTTTCGTGCCTACGCCTTGTTTTCAGGAAGCTGACCATGTTGCAAAAACAGGATAATCGGAGACATCCAAGATGGACTCCCCATTTCAACCATATTAACTTGCTTTAGCGGAACAGATGGATTCTTTAAGACTTCAATTCTGACCTCTTTTGCCAAATGTTGGAAACTTGTGGCTGCAAGTTTACTCAATGAATCAGCATGTTTGTTGTCACTCTGTTGACGTGTACGACTTTACACTACGGAACTGACTGATTAAAGACTTAGCTTGTGTCACAACCCCTGACTCCACCCTGGGAGCGGGAGCCGTGAACCAGTCAAGTGGTACCGGTGTTTATATAATTTGGCAGCGGAAAACTTATTCATCAGGACCGTAGTTAGGAAATACATTATCAGAGTTTCAAAACACCGACTTTTATATTAAATAAATGGGATGAAACCCAAGTTTTAAGCACAATACATCTGTAGGGATAAACCCTATTTTATAGAAAACATAAACTCTTTTTTATTTAGGTAACTTTTATAGCCACTTTTCTAAGCCTTTAGTGTTTCCCGCTGGCTTCTATTAGCTTCACATTAAGTTACCTGAAACGCGTTTTAAAAACATTTTATCAATAAGAAATACTGGCGAGTATATCCAAGTTTAATCAAAACAAGTTTTATTTATACTTCACAGGATTCAGGAGCATCCGTATTTACAATGTTATATCTACACAATTACTCATTCAGTACTGTCAATCCTGACTTGTGGGTCATATTACTTTGGGTCCTGTCACCCAATAGTAACGGTTCCTGTCACATTCCCATGACTGTGGATTAGTAATGTATACAAAACCCCAACATACCGGCAGTAATCGTAGAATACATATACTCAATTGCTGTTTAGCATAATTAAAACATTTAAGGTTTTTGGTAACACATTTTGACTCACAAAAAGATTTACAAAAGAGAATGTACTCGCCTAGTAACTTTAGGGTCTAACTTACAGGCCTCCTGGTATAATCTTGGGCATAGCTCCTGAGCTCTTAATAAAATATATAATGCACTCGTGTTAAGTATAATAACCCATGTCACTTTAACCGTACTACCCGTGACAGAACTCCAACGTTCATAGTCAGGCAGGGCCTTGACATGCGTTGGTGATTCTAGATCAAGCGGTAGGGTGTCCATACAACACACGACAGAACGCCAACGAACATGTCGGACAGAGCCTAGATTGCGTTGGCGATTCTAGATCGAACAGTATGATAATGAATTAGTGATCATGGATTAAAACATTTAAAACGGGGGCAGAACTTTATTATTATTTATTATTATTATTATTGAGGTGTAATACTAAAAAAAGAATTGATATATATATGACGGAAAGGGGGCGAGAGAAAGAAGTAGAGGAAAAGAAGGAATGAAAGTTCCATTTATACAAAAGTTAGAAGGTAACTTGGAGGCTAAGGTAGGCGTAAATCCTTACACGTACGTTCTTAACAATTTATCAATTCATATTTTTATTATTTTATTTTTATAATTAATTAACCAGCTCAACTCATTTATCGCTTATAACTTCTAAAATATGATGTTTTATAAAAGAATGAATATGTCATTAGAACGAGCATATTTTTATCTACATTTTGACCTAAGTTTCATTAAAAACGGAGTAAGTTTAATTATAACGTATTTTTATTATTATGATTTTAAACGGTTCTTATACTCGTCTGAAACACCTTATATTTCTAACAGTCAACTTACCCGTGATCTTCCCATTTAATAGTATAAGTTTCTATATACTTTATTTTAAATTTGGAGATGTTACATAATCCTCACCTTGTTTTAAATCTCGTCCTCGAGATTTACTGAAATATAAAGGAACTCTTTTAGCTCATCACTGATCCTAGTTCCTAAGTATATTTTGGTTCTTTGCTTTGAATTCTACTTTACTTTGACTAGAACTATTTTGTATGCTTTGAGATTCTTATCTTTTTAATGAAAGTGAAATTACTCTTATTAACAAAGTTTTTAGATATTTTGTGTCTTAGCACAACTTTTAGTTACCGGTTCCCAAATGCCTTAATGATCTAAGGTAACGCAAGGGGAATTGTTATACTTTTGATGGCGTCCTAACTTATAGGGTTCCCGTCGCTCATCTTGTCACACGAGTTACGAGACGGATGATCAAACGAAATAGTGTTTGATATCATAATTATAGAAGTCTACGAGAGATTCCTGATAAATAGATCTAAAATTATTATTGACACACCTGTTCATTATTTATCACTAATTGTCAATCATTAGGGTCTTTGGACTTCCTTATAGATATACAAATCTATAAAATCATGTATTCCACAAACTGTAATTACACACCATTTATAAGGTCAATGTATTTAACAGACTCATATTTCTAAAGACAGGTCAGACATTCGGTCATGGTACTATTAGGAAATTTCATTAACATAACATATACCCCATCTTACCCGGTCTTGCCGGAGAGGTAAGCCCATCTCACCCAGACAAGCTGGAGAGTCTACCGCACCATACCCACTCTAGCCGGAGAGGTAACCCCATCTTACCTAGACAAGCTGGAGAGTCTACCGCACCATGCCCAGTTTTACCGGAGAGGTACTTATCATAATATTTCCCATAAATAGACTTTTCTCAAATCATACTTTTAAAAGTGCATCATATATTGTGGCGTGTATCAAGAAACAAGGAAATTAGTATTCTCATGATCGATCATATTCTAGAACTGAGTAGTACTAATAAACAAGAAATAACAGTGGCCAGGTGTTATCGCTTATTTACCATACTTGCATTGTTCTAGTTATCATCCTCACGGCATACCAACACCCAACATACTTTATCTATGCAAGTAATTAGTTTATCTCGAAGTTTATACTAAGGCACCTTTCTTAGGTTCGAGTCTAATACTATCCTGGGTGTTGTTAGTAAATATCAATGTCCTAACTCTTTTGTTTAAGCATAGATATGGTTGTGACTTTCTTTTGTTTGGAAAATAGACTTCTGATAAAAATATCATTGTCTCCATTGACACTATGGCTAGGTTCCTTGTGATGAGTATGCTTATAAGCTAACTCTATTCGTGCTTATACAACATTAAATCCCTTTCATAAGGAATGTTTTATTCAGACATATGGCATTTTTAGAACATAATACGTTTCATAATCATTTTTATAATGACTTAATGTTTTCATATGAACTACCAGTGACATTTTCTCTTATGTTTATCTCTAATTTATAAAAATTCCAACTATATAACTGATGGTACCAATTATCAAGCTTATTCCCATAACTTTGTTTATCCTTTTATAAAAATAGTAATAGTATATTGGAATCAACTTTCTGTTAAATTCATTGAATACACTATTTTTAGAATAAAAGTTTAAAGAAATAAATTTATCAAAATATAAACCTTCGAGATTCATGTGAATCATTTCATTTTTAACTAGTGGGTTGAACCATATTGATTAAAATATTAAAACTTAACTCTTAATTTATTGTATATTATATTAATTATTCAAAGAAGTGTTACATAGGTTACAAAGTTTGACGTCTCTAAAATTGATTATAAATATATTGGGTAATTAAGTAATATACATGTATTAGAATATATGTAGGTATATCTCTCAAATAATCATAGTAGTAATTTGTTTAAAAATATTACAATATTAAAATTGTAATTTGATTTTTTTTAATAAAGCTATAGAAAGGACAAATGTATTAAGCACATATTTGAGTCAATTATTTTTATGTGGGGCATCCAATTTAATTCTAGTTTTGACAATGAAACAATAACTAGAACGTTTAGGAAAATTTAACGTGTCAAATAAAATATATAAATAAGTAAATACTAAATTACTGATTTAAGTCGGGTAAGAAAAGATGTTTCCATTGTAATATCTTTTACTTCTTAAAATTTTAATTATCTAATCTCATCTATATATATATACCGCTGTACAAACTATCATGCCCATCTTTTTACTTTCTTTTATAGCACATCATAAAATAAAAATTATTACTTTTATTAAGTATAATATTCTAGATGATAGAGAATAGAAACATGATTATTTATATAATATATATAATAATCTTTTAAACATACATTTTCTTTAAATTATGTTATAAGTGTAAATGTGTAAAATTTTACATGTATCCTATGTAAAATAAATTTTAGTTTACATTATATACACTTATAAACATATAATTATAATTTGAATGTATTACAATGTATATATGTTTCAAATAAAATAGAATTGTAATGCTTTTAGAATAATTATGTATAGTCCTATATTGGTATTGAAAACCAATGAATAGTTATTATATATATATATATATATAGTAAATATTTATATAAGGTGGTATCATATTTAATATTAAACCGTACTACGTATATTTTAAATTAGTGGAATTCATCGTGTGTGTTATACGGCGGGTATTCAATCGTTATCAGTTTGGATCGGCAGGGTACCGATTCAACACTTGTATAAGTTATAATACAAAAATACTTTATTTAGAATAAAACTTTTTTTTATATAAAATCTACACCGGTACATTTAGTTAAATTCTAACTTACATTATAAAGTATCTAATACATCTAAACTATATAGAATATAACATATATTTTCAAAATAAATAAATAAGCTTACGAAACGAAAAACAAGATACATAGAAAATCATATACTTATAAAAATTTGTTTTCCAACAACCTTGCACCAACTCATTCTTTATCATATTAACACCTTATCCAAATTCTTGATTAAATCCATAAGTTTGATATTTATCCTCAAAGTTAGGTTGCTTCGTTTCACATATCTAACTTGACATTCTTATGCCACGTATAGATTTTAATTACCTCATTAAACTTTTTTTTCCTATTAGTATTTAAAAGAGAATATAATTTACTATATATTCATTATTTATATAATTATTCTAATCTTATTAATATTAAATTATGAAATGTATGTAGTAAATAATTCAGAATATGTACGTACCTTAAAATTTTTAATTACTTTCATTTTATCAATCAAAATAAACTATTTGTAGAATTTAACCATTAAACCTTCATATTACTTTTCGTTTTACTGTGTTTCTAAGATTTTAAATTTAATAATAATAATAATAATATCTTAAATAATCTTTTTACTAAGAAATTTCTTTTCTAATATATAGAAAAACATTATAATTCAAACTAGATCTGGTAAGATTAACCAATCTTATCTGCATATTTTATATTTTATTTGACCATAAAGACTTTTAGTAGGGTGTATGGATATGATCACAAAATATATAATTCCAACAAAGTTGTTTTTTTATACGTACGTAATTTAGAATTAGCTTCACCTTCATCTTCTTTTGTAGGTATTTACAGGTTGTCATATGCATATTTGTTTTACTACAAATTTTAGCTTCCAAATAAAGACATTTCTCTGTTAACCAGTGGTAAGTTACAGTAAGATTCGCCCCTAGTACTTTAATATAGTAAAGTACTTATAAATATAGGAATATAAATAAAATCACGCAACTTTCTCTCGTATATATGAATATGCTAATTAGGCTCCGATAGAAATATTTAACTTACATTAAAAGTTACACAATTGAATTTATTATTTAGCAATATATTTTTTATATACATATTATTTCTAACAGATGCAACAACAAAGGGGTATAACCGAAGTTGCTTTTCGTAGTATTATATCATAATATATCTGCCTAGGTAGCCTATGGATACACTCAATCATATGGGTCACTCATACTGTTAACACATAACACAAAAATAAATACTGAGATTTATCTACACAGAATAACACATAAATTATTACATAAATTTCCTAACATAATGTTTAAGTTTTAGGTATTAAAAGAACACCTAAATGACTTAAACCAGTGGCTCTGATACCACCTTCTGTCACAACCCCAGACCCCATCCTGGGAGCGGGAGCCGTGAACTAGTCAAGTGGTACCGGTGTTTATATAATTTGGCAGCGGAAAACTTATTCATCAGGACCGTAGTTAGGAAATACATAATCAGAGTTTTAAAACACCGACTTTTATATTAAACAAATGGGATGAAACCCAAGTTTTAACCACAATACATCTGTAGGGATAAACCCTATTTTATAGAAAACATAAACTCCTTTTTATTTAGGTAATTTTATAGCCACTCTTCTAAGCCTTTAGTGCTCTTCCGCTGGCTTCTGAAAACATAAACTCCTTTTTATTAGGTAATTTTTATAGCCACTTTTCTAAGCCATTAGTGCTCTCCTGCTGACTTCTATTAGCTTCACATTAAGTTACCTGAAACGCGTTTTAAAAACATTTTATCAGCAAGAAATACTGGCGAGATATCCAAGTTTAATCAAAACAAGTTTTATTTATACTTCACAGGATTCAGGAGCATCCGTATTTACAATGTTTATATCTACACAATTACTCATTCAGTACTATCAATCCTGACTTGTGGGTCATATTACTTTGGGTCCTGTCACCCAATAGTAACGGTTCCTGTCACATTCCCGGACTGTGGATTAGTAATGTATACAAAACCCCAACATACCGCAGTAATCGTAGAATACATATACTCAATTACTGTTTAGCATAATTAAAACATTTAAGGTTTTTGGTAACACATTTTGACTCACAAAAAGATTTACAAAAGAGAATGTACTCGCCTGGTAATTTAGGGTCTAACTTACAGGCCTCCTGGTATAATCTTGGGCATAGTTCCTGAGCTCTTAATAAAATATATAATGCACTTGTGTCAAGTATAATAACCCATGTCACTTTAACCGTACTACCCGTGACAGAACTTCAACGTTCGTAGTCAGGCAGGGCCTTGACATGCGTTGGCGATTCTAGATCAAGCGGTAGGGTGTCCATACAACACACGACAGAACTCCAACGAACATAGCCGGGCAGAGCCTAGACATGCGTTGACGATTCTAGATCGAGCAATAGGATAATAAATTAATGATCAGATATTAAAACACTTAAAACGAGGTAGAGCTTTATTATTATTATTATTATTCTTATTGTTATTTTTATAATTATTATTATTATTATTATTATGAGGTGTAATACTAAAAAATGAATTGATATATATATATAATACATACGAGGGAGAGGGGGCAAGAGAAAGAAGCAGAGAAAAGAAGGAATGAAAGTTCCCATTTATAAAAAAAGTTAGAAGGTAACTTGGAGGCTAAGGTAGGCGTACAGCCTTACAGGTACGTTCTTAACAATTTATCAATTCATATGTTTTATTATTTTATTTTTATAATTAATTAACCAGCTCAACTCATTTATCGCTTATAACTTCTAAAATATGATGTTTTATAAAAGAATGAATATGTCATTAGAACGAGCATATTTTTATCTACATTTTGTCCTAAGTTTCATTAAAAACGGAGTAAGTTTAATTATAATGTATTTTTATTATTATAATTTTAAACGGTTCCTATACTCGTCTAAACACCTTATATTTCTAACAGTCAACTTACCCGTGATCTTCCCATTTAATAGTATAAGTTTCTATATACTTTATTTTAAATTTGGAGATGTTACAGCTTGTTCCAAGTATAACGCCATAATGTCGCCCCTTGTATCATAAGTACCATTGATTTGTTCCGCTACAAGGCGAGAATCAACGTGTGCAGTTAAATTCGCAACGCCCATCTTTATAGCGAGGCGCAAGCCTGCTAGAAACGCTTCATACTCAGCCTCATTATTTGTGCTCTTGAAATCCAGACGTATGGCGTAAGTGAACTCTTGATTTTCTGGGTTAACCAATCGGAGGCCTGCACCGGCACCGTCACTATTCGATGCGCCATCTGTATGTAGTGACCATTCTCTGTCACACATAACGGGAACCGGATTTTGGATTTCTTCGCATTTTTGGACTTTGTCTGCTGGAACCTCAGCTACGAAATTGGCAAGGATCTGCCCTTTAATCACTGGTCTCGGCTTGTATACAATATTGTGACCGCCTAGTTCGATAGCCCACTTAGATAATCGTCCCGAGACGTCTGGTTTGGAAAGAATCGGGCCGAGGTGATAATTTGTTAAGAGATTTATAGCGTGACCAGAAAAATACCTACGAAGTCTGCGCGAGGCATGGACTAGCGCAAGTACTAGCTTTTCCATCATCGAATATCGAGACTTTGGATCATTCAACATCTTGCTAATATAATAAATAGGTGTCTGAACACCTTCTCTTTCGACAAGTAAAACTGCTCCGACTGCCATTTCGGATGCAACAAGATAAAGGACCATAGGCTCTTTGTCGCGCGGAGCGTGAAAGTTGGCAATTGAATTAAACATACTTTCATATCTTGAAAAGCTTTCTCCGCCTCTAGTGTCCATTGAAATTTGTCTTTCTTTACGCAGTTGCGCAGAGTACGGATGAAAGGATAAGGTTTTGCAGCGTGATTTGCGAGGAAACGGTTGAGGGCAGCTAACCGTCCTGCTAATCGTTGCATCTCCTTAACACTTGACGGAGATGTCATGCTTCGAATTGCTTTGACTTTTTCTGGATTAACTTTGAACCCATCCTTTGTGACGATGAATCCAAGGAACTTGCCTTCTTCCATGCCAAAGGAACACTTGCTTGGGTTTAACTTCAAATTGACTTTTCGCAATAAATCAAAAGTTTTTTTTAATGTTCTCCAACATTGTTTCTTCTGTATGGCTCATGATGACTAGATCATCAATATATACTTTGACGGTTACCCCAGTGTCATCACAAAACACTATATCCATAAGCCGCTGGTAAGTGGCTCCCGCATTGCGGAGACCAAAAGGCATTTTTGTATAACAGAAAATACCCTTCTCCGTGCGGAAGGCCGTCTTGTCGTTTATCCTCTTGTTTCAACAGCACTTGATGATACCCTTTGTAACAGTCGAGAAAACATTTCCAACGGAACGATGCTAAGGAGTCAACTTTCTTGTCAATCTTAGGAAGAGAGTAACAATCTTTGGGGCACGCCTTGTTCAAATCTTTAAAGTCGACGCACATGCGCCAACCGCCATTATGCTTTTTGACCATAACGGGGTTCGCCACCCAAGTTTGGTATTTAACTTCTCGTAAAATGCCAGCGTTTAGCAGTTCAGCAACTTGCTCGTTCATAGCTTGAGTTTTTTCGGTACCAGGCTGCGCTTTTTCTGAACCACTGGTTCTACTGATGGAAATACGTTTAAACAATGCTCAGCAACGTCGCGCGAGACACCCACCATGTTTGCAGGTGTCCAGGCGAAGATGTCCATGTTACGAAACAACAATAACTTGAGCTTTGCGCGGATCGCTGTAGATACCGCAGGACCAAGGATAATCGGCTGCTCTGGATATATGATGTTTAGGAACTATTTCTCAGGCTCATTCAGCGACATAGGCTTAGCAGCCTTGGCAACTGGTTCTTCGATAAACATAATCTCTTTACGGGCATACATGATAGCTACGCCTGTTGGCTTTGGGAACCCACAAGCAGCGTGTGGCGCAGACGTGATCATGCTGAAATCACGTTGCGCACGACGCCCTAATAAAACGTCATGGCGAGAAGTCGCCGGCATCACCATAAAGTTTACTTCAATGGTTCGTGAGTGTTTTCCGTCTGAAAGGGTGACAGGAAAAACTATCTGTCCGAGAGGAAAGATAGCCTCATTGTAGAATCCAGTTAAAGGAAAATCAACCGGTTCTAGGCGTGCCTTATCCTCTGGATCCAATTGTTTGAAACACTGCTCATATATGATGTCCATGGAGCTCCCAGGATCAATAAACATGTAGTCAGTTTGATAATCACCGAAAATACCTGTAATTACCACTGGTCGCTCTTCTTGTGGTCCTCTAGGAACGACAGGGAAGATCACTTGCTGTTCTCGCCAGTTATCATTTCGAAAACGTTGGTAGCTGCGCTTGCACGGCTTACCTCCTTGAATCATAGAAACTTGCTTCATCTTCTTGTTGCTTGGACCCTCATCCCCGCGGGTAAGTTGTCTGACTTCCTTACGTACTGACTGTACTATGTGTGTCTGTTTACCACTTTTCAATGATTTTTCAATCTCTGTGCGCAAACTGATGCAGTTGTCAGTTGTGTGCCTAGTATCTTTGTGAAAATCACAAAAGAGATTTGGGTCCTGACCCTTCTTGTTCTTCATGGGCTGAGGTTGCTTAAACTGATAGTTCTCGGTACTCAGAACTTCAGCGGGAGACTTTGTTAGAGGAGTCCATTGCCGATCACGGTTCTCTTGTTTGATTGCTTTCTCGGTAGTAATTTTGTTAATCGTTGCGCGAGCATCTACTGGTGAATAAGGAGAATATGAACCTTGGTTAGAGTCCTTCCAGCCTTTTTTAAACTTCCGACCACCCCTACTCAGATCCTGAGGGCGATTCTGAGGTAGTGGTGGTCTGTTGGAATTAAGGTTCCGCTCTGTCTGGGCATAAACTTTGGCTGCTGCCATTAGTTTGTCCCAGCTCTTTGGAAGGCCAGTTGTTCCAGAAAGTACTTTTATCATTTCATCACATCGTACCACATATTTGAACTGTGCACGGATAAGATCCTCATGTACATCTCCAATTTCTAACACCTCCTTATTGTAACGAGTGATAAAATCATCCAGGCTTTCGTCATCCTTCCGCCAGATGTTCATCACATCCGAGGAATCTCTGACATATCGCCTTTGTTGACTAAAATGCGTAAGGAATTTCTCCTTAAGATCATTCCAAGAAGAAAGTTTACCTATGGGTAAATTATCGAACCAAAGGCGCGCAGCGCCAGTAAGAGTCTATACGAACAGATGACACCACATTGGTAACGTCCAACCTCCAGTTAGCCCTGCGCCAGTGAAGAGGCGCATGTGATCATCAGGATCAGTTAAACCATTAAACTTCTCCATGTTGGATGGTAATTTTGCTCGTTCTAGAGGAGCCAACGCTATTTCTCTTACAAACTTTGATTGTTCGGCTGCTTCAGCGGGTCGATACACCAGATTGTTATCATGCTCCGCTTCGGGATTGTATGTTGCACGTATCTTAGGCTTATAGTTGACATGATCCGCAAATAATCGATTAAAAACACTTACACTATCTCCTTCGTCATAAGTCTTATCATATTCATCATGTTGGGTATCCCGCTTTTGTGATAGTCGCGGGCCCAAACGTGAATGAACAGATGTGCGACGTTGAGAATTATCCTCTTGTTTTCGATTGCCAGAATGAACGGAATCATTCTTGGTTTGAGAGTACATCTCGGTTCCTTCTACAGAAACATGCGAAGGCGCACGACCACGGATCTGTGAATCATAACTCAACACTCGAGGTGCCGGCGAAGCACGGACCTGAGGAGCATTAACCGGAGCTTGAAAAGCTGGAGTTCCGGTCCGAGCACATAGTTGAGCATACATAGCAGTTAAAGTTGTTTGAGATTTGATTAGCCAAGACAACGGAGTCTCACCAGGCGGTAAAATTGATGCAACATCAACATGAGGAGCTGCAGGAGTTACTGGAATGCTTGCATGATCTGAATCATACGGAGCATTAGCTTCGCCGGACGAGTCCTCCACAATTTATCTGTCAATCTGAGGACCACCAACGACGCGATGAAAATCAGATCGAGGACCTTCTGGAAACGACGATCCATCAGCCATGATGTTGTAGATCTAAATGAAACGAAAGGAAAGAGGAAAAGAGAATAGAAAATCGGTGGGCACCAATGAAGAAACAGTAGATCAACCAGACCGGAATCTGAATAGATCTAGGGTTGTAGTCGCTGCATAAAAAGGGTTAATCCTTCACTTCGTTTGATGATGATGGTCACAATTGGATTTCCGACTATATCTGCAAAACAGAACACCGTCAGCCTCGCCACGGGGATAAGGGGGTTTTCTCCGTGACCACCCTCCGGCGTGAGAATAAGTATAGGTAGTCGGAAATAGTTGAAGTGAAGTAAGAGAGAGAGTAAGTGAGAGTGAATGAATTTCTTATACCTGACGTTACCTATTTATTACTAGATTTGGGCGCCAAAAGGAGAGAGGGGAGTATTTCACGGTGTTGAGATCTCACCGTTAATTCATCAACTTGTTCTTCAAGTCACACGGATTGTGGTGTGATCAACGGCTGGGGAATTGCCACGTGGCAGATGAAGATGACCTTGCCGCTGATATAACCATGCTATCATCGTGATTCCGGAGAATATGCCAGATGACGCCACGTGTAATTTTGTTGTAACCGCTTGTGCCCCTGCACGATTGAGCATTAATAGCTTCTAGAAGATATACAACTCTAACCCTCTTATTGTTTGCCACTTATACTTTCTGTTACAATAGAAAAGATTTTTTTTTTTTCTGAACCACATCTCGTGCACAGGTACCATCTAGCTAAGGAAACATTCAAGGTCAACTGTTTCCTTACGCGAGCCTGCGCAAGGTAGTTAAATGATCCTTTTCCTTCTTAGATGCCTGGTGCAGAGATTTATGAGGCCCTTCTGTGGTATTATAGTCTGCGCAAGGATTTTGGGAGAAATGATTACTCAGGAAAATTACTCAAGGTTAACTATTTTCCTTGCGCGAGCCCGCGCAAGGTAGTTAAATGATTCTTTCCCTTTTTAGATGGCCGGCGCAGGGTTTTATGAAGCCTTTCTTTTGTACCATAGTCTGCGCAAGGTTTTGGCAGATAGAAATGGGTATGGTGTTTGCTTGGAGCAAGGATTTGGAACCATACCCCTTCCTCACTTGGGATTGTGTATAAGTCTTGTATAGAATAGCAAACTACGATTCGAAGATTAAGGATTCAAGTGGTTCCTAAGATCGGATAACTATGTTAATAAGTTGGGACTTAAATCGGCGGATCGGATAGAATGAAGTTTTATAAATCAAACGAGTGTTAGAAATCATATGGCATGATTAATAAACTTAACATTCTGATTTGAAAGTGATCCTAATATGGCGTGATTTCATAAACTTAACATTCTGAGTTGAAAGTGATCCTAAGTGCTTTTGACCCGTTATGACTCGTTAAGGTAGTTTACGCTACTTTAACGTGTCATTTGCGTAAACGCGTGATCAGATGGTTAAACATGTCCTATGATAAGTCTTAAATTCCCAAACATGTTTGAAAATGTTATAACATCAGTTCATATGTCATAAATTTGATTACATACGCTTAAAATGGATTTATGCGTAAAAAGGGCATTTTGGTCATTTTTAAGGAACATATAAGCGACTTATCATAACACTAACCAAACGACGTGACCATAAGGTATAACCTCAGTGGGTTATTCCCTATGAAACTATGGTCACAAACATGTGTTTGGTCGGATCTTAAGATCGACTAAACGGGTCGGATTCGAAAGTCAAAGCGGTGCTCAAGACCGCTCGACTTACGACCTAAATAAGCACTAAACCAAAAGTCACGAGTTAGACATGCCAAAACATGTCTAACTAAGTTGCAAAACTGATTTGGTATCAAAACGTGTTTTGATACCCGAAAATAGTTCCGTTGTAAAATGCACATAATGCGCATCTTTGACCGAAACTTTGACTCGTCACTTCGACTAGCAAACGTGGTAATCAGAAGGTGCAATCGCTAGGGATTATAACCTTCGTGATTAAGATCACGTTCCAAAGTTCAATTGAAATTTGAACCAAAAGTCAAACAGAAAGTCAATTTTTTTTACTTTTAGCTCAAAATAGCTAAAAGAAATGAAATAGACTATGAGTGAGCACTTACTTTTGTTGAAGAACACTTAAGAGCTCAGTAGGAGGCTTCCAATTAGCTGGAAACAAGCTCCAAAAGAGTGGGAGAAAGAAATGTGAAATGAGCAAGTTGGAATGGATGAAATGGCTTGCTATTTATAGTTGTAGGGGATGAATTTGATGATTACAAGTGTCATGGATCAGTTTAGGATCATTCCACATGTTCAAAAACGAGTCAAGATCGTGCTAGAACTTGGAGAACACGGATCTTGGGCTCCAAGGCTGTTAAAACATCTGGCTACCACTGTTTGTTGTTACTGGGCATCCCCCACGCGTCGCGGGAGATCAGGCTGAGTCTCTCACGTGGCGCCTAGGACTCCAATGTTTCAGAATTGGCAGAACAGGCCCCTGCACTTGTTTCGCCGCGTTTTGTCACTTCTAACACCCGTTAACCTAATTTTAGCCTTTATAAGGATGTTAAAGCATAGGGACTTGAAATACATCCGGAAATGTTATGGATGTCGGTTCCTTTAGTTGCACGGTTGCGTTTTTTGCTTAATTACGACGAACGCTTTTACGAACACGAAATGACCGAAATTGTGTAATGATTGATATTTTTGCATTCTTATCAATAAAATACAAGATTTTATTAATTAAAAAATTTTGGATGTGTAAATATGGTTCGTATTCAAAAATATGAGAATCGACAGACTTTTGTAGTTGTCGTAAATAGTCCCTGAGCTCGAATAAGGATGATTCTGTCATACCGAACCTTTCAAAACTTATTTCTAAGTTATGTAAAGGGTATTTAGGGTATGTTTAACTTATGTCCTTGTCCCGGAGTGTATGTCGCGTTCAACTGGTAATGTTTGCGTACCGGTTTATGATTTCACTTCTAGAAAATGTTAATCGAAATTGAACAAGGATTGAAAATGCACAAATGTCATAAGTAATTATACAAATCTTGGAAATTAAACATACGGTTTCATTGATCATTAAATTGTTCGGATTGTACAATGATATAATGAGCACAAATGTCAAATGTATAATACAGACTCAAGACACTTGACGTTACTAGTACAATAAGATTTCTATCTATAGCCACATGAATAATGCACTAACAATCTTATTTAAATTTCATCATGTGTTTCACATGCGTTTTTGTGGATGTATTCCATGTATGAATGCTATTAAGTCATAGAATGTGTGTTAATGACTAGTTTACGGTTAATTGTGCACGATTTCTATAGGAACTGTGATTGAGTATTTGAATAGTTAAGTATTCTACAAATCTCGATAGTTGTGAGGTGAGAAGTTGTTGATTCGTCTTTAGTGTTAGACTATTAGGTTTAGATACGTTTGAGAAGATCCCCTTAGTTTCCCTTTCACTACTTGCTCATCGAGTCTAATTAGGTTTCCAAGTTACCCTTGACTTTCATGTTGTGAGGTAGATTGTCAACTAAGGGTATTTTTTTAGAATAGTTATAGAGCTCGTGAGGGAGTCTACTTAAACCAGTAATTTAACAGCCTATTGTGGTTCCCTAGGTGTCTTCTCGAGAAGGGTCGAGGGTCTTGTTCGGTTTCCCGATAGGTTTAGCACTCTAAGATCATGGTTCCACATAGTTCCAAAACCGATAGAAGCTTGTCATGCGTGTTTAGGTTTTTGGCATAGGTAGTGTGTTTTCCATCATCTGATCACATCTCTCGTTTAGTTCGTATGTCTAGTTAATTCTAGTTTAATTAGTTACTTTAGTATTTTGTTAGAAAACCCCCAATCAACAAAACAATTAAGTCGTGTCAGTCTAGTAGTTAATAGTCGGGTCTAGTAAACGTAATTAGAGAGTCTCATGGGTTCGACACTCAGACTTACTGTAGCTAACTGCTAGGGATGAGATTTTTTACCGAAATACCGGTACCGTACCTAGTACCGTACCGATCATAAACGATACCGGTATCGGTAATAGCTTTTTCGAATTTCGGTATCGATATTTAACAGTATCGGTACCGGTATTTTTCGGTAAATACCGGTATTAGTACCGAATTTAATAATGAGAATCCATAATCCAAATCCATCTTTTCTTTAAGGTATTCAAACATATTTGATTGAGCAAATAAAATTGCCGTATCTTGTTAAGAGTCACCATATTTGGTTGAATTAATTTAATCCACAAGTTGCTATGGATTTTACTAATACTGATATTATATACATCGATTATAAAACTAAGTTTTAAAAACCTTATAGAAACTGTCGTAGGTATTAGTCACCATATATATCGATTTTATTAATTTAATCCATATTTGGTTGGATTAAATTTATCCACAAGTTCACCATACGTTGTAATGATACTCTGGTTGGATTAATTTATAACTTTTATGTTTTCCATTTAGATTTGTATTTCGCTGAAGTAATTCGTCTAATTTGTTTATGGCATCTTCATCATCACTAAAAGTCGAACACATGTATGTTTTCCTTTTGATTTTTTACTACATGCATTTGTCTAATTTTCCCACTATACATTACTCAAATTTAGTTAATAATGGATGGATAGATTTACATGATATTTTTAGGTAAAACAATGGAAAAACCAAAGCGGTATCAATGCGGTAAAATACCCAAATACCGGTACCGATACCGGTACCGTACGGTTACCGAACTGAGAAATTCGGTACGGTATTCGGTATCCACTTTTCCTCAATTTCGGTAACGGTATTTTCGGCATCGGTACCAGTATGATATCGATCTCATCCCTACTAACTGCATTGATCGGTACACTTACCGGTTGTGTGGGTCTTAGGTTTTAGAGAGTCTGTTCTATAAATTTAAAACTTAGAGTGTCTAGTTTAGGTTAAAATTAATTAGTTTTTAATTGACCACTTCGTGCACCTCACAACGTAATGGCACAAATGTACGATATAGTTTGATCACATTGCATGTTTTGCCCCTAAGAATGAAAAGTTACAAACTTAGTCCAAATATTTGCGAGTTATTTATACAAATGGACCCTGTGATTTAATCATACAACAGGTTTGCCCCCCGAGAATGAAAACATTTTTTTTCTAAAAACGTTGACAAAACGATTGAGTTTTCATGTTATGTTAACATTTTCTGATTTTTGTTGAAAATGGTTTCACAATTTTTTATTTTTGAATAACCTAACTTAAAAGGATCAAAGAAAAATGTGCAAAGGTGAAATGTGAAAGCAAAATTTGAAGGATAATACGAATATTCAAAAGCCTAGAAAGATCAAGAATGGAAAATCAAATACAACATACATGGAGTAAAACATTATACATCAAGTATATATATTGGGAATCAGAAAGATAAATAGACAAGGCTTAATATTAATTACAACAATCATCAATTGTTGTAACAAGATAATTAATAAGATTTTTTTAATCTACGTAAAGTCCCAAAAGGAATTGATTTAGTTGGAAACTAACAATAGGGACTTTGAAATTCAAAATTCGAAACGTCTAGTTGAATTCTTTCGTTTATGGTATGTAATCACAGTAAGAAGCAAAATCTTGCCATAAATGAAAAGAAATCAACCACACCTTACCAAACGATTACCATGCTTTTGATAGGAATCATTATTCTTGATGTAGGTCAAATGGTGTCTTTGAGAAGTAAAAAGTAAGAGATATGGGTGTGTAAAAGATGTTGGAGGTATAGTTGTTGAACATTGCTCACGAATTCAAAACAAGCTAAATGACATAAATGGGTGATTCACTTTCGATCCATCGACCGTGGGATCAACCGTGGATTAGTTAGAAGTTGTTTTCTTGTTTGTTATGTTTTGCCTATAAGTATAAGTCTAGGCCAACCTTTTCTCATTCACCCTTTTTGCTTCATAACACTTTCAACACACATCTAACTAATATCTCTCTTGTTCCATTGATATTTACCTATCTGATCAAATAGAGGTTGAAGAAAAAAGATCAAAAGCAAAAAAGAAGTGCTTCAACTTAAACATTCAATTTCTTGTACTTGTGAGGTTATTACTAGCTTGTTAGAGTGATATATTTGTGGGGGTCTCACCAATGGTCATTGTTGTAACACCATCTTGACATAGTGTTGTGAGGGAATTTACTATCTTGACATAATGAATGTTTGTAGAAGTGTAAAAACACACATTATCTAGACTGTTGAATAAGGTGATAACTACCTTAGATTAGTGGGATGATTGTACTGGTGATCTCTTCCAGTTGAGAGATATGTTTAGTGGAGCAACTCTCGATTGGAAGATCGAGGAGAGGACGCACATTGGATTGGTTAACATCCACTTGAACATCTATAAATGGGTTTTGTCTTTTTTTACTCTTAACTCGTAACACTTTTTTGTCTATTATCAATTGTTGGTTTCAAACAAGTTTAAACCAAACAAAATTAGTGTTTAATCAAAGAAAAGTTTAAGAAAACCTATTAAGCCCTTCTAGTTTTCTACGAAGTGTTTTTAAATAAACAAGTGTGTAGTGTTTAGGTTTATTGTTGGTTAGAGAAAAAATATATTCTTTTGAATACACTCATGCCTTTTTTATGTAGACATATACGTATATATATGCCGCCTAAATATATTAGTGTTTAATGTGTGATGGATTTAACAAACTAGCTACTTATGTCTTGCAAATGCGACCAATGAAAAATCTTGGCTCTATCATTGGTTTTTTACATACATTTTTAAACTTTTTAAATCGTCGAACACATTTTCCATTCCTAAGTTATATAAAAAACAAAGATATATAAAAACAGGTTTAATATTTGAAGTTCATAAAATAGATGGGAGTTCTTTGCTTTCACTTTTCACTCTCTATAGGGCTTATAGAAAATTGAATAACTGAATCTAAGAAACTAATTATTATGGTGTTTTTATATAACCAAACTTTGGTTATAGTTATATGTATTTAATCTATTATTATCTATTAATAAATAAGTGTGGGATATGTGTTAGACTATCTCCAATACTAAAGGCGCCCTTAGAGGTCCTTACCTGCCACGTCATCAGCCACATCATATCCTAACAAATCTTAAAATCTCTTATTTCATCTCCAACCCTACAAATATCCATACACTTCTTAATTTCTAGCTCATTACCTACCCACTACACACAATATTTAAATAAAACATTTGTTTTCTTTCTCTTTAGGCCCACCCACCTTCAAAAATCAGGAAAAGCAAGCCCATGTGGAAGGCATAGTTGCTTAAGGGCACCTAAGGATAAACTTTTACAATGGTAAGGGCTATTAAGGGCTTCTAAGGGCATCCCTTCAAGGGATGGATGCATTGGAGATAGTCTTAGTATTTAAGGGCCTCGTTAGTGTGTTTTTTGGCGGGAAAATGTCGGGTCATGAATTTTGTTTAGTGAAGCCCCGTATTAATACACCTTATCCAATTAACACTTCCTTCTTACGGCCGCTTCATACCTCAAAAACCCTAGATTCGCATCTCTATTACGTTGCAGATTATCGCCTCTTCTTCAGTTTCTCTCACATCTCAAGTCTTAATCCGTAGTTTTATTCATCGAATCGATGTGCATGTCCACCAAATTGAAAAACGACGCTTTAGTTAGTGGCCACCTGATTCGGGGTTGGAAAATTTGTTTACTTTTCTAGGGTTTCGCTTTGTACCGAGAATCCTCTTTTCATAATCAATTTCTTGTTAGCCTCATGTGTTCTTCATCGCTTTCAAAAATAGTTTGACAGCTTTCAGATTTGATTTACAGGTGCTATTTTGGTAAATCAAAATCCCCATTTGTCACGTTTTGCTTATTGTAAACCCGTGGATGGATTATCATCATATAAGATCTAACAGAAATTGTGTTCTGAGAGGAGGGAGAGAGTGATTTAACAAAAATCGAGCTTGAGCTAGAAGATTGAGTTCTAGATTTTTGTGTTATTAAAAAAATGTTAATATATTTTACCGGAGAATTTTTCAACAAAAGGATCTCACAATAAGTTATTGGAGATACTCTTGGGGAGGTAAAGATCTGGAGATAGATGTGGACTGGTTACAAGATAGGTGTGTATTTAAAATCAAGGTAAACCTGATGACGTTGATGGGTTTCCGTGTTGATCGGTTAAAATTTTATTTATCAAAAACCCGATTTAATAAATAATGGTAAATTAATTAAGCGAGCTAATTAATAAACGCAGCGGAAATAAATGAGTGATCAACAATAAACGAAACCCGACAGGATCCGGTTACATGCAAATACGAGCACAGTGATAAAACTCTAACTACCGATGAGAAAGATATACCTCGGTTAATGACTAACCGGTTTAGACACCGAGGTTCAACGAACACGTGCTAGTGAACGAACAAACGGAACGGGGTATATGCCTGAGTAGCGGCGACGGGGGTCTATCAACGACGCACCCGGTGGCGGCGAACCAGCGGCTGCTGGGCGGACCAAATGCGGCTGCGGCAGTGGTCCGGCGGTTACAGAGGGGCGACGGCGGAGCGGGAACGGGAGTGAGTGTCCTTGAGAGTTTTCTCCAATTTCACTAACTCCTACACTCTTGATCTCCATGTTTGGTTTATATAGAATATGGAGGTTCATACATGTGCGACAAATAGCGGACATGCATTAGGAGATAAACAAGTGTCGAGAAGGTCATGCATGCTTGCCAAGTGGCACACATGCGTAGTGCATGTGTTGCAATTGGCCAAGAGTTTGGTGCGCGACAAGTGGCGGTAGATGGATGCATGTGCGACATGTGGCGCAGTAAAGGTGCATGCGCGACAAGTGGCGTAGGGTGAGCATTCTTGTCTCACTCGTCCATGTACCCGTCTCTCAGTTAATACCCGCAACAATAATCCCGCTCATGATCATAAATATAATTATGATCCGTTTCGCATATTGTTCGTAATTACCAGTTAAATTGGTTAAGTGGATTTAAGTTCGTTGCCCACGGTGTAACTCTTACGGGTCAAGACCCGGTCGGTAGCGTTGACTTATCGAACCAGACATAAATATCCAACAACTCCCACTTGGACGGTTTCTGATAAGATCTCAACGCAGACAGCCAGCGGTGCTCTAGCTACACATAGTTGCCCCCAACAGGTCATGACACTTTAAAGTCACTAACCAATGTATCTTCCCTTCAGCAACAACTTGCTACTTGAAGACAATAGACTTATGGCAATCATCGTCATCTATCCTTTCTGTAAAAGACATCAATTGAACAATGAGACATGGATCAGATTCAATCTCACATGGCGTTCAATCATTATCGTTCTCGTTCATGAATCAAAGGGGTCCAATCAAACACACAGTGTGGGTAAGGCCTTACACTTCACCAGTTTGAATCAACGAGGGCGCCCAGATGTCTAACTGTTAATATATTGTAAGAGTACAGAATCCCATCTTGACTACATACAACTCCCACTGAACTTCAGAACTACTCCCAACCAATGCCTATGACTGGCAGTTACGCGACAACGGTTGACACTGATCAAAGAATAGTCTTTAGTAAACGAAAGTTCCAGTATGTATCTCAGGTCAGAGGATACTAAATGAGTATACCAAAATCAAATACATCTTATAACTAAGATCCATGAAGATGATTTGATGCGAGTTACATCCAACGTCATTCATAATGAGGTCTGTGAGTTTGGAAGTCAACTCCTTGAGTCCAAAGTCAGAATAATCTTAATTCAGAGTCGTTCCCATGAGTCTGACCGACTACGAATAATTTAGAATACAAGATTCATGGATTAAACGTATTAAAATCGAACACAGTTGTAAGATTCAAGCTTTGCATTTAACTAGTAAATCAAAGGTGAATTCAAAAGGTTCAACTGTTTGAATGTTCGTACATCCAAATACTAAATCAAAACAAATGGCTAGCTAATCTAAGACCGATAGCATTCCTATGTTGGTCATGCTTGTTTGAGTCATCGGTTTAGTGAACCGGTCTGCTAGGTTTTGATCTGTGTCTAATTTGCTTATTAAGATGTCTCATTGTTCCAGTATTTCCCATATATAGTGGAACTTTCTTAGAATGTGCTTGGCCCTGTGATGAGATATGTGCTCCTTGGTTTGAGCAATAGCTTATGTGTTATCACAGGACACCTCGATTGGTTTTGAATATTTGAAACCACATTGAGGTCAGTGATGAACTTCTTCATCCAAGCAACTTCTTTTGCAGCATCCGATGCAGCAATACATTCGGATTCAGTGGTTGAATATGCCACTACACTCTGTTTGGAGCTTTTCAAATGAACATCTCATCCATTGAGAGTGAATACGAATCCTAATTGTGAGCGAGAATCATCTTGGTCTCTTTTGGAAGCTAGCATCAGTGTAACACCTTATAGTGAGCTCTTCTTCCACTCCTCCAAACACCAAGAACATATCTTTGGTTCTTCTCAAGTACCTCAGCATTTTCTTTACTGCAGTCCAATGGGCAATGCCAGGACTTTGCTGAAAACGACTTGTCATGCTTAAAGCATACAAGACGTCAGGTCTAGTACATAACATAGTATACATGATAGAATCCAATCGCTGAAGCATATTGAACTTCTTCCATTTGCTTTATTTCAATTTCCATTGAAGGAGATTGCGATTTGTTCAACACGGTTCCTTTAGTCATAGGAACACCTCCTTTCTTGGAGTTTTCCAACTTAAAGGTGATATCATTTCATCTATGTAAGTACTTTGACTTAGCCCTAGAAGCCGCTTAGATCTATCTGTATAGATCTTGATTCCCAGAATGTAAGTAGCTTCTCCAAGATCTTTCATTGTGAAGCAAGATCCCAAATAGTGTTTAATCTCATTAAGCATAGGGATGTTATTTCCAATGATTAGTATATTATCCACATACAGGATGAGGAATGACATGGTGCTCCCACTAGCCTTTCTGTAATACAAGGCTCATCTTCATTCTTGACAAAACCAAACTCTTTGATCTTCTAGTCAAAACAAAGATTCCCGCTATGAGATGCTTGCTTGAGTCCATAAATGGACTTATTTAGTTTGCACACCTTAGTTGGATATTTAGGATCGACAAAACCTTTAGGCTGAACCATATAGACATCTTCAGAGAGATGTCCATTAAGAAAAGCGGTTTTGACATCCATTTGCCATATTTCGTAATCATAGTACGTAACAATGGCAAGCAATATCCATATTGATTTAATCATAGCAACGGGTGAGAAGGTCTCATCAAAGTCAATACCTTGAGTTTGAGTGAACCCTTCACAACTAGCTATGCTTTATAGGTGTGGACATTTCCATGCATATCGGTTTTTTTCTCTTGAAAATCCATTTGCTCCCTACTGCCCGACAATCGGGGGTATCTCAACCAAGTACCATACTTGATTGTCACACATAGATTGCATCTCGACGTTCATGGCTTCTTGCCCTTTCTTAGATTCCGGATCTAAGGTTGCAGATTTCTAGTTAGCAGGTTCGTCGTTAGAGTCAACTACTAATAAGACTTCGGGACCATTTAGATGCCATAGGTATCTATCAGGTTCTTGGCGAATTCTACTAGTTCTGCGAACGTCTGTGTTTATGTCTGATTCATTGGAAACAACTACTTGTTGATCAGACGGTCCGACTTCATTAGCTATTGTTTGTGGTTCTCAAATTTCTTCAAGATCAACCACATACTGAATTGACAATGCGGGCAGCGATCATAAGAGCATGACCTCAAAATAAGTGAGGCAAGTTAGTTCTACACATCATCGATCGAACCGTATTAAGTAGGGTTCATTTTTCTCCTTTCACTCACGCCATTAAGTTAGGGCGTGCCAGGTGGAGTGGGTTGTGAAACTATTCCATGTTCCTTTAGGTGATCGAGAAATTCTAAGCAGCAGTTATTCGCCACCTTGATCTGATTGAAGTACTTTTATCTTTCTAGTAAGCTGGTTTACTACTTCGTTTTGAAACTTTTGAACTTTTCAAAGTTTCATGCTTATTCTTCATAAGATAGACACAAGCATATCGACTGTAATCGTCGATAAAAGTAACGAAGTATCCTTCATGGTTTCTAGTCGTGGTTCTGAAAAGGGCCACATACATCAGTGTGAGTGAGTACTAGAAGACCATTGGCCCGTTCACCAACACCAGTGAAGGGGTGCTTTTGAGTTTGCCATTTAAGCAAGATTCGCAATCATCAAGGAGTCCTGTCCAATGGATTCAAGAATCCCTTCGGACTGGACCTATTTTATGCGTGTCTTACTTATGTGGCCAAGTCTACAATGCCAAAATTATGTTTCATTTATACCAGCTTTGTTACGCTTAGAAAGATGATATATGTTATTATTTATTTGAACATCACTACAATTTTGAGGTTTAGCCTCAAAACAAAAGACATTATTCAAGTAGGCAGAAATGGAAATTCCATTAGAACGTACTTGAATCCTTGTTCAAATAGTGAAGAAACTAGAAAAATGTTTCTGGTCAAACCAGGTGCAAACAAACAGTTATTTAAAGTAACTACGAGGCTAGAAAGACATGAAAAACAAAATGTTCCAGTTACCAGTATTGGAACTCTCTTTTCGTCACCAACTATGAGTTCCATGTCGCCTTGTTTCAGTTTCTTCCACTTTTCAGGTTCTTGCAAGACATGAACGATGTGATAAACACATCCGGTATCAAATACCCATGTGTTGCTAGAAACTGTGAAAAGTTTAATAACATAAATGAAAATACTAGAAGAAGTGCCAATGTTATTGGCCTTGTTCATTTTCAGCTTGGCTAGATACCGTGGCAGTTTCTTTTCAGTGCCCCATTTGGTTGCATTCAAAGCACTGACGCTCCTCAGGAAGGTGTGGTTTTTGCAACATGCTTGTTGTTGGTGACATTTCTGGCAGCAATAACAACCTTTCTCTTGCCTTTGCTCTTATGATATCTTTTCTTGTCGTTGGGCTTCTTAACACCACCATGTATCCTTTCATCTTAAGCATATGAGTACTGACACATGATCCTGCCAGCATTTTACAGCTTATGAGTTGTTTCATGGTGTCATACCGCTCCTGTCGGGCTTGTTTCTGAAACATGCCTTTCAGTTGCTGGATCATGTCATAAGTATCTTTATCTTCCATGTTCTTCTAAAGTTTAGAAGACATGGTGGCTTGCATAAGCCAGGCTACCTCAATGGCATCCTCGTTATGTCTTTCTAGTGCCTTGCGAGCAGCAGTAGTGTTACTTTCAGGCTCGGTAGGGACTAGGCCATCTAAGATACATAGCTTTTTCGCCATCTTAAGAACTATTCTCAGATTGTGGTGCTATTCATGAAAGTGGGTGTTATTCAAAATTTTCTTTTTCAAGTATAGACTTGAGAATGAAGGAGTTGTTTTCTTTAGACATCTATTATATAAGCAATGATTTTAATTAGTATTTTCGATGTATATTTCCTTATTTAATTAATGACCCATTACAATAATTAGAACAAGGAATGAGAATCCGGTTAGAAGCTCTTTCTAAAGGCAGCTGTAGCACGCAACATTAGCAGGGGTTCAAGCGGACTGACAACGATTGTCAGTTGTGAGAAGAGCACAATTCTCGGGTATGAGGCCGCTAAGACAACTCTTGTCTATGCATTGATACGTTTAGCCTCATCTATGCCACTTTTGTTCTCAAGACAGCTGTAGCACGTAACACGAGAAGAAAAGTAATAGTCGTCCTAAAACGGTCACATGTGGAAGGGTCGGATGTGTCGACGAAGCCCTTGCACCTTGGAGGGATAAACTAGACACCAAGCGTTGTGCTGTGGCTCCAACAATGATGGTTCGCATTATGCCCCAAGTGTTACTAGTAGTAGGATGGCATCGACCATTGATTTTAATTACGGGTTAATTTTAAGTTTTTACCAAATAGGGTCGTGAGAGCCAATTTTAGTATAATTTTAGTCGTGCATCTTGATGAACCCTTTCATCTCTCAGGACACTTAGTTTTAAATATCCTATTAAAACTAAATTGTCACGACTTGAAATAACCAATTTTAAGTTAATAGAAAACTACTAATAGTTTTGGAAAAATGAATTTTGCAAAACTTAATTGGTTATTTGTTTGTTTTTTAAAAAACCTTTGTTTTATAATGAAATTTTAACAAGTTGTAAAACAATTTAGAACTTGTTTTAATGTTATTGTTTTTAATATTTTAAAACTCCTTTTAAAATCATGTTGGTATTTAGTTGGTTATGTTATAACAACTTATAAGATACAAAGCAACCACAATAGCAAGATAAATAGTAAATCTATATGGCCAAAAATTGTTCGATCTTGCTAGAGCCTAATAGCAAGATCAAACGGGTCACGGGATCACAACACACAAACAACCACAAGGATGGACTTGAGTGCATCCAATCGTCTCGAGCAACTCCCACTGACTTCATGACTCATGTTTTAGCGTCCTCGGGTCTTCGTTTTTACAATATTTTAAAAATACAATAAAGGAAGAAACCCCATCTATTACCTTGAACCATCTAATGGCCATAAAATATAATTACAAAACCGAATAAAATATGCAATCACAAAACAAGGTCGGGCCAGATTTACATATTTCATAACAATCACAAAATAAATTGGGCAATGTTTTGGTCAAGCAAAACAAATAAAATATTGACCAAAAATAAAGTTGCCCTTAAAATCATATATATCAGAAACTTAAAATAATTAAAGTTTGTGTTCTATTTCCGGTTAAAAGACCGGTACCGACTCGTATGCTGTAACCAAGACTCTGATACCACTGATGGGTTTCCGTGGTGATCAGTTAAATATTTTTTTTTATCAAAAAGCCGGTTCAATAAATAATGGTAAATTAATTAAGAGTTAATTAATAAAACGCAGCGGAAATAAATGAGTGATCAACAATAAACGAAACCGACAGGATCCAGTTACATGCAAATACGAGCACAGTGATAAAACTCTAACTACCGAATGAGAAAGATATACCTCGGTTAATGACTAACCGGTTGAGACACCGAGGTTCAACGAACACGTGCTAGTGAACGAACAAACGGAACGGGGTATATGCCCGAGTAGCGGCGACGGGGGTCTACCGACGACGGCACCCGGTGGCGGCGGTTGCGGCCGGCTGCGGCAGGACCAGCGGCTGCTGCGGCGGACCGGCGGTGACAGAGGGGCGGCGGCGGAGCGGGAACGGGAGTGAGTGTCTTGAGAGTTTTCTCCAATTTTACTGACTCCTACACTCTTGATCTCCATGTTTGGTTTATATAGAATATGGAGGTCCATACATGTGCGACAAATGGCGGACATGCATTAGGAGATAGACAAGTGTCGAGAAGGTCATGCATGCTTGCCAAGTGGCACACATGCGTAGTGCATGTGTTGCAATTGGCCAAGAGTTTGGTGCGCGACAAGTGGCCAGCAAAGGTGCATGCGCGACAAGTGGCGTAGGGTGAGCATTCTTGTCTCACTCGGTCCATGTACCCGTCTGTCAGTTAATACCCGCAACAATAATCCCGCTCATGATCATAAATATAATTATGATCCGTTTCGCGTATTGTTCGTAATTACAGTTAAACAGTTAAGTGGATTTAAGTTTGTTGCCCACGGTGTAACTCTTAGGGTCAAGACCCGGTCGGTAGCGTTGACTTATCGAACCAGACATAAATATCCAACAGACCTAAACTTTTGTTTTAGAATCAATTTTGTCTAAATCATTTGTGTTTCAGATTGCTGCGATTCCGGCAAAGATTGTTTTAGAATCCTTTTTTCTCTAGCTTTATTCTTTGTAGATTCTAATTTAGTTTTTTTTTAATAGATTTTGTTCTAGTTCAATTGTACTACATATTTGGGACCACATTTTTGCAAAATCATAAACAATGTGCATAAACATTTTCAAAATCAACACAAAAATGTACGTTTTACTCATTCTCTGTTTAATAATCAATAAGTTAAATATGTTATAAGTGAAATCGATTGTGGGCAACTCAACTCCTTTGTCAGGTATGAATTTTTCCCTCTTTTGTTGTTGGTTGTGCTCTATTATGTTGTCTGGGTTTGACAATAAGCAAGTTTAGTCTTGGGGAAAATTAGGGTGTAAGAGTTTAATTTGGTGATTTGTAGAGCATATGGTGTTTCAAACTCTCGATTTTGCTTGATACTGATACAAAGATTGATGTTGTCATATGTGGAGCATATGGAATGAAATTGGTGTAAAATTTACATGAACTTCTCTTCTAAATATACATTATTTTCTCTTCTAAATATACACTATTTTTACAGAGTTTTTATAAATTTTATGATAACATTTGTAATAAATCTGTTTTGTTAATTTTTTACTTCACAAATTCTGATACCTTCTAACTTCTCAAGCTATAGACACATATCAATTTTATTGATATAGACGAACCATAGGAGGGACATAATAAGAAAAGTCTTGGTCTAAATGGGAAAAGTCTATTGATCTCAATCTTTGGACCTTTCTCATCTTGTCACCTAAAATAAGCACACTTTTACTTCAACTTGTATATAATTGGCTTTAGTTGAGCTCTTTCAGGGTGTGATAGTCCGAGTGCCTAACTTTCATGTTTGTTAGCTTTATTTTTTCCTTTTTGCCATAAAAATATTGTTGACTTTATTTTTATATTTTAATCAACTTTTTTTTTCTTCAGGAGAAAGCATAAAAAAATTGAAATTGGTACCATAAGTAACTACATAGGAGACCCCATGCATATGCAAATTAAAAGCAAGGGATAATACATGTTTGGTATGCACCTACTTTGCGTTTTAAGAACACGTCAGCTTTGATTTCAAGATTTGCACCTTGGTTTGTGTCTTTAGCAAAATATATACTGAGATAGGAAAATGAAATTCATGTGTAAATAGTGACATAGTTCCAGGTGCGTTTGAGATCCTTACATGGAATAATGGCCAGAGCTGGTGAGTTGGGAAGCTTAAACTGGGTTGGGTTGACCCACACCTTTTTTTGTTTTAAAAAAGTCAGTTTTTTACACGTAGAGACAATCGTTTTTTCTCATCGTCTTAAACGCTAATGTTTACAGAGTTTTGTTTTCGGATACTAATGTTTGGTCTTGTGATTTTCCTATAGCTTTCTGCTTTGATTCATGATTTATTTTGTAAATGAAATCACTTGAAGTTTCAACCAATTGCTTAGTTTTTAGCATGAAATTTGGGGACTTGGGATTAAACTTGCAGCCTGGTAGGTTATTGAATGTTTATTTGCTTATAGGTATTGCTGGGTTTGGTGGTAAGTGCAGGTTACTGGACTTGGGTATGACTTGGATGATGGCTAGAAGCTTGAAGTTTGATGCTGATGTGTGGATTGTGGAAGCCGATAGAGTTTTGAACATTGATGTTTTTTTGTTTGAATTGTATTTTGTCTTGATTTTGGTTGTTTTCGTTTGTTTAGATTTTGAATAGGTTTTATGTTTGTAATACTTGGGTTGTGTGTGGTCGGAGTATAGAGTTAGAAGTAGTACTTGGCATTGGTTAGAGTGGCTGAGGTAGGGGTTTGTTAAAACTCGTTCTGTAAGGCCTTAGGCGTTTTTGAGGTTGGTGTTCTTCTTGGGGTATGTCCAAGAAGACCCAATGCTCTTTAGGTGTAATTCTTTTTTTTTTTAGTAATAAAGTTTTGACAGGGTACCGTCCCCATTAAGAAAAAAAACTTAATTAATTACTTTAGTTGGATGATTAATTTGAGGTTTTCTTTGTACATAGGCTTCCTTGATTTTTTATGGTATGGGATGAGTCAAGTTGAGTTGACACGCAAACGTAAATCCTTCTGTCGTCGGATGTTGCACCTAGATACAGTGTTGGGCCCTTTTGCTTCTACTCTTAGGGGAATCATTGCTTATGTAATTTGGAAGGCCTTTAGCACCAATTCGAGGTTGGATCATTATTATTTTAAATCATCAATGTAACAATTTCAGTTCGTTTGTGAAATCTTTTTTAATGGTTTTGTAGCCAACACTATCCACAAATCATTTAAGCTAAATCTCATCAAAGCTCATACATATCTTTTACTTTTGATGCCAGATGGTCATACCTGTGAATTTGTAAACCTCGATGAATTGTAACAATTATTCAGTCTTATTATATTGATATTTTTTTAAGTTTCAGTTTCACCGTTTATACTTTATATAATATATGTTTTAACCCATTAATTTGATTTTCCTTCCACCGTTCGCGTTATTATCTTTTTTTCTAATTTTAAGTTAAATACATGAATGTCTTTAATATGATTTTTCTCGACATTCCTAGATAAACTTTGTAGAAAAATAGTTTTAATCAATATAGTATTGTGATGAACTGATTCAAACTGATACCGACATCACTACCAGTATTGTTATAATTGGAACTTGTACTGGTATTCGTTTTTATGATTGGTACTTGTATTTTTTATTTCATACATACATTTAAGATTTATTTATATTAGATTTTCTAGCCCATGAAGTTCACGGGTTATATATGTTGACCATATACTCCTACAGTAGAGCGGGCTTGTGTTACCAACACTTATTTTCTTAATATGGAGAATGTCGTAGATGCTAAGTTCGTCATGTATCGTATTGATCTTTAATAATTAATCTAAACACGAATCGCAAACAATCAATAAGTTTATAAGTTTTATTACACGTTCACAACCGTAGTTAAGTTTATGAAATGTTTATATGTAAGGCCATGGTTTAATCGGTTTACATTCATCTTGTGTTTGTTTATTATGGGTTGGTTAGTTAAGTATTGTGGGTCTGGTCAATATATATAGGGTGTACGGTTTGGGCTTGGCCCGGTTTGTAACTAGGTCGCCCCTATTATCTATAAATAGGGTGCACCTTAGTATTGTTAGGGTTGTTGGTTGTTTTGCTACTTGAACAATACTGTACCAGACAAACCTTTGTGTTTGTGTGCAACTATAAAACAATCGACATTCTTGTTCTACACTTTCAATTATCTTCCGCATCATTGATTGTGTTTGTGGTATCCTATGAAGATCTTTCGAAGGCTCGGTTTTCTGGATATTGCTCGAGGAACAAGAACACAGTATTTGCAGATTCATCAATTCGAAAAGGTTGAAGGTTGTTTTGGTTTCTGTTTTGATTCTTATTACTTGACTAATTATCTTTGCTTCAGTTTTGAGCAGGTTATTTAGGGTGTTTGGTCAAAACTTTGAAATAAATCAATATTATTTTCAAAGAACAGCTCGAAGATTGAAATTGTTTTGAAAAATTTTGTGATTTGATCTGTTTTTGGTAGGTAAACATTGTGTTTGCAGGTTATTCGGTGTTTCTGTTGGACAGAATCTCTTAAAATTGGTTAACAATTTGTTTCCAATATTATCGGGATTCAGTTGCTAAAATATCACCAAAATATATTGGTGTACAGTAACCAGTGTACGAGTTGGGGTGTGCGATATATGCTTGATGGATTGAACTTAAGTGTGCGGCCCAATTAAACATCAGTGTGCTGTCCATTAAGGGAGAGTACGGTCCTAAGATCAGTGTGTGGTTTCATCAATCACTTAGTGCAATCCCAACTAAGTGTGCGGTCCAACTTAAAGAGTGTGCGGCCCAACTATTAATTGGTGTACGGTCCAATTTAATAGTGTGTGGTGTGAGAGACAGTGTGCGACTGTTTAAACTGTTGGACTGGTTTGACTGTTTGAACTGTGAATTTGGACTGGAACTTATTTGGACTATGCGACCTGGTTTTAATGGACTGGTCTGACTATTTGGATTGTGGGACCCATAATAAAATTGAAAAAATTATAAACTGTTAACTTGTTATTATTCAACTGTTACTAATAGTTTCATTTTTCAGCAATGGAATCCACTAACCAAATATCGTTGAGTGAGAAAGTTACCAAGAACCAAGACTTGGATAATGTTATTGGAACAAACAACAAGATTCCTAGGCTGCATTTGGGGACTCGTTCTCCGAATGGAAATTTCGGATTGTTCAATACATGAAAATGAAAGATCCTAAGGCTTGGAGATCAATCTGCAGAGGACTAGTTGTTATAACTTATGTGGTAGATGAAGAAAAGGGAACAACTGTTGTCAAACCTTTATCAGCTTATGATGATGCAGACTATGAAAAAACAGAAATTGATGATAAGGCTTTGGCTATGTTGCATATTGCGTTTGTTCCAGAGATTGATATTGGGTTTCGTGAAGCAAATTATGCCAAGGAGCTGTGGGATTCTCTTTTGGCAATGTACGAAGGGAATGAAGAAATGAAGGAAAGCAAGATGGAAATGTTGATACAGAAGTTCAACATGTTCAATCATTTTCCTGGAGAAACTCTTGTGAATCCGATTCAAAGGTTCATTGCATTGATTCGCGAGATGAGAACACATGATATGATGCTTGAAAACTCTATGGTCAACAAGAAGCTGCTAAATGCTCTTTCAAGGAACTTGGACACAAATGTCACACTCATCAAGAGGACAAAAGACTTGACCCGCATGAGCCTTGCTAAACTGATTTCTCTGCTAAAGTCTTATGAAATAGATGACAAGCAAGACTATTCAACTATACCTCGAGTTACAACAACACTTCTGTTGCATCTAACACAACTCTGGTTTCACAACATGGGGCTGGGTCATTTCAGATGTTTCCTTCTAGCACTCCCACCTATTCTAGTACTCCCACCTACTCTGGTTACACGTCGGCTACCCCTGTTCAATCAGTAAACTCTGTTCAATCTGCTCCAGCTCCTGCTACATCTGGCCCTACTTCAGGCAACTCCACTCCCTTTGTAATCTTAAAAGAAGTTTTGCAGAATATGGCTTTCATGGCATGAGTTATGAACTACTATAATGCGTTTGTTGTGGGTAAGCTTACTGTAAATAACATAGGGTCAGACGAGCTATATGAAGTTCATCCAGATGACATTGAAGAACTGAATATCACCTAGCAAATGGCCATGGCAGTGTTTCGTGCCAAAATTCCATCAAAAGGACCGGCAGAAACAACTGGGAAACATCAAACAAGGATCTTGGTTGGAATAAGTCAAAGCTGAGATATTTCCATTGCCATGAGCTAGAACATTTTGCTCGTGAATGCATGAAACCAAAGAGAGAGAGACCAGATGCAAACATTTATGTCACTTTCAGTTCATCCTTTAGATCAGCCACTGCTACTACTTCCAATGCATCTAGTGCAAACCCAAGTAATCACTCTGGATCATCCTCAGTCACTAATCCCAACAATGCTATGGTCACTCAAGAGGGAGGGGGTTTTGATTGGTCTGCTCAGATGGCTGATCTGAACGTCACTGAAGAAAATGTGTATCAAGCCTTCATGGCTCAGATGCATGACTCTACTCCTACTCCCACTAAGGTATGTGTTGATAATATATGTTGTACTAGTGCATGTAGAGAGAAAGTTAGTGGTTATAAAGAACAGACTAACTCATTAATTATGTAACTACAATTATCCAAATCTGATTTATATCAAATTAAAAAGAAAATCAATGGATACAAGGATATGGTGGAGGCACAAAAACATGATATCCGATAGTTGCGTAAAGATTTGAGTCAAGAAAAATGTAGGCATCTTCACTTAACAGAAGTTTTTGAAAAATTAACTGTTGGACTTGATTCTCTAAAATCAACTTTTGAATATACAGAGTTTAATTTTAAAAAAATTGACGTTTCAAGTCAAAAAGTAGAGAAAATGATAAATAAATAAATAGTTAAAAAACAGCCAACAGGAAACTAGGAATAAGGGTTTGGGTTTTGTAAGCATTCCTCTACCATACAATCACTCTATACCTCTATTCCAATGACTGAAGAGGAGATTGCCAACATGCCTGACATGGTCTATGGGCGGGCAAGAAATGTCAAAGTCGAACCTGCAAAGACAAAGAAAATCAAAATTACAAGGCCCGATAAAACTGAAATCCAGTTAGACAAACAGGTCGTTAACAAAGTTTTTTGTACAACCTGCTGATGTGTCAAAACAAGCTGAGACTCTGAGTTTTGAGAAAAATACTGATGTTGATAAACACTTTCAAGTTTTAAACAACAATGAATCAACTGTTTCTCAAAAATAATCTAAATTGCAAAATCAAAAGAAAGAGTCTCAAAATAAATCAATATGTCTTCAGTTTGCCTTGATGAATGATCTGGCTGAGTTCATCAAAGAATTTGAATCTAGCAAACAATCTGAATCAACTACTTCATTTGATTCCTCATGTGATTCTTCAAAAACAATTATTTGTGAAAATTCAGAATTAATTGAATCTGCTGAGCCTAGTGATGAATCATCTAAAATAGTTGAAGCAGAACCAATGAAAGCAGAGTCAAAACCTACAAAAGAAGCTTCTGTTGAATCATATGATACAAAAACCTCTGTTCAGCCACAAAATGTCATTGATTCTGAATCTGCTACACAAGCGGTGTCATTTGAAACTGAGAGTCGTGCTTCAGACTCACCTGACACTGTTTGTGAGAAAATGAAAGTTACTAACAACTACTTCGTATGTAGAAAAAGTGATTATTGAAGATTGGGTAGAGGATGACGAGGATGATGATGTTGAATTGCATGCTTTAAAAATGAAAATTCAGAAAAACAATATTTTAGTTTTTGAAAACTCAAACAATATTTCAATTTTGCAAATGCTTTGAATTGTGTGGGATCGGTTTTTAAGAGCGATGAATGTTTAGCTGCTTGCTTTGATTCTGTTTCTGGTTGCATAAACTCTGTTGTTTTGCCAAATAAATCTAATGCGTCTAAACATCTGTTGGTAAACAAGTTAGACAGGATGGTCAAACTAAGTATGTTCCATCCAAGTCTAAAATCAAAAAATGTGAGTGCAACTAATACATATAGTAAAACTTTGAAAACACAAGAAACAAATAAGCAGGGTAAGGATCAAAGTAAGTCTGTTTCGTCGAGACCTCAGGATCCGCACAAGTCTTATAGTTCTGAAAAAGGCTGATAGATCTCTAGCGAAGCCTCATGTGAAATGTCAAATATGTTATACATGTCGCTGGTCACATAGCAAGAAATTGTCAGCATCGTCCGACAAAACTCAAGGAAGGGGAGCAACAGAAGGCTCCAAAAGGGAATAACAAATCACCTAAACAGGTGAAGGTTGAAAAATTAAAGCTGCAAAGAGCTTGAATTCCAAGGTGAAGCCTTCTGATGGAGATTGGACCAAGGGCAAACAATTAAACAAAAGGAACCAATTTCTTCAACACCTAGTGTGCAAGATATGTAAATTTTGACAAATAATAAGCAAATTTGGAGACCTAAAAGCCTTGTGCCATCCACTCCTTCAAATCCTCATGTTCTAGTAATAGGGCTACCTGTTCAGAAAATAATTTGGTTTGGGTGAAAGTAACTTACGTGAATGAGAAAGGTTTACCCACCACCACTATGGCATGGGTACCTAAAACTAACTGATCACGAACATGTGTAGGAAAAACTATGGAGGACTATCATTAGACTCTGCTATATTAATAGTGGCTGTTGCAGACATATGACTGGAGACCTATCCCAAATCAGTGATCTTGAGGAATTTAATGGAGGATTTGTTTCATTGCGGGAGGTGAGACGGGTCAAATAACCCGTCGAGGCACTACAAAAAATGGTGATATTTGTTTCAAGAATGTCAACTACGTTTCAAGTTGAAGCACAACCTATTGAGTGTTTCTCAAATTTGTCACAACGGCTACTCAACTCATTTTACCAACAAAAGCTGTCTAATCTTAAAACCAGGAATTGTTACTCCTGAAGATTGGATTCTAATGAAATCAGATAGAAAGGGGAACGCCTAGGTGATTGACATGAACAAACCTCCTTGAGAAAGCGTTACATGTCTGTGTTCTAAAATATCTGAACATAATGCCATGTTGTGGCATCATCGTCTTAGACATTCAAATGTTAAGAACTTGAACCGTCTTGCAAAACTGGGGTTGGTAAGGGATTTGCCAGTTAAAGATTTTATAACTTTTGAAAAAATGTGTTTCTTGTGCGAAAGACAAACAACATAGAAAACCTCATTTCCCTAAAGTGATAAGTTCAATTGATAGCGTGCTACACTTTTTCACATGGACCTTTTTAGTCCAGTGAACGTGCTCAGCATCTCAGGAAAGTCTTATTGTTTGGTTATTACTGATGATTTCTCACGTTTTACATGGGTTTTCTTCTTGGCTAACAAAAGTGAGACTGCAGAGCTTGTCAAAAGGTTTGTGATTTTCATGGACTGGAGACCTATCCCAGCTCAGTGATCTTGAGGAATTTAATGGAGGATTTGTTTCATTGCGGGAGTGGAGACGGTCAAATAACCCGTCGAGGCACTACAAAAAATGGTGATATTTGTTTCAAGAATGTCAACTACGTTTCAAGTTGAAGCACAACCTATTGAGTGTTTCTCAAATTTGTCACAACGGCTACTCAACTCATTTTACCAACAAAAGCTGTCTAATCTTAAAACCAGGAATTGTTACTCCTGAAGATTGGATTCTAATGAAATCAGATAGAAAGGGGAACGCATAGGTGATTGACATGAACAAACCTCCTTGAGAAAGCGTTACATGTCTGTGTTCTAAAATCTCTGAACATAATGCCATGTTGTGGCATCATCGTCTTATACATTCAAATGTTAAGAACTTGAACCGTCTTGCAAAACTGGGGTTGGTAAGGGATTTGCCAGTTAAAGATTTTATAACTTTTGAAAAAAATGTGTTTCTTGTGCGAAAGACAAACAACATAGAAAACCTCATTTTCCTAAAGTGATAAGTTCAATTGATACGTGCTACACTTCTTCACATGGATCTTTTTAGTCCAGTGAACGTGCTCAGCATCTCAGGAAAGTCTTATTGTTTGGTTATTACTGATGATTTCTCACGTTTTACATGGGTTTTCTTCTTGGCTAACAAAAGTGAGACTGCAGAGCTTGTCAAAAGGTTTGTGATTTTCATGGACTGGAGACCTATCCCAGCTCAGTGATCTTGAGGAATTTAATGGAGGATTTGTTTCATTGCGTGAGGTGAGACGGGTCAAATAACCCGTCGAGGCACTACAAAAAATGGTGATATTTGTTTCAAGAATGTCAACTACGTTTCAAGTTGAAGCACAACCTATTGAGTGTTTCTCAAATTTGTCACAACGGCTACTCAACTCATTTTACCAACAAAAGCTGTCTAATCTTAAAACCAGGAATTGTTACTCCTGAAGATTGGATTCTAATGAAATCAGACAGAAAGGGGAACGCCTAGGTGATTGACATGAACAAACCTCCTTGAGAAAGCGTTACATGTCTGTGTTCTAAAATCTCTGAACAAAATGCCATGTTGTGGCATCATCGTCTTAGACATTCAAATGTTAAGAACTTGAACCGTCTTGCAAAACTGGGGTTGGTAAGGGATTTGCCAGTTAAAGATTTTATAACTTTTGAAAAAAATGTGTTTCTTGTGCGAAAGACAAACAACATAGAAAACCTCATTTTCCTAAAGTGATAAGTTCAATTGATAGCGTGCTACACTTCTTCACATGGATCTTTTTAGTCCAGTGAACGTGCTCAGCATCTCAGGAAAGTCTTATTGTTTGGTTATTACCGATGATTTTTCTAGTTTACATGTTGTTTTGGCTAAAAAAGTGAGACTGCATAGCTCTGTGTAAAAGGTTGGATTTTCATACTGGAGACCTATCCCAGCTCAGGATCTGAGAATTTAATGTGGATTTGTTTCATTCGGAGGTGATGAGGTCAAAATAACCGTCGAGCATACAAAAAATGGTGTATATTTGGTTTCAGAATGTCAACTACTTTCAAGTTGAACACAACCTATTGAAGTTTTCTCAAATTTGTCAAAACGGCTACTAACTCATTTTACCAACAAAAGCTGTCTAATCTTAAACAGGAATTGTTACTACCTGAAGATTGGATTCTAATGAAATAGACAGAAAGGGGAACGCTAGGTGATGACATGAACAAACCTCCTGAGAAAGCGTTACATGTTGTGTTCTAAAATTTGAACATATGCCATGTGTGCAATTCGTCTAGACATTCAAATGTTAAGAACTTGAACCGTCTTGCAAAACTGGATTGTAAGGGATTTGCAGTTAAAGATTTTTAAACTTTTGAAAAATGTGTTTTTGTGCGAAAGACAAACAACATAGAAAACCTCATTTCCTAAATGATAAGTTCATTGATAGCGTGCTACACTTTTCAAATGGACTTTTTAGGTCATGGTGAACGTGCTCAGCATCTCAGGAAAGTCTTATTGTTGGGTATTAGAGATTTCTCACTTTTACATGTTTTCTTCTTGGCTAACAAAAGTGAGACTGCAAGAGCTTGTCAAAATAGGTTTGTGATTTTCATGGACTGGAGACCTATCCCAGAATCAGTGATCTTGAGGAATTTAATGGAGGATTTGTTTCATTGCGGGAGGTGAGACGGGTCAAATAACCCGTCGAGGCACTACAAAAAATGGTGATATTTGTTTCAAGAATGTCAACTACGTTTCAAGTTGAAGCACAACCTATTGAGTGTTTCTCAAATTTGTCACAACGGCTACTCAACTCATTTTACCAACAAAAGCTGTCTAATCTTAAAACCAGGAATTGTTACTCCTGAAGATTGGATTCTAATGAAATCAGATAGAAAGGGGAACGCCTAGGTGATTGACATGAACAAACCTCCTTGAGAAAGCGTTACATGTCTGTGTTCTAAAATATCTGAACATAATGCCATGTTGTGGCATCATCGTCTTAGACATTCAAATGTTAAGAACTTGAACCGTCTTGCAAAACTGGGGTTGGTAAGGGATTTGCCAGTTAAAGATTTTATAACTTTTGAAAAAAGTGTTTCTTGTGCGAAAGACAAACAACATAGAAAACCTCATTTCCTAAAGTGATAAGTTCAATTGATAGCGTGCTACACTTCTTCACATGGATCTTTTTAGTCCAGTGAACGTGCTCAGCATCTCAGGAAAGTCTTATTGTTTGGTTATTACCGATGATTTCTCACGTTTTACATGGGTTTCCTTCTTGGCTAACAAAAGTGAGACTGCAGAGCTTGTCAAAAGGTTTGTGATTTTCATGGACTGGAGACCTATCCCAGCTCAGTGATCTTGAGGAATTTAATGGAGGATTTGTTTCATTGCGGGAGGTGAGACGGGTCAAATAACCCGTCGAGGCACTACAAAAAATGGTGATATTTGTTTCAAGAATGTCAACTACGTTTCAAGTTGAAGCACAACCTATTGAGTGTTTCTCAAATTTGTCACAACGGCTACTCAACTCATTTTACCAACAAAAGCTGTCTAATCTTAAAACCAGGAATTGTTACTCCTGAAGATTGGATTCTAATGAAATCAGACAGAAAGGGGAACGCCTAGGTGATTGACATGAACAAACCTCCTTGAGAAAGCGTTACATGTTTGTGTTCTAAAATCTCTGAACATAATGCCATGTTGTGGCATCATCGTCTTAGACATTCAAATGTTAAGAACTTGAACCGTCTTGCAAAACTGGGGTTGGTAAGGGATTTGCCAGTTAAAGATTTTATAACTTTTGAAAAAATGTGTTTCTTGTGCGAAAGACAAACAACATAGAAAACCTCATTTTCCTAAAGTGATAAGTTCAATTGATAGCGTGCTACACTTCTTCACATGGATCTTTTTAGTCAAGTGAACGTGCTCAGCATCTCAGGAAAGTCTTATTGTTTGGTTATTACTGATGATTTCTCACGTTTTACATGGGTTTTCTTCTTGGCTAACAAAAGTGAGACTGCAGAGCTTGTCAAAAGGTTTGTGATTTTCATGGACTGGAGACCTATCCCAGCTAAGTGATCTTGAGGAATTTAATGGAGGATTTGTTTCATTGCGGGAGGTGAGACGGGTCAAATAACCCGTCGAGGCACTACAAAAAATGGTGATATTTGTTTCAAGAATGTCAACTACGTTTCAAGTTGAAGCACAACCTATTGAGTGTTTCTCAAATTTGTCACAACGGCTACTCAACTCATTTTACCAACAAAAGCTGTCTAATCTTAAAACCAGGAATTGTTACTCCTGAAGATTGGATTCTAATGAAATCAGACAGAAAGGGGAACGCCTAGGTGATTGACATGAACAAACCTCCTTGAGAAAGCGTTACATGTCTGTGTTCTAAAATCTCTGAACATAATGCCATGTTGTGGCATCATCGTCTTAGACATTCAAATGTTAAGAACTTGAACCGTCTTGCAAAACTGGGGTTGGTAAGGGATTTGCCAGTTAAAGATTTTATAACTTTTGAAAAAATGTGTTTCTTGTGCGAAAGACAAACAACATAGAAAACCTCATTTTCCTAAAGTGATAAGTTCAATTGATAGCGTGCTACACTTCTTCACATGGATCTTTTTAGTCCAGTGAACGTGCTCAGCATCTCAGGAAAGTCTTATTGTTTGGTTATTACTGATGATTTCTCACGTTTTACATGGGTTTTCTTCTTGGCTAACAAAAGTGAGACTGTAGAGCTTGTCAAAAGGTTTGTGATTTTCATGGAAAACCAAACCAACAAAAAGGTAAAGGGGATTCACAGTAACAATGGCACCAAGTTCAAGAATGCAGAGTTACATTTTTTCCTGTGCCCAAAAGGGAATTGCTAGACAGTATAGTGTTGCAAGAAATCCACAGCAAAATGGAGTTGCGGAGAGAAGGAACAGAACCCTTATTGAAGCAGCTCGAACTATGTTGTGTGACTCCAAGCTTCCGGTGTTCTTCTGGGATGAGGCTATAAACACTGCATGCTATGTTCAAAAAAAGGTGTTGATCAACAAAGCACGAATGAAGCCCCCTCATGAAGTCTTGTTTGGTGTCAAACCCTTTGTTAGACACTTTTGAGCCTTTGGTTGTCCATGTACTTTGCTGCATTTAGACGCAATACCAATGTTTGATGCAAGAGGGGATGAATGTTACTTTATTGGCTATGCCGGTAAAGCTGCACAAGAGAACAAGACTGCATATAGAGTATACATCAAATCAACAAGGCAGATTGTTGAATCATTTGATGTACAGTGGCATGAAGAAAACAAGACAGATGCTAGAAACAGGCCATTTACTCTCTATAATTATGCACACTTGTTCAAATCGTTTGATATCCTTGATGACTTACCTCCTATTGTTCCTGCAGATAAAACAGGTGTTTCAAGCGTTGCTCCAGGCTCGTTGATCATAATTGATAACGCTGATGAAGAGGGGAAAGTTGAAGCTGAGGGGGATGTTGAAGTTGTGGGGGATGGCACAACTGCAGCCTCGTCTTCGACAACTATACCTGAAATGCAAGAAGTTCCAAATCATATGGATTCTCTCAATATAAAAGAGGAAGCTTCAAATTAGTGTGATGATGAAGACTCATCGAACAATAATGATGATTTGTTCTCACATGATCCTATTCCAGGCAATTATGTTGTGGATGACTTTGTGGAGGAACCTATGACTGAACCCCTGGAACTCGCTGCAACCGAAAACCTAACAAATGTGCCATCAACAGTAACACTTCCTAAATCTGTTGTTCCCACTAGTGTTCAGAGGAATCATCAGGTGGAGAACGTAATAGGACCCATTGGGGTGGGGTGTTAACCAGAAGTCAGACAAGAGTATCAACATATGCTTATACCCGTGCTTCATCTCACAAATTGAGCCGAAAATTACTCCAATGGCCCTTCGAGAACCAAGTTAGGTAGAGGCCATGCAGGTTGAGCTAAACCAATTTGAAAAATTACAAGTATGGAGATTGGTTAAGTTGCCTGCGGGAAAGAAAGCTCTTGGGACTAGATGGGTTTATAGAAACAAGAGAGACGATAGTGGAGTGATCGTGAGAAACAAAGCAAGACTGGTGGTGTAGGGGTTTAGACAAATTGAGGGCTCGACTAACGAGGCAGTGTATACCCCTATGGCTAGATTAGAAGCCATTCGAATTTTTCTTGCCTATGCATCATTCAAAGGGTTCATAGTTTATCAGATGGATGTGAAGACGGCGTTTCTGTATGGCAAAGTGAAAAAGGAAATCTATGTTGATCACCCACCCAGTTTTGTTAATCCACGCAGTCCAGGGCATGTATACATGCTTGACAAGGCTTTGTATGGGTTGCATTAGGCACCCTGTGCATGGTACGCTACTTTGATTGAGTATTTTCTCGCGAATGGATACACTCGTTGCATCATTGATCAGACTCTGTTGCTAAGTGGGAGAAGACCAGATTCTGGTGTAAATCTATGTGGATGATATTATCTTTGGGTCCAAAAGCGACGCATTGTGCAAATAATTTGAGGATGTTATGAAGAAGCAGTTTGAGATGAGTGCTTTGGGAGAAATAAATTTCTTTTTGGGATTGCAAGTTCTTCAGGACTCCAAGGGTATCTTGATTCATTAGGAAAAATATGTGGACGATATTCTAGCAAAATTCTTTCTTTAGGATGCCAAACCTGCAACCACTCCTATGGCAAAGAGACCAGCTCTCTCAGAGGATCTGGAAGGGAAGCTGTCGAAGAAACATTGTACCGGTCCATGATTGGGTCTTTAATGTATCTGACCACCAGTATACCGGACATTATGTTTGCCATGTGTCAGTGTGCACGTTAGCAAGCTAATCCTAAACTCTCTCACTTAAATGCTATCAAGAGAATCTTTAGATATCTGAAGGGCAAGCCTAGACTTGGCCTTTGGTATCGTTGAGACTCTCCATTTGATTTATGTGCTTTTTATGACAGTAATTTTGGAGGTGTAGGCAGGGATATGAAGTCCACATCAGCTGGATGCCAATATCTGGGTGACAGACTTATTTCTTGGCAATGCAAAAAACAACAGATTGTGTCATTATCAACTGCAGAGGCTGAATATGTTGCTGCTTCGGCTTGCTGTTCTCATGTGATGTGGATCCAACACCAACTGGTGGATTACGGTCTGAATTTCTCTCACACTCCTATTTATTGTGACAATGATGCAACAATCCAAATAGTGAAAAATCTGTGTATTTTTCCAAATCTAAGCACATTGCAATAAAAATTCACTTCATCCGTGACTCGTACAACCAGGGACTGATTTCAATGGAATAGATTCACACTAACGAAAATGTCGCGGATTTGTTCAAAAAACCGGTGATCGAGCACGCTTTAATGCACTTCTTGAACTGCTCAAAATGGTCCAATTCGAGGACTAAACTTGGTCACGCAAAATATTTTTCTTCGTTTGTATATAAATTTATTTCTTAAAACTGTTTTTCGTTTATTCTTTTTTTTTTTCAATTTTAAGCAAAAATTTAGGGGGATGTAGTCTCTCAGAAAAATACAAAAACATTGAAAAATGCAGAAAAATACAAAAACATTGAAATAATTCAGAATAATTACAAAAATTGTTTTTTGTTAAGCTCTTTGGTATAACGCGGGAAATTAAATGAACTTTTACTATGTGGATTAAGGCTGACTCATGTAAGACCAATATTGAAATGGTCTGACTCTAGGGCGATATGTTGGTAGGCTTTATCCTGATGGCTAAAAACTTTGGCCGGTTCTGTGAAGAACTTAAAAACTAATATGACCTCAACAAAGAGCGTTACTTGGAACTAGTTCATTTCTATTTGAATGCTTGTGCGATGTCCCGATACACACAATTTTGGTCTGGTTCTGGAATCTTTTCTAACAAACTCGTGTATCTCCTCTGTTTTGCGTGAGCAATGACCTGGAGGTGCTAGGCAACGTCAGCTTCTGCTGCATCCAATTACATGCTGACATAGTTGTACGTTGTCGTGCTATAGATCAAAATACACCCGAAAGAGGCCCTCTAGTGCCCAAAAGAAATCCCAAACCTATATATCACATTGAGAAATTCATTTGATCTGTATATTATATCCACTCCTCTGAAAATGATCTATTCTGTTCTTTTGTCAACCAAATCCCAGTCAAGGTTTAGAATCCCAGAACAGACTTGTAAAATATGTGCTAGGGATATTTCTTGCATGATAGAGTGTACTGATCACAGTTCTAAGATTTGATTGTAATTTGTTTGGGTGTTCATATCCAATATACCGAAACATGATAAATCAGATACAGACCGTCATACAAAAAATGCCTGAGGAAATAATTTTAGTGGACAAATATACTATCAATCGCTCAGATTATGCAAAGTAAATCAACGTTGACAAGTGTAGTCTGGTCTGAAACACTGTAATTTGAACCCGTAGACAAAGGCTTGCAAATGGTTTTGTGTGTATATACATGTATTATTTTATTAATATATTTGTGTTTAAAATGTGGCCTCGTTCAAGAATTGAAATTGATGGTTTTTATTTTCGTCATAAAATTGTTCGCTCAAAAGGTGTTTTTGGTATCGAGATTTGGACTGGGCCCACCATACACTTGGTGGGACCCACGAAATCTAAACAGGGGCATGATCATTGATAGGCCCACCGCACACTTGGTGGGCCCATGGCTTCTTAATGATAAAAGGTTTTGACGGCATATCATTATCTTTTACTTCATTTTAAAGTTTGAATCGCACATAAACTGTTCATCTTCTTCATAACCTACTCGCACACTTTCCTTTCGTTTAGCATCAAGAGTGTCTATTTCATCTGAAAAAAAATTTAAAAGATGTCAACTTCAAAGGCAAAGGGTAAAGGTTAGTGTTGATAAAATGAACATGGGATTGATATGTTGATCTGATGATATTGTTCAGCTAGGGTTTGGTCTGTGTTGTTGAATGATTGTAAGAGACGGTAGTGGTTCATTGGTGTGGAGAGTGTTGGATAGAATAGAGTTGATGGTTTAATCGAGTTGCAGGTCACCGAAGTTTTGATCGTTTTTGAATGATTAGATCAGAGAAGACGGTGGTGGAAGGCAGCGTGTGGTCTGCACGCGTCGGAAAGGGGGTCGCACACTGGGATAAATGTCTAAAATACCCCTGCACACTCTGTAAATGGTCAATTCTAACCTCAAAAAGTGTGCATGATAAATAGGCTGGCCAAAATTGACTTAAATTCCCATCGCACACCAGAAAATTGACTATTTTGCCCTATGTCACTGGTATATTACCAGTGTGCTACTTAGGGTGTGCGAGTTGACCTGTTGACCAAAAAGTGTGTGCGACCTGCTCCCTTTTTACAAATTTGCCCCTCACACATTTTGTTAAATGACGATATGGCCCCCGCACACTGGTGTCTGGTCCGCATACGCTAGTGGGACCACACACCTATTTTGTTTGGGCCGGTTGTTAATGTCTGGGCCCGGAAGAATTTTTGAATTAACCTTGAGACTGTTTTTATATAATTGATTCAAACTCAGGAATTTCATGGTTAGTGTTTTTGATATTCGTCTAATTTGAATTGTTTGGGTTCAAATACCGGAAAGAAAGTGATTGAGAAATCCGTACACGTTCCTAGATTCGAGAAAAGTATGAACATCTCGTGTTTTCTAGGAGAGCCACCAAGGGGACATGAAGAATTCAAATCCATGATAGTAGGATTAAACACGTGTCGGCTAGCACATGCTTTATGAGAGAATCCTATCGTACATGAAGATTGGATCAGGGATTTTTGGAACAATGTGTAGGCTCAGAAGACAGATAAAGTGATTTGGTCAACTGTTGGTGCATGTTTGTGACAACAGCTTTTAGCTTCAGGTCTTTGGATATCTTGTAAATAGTGAAACGATAAACGGTTAGCGGGTTTAGCTTTGTATTAGTGAGTTTAGAGTGATTGGGCCAAACCAAACCCACATTGGGGGAATGGTAGGCGAATTGGGCCTATCCAATTCATAGGCTTGTGTGAAACCAGCCCAGAATGCATGTCTTGTGTTATATAAGCAATGTTATGTATTAGGGTTAGGGTTAAGCACTTGAAATCAGTTTACAGAGAGTTTAGAGAGAGAGAGAATTCGCACAACAGTGGTGGATGAATTTGTGAGTGCTAGGATCTTTGGTTGATTGTAATTGTCTGATAAATAATCAATAAAGATCGGGTTTGTTGGTGATTTCTGTTCCGACACGTTTTCTGTTACAAACTGGTCTAGAGGATTCCACACTCTAGATTAGTTAAGCAATTCTGTGAAGATCCATAGGATTAAGGGGACCTACAATTGGTATCAGAGCATTAGGCTCTTGATTAGCTTGGTTCAGAATTGTTTGCTGCAGAAAACTAGGGTTTTTGGAGGCTGTTGCGATTTTGGAAGCTGTTTTGGAGTGTCTGCGTCTTTTATACCGTTTCTGTGTTTTTTACTTCGTTTGTTTTTGCAGGATTTAGGAAGAATCTTGGCTGGAAAAACTTGAAGATTCAAAGATTTGTTCTTCGTGTTCTTCAGATTTTTCTTAATAATTTGTTGATTTGGTTGTTTGATTTTGCAGGATTCTGTTTGGAGAAGAGATAAGATCTTTTCAAATTTCTGAGAAGATTTGATCAAATCCCTGAAAATCGGAGTTGCTGGTAAACTGGATTGCTGTACAAGTTTCAGCGTTTTTGTCATTTACGCAATTAGGACCTGCGTATTTGACTAACTGGTGTAATAAATTGGATGGTGAAATTGACTGGGTAGTGTTTTTAAATCCAAAGGCGACTTTGGTAACTGTGATAATAGTCCTCCGAGACGGTGATCGGCGACTTTACCAGTCGTCGTAATACTGAACTGGTCGGCCGACGTATTTTATCTGAACCTAACCCAGCGAAATTAACCTCAGCGAAATTAATCTCAGCGAAATGAATCAGAACCTAGCGAAATTAATCAGAACCCAGCGAATTTAAATTGAACTCTGCGAACTTGACTTGGACTCACCTGCGTAATTAACCCCAGGATTTTGACTTGCTAGTGTAATTAATCGGGTGTAATTAAAAAGGTGGGGTGGAGTAATCTTCAGGTTGCGTATAGTGTAATTAACGTTTTCGTGATTAGAAGACTTTCCGTAAGGAATTTTCGAAAATGGATTGCGCAGTTTGATCTAAAATATTCCTATGACAAAAATTCCCGAAATAGGTTTTCGACACTATATATCGTTGGCTTCGTTTCTCGAGACAAGTCTAACGGTATAATTGGGTAAAAACAGTTTTTAAACGGCTTTAGCGAGCCGGTTCGTTAAAAATGTCGAATATGTTGAGTTTGAACGAGTTGTTGAGGATGGAGCATGAAGTTGGCACGACGAACAAACCGCCAAAGATGATGAAGGTAGAAAATTACCTTACGTGGAAAGACAAGTTTCAGTCATTTGTTGAGTATCAGGACACGCGAATGTGGATCTGTGTTAAAGATGGCTACACAAACCCAACTCATGAGTTCGAAGGCAGACAACGTGTCACAGCCTATGTCAATATGGAGGAAGCAGACAAGAAGATGTATGAAGCTGGAAAATGGGCTCTAGCTGCTATCAAAATGTCTCTACCTGAGGAGATTAAACACACTTTTAAGAGGTACACTAGTTTAAAAGAGATGTGGGATGCAGTAGAGAAGTGTTATCGGGGAAATGTTGATGTGAAAAAGAACAAGATTGATCTGCTGAAGAAAAAATTTGCTGTGTTTAAGTGCATGAGAAATGATTCTCTTGAAGATATCATCACGAGGTTCTATCATCTGATGACAGAGTTAGACAACTACGACAAGAGGGATACGCAGATACTGAGATTAAAGACAAGTTGCTGGATGCCCTACCTGCGAAATGGGATATTTACACTCTCATGATAAAGGGTGAAGCAGACTATGCAACAAAAGACTTAGAAGAGGTTGTTGGGAAGTTGAGAGCTTACGAGCTCAACATGAAGAGGAAGGAAACAGGTTATGATCAGGTTCAAGATCCGGGAGCTTACAAAGGCATTCCATCTTCGTCATCTCACAACGCTTCTAGTGACCCAACTACTGCATTCCTCTCAAGTGAATGTGAAAATGTCATTGATGATAATGGTGAGTTATGCTTTATTGCCTTATCGGGAGGTACAACAGCAAGTAAGAGACAACATGAACAGTACACTGGATCGAATAACAGCAGAATTCCCAACTCTATGCCCATGAGTGTGAAATCAGCTGAAAATCAACTTGCATTCCTTGCCTCATTTCTTGCCTCATATCAGAATTATATACAGGGCAAGACAACATATCCAGCAGCATTGGACCAAGATTATGAGCAGATTGATCCAGGCGATTTAGATGAGATGGATTTTCAGTGGTAGATGGCCATGATAACTCTCAGGGCTAAACGGTTCATGAACAGAACTAGGAGGAAGTTTATTTGCAAAAGGGTTGGATTCGATTAGTCCAAGGTTCGATGCTTTAATTGTAAAAATCTTGGGCATTTCACTAGAGAATGCCAAAGACAATCAGGAGAATCACAACAATCTTCTACTTTTCATAATTCATCTAATCAAAGTTCATCTAATGGTGCTTCATGTGCACTTTTTTCCACTACTTCTCCTGATGGTTCATATGATTGGAGTCTTCACCTTGAAGATGATGGAACCATGACACAAGCTCTAATAGCAGAGATCGTTACAATGATCGAAGAAGGTCAACTAGATAAGGGGGAAGCTAGTGATGTTGTTAGTGAGGAGAGTTCTAAAGAGAAGAGTGTAACTGAACAGGATGCAAGTGAAGAAACTGAAGTTGCCAAAGATCAGAATATTGTTGAACATGTCAAGCCTAAAGAAAAACCAGCTGAAGAGGCAAAGACCGATGATGTAAAGGTGCAATTTGACGAAGAAGAGAAGGCCAAAGCCAATTTTGCTACATTTATGGTTGATTTATGTAAAGCTACTGGTGATGAGCTGCTAAGGAGGCTGATCAACTTGTGGTATGTTGACAGTGGCTGCTCCAGGCACATGACGGGGAATAAGAGATTGTTGAAAGATTTTGAAGAAATAAATGGTGGTTACGTGAACTTTGCAGGAGAAAAAGGTGGAAAAATCACATGTCAAGGGAAAGTGACCAACGGGAAGATAACATTGGACAAAGTTAACTATGTCGAGCAGCTCAAACACAATTTGATGAGCGTGTCACAAGTCTGTGACAAGGGTTACTCTGTCCACTTTACCAAGTCTGAGACATTGGTGTTAAAACCTGGTTTGATCGTTCCTGATGATTGGGTAGTTATGCGAGCACCAAGGAAGAATGATACCTATGTCAAGGACATGAGTGTCCATGATTCTTCAGTGGTGACTACATGCTTGTTGTCGAAAGCATCTGAGGGGGAGTCGATGTTACGGCATAGACGAATGGCTCATATCCACTGTAACATCCGTCGAAAAACGGGTTTTCAAAACCCGCTTCGTTTATTAATCGAATAATCAGTTTCAAATTTTCGTTGCTCATTTAATGCTTATTTTAATTTTAAACAATACATAACTAATAAACATTTTAGAAAATGGAAATTAAAATTGTTAAAAAACAAAAATAAAGTAACTAAAAATAAAAATGGGCTGCCGGGTTTCGAACCCGGGTCAGCCGGAAGACACTAACATCAAACACTTAACCACTCCGCCACTTGCTGTCTTTGTGTAATCTAGGAAACAAATAATACTTAACTCTACCTGTGAAATCATCTGTTTGCGCCAAAACTGAAACCGTTCATCGGCTTTCAACGGTCCAGACTGTTGAGTGTTTCGCCATTACTGATTATAACCGATAAACCCACGTTCTTAATCAATTCAGTCTTTATTGGATTTGATTCATATGATTTTCGGGTTTAATAACCGAAATCATTTACTTCCTGATTTTCACCGGTAATATCAGTATCTCACAACTCAGAAACACTCACAGAACCTCCAATTTCACGTTCGCTCTATTTTCTGTTCGTCGGAAACGTTTTCTGAAATTGCCGGACTTTCGCCGGAAAACCGTGACATTTATCGAAACGGTAAAGTTCTCAATTCTTTCATTCTATCTATTGTTAGACTTATACTAACTCAAAACCTTCAACCAGAATCGGTTCCAGGCGACGATACCGGATAATCTGCAACCGCCGGAAAATTTCTGAAAATTCCGAAATCACGCTGTGAATCGGTATGAGCATCTAAACTCTCTGATAACTCTTGTTTAGTCATTCAATTTCACAATTAGTTAATCAAAACCGTTAATTGGTCCGCTCAGACAGAGTTCATAAAACAGAGCCGACGACTTTGCCGGAGTTCTGAGAAAAATCATCTTTCCGGTACATTCATTCCCAAAACCTTCTCTATCCATTTCATTTAATCATTTATATGTTCGTCAATCGAATTAAACAAGAACAGTAGAATAAATCGTTGTCTGTGTTGTTTTAACGAAGGAGATGAAGTTAGGCTGTGTATATATTTAATATAAATCGGATTATATCTCGGGTTAGACACACAGTCCAGCGGGACTGTGTGCATTTGAATCATAGAGATACCGGGTTTGAGTCTGTCCTTGTTCCGATTCGTCACAATATTCAGACTTTTTATAAAACCCAAATACGGAAACTTCCAGTTAGTATATAAGTGAAATAAAAACAAGTATTTTAACCAGTTTAGACACACAGTCCAGCGGTGGACTGTGTGCAACGTTAAACAACAGGTCCCGGGTTCGAGACCTGTTATGCACACCGGTTCGATATAATTAAAATCCTTTTTAAAATAAATGAATTTTGATATATTAAATAGTATATAAATATAATTAAAAACAGAAATATTTCGGGTTAGACACGTAGCTCAGTTGGTAGAGCTGCGTGCACGCGTACGGGAGGTCACGAGTTCGAACCTCACTCAGTGCAAACAAACACAAGACCGAACCGGTCAACAGTCAACAATCAATGGTCAACGGTCAACGGTCAACCCCAAAAAGTCAAAATTTTTTTATATTTTTTATTTATTTATTTAATTTAAAAATCAATTAAAAATACTTAAAAATAATATTTTTAAAGTTAGAAAATGACCTTAAACTCACAAAAATAAATCTAAAAACCCTATTAAAATTGTTAATAAAATCCACTTATTTACCGTACCTTTTCGTTATTATTTAGGTTAGTTATTCCTCGTCGATCAACCCTCTAAACTCGTGCGCATTCAACATCATCAAACGAACGCACCCAATGTGAGTGAATCTCTACAAATTCCCCGTTTTAATCACATTTTTGGGGTGTATCATGTGTCTTATTATTTATTACAGTTAAACACTTGTGCATCCATCATATCCATGATCAAATGTGTATTCAATATGTATCAACTGTTTGTGTGTTTAACGTTCAGATTAAATTTATCATTTTCAGTACATACATCATCATAGGCCGCCGTTCCCCATTACCTATGAGCGTGAACCGTTCCCCATTACCTATGAGCGTGAACGAGGCGTTGCCAACATACGATCGGCTCGGTTTGATTGAGCCTTGATCGCACATACATCATCATAGGCCGTCCGTTCCCCATTACCTATGAGCGGAACGTGACGTTGCCAACATATACATTATCATTCATGTTATATACTCATGCAAAGTGGTTTGTTATTGTTATTGTTATTGTTATTGTTATTGTTATTGTTATTGTTATTGTATGTTTATTTACGTTTGCTCACATATGATTATTGCACAATTTTTCCATATTAATTATAACAAGAAATCAATAGTAAATGTTTTCTAACAAGGTTCACTCGCCAACTTTTGTTGACCCAAAACCCCCCATTTTTACACATGATACAGGTGATCCAGTTGCAGCAAGAAACATATAGGATGGCTTAGAAGAATAAATCAGTTTAGACTTTGGATTGTTTATTTAGTTACTTTTCTTTGTAATTGTATGAACTTGTTTGGAATATTGAGGATGTAATTTTGAATTTAATAAATATGAAACATATTAGTAAACATCATGAGCTTTGGTGATAACCCAATTATGCCCCGACTCTTATTCCGCTGCGGGTCGGGGTGTGACATCCACTATCGAAAAATGAATTATATAATTAAAAATGGTTTAGTGGAAGGTGTGCCTATGCAGAAGTTTTCTGTGGATGGCAAATGTCTTCCTTGTAAAAAGGGAAAGCAACACAGAATACCTCACAAGTCTAAAAGCGTGAATTCCATTGCTTCTTCACTCGAATTACTTCACATGGATCTGTTCGGTCCAGTGAATGTAAGGAGTATTGGAGGAAAATATTATTGTTTAGTTGCAATGATGACTTTTCTCATTTTTCTTGGGTTTTCTTTTTAGTGACAAAGGATGAGACAACAGAAATGTTGATCAATCTTTTACAAAGTTGGAGAATCTACTTGAGACGAGAATCAAGCGCATTAGAAGCGACAATGGCACGAAGTTCAAGAATCGGTTGCTGGATATGTAGTGTCTTCGGAATGGGATAGAACATCAATTCAGTGCTCCATCCACACCGCAACAGAATGGAGTGGCAGAACGAAAAACAGGACGTTAATTGAAGCTGCTAGGACCATGCTTGCTGATTCTAAGCTTCCTGTCCTCTTTTGGGCAGAGGCTGTGAATACAGCTTGCTATGTTTTGAATAGGGTTTTGACGGTTTAAACGACACAACAAAATGTGTTATGAAGTTTTGAGAAACCGTAAACCAAATTTAGAAGGTTTCGAATCGTTTGGACTTCCATGCACGATAATTAGAAATAAAAACCAACCAAAATTTGGTGAAGTCACTGACGAAGGATTTTTCCTAGGTTATGTCGACGGTGCACCAAACAAGAGAGTTTTTAATAAAACTAATGGTAAAATTGAAACGGTTTTTAATATTGAAATTATCACATATTCGCCCAAACAGTCCAGCCCAGGTCCAGCTATTCTATATGATTATGATCTATGCTTTGAGTCTTTTAAAATTCCTGAGTTTTCCAATGCAGGTGATTTAGAAGTAATTCACAGCTTGACTAGGGATGGAGATGAGAGTTCTTCCAGTCCGAGTTCAAGTGTTCCAAGTGCAGATGTGTCAGGACCTTCCTCAAATGCAAATGCAGAAGTAGCGGATTCGAGTGATAGTGAGTCCAAACCTCTTGAGGGTGAGGACTTTACTAATCCGTTTGCTAATCAGGATGTTCAGGGGGAGATTGGATCAAATCTAGAGACTAACTTGGAAGTTGATGTCATTGCGACTACACGAGCAAACAGAGATCATCCAGTTGAGAATTCTATAGGTGATACAAATGCAGGTGTTCAGACAAGAAGGAGTATAGTAGAAGGTTCATGTATGTATGCTACGATTGAGAAGACTGGTATTATCAACGAGTGCTTGTATAGCTGTTTTATTTCTCAAGAGGAGCCGAAGAATATTCATATGGCACTGAAGGATAATTCATGGGTAGAAGCTATGCAGGAGGAACTTGCTCAGTTTGAGAAGTTGAAAGTTTGGGAGTTAGTTGATTTACCAGAGGGAGAGAAAGTAATTCGCACCAAGTGGGTGTTCAAGTGTAAGAAAGATGACCGAGGGATCGTGACAAGGAACAAGGCTCGGTTAGTGGTGAAAGGGTTCAATCAACAAGAAGGATTAATTATACTGAAGTGTTTAAACCAGTGGCAAGGTTGGAAGCAATTCGTTTATTCCTAGCCTTCACATCATTCAACGGCTCTAAAGTATACCAACTAGACGTGAAGAATGCGTTTCTTTATGGGAAAGTCCAAGAAGTGGTGTATGTCTCACAACCAGATGGGTTTACTGATCCAGACTATCCAGATCGAGTGTACAAGTTGAATAAGGCATTGTATGGATTGCATCAGGCACCCACAGCGTGGTATGAGACACTGTTAGCTCATTTGTTAAAGAATGGTTTTGAAAGAGGTCAATTTGACAGTACACTTTTCATTAAGAGGAAGAAGGAAGATTTTCTAGTTGGTACAAGTATACGTCGATGATATCATTTTTGGTTCATCTGATGAGAGCATGTGTCATGAGTTTGAAGAGGTGATGAAAGGTATGTTCGAGATGAGTGCAATGGGTGAGTTAACATTCTTCTTGGGGTTGCAAGTTGAACAAAAGAAGGATGGGATCTTTATTCATCAGAAGAAGTATGTGTATGACATTTTGACTCGTTTCAAGATAGAGGATTGCACAACTTTTAATACACCCATTTGTGAAAATCACAACATTGGTCTAGATGCTGAGAGTGTGGATGATGTTGATCCAACTCAATATAGGGCCATGATTGGATCGTTGATGTATCTTACTGCTTCAAGACCAGACATTATGTTCGCCCTATGTCTATGTGCCAGATATCAAGCAAATCCAAAGGAGTCGCATATGAAGGCGGTGAAGCGAATTCTTCGTTACTTGAAGGGAAAACCTACGTTTGGGTTATGGTATCCAGCTGATAGTGACTTGAAGTTTATTGCATACACTGATTCAGATTTTGGAGGAAGCAAATCAATCAGAAAATCTACCACAGGTGGTTGTCAGTTCTTAGGGGAAAGACTTGTGTCATGACAGTGCAAGAAACAAGCCTGTGTGTCTAAGTCTTCGTGTGAAGCTGAATACATTGTTGCGGGTAGCTGTTGCTCTCAGGTTTTATGGATCCAATAGCAAATGCGTGATTACGGTTTGAATTTCACTCGCACCCTGATTATGATAGACAATAATGCCACAATTTCCATAATAAATAATCCCGTAAAACACAGTCGCACAAAACATATTGACATTCGTCATCATTTTATGCGGGATTGTGCTGAAAAACGACTGATTGAATTACATAGAGTTGACACACTAGATAACCTGGCAGATCTTTACACAAAAGCTTTTGACAGGGCTCGATTTGAACATCTAGTCAAACTCAACGGGATGAGGAATCCTAAATAACTAGTTTTTCATAAGAATTTTGTAAATAGTTTACTGCTTTCTTAAAAATAAAAAACATAAAAAATAGAAAATCATAAAAATAAAAAAATAGAAAAATAAAAAATGAGTTATCACTGTGTTGAAAAAAGAGAGATGATAGTACATCACAAGTTAGACTGTCACACTGAAATTGAAATTAAATTTCTTAAGTATGAAAGCAGCTTCATCATATGATGTACCAGTAGGCAAGAAACATGAAATAATCAACTTACCATGGTGATATAAACATAAAGAACTGAATTTGGGTGGGTAACATATCAGTGGTGTATGGTTTTATAACCTTAAATCTTGCGTTGATAGATTGCCAAAATCTGAAGTTTTGGGTATTTATATTGTTATTTCATCCGGGGTATCAGGGTTTTCCTTCTGCTGCATCCAGATATATGCTGACCTAGGCACAACCAGGATATCTTAAAAGAGCTAAAAATGCTAAATCCCAGAAATTGAAGAAGCTCTCCTAGAGAGTCATTCAAATGTGCAAAATGCATAATCGTACCAAAATCTATGGTATTTGTCTTAACCCTCGTTGGATATTGGTCTATTTGTTGTACGTAAGTACTGACCTTATCACTAATTATTTGACTTTGTAAATCAAAGGATGACTTTCAGTATACTCACCTACTACGGTTAATCTTTGTGCATACCTTGATCGTGGGGATATGTCCTGAAGTGGGACACACTAGTATGTCAGTATAAAATTACCTTAACATATCATTGGGTATAGGTACTTGAAATGTTCATGTGTTTTGTTTAAGTGGATAAACAATACTGGTAATCGTCTTGAACTGCTTTTCATAAAAATTAAAAGACAGACTGAACTGAAAGTTTGAAACAGTTGGTTTTGGCTGATATGATCTTCTTAACCAGTGATTCTCACAAAAACAGAGTGCTTATGTTTGTGGTATTTATTTGCTTTCAGAAAATATAAAAAATCCAAAAATATTTTCATTTTCTTTAAATTCTTAACGTACGGAAAATGGTTGTTCTTGGAGGAATTGTTACCGAAAGGGGGAGACAGTGTTAGAAGATGAGTTCAAAATTTTTAACCTTGCAGGTTCTAGTGGTGTTGTAAATTTTTTTAGAGTTGGTGTTGAATAGAAAATTTGCTTAATCTGTTGCATCTCTTGATTAATAATAATTTGTTAACTTGTGTTGAAAAATTCTTATGGTTTCTCGAGATGTTTGTTTTGTGTGAAACCAGCCCAGAATGCATGTCTTGTGTTATATAAACAATGTTATGTATTAGGGTTAGGGTTAAGCACTTGAAATCAGTTTACAGAGAGTTTAGAGAAAGAGAGAATTCGTATAACAGTGGTGGACGAATTTGTGAGTGCTAGGATCTTTGGTTGATTGTAATTGTCTGGTAGATAATCAATAAAGATCGGGTTTGTTGGTGATTTCTGTTCCTACACATTTTCTGTTACAATCTGGTCTAGAGGATTCCGCGCTCTAGATTAGTTAAGCAATTCTGTGAAGATCCATAGGATTAAGGGGACCTACATCAACTATTCAGTGGAAGGAAATTCTCATTACCGAGCAGACGATTAGAGAAGTATTGCTTTTTGGAGATGCTGTTGATGATCCCGTCGAGTTTGAAAAGGAGAAGATTGTGCCAGTTTTAACAAGAATGAGTTATGAAGGCACCTATCCTCCGACGACTAAGAAATTGCTTCATCCGTATTGGAGGTTTTTGGCTCACGTGTATTTGGTCTGCATCAGTGGAAACAAGAGCGGAATTGATACTCTTATAATCAGAGAAACTTCAGGAGTAGTTGCTATAGTTGAAGGATGGAAGTTTAACTACTCCAAGTGTGTGTCTGATGATATGATGGCGAATGTCAATACTTTAAACAAGAAGTACTGGTTTAAGTTCCCAAGGTTTATTCAAATGATTTTGGAAGCCAAGTATCCGTCTCTGCCACAAACTGTTAGCATTTATGACACTAAGATGATGAACCACATTGCTTTCAGTTTATTGAAGCAAGTGAGAACATATGCTTAGGTGCAGTATCAAAAAAGAAAACATTAGAGAAATTTGGTGCATTTCCTTAAATTACAGAACAAACTCCGGCACCAGTAAATGCAAGTGTGGCTGAGGAACATGATGTACAGATTATTGATGCGCCACCAAGAGTTGAAGAGCCTGTTGAAAAGGAACAAATAGATAAAGAACATGAAGAAGTTAGAAGACTTACAATTTGGTGCTTTCGGCGATAGTGACGGATTTAAGCAGAAGTTAGAAGGAAAGTTTGGTAGAGAGTTTGCTGAGCCACCTAAAGAATATACTACAACTTAAAAGGAACAAATGGATAAAGAACATGAAGAAGCGATCAACAAGTATATTCGAAATCCTCCTCGTATTGTAAGTCAGAAAAGGGAACAAAGGGAGGTGGTTATGAGGAATGTGGGTATTGAGAAGAACTATGGGTTTCATGATATGCCTGATCGGTATGTGGTGATTACCAGGAGAGATAGATTTGATAGATATGGAAATCTCTCTGGGATCAAAAGTTGGGATTATAATGATGAAAAGGGGATGTTTCCGGATACGAGAAAGAATGGAAAAGTTGAATATTATAAGTCTTCAAGCTCATTTGAATCCTAGACTACAGTTGATCTTTATGAATTAAGTCAAGCTCCATATCATAATCAGTGCAGAAATCCAAATTGCAAGATTGGGTGGAATTTATACAACAGGTTACAACAACAAGCGTTGGTAAATTTCAAAGACATGAATTTGCAGCAGTCGTTTGTGAAAGTGCACAAGGAAGTGATCGATCCGTCCACCAACCTGTAACAGCCCAGCGTAACCGCACCATGATATTGTCCGCTTTGGATGCCAGCACGCCCTCGGCGCCTGCCCCTCACGGCTTTAAAATGGTGAAGGTATCAAGCCCCTTATAAGGAAGCCTTTGTTCCCCTTCACAACCAATGTGGGATGTTACAATCCACACCCCTTACGGGGCCTAGCGTCCTCGCTGGCACACCGGTCCGATCCCTGGCTCTGATACCATCTGTAACAGCCCAGCGTAACCGCACCATGATATTGTCTGCTTTGGAAGCCAGCATGCCCTCGGCGCCTGCCCCTCACGGCTTTAAAACATGTCATGATGGTGAAGGTATCCAGCCCCTTATAAAGAAGCCTTTGTTCCCCTTCACAACCGATGTGAGATATCATAATGCACCCCCCCTTAAAGGGGTCCAACGTCATCGCGGGACCTGGCACCACCGGTCCGACCCTGGCTCTGATACTATTTGTAACATCCGGCCCCTCACACACCAATATTGTCCGCTTTGCCCCTGATGGGTTGGCCATCCAGGAACTCACGGTTTTGTTTTTGGTTGCTCTCGGTGGAGACTTCCCAGTAGGTCACCCATCCTAGTACTAATCCCACCTGAGCACGCTTAACTGTGGAGTTCTCCTCTCATCCACTTGCATTAAGCCCAAAACACGTTGGTGATGTTAAGAGGCAGGACATTTCTTATGAACCAAGATCTCTCCTGGCCACCACCGATGTGGCATTTGCCTAGGGTGTCACAATGGTCCATGTTAAACTTCTCAGTAGTCAGTATCGGTATCGATATCGTTACAATAGATACAAGCATCTAAACGATCAACTCACCAACTAACATTAGTCCTATCAAGATTAATCCATTAACAATCATCACAACACATCTTGAACATCAAAAAAAAATCCAAAAACGCAGCCAAGATAACGAAAGATTTATCAAGAATGCAACTAAACTATGAAGATTACCAAAATAAGGAGTGCTAAGGTCGATCTGGTGCTTGAAACCGAACCGGTTTAGAAGTCTTGTGCCAGGCTTTTGTCGATCAGAGTGGAGGGAGAGAGCAGAAGTTTATGATCGCAACTTAGGGTTTTGTTATGGAAAAACTTCATGCATTACGTAACTAAATAAATGAAAAGGGGCGGTTGGGACTAAGTATGGGCTGAAAACAATTAAAGGCCCAAGACTAATCTCAACAATTAAACGGGTTGCCCATCAATTCAATTAATTTTTATTCTTTCTTTCCCCTTTGAGTACGTAAGCACCATAATTGAATTTCATGGTTATGTATATTTATAACATCATTTATTATCTTACTAATATTGTTATATTTTTATTACAAAAGGATCTAGATTACATATCATGTATAAGTTGACAAACGTTTAACATGTAATATGCAACTTGATTGAAATGTCATAGCGTTATAGTGTAATTGTTAATTATATCGGGAGTTTTTCTAAAACAAAGGCTTCGGGTTGGGCCGAACCGAGCTCCACGGTTTTTGGGGTTGGGTCACGCTAGCTTTTTAAGAGACATGTATCAACTATAAGTATATAAAATGTTATTTGGACCTAAGTTACCCGTGTGACGTAACTCTTGTGATGTAACGAATATAAGAAAAACTAAGAGAGAAAATAAATAAATGAACGATTTTACCCCGGAAAAAGTGGGTTGTCACATCACCCCCAAGTTAAGTACCAACAATGTCCCAAAATTTTGCAAACAATCACTGAAGAAGCTAGTGCGGTTGAGCGTTTTTGTGGGGTGTCAAATCTGTAACAGCCCAGAGTAACCGCACCATGAATTGTCCGCTTTGGAAGCCAGCACGCCCTCGGCGCCTGCCCCTCACGGCTTTAAAACGCTTCATGAGGTGAAGGTATCCAACCCCTTATAAAGAAGCCTTTGTTCCCCTTCACAACCGATGTGGGATATCACAATTCACCCCCTTAAAGGAGTCTAATGTCATCGCGGGACCTGGCGCCACCGGTCTGGCCCTGGCTCTGATACCATCTGTAACATTCGGCACCTCGCACCACCAATATTGTCCGCTTTGCCCTTGATGGGTTACCGATCCAGGAACTCACGGCTTTGTTTTTTGTTGCTCTCGGTGGAGACTTCCCATTAGGTCACACCCATCCTAGTACTACTCTCACCTAAGCACGCTTAACTATGGAGTTCTCCTCTCATCCACAAGCATTAAGCCCAAAACGAGTTGGTGATGTTAAGAGGCATGACATTTCTTATGAACCAAGATCTCTCCTGGCCACGGCCGATGTCGGATTTCCCTAGGGTGTCACAATGGTCCATGTTAAACTTCTCAGTAGTCGGTATTGGTATCGTTACAAATTTTGTAACATCCGGCCCCTCGCACCACCAATATTGTCCGCTTTGCCCCCGATGGGTTGCCATCCAGGAACTCACGGCTTTGTTTTTTGTTGCTCTCGGAGGAGACTTCCCAGGAGGTCACCCATCCTAGTACTACTCCCACCTGAGCAGCTTAACTGTGGAGTTCTCCTCTCATCCACTAGCATTAAGCCCAAAACGCGTTAGTGATGTTAAGGGCATGACATTCCTTATGAACCAAGATCTCTCCTTGCACGGCCGATGTGGATTTGCCTAGGGTGTCACAATGGTCCATATTAAACTTCTCAGTAGTCGGTATCGGTATCGTTACAATCACCCCCCCCCCTTAGGGACTCATCGTCCTCGATGAGGTTTGGCCCACCATCCCGAGGGCATGCTGGCTTCCAAAGCGGACAATATCATGGTGCGGTTACGCTGGGCTGTTACCAATGGTATCAGAGCCACTCCTGAGCCGTTCGGGATTGTGGGGCAAACCTCATCGAGGACGGTGAGTCCCTAAGGGGGGAGGGTGATTGTAACGATACAGATACCGACTACTAAGAAGTTTAACATGGACCATTGTGACACCCTAGGCAAATCCCACATTGGCCGTGGCCAGGAGAGATCTTGGTTCATAAGGAATGTCCTGCCTCTTAACATCACCAACGGTTTTGGGCTTAATGCTAGTGGATGAGAGGAGAACTCCACAGTTAAGCGTGCCCAGGTGGGAGTAGTACTAGGATGGGTGACCTCCTGGGAACCACCGAGAGCAAACAAAAACAAAGCCGTGAGTTCCTGGATGGGCAACCTATCGGGGCAAAGCGGACAATATTGGTGGTGCGAGGGTCCCGGATGTTACAAGGAAGTGATCGATCCGTCCACCAACCAACCTCTGAAAACAGTAATGTGGCCTCCGACCAAACAAGCTAAGACTATTCCACTGCTCAAAGATCTGCCTGACGATAGTCTGAATGGCTTTAAATTTTGGATGAATGATCCTGTTACTGGTCAAGTTGTCATTGTTTGTGAACATGAAGAGTACAGGATCAATGATGTTCATGATCTGATGAGGTTTGGAGAAAAAGTACATTCATTGGCTTGGTAGGTCTCAGATTCAGAGTAGAGTGATTCTCGGTATGAGGTGTGTACTAAAGCGTATACATGTATCACTCAAATTATAAACATGAAGCTGTGGTCGAGAATTAGAGGAAGAGTTGAGACGTGCTGTTTGGTCCTTATGTTGGAAAGAAGATTTTAGAAGCTGACTTGAAGAAGAAGAAGAAGCAGAAACGCAAGTAGAGCTCGAATTGCCAAGACAACATAAACCTATGGGGATATTGTAAGGGCATGGTGTAACAGGTTTACGTTTGTCTTGTGTTTGTTTATTATGGGTTGGTTAGTTAAGTATTGTGGGTTCGGTCAATATGTATAGGGTGTACGGCTTGGGCTTGGCCCGGTTTGTAACTAGGTCGCCCCTATTATCTATAAATAGGGTGCACCTTAGTATTGTTAGGGTTGTTGGTTGTTTTGCTACTTGAACGATATTGTTCCATACAAACCTTTGTGTTTGTGTTCAATTATAATACAATCGACATTCTTGTGTTTGTGTGCAATTATAATACAATCTCTGGACTTACATTACAACTCTTTATAGCCAAGACATTTAATATCTCATGTTTTTTGTATGATATTAATAATGTATTAATCAAAAATAGTTTTTAATATAAGTAACTTTCTTGAGCCCGAGAAGCAATTCCGGGTGATAACCTAGTAACTAAATATATATTGAAGCGAACGGTCATTAAACCAACCTTTATAATTTTCATTTTCTTTATAAGAATATATTATGTTTCAAAAATGTTTGTTATGTCATTTTTTTATTAATAACACTAGCTTACAAATCCATGTATTACACGGGTTAAATATCAAAAACTTAGATTGAATATTATTTTAATTTATAGGTGTTTCAAACCCGTGCATTACACGGGTTAAATACTGAAAAATTGTAAACCATAACCTTCTATATAAAATGGTTAAAATATCTATTTAACCTAAAATTATAATAAAAGATTCAAAATAATGGCACATGTTATTCTCTCCGTTAATTTAGGAATAATATTGTTAATATTATTAAGAGTGAATTGCAAGCTTTGTCCTTTATCTTTACACCCAATTACAGACGGTATCCTTTGCTTTTAAAACCATACTTAATGTCTCATAATCTTACACAATTTATCCTTTGACCCAAACCCAATTAATTTTAACTGTTAAATGAAGAGCAAGTTGGTCTTTTTACTCATTATTTTTATAAAACCATTGTAATAATTAAAATTATATATATATATATATATATATATATATATATATACACATCTCTTATTCCCCTCTCTCTACCACCATCAACACCACCACCTCAACATGGCCACCTCCACCAGACACCACCTACATATCCCTTCAAATCCTCAATTCTTCAAACCCTAACTTACCCTCAAATCCCTAAATTTTCACATATCTTTAATTCAAATCACGGTAGCCAGCAGGAGCAAACTCTCAGGTAGGTTAATGGCGAAATGATGGCGACAAAGAAAGAAGGGTTGTAGTGGTTGCGACAAGTTTCCGGTCGTCAAGGTTTATGCACAGACTTACCACATTTGCGGAGAAGGTTGGTCGGCTAGATCAATAACCTAAGTGTAACCACAATCAACAACTAAGTGCAAACACTCAATTCTTCAATTCATCAATGATAGTAGTGGTGGAATGGAAACCCTTTGGTGGAAGAGAGGATTTTGAATGACACTATGGTAATGAAATTAAATTCTGGTAAGTTTCTTCCATTAAATGCTATGCAAATTGTCGTGTTTTTTGTGTGGTTGGAAATTTGCAAGAATTGATCGTTTATTTATCAATTTATGAAGTTACCAGGAGACTGACTTTCTGGTTTGTGGTTTCTACAAGGGATGTCTTGAAAATTTCCAAGAATTAAAGTGTTAGATGGCATCATTATTTCCCATTTATGAAGGCACGAGTAAGTTTATGTCTAGTGTATGTATTGATGTTGTGATTGAAGCAGATTGAAACGTACGGGCGGGGCTGGTGGTGGTAGATGGTGATGAGAGTGGGGTTTGCTCTAGAGAGAGAATGTGTGTTTAATGAGAGCAATATTATATAAATATTGTTTTCATTAGTAAAATGGCTTTTATAATAAATAAGTAAAAAGACCAATTTACCCTTCATTTAACGGTTAAAATTAACAGAGTTAGGGTTAAAAGATAAGTTGTGCAAGATTTTGAAATATTAACTACAAAATTCGTCAATTTAAAAGGCAAAGGACACCGCTTGAAATTAGGTATAAAAACAAAGGACAAAACTTGCAATTCACTCTATTGTTAACTAGGTTATTCTCCGTGAACATCACGGGGTTGGACCATTTAAATTATTTATATAACAAATGTAAAATAAAAAGACTACTTGAACTTCCCGTGTAGCAAAAATAATTTATATTAATCTAATAATGTCGCTAAATAAAATAAAAATAAATGTTTTCAAACGTTATATTGTTTTATAATTGTTTGTATTAACAGTTGTACTTGAGATAAATTTAACTTAATTGACCAAAATTGTAAAAAACATGCATTAAACAATGTTTATTGACTTAGTAACGACTTCATAAAAAAATACTTAAAATTAAGTCAAAACTATTACGTATAAATACGACACATTATAAATGTTAGGTTTGACTATTAACATAAATCGATTTACATATTAATAAACGCATAATCCAAATTATAACAAACATTTTTTAGTGTTCAAAGAGATAATAATCAACGAAAACATTCAAACGCACCACAATCTGAAACAAATAACACCAACATGTCTTTAAAAACACTTCATAAAAACTCAAATATAACAAAACACACTACTTCTCATCTTTGAAATCAAAAGTTTGCCAAGTCCATCAGCATCGGCTTCATCTTTTTAATCTTCAATTAGGCGTTTTGTTGAAGAACAATTTAGTGAGTCGTCTACCTCATAGACTCCAGGAAGGTTACGCTTAACTTTACCAGAGGATGATGATTTCTAATTACTTTGAATAACATTAGATATAGGTATTGAATTGTCTTCGGTATAACACACTTCATCCTACAAACAAATACACAAACAATTTTTAAAAAATGGTAATCAAAACTATATAAAAAAAACATTTGATACAACCTTAGATAATTCATGAGGATTAGATCGAAGTTTCGACATAAGAACACCAAATGATTCTGATATGGTTTGAGAATCTTACCATAATTGAACACCTACAACATATGAGTAAAATATGAATGCATAAGATATTGAAATAGTTTTAGTGAAAAAGTTGTAAATAAAATTTACCTCACCTTGTGCTGCTAAGAGTTCTGTGTAACATTTGTCAAAAACGGGTTTTCCAAACCCGCTTCGTTTGTAATCGAATATCAAGTTATAAATTTTTTCGTTGCGTATTTATGTTTATTTTAATTTTAAACGATGCATAATTAATTAACAAATTAGAATTTAAAAACTATAATTAATAAAAAGTGAAAAGGAAATAAATAAAAAAAGAAAACCGGCTGCCGGGATTCGAACCCGGTCAGCCGGGTGGGTCTAAAGACTTAACACGCACACATATAACCACTCCGCCACTTGATGTTTTCTGTGAGTTCTAGGAAACAATTAAATGATAACTTCACTCAGGAATCAACCGGTTTACGCCAACTGTAACCGTAATCGGCTTCCAAACGTCCAAAACGTTTGAGTGATCGCGATTTTCTGTTAATAACCGATACACCGACATTTCTAATCAATTCAGTCATGAATGGACTTGAATTCATGTGATGTTCGGTTTTTATAATCGAAAACATTCACTTCTGGAATTACTTCAACAAAAGCTTCATTTCGCGACTCAATTACATTCCCAGAACTTCTATTCTCACGTCTACTCTCGTTTCTGATCGTCGGAATTGCTTTTTGAACTCGCCGGACTTTTGCCGGAAAACCGTGTCTTCCATCAAATCAGTAAGTTTCTCAATTCTTTCATCGTCTATCAGTTGTTAGCTTTTGCTAACTAAACCCTTCAATCAGAATCAGTTTCAGACGACGATATCGGATAATTAACTCTCGCCGGAAAACTTCTGAAAGTTCCCAATTCTCGCTGTGAAACGGTATAGCCTTTTAAACATTCTGGTAATTCTTGTTCAGTGCTTCAATTCCGCATCTAGCTAATCAAAATTGTTAATCTGTCCGCTCAGACGAAATCCATAAAAACAGAGCCGACGACTTCTCCGGAATTCTGAGATAGATCGTTTCTCCGGTATGTTTACTTCCAAAATCTTCTCTGTCATTTCATTTTAGTCATTTGAATGTTTGTCAATCGAATTAAACAAGAAACAGTAGAGTAATCGTAGTCTGTGATATTGTAATGAAGAAGATGAAGTTAGTTTGTTTATAAGTTTAATATAAATTGGATATTATCTCGGGTTAGACACACAGTCCAGCGGTGGACTGTGTGCGCACATATATCACACGCCGCGAGTTCGATCCTTGACACACACGTATGCTCTGTAATAAAGATGTTTTCTTTTTCTAACTGAACCGGATTAACTCACTGAAGTTGTTAAGTATAATAAAAATCGGTATATTAACCAGGTTAGACACACAGTCCAGCGGTGGACTGTGTGCAACACTTACCCACCGGTCCCGGGTTCGAGACCTGTTGCACACTCCGGTTCAACGATTAAAACCCTTTTTGAAAATAAAATAATTTTGAATAAACTAAAACAGTATATAAATATAATTAAAAATAGAATTATTTCGGGTTAGACACATAGCTCAGTTGGTAGAGCTGCGTGCACGCGTACGGGAGGTCTCGGGTTCGAGCCTTACCCGACGCACACTTACACTTTAGCGAACCGGTCAAACAGTCAACAGTCCCGGTCAACGGTCAATGGTCAAGGCAAAAGTCAACATTTTTTTTATATTTTATATTTTTATTTATTTATTTAATTTAAAAATCAATTGAAAGTACTTAAAAATAACGTTTTCAAAGATAGAAAATAGCCTTAAACTCACAAAAATATATCTAAAAATCCTGTTAAAAATTAATAATAAAATCCACTCATTTTCCATACTTTCCGTTATTATTTAGGTTAGTTAGTTCTCGTCGATCAATCCTCCAAACTCGTGCGCATTTCATCATCTTCAACCGAACGCACCCAATGTGAGTGAATCTCTACAAATTCCCCGTTTTAATCACGTTTTTGGGGTGTATCATGTGTCTTACCAGTTATAATATTTAAATCATTGTGCATACATCATATCCATGAACAAATGTGTATTCAACATGTATCAACTGTTTTTGTGGTTATTGTTAGATTAAATTATCATTTTCAGTACATACATTATCATAGGCCGCCGCTCCCCATTACATTATGAGCGTTGAGCTGTTCCCCATTACATTATGAGCGTGAACCAGGCGTTGCCAACATACGATCGGCTCCGTTTGATTGAGCCTTGATCGCACAGACATTCATCATAGCCGTCCGTTCCCCATTACATTATGAGCGTGAACGTGACGTTGCCAACATATACAGTTTCATTCATGTGTTATATTCATGCAAGTTGGTTTGTTATTGTATGTCATTGTAAGATATTGTTTGTTGATGTTATTGTTATTGTATGATTTAATTACGTTTGCTCACATATGATTATTGCACAATTTTTCCTGATAAAGATAACCAGAGATAAATAATAAATGTTTTTCTAACAAGGTTCACTCGCCAACCTATGTTGACCCAAAACCCCCCATTTTTACACATGATACAGGTGATCCAGCTGCAGCAAGAAACACATAGGATGGCTTAGAAGAATAAACTGGATTAGACTTTGGATTGTTTAGTTGATTATCTTTCTTTGTATTTGTATGAACATGTTTGGAATATTGAGGATGTAATTTTGACTTTAATAAATATGAAACATATTAGTAAATATCATGAGCTTTGGTGATAACCCAATTATGCCCCGACTCTTATTCCGCTGCGGGTCGGGGTGTGACAGATTGGTATCAGAGCCATGACTACAGGGATATAGGATAGGTTATTAGACCCTTAGAGCCTATACTATAGTTGATTAGAAATTTTAAGATTTTTGTGTGTTACATGCAAAATTCATGATGTTTATATGTTTTATGTTTAATGTTACATTCAATGTTATGAAAGCATGTTCATAAGTACATATTACTATATAATGCCTATCATGATCATATTCTCATAACATATCATATCCGTGCGAGCACACACCACATCATTTTCATGATTGTTTTTGCAATGATTTTTGTATTTTCAAATCACATCAAAGTGAGTTCTCACGACGGGCATGTAGTAACTGGAAGGGTACAAGTACCGGTAGTCGGAACGTCCTGTCTAGGCTGGCATTCGTATAAATCCAAAATAAAGGACCAGTTTGCCTACCTGGGGACTAACGATGAGAATACGAAGTACCTATTAGGCCAAAGCATGCTATACCAAACGTCGTGTGAGCTAACCCCACTTTGAGTTGTCATTGTGTCTACACCTAGACACCTTCCGACTATACATCTCGTAAACATATTTCATGGTTTTCATTCGGGTGATGAGAATGTTAAACCGCCAATATTAATGTGAATCCTACCAAGCCAGTAGTCATGGGGGCCCACATGACTATACAGGTGAAGGTATGGGGGACATTTGAGGCCCAACATGAGCAAACCCAAGACATCCTATGGATGTAGTTGCATTATTGATATTTATGTTATTTTCATTTTCTTTAAGACACATGACACCTAAAAAGACTCCATAAACTCACAATCTTCTTATGTATGTTCCTGTAGATGTCGGCTAGACAACAACGAGGGGGTAGAAGATCAGGAAGGTCACACGAACGCTTGGCCACTCAAATCGCAAAACAAATGGCCGCGGTGCTTCTTGACATTGTGGTTCAAGTACAACAAGCTCTCGCCACAAATCCCACCAATCCTCCCCAGCAAGAAGACCAGAACATCGGCAACCCTCCTACCAACAAGTGCTCATATAAACATTTCAAGTCTTGCGATCCTCCGAAATTTGAAGGGACCGAAGGTGTCACTGCTCTCCTCCACTGGTTTGAGGAAATGGAAAACTCTTTCCTCAACTGCGATTGTCCCGAGGATCGCAAGGTACGATACGCAACCGGGAGACTATTTGGGGTAGCTCTTACCTGGTGGAATACTGAAAAGGGTAAGAGGGGAATCAAAGATGCAATGGCCTTAACGTGGGAGGAGTTAAGGGAAATCATGACGAGACGATTCTGTCCTAGAAGTGAGATTAAAAAGTTAGAGGATGAATTTCATTCATTGAAGCAAAAGGAGGGAGATCATACTTCCTACAACAAGAGGTTCTTAGAGTTGAACCAAATGGTCCCTAACTTGTTCACCCCAGTTTACCGCTTAGTCGAGCATTATATTCGAGGCCTTCCCTCGAAAATTCAAGATTCAGTTCTCAGCACTTCGCCAGCAACACTTGAAGCTGCTATGGAACTAGCTACTGAACTGACCGAGAATCGAATTCGCAACGGTAATTTTAAAGAGGAGAAAAAGAAAGCCCCCGTTGAGGGCCAAACTTCAAACCATTCCACCTCCTCCTCTAAGTTTGCTAACAAGAGAAAACGTAACACCAGAAACTTCGCTGTCACACAAACCAATTACCCTATCCCTGCTGCACCCATTACCCAAGTTGCCCCCTCACCTGCACCATATAAAAGGCCATACTCTGGCCCGTTACCAAAATGCAACCGTTGCCAATACCATCACTTTCCTGATCATCCCTGTCAACATTGCACCGGCTGTGGTCGCACAGGTCACACTGTTCAAAACCTGTCGCATACCTCAACGAACGAACCGCCACCAGCCCTCAATCCAAACCCACCATCAAATAATGGGTCAAGCCCAACAACCCCTACTACTACCACCTACCCAACATTTAGCCCAATCATACTACCAACCCAACTATCCCATGGTGCAACCTATGCGGGCTTGCTACAATTGTGGAGACCCAAGCCACTTTAGAAACACTTGTCCACGTTTGGTGAACATTATACATGCTCAAGCCCAAGCAAATCCGGTGAATCAAGCTAACCAAGCTCCTCCACCTGCAAGAGGAAGAGCTTTCAACATCAACGCTAACCAGGCTAGAGCTAACAGCAATGTGGTTAACGGTACGTTTCTTATCAATGGTAGTTATGCATCCATGTTGTTTGATACTGGCGCGGATAAAAGTTTTATGTCCTTAGAGTTTGAACCCATCCTAAACCAAATTCGTGATAAGCTCATGGAATCCATAACAATAGAAATTGCTGACGGAAAACCGGTCTCATTAAACTCTATTATACGCAATTGTACTCTCACCTTAAACGATCACGATTTTCCAGTTGACCTCATTCCTATGAAGTTGGGAAGCTTTGACATTATAATTGGTATGGACTGGCTCAGCCAACATCAGGCTGAAGTTGTATGCCGCGAAAAGTTTATACGCATTCCTCTTTCAAACGGTCAGACTCTACGAATCTTTGGAGAAACCCCATCGAAAGGGATCAGATTAATGTCCTGTCTTCAAGCTCGAAAATATCTCCGCAAGAATTATGTCGCATTCTTAACTCATGTCGTCAAAAAGGGAACCATGGAGAAGAAACTTGAAGACATCCCAGTAGTAAAAGATTTCCCGCAAGTTTTTCCTGACGACATTTCAGGACTTCCTCCCTTGAGAGAAGTCGAATTCCGCATTGATCTTATACCTGGTGCTACACCAGTTGCAAAGTCTCCTTATAGGTTAGCCCCCTCTGAAATGCAAGAGCTAGCCAGTCAATTGCAAGAGTTGACTGACAAAGGATTCATACGTCCTAGCTCCTCGCCTTGGGGTGCACCTGTCCTTTTTGTGAAGAAGAAAGATGGAACGTTTCGCATGTGCATCGACTACAGAGAACTCAACAAGTTAACGATCAAGAATCGCTATCCATTACCTCGCATTGATGATCTTCTTGACCAACTTCAAGGCGCCAGCTATTTTTCAAAAATCGACCTTCGTTCTGGTTATCATCAACTCAGAGTACATGAAGAAGACGTCCCAAAGACCGCCTTCCGAACTCGTTATGGTCATTATGAATTCATGGTCATGCCATTTAGTTCAACCAACGCTCCAGCTGTCTTCATGGATCTAATGAACAGAGTCTGCAAACCCTATCTCGATCGTTTTGTTATAGTATTCATCTACGACATCCTCATTTATTCAAAGTCTAAGTCTGATCATGAACGGCACCTTCGACTCATCCTTACACTCTTAGAGAATGAGAACCTCTACGCCAAATTCTCCAAATCTCTGGTTAAAAGAGGTACAATTCCTTGGACATGTCGTCAATGACAAGGGAATACATGTCGACCCCTCAAAGATCAAAGCAGTACAAGAATGGCAAGCGCCACGTACACCAACCGAAGTAAGATCATTCCTTGGTTTGGCTGGTTATTATCGCCGTTTCATTTCAAATTTCTCTCGCATTGCTGTACCACTCACGACTTTAACTCATAAAGGAAAACCCTTCATTTGGGGACCCAAACAAGAAGAAGCCTTCCAAACCCTTAAACAAAAACTCTGTGATGCACCTATCCTCACTCTTCCTGAAGGTTGTGATGACTTCGTGGTTTATTGCGACGCATCAGGGCAAGGACTAGGCTGTGTTCTAATGCAAAGAGGAAAGGTGATAGCTTATGCTTCGAGACAACTCAAGACTCATGAGAAGAACTACACCACCCACGACCTAGAACTTGGAGCCGTTGTGTTCGCTCTTAAGATATGGAGACATTATCTCTACGGTACTAAGTATGAAATATACACTGACCACAAGAGTCTTCAACATATCTTCAACCAAAAGGAGTTAAACATGAGGCAACGAAGATGGGTCGAACTTCTTAATGACTACGACTGTGAAATTCGGTATCATCCTGGCAAGGCGAATGTGGTGGCCGATGCACTCAGTCGAAAGGGTTATGCGAACTCCATTCGTCTTCTATGTTCGCAAATCATAACCGACATCAAAGATCAAATTCGAGAAGCCCAACATGTTTCAATAACAGAAGACGACGTACGAAAGGAGCTGTCCTGTGGAGCTGAACTTAAAATTGAAACTAAATCTGACGGTATTCTGTACTATCTAGATCGCATATGGATTCCTGACCACAACAACCTTCGTGAATTCCTTATGAATGAGGCACACAAAACACGATACTCTATACACCCAGGAGCCGACAAGATGTATCAAGACCTTCGATACACCTACTGGTGGCCTGGAATGAAAAAGGATATTGCTGTTTTTGTTTCCAAGTGCCTTACATGTTCCAAGGTAAAAGCTGAACATCAAAGACCCTCAGGACTTCTGGTCCAACCTGAAATACCTGTATGGAAGTGGGAAAACATAACCATGGACTTCATTACCGGGTTACCTCGCACTTCTGGTGGGTATGACACTATATGGGTAATCATTGATCGTCTTACAAAATCAGCTCACTTTATTCCAATCCGCGAAGATTTCAAGAACGAGAAGCTAGCTCGTATCTACATCAGCGAAATCGTAAGCCGACATGGTGTACCGTTAAGCATTATTTCGGATCGTGATGGTCATTTCACTTCACGAACATGGCAGGCCGTACAAGCCGCTTTGGGTACACGATTAGACCTCAGTACCGCTTATCATCCTCAAACTGATGGACAATCTGAACGCACCATTCAAACTCTTGAAGATATGCTTCGAGCATGTGTCATAGACTTCAAGGGAAATTGGTACGCTCATCTACCATTAGTTGAATTTTCGTACAACAACAGCTATCATTCAAGCATCGGCATGGCACCTTTTGAAGCTTTATATGGTCGTAAGTGCCGATCTCCAGTATGTTGGCACGAAATTGGGGAAGCTCAAATCACCGGTCCGGAATTGATTCAAGAAACCACAGACAAGATCCATCAAATTCGAAACAATCTCCTAGCGGCTCAAAGTCGTCAAAAGAGTTATGCAGATAAACGACGAAAGCCTTTGGAGTTTAACATTGGTGATCATGTACTTTTAAAAGTATCACCGTGGAAGGGAGTAGTTCGTTTTGGCCAAAAAGGCAAGCTAGCACCACGCTACGTAGGACCTTTCAAGATACTCGAAAGAGTAGGACCTGTAGCATACAAGCTTGATCTACCAGAAGAACTCGACAGAATTCACCCCACATTCCACGTATCAAACTTGAAGAAGTGCCTCGCCGATGAGAACCTCCATATTCCTCTGGAAGATATTCAGATTGATGAATCTATGCATTTCATTGAAAGACCAGTAGAGATCATGGACTTCGGAGAAAAACGTCTAAGACGAAGTCGTATTCCAATTGTTAGGGTACGCTGGGAGTCGAAACAGGGACCTGAGTTTACTTGGGAACGTGAAGACTCAATGCGCGAAAAATACCTGCATCTTTTTCCTATTACCACTACTACTTAAATTTCGGGACGAAATTTCTAAAAGTAGGGGATACTGTAACATTTGTCAAAAACGGGTTTTCCAAACCCGCTTCGTTTGTAATCGAATATCAAGTTATAAATTTTTTCGTTGCGTATTTATGTTTATTTTAATTTTAAACGATGCATAATTAATTAACATATTAGAATTTAAAAACTATAATTAATAAAAAGTGAAAAGGAAATAAATAAAAAAAGAAAACCGGCTGCCGGGATTCGAACCCGGGTCAGCCGGGTGGGTCTAAAGACTTAACACGCACACATATAACCACTCCGCCACTTGATGTTTTCTGTGAGTTCTAGGAAACAATTAAATGATAACTTCACTCAGGAATCAACTGGTTTACGCCAACTGTAACCGTAATCGGCTTCCAAACGTCCAAAACGTTTGAGTGATCGCGATTTTCTGTTAATAACCGATACACCGACATTTCTAATCAATTCAGTCATGAATGGACTTGATTCATGTGATGTTCAGTTTTTATAACCGAAAAAATTCACTTCTGGAATTACTTCAACAAAAGCTTCGTTTCGCGACTCAATTAGAACTTCTATTCTCACGTTTACTCTCGTTTCTGATCGTCGGAATTGCTTTTTGAACTCGCCGGACTTTCGCCGGAAAACCGTGTCTTCCATCTAATCAGTAAGTTTCTCAATTCTTTCATCGTCTATCAGTTGTTAAGCTTTTGCTAACTCAAACCCTTCAATCAGAATCAGTTTCAGACGACGATATCGGATAATTAACTCTCGCCGGAAAACTTCTGAAAGTTCCCAATTCTCGCTGTGAAACGGTATAGCCTTTAAACCTTCTGGTAATTCTTGTTCAGTGCTTCAATTCCGCATCTAGCTAATCAAAATTGTTAATCTGTCCGCTCAGACGAAATCCATAAAAACAGAGCCGACGACTTCGCCGGAATTATGAGATAGATCGTTTCTCCGGTATGTTTACTTCCAAAATCTTCTCTGCCATTTCATTTTAGTCATTTGAATGTTTGTCAATCGAATTAAACAAGAAACAGTAGAGTAATCGTAGTCTGTGATATTGTAACGAAGAAGATGAAGTTAGTTTGTTTATAAGTTTAATATAAATTGGATATTATCTCGGGTTAGACACACAGTCCAGCGGTGGACTGTGTGCGCACATATATCACACGCCGCGAGTTCGATCCTTGACACACACGTATGCTCTGTAATAAAGATGTTTTCTTTTTCTAACTGAACCGGATTAACTCACTGAAGTTGTTAAGTATAATAAAAATCAGTATATTAACCAGGTTAGACACACAGTCCAGCGGTGGACTGTGTGCAACACTAACCCAAAGGTCCCGGGTTCGAGACCTGTTGCACACTCCGGTTCAACGATTAAAACCCTTTTTGAAAATAAAAGAATTTTGAATAAACTAAAACAGTATATAAATATAATTAAAAACAGAATTATTTCGGGTTAGACACGTAGCTCAGTTGGTAGAGCTGCGTGCACGCGTACGAGAGGTCTCGGGTTCGAGCCTTACCCGGCGCACACTTACACTTTAGCGAACCGGTCAAACAATCAACAGTCCCGGTCAACGGTCAATGGTCAACGCAAAAGTCAACATTTTTTTATATTTTATATTTTTATTTATTTATTTAATTTAAAAATCAATTGAAAATACTTAAAAATAACGTTTTTAAAGATATAAAATAGCCTTAAACTCACAAAAATATATCTAAAAATCCTGTTAAAAATTAATAATAAAATCCACTCATTTTCCATACTTTCCGTTATTATTTAGGTTAGTTAGTTCTCGTCGATCAATCCTCCAAACTCGTGCGCATTTCATCATCTTCAACCGAACGCACCCAATGTGAGTGAATCTTTACAAATTCCCCGTTTTAATCACGTTTTTGGGGTGTATCATGTGTCTTACCAGTTATTATATTTAAATCATTGTGCATACATCATATCCATGAACAAATGTGTATTCAACATGTATCAACTGTTTGTGTGGTTATTGTTAGATTAAATTATCATTTTCAGTACATACATTATCATAGGCCGCCGCTCCCCATTACATTATGAGCGTTGAGCTATTCCCCATTACATTATGAGCGTAAACCAGGCGTTGCCAACATACGATCGGCTCCGTTTGATTGAGCCTTGATCGCACAGACACTCATCATAGGTCGTCCGTTCCCCATTACATTATGAGCGTGAACGTGACGTTGCCAACATATACAGTTTCATTCATGTGTTATATTCATGCAAGTTGGTTTGTTATTGTATGTCATTGTAAGTTATTGTTTGTTGATGTTATTGTTATTGTATGATTTAATTACGTTTGCTCACATATGATTATTGCACAATTTTTCCTGATAAAGATAACCAGAGATAAATAATAAATGTTTTTCTAACAAGGTTCACTCGCCAACTTTTGTTGACCCAAAAACCCCCATTTTTACACATGATACAGGTGATCCAGCTGCAGCAAGAAACACATAGGATGGCTTAGAAGAATAAACTGGATTAGACTTTGGATTGTTTAGTTGATTATCTTTCTTTGTATTTGTATGAACATGTTTGGAATATTGAGGATGTAATTTTGACTTTAATAAATATGAAACATATTAGTAAATATCATGAGCTTTGGTGATAACCCAATTATGCCCCGACTCTTATTTCGCTGCGGGTCGGGGTGTGACATTCTGTTGCGGGCTTCTTGAGAATCTTAGGCTTCATAATCAAATAGGGTCAAAGTCACAGTGTCAGTACAATCTTGCACGCGAATGGGTATCTTAAATTTTTTTACGTTACAAAGAAATAAAACGTGAATGATTTTTTATTTGGTTTATCTAATAAAGTATAAAATGAGTAAAATTGTAATCGGGGAATTGAGAAAATATCAACGCCTTCATAGTCACGAATGGTACAAACAAAGCTTTCTTATCTTCCACATCACTTGAACCATCCTCATTTTCAACAGTTTCAAATGTTTCCTCGACACGAGATTTACGATAGTTGCAACCATTATAATACCATATCTTATCATTGTAAATGGCAAAAGTTGTCCCAATAACCAAGGCCTTCTTCTTCTTCTTCTAATAATAATAAAACATATCAAACCAATTACTAACTAAAAGGAATCATAAATCAAAAAGTATATGAAAAAATGTTCCATTATTATGGCACCAAAATAAACTATAAGAGTAAAACCAGTGTTGTTAAGGAATTCATCCTCGATGATTAAAATAACATACGACCCAACTTGGTCACCGGATGCTGATGTAGAAGATAGTTTCTCAATATATATATATATATATATATATATATATATATATATATATATATATTAGTGTGTTTTATCTTATATAAAATAAAATTGTATACATGTTCATAATGATCTATAATGTCATTTGTTAAATAGAAACAATTTTAGTATACCTTGTCTTAAAGAAATAAATTTATTTAAGATCATAGTTGATGAACAATCTACAATCATCAGATGTGTTAAAACACCGTGTTTACCTACATTAAAAATGTAATAAATTTAAATATCATTGAAATATAAAATGGTATTTTGAATTTAGAATATGTTATAATAAAAATATTTTTTTTGACATTTAAATCTTAATAAAATATTGTATATTTTACATTTGATTTGATGAAAAGATAACTTATTTAAATATTTAATTGAGTAAAAAGAAGTTAAAATTCGAATTTAAACTCGTAGTATAACAAGTAATTATGTGTTTCAATTAAAAAGATTTTCCTAACATACAAAATAAAAAATGCTTACCAAATTGAAAATTGAAAATTATTCGATATAAATGAGTGTCATATAATATAACATATATGCTTTATTAAAAGTTAGTAAAATAATAACTTGATTGGTCCTAAAATTTCTAATTTAGGAAGTTAATTAATGATAATTATTAATTAAAGAATGATTGAAATTGATTTATAAAAATGTCATAAATGAATATATTTCAAATTTCAAAATTGAAAAAATATAACTGAATATTTAATAAAATTGAGTTTCATATAATACACATTTATGCTTTAAAAATAAAATTTAGTAAAATAAGAACTTGATTGATCTTAATTTGCTCTATAATTATATTACCACCATAATAAAATCTTTTAGAAGTGAATAAATGATAAATAAAAATTAAAAAATTGATTTAAAAATTGGCTATAAATAAACATATTTCAAATTTCAAAATTTTTAAAAAAAATATACATTAGTGAATATGGTACTTATTTAGACAATGCAATAAATGTAGTAAAAAAAGAGACAAAAAAGAATTATTAACATTACTCGGTATAAATCATTAAGCATGTAAAAATAACAAAATCCGTTTTGTAAAATTTAAAATATTTTTGGATCGATCTAAATATAACATAAGAACATTAAAAACAAAAATTACTTTGAAAATCTAAAACCTAAAACATCTCATTAGTTAGAAATCTATTTATTTACATATAGTTAACAACTATTTAGTGAAATTGGATCGACTTGCCATAAGTCACATTTTTACCCAACAGGTCGGCTGCAAAATCACTTGGTATTGTCTGTGAAATAACATACTAAAAAGTCAGATTATACATACTATAAGAGTAATCAAGCTTAATAAAAGTAAAAATAAAAAAGAATAATGTAACATACCAAGTAGAACAATTCTGGATCATCGATAATTTTAAAGAAACTAGGATTCATCTTCTTTGGATTCATATTTGTAGAAAATTTGTCATCACAATTAAAAAATACATTATATAATAACAACAACAACAGCAACAACAATAATCAATTTTTAACTATACTAAATATAAATCATCAAAAACATAATTTAAGTGTGAAGATATTGCATTTATTACAGAATCTATAATTGAAACTATTTTTCATTACTTAAAAAAGACAATAATTGAAAAATCAGTATTTTTTATCTTTAACAACCATGGATGAAATTCTGAAAGATCTAAAACCTAAATATTGTAAACTTTAAAAATTCTTGAATGCAAACAACTATGGATAAAAAACATGAACAATCTATGAAAAACATGAACAATAAATCTGGACAAAAAAAAATAAACAAATCTTGATAACATATACACAAATTATAAATATTTTCATGTAAAAATTCAAAAAATCCATACAAAAAAACTTTATAAATGTTTCCATGAGAAGATCATCAAACATATACTAACAACTTAAACTGCATAAAATCGATAGTTTTTTTTATTTTAGAAAAATAATAGAGCTAAAACCTTAAAAACACGTTTAAACCAATTAAAAAACGGTAACAACATTGAACTAACATATTAAGTGGTTTGAAGATTCGCCGTTCGATTGATAGTTCAGATTTAGGGTTTCAGCATATAAGATCCAAACAAAAACATTAGTAACGTCGATTAATGTTGAACAACCAAACATAACACATTTATAACATACCAATGATTTTGTCCACAAAGTCGGTGTTGATTTATATAACAAAAATATACAATCAAACATCAACAACTTCGATTAACAAAAAATAAATACATAAACAACATAAATATATCACATACCTTACTTTTTTCGATCGGATCTGAAAGATAGTAAAATAAAAATATTGTTAACATGATTCAAATCAATGTTTTTAAAAACTAATAACCTGCATGATCAAAATGGTGACATATATAAAGAAATTAATAGATCATCAACTACCTTCGATTTTGAAATATTGTTAATCTTGTTCAAGAAGCAGAATAAGAAGTCAGGTAAGGGAGAGAGAGAGAAAGAATGAATGAGATTATGATATCAATAATTTATAGTATATCCTATTAATTGAATTCGGGTGAACCAAATCATAAATCCGACCCGAATACAATTCGGATCCCGCCTCCACATGGCCTAAAATTCATTCCCTCCAAAATCACCTTGAGGCTCCACCACAACATGCCAATTGTCACAAATCCATCCGATTTATTATCTTATATAGTTATAGATAGATTAGTGAATAATAAATTAGTTTAACATCTAATATCTTACTAATCATTTGGTCTTTATTTGTGATTTGTTTTAAAAGTATGAGATATAAATGTATTAAAGGAGAATCTCGCAAGTATCCCTAAAAACTTGTAGATAAATGTATTAATGGAGAATCTCACATGTATCCCTAAAAACTTGTAGATTAGAATTATATATAACAATAGAAATATTAAATTATTAATTACAGATAATATATGTGTAAATGATGAATTATGTTACCACATTAAAAATGAAAAAAAAAATACATTTAGAAGTATGGAAGTTAAGCACGATAATTAAATTATAAATTCTTAAATATTTTAACCTTATTACTCTTGTAATCTTTCTTTCGGTATTTTAAACAGAAATAGTAACATGAGCAAAAACGTCAATGACAATTTAACCCGAACATAATAGCATAATAATATAAAATGTACTATTTGATGTAAACAATAATTACTAATAATATATCAAACCAACATATAAAATTACTTATAACTTTATTAATAACATAATTTCTTTTCAAAACTATATTCTTTATTTTATTTTCCACTTATAAATTGTCATATAATATTTCATTAATCAAGCCATGTGTAATACATGAGTTTCTAGCCTAACAATAATAAATAAAAAAGTAAAACGTTATAATAAGTAAATAGTATATCAAAGTTCATTTATAAAGTGTTGGACCTACAGAAGAACAAGAACAGATATCCAAATGCCAAAACATGATTCCTAGACCAAGAAATAAACAGTTAACGAAGCAATTCTCTCCTAAAGATAGTGAATCTTGAACACCTATTCAGAACGTTTGTTCAAGAGCATGGCTAACATCTGTTGAAGACTTGGAACCGCTATTCAAGAGTACAAGCAATTGTTGAAGACTAACATCTATTGAAGACCAAAGCTCTGATCAAGCAAAGGTCTGATGAAGAAGACCAAACATCTGTTAGGCCAAACATATATTTGGACAACTACAACAGAGGATAGGCTAGCCAGTGCTTTCTCAATGTAACAGTACTTTATTTCAACAGTGTTTAGTATAACCTAGAACAGAGGATTTGCTCAGATGTTTGCAAACATCTGAGAATATTTTTTTTAGGAATGTTAGAGGTCACTCTTAGGGTGAAGTCAGCACATCACGAATAGAGCTTTAGTACTTGCATAAATAGATCACATTTATTAGTGATCTGTTCATCACTTCACACACATTCTCTTTTGTACGAATAACTCTAGTGAGTGATCGGCTGAGGGAGAGATTGTAAAATCATTGTTGTAAAACTTTTGAGTATATGAATCATTAGAAAACAGTTTATGATAGTATCTCTCTATTTATGAATTGTATTATGATAATCAATATTAGTTTGCAAATATCAAACTTAGATCCTAACATAAAGACATAGCTCGACAACTGTATGTTTTAACTGATTACATTATATTTTCAACCCATGTACTGCATAAAATTATATTTATTTAACACATGTAAAACACGGGGTCGTAACCTAGTGCAATAAAATTATAATCTTTTACAATCATAATTCATGAATTATATCACACAGGTTGTGGAAATATAAACTATCATCTTATAAACATGTGTGACACGGTTAATAATAAATGAAATAATATTATAATCTTATCACACAGCTGAATATCTTGTATCGTTGATCAGTTATTTCATACATTTTAATATTATTTGAATTTTTCAATGTGATGAAATTAAGTTTTTTATTTATTTTAAGATTTGTGTGAAGGTCGTATATTAAAAATTAAAATTACAATACTATTTGTATTGTTATATAACGTATTTGTAGAATATTTATTTTGAAAGACAAATCTCTTTTAATTCAGGTCGTTTGTGGAACTTGAACCTAAGACCTTTCCCTTTCAAACCTAAGGTAGTGTTTGCTATGCATGAATGAAAGGCGGAAACGGAATGGATCATTACGAGGGAATGATAAAAAGGGTGTTTGGTTGGTCAATGGAATGGAATCACCCATTCCATAAGGCATTCCATTCCCTCAAAATCATTCCATCCACCGACATGTTTTTTTTTCATTCCATCCCCTCTTCACCATTCATTAACAACACCACAACCCACCACCACCACCACACACCACTGACGCCCATCGCCGCCGCCCACCCTGCCACCCACTGCTGCCCCCACCCACCACTGTTGCCACCCATTCCACCAACCACCGTCGTCTCCGCCACCTATCGCAGCCTCTGCCGCCACAAACCACCACCGACGACTTCCGCCACCCATTGTCGTCGCCGCCACCACCACTCACCGCCGATTTTATTCCTCGTTTTTCTTTCCTGCCAAACAATACACGATAGTAATTAATTATATTCCCACATGGTAACCAAACGAGACATGAAATGGTAATGATTCATTGCATTCCCCCGTCCATTTCATTACCTCGTCCATTCTATTACCCCATACCAAACATACCCTAAATGTTTAAAGGTTTTGTCTTTGCCAACAAACCACCCACATTGGTATGTGTGTGTATATATAATATAATATTAAATTGGAAGAAATGTTTATATGTATAACAAGTAACATTGCCGCAGCTACGCGGCGGGATTTAGTCGGTGTCGGTATGCCACCGACACCAGTATAGCAACCAAAAGAAACATGCCAAAAATATTTCAACACATGTTACATTGGATTGTATCGTTTGTGGCGTGATAAACCTCAGAAAAATATATGTCGCATCGCAAAGGTATGTTCAGAATAAAAAAGAAAATCTAAAAACAAAGGTCCACGATCGACTTTATAAACTTATGCACAATACTACAATAATTTTAAATAAACTAAAATCAAAAATAAAAAGTTAAATAAGTAAACAAAAATTTAAAAAAAATGGG